>JAWNOJ010000004.1:11430000-12860000 GCA_035046065.1 Chymomyza procnemis | reverse complement strand
AGAGTAAATAAAGATTTTTCGAAATATAAACAAATTTTCGTTATTTTTAGTTTTATTTTTTTTTTAACTTCAATAAATCAAATTTTTTTTTGTAACCAAACGGCAAATGTTTGCTGAGTCGCTTCCAACGATTTTGCGAGTTCAATTTACGGCACATCAAAAATCACACAAATCTCATCACTAAGCTTTTTGGCTTGATCATCATTAATTTGGAATCAAACGCTGCAGCACTTCGGCTATATCAATACTTTTCAATACAATAGTTAAACAGTTTCAAAATGGAATACAATCTGCAAGAAAAGTCATTTTTGGAAAAAACTAAGATGTGCTGCCAATTGCTTTCGTCAGGCGTCAAAGCTTTTCCATTAACTAAATAAAAAATTCTAATTAAAAATGTCCTAGGCTAATTCTAATATTGGCCTTAAATTGCAGTTGAAGTTATTTTGTTAAAACGAACCTCACTACACCCACTAAATGCTCGTAATTCGATATTTTCGAAAATTTTAAGCAAAATCCTACTTTCTTTTGTCATTTCGTTCAGAGTAACTCGTTATTTTCAAACTCTACCACTACCATTTTGTAGTTCCAATTATGCACTGCACGATCCATTTGGCGTCTAACCTCTACGCTTTCCTATCTTACGAACGATCAATATAATTCGTCTCTTTTGTCTAACTTAACTCATCTTAATTGCCCAAGTCAAGCTTCAGATGTGTGACGATACATAACTATAAAAAATTCAACCATCAGACTAGTAATACGCTTTAGTTTATTATTTTAAATTTCGTAAATTTATAATTTAACTCAACAGATTACAGAAACCAACACAAGAGAATTAAACATAAAAACGGCTCCCCAAATTCGATGACGTCCAAAGGCATTTTCAAAACGGACACGAATAGGACAATGGAACGTTAGAACCCTTAAGGAACCATCAAGATTAGCACAGTTCGAGGAAGAAATGGAGAAACTGCAGATAGCGATAGCTGGCATCCATCCACAAGGCATAGACGGATCGGCAGACCCAAGGCGACCTGGAGAAGATCCATCCTCCAAGAACTGACCCAGGCGAGCACAACATGGAACAGAGCTAAACAGATGGCGCAAATTAGGGTTCGATGCATGGCTCTTGTAGAGGCCATAAGTTCCCAAGCAGAATAATAATAAAAAAAAAAAAAATTTATAATTGTTGTACTTCTAAATTGATAATAAATAACAAATTTTAAAATAACAAATGCTTCTCCCAAAAGCGCGCTTGAATGCAATTTTTAAATCTTATTTTAAGCTGGCAATGCTTTGTTGCAGCTGGCTGGCAGCACTGACAGCTGCTCTCTGCTCTGCCTCTAATGACGTCCGCAAGTTGTCACTTGTGCTTGCACTCTCGCTCAGCTGTTGACAGCGCGCTCACGCTCAGCTACTGCTCTTTGCGCTCCAGCACATTTGTTTGCTTGTTTGTGTGCGCGACAGACGACGGGTACGGACGGGCGCTGCTGCTGCTGCTGCTGCATAAAAGCACGGGCCATTAATTCGTTTGTCTTTTTAAATGTGAAACAATTTATTTATATATATACAAGTATATATTACATATAAGACATAATAATAATAAAAAAGAGAGTGCAGCAGCAAAAAATCAAAAAACAATTGGACAAAAAAAAAAAATCACACACACTTATTTACAATAACAAATGACGGCAGCGACGTGAGTGAACTACAACAACAACACCAACAATGATGATAATGATGTTGCTGCTGATTATGACAACAATTTTGGACAATTGCGGAAAAACAACAAATAAGCGTAAGTGTGGGGGTAGGGGTAGTGGGAGGCGATGCACGACAGCGTGTCGGCTCACGCACGCGGCTTGACATTGAAAAGTTAATTGCATTAGCTTTTGTTTTGTATGTAAAAAATGTTGATTGGGTTTGGTTTTATGCAAGGCACGCACTGGCTGGCTTAAGAGTGCCCAAGCTTAAGAGCAGCAGAACTGACTTGGTGTGGCGGGGGAGGGGGGCTACAGCAACAAATGCAAGCGCGCGCGCTCTCTGCTGCAGCCAGCGTTGCGCTCTTGTTTTGTCAAATTCTCCAAAGCGTGGAGCACGCGTCACGACGTCAACAGCGCACCCCCACCTGATTGCTGCTGCGGCTGCGACGTTGCTGCGGCTGCCGCTGCTGCTGTTGAATTGTAGTAAGCAGCGCCAGCCATTCATCGTTCGTCGCTCGTCGCTGCTGTTTGTGTGTGCGCGCGTAGTTTTTCAATTCTGCTCGCTGTGTGCTGCTCAGTGCGTGCGAGCGCGCGTGTGACTGCCTCTGTGTGTGTGTGTTTGTGTGACGTAGCGTAAGGATACATTTTGTTGCAAGTCAAAAACAACAACAACAATGTCTTGTAATTTTGCATAATTTCCACATAAGCAACAACAACACCAAAAAAAAATTCAAGTAAGTGCAACGTTTATATATTTCTTATTTTTTTCGCTGCGCAGACGACAGCGCTGCAGTTGCATGCAGCACGCGTCATGCTGGCTAAGTTGTGTGCGTGTGCACAAGTTTTTTTTTTTTTTTTTGGCCAAATGAAAATCTCATCCTGGCTGCAAAATCACACACACACACACGAAAAAAAAACGAAGTTGCAAGCCAAGTGCTAAATATAGACTTGAAGCAAGGCTGCACAGCGGCGCCCCCGCCGTTGCCACTGCCGCCTGTGCTGCGCCGAAGCAAAAAACACGTACACCCACACAACGAAACGAAATGGAAAATTGCGCTGCGCGCCACATGCACATACGTCAGAACAATTTTGTATCTGTGTGTGGTATGAATGGAACAAAAGTGCTGCGGCGCTGACTGCGACGCGGAATCGATAGTCAGACTTTGCATTTGGCGGGAGGTGGGTCGTCGTGAAGCTTTGTGAAGTTTTTTGCTAAAGCAACGCACACACACACACACACACACGGCATGGCATGGCACTGTCTGTGTGGCACGTAGGCGTGCGCTGTGGCAGCGCTGCTTGCAGCGACGTCAACGACGTTGTAGTATTTTCCGCGTAAATTGAAAGCAAATTGAATGTGATTGAAAGCAGCAGCGCGCACACACATGCACTTGCACATATATGTATGCAGCTGCAATTGCACAACGTCGCGCAGTGCAGTGGCATGCAACCAATGCATGTATATGTATTGTTTTATATGCACTTTTTGCCTCTTCCAGCAGCAAGTTGTTTCATATGCGTGCCTAGTTTTTCATGTTTATACTTTAGATTTTACTCGAACCATTTTCTCATATCAGCTTCGTTGGTCGCAGTGGTGGCGACGGCGGTGGCAGCAGCAGCAGCGGCCAACTCGTTTCGCACGCTTTTTTTCGTGCCTCGTTTTTTCGTTGTTGCACATTGCGACCGTCGGTTTCGTTGGCAGACCCATGCACCTATCCACACCCCCTGCCAATATATTATTACTACATGAAGCGCGCGCTGCTTGCCACATAAACTCAACCTGCCCCACCGCAGCGCCCAGCTGCTGCTGCTGCTGCTTCTTCTTTTCATAAATACTATGTACTACTCTCGCTCTCTCCCACACACACACATGCACACACACAAGCGCAACAAAGCGTAGTAAGTGCATTTGCATTGACAGCGTTGCCAGACAGCACAAAAGTTACTCTAGGTTTGAAGAGCGCCAACGAGCATTTTCGAATTTTTTAAGAAGAAATATATTGCAGTGATGCGCTGTAAAATGTAGGAATATATTTTGATTGACTTTTTAAATCAATAATATAGTCTATTTCAAAAAAAAAAAAAAAAATTGGCGCCCTTTACTGGGAATATATTATAAAAAAATAAAATTGAAAAACATTTTGAAGTTAGCGAGCATTTGGGAATTTACTAAGAGCAAGTTTTGTATGCACTATGAAGAATTTTTTATGATTTGAAACTAAGTCTTTTGTTTGATGTTCTACGAGAAACTACATCTGAGTAACTTGGCGCCCTTATATGTTTTCTACAACAATTTTCGAATTCTTTTTAAAATTTAAGCCTAAAAGCAAAAATTTAACACTTTAACATTTATTTAGACAATTGTATGCTTTATGAAAGCAGAAACTTAGATTTGGATCATAGTAAAATATATCGATAAATTGTACACATTTATATGTGCCATTTTTGCAAGCTGCAAAATAATTTCATTACTTATGTTGTAATTTATGTATTTTTTAATTAATTTCTTAATTATTTACAAATTTGTTATAAAGTTGAATAGAAAATATTAAAATACGATTTTTTGCAGCATTACAAATAATATATTTATGTCGTGTAAATGTTTGACTTTATAAAACTTTTTACGAATTTGAAAAGCTACATTTCATTTATATTATTTTAATAATTTTTCCTATTTGAATAATGGTATTTTTTTCTATAAATTCATGCTCAAATAATTTTTGACATAACAAGCACAGAGCCAAAACATAAAATCTGTTTCATTTTAAATTCGAACATTTGACATTGCAGTATTTTCCTAGGAATTATAACAAATAGATAGATTAGATTTAATGGAGCCAAAAATTATTGCAATAATAATCAATTTTTGCGTATCTACTTTAGATCAGTTATTTATGTATGTTTATTTTGAACTAGTTTTGCTGACTCAATCGAAAGGTTGATGCAAAATTTGTCATAGCTGGCTATGGAAATTTCCTTAAAAAAGCTGAAAGTGGAGCTGTGCTAATGATGAGCAACAGAAATATGAGTAAAAATCATCTATATCATAATTTGTGTATAATTTCTATATATTTACAGTTCAGCTTTTGTCTTTTATTTCAAAAGGAAGCTGAAAAAAAAAATTGAATTAATTTTGCATATTATTAAATTTGACTGTTTTTCAATTGCAGTCGAAAGTTACATTTTTTCTTTACATAATTGTTAATGGAATTCTTATAGGACAAGTTAAATCTTTTAGTAAAGCACGCGCCTGAAATTTATTTTAACATCTATTTTGCATTTAATTGAAAATACACCAATTGTGTAATTTTCTAAAATAATTTTAGGTTTTTTGTTTTAAAAATGTGAAATTTTTTCGTATATTGTTGTTTAGATATTATTGTTAGATTTTAATGTTTAAAATTTATGAAAATCGGCCTAGGAAGATAAAGGAACATTAATTACTGGCTCTACAACAGTTAGGTGTCACTCAACCAGCCATTTCCAAGCGTCTACGTGCCATAGGAAAAAAAAAAGTGTGCATTTTATAAAAAAAACAGCGGATTTAAGCTTATACATTATAGAGCACCAATTTAAATATAATATAGCCGAAAACCAGTTCAAAACTCGCTCTAGAGCTTTATTTTCCAACTTAAATTTAAGCATTCATAAAGTATTCATAGAAATGAATTTTAATTTAATATTTTTAAAAATAATTTTAAAGCTCAATATGCAGCGTTATTGAAAGAGAAAAAATGGTAATCAATTTATACATTGAGATTCGCAATAATATAATAATACATTACTTGCGCTCAAGAATCATAATGAAGGGTATTCAGATATATCATATACTACCATACGAAAGGCATAGTACCATATGTCCAAAAACCCGATCTGCAACTTTATTTCAAGACAACAAATCGGGGATCAATTTTGCACCGATTTGGTATATATATATAAATGGTATATATATAATAAATATAAATGTATACAAAAAGGGTATTCAGTTGTTTATTTTTTACACAAATATGGCAACGCTGATGCACAATTTACACACCGACACGTGCACACGCACGCACTACAAGTGCGCGGCGCGTGCAGAAATTGCAAGTGAGCGACAGCAAGAGAGTGAGTGTGAGAGAGTAAACGCAGCAAAGGCCGCGCAGAATTTGTCTGGCAGTGTTACCCATTCGCTGGCACAATGTTACCCTATAAGTTTTTCTTAGTCAGAGCGTTGAGCTGTTTTCGTAATGTTAGTGGCAACGGCGCTGTTAAATTTTTTACGAGATTTACACTTCGAAATTCTAGTAGTCAACGACGGAGACGACGACCACGACAAGACTTCAACTAGCCGGGCCGATAGTAATAGGTAGTAATAAGTCGGCGAGGTGTAAAAATGTCGAGCGCACAAATTAAAAGCACAATTAAGTAGTGATTACCAAAAAAAAAAAAAAACGCATAAAAATTAAAAGCCATAAAAAAGCGAAAAGCACGCAAAAGAGTTTGCGATACGAAATTTAATTTGATTTTTATTATTTTTTTTTTCGTACGGGGCGCTGCAGTTTGTTTGGTTGTGCACTTGGTCGCTGCCATTGAGACAGGTCCCAGTCACAGTCACGGAGAAGAAGATTTTGCTTCCGTCAGGCGCAAAAATCAATAATTCCGTGCTGTATAAGTTACGGCGAAAGGTGCGCGCTCGCTCGTTACTGCTGCGCAGCAGTAATGCAACAACAACGACGTACAGCAGCAAAACACGGATACAAAATGTGAAAAAATAAAACAGGAAAAAGGAAAATTGTATGTCGTGAGACTGACTGTTGTTGCAACGTGAGCAAAAGTGCTAGAGGTGGGCAGGAGGCATACACGCGCATATTACAACAAATGCCGCGTGCTTACTCCACAGTGAGAGCATCTGCGAAACGTGATTGAAATTTTTGCACAAAAAGGAACGGCGCTTACAACACGCACAAAGCCCAAGCGTAGGCGTACAGAGAGAGAGAGAGAGAGAGAGCAGAGATAGCAGAGCAGAGCCAAGTAAGAGAGCAGCGTCACAGTGTTGTTGTGTTGGGGCGAGAGCGCGTAAATCAGGAAACGGAATCAAAGCAAAAATAACAAACAAAAATACATAGAATAAATAGAAACAACAGAAACAACGTGTAAAACGTAATAGCGCAAAAAAGTTGTGTGTAGTAGTAAATCGTAGTAGACGCAGCAGCGTCGGCGGCACTGGCAGCAGTGAGAGTAAAGGGTAAAAGAGAGTACATATATAAAAACATGTCAACGTCGCTGTCGACGTCGCCGTCGTCGTAGTAAGTTTTGTTTATATGTATGTAGCCTACGCGGCGTGCTTTCAACGGCGACTGTGACTACTCGATGCGTGTGTGCCGTGTGTATGTGTGTGATACTTGGCGTGGAATACACAATAATAAATAAAAATAATAAAATAATATATTAAAAAAAAAAATAAAGTAAAATAAACAAGACGCATAGCAGAAAATCATGATAAAGTTTGTCAGGCAAAAAAATCGCGAAAATTCATTAAAAGCATCGAAAAATTTTCTGCGTAAAAAGGTGAGAATTGCCCACGAAGGGGGGGGCGAAAGGCTGCGAGTTTGTGTCATTTTTGTTTTGGTTTTTTTTTTTTTTTTGCGGCAGTGTTTATGTTCGCCAAGAACGTGATAGAACAGGCATTGGGATTTCGTAAACTTTTAGTGTCCTACAAATTTCCCAAGGGAATTCGCCTTTTTGAATTCCTAGAGTGTCCGGAAATCGTATTGGTTGCCTGCAGGAAAATTGCGCATTATAAGCCTATTGCTTAATGTTTTCCGTGTTTTTCGAAGATTCCTAGAGACTGTAGGGCTTAATGTATTTGTATTCTTCGTTTATGCTCTTAACTATTCTGTCGTCGATCCAAACATGTTACAGCTTCTTCATCAACAAAAATATTTCATTTACTCCTCTTGACCATGCTTTCAACGCTTTGAAGGTGCAGCATGGAGTTATCTGTAATAATAGCTATTCGCAGAGAACAGGGAGCTATTGTTTTTAGACGAATCCGAACGGCGGAATTAATGGAAATTTGCTTAGGCAAGTAGCTCCCATTCGCTAGCTTTGCTAATGTTGTAGGCCGCAATCGAACCAACGATCGTTTCGTCTTTAAGATTATTGCTTAAACTTATTCCTTAGTAGTCTTTACTTCTAAACAGCGACTTTCCTATGCTTATTATTTAGTTTTGTTGATTTTTTAGGTTAGGTTAGGCCGGCAGGCCCCCGGGGGAGGGGACCTCACATAGATCAATGTGATCCTTAGTGGAACCGGAGTGTTTCGGCTGTGAGTCGTAGTCGTGGACAGATTAGCCATTAGTTTCTGGGGTGGCCTCTGCGAGCGAGTCAAGCACTGGTGTCCCTAGGAAGTTAGTTCTCAGGGTGAAGAAGGTAGGACAGTTGCATATAAGGTGTTCCAGGGTTTCTCTCACCCCTGGTTCCCTGCATTTCCCGCATTCATCGTTGTTGGTGCTGCCCAGCTTTTTGGCATGGACAGCGGTTGTTGGTTTTTTTTTTTGTAATTAATTTATAAACAAAGTTATTGTTCTACTATGTCTCTCTTCGAACAGAGGTATCCTCATGTGCCGCATTTGCAGCGATTACCATAGTGAAGGGGAATAATTAAATGTGTGCTAGATCTATAAGTCGTGGTTAAAATTTACCCCAAACTTATCTGCAGCCAAAGTTAATCAGCTTCAGAAACAACAATTTAAAGTGTTTGAATATATTTTGTGTTCCCTGTGCTTTCATATAATTGTTTAAAATTTCGTCAACTTTGGTGGTAATATACTTTACTTTATACTTCTAAGCTCATGCATATTTTTGAAGATATTCGAAGCCGAACTTATTGCCATAAAGTTGTGTGCCAGAGAGCTCGAGAAAAATTCTTAGAAACGTGCTTAGTGTACTAAGACTTTTGTGCGCTGTTATAATGTCATTGTCACTCTTAATCAGCTTGTTCCTCTTAAGAGGCTCGAACATATGCTACAGAGGAAACCCCCAATGTCTGTAGATAACTTTGGGCTGACTCGACTATTGAGTGCAGCCATGTCCGTCTTTATGAACGACTAGATCTTAGGCAAGGAAAGATCTGGAGCAAGCAATTTCTTAGAAAATGCTTTGTTATCCAAAGGGATGTAAGTTTACTTTAGTTTTTTGTTATTGGGGGTATATCGTATGGCTCCCATATTTCGTTCGTTTTTAAAGTTATTCTAGCCAAGTATGTTCAGGGTGACTACAGAAGTCTCTACACACTTGGTTAGAATAACTTTAAAAACGAACGAAATATGGGACTCATGTGTATCTTATCATAGAAAATGCTTTTTTATCTGAGGGAATGTAAGTTTATTTCAGTTTACATCGGGGTATATCGTATGGCTACCATATTTCGATTGTTTTCCAAGTTTTTTCTTTCGAATTTGGGGTTATTGAAGTAGTAATTTTAGCAGATATTAATATTTTGTCTTTATTTTAAGATTGACTTACTATATTGTCCAGCTTCAATAGGGCAAATATGTTGAAAATGGGTTCATCACAAGTTAAAATCGCATTAAAGCCTGGAAATCGCCATGGAAATCATCTTGTTTTGTAACAAAAATGTCTATTTTCAAAATCTCTTCTGAATTAAGTTCTTTTCCGATACTATAAAAAAATCTCAAGCAACATCCTGAAAGCATTGAATGTATGTCTTTGCACTTTTCTCTTTTTTTTACATAAAACTACCGCCAATACCATCGCGTTTTTTTCAGATTACATTGAAACCGAATCCTATCTGCCCATCAAACCATAGCAACCGCAGCTTAAGTCCCGGAAATCGCTTCATTTCACAATAAATTAAAACCTTTTGCGAATTTAAGGCTTGCAGACCCACAAGACAATAGCAGGGCGTACCCGGTTCCTTAATATCTTCCATTTATCAATATTCGCTAAGATTTCGTATACACTTTTCAACTCCCAAAGCGCTTGAGAAAATTCCCCATTTCCTTCTCCGCAATAATCAACATATTATCCTGTAACTAACTTCGTTTTACTTTTGCTCTATTTGCAGCGTGAATCGAATGACTCTGGCACCGAATCTGATGGTGAACTCCTGGATGTGGAAAAACAACGTCACTTAGACGTGGATATGGAAACTAGTAAATAGTAAAACAAAACTACAAATTCAAGCAGAAAAAAACTAAATCGTTTGATATTTACAGGTTTGAGTTCCTGCACGGATGCAAACTCACCCATAACCGATACTGCATGCTCATCCGAGTCTTCTGCCCATGCTACTGCTGCAATGATGTGTCACCATCAAACAACATCATCGTGCGCCCATCTAATGTACGATCAGCATAGCTCTGAGGAGGAACTTGAGGTTATAAATGGGCCATCGGCAGTTGCTGCCGCTGAGGCAGCTGCAGCGGCTGGTCATACAACCTCCTCAGCATCACGTTTATCCAATAGAGGCTGTACATCATCGTTAGAAACCGAGGAGCAGTACGAAGAACGCATAGCCACATCGAACTCGAAGCGTTCTAGTTCCACATTGATGGTGGAAAATCGTAAACGTTCGCTGGCGCATAGTTCGGATGATGAGGTGAGTGAAAGCACAGCCTTTCAATGGGGCTGTGAGAGAGAGAGTTCAGGACTAATGAGGTTGAAGTAGTAAGGTGATTATGAACAAGCAAGTTTTCGGGTACCGAGAGCCGTTCACCTTAAAGTAAAAAAATATCGCTGTGATTTTGCAACTGCTTTGGGCGCTTAGTACACCTTTTTTTTTGCTTAAGTGTTAGAGAGCTGCAAGCTAGAAAAAGAAACACATAGCGCCTTACGAAGTTAAAGTAATATAAGGAAACAAGTTAACTAAAGGTTTTCCAGCTAAAAAAGTTTACTTCCTATTTATTTTTATTCCGTAACTAGCATTGGATTCCCCTTTCTAGATTAAAGTTCCCGTACATTCAAATTCCCTGCTAGTCCATAAAAGTTACTCGATTTTTAAATTTCTTAAGGGTCAGTATCTTGGTCTTCTTCAAAACCAAGCGACTCCATTTTTCTTTGCATTAGAAGGTTAACTTTTAATTCTCGCTAACATTCTCACTCTTATTCAGACTATCTACTAAAAACTGACTACTAAAACCTACCTATTTCTACAAAGTATTTCTACAACTCCCATAGCACTTAGTAGATACATTTGAAGTAAATCCATCACACTTTATCTTTATCGAGAAGACCACATACCTTGCTCATCTCCTATAAACAGACCGCTCTGTTAAATGCACCATCGCGTTTGATCCTCTTGAAGTAGATCCGCTCTATGAGACCGATTCGAAGTAAATCCATGCAACATCACCCTTTATATTTATCGAGAAGACCATCAGCTTAGTTTATCGCTGATAAACAGACCGTTCTCTTAATGACAGCTTGAGTATAATGAGAGCTCATTGGGCTTGTTCCTCTTGAAGCAGATTCTCTTTATGCGATCCACTTTTCTCTATTTCAAGAAGGCCACCTGCTTCGACCGCTCTCTTAACGTCAGCTTGAGACAGAAGTTGATCCAATTATAAGCAGATCCAGCCTAGGTTCATCATCAAGACGGCCACCGGCATCGTTGACCCATGACAGAGTCATCTCTTGACATATGAAAAATCGGAAATGATAAGCACTTTGTGACAGATTTAGCTCGGATTAGTTCCTATTGAAATAGGTCCACTTTATGATCAATTTAAAGCAAATCCATGTATCATCATCCTTTATCTTTATCCGGTGGAGACCACCGGCTTCGTACATCATCGAGAGAACGCTCTCTTAAAGTCAACTTGAGACAGAAGTTGATACGATTATAAGCAGATCCATGCCAGATTTAGCTTTTCCCCATTTAGAGTGACAATCGTGTGCTTCTTAAAAGTTATTTTTTGAGGGAGCCAGAGCCTCTTGGGCATATTCGTATGCCAATATCTGTGTTCACTCCAAGAGAGCTTAGATTTAATAGACAAAATGATTCCAAACGAAATTTACTAAGAAGCAACATCACCCCATGTGATCTTTCATGAAATCCTCAAAACACTTTTAAGTCTTAGCAATTTTAAACGGAATCTAAACGAGAACTGAACGATATAGTTCTCCCCGCACCTTCACATTTACCCATACAATTTACTAATCCGAATACTCCTTCTCGCTTGCAGCTGCGAAACTCCTTGGAGCCCATATTGACGCCCGTGAATTTTCGCACATCGCCGCCATTGGAGGCATTCAAGCCAAATCGTAGCCATATGATGTTCCGCTCCACAACGCCACTGATCTTATCAGAGGCCAGATGTGGCATCGAAAATATTAAATTATGTGATAATAGTGTAAACGAGGAGAATGGCGATAGCATCGGCGGCATGGGTGGCAGTGGCAGTAATAACAGCAAATGCGCCAAACTGGGCATTGGCAATGAGAACGAACCCAGTGTGATTAAGGCGTGCAGCAGCTCGTTGAAAATGAGCAACAGCAGTCATCACATTTACCAGCCACAACCCAAATATAGTTTCCATTATAATAGCTCACGCAGTAGCCCGGCCTCCACTACAGGTTTGGATAATATGGAGGTGCGTTCTGTAAGTCCACCAGCGAAGCTATTTCATTGTGCAATCTCACCGCGTCGACGTCCGAGCAATAATGCAACAGTGGCTGGTGCAACAACAACAACAACAGCAACAACGACACAAAATGCTGCCAGTAATGCCAATGCCGCGACACAGAGACTGCAGAGACCGCATAGGCCGTGTTTAGATTTTGATAAGATGCAGCAGGTGAGTCTCTAATGTAGCGCGCAGCGGGAGACATACAAAACGAAGAAAAAGGCAAATCAAAGACTTTTTATACTACAACAACAACAACAACAGCAACTGCAAAAACTGTAAAGCAACAACAACAAGAGAGAAAAAAGTACCTTAACTGCCAAAGAATGGGCAGCACTGGCAGCAAAAAACCAATTAGGCGTACTCTACACGCGCAAGCGCGTGCGTCATGCAACATGCAACATACAGCACACAAAAACACAAACAATAAACCAAATAGGCAGAAAAAACGCAAAACTTGCAACAAACAAAAAGCAGCAAGCAAAAATATCAACAAATCAAATTATGTATAAAGATTAAAAACAAAATTAAGAACAAAAACCATTTAAATGTACTAAAAAAATGGCAGATTTTAACAAAACAGCAGCAGCAAAAAAATAAAAAAACAAAAACTAAAAATTTAAATTAAAAACTAACAATTACAATAGAAGCAGCTATTTTTTCACAATTTTAAACAGAAACAACTGGCAGAGAGATGATGTTGAGTTCAGATGATGTAAAGTGCAGAGATTTAAGCGTTAGTTTTGTAGCAAGCATAGCCATGTGCAACATTGTAAATACTATATATTTCGATGTGAGTTGAGTGAAACACAACAAGCCGCAGCAAAGATTACTCAAACAAAAACAAAAAAAAAAGATTTCATTTAATTATTTAAAAACAAAACAACAAAAGTACATAAGGTGATGTAGCAGCAAGTGCAGCTTTGATTTTTAGCTGCTACTACAAAGTTAAAAAAAAAACAAATAAATTATAAATAAAATAAAAAAAAATTATATTTCTATTAATATTTGTAATGGCAGCAGGCAAAACGGTTTTGTGGGAGCAGGCGAAAAATAAATAAATAAAATAAAAATTTCTAATAGCGTAGCAAACACTTGGGACGAAACGCATAGCAGCAACAAAATATAAATAAAAATAAAATAAATACAACAACAACAAAAAAACAGCAAAAATGTGAAGCAACAATAGCAACAAATATAAAACAAAACACTCAACACACAAAAATATAAAACAAATATACTAATTAAATCATTTTTTTGTATGAAATAAAAAGCAAACTGTGTAACTGCAACAGTGTTGAAAAACAGTTGTATATGGTATGTGTTTTATGTACAATATATACATACATATATATATATATATATATATAAAATAGCAAGCTATTTTATAAACAATTTAAATTTAAAAACAAAATTTAATATACTAAACAAAAGAGAACAAACAAACAAGAAAAAAAACCAAAAAGCTGCCATCAACTACAAACAGTTACATGCATTAAGTCGTTATAATTTTACAACACTGCATGTACATGTCTGTTGAAGTATGTTTGGCATTTTATAACACTGTAAGCAAAACGCAAAAACGCAACAATTGAAAATTGGCAACGTTGGCTGGCAGTCGCGCGCTTGCTCATAAGTAGTTACACACCGACACACACACACACACACGCAGCATCATCAACTTGTATTTAACTTTATATTTTTTGTCAACTCAAAATAAACCCATATTCAATTTAAACAAAACAAAAAAAATATATAAATATATTAAAAAAAAAAGAAATAAAACAAAATGTGCAGCAACCATAGCAAGCAAACAAGCATAAATTTTTAAGTACATACGATAAATATATGGAAAACAAAAAGAAAGAAATATTCAAAGTAAAACTAATTTAAATTAATGTAAAAAAAAATATTTAAGAAAGTTAAAAACGCAGCAAAATTTGTGTTTAATCCAAGAGCAGGCAACTATTAACCAACCAACACTGGGTTATAGATTTTTTTTTTTTTTAACTGAACTCGTGCATTATGATTCTTCAAGTTGTCCAGGCGTGCGCTGTTTCCTAAAAACAAACATTTTATTTTGCTTAAATAAATAAAAAAAAACATTTTTCAAGCTAATGTTACTAAATTGTCATTTTTTAAGTTCAATTTCAACATTAAAAAAAAATGTTTTTTCGCTTTAGTTTTTGAAGAATAAGTAAAGTAATTAAAAAATAATTATTTAAGCGATTTTTTTAAGACAAATATTTTGTTATTTTTCTTAAAAAAAAACAATAATTTGAAGCAATTGTTATTTTACAAATTTCCAACTTTTTAACTTTTCGACTTATTTGGAGTTAAAAATTATTGCGCATTTTTTAAATTAAGTACAACAAGCCTTTAAAAAAACAACTTTAAAATAAACATAATTTTTTGAAGTTATCAACAAAAAATTGTCAAAATTCCTTACCCATTCCAGTTCTAAGCAAAAAAAAATTTTTTTTAATGTTAGTATTTTTTAAAGTTATTAAAATTATTAAATTATTTTTTTTATTTAATTTTTTTATTTTTTAAATTGAAAAAAAAACTTATATTTAAAAAAATTAATTACAAATTTCTGCGCTCTGAGCTCTTATATTGTTAATTAAATTTTTATAGTCCGCGTTTTTGAGTGCAATATTTAGTCTTGACTTCGCTGGCTTTAAACAAAAGTTAAAAACGTGATTATTTCTGTGAAAATTTTTAAAAAAATTAAAAAAAAAATATTTATAATTAATTTTATTGTTCAATATTTAGTGTTGAAATATTAAGTTAATTCATTTATTAGTTTCAACAAATTTAATAAAAATTATAAAAAATTAGTAAAAAAAATTGTATTTTATTTAAAATTAATTATGTTGTTTTTGTTTTTTTTTTCAAGCTTATATTTGATGAATATAAAAAAAATACAATTTAAATTATGGTCTGACGCAGCACTTTTTAAACGTTTTCTTGGACTGTTTATCAAAACGCTTTTCATAAATTTGTTCAGAAATTTGTTTGGATTGAATAAAATATTTAAAATTAAAAAATAAAAAATATCAGCATACCGAGTCTTTGGCGTTAAATTGCTGAAATTAAAATTATTATTATTACTTAGCTTGCGCATATTTTAATTACATTATATAAAAATTCATAAAAAATCAAAGAATTTTTTAAAGCCAATTTTTAAATAAATTAAAAAAAAAGTATTTTTAAACGATTTTCTAAAAACAAACATTTTATTATTTTTCTTGAATAATTAAAATTTGTTGTATGTAATGTATTTTAATATTAACGGTTTTTTATCTTTTTGACTTAAAAAAATGTTTTTCGCTTAACACTTTTACAAAAAATTAATTTTTTTAAACCGAGCTTGTTAAAAAATAAATTTAAAAAAATTGTCGATTTTCTGAATTAAATTTTTTTTAATTAAAATTTTTTTTTTTTAATTAATAAAATAAATTCTTTATAAATAAAATTAAAAAAATACATATTATTTTTTATTTTTGTGTTAAATAAATAAGAATAGTATATTTTATTTTTTTATTAATGAAGTAAAAAATTTATAAGTAAATAATATACACAATTTAATTTTTTTTGAGTACTTTATTTTAGCTGCTGGCATAATGTTTAAAAGTTAACAAAAAATAACTTACGAATGTTTATGAAGCAAATTGGTTAAAATTGTTTTGAGTACTTTATTTTAGTTGCTGGCATAATGTTTAAAAGTTAACAAAAAATAACTTACGAATGTTTATGAAGCAAATTGGTTAAAAATATTACATTTTTTTAGGGCCAACGATATCAATAATTTCAAACAAATTATAGAATATTAAATATCTTTTAAATTGCTCATTTTTACCACAGAAAAGTAAAAAAAATATTTTAAATTAAAGTAAAATATGAATTTAATTTAAAAACTTAAATTTAATTACTTAAAAGTTTTATTAGTTATTAAAAAAAATGTGTTTGTGCAATACCATTGAATAATTTGAAATATTTTTAACTAAAAAATTTTGGAGGCAAAAACTTTATACCAAAAAATTGCTTTATTATTCTCAGAAAGTTAAAATATAAAACAATTTTAAAAACTTTAATTTGATAACATTAACTTTATTACAAAAAAAAAAAACAGTTTTATTAGTTATTAAAAAATATTTTAAATTATTTTTTTTATGTTAATTATTTTAAGCTAAGAAAACAAAAACTTTATGCCAAACCATTTTTTCATTATTCTGCGCATAAAATCAAAATATAAAATATTTTTAAAAACATTAATTTTAATACATTAACTTTATTTAAAGAAGATTTAAAACTCATTTAAAAAATTTTTTGTAGAATAAAATATTTTACGCCAAAAACAATTTTTTCGGAGAATTTAGAAATATAGACAGAGATTAATTTATGTAAATTTAAAGAAGTTTCTTATGCGTTTTATTTTTAATTTAAAAGTAAAGCCTGGACAAATTTAAAAATCATATTGTCGAGTTCTAAATGTTTCAATTTATTTTTTAATTTTTATAACCCAAGGTAATCTTTTCAAATATATAATTACAATATTAATGCGTCTGAAGAAACAGCTTCTTCTACCAACCAGAAAATCTAAAAAAAAACAAAACTGAAGACCAAAACATAAATGTTTCACAAAAAAACAAAACACATAAAATAATAATAAAAAAAACACAACCTACCAAAAGAAAAACAACAACATAACCCACACCCACCACCAACACAAGGAAAGAACGTAGATTGAAGAAAGTACGAAAGAAGATAGCAAAGCATAAGTGAAAAAATCAGGCAAGTTACTAAGCAGAAAGGGGAGCAGAAGAGTTCGTAGAGTTGAAGAAATGCAATGGCAAAGTGTAAGGTACTAGGCATGCAGTTTTCTTAATTTTTAATTAATTAATTAACAAACAAATTATATTAAATATAAATATATATATATGAAGAAGAAGTATGAAAGATATCATTGACTGAGCGTATATTAAAGTGAGCAAGTGGAAGCAAGTGAAATACATACTAGATTTTAGTTTTTAAGTTTTTTTCGAAGAAAGAAAATTGTGAAAAATTGCTAACACAGACACACTCAAACACACATACACACACAGACACTCAACACAGACACAAAAAACAAGTACGAAATCTATGGCTGAAGTTTATGTTGAATAAAAAAAAATAAAATAAAAAAAAAGTGAAATATAAAAGTTAAGTTGTAAACAAAATACAAAGATTTCATTGAGTTTGGGGCCGCCTGCATAAGACGGCGCCTCAACTACTTGTGTTGTACATAGATACATTATATTATAATAATATATATTTAATATATATACTTACTCATTAACAAATAACAAGAAAACAAAAACAAAACAAAAAATGGAAGAAAGATAAATTTAATAATTAAGTCGATGGAGAACGGTACAAGTGCAAAATGAAAGAGGAAAAAATTAAATGAAAAAAACGAAAAAAAAAATGAAATGAAAAACATTTGAAAAATGAAAAATAAAAATAAAGAAATGCTCTGCAATAGTAAGAAAAAAACATTGTATTTTTTTATATTTTAATCGCCTATACTCAAGCAGCTGGAACATCTAGAGGGTAAGTAAAAAAATGGTTTAGTATTTTAGTATTTTGAATATTGTTTTTTTATTTTCATTATTGATTTTTAGCATTTTAATTTTTTAGTGTTTTTCTAAATATTATTTGTTGTTTTTTTTTTAGTATTTTTAATATTTGTTTTTCATTTTTAAATATTTTTATTTTTTTATTCTTTTTTATTAATACTTTCTAGTGCACTCAGTCCCTTTTTTTAGTGGAAGAACCAATAATCGCGTAAAAATGGTTAGTTTTCCAATATTAACTGACCGCAAAAAAATGTTCAAAAACAATACAATAAGTTTCAAATTTCAGACATGATTTATTCATTCATAACAAAATAAAAAACGCAAAACAAAGACCATATAAAAAAGAGAAGAAACTAGAAAATCGGTAGATTCATAACCGCTTATTTTGATGACCTGCACTGATATCACTAGAATTTGTATCGGAATCAATAGTAAGAACTATGGATTGATGCTCTGATTGACTTAGCATCTGCGACTGAGTTTGCAACATAAATTCAGTAAATTTTGTGTTTGTTTGAATGCTTCTTTTTTTTTGGGCCCAATAAATTTCGATGTAGTTCTTTATATCTTAACATGCAGAGACTCAATTCTTTTTGAAAAATTCGTACACGTTCGGCATCAGCATTATTTGCTACAAAATAATTTAAATAATAAATAAAGAACCGATTGTATTTTTAAATTGTTATTATTATTTAGTATTTTTAATATTGTGCAATCTTATTATTTATCTTTTTTTAATATTATTTTTTAGTGTTTAAAACTTTTTCTTAAGTTTTTTTTTTAGAATTTTTTAGTATTTTTAATATTTTTGAATTTATTTTATTATAATTTAATATTTTTAATTTTTATAAAAACATGCTTCATTTATTTTTAAGTATTTTTAATATTATTTTTATTATTATTTTATATTTTTATTATTTTTTTAAAATTTTTATTATTATTTTATGTTTTTATTTTTATTTTATACTTATATTATTATTTTATATTTTTATTAGTATTTAATATTCTTATTATTTATTTATATTTTGATTATTATATTAAATTTTTATTATTATTTTATTTTTTTTATTATTATTATTTTATTTTTTTTATTATTATTATTTTATATTCTTAATATGTATTTTTTATTATTTTTTTTATATTTTTATTATTTTTTTTTATTTATATTTTATATATATATTATTATTTTATATTTGTATTAGTTTTTAATATTCTTTTATTTTTTATTTATTTATATTTTGATTATTATATTAAATTTTTATTATTATTATTATTTTTTTTTATTATTATTATTATTATTACTTTGTAGTATTTTTAATATTATTGTTGAATTTTTATTTTTGAATATTTTTAATTTTTTTTAAAGTATTTTTATTATTATTTTCCAATTTTTATTATTATTTTTCAATTTTTATTATTATTTTGTATTTATAATATTATTTTTCTGGTACTTATTTTTATTTATTTGGCATTTTCAATGATATTCTCTATCTTTTATATTTTAATCGCCTATACTCCAGCAGCTGGAATATCTAGAGGGTAAGTACAAAACATTCTTAATTCTTTTTTAATATTTTTGATTTAGATTTTTATTTTTATAGTTTTTATTATTCTTTATTTTTTTCTTATTTTCATTATCTTTAATATTAATTTTATTCATATTATTACTTTTTTAGTATTTTTAATATTATTATTTTTTTTTTTAATTGTGTTGTCCCAATTCTTTTTAAAGCAAAATAAGATTTTGCGTCTATCATGTTTTGTCCGAAATCTAGGGTCTACAAAAAAAGTTCCATTTACAAAATATAACTTGTTCTCAATCGCGTTTTTTACTTGCAATATATAAAAAAAGCATCTCAACAAACATTTATTTAAAAATCCGTCTAAAACCGATATAGATATAAGTCGAATCTTCTAATTTTTATATCCTGAACCATATGGTACAAAGCTAATGTTAAGTTTGGGCAGGTCGAAAATGTAAGTTATGCTATCTATCATGTTTCGTCGGGAATCTAGATCGGCTTTTTTATTTACAATCTATAAAAAGTATATGAATATTTAAAAATGCGTCTAAAATGGAAATAAGTCGAATTTTCTGCTTTTTATATTCCGGACCAAATGGTACATAGCATATATTAAGTTTGTGTAAGCCGAAAATGTAAGAAGTCGAAAAACCTATAAAGTTAGTAAGGGTATGATTAGGGTGGCTAGGTAAGTGAACAGATATATCCGTCAGTCGGCCCGTCTGTCTAATTGAACACCTCGATCCTAGTTATGGTAAGAGCTAGGCAATCAACTTTTTAGAAAAAACTTTAATATTCCGAGAATTCATGAATCGAGTATATATGATATATAATATATCTATCGATACATGGGTATATATGCGATATATCTTATATCTTTATAAAATAATTATAGATCCACGGGTATATATGATATATACGGGTATGTATCCCTCCATTATATAATAAAGTTTTTTGACGTCGGTCACATTTTATATATAGAATATATGTATATACTTGAAATATAATGTGCAGAAAAAAGTAGAATGTTTGTGAATAACGCCCTAGTGATACATACATATATCCATATATGTATTCAGGAATATTATGCACCACCTCAAGCATGAATAGCTTTTTTAAAAAAATCCTAATGCCAAATTCGGCGGCACCTAATTGTTTTTTCAAACGCCCAAGTAGTACATCAAATTGTATCAAAATCGGTAAACTAAATCATATAAGGCAAATCGACCAATAAATTTAATATTCATCGGGAGCAAAAATTCGATTTTTTTTACAAAATTCGTTTGATCCTGATGAGTTTTGAAGTTATCGTATCCGCATTCGATGTATATGTAAAAATATCTATGTCTCCAAAATCACTGCATTGAATTTTATCAAAATCGTTTAGCGATATTATGCTTGAAAAATTCATTCGATGTATTTGGTTGGACTTATACAAGTACTTCTGATCAAAATTTGGGGGCTGTAACATATAGACCCCATAGAGTGAATCGGTTTTTATTTGGTACTTTAAATTCCATGGGGAAAATTGGTAAAAAAGAAAACCTATCGTAACCCTATAAATTTTTATGTTCCAAGCACTAAAGGAATTATGATAAAAATTGTTTGACTATATCATAGGACTAATCGCTCCAAAAATGAGATTTGCACAATAAATTCGTAATATTTCCTTTTTTTTTCGTAATGTTTCGTTTTTCAAGTTAAAACTATGGAACTTGCAACTTTGTTCGTTATATAAAAACTCTACTAACTGAGCTCTTCCAATTAAGTAAAGGACTTGACTTTACATATTAAATTATATATATTTTCTTTGCTTGATTTGTTTAAATTTTGCAAAGTTTTTCTTATGTTGAAAATTTGTACAACAAATTAAAGTTCTCTTAATATTACAATAATAATTTCGAAAACTTGGCACATGTTATAAGCCGAGTATTTCCTGTTCAGATGGATCTTCAGTCTTTGTTAATACATCTTCAATTTGACGAAGGCCCTGCGATAAGGTTTTATTACGCTTTTTTTCCTTTTTCTCATCCTTGCGCTGATGCATGCGTATGTGCCGTGTAAGACCACCCGAGACACGAAATCTTTTATCACATTGCGTGCAGGCATAAGGCTTTTCTCCTGTATGCGTTTTGATATGATCCCGCAGATAGGAGCTGGTACGAAAGGTCATCGAGCACATTTTGCAGGTGTAATTACGCTCGTTTGTGTGAATGCGTCGATGCACCACCAAAGAGTATTTACGGGAGAATGCCTTGCCGCAATATTCGCACATGTACGCTTTGATATCCGTATGCTTGGCTATGATGTGATACTTGATATCGCCCGATTGACGAAATTTGGCATGGCATATCTGGCAGCTGTAGCGCTTTTCCTCGGTATCTGCAAAATAGTTTTAAAGAGAGTTTAACTAATAGTTCGATTATATTAGGTTATGTGGTTTTAATTACGCGCTTTTTCGTGAATTTTCATGGCGCTTTTGGTATAGAAGGATCTACCGCAGATGCCGCACTGATGGCCACGCTGGTCAGTATGCCTGAGATTATGGTATTTGAGCGCATTGTACGAGTTAAAATCCTTAACGCATTTTTCACAGTGATATAATTTTCGCACTTTTGGTTTTTCCGTTGTTTTCTCCCTCACCTCGGCTTTTACTTTTTTTGCCATCTCTTCAGCTTCCTTCAATAATTTCTTTTTCAACTCAGTTTGTTTGACTTTGTGCAACTCCGGCGTGTAAAACTCATCGCCTTCTTCAGCGTTAGCTTCGTTCATTGCAGCTGGCTGCTCATCCTCTGCATCCTCCAATTTAAAGCTCTCATCATTTATGATGAGTGGAGAACGTTGCATGCGTTCCATGCTAGCGCTGTTGGTTGGCGTTATGGAACGTGTTGGCGTGCTGGCCAACAGCGTCGTTGCAGTAACGTCAACGTTGTAGTCTTTCTTCTCCATTGATACATCAAGCTTTTCCAAAGACTGCTCTGCGGGCTTCTCGCTGTTAAGAAAATTAAGCGTAAGCTGTTCGGCGTTATGCTCAATGGGCTTTAAATGCGGCACTGCGGCTTCACGTGCTGTTGGCGCTGGCGGTGGCTCACCAGGCATTAGCAGCTGACTCAATGGCCCCGTGAAGGGCATATCGCTGAAATTGTTATTAAACCAGGGCGCACGCATAGCACTGCTAGTTAACTCCAAATCCAAATCACAGGTGTCTTCTATTGATACTTTATTGACCACATTGCGTATGCCCTCCAGCATGTCCTCGCTATCGCTAAATTCCATATCGTTGCCGACAGACACATCGTTGACGGCACTTTTAAGCGCGCGCTCGGTAACTGTGGGCACATAGGCTGCAGCATTGTTCACAACTGGCTGTAGCTTCTCCTCGATACAGTGTGGACTGGACAGCTTGTTACGCGACAGCGTTTCCGCGTAAATGTCTTCTGCGTGTGTTTCGTTAAGCGTTTTGGTTATGTTGTGAAAGTTTTCAAAGCTTAGCTGCACATCCTGCAAGACTTGATCCAGTTTGGCCTGCTCCTGTTGCAGCTGTTAGGTGGTAAACATAAGTATGAGATATTTTTTTCTATTTTTTTTTGGTTGCCTTACACTACTAACCTTCTCTTGTGCAGTCAGCCCGCACATATTCAGTGGCTCCTTTTGGTACTGCGGCTCATAATGATGCTTTAAGTGTGCAAAGAAATCCAGCTGCGTTTGCACCGCATAACCACAAATCTCACAGGTATATACGGCAGTATTCGCTGCAGCCACTTGTACATGATTGTTCTGTTCCAGCTCAAAGCCGGCATTGCTATTGGCGGATGCACTCTCAATGTTGGCCAGCGTGCCTTTTAGTTTTCTGGAAATGCGCTTTTTGTGTGGCAACACCTTGCGCGCATTAATGTTGGACACGCTATGCGCATAAAGCATATCTTCTTCTTGCAGTGCAGCTGAGACATCTATGGGCACGGTGGGCTCTATGGCAAGCGCTGGAAATGCAGGTTGTGGTTGCGCCACTTGTGCTACAGGTACATCATTGTCAAAGCTGCTATTGAGTGACAGAAACGGCACATCTGATTCCTTACTGTTGCTATAGTTTTCGTTGCGTTCTGGCGTACGGCGCACGGCACGACGTGCAGTGTTATCGCCCACAACATGTTTGTTGACAAATTGGAATATTGTATTATGAAAGTTAAGTTCCGGCGATAGAGCATCTGTGCTGCCATTGGTCGCGTTGCCCGATGTGCTTAGATTTGTGGGTCCTGCATTTTTGGGAAATACACTGGTATGATCTATGAGGTCCATCAGCTCATTGGCGAGCAGCGACTAGAGATTGGGGTACGTTTGAAGTTGTGCATTCACACTTACTGCAGCATATTGGACTTACATGGTCGATGAACTGTTGTGTGTCCACTTCCTTACGCTCCATTTTGCGGTCTTCATATAATAAATCATTAAAATGAAAACAATTTTGAGCTGTGCATTCGATGCGGACAGCTGTTTGATGCGTCTGCTGCTTGCTTTGTTAGTGTTGGA
The DNA here is from genome assembly GCA_035046065.1 of Chymomyza procnemis. Taxonomy (NCBI): domain Eukaryota; kingdom Metazoa; phylum Arthropoda; class Insecta; order Diptera; family Drosophilidae; genus Chymomyza; species Chymomyza procnemis. The sequence goes on along the minus strand of JAWNOJ010000004.1, from coordinate 12,835,995 downwards.
AAAGAGTGTTGCGCAATGGCCTAAAGTGAATGCTTTTTAACGAAGTTGGCAGCGCTGTTTGCGCGCAAAGTTTGAATGTTGCTAAAATAAGAGAAGTTTGTAGTGTTTAGTTTGTTTTTTGTTAAAGAATTGAAATTGCTTGTAAGTTTTTAAGAATTGTTTTATTTTAATGCAAATAATTTCAAGTTTTCATGATTTTTTGGCTATACTCAAAAAGATTTTGGTGAGAAAATTGTATTGAGCAAAACTCTAAATTGTTTTTCTTAATAGAAAATGTATTGCCTTCAAAAATAATTATAATATAAAAATATGAGTTAAATAAGCATTGCGAACTAAAGTCGAATTCGGCCCGCTAAAGATAAAATCTAAAAAAAATGTAGAAATAATTGAATACTGTAAAAAAAAGTTTTAAATAAAATTTAATATTTTAGGAGAAGTCACATAAATCAATCAATCGGGAATGTAATTCTTCCTTGAAAAATGTATTTAATTCTCTTTGAACCCTTATATATTACTTTCAATTTGGCGTTGTGTTGAAGATAATTTTTGACAGAATAAAATATAATTTTTTCCCTAAGCCAGTTTTTAAAATATGTCGCATGGTGTAAGGTTTTATTTGAGTTAAATAACCAACTAGATCAAATAAAGCTCTGTGCTCATATAATTATCATCATCATCATTCAGCCCACCCGGGATGGGTCTTGGCTTTCTCAACAATTTTTCTACATGTAGATGATACAAATTCTAGGTATTTTTTGTATAAAAAATTTGTCCTCTCGTAATTTTGGGTTTCACAATAATCGGGATATCAAAAAATACAAAATTTTACTATGAATTCTAAGTTGTTTAGTTGGAGATATGAAAATACTTAAACAGGCAAAATGATGAATTTATGCAAAATTTTGAATTTTTTTTAAAAATATCTTTAATGTATAAAATCTTGTCCTAAGCCAAATTTTTCAAAAGTTCTCTATTACATTGTTGAGTAAAAGTAATTGAGTTGAATGAGAAATTAAAAGTCATTACTTTTAACTTTTTGAAATTCTGAAGATATGCAAATTAGGTCAATATGGGTAAGGTGACCAAATTGGGAAGTAAAAGTGTAAAAAGCTTAATTGGTCTCCACACTTGGATAGTTTTATAGACACTTGCTATACGTAGTTGTTTACTTTTATGCTCTGAAAATCTATATAGATGAAAGATACTGCCGTTTTTTGCAAAAAGTTTCAAAAATTATCAGCAGTATTTAATATAGCATCCGGCCTAAAATGGAATGAAGCTTAGCTCTCTAATTCAAAGAACATAAAGAACAAAGTTAGAATTTTACAATATTCGTGCAGAATTTAAGCTTTTCTTCCGACATTTTTGAAGCTCTAGCAGCCGTTGCTACTTTGAATTTTAGACTAAAATGATAGCCTTAAAAATACTGCAACATATATTGTATGCAAAATATGCATTATCGAAGCTCCCTAAAAACTCTTAATCTTTCTCTTTAATCAACCAAACCTCAATGAAATAAGAAAAGAATACAATACTGCGGCCCTTAAATAAACACATAAAATCATTAACAAATTAACACTTCATATATATTCTTCTGGTAGCCAACCAACCACTTCAGTGGCAGCTCATAATCTTGCTCCATATGGGCGCAAACAGGAAGCTAATCCTGCGCTGTGATATATCAACATATTTATGGTAAACGAATCACTCGGGGCTTACCGAACTATACGCACAACTGATGTGGCAAGCCGGTGGTTGCCATATGTTCCACAATGTATGTATGTATGTGTCAGTCTCTACACATATTATATCATATATTATAGAGATTTCGGGATAGTCCGTTGCTACGTTGACAGCGCGTATAAAATTTTATGTAGATTTTGACACTTTATGTGCTGGCAGCGGCTGGTTAGCATTAAGTAAAATCTTTTATGTTTAATAAACAATTATTAGACAATATATTCGATTGGGTATATTTTTGGGGAGAGTGTAAATCTTTTGATCTGTTGCCTGCATTTTTTTTTTTTTTGTTTCTTTCTTTGTATATAAAAATAAATAAGGCTTCATTGGCTTGGTTTAGAGAGTGTTGTAGGTGGTGTGGAAAGCCAAGTGTAACAGACCAATTACGCATGGGATTCCTACGAATCATAACAATAACAAATCTTGTATCCAAATCCATCAGTGCTCTCAACGCGCATCATCTTTAAGTTGCCGTATTTGACAAGCAATTCCGGTAATGTTCTCGGCAATTGAAATTTGTATATAAAACAATCTTATAGGTGAGCGGCATGATTTGCTTTGATCTATGTGAATTGTTGGAGTTAGAAGATAATGTTTGGGCTGTAAATTAGAGTGAAAATTGAGTTTAAACAAGCAACGAGTGAAGTCTTTTGTCATAGAATAGAGAGAACTTATTTTTGCGGATTGCATAGGTAGAACAATTTACAAGCAGCTTGTACTAAATTGCTGTAGCTCTGTCCGACGTATACACTTACCTCACTCTTCTGTCTAAAAATAAGTTCTAAAAAACTGCTTAATTCTTAACATGTCATAAGTTGAACGGTTATACATATTCCTGCGACTAACTGATTTAAAACTCGAAAAAGCATTCGTAGAGTGTCACCGCTATTGCTTTTGAATTTTTCCACAAACTTCATCTTACATTTACCAAGTATCCGTATGTTAATATAAGACGGCTCATTGTTTTATATAGTCGGATCTTAAGATTCCTTTTAATAAGACGCGACTTCAAGTGAGTTAAGAGCGAGATGAAAGTGGAGTTCGCAGCTTTAATTCTTTCTCTGATATCATTAAGACAGTCGATAGTAGCATTAATGTATGACCCAAGATATTTAAACTGATCAACAACTTCAAAGTTAAAATCGTCAAGAAGTATTTCACATAGACTGATTTAATTTCGGAAGCTATGCCTCTTATATTACAGCTACAAACCGCGAGGATATATGTCTTTTTGTGCCTTAGAAAAACCTTATTTGGTGCAAAGTATTCTTGTATATACTTTCTAGAATGATATAGCCATGCAGAATCGGCTGCTTTGAGTTATTTTCAAGTTATTTTCAAGTTCCATATATTGTTCATTGCATCGAACAGTTGAAATCTGATTTCTAATCCATAAGATGTTGGATCTGTCCAGTAGAAGAAAAGCATTGAAAGCATGAAGCTATTTGTATTTTTGTTTAATTCCAACCTTAACCCTACTTCTATTAACAGTGAACTTAGATGAACTCGACTTTGTTTGACTTATTGCGAAATTTTAAGATAAACCTAACGATACAGAATGCAAAGATGCTTACTTGAATTACCGATGGGTTCCAAAATACATATTGTTTAAAACAGCCAAGTCATTCATTAAGGAAATCATCTCAAATTTTAAAGTGATCGTTATAGTACAAAACATAATCTGCACTTGTAATGTATGAACGAGGGTGGGCACCTCGACCCCCATGGGGCAATCGGTCTATTGTGCCCCATAATCTGCACTTAGGTGGACTTACTTTGCTTTTTAGTTTAGTTTTTGTTATGGATTCTGTTATAACTTTTCAAAGCAACAATATAGTTTCTTGCTATACTACAGCTATTTTGTTGGAAAACAAATTCTTATGGTTTCTTGAAATTAAGATGTGTCATTTGGAAAAATAAACAGAGTGGGAGTTGCGTGGAGTATTAGGAACTGCAAGCCTTTTTCATAGCAAGCTGTGCACTTCTGGGTCTCTTTGTGGTTTATCTGTTGTTCAGCAACTAAATCGCCCGTACATTCGGTTGCTTGTGCAGATTCTTAGTGTATCTGGCGTAAGCTTTCCTTATTGCTTCTTGGATCAAGGGAAAACCCAGTTCATTGTGGGTGTGCAGCTGAGACTATTTTCAATGTTTTATTTTAGAGGCATTCAAATTCTAAGAGCTTGGAGTAATCCAAAGCTCGATTCCGTATCCCATGGTAGAATTGTAAGGGCCTTGTACTCCTGCAGCGTGACTCTGTTTTTGAGTTATGAGCGAATACGTGAATCGCTCAAGCACTTGTGAATAATATAAACTTCTATGGATATCTTAAAAAAATAATTTTTTATGCTTTCTTCTTAGCTGCATAAATCCGACAAATTTTGCTTTTGAATTTGTAGTCGGTTTTACTAATGGGAAATTGTGTCAGATTCGGAACCCAATGTTACATGAACTATGAACGAGGCTGGGCCTACGCTCTTCAGCACAGCGACCCCCATGGATCTATTGTCACCTTAGCCGAACTATAAAGATTTAATATCAAATTAAAAAGGATTTTTTTTTGCCAATTGTATCTTAAACAAACTCTTGCAAACTTTAAGTAATTCTTAAAGTCTTATTATTAAGTATTTCAATAACTTCAGTTGCGTTAGTCCGACAAAGTTCGCTTTGGATTCTGTAGTTCGTTTTTCTTAAAGAGTAAAGAGTTGGATTCGGAAAGCAAAGTTGGCAGAACTATCACGATTTATTATTAAATTTAAATGGCATTTATTTTGCCAAACCCACCTTCAATAAAATCTTGTGCAGCTTTCCTAGCATTTAACATTTAAACATAACATTTTGTTTTTTAAGAATTTCGATAACTTTGGTTGCGTGAATCCGACAAAGTTCGCTTTGGATTTCTTAGACGGATTCAGAAAGCAAATCTACCTAAACTATCACGATTTATCATCAAATTGAGCAGGCATTTATTTTGCCAATTCCATCTGATACAATCTCTTGCGCACTTCTACTACAGCCTTTAAGTAATTAACTTTTTCTTTTTAAGAAATTCAATAACTTTAGTTGCGTGAATCTGACAAACTTTACTCTGAATTCTGTAGTCGGTTTTACTTATGAGAAATAGCGTCAGTTTATCAAGGTTTAAAATCAAAATGAAAAGGTATTTATTTCGCCAAACCCATCTTGCTTTACTTACCTCTAAGTAATTCTCAATCTTTTCTTTTTTAAAAATTTCGCTAAAGTCTAAAAGGCACAACGAAACTAATCCTATCTCTTAAATAAACACGAGCTTCTTCAACTTACTTTCTTTTTACACAAAATTTTTTACGCTTCATCCAAGGTAGTGGCCAGTATTTTCACATACTATTTTTTTCCCTTTAATATTATCTTTCGGTTGGCCATATTGTTTATAATGCCCTAATCCATTCCAGCACAGCTGTTTGGCAAACTCTGCCCATGTTTATTGTTTCTTGTTGGGTAGCTCTCATATTTGGATGCAATCTCTACTCGTCCATGGATGTGTATGTTATTTTGTAGCTGCTAAATATTTTCGTTTCATTAAAGAAATGCAAATAGAAATATGCTCACAATTAGTTACGCCCTCTGATCAACGGCTACCTGCCTGCTGAGTCTAGCTATCGGCTCTCAATGTTTATTTTGCAGCCCACAAAAGAATTTTATTTTTCAAAAAATTCTTACTGTTTGTTTATGGTTTAAAAATGAATACCATTTAATATAAATAAATATGTCTCTTTTTCAATATTTTCTATAAATATGCAAAGTCAATATTTGCTTAGAGTTTCGATTTTTGGTCTTGGCAAATTTGTAAAATAAATAAAAATAATAATAACCTGCTTTTGTGGAAATTCTTCTCATACTTTTGCTCGTTAGAGTACAAAAGTTCTCTCTATGTGTTCACATAATATCATTATTGTTATTATTATTATAAGCGTGCTTTTTTGTGGATACAACAAAAGCAGCAACAACAGCTAAAGTAGTATGACTAAAAGTAAAATGTAAGTAAAAAAATAAAAAGCATAAGGACCCCCAACAACGACGACAGGAAGGAAACATGCAAGTGCCTTCTTTTGTTCTTCGTCACGTACTGCGGTGCACTTGCAACAAAGTAAGCAACCCACCTATTCTAACCAACTTTCTACTTGCAACTACCACCGGACTCAATCGTAGCAAGCGGAAACAGCCACAACAGCAGCAATAGCAACAACAAATAAGTTAGAAATTCAAAACTTTGCCCAAGACGAAGTTTGAATGCCCTTAGACCTCTTATGTGCTGCCAAAAGTATTTCCGATTTTCTGTCAGTTCGACTCTATAACTTTATACACATTCTTCAAACGATTGTTAAGATATTTGATAAAAACATAAATAAATTTTTTCTTATTGACTATGAACAATGGCTAAGCGTGGAGATATCTCTATTAATAATTGTTCGAAAGAACAGAACTACCTTGTAGCCGAATTCAAATGAGATTTTTGCTAGCCATGTCAGTGCTAGACAAATTGCACTAGTGCTGCAGAATTAAATTGAACCAGTCAGATTCCAGCTTAAAAGCGAGTACGCTCACTCTTTTCTACCATTGAAGTAATATTCTGGCGGAGATTATGCATTTTATCGATAAGACAATATATTTCAAATTTGTCTTCTTTTTGCTAAATATTTTTGTTTTGATACGATTTACATTTGCGACTATCAAAACTTTATTAAACTAGCTTCGATACTATACGAAACTTAAGCTATTTTTCTGAGCGAATATAAACTCTAGATCATTTTTGGCTTCTGGCCCAAGGCTTTTCTAGCAGTTTATAATATAATTCTATATATAACATCCAACTTTTTTTAACTGAATTTCTAATCTTAATATTTTTTTCAAAGTCTGAAAACTCCACACAAATTCTCTAAAAAACAAATAAAACTATTGGACTTTGAATTCCAAAAACAGCTGGTAATTTATTTGCGACTTTTAATTCAATGTAAACAAACTTATGCTACAGACTGTAAGCTGACTGTTTATATTTTGAACTCTAATCTGCGTATGCCCTTGAAGTACCTCTCTACCTATTCTACTCTTAAAATTCACACTGAAGCTATGAACCAATATTGTACCATGAATATTTATATATAATTAGTTTATAGAGTATATTTATATATAATTATTTATAGAGTTTAAAATGTAACAGTTAGCTCACAGTCTATAAAATAAGTTTATTTCCATTGACTCAACTTAAAATGCACCCAGTGTTTCTGTTAAAAAATATTTTAAGATATTTCGCATTTTGACAATTTTAGAATCTATATTCGTCAACATTTCTTTAACAACAAAATTCGGAAGCATTATATTGGATTAAGAGATTCAATTCAAATCTTGAACTCTCAAAATTACTTTCAACGCTTATATAGAATATAAATTATTTTATAGCTATGCCAGATTTTTTTTTTTTGGTAAGGTTTTTACATACTTGGCAAGCCGATTTTGATATATGTTGTTTATATTTATACTTCCTAAGTGAATATAAATCAAGCTTAGAATTCACAATATATTTTATAAAATCTAACCGCAATTTTAGAAGTAACTTTAAGCTTTGGAATTGGTGGAAGTATATGATTATTTCTATATTTCTGTTTGAAAAAGAACAAGATATATTGAACAAAAAAAATATAAACATTATTAACTCAAAGTACTGTATGTACACTTTCCTTATGAGTCCTCTCTGGCATTTATCCAATCGTTGCACCATTTTTTGATTTTCTTAAAGACAAGAACCGTTGACCACCAAAATTCTGTTTCAATTTCTTGTAGAATGTCAGAGCTCGCATTTTAGTGTTTTATTTAGATTAAAGAGTTTGGTTGGTTTTAGCAGATCTTAGTAGATCATAACTTCTTGGTCCCACAATTGCAATTTACGCCGATGTACACGTTTGTGGAACGGGATTATGGGACGTGCTATCTATCGCAGTATATCCACTTTTCACCGCTAGTAACGAATCAATCAAGACTCAGATTCAAGGTGAAAAATCACCCTACTCACTTGTTACTTAACATGCCCGTCTTTCTTCAAATTCCGAACTTTATTCCAAAAAAGCTGAATCCCCTACTAAACTTTCAAATAATCAAAAAATCCCAGCAAATATACTCTCTCTCCGTTAGTGTATAATAAGAACCACAACACACTGCAGCAGCCTTATCAATATGTTTTCCAAGTGTTTCAGTGTTTCGTTCGATCATTCTTGTTCTTTAGAGTTTTTGGATTCCTTACTTCCTTCCACTTTTTTTCGCTCAAAATTTCTTTTCTTTCAAGAGCTTTGCGCGTTTGTAGCTTGCGGGTCCAAATTACAAAACAAAAGCTGTAAAAAGTAACAAAATGCAAAAACAAACAGCCAACAACAAGGACAAACGTTTTGGGTGGGGGAGGCTATGCTTGGAATAAGGATTTCTCTGCGCAGGGACTTCCCTTGGTTCCGAGTTGCTTTTGTTGTTGTTGTTGCTGCCGCTGCTGCTGCATAAATATTGTCAACAACAACAACAACAACGTTGACTACGACGAGGCAAAGCTGTCTGCTGGCACACAAAAGCCCAGCCAATCCGTGCACCGCACCGTTGCCGCACACGGAACCCAGCAACCATGTACATATTTGTGTCCGTATTTCATAATTTTCTGCACATCTCAGCGAAAATCTGTTGACGCAATTGTCACGTGCTGTGTTTTTTTTTATCTTTACTTTGTGTATTTTTTGCTGTTGCTTGTCGCTTCTATGAAGGATGTGCGGGCTGGGCACGAGCGTAATCATACACTCATATGGGATATGGGATGGATGTGTTTGTTGTCTCATGCCTCGTGCCAGTTTCTTGATGGGCGGTTAAGCACGTTGGCCAAAAAAAAAAAAAAACAGAGGATAATAATAATAATAATATAATGAAATGACAGCTTTGCTTAATCAGATTTTTATCGTAAACTTATAGAGTTTAACGATGTAAATGGCAGGCAAAAGGTGGTCTGAGCAAGTAACTATCGCTGATTTGAACCCAAGCGGAACTCTGTGGCGGATTGCGCTTAGTTGCATGATTTCTTTGGGAAACTGCGATAAGACTAGAAAAGCACGGTATATTTTAAATTTTTTGCATGATATAAGCGATTCTACTCTTTTCAATGAATGAAGAAATTTTCTTACCTACAAGCTTTTAAGCATTTTATGAATAAGCTAATATACTTCAAACTTTTCTTTTTTTCCTAAATATATTTGTTTTGATACAATTTACATTTGCGACTATAAAAACTTTATTGAACAAATTAAATCAAAAACGTTACTTGACGTAATATATCGAATTCAAAACGTTACGAAACTTAAGTTACTTTTCTGAGCGAATATAAACTTTGTATCATTTTTGGCTTCTGGCGCAAGTCTATTCTAGCAGTTTATAATAAATTTCTATATATAACTTCCAACTTTTTTTTGATATCATAAATATTAAGGGTAATATAGCACTTCACGATGGTTATCTTTGACATGTAGAACTTTTGCTTCAATTATGCTGGTCTACATATATCAGGGTCCTGCCTGTAGTCGGAGAGCCAAGTAGTTCGAAAAAATTTAACTAAAGGTAGCATACCCGTAAAACGTAAACTTTTTCGTAACTCTAAGGTACAAGTAATATTTGTGTTCTCGTCTGCTTAATCATATTCTGTACCATCATTTGTCTTAAAATTTTAAGTTCAAACGTCAGAGCCTTTGAAGAGGATTTTGAGTTATTTAATATCAGATTCTGGGTTTTTAAAAATGTAAGTTTATGTATACGAAATATGCCGTTTTTATGGCAATTCAAAGCTTGGAAAAATATGCCATTAACTATTTGACATTATTGCAAAGTATTTGTTAAAATGTTTCGTAGATTTTTGAACTTTCAAAGTGATTTGCCGGGATTTGTCAGGATTTTGCAGTATTCGCAAATATTTAAATTCTCATTATCTTGACAAAAAAAGATAAAAATATACTCAGCTCTTTTTGTAAATTATAAAAATATAAAATCAGCATTTAGGATCATAATAAAATTATAACCTTAGTAGCAGATTTGAAACCGAGAGCAGAAGTATGCTTCTTAACTTCAGTAGTACCAAGATTACTACTTTGTACCTTCAGCTTATATGCTTCGAATACAAGATCAGAATTGACTCACAACTTCAGCTTATTGAAATACTTGACGGACTACTAGCTGCTGCCATATTTTTCTACCTATAGATTCTTTGATCCGAAAACGGAATCAGAATTATTTCATAATTTTATCATACTACGATATTTTAGTTTATTCTTTACTAATATCATGCACCTTTCTACAGCATTGACCATAAATTTGCTGCTACTTTTAATAGCTTGAGTTTGCATTAAGATTGCAACATCTTAGATTTGTACATATGTTCACAAACAACTTGAACCCTAATTAAGTCTCAAATATACCTTATCTTGCTTTAACTTTTTCTAATATATCAATTCATCTCAAGATTTATGTATTATTGCCTAAAGTAAAACTTTGCATTTAATCATTTAAAACTTAATCATTTAATGATAAAATCTTCTCAGCTGCAGCTAACAATTTATCTCTGATAAATATAATGTGCCTGCATATATCTGCATTTTTCAACTCCTCAGCAGCATTTAAACTAAATAAAGAGTTAGACTTGTTAAGGAACCGGCTCTTCCCCCACCAAAATCAAAACTTTTTTCTCTTAACGAGAAATCTCTACACTTTGACTCTTTGGTATTTCACCGCTGACAACACACATGTCAAATTACTGACACTTTCTCATTAACGCAACCAAATCGGTCAATATTGAAGTCAAAGTAGTCTAGGAAGGCGCCTAATGCGTCAACTATGGTCCGTCCAAGCTAATGTCGTGCTTCTGGCGGCGCTCCAATGCCAATGCTGGAAATCTGATATACACGAGCAGCAGGAGAAGAAACACATGCGCTGCCAGTCAGCCGAAACGGCGTGAAGTATTCGGCTGACCGTGGAGGAGGAGAGCGCTTTGGTACCAAAAAGGGGCTGTGCCATGGAGGCCGTTCCGTCGACGTGCTCAAAAGTCGGTTAATTACAAAACCCGAAACACTTGATACAAACATGCGTATGTGGCAAGATTGTGGTGTGGCATAAAGGCAACGAAGTTGGTATGCTCTTTGCATTCTGAAAGTGTTGCGAGAAAACAGGGCATTTTATAAAAATTATTTTTGTTTCTTATTTTTATTATTTTTTTCTGTACCAACAGCAAAATAGGATTCTCATAAAACAAAAACCATTTAAAATTAAAACATCACGCCAAAATTCAAAGATTTGTAATGATTTTTAGAAAGCAAACTGCAAAAATCTAGTGATAGGGGTAAGTTTGTTGATCTTTCTTGTTTTCCCAGGAATTATGAAAATCGTTCGAAACATGAAAATTAAGTAAAGTTTTTAGAAGAAAAACAAATCATTAATGAATCATTTTTCTACTTAAACATACAAACAGTGATTGCCACTAGCAGCCTGTTGCTATGCCACTACCTTCCCAGTATGTTACCAAACCCATGACACAGCACATATACAGCTTCGGCTAGTGTACAGCCAAACACACGCTCCACTCAAATTTCAAGCTAGTACACACGCAGGACGGAGGACGGAGCACAACATCAAAGACTTTGCGCCGTATAGACAGCATGTCAACGTTATTGTTTTTCTTGTGGCTGTATGTTTTCATAACTATAAATTGGAAAATTCCTGACATGGAAAATATTTGACTCTTGCTATGTAAATATGTAGATACAAGTGCATACATATAGTTAGCGGCCATACTTGGCATATGACATGAAATTATTTTCCAAAGAGCGTGTTGTAATTAGAGAAAGTGTCTGAAAGTGGGCAGTGCAGGGCCGTAACAACGCATGTTGAATCTTGTCAAGAAAACTAGATGTCCTCAGGTGTTGAGTAAGGATAGACTTGCTGTAACTGTGCTGCCAACAAACTATTTGTTTTGTTTGATAGCCCGCAGCTAGAACTAAACAAAAATGAGAAAAAAAACACACACACACACTGCCAATGGGCTTGTGTTAAATGGCAACCATTTGCACCAGCAGCGCACCAGAGGGGAGCGGCAAATGCATAGATCCACACGGCAGGACTTCTCAAGCTGATCATCGTCAAAAATCAGCGCTCGCAAAAAGTTGCAGCACCCCCGAGGACAACGCTGTTGACAGCAAGCAGGCCAAACACAGTGCAGTGCGTCTAAAAATCAGCTGCTGTGCTGCAGTTGTCCTTGAGCCTTGAGTTGCTGTCTCTTGTCGAGTGTCCTTGATGCTTGATGTGGCCAACTTAAATGACTTATTTTGAGCATTGCTGGTTAGCAGTGCATTTGTTTTTCAACTTTTTTTTTGCCAAATTTTCAACGCCCAATTGACATTGAGCTGGCAGCTATACGCAAAATTGTGGCCATAAGTTGACCTTGCTTGATCCCATGCTAGCCGCAGCACTGCAGCATGGTATGTTTGTCGTTATGGATATCATATGAGTCAATCATATAGCTCACGTTTGCTTGTTAAACAATTTTTGCTTGTTTTTTTCACGGCTCAGTGACGTTGTGCCTTCGTTGGTTTTTTTTTTATTTTTTTTTTTTTTCATAAAGGAAACAATCATCATTAAATGGGGAACCGCCAAAAGCAATACTCAAATAATCACTATTAAAATATAATATAAAAAAAAACCTCTTGTGTTGGTCAAATTCATTTCCACTTGATTACATGCAAAGCTCAAATGTGTGCACAAAGAAATAAACTGCTCGTACGAATCTATACCAAGTGGAAATCATTTAAACGGAAATAATGTTTGAACAAAACATGTGAAAACTATCGTTCAGTCGTTTTGAAAAAAAAAAAATGAAATTGACGGGAGTAAGGCGGGTAACACCAACAATAACAAGCACAATTTGTGTGCGGTGAGCGCTAGGTGAGTTGCATCGACAGATCCAACAGGGAGGGCTTAAAACGGCCAAATGTCTGGCAAAAAGGTAGAGTGGCAGGCTAAGTATGGGTATGTGCGGGGTGTGCGTCAGACTTTTGAGTAGACCAGCAAATCCTGCAGCAGGCAAGCACAGTTGAAGCGCATGCCTTTGACGCAACCTAGCTGGTACAGTTTATGTGGATTTTTTTGAGGATGTCGTCGATGGATGCTACAAAGAGAATCAATATTTATTTGTGTAAATAAAAAATATAATATAAATAATAAATATAATATAAATAATAAATATACTATAAATAATAAATATTTATACAAATTGTATTTCATAATTCTTGGCAAAACAAGAATTTCTTCTAATGTTTACTAGCAGATCAAAAAACTTACAGCTAACACAACATTTTTGCAGTTTGATTTGTAATTTCTAACAATCATTAAACATCTTAACATCTTAAACATCTTGGTTCAAGTCTTTTTATAAAAATAACTTCAAAAAATATACGTTGGTCTTGGTTCAAGTCTTTTTATAAAAATAACTTCAAAAAATATATTCTGCGTAAAAGTTTTCAGAAATTCTCGCGCATTCCCAGCATATTTCGAGACTGACTTCGTACAAAAATTAAAGAGCAGCATATCCGACTGCCTAAATAAAGCATATCCCAAGATTTTAAAATTTTTTAAATTAATTAATAATTAATTAATAGTTAATAATTCTAAAAGTAGCTTATGTGCGTTGGAACTACTACACAACAAAATATACCACTGTTCCGGGTTTAAAAAGCACTACGGCCTTGCGTGATCTCAAAGTTGGTGTCTTTGGTTCCGTTTGATGGAAATCTAAAAATCCATCGAGTTCATAAACTTGTTGTAGTCAAAATTTCTAGTTAGGGACGCATAGCATTTATATCATTATCAATTTATCAATTGCTTTTTGAAATTATATTAAATTTAATGCCTAGATGGCCCATTTCGAAGGCCTAATAGATTATCTTAGCTGCCTTACTGTCTTCAAAGAAATTATTTTAGCAGCTATTTTCTACCAATTCTTCGTCTTTCTATCTAGACTGTACCTAAAGCATAATCGAACCACTTTCTTACAGTAAATGCTTTCAACTTGAATTTTATTATATGAAAATGGAGTGAGATTATATTTACCTAAATCACACGAGACTGCCATTTTGCTAAGCTAAATCTACATGTCAAGACCTATTTTAAGGTCAAAACCTATCTTAATGTCAAAACAAAGAAGCGAAAGGCTTTCAAATTATATGAAGCATATCCATAATTTGCATTCTCCAACACCAGTAGCTGTGATTGTTTCTTGAAGAAAGCAATTTATGCTTCGTCATTACTTTCAACAGATTCTATTATGCCCCAGTAAGAGATTTCGAAAATATTGATTATTTATTTATTAATATGTAAGGGTACAACTAAGTCCAGTTGACCTTAAGATTAGCCAAGTTAAACATTCTAAAATTATGAAATAATAAATGATAACGAGGAAAAAATGTAATCAAACTAATCCGTATTCCAAGCCTGATGGGTGAATTATTTATAGATGAGCACTGTCTCACATCTGGGGCAAGCTAGGAACTTGGATTTACAATGAAATCAGAAAGTAGCATATAAATTTAAACATTTTTTTCCAAATAGGGAAGCCAGAGAACAACGTGCACCAAGTTAGGTTTTTATAGTTCATGATTGGTCAAAGAAGCTCTATTTGGGGAATCAAGATAAGATAGGATAGATAAAGAAATGAATTGAATAGAGCATTCAAAGTAGACGAAATCATAGAGGTTATTATAATTTACGCATAAGACTCGAAAAGGATCGTGTAACGCATAATTAGATCTACAAGAGAGGTCGAAAATTACGAGTTACTCTAGAAGGAATGATGAAAGAAATCTTTTTAAAAAGTGTATTAGAGTCAATGAGACAGAGTAGAAGCTTATGCAAAAATAGCACACCGTGGCATGTTCTACGATCACTTAGAGAAGGTAATTTTATAAGGCAAAGTCTGCATGTATAGGATAGCAAACGAATGTTGGGATCCCACTTACTATAATATCTATAACCAGACCAAGTCAAGCAGATTTCTTTTAAATTATTATTATTATTAAAATTTTCTGTTTTTTTTTTTTATAATTTTGTTAAGAGAAGTCTAATTTAAGTTCTACCGTAGCCATAAACTATACAGTTGAGAATTTAAGGGGTTAGAATCAAGGTATGTTGCATTTATTTTTATTATTTAGATTTTAGTCTGCTAAGCGCTGTCACTTTAAAGTTTTGCGCAAAAAGTTAACTTGTTCGTTAAGATTCCAGATATAGTTAGTCCAAAATTAACATATTACAAGATTACTGTACCAACTTACCAACTTACGCAACTTGTCAAGAATACGTGTTGTCCCGCCAAGTTCCATCATTCTCTTTCTGTTAGCGGTTTGCGATTTTGTTGTTCCATCGCTCTGCAGTCTCTCACTCAATAATCCTCCACATAGTTCGATGAACACATAAAAAATATATATATTGCTGTTACGTTTCAATTTACATTCTTCTAATAGTTTATTAACAAGAATCCTGCCATCAAACAAAAAAAAAAGTCAGCTGCTGGGTTCGCATCCTGTTGCCGCATAAATCAAACCCAAATTAGTTACCAAACTTGGCTAGACACCAAAAGTTAATTGCCCTGTTAACACATCTAAACAAGAGCACACATGCTGTCAGTACAATTTGCTCATTTCAATAAGTCCCAAAAAAATGAATTAAAAAAAAAAGAAGGAATTTCAGCTCGTATTAACCCAAAAAGGAAAAAATACAACTGGCCAACAACAATCCGCTTATGTAGAGTTTAGCATTCCTTTTGACTTTTTAATTGTTTTGTCCAACTGTCGATCGATCGGAGTCGTTTGTTGTTGGCTTATTATTATGTATTATGATGTGGATGATGTGTGGCGGGACAAGTCAGGGGTCTTGCCCAGAGAGTAAGAGAGCGCCTCAGCGCTGACCATGTGCATCTTGTGTGCAACATTTTGCACGCGCTCAACCGATTTGTGGTGATTATATTGTCCAGCTCTCGCACATCATTATAATGATTATAAAGATTGTCGGGTTTTGCTCTCTTTGTAGCTGCTATTGTTGTGCCACTTTTGTTGTTCTTGTTTTTATTGCGTGCAAGGATCAAACGCAACGACGCTCTTGTCCTGCGCGCATAAATCAAGGACTCCTGCTGCGGCGCAACGTGCACAATTTGGCTTTTTGAGCTGTGCAGCGAGTGAGTGAGTCAGCCATAGCCGACATCCAAGAGGCGTTGCCTGGCTATATAGTAGTCGCTTTATAGCCAGCCACTGCCGCCATTTGGTTTTTCGGCCAATAATTGAGTTGTTTCTTTTCTTGGCGTTCTGGTCTTGTGGCTACAGCCACAGTCTTTGATGTCCTCGGCGGCTGTTTTCTTGTCCATGACAATGTGATACCATGTTTCTAAAACAAAGCATCAAAGTCAACCGAACTGGCTCCTTTTTACTTGGCATTTGATCCTTTTTGTTTAACGAAAGGTGCATTTTTTTTTTCACTCTGTTGATACCATTTTTCAGGTGACATTGCTATTATTGCGTTAACAGCTTTGTTTCATCTTTCGGCACGTTGACAACAATGCCAAGTCGGTGGCTCTTTTGGAGTTGTGCCGTCTCGTCTTATTATTGTTCCTTGTCATGATGCCTGATAATGTTGTCAATTTTGTTAAAATCAAGAGATTAGCTGAAAATCACGCGATACCTTGGTTATGTTATGGATGGCCTTAAGCTTCTTATAGCAAATAGATGCAGCTCGGCCTTTTTTGGGGCATCTACTTAGTGTGATAAGTTGACAATCTGAAGGTGTTTTATTGTGATTGTATAATAGAGCTCAGCGGCTCAAGTTCTTTGATGAGAAAAGTAGCTCCTAATGGGTCGGATTGTATATGAAAAATTGTTGATCGCTTTTGAGAACTTACTTACTTCTGGAACTTACTTTGTTGGGATCTAACACTTTACCAAACTACAATGGCTAACAAGAAAACTTCTTTAGAGATTCGTGTGACTCTTGGAGAGCCCTTAATTAATTTTTTCCTGTAGTTAAATCCCACATCGCCAAACTCTCTTAACTCATAAATCCAGAGAACAGCCATTCTCGATCAACTCATATATGGGTTATCAGCCACAGTCTCTAAAATGATCTCTTATACGGCTACGAAGATCCTCCACTGCTTGGTCTATCCATTAGTGCATTGCATAGAATTTTACAAGAATTGTAATTAACAACGTTGGGAAGTGGAAACAATTGTGAAAGCTCCTTTCCTTGATTGTATGTATGAAAAAGCTTCTGCAGATACCTCCTGACTGTCGTTCCTGACACTGCTTTTATATGGATAGGAGACAACTATCGAATTCGAGATCCAACATGGCTTGGCCAAGTTCCGCCTTTTTTTGATGTGAAAGCCATAAAAACGCAGATGGGATGACGAAGTGGACGAGCATCAATCTTTCTTAGCAATTACTAACTGAAGAAGCTTGCACCTTCTCTAGCGCCTGGCGAGAGCTGTGGATGTCGACTGTAGCCCGATTACGGATTGTTAAGGCTATCTAAATTCAAGTAAAAAGCTAAATGTGTCCAAGAAAGATGAAGGACACAACTAAAAGTCGGATGGAAGGACCAATGGAAGTACACCAGCAAAGCAAGGGCGTCTGGCGAGAGCTATGGACGTTGTCTGCAACCCGATAAAGGCTTGTTAGGATCACCTAAACTAAAGTAAAAGGCAAAATTTTTATAGTGGCTGCTGTGAAATTTTGGTGAAGGGATGGCCGAGATAATTTTGAAAGACTATTGAGGAAAGATCACTAGCTATCTATGGCTTAATGGACTAAAGGACTCTTAGGAAAAGCAAAAAGAAGTTTACTTCGAACGGGTTTCAATAATGTATTATTTTGTTTAAAATTGAAAAAGCGGAAGTACAAGAATAAGAGCATCAGCAAGAAGATGAAGAAACAACAAGAATAAGAGGTAGTACATTAGATGATCAAGAATTATATTTTTGAAAGGATCTTTAGTTTTTGGGCAAGTTGTACAAGGGTAGCGCCGGGGTAAAACTTGAACTATGATTACTATAAAAGATAGCCTAATTCATGGCCGTAGAGAATTGATGGACTGCCTAGTGTTGTACCAGCCAGCTGCTCAGTAGTTGGTATATTTTACCGCAAAAAAACTATTAAAATAAGTTTTTATTTCTTCTTCAGCTGGCATTTGCTTTTTGTACGAAACCCATGTTTTACCTTACCAACGCAACTGTACCTGCTGCCTACTGCATCTGAATCCTGCAGTCGCATTAGTAAAGCCAATGAAACTTACATATATCAAATTTTTAACGACACATAGAACTGACTACACCCACTGTATCCGATCAGTTCCGCCGTAGACTCACACACACACACTGCAACACATAAAAAATATTTCGCATGATGCCTTCACCAATCCCACGGCCACAACTTATTGATTAAGTTGTCTACAGGACACCATATGCTAGACAGGATGCATACAACATTGTTCATTTTGTATGTATGTTGGGATAGTTGATCGAATTATAAAGGCAACTGGTTGCGCTTGCCAGTTTCCCACTCCATAACGCTGTATCAGTGGCTGCAGCAGCATGTCCTGGCTGGCATAGTGAGTTAAATTGATTCGTCACGCAGATTTCGATACATTAAATGCAATCATTTGACAACAGGACGAAAATATTTTCATCCATTGTGTCCCAACAATACAGAAACAACACACAAAAGTATATAGGTTTGTGCAGTTGGACTCCCCCCCAAAGCGTTACGAATTCGCTGCCGATGAGCCAGCGCAGTCAGGATATTGTTGCTCTCTCGTTTGCTCTTGCCTTTTAGGACTAGAGCATTGGGCTTGATATGGCAACGGCTGGTTGTGTGTGTAAAATCGCTAGACAGCGCTGATACCGGGCGATAATTGCTCGTTAGTAGTTTTTGTGTGGTATAGTTTGGAATGAGGATCTTTGTATGAGTGTTGATAGTTTGGAAAGGGATTCGTTTGGGGTTTGTAAGAAACTAAGTCTACAAACATTTTTGGTTGGTTTTATTTTCTTAAAAGCAGATCCAGCGGCTGGTAGCTTATAAAGTTTCCAGAACATTGAGTTTGTACATACGTTAAACTATAAAAAAAATTATTTGCTTTTAATTTACTGGGAATGACAAGTGTAGCATAATTTGCGATGTTATTAGTTATCTTTATGCAGTCCGATGATATTCGAACTTGTTTGAAAAGATCATTGGCTTCCGAATTGAATTACACCTTGTCATTTCTTTAGTTCATATTTAATTTTTTTGGCAACGTTTAACGATTTTCCTAAGGTTTTAATTTGTCAACTTACGTCATAATATTTTTTCTCAGATTTTTATGATCCTTAGTTTTTCCATTTTCTTAGCAATTACTTACTTTTGAAATAAACTTTTACAAAAAAATTTCACCTACATTTTTTTTGATATTGTGAAGCTTGTCAATTAAAATTATGAAAAAATTTGCTTGTTTGTTTTTCTTACCAGAGATTTTAAGATAATTTGTCTTCTTTTTATTAGCTTTTTTGGCGCTTAATTTTTGGGCCTCGGTATTGTACTCACACTCGCCTCTAAATCGGTAGGTTGGTGATTCGATGTCACCCAGCAGCAGTAGTATATTTGTCTAGCACTAACATAGCTAGCAAATAAATAGACACTATTTAACTAGGGAAATCGCTATTAATTAAAGATATCGCCATTCGGATTCGACCATAAACTGTAGATCCCTGTTCGCTTCGAACAGCTATTTATTTAGATATTCTATGCTCCGCCTTTAGAGCGATGACTAAAGCCAAAGGGAAAACATTTATTTTTTAAAATATCTGTTCATTTTAAATTAAAAAATTAAATGAATTAAAATCGTTCTAATTAGGGCTACCAGACTTAGGGCGCCTGAGGTGATATTTTTTAGACTATAACGAGTAGAGAGACGCCGAATTCTGCAGACAACTTATGCCAGCTCTGTCACTAGGGAAGATCGCAAACGGCCAATCTCCTCTTCGACTGAATTTCATACTTGATTTTTCAGACAATTTTACTTGCTTCCCCGCATATCCTTATCAATTGTGTATCTTGGTTTATAGATAAGTCCTGCATTAATCCTAGATTTGAATAAATCCCAGGCTTTGACTTTGCGTATCTGTTATGCCTGGATTAAGCTTTAAAGAGGCGTTATGACTTGGTTGTAGGTAGAAAATTATGGCCTCGCATCATCGTGTTTCTGCAGATTTTGGCGCTCATCATAGCAAATTAAGCAAAAAGGAGCTCAAAATGACCCATATAAATGAGATGCAGTCTGACGATTTATTATTAATTGTGAAATACTGCCTCTGCTTTAATTCCGTTTATCTTCACTCCAACTCTTCTGAATAAATCTTTCAAAGCTTAGGGTTAACTCAAGTTATTTAAACTAATTGGAAACTTAGAGACTCGCTTTAACTGCGTACACTTATATCCAACGAATGACAAGATTAATGTCACTTTAAATATCTAAAATATTTTGGAAATTATGTCAATCGGTCGACTTCTGGTGTCGCTCTCTGTACGTCATGGAAATTTGTCGTATTCACTCATTTTTCACCAAATAATTAACTTCTTCAACACTTTGAACAATGCAAAATTGCATTATTACTACTGAAAAAACGAGAAGTCAATTGTCTTGAAAACACATGCGCAAGTCATGTGGAAATCGAGAGATCAAACGATGCGTATTAGTAGTAAGTTAGATAGCTACAAAAACAAGGAAGTACAAGTGCTCATTGTCTGCCAAGCAGAAACTGGAAAAAAACATTTGAATTTGTGAATGTTTTATGGCATGTTTTGCTAGAACAATTGAAAAAATAAATCGACCGAAAGTCAAGTAGATACAATGAAGACGTCAGCGCTGTGGGTTATTACTTGGATGGATGCCGTTTTTTGGTACCATTTATTTTTTTCTTTTCTTATATATTTTCTGGCGGTATCGGGCACTTTGATATCTTAGACAACTTGACAAAACAATCAAAGCAACGGCAGCACGCACAATAACTACACGAACAACAACAATAATAATAACAATCTGGGGAAAGAAAATATGTCTGGCTATTAATTTACGCCATGGTTCTTGCTGTTGTCTGTTGGTTATTTTCATTTTTTTTGCCCAAATATTTTGTACGTGTCGGTATTAGTTAAAACAACAACAACAACAGCAATAAGAGAAGAAAAGGACTGAAAAAGTAGGCAGCCAGTCTTTGAGGCAGTAGTCCAATTGCCGATAATGATGCACTCAAGCGGCAAAGTTCAAAAGGTCCAAAGACCAAAGTGCAGCACTGCAGTGGCCACGGACAGTGACTGGCTTCCAACTAGTGGAACCTGTATGAGTTAGTAGTAGGCGTTGAATGCTTAAAGGCGGCGCAGAGAGGATAAATGTAGATTTGAACGCCTTCATTTTCGACAAAACATTTCTTTCGACTTTCTTCTTTTGCGTTCGTTGTTGTATGCATCTTTTTGTGGCAGCAGTGGCCAACAGGCGGCACATCTCTTTTTATGCCTTAGTCCGTAACACTAATTGAGTTGAAAATTTGCACATAGCATGACTTTATACAAAATAAGTCAATCCTTGGTGTTCAAAAGGATGTGCCGACTGTAGTAGTCGGTGGCATTTCAATCAAGCATTGATTGTGGGTAATACACTGAGAAAAAAATTGCTAAACTAGCAGAAAGGATAAGAGCAGTAGTAGTGATGCTTTTGAGCTGCTGAAGTTAGATAGAAAATATTGAATTCGGAAGATTCTTCAAATAAAAATTTCATACATTTTTGCATTATTAAATTTTTTCCTTAGTCTCAAGAAGAGAACTTAATATTTCCTAAGTTTATTTTTTAGATATTAAATTAAGGTGCTTAAAAATCAATTTGCTCGAGAAATACGAGTTCTTAAGTAAAAAACGAACTGTCCAGTTTCAATAGTTTCTGATACGATTGTGTCAAGTTAGTTTATTATATTGAATATATTGAAAAAAAAAATAGTTTCAACATTAAATGGAGCCCTTAATATTGCAAAAATTTTTCTTGTACAAATTAGTAGTTGACCCAACGTTTTTTTCGCATATTCAAGAAAAATATCCTAAAAATCAAACAGTGCATTGTCAAAGTGAATAATGGGTTGTTTCTACCAAAAAAAAATATCTTTAGTTGTATATTTAATTTATTTCGTCAATTTTTCAGCATGTAATGTTTATGAAATTCTGTCTTTTTTTTATTTTAAAAAATTATAAGAAACTTTCGCTCCTCATTTTACTAAAGATCAAAAATCATCTACAATTTAAATTTTTTCCACTTTCCAATTACAAGAGTTTATTCGTTATAACTTTTCTTAAAACTATATTAGTTTTGCGATCTAAAACATGAACGATCAGTTTTCTGCAAATGATCAATAAGTCTAAAAACGTTTTTACAACTTTTAATTAAATAAGAATTTTTTTTTTGTAATAATTTTGCTGAAGCTTAATCTGTGCTCATGATATTTATTATCAAAAATACTTTATATAAAATCTAAGTTTTAAATTATATAAAATTGCTATCCTACCCAAGCCATAACGTGACACATTAAAAAACTGCCCTTAAAAAACACAAAATAAATATATTTCGCCATTTTTTTGGTATTCGAACACTAATTTCCTTAAAACCTCCAAAAAAGTGGTCCTTCCTACCTTGCATTTTGTACCTGCTAGCAGCAGCGCGACTTTTTTGTGCAGTGTAAGGACCACCAAATACTACATCCTACCACAACTTACTACATCCCATTGCAATTCCCTAAGCTGTTTCGCTGCGCATTTTGACAGGCACGACAAAACTAATTGATTTAAAACATCCTAAGCCGTTTAGATTCATCCTGCCACACACATGCATGTGGCACTGATTAGTGATTAGCATTGGCCACAGCGAGTTGCCACAAGTTTCGAGGCTAGTTAGTTTTCGTGTACTTCTTGACTCCACGCTGTCGGCCATGATTTGCGTTAATTTCTGCCACGTTGCGCGTAACCACCGCCTGTTGGTGGACATTATGGTTTCATTGCCAACCACACTTAGGTGGTGCTGGGCAGTCCCAAGTTCCTGATCTTGTTCTAGCTGCGGCTCATTAAAAAACATAAGCGAATTCTACGTAGCACCGTGGCCACACACAATGGCCATGTAATTTTCGATTAACGCCACAAGATTTGAGCAACATCTTCGCTAGCCAAGTCACATGTCCTGGAAATGGTACAAAACTTTCGCCTTTTCGTTCCACCGCTGGAGTCCATTGAGTCTCATAATTGATCGTAATGTGCGATATTTGCACATTGCAGACGACATTGTGCAGTCCGTGTGCCTGTCAACAGTCACAAGGAATTGCCCAGCCAACTG
The DNA here is from genome assembly GCA_035046065.1 of Chymomyza procnemis. NCBI lineage: Eukaryota > Metazoa > Arthropoda > Insecta > Diptera > Drosophilidae > Chymomyza > Chymomyza procnemis. The sequence continues at coordinate 12,812,781 of JAWNOJ010000004.1, read as the reverse complement.
AACTGTCTGTCAACAGCAGGAGTACACACTGATAAAGGACATTCGTTGCATTTGTCGCGCTCGGCAGTCGTTCACTCGCCCACTCACACTTGGTCCATTGTGTCTCAATCGATAGGGTCCGAAGAGTACCTAGTTTTTGTGTCATTCGATTGCCAGCAGAACAATGCCTATGATCGATCGCTGTGCTGCCTCGAAATGCTTGGCATTAAGCGATTTTTTATGCATCCAGTGCGGCAGCATGTGGAAATTATCGAGCTAAACTCCTATAATGAGTACTTGAGATTGCTTCTGGGTAGGAGCAGTTGCTGCTACATGCATATGCTTTGCTTTGTAAATCTGGTTTATTGATAAATCCTGCGTCAATCCTAGATTTGAATGAATCCGGGGTTTTAACTTTGCGTATCTGTTATGCCTGGATTAAGCTTTATAGTGGCTTTATGACCTGGATTTGCAGGTTGTCCGCTAATGCAGGGGTGGCAGGTAGAAAATTTGTGTTGCTTAGGGTGAAAAATAAGGTCAGTTCGCAGGAAGCGACATCGCAAAGCGGAATTCCGAATGGCCTCCAAACATTGTGTTTGTGAAGGTTTTGGCGCTGACTATAGGATAAAAGGAAAAAAAGGAACTAAATCGTATATCCCGTATCGATGCGATACAGTCTGACGGGTTAGCATTAAGAATTTATATTTAACAGAGGCATCGCCAGACGGATGTAGGTTTAGAACCAGGAATAAGCCAAGCTCTACTTGAGAAACAAAGTGAACGAAAATGTATGGTGGAACCAGAAGTCTTTAGCCTCGGATTACAAACCCTGCAAGAACAAGACTATTAGAATTGAAAACCGCTGTCGAAATGCGTAACTGCTGGTCTGAGACTAGACAAATATCCATGAATCATGTTTTTCTCATGGAAATTGCGATAAAATTTAATAAGGATAAAATATAATTTATAATTTTTTTTTTGAGTATTCAGTTACACATTTATAAGGAAGTTTTCTTAAGATCTTGAAGTGTCTGGCTAAATCAACCTACGATTCGAGTATAGCCACATTTTCAATTATCCGAACGCGACGTACATTTTTTAATGTGTTTGAAGATGGCAAAGATCAATGTTTGACTAAATATTTTAGGATTCTACCATTTCATTATATCATATTTAAGGGATAGATACTTTTAAATTATTTAATACAAATCCAGTTTATTGGCAATCTATTTGAGTTAAATCCGCATTAACTGAGTTACTAAATATTATCTTAGAGCTCTAATTTCGAATTTGCCGAATTAAAAAGCTTGCTTGGGATATTACCACGAAGCCCAAAAATGTATGAAGAATATATAAAAGTTTATGATGGCAAAATAGCCTGAGATACTTTGAAATTATTGGAGTGAAGTGGTTGGCAGTAACTTAAAAAGTTATTAAGATTTTCTAAGGTTATCACAGTTTTTAACATAGACGTGCTTGGTTTTTCTAGAATTTTTTTGGCGAATTTATATTTCGGTCCATTCGTGAGAGTTACATTGTAATTTAAGATGGCATAAAAATCGGAGATACTTTCAAATCATGAAAGAGGAGTGGTTGTCAGTAAAATAAATAGTTTTTGACATTATGAAAGGTTTTCTCAGTTTTTTGACGTGCTTGGTTTTTTAGTACTTTTTATGTGGATCTCCATATCAATTAGAACTATATAAGGTTATTCTTTAGTTTATTTAAAAAATTTATAAAAATCCTATAAATAGCTTCATTAGTAAGTTACGTTGTTATGCCCTTTTTTGCTCGGACTGTGTTTCCGACGCCTACTATCCAAAAAACACAAAAAATGTGACATAATATTTATTCTTCTATTCCTTCTAATACACTTTGCAGTTCAAGCTTTCTTATACATTTTCAAGATTAATTATAGAACCTTAAAACTAACCACTACAGATTGACACAGCTGTCAATCCATGGAACTATACCAAAACAGTTGTCAAAAAGTCCTAACAAATCCAGTGACTAAGCAGCAATCTCTACGAACTTTCCAGACTTTTCAACCAGGCTAAGCATAAATGTTTACTTGGATCCAAGCATAACAGAATTCTTAAGAAACAGCTCAGGCTAATTCGCAACAGATTCCCTTGCTTGAGTCTAGTCTAAATCCCTCATTGATCAGCCAGCAACGCGCGCTTAACCCTTTCGCACGCAGGATTACCTGCCACTTGAGCTCCATTGAGCTGCGAAAATCACACACACAGGCTAGCATTGAGATACTTAAGCTGTTTCTGCTTAGGATTTGTAAGCATGTGTAATCCTTAAGGCTGAACTAGTTTTCATATTTATGCGCGGATTAGAGCGCGTAAATATTCCACGAATTTAGGCCATCAAGTTGATATGCTCACTATATGTGGGGGGGTTGCAACTGCAGCGTATATTTTATAATTGTTATTGTTGCAGCCAAACCAATTACATATCAGCACAACATGCCACATCAAAACAATTAGGCGCAAGTGAGATGGCAAAGCAAAAAGCAAAATCAATTTCAATATTTTGGTGAACGAACGAAAAAAATATAAAATAAAAACCCGCCCTGCCTACTGAGTGTTGCAGACGTACCAACCCCTGTTTGGATTGGATGTAATAGATATTTTGACGCCGAAGCAACGAAATGCTGCAAATAAACATCCACAAGTCCAAACAAACTCCACAAAGCGCAAATGCGAAACCAAGCCCAAAAACTCTACAACAAACAACAAAACAAACTGGAAAAACGAGTAAACAAACACAAGTAAATGCCACAAATTGTGGATGCCATGCCACGATTGTGGAACAAAATGGACTACCCGTTGTGAAGGCGGAGTCAGTTGCGCTACCTAGCCCGCGCGTGTGTGTGTGCGTGCGTGTGTGCTTGCTTCTGCGCATGGTGGATGCTATGCGCTTGTGTGTGTGCGTTTTTTGTAGACTTCAACTCGGCAGGAGGGTTGCACTATAAATAGCCTGCGCAACGCACAGAGAGCATCATTATTGAGTTACGCTTTGGAACGTGAACAACTAACGTAGCGCGCATAGTGCAAAATACTTAAGAAAAAGAAAAATTATTTTTAAAGAAAACAAGAAAATTTACTACACAAAATGGTGAAAATTGTTTGCAAAATGGAATTCAAAAGCAACTTCTCGATTGATGCTATTTTGGCCAAAAAACCGCTGCCACCGCCGCAACAACAGCACGCAGTACAACTGACACACATCAAGCAAGAGCCGCAGTATCAACAACAGCAATACCAACATCATCACCATCAGCATGTCTATGGCAATTCGGATGGTGAGCTATCTGCTTCGGAGGATTTTGATACACCCTCACGCACTAGCACACCCATGAGCAGCGCGGCTGAATCGCTTTCCTCTGTGGGTGAGCAACATCAACAGAATCACGAGGACAAACTCGATGTGGAGTATGATGATTATGATGAGCCTTTGGATGAGGCTGAGCTAGATGGCGATGCCTGCGATAGCAACAACAAGCAGCAGTCTGGCAATAATGACAACAAAAAGCCGCCCTACAGCTATAATGCGCTCATCATGATGGCCATACAGGATAGCGCCGAACAGCGTCTAACACTTAATGGCATCTATCAGTATCTCATCAATCGCTTTCCCTACTTCAAGGCCAACAAGCGTGGCTGGCAAAACTCCATACGTCATAATTTGAGCCTAAACAAATGCTTTACCAAGATACCACGCAGCTATGATGATCCCGGCAAGGGCAACTACTGGATTTTGGATCCCAGCGCTGAGGAGGTATTCATTGGTGAGACTACAGGCAAGCTGCGCCGCAAGAATCCAGGCGCCAGTCGCTCACGTCTTGCTGCCTATCGTCAGGCCATTTTCTCACCCATGCTTGCCGGCGGCTATGGCGCTGCTGCTGCACCCTACTATGGTGGCATGCCGTTTGCGGGTGCCGCCGCCGCTGCTGCTGCACTCTATCAACGCATGAATCCGGCTGCCTATCAAGCTGCTGCGGTTGCCGCTGCCGCCGCTGCTGCTTATCCACAACCGAGCATGCATTATGCTCCAGCTGCTGCACAACAGCCCGCACATCCACAGCTGCAGGGTTATGCGCCACATATGAATCCTGAGCTGTTTCAACGCATGCAGTTCTTTGGCAAATTTCCAGCCAGCTAAATTGCGCGTCTGTGGCGCAAAAGCGCACTGGAACTATGGGACAAGGCTTGGCAAAGCCACCAGCGTTGAGTTTGGAACTACTCCACAGTGACGTCTAAATTTTTTTTTGTTCAAATTTAGCAAGGAATTGAAAGCACTTTGGCTGGCTGCCGTAGGAAGTTAGTTGCCGCCGCTAGTGTTCAGCGGCTGAGTACAGGGGCTATTAGTGAGCATTAGAGGCAGGCCTTTGGTGCTGCAGCTCAACGTGGGGGCTAGCAGTTGCTACAAAAACAAAAAAAAAAACAAAAAAAAAATCACAAAAAACTATGTACATACAATTAAATAAACAAAAACAAAAAAAAAAACAAATCAATTTTCTATTTTGACTCTTGTTGCATTTTCCACACATTTTTCAGCTGCATCCTAGCAAATGACTTAATTACAAGTTATGCCTGTTTGTTGTCGATTTGTCTGCCACAGTGCGGCAAAGTTGAAATGTTTCTCGAAAATGCTCTATAGCATGGGTACCCAATACCAGTTAGTCTTTTAGCTGCTTGTCTCAATTTCTGGCTCTTTACATGGGTAACTAACTCCCGCTTTGCTGTTAGCGACAACTCCAGCTGTGTGCCCGTACAGCGCTTTTGTTGCATGCACCACAGGCGCACGCAGGTATATATCGTTAGACCCTAGCCCCTAACAGCTATTGTCTATGCAACAGCACACTTCTTTGGCTGCTACAAATCTTACTCGGTTTTTTTTTTCGAGATATTGTCTCTCTATAGCTAACTTTTGTTATACAATTTCTCTCAACTAATATGCCCAACATTAGACAGTTGAGAGAAAAAAAAAGTGAAAGATGAGCTGGGCCTACACGCCAGGCTACAAGCCAAAGATCTTAGAGCGCTTACCGACGAACGTTCGACTGATTGAAACGTAACTGGTACCTAAAGGCGTTGCTCGTAGCATTTCTCAAACTTCTACTGCTGTTGATGTCTTTATTTCAAATTTTCACTTGGCGGCAACTAGACTTTGATCACTTGTCCGCGTATTGGTATATGTGTGTTACTGTGTGAGATTGTGTGTAAATGTGGCAGCTTAAGTGCGCGTTTTGAGTTAAACATGTGAGAAATAGGGAGCACACCAAATGATCTACATGTTCCCAACTCCAACTCCAACTACAACTACAAATACAAATACAATCCAATCCATATTAACAAGCCATCGTAATGTCATAAATACAGCGCTTTACTTGAGCAAAGAGTGAGGGCATAAAAGATGACTACCGATCTCTTAAATTCTTCTGCGTGTAGAACGATTTGTAAACGAAATGATAATTAATATCATCGTTAGTAGATTAATGCGCTCTCTAATTGTGTGTGAGTGTGTTGTGCGTGTGTTGTGTGTGTTTCTTATGAAGTGAGAAAATGCGCTCAACGGCAATTATCATATTTTCTGCGTCCATTTCTTATTTCTTCGTTCTTCTCTGCTCTTTTCTGTAATTGTAAATTATTATATGCATTTTGTGTTATCGAAACGATTAGCGGGTTGTTTACGAGCTGTAAGATGATGAAGGCCCAAAGGCAATACATATCAAAATTGTTTGGATTGCCCCGGGGGGGGATCTCTGTTTAGATGCACGTGAAGAATTGGGCAGTGGCTGTAACTTTAGAGTGAGCGGCGCTTACAAGGCCTTTGCAACTAATTACTGAATACTAACTGAGATCATTAATAAATTAGCTGCTTGTAATCTGCTTTGATTATCAGCATCAAGCAAATGCATATATAGAGAGGCAACTCGTGTAAAATATTAAATATTTTTATTTGGTAAGCGGAAAACTGCATGGAAACTCGTAAATTATGTGGTATTTTGCAGATTTATTTCTTTAGAGTTGAACTGTTGCTAATCTTAATATTATATAAAGCTAAAGTATGTGCGATTTAACGATTTGATTATAGTGGCAGTTCTTCAGATTTTAAAATAATGGGTGATTTTTAAAGAGCTTGATAATTTTACAGGGGCCATTGGTTCATTGTTGTATGGCATGTGACATAATCTTGTTGAAATGATATGCAAGAATAAGATTCTTTCATAATTAAGTAGCTTTGGCTGATTAAAACATGAAGCTACGTAAAGTATGCGCAGATTAACGATTTGGTCATAGTGGAAATATTTTCGCGTACATAATGGGTGATTTTTAAGAGCTTGAAAATTTCGCCCATTTTTGTAAGACATTTGCCAGATGTGTATTAAAACGATATATAAGCAAAGGCGAGTTATTCTATTTTGGGTGAAATTAAGTTTCTAAGCATCATGCGACCATTCACAATAGACGACCCAATGATGTGCACCAAAAAGAGGTCTTTTCGGATTGATAGTACGATTGTCTATTATTGACTTATCTATTTGATTAGAAAAAAATAAGCATAGTTACGAAGCAGAATTTTACGAAAAAATAAAACATTTGCAGACCAAAAGGTAACTTTTTGAAAAACCAAAACATTTACCGACCATCAATTTGGTTCAAAAAAGGCAATAATTTGGTAAGCGCTGCTCGTTTGTTAGTTGTTTCCTGTTTAAATTATAGAGCAAGCTGAACGCGTTAGCTGTGAGTACTGCCGAAAATGTAATTGCTAAAAAATTAATCATTTTTTACGTAGCTGAGCTACTTGCTCTCTAACAAATCGACTTAACTATATAATTTAATCAAAAATATTTGGAAAATTGGAATTTGTTATAGGTTTGATATAACAATATCAGCAAAAAAAAAAAACAAAGTACGGTCTTCAATAAAGTTCATTTTGGGGGGGCTACATTTTGAGGCTTGGATAAAAAAGGTAGCTCACAAGATATACGCAAGTTCAGCCTTTGGAGCAATGACAGAATAGCAAAGGAAAACCACTTGATAGCCACTGCTTACAAGAAGTCCAAAAAAGTTAAAGAAAATTTGGTCTCTGTGGTCATTTCGTGCATACTTTCAACTTTTTTAGCAAAACAAAAGAAGAAGATTTGAATTTTTAACAATTATTAATCTTGCTTGTATGTGTTAATTTTTAAATTTTTTGCACAAACAAGTTTACGTTCAAGAAATCCGTCTTGACCCACGCACCACGCCCTTGCCCTAATCTCTGCAAAGATTACTTCTACGTGTGATCCCTAAAATATTTTTAAAATTTTGCCCCGCTTAGAGCCATGTAAGAGTTAAATCCAATATTTTGCACATATGTGTATATGGATTTGTGCCCCTATCTTCACAGCAACTACCAAAGCAGCGACTTAAGATATGAAAACTTTGCATATACAAAATGCTTAGAAATATTTATTTCTAAAGATCTTGCAGTTGCTTGTGCCAGGATTAAGTTGGTATCTGTGTGTGGATGAGTTTTTCAGATACATTGGATGAGCGCATTATATACTTAACACATTTTTCAATTATAGTTGTGCACTGGATTTGTTGAATTGGATTCAATTCAGCAATCCACTTACCTAAGCCTAAGTAACCAGGCAGAGAGACCGACCGACCAGCACACACCGTGCGTACAAACGAGAATATGCCGGCCTATTACTAAGTCGCTAAAGCAGTTTGCAGTTTTCAATTTTATAGACTCAGGCTGGATGCGTTTCGGTGTATACCATGTATTGGCTGATTGTTTGAGGCTGAGCGCATTGTGGGAATTATTGGTTCATAGTGCAGCAGCCGGATTGCGGCTAGCCGGATCTGTTTAACTGTATCACTTAAAGGAGACCCATGCCAACAAAGCGCGAAAGCCTTTGTGTAACTAGCACGCGCTCGGGCGCAAAACTTCTTAACCCGGTTTTCGGTATATGCTTTCCTTATGGAATTGGCTTAAGTGCCCGACATGCAATTTGCAAAGATAACAAGCAACAGTGGCCAAAAAAAAAGGGATCTATGTTACTTATCTTATTACCCGGGTTAAGTGCAGGGATTATGCTGTCGAAAGAGCAACTGCAAAGGTAGCCAAAGCAAAATATGCCAAACAATAGAAAGGGCTAAACCAGATGCACAAGCTGATTATTATTGGCCATATACCTAGTTACCTCGCTCTCTCACTCTGCCGCTGAAGTGTTCGTGTGCCGTTTGTTACACTTTTTGTGTATTAGACAGCCCAGGTTGCTACTACTACTACTACCACCACCAACACTGAACGTAATCTAAGCCCAGTTTCATTAATGATACAAACCCATCTTGCTGTGTTCTAAGCCTTGGCATAAATATTTTATATATATTGTATAGGGTTTGCTTGCTGCTTGGCTTTGTTTGGCCGTTGGTTTAACCCGACGCGTCTGGGATTTAAGATCAGCACACAGTTTGTTTGGCATCTCTGAGCCCGCAGCCTAGCACAACCACTGTCCAAGGCAGCACTTTTGCTAGCTGTATCTGGGCGCATCTTTTGTGATCTCAGTTTCTTGCTGTAAACATCCTGCATTTGACATTAAGTTCAGATGCCAAGTTGTCATGGTAGTTGTCGCTCAACCCGGCTGAACTCATTTCCGTTCCAATCCAACTATATACTACAACTCGCTTTAGTCATGCAACTTCTCAAGTGCATTATTACTCATTCATAATTTCTTTTAATTGTACTCGTATTTTTTTCACAATTATTTATACACTTATAGCGAGTAGCTGCACTAAGTCGGAAATTTGGCAACTTGCTCATAATAAAAAGATTTTTGTAGCGAAATCGAGAGCCCATTCTTACGTGCCAACAAATCTAGCTTTAGCTTCAGCATTGAACTTTCACAAAATATATTCTTGTTTTTCCACAGTTAGTAAGACAAAATCAGCTTAAATCAAGATTATGATATCGGAATTTATCTAGAAATGATTGACAATATCGGGCACGGGCTTATAAATTGCTATTATTCTAAGTTCGGAAATCTTAGCAACAAATTTTTGAATTTTAAGTAATACAGCATAAAATCAATAAAAATATTTTTGCTCCAATAAATTCTTTCAAAGAGGATCAGCTTGGGAGTCAAATATTTTGTCAGATATTCGAAATATTTGGATCAAACACAATATTAAAAATATTTTTCTTAAATTAGTCTCGAAAAAATAAAGAGAAACTAATATTTGGTGTACAAGTTAATAATAAGTTGATTCCGAAAGATAACTCATAGTTAGGTCTTACTGGACAACTCTACAACATTGAAGTGGGGGGCTGCTTTAGTGCATAAAAATCCGTGCCAAATGTAAACTGAACTCGCAGACTCACTGGGATGAAGGTGGCAAACAATATTTGTTCGATTATATCGATTGGGACTTATCCAAAAGTAAGTAAATTGGGTGTCGTACATATTGAAGTCGAGGGCAAAGGCAAAATCTCATTTCGGAACGACTTCTTGAGAAACATAAAAGCAAGTAGCGGATTGTAACTGGCAATAAAATAAAATAATAAAATACTACAACATCAAGAAAAATAAAATATATTATGCCAAACGTGGTCAAACGTGAAGGACTATAAATTGGTATTCTCTTATGTTATTATAGAGCTCGTAGGTACTTTTGTTGAATTTTAAAGAATATAGCAGCACATCAACAATAAGGTAATTATCCCAAAAAAGTCTAATTGTTAACCCACATTGCTCCAACATTTTCTGTCAAAGGGGAGCAGCCTAGGATCGTCTACATCAACGCCAAAGCAACACATCCATGGTCTCAAAGTTATGCTCTGTATATCTAATGACCAGAGGGGTATAATCTACTAAGTTCAGGTCAAGCATAAAGGCAGAACTTTATCGAATGCATTGCACTCAAAAGGGTCGAAAGAACTGAGATGGTGATACATGATAACGCTCAACTTTCGGCTTTTTATCTGAAATAGAAGGTGTAGTCCAAGCTGCTGTATGCTGCAGATCTTGCTTCTTTGAACTACTGGCCTTTTCGACGCATGCAAATTGATTTGGGAGGTACTTGGTTTGCACATTTTGAAGAAATCGAAAAATGGGTCAATTGTTGGGTTCGTGGCCAAAGAGAGCTCGTTTTTCGAGACGATAGAGATGGGGTTAAGTAAACGCATCCGCCAAACAATACTTTTTTTACTTATGTTGCAGTTGTTTTGGAAATAAATATAGCCTCTGCTCGATTTTAATATTTTGAAGTGTAGCAAATATTCCACACGCTGTCACATTAATTTGTTTTCTGGGATTTTTTTTTTTATCTGCTTCTTAAGAAGCTCTACAATTGCGCGTACTCTACTACATAGTACCCACAATAAATACATTTAAAGTGAATTTTCATTCATACATTTTTTTTTTTATCGAATTGGTTCCGTTGACGGACATATGCACAGAGGTCGTCCGTTGTCTGCCCGTTTGGTTTGCCGTCCCTCTATGTGTTGAGCGTAAATTAACTTAATTGAAATTCGGGTCAACAGAGAGGCCAAGATAATGAAAGAAACTAATTAAAGAACTCTCGCCACACAAACATATGTAGCGACCCCCTCTCAGCGTCCACCACAACCAATCCACATGCTGGTCTCTCTCTCTCATGTTGTTATTGTTGTTTTGCGCATTTGTCGCTTAAATATTTTTCAAATATTTTCATGATTGCCGTTGTTTGTGTTGCCATTATTTGATTATTTGTGTGTTCGATGCTTCGTGGGTTAACAATTATTTTATTAATAAATATTTGAATGTATTGCCCTCATCTGAACTGGGCAAAAGTAGAGTCTCACATCAGTTTCAATTAAAAACACATTTTGTGGTCAGTGTGTGGTCGCTTGCTGTTGTGTGCGTTGGATTCGTTCGATTGAAGGCAGTAGACGGGGCTTGGTGTTGGTTTTAGACCTATTTTGCTATGGCTTGGTTGGGGCGCACCAAGTGCATAGGTGTGCAAAGACTTGCGGGGCTTCGTTGTACGCAAGATTAGAGCATGTCAGGCTTGTCTTAGCGCCTGTAACGTTTGATAGTATCAAAGCGAGAGAGGTGCGCCTAGGTGACAAAAAAGAATCAGAACTGGTGCAAGGAGTGCATTTTTTTTTTTGGGAACTACTGCATTTAGAAGTCTTTGAAATAAATTTTGCAAAAACAGTCACTCCAAGAAGTTTAGGTAATCTTGCAAGAAATCAGTTATCAATTTATTTTCAACTTGAGACAACAAGTTGGCAAACAGGCCAGCAAATTGCTTAAAAGAATTGTTTCTTTTCATAACAAAACTATGACAGTTTTATAGCAAGTAACTGGTGGCCAATCAAGGTGCTTTCAACGCTAGCTTGTATGTCAAGTTTGGATTAACGACTTGGAAGTTATGAGAATACAGACATACATACGTCGCGGTGTTATCTGGAAAATTGTACTACATTTTAGACATAACTTTCTTAACTCAATTTTAAATATGACTGCCTTGTACGTGTGATGAGCAACTTGTCCACAAAATTCACCCAATTTTCCTTTTTTATCTGTTTTTAAGTGTATGCAAACTTCGTTAATCTTCAGCCCAATCATTCACACCTTAATGCTTTGCATATGCCATAAATGGAAATCAATAAGCGCTCAAAACTTAAACATAAAGCTACTGTCAGGTGTGCAGCCAGTATGGAGCTTCCCTCTTAAGTCAACTAACTCTTAACTTAACCACAAAGTCATGCCACCATATCTAGCAATATCAACGTTTCTAAACACAAACTGCCCCTTGGTCGAATCATTAAGAGAGACCAACATTTAATAATTACACCAGGCCAAGGGCCAGTGTCCGGGACCTATTGTGTGTGTGTATGCTTTCAATTAAATTGATTTGGATCAGTGCCACTGTAGAAATGACCAGAACCCAGAACCACTACCAGACCGAGCACCAGCATAATCAACGCACTATGCACTCCTGCTTGCTTTCTTACACACACTCTCTTTCTCTTATGGCTTTTCTCTTGTTTTGTTGTCCGATTATGCCAGCAATAAATCCGTAAAAGTACCCGCAGCCTCTGAGCTTGGAGCGTGTCCATGACCAGTGACTTACTAAGCAGCGCTTAGTTCGCCTTGTTTGTTGTTGCTCTTAATTGCTGTGCAGTTCATTAACGCGCACAGTCACACTTGCCTAGAGAGAGAGAGAGAGAGCAATCATAACGTAACAGTTTGCACACTCTGCGGCACTTGAATAGTGCCAAATTATTATTACGACAATCTAAAGCGAAATTGATTTTTGTTTGTACAAGTTATATATGTACGATGCGCTTCAGAGCTGTATGATGTGTGCAAAACCATGGGTTGAGCGACCATTGCCGATTGTCAAACCAATAGAGACGCTATAGATTGACCCCAAGCACTCCGCTGAGATCTCGCTTTCTTTTTAGCTGAAGTTAACTTTAGAAACTATGGAAGACATACACATCATTTGTTGGATTGCAGTTTTCGTCGTGTCGGAGACAAAGTTTGAATTCCAGTTGCTTGCAAAAGTGATATATATATTTTTGCAAGTTTTCTAGTTTCTGTAATCAGTTATCAGGATATAAGATGAATAATTCTGCATCCGAAGCTGACAAAATATGTTTTGGAGCTGCGTAACGTGCGTATACCATACGATAGGTTGACCTTAAGCACACTGGCTCAGATCTACAACCAACTGGCTTCTATTTATGTGAAAGCGCCCTCTGCCAAAAAATATAAGTTATTTTTAAAATGGAATTTTTCGTCGTGTCGAAGCCAAAGTTTGAATTCCAGTTTGTTGCATAAGTGACATAAAGTATATTTTTCCAAGTTTCTTAGGTGGAGCACAAGGCTTTCTGGTTTCTGTAAGATGAGTAGCGGAGTGATCTTTTGCATTCGATTCTCAATGCGAGCCTGCCAGTTTGCCTTGAGGCAGGCAATGCGTAGGATCATCCTTAATCATCAGCGCCTCCTTCGTAATAAACGGGGGTAGTGCGTTATAGTGAGGTTGATGTTTGAGTGGGATAGGCTGTGTTTTGGCATCATCTATCCCATTTACTCATTAAATGGTGTTAGTACGAATATTTTCGTATATATAATAACTAATGGCATCAGTTTTCATGATTTCCAAAAATACTGTTTCCTAAAAAAGTTAAGCTTTTAAAATTGAAAAAATTATAGAAAATGTTTTAATAAATTCTGCTTGTATTAGAATTGTTCATAGTTAACTTCAAACCAACTTCGTTACCATTCACATGCCCCGAAGTGTACTGCCCACAAAAACAGCAGCAGTCTGTTTGACAGGCGCTGCTTGCCTTTGCCCGTTCCAGTTGCCACCCTCGCGTGTTGTTTCCCCTGTTGTTGTTGTTGCTGGGCACACGCGACCAGCTCACCAATTCATCCGTCCACGACGCTAACGATGACATCTAAAGCGGTTACCACTGCCATATTCCGTATAAGTTATCCCCCCCGGTTCGTGTTGCCGCTAACGATGTTAGTGACGAGTGTCGCCGTCGTCATCGCCATCGCCATCGTCATCATATTATTATTGTTATTATTATTGTTGTTGTTGGTGTTGGCGCGCTGCGTGAGTTTTGGCAGTGTTTCTTATTGTTGTTAAATGCGTGTAAATCAGTTTATAACACATTGTCAACAATTATCAAGTTGGGCAACACTGTTCGTAGAAGGGTGCTGCTACCAAAGAGACTGTGTGGGTTGGATTTAGGGTGGGGGAGTAACGGTTTGGGCATATGCTTAGGACTACCTCAAGGTAAGAGTTAAAGAGCTTAAAGATGACATCCAAGTGATTTAAATGGAGATCAATACATTTTGGTTTGCTGAGAGCGATAATGTGTAAGAGCTTTAGGTTATCGGTAACATTGGTGACAGATCGAAAGAAGTTTTGGGCTCAGTTGGTCTCCATACTGGGAAATGTAAATTTGCTGCACAGTTCTTATTTGATCGACTACCCTAGGAAGTATATCAAGAGATGTCATGCAAAGAACAACATTATAGAAAGCTTGACATAAACAAACACAACAGAGATTTTCGAATAAAGTGTCATCGTTCTGCCTTTAGAATTGAACGGATATGATTGTGGAGTGATTTGGGAGTACCATCGTTCTGCTTCTGTAATTTGTACATTACCAAAAGTTATGCTGGTGGAGAATAGATCATTGATCTGGAACATACAACATGTACTTGATTTAACCTACGAAATTTCTTCTTTAACAGTTGCTACCTGGTATACATACAGCCTGCCATTTTGATATGACCGTGATGTAAGCACTGGATTCCTCATGAAATGAAGTAATTCATTTCTAAAGGAATGTGTCATTGTCCAAAACTTTGAACATAACTAAACAAAAGTTCGATTTTTACATCTGAATTCTTAAGTCTCAAGGTGCTGTGATTTACTTTCTGTCATATTAATATCACGCATTTCCTCTAAACATAAAATCATAATATAATAATGAAACATCCTCTTCTCTTTCATTCATCATTTCAACCAAACCGAACTTAAACTCCAAAAGTTTTCCCCAAAAACCCACTGAACTGTTACATTTTTTCATTTAAAATTAATAAAACTCAAGTGCTTCCCATGTAGCGCAACATCTTACCAGTCAGGCTCTAAGCCATTTCCCAGCTCTTTTCAAGCACTGCACGCCCACACCCAATGTTCCACTAAAAACTCTAGTATACTCATTTGGCTGTTTATTTGCACAACGAAACACGATAACAACAATAACAAGAGCGTGTCCAAATGTCCAGTGAGGCGCAAGCCAAAGGCTTTTGTGCGTGATTTCAGCAAAATTTGGCCAATTTGTGTGCACACAAACGCCCCCTAAGCCGTAGCAAGCAGTCAGTCAACACTCACTCCCCGCCAGCTTGCGTGTTGAGCCAACCGAGTAAGCTCCCCCAGCGTAGAGAGAGCCAGCCCATGCTTAAAACAAAATCAGATGTCAGTTGACTTGGCTGCAACAAACTAAACTCAAAGTGGTTTAACCCTTTTTTAATCGAGCACGTTAGGCGCATAAATCCGTGGCAAGGACATTTGTCTTGGTTGAAAATATTTGCATGGCTAAGCGACAGCGATTAGTTTGAAATTTACTCCAAGATGGGCACAAGGTGGCGACGGCACAGCTTGAAGTCCACGAAATGAGATTAATACGCGCTAAGCTTAAGTCGAACACAGCCTAAATCCACAGACATCTAATCCTTTGCTTAACCCTTCTGCACGGCCTGTACTGTACTAGGGTACATGTTTTCCGCTAAAGCGGATCTAGCAAACACAGGTTCTTGGTCAAAAGGGTAGGTAAGACCAATTTGTTGCAAAATTGACTACTGTACAGCGACTTAAGGTTGTCGCTGATCGTACGTGCATGTAAACAGACAATATAAACAACGGAAGCACATGCTTATGTCCTGTGTCGGCCCTTTAACCCGTTCGAGTAGTGCCTGCTTGTAGCTAAAGGCCCGCCCGCACTTTAGGTAGTTGTACCCACCACACACACACACACACACACAGTCTGTTTGCATGCATCGCGTTGATCTGCTGCACAAACAAGCTAATCCTGCGGTTAAACTGCCATTGAGTTTATCAAAATAAAGCATGCCATACCCGGAAGGATGCCGTAGCAGACGACGCGACTTGCAAGTCGCAGGCGTGTCTCGAGGCGTTGCAACTTTGTTTAGGCCAGGTTTAACGAACGGGTTGAGCTGACAGTTCGTTGCGCTTGACCGGCTCCGACTGTCCCCTAAAAGGGTTAAGCAAGACATTTGCTCGCGGATTTATTTGCCCATACGGTAGTTTTGTGGGCTGCTTTTCCGAGTGGATTTTCAGCTACTTGTGCGCACAAATATCAAAAAGTTTTTGTCACAAAACTAACAAAAGTAAATGCTGTCCATAAATCTGGCTGATTAGTAAAGTGCTCTCGCCTACTCCATGCATGTGTACCTTGTGACCCTTGACAGCAGCATTAACACATAGTAGTCATGTCTATACGTATAGCTGTCCACTTGTATTTGATTTAGGAATTTAGTGCTGCAGTTTTTATCAATGGTATGTTGGTTTGGTTTTTTGCTCAAATAGATTGTTTTTATGTGTGCAAGACAGTAGCTTCCGGAGCAGCAGAGAAGAGCAACTTCAGGATGTCTGTGCCAATAGCGGAAATAATGTTATAGCCAGCAAATATGTCTTCTCTATAATACCTACTGATTTACTTTGTTTTTAAAGACAGTAAGTGCTGGCGTCTTCATACAAAGCACTTGGCTTCAACAGCTGATTGTAAGTCTGCTAAGTGCATAAACTCCTGTATCTTGAATTTAGATAAAACTAATTTTTTTGAAAACTTTAATGCAGTCAAAAACGAAGAATTCTGTGTTTACTGTTTTGTTGTGTTTGCTTTGAAACAGAACGAAATTAGCTGAAGATACGCAGCTTGGTGTAAGGCTCTCTTTGTAAGATGCTGCAAGTTTTTGGCCAATCCTGGATAGTAAAAGAATTCAGCTGAAGATACGCAGTCTAATGTTGTCTTTGTACGATTCTTTAACTTTTTTTGACTAATCCTGTATAGGGCACGCATAACGCATTCCAATCAGTGATAATAAATACATGTCTTCGCAGCATAATTCTTTTTTAACTGACAAAGAAGCCTTCAGAAGTGCCGCTGTAGACAGTCATTCTTAACTAAGACAATTAACAGCGTAAAACGCAACAACAGACGAAATGCTGGTTGATTACCGGGATGTTATGATGTCTTTAAAATTGTATAGGGGAACTCAAGAACTGAATAGCAAAATACGTAGACTCTTGGCAGAATTCGGAAGTGCTTTTTACATATAAAAAAGAACTAAAATGCTACTCCGTGCTGTATAGAGCAGTTACAGTTTAAATGTATCATAATTTGGTTAGAGCTTTTGCCGAAAAAAATTAATAGAATTTGATTAAAAGCAGCAAACCAAAGTACTTTTACTTTTTTAAAAGAATATAGAAGAAACACAATTTGGCGAACAAAAGAAAACATTGATTAATTCATAACATTTGATTAAATGCAAAAAACGTTGAGAACAATCTACCTAAATGTTAACTGTTGGTGTAGAGCATTGAGCATTCGCGTTTTTATTTCTATTTATTAAGAGTTTAGCTTGTAATGTGCAAACAATTGCACTTATAAGAAACCTACCTATGTTTTCTTTTACGTTATTGGCCTGTAGCTTTGTTATATAATTTTAATTTCCTCTTGTGCGACCCTTGCAAACACAAAGTGTTGAACTTAGGTGGTAAAGCATCCGGCGTGCATCATTGAAGGCTTAGAACTGAATCATTTGTTCCTTGCGCTTCTTGTCGCCACCCAACTCGAAATGCTTGCTACGCTTCAGTAGTGTCTGTTTGCGATACTTGCACTTGCTGCACTCCATACGCAGCACAATCTTCTTGGTGCTCTAAAGCTTCTTTCTGAAGATGGGCTTGGTTTGACCACCGAAACCTTGCTGCTTTCTGTCTTAACGACGACTGCCCTGAGCGCCCTTACGCTTCATGAACTGCTTGCACTGCGTCATCTTGTGCACATTGCACTTTTTGCACTAAATGCAGCGTTTTTTTTTTGTACGTTTACCATCTTGAATTGGAAAGAAAACCGAAATTGACACATTTTTCCAATTTTTTTTTAATAATAGCACTTTAAGGATTGTTTTTATAAACGAACGGAGTTAGAAGAGAGTAAAGCGCTTATTAAATCTGTTCTATTAAAAAGGAGCTGCTGTTTGTTCTCAAGGCTGTACATTTCAAGAATAAAATATTTATTAAAAATACTTATTATTTCAATTAAATTAAAAAGTGTACAAACGCTTTACATTTCTATCACTTCGAACAAATAAATATTAAGAAAGAATATACAGAAGCTACCTCTGCCTTAGCTCACCTTACACGTACAAAGTCAAGAACCCTAATGTACACATGCAATTTTACCCAAGGGTCAAGGATTTTCGTCCTACACATTTTCGCTGATTGCCGCAATTGGGCAGCAAAACGAAACTTTTAATATTTTATCATGCAGCAAGTGCATCAAAAAACAACTTTTTCCATTGTTAAGTAATTTACAAAACGAAATTACTACGCATACGTATTATATATGTATAAGTAACAATTATATACAATTTTGTGGAATTATTTTCTTGGAATTTATGGCAAGCAGCTGCTACACTTCACATGCCACATGGCATAAATCCAATCGAAATCGTTTTGTAATCATAATAATTGTTTTCACAAATTGAGATTGTGGGCGTTTACACGTGTGTGCAACAGCAACAACAAGGAAGAGAGACTCTGCCAGCAGGTCGACGCTCTGATTGGAGCGAGACAGTCAGCCAACAAGTCCTGGGCGTACTATGTACCCATAATGAAAAGGTGTTTGCTGCTACAAGGAAAACGTTAATAAAAAAAATTACACGTCTTACCTGAGCAAAACAGAGAGAAAAAACAATAAAAAAGCGCAACTACAACTAAAGCAGCAACAATAAAAACATGTGAAGAGCGCCAACAAAGAGGACGCCATGTTTTCTTCTTGTTTTGTGCTGTGTGTGCAAACAGAGCAACTGAAAGCATATCGGAATGTGTGTGCTTGTGTGCGTGTGTGTGTGTGGTCAGAAATTATTGGATGTGCGCTTTTTGTGGAGACATTCGTTTTATTGGAGAAAGAGCGCCAGCTCCCATGCTTACATTTACACTCTCACACCAATTCGTTGTATTTGGGTTACATTGAGAGCGACGAGCATGAAAACAAAAACAAAATGGCGTCTACAATGAAATGTTAATTACTAACTTGAACTTTTTCAATTGATTTTCTTCAGTGTGTGCGATATTTTAATCAAATATTTATGTTTTTGGATGGCATACAATTGATATTGTTTGAAAACTTACACCATACAAATTTTATGATTCAAGAGAAGTAAGCAAAACTCTCATTGAAAGACGTTGTGGTGCCAGCATTAAAAGTAACAATTTAGCATAAGAGTATTGGTCGATACCAAAATACTTTTACTTAACAATAGCCAGCTAAAAAATCAACGGGGTTGAGTACAAAATTGGCCACATAATATTCAAATGATTGTATGTCGAAATTAGTTGTCTAATTTACGAAGCATGAAGTACGTATTACCTGCCGTACGCAACCTAAGTCAAAACTATTGTCTAGTGTGTAAATATTTAATTCTTAAGTCGAGCAATATTTAAATAAAGACATAATTTTTAATTGATATTTTGAACAACATTTCATATGCTCGTACCAATTGCTCATATTTCCATATTTTTTAACTCTTCAGCTCAGCCACCTTTCAAATGAAATGTGCGCGAAATGAGAAAGCGGCAAACACATTATTCTTTCGCTACAAACTTTAAAAGATCATGTATATATGTTTAAAACAATATTTATTTTAAGTAAATGCGAAATAAAAAAATTAATTTTCCTTGGCCATGCTGTCACAGTTATTTCTATTACCAACTAAGGGCCAAAGCAGAAACTAGTAAATGCTTATAAAAGGCATACCGTAGATTTATGTTATTAATATTTCCAAAATTGATAACACTCCTTATTCCTTGAGGCAACCATGTTGAAAGTTTCGATTCAAAATCCAACTCTTTTCCAGCAATGATAACACTAAAAAAAACTAAAGTTCCTCATAATTTTTACTATATTGCTTGTAAATTTTTTAAATTGCTATTCATAGTAAATATTTATATGTGCATTATTTTATTGTTGCTTGAAACTCACCTATTTTTGGTATATTAATTTTAAGAGATACTTTCCGTCTTAATTATTTGAAACTAAATTAAGGCCTCTTGTTAACCAATGGCTGTATGGTATGGAGTTATGCTAGTATTTTCCCATTGTCGTTTCATGACAGCATGCACTTTCTAAAACTACACACAAGTTTTAAGAACTTGAGAAGAGAGGAATCCGCAAATATCCTTCCTTAAACGAAATTAGGTCGACACGCTATGTTAACCATTTTAAGGCTATTATCATTTGCCATTAATTGAATTTCAGAACCGTGCCATTCGAACTTAAGCGTCTTTTTTTCATATTTTTTGATACAGAGTAATTGTATGCGGGGTATGCATTTGAAGCATTACCCTGTGAATAAATTCAGTTATAGCAACAAATATTGCCAGCAAATACTATCAGCTCGAAAAGGACTACATACGTACATTCGTAGCATTTAATTGAATGTATATGATGCAAATAGGCAACTTGCAACATCAAGGTGCCATCTTCAAGACATCGTTTATAGCAACACGGGAATTCCTAGCTTGAATTACCAAAATTTATGAAGCTTTCTGTATTGTCATAATTAATTTTGTTATATCACAAAGCACGATTTTATGTCTTCGGCACAGAATTTGTATTAACTTAAAAATGTCAAGCAAGCCACAATGTACTAGTTTTTAGCAACTACAAAGGTTTGCTTAAGCAATTTATGTTTATGTTAAGTTTATATAATTCTAATACTGCAAGTCCTGCTCATTAAATCCTTTTCACCTAAACGCCAAATCAGTCTTTTGCTACGATTATCTATGCTTGTTTTACGTTTGTTAACTCGTTTTAGAAAGTTGTTAAAACTGCTGTTGGGCTGATCTATTCCAGTTGAAATATCGGATATTGGGAAACCGCTTTTTTTGCACTCTCTACTTCTAAACGGTTAAAGAAGTACCAACAATCATTTAAGATCAAAAACTTCAATAACAAAGCAAATATGCACATATATTTTGTATAATGTCGCATATACATTAACAGGCTTTGAGAGAAGTGTATCACTTACTTTTAATGCGTAACATATCTAAAATCTACTTTTTTAAAAATCAAGAGCCCTAACACTTTATAAACTCGAAATTCCGCCCTGTCATCAAATAGTCACATTTATGCCATGGTCCTACATTTTCGGTTCAAGTAAATGCAAAAGTTTGCAAACTATGCGCAAAATT
Source organism: Chymomyza procnemis (assembly GCA_035046065.1). Lineage (NCBI taxonomy): Eukaryota > Metazoa > Arthropoda > Insecta > Diptera > Drosophilidae > Chymomyza > Chymomyza procnemis. The sequence goes on along the minus strand of JAWNOJ010000004.1, from coordinate 12,791,788 downwards.
AAAGAGGGCCAACAGGCAATAATGAGAGTGTATGCTCGGTCATATACACACACACACACACATATACTCACATAAAATACAATTAATAATGGCAACTGTATATAAAAACAAGAAATCCATTACTAACAACAACGACAGCAACAACAACAACCACAAGAGAAAAGCAGCTGCAGCAAAAACCAAACAAGAGAAAAAATGAGCAAACCCAAAAACAACAACAACAACAATAAACCTGGCGTATCAAAATGCAACCCACAAACCACACATGCTCATATTTTCATGCGATATGTGCATGTGTGCGTGCAAGCGTGTCGGCAAAGTGATAAAAGCAAAAACAATGCGGTGTCATGTCAGCAGCAATTAGTAACGAATGGGAAAATCTCAACACGAAAGAGAGCAAGCGAGCGGGAGAGCAACATACACAGTCGGCCAACGTTAACAAGAGAGCGCAAAAGTCTACAAAACGTTCCACAGCTGTGATTGGTGGACTTGTCGCTTTGTAGGGTTGCGCTGGCTTGTTGTCAATGGAAACAATAAGCATTGTCTGTGCGTGTGTGTGTGTGTGCGTGCGTGCGTGTATAGGTGCTGGCGCGGAACCTGAACTGCCAGCAAATGGGCACAACTGGATTGTTGTTTTTAAACGCATTCAAACGCCACAGCGAGCGGACGTGCCACGAAAGTTTAGCCGACGTACGAAGAACAAGACAAAAAAAAAAACCCAAAACTTTTGCCGTGCAAAACGTAACGCGTAGCGCGTCATACCAATAAAATATATAAATTAATTTGTGATATTTTTATATGTAAATATATATTTATATAAGCAAAACAAATGCAAGCCTATAAGTTTATATAACAGCGTTGGAACGCTGCTGTTTAGTGCCAATTTTTGTCAAAGAGTGTAGACCATTACGAGATGGTTAAAATTGAAGGTGTGCCCAGCGAGTTAAGCGAACCGCATAAGACCGCCTATCATCATCAGCAGCATCCGGCACTGCAGCAACAATTGCATGCATTGCAACATCCGGCGGCAGCGTTTGGCAGCAGTGCTGCTGCAGCAGCTGCAGCTGGACATGGTCTTAATCTAAGTTCGGCCACGCTTTTAATGAAAATGGCACGTACGCCTCACTTGAAATCCAGTTTCTCCATCAATGCCATATTGCCAGAAACTGTGGAGGATGATTGCAGTGCGGCTGAGGCTGAGGCAGCCGCACAGGCGCAGCAGGCGGCACAGCAGCACCAGCAGCAGCAGCAGCAGCACCAACAGCAACAGCAGCAACAGCAACAACAAAAGTATGGACTGCACAATAATAACAACAATGATATCAATAATCATCAACACTGTAGCTCACCGCTGGGTTCGGAGGAGCATGATGAGGTCAGCGATGTGGAATCTGACTTGGATGTAACCTCTATGTCGCCGCAGCCGCGTGGCGCCGCTGCTGGCGATAGTGAGTTAGACGAGGCTGATATAGCCGATGAGGAGGATGCCGAAGAAGATGTGGAATGTGATGGTGAAACCACCGACGGTGATGCAGAGGCCAAGCAGTCAGATGGCAAGCCGGTAAAGGATAAAAAAGGCAATGAAAAACCGCCCTATAGCTATAATGCGCTTATTATGATGGCCATACGACAAAGTCAGGAAAAGCGCTTAACGCTTAATGGCATCTATGAGTACATTATGACCAATCATCCGTACTACCGCGACAATAAGCAGGGCTGGCAAAACTCCATACGCCATAATCTGAGTCTCAATAAATGTTTTGTCAAAGTGCCGCGTCACTATGATGATCCCGGCAAGGGCAATTACTGGATGCTAGATCCCTCAGCGGAGGATGTTTTTATTGGTGGCTCCACGGGTAAGCTGCGACGACGCACTACGGCTGCCTCACGCTCACGTCTGGCTGCCTTTAAGCGCTCGCTTATTGGACCCATGTTTCCCGGTCTGGCTTATCCACAATTTGGACAGTTCCTTGCTTATCCAGGCGCAGCAGCGGCCGCTGCAGCACCCAGTCTGCTGGCCAGCATGTATCAGCGTTATAATCCTTTTGCACCCAAACCCAGCGCACACGGCATACCCGGCATGCCGCAAGCACCACCGCCACACATGTCCGGCCCATTTGGCGCCGGTGCAGCCGCTGCGGCTAGCGTAGCAGTAGCAGCCAACTATAATGGCATGGAAAGGCTATTAAGTGCACACCCCGCTGCTGCGGCTGCAGCAGCTAATAGCAATGAACTCTACCAGCGCCTACAATACCAGCAGCTCTTGCATCAGCATGCGGCTGCCGCTGCTTTAGCGGCACATCAAAGACAACTTAGTGCAGTCGCCTCATTGCCACCACCGCCGCCCACAGCGCCAGCGCCACAGCCGCATATGACACATTTGGGGCAGCCACCGTCACCCAATCAGCCGCTGTCACCAACGGCCATAGCAGCAACACAACAACACAGTCCCACGGCTGCACGTGCTCCACTCGCTCCCGCGCCCATACTCAAACCGGTGACTGTTGTATCGCGCAATAGCTGAAGGTGTTGGCTGGCTGTCGTTGCTGTTACCGGTTGGGGGTGTTGCTGCCTGGTTGGAGCTGAGCGAGGGAGAGCGATAGAGTTGGGACAGACAGTATTCTCGCATTATAATGTAAATATCGTAAATACTTATTACTTAGGTAACCGCATAAGTGAAGGAAGCAAGTCTACACAACGACTGAAGCGCTAGACGCTTGTGTAAATAGGGATTGAAGATTCGCGCATTAGTTGGGAGTAGTGTTCACACTGCGATATGTATATAGCGTGCAAAGTTTTGGAACTAAGTTGGAACTGAGTTGATTAAGAATGAAGCGATGCATTGCGTGCAAGCTTGCCAAGGCGCCTACATGGCAAATTCTGATAGTTTCTGTTGATGAGCTTGATTTTCAGTCAAAATAATTTCGCGTGCAATAAATTAAAAAATTATATAACTTTAACGCAAAGGGTTTATGGGAATGGGGGAGAAGGAAGACACTTGCCCGAATTAGCGCAGAAACTCTTAGAAGGTCAGGAACAGCCTGCAAATCTTCAAGTACAACTAATTCAAGCTAAAAGTTTCCTATGTAATTTGGAACATACACAGGCTCACTTAAGAGAAACTCTTCAGAATTGTTAAAAATTCTCAAATTGGGAATGCTTTATTTTTCAAATCTAAGAATTTTGTATTCATTCGATGATGAACTTCGATATATTTTTATCTGTGTGCTCATATATAAATTTATCAAGACTTTCAGCCTTCATAAACTCTCCTACTCGGATAAAATGCGAATTAGTTAACGAAAAGTCTAACTTGTTTGGGGAATAAACATTTAAGAATAATCCAAGACATAACTTACTTATTGTAGCTCACTTTTAAATCGTCAAATTTCAATAGAAAAAATAACAAATGTTCGAAATACCAAATAAGTCCGATATGCTGAACATATCTTTTCAAGGGCCTAAGAGTGTCACCTAGTTCTGCTATATTTTTTTTTTAATTAATATTTTTGTAGCATGCTTGGGTCATTAAATTTGAGCTTTTAAAATCTAAAAGCAATTTCAAACAAAAATTTGTGTTCTTCTAATTTGAAATTTCTTACTAATTCTATCAAAACTTTTTTAAATAAACTTTTTTTTAATCCTAATTATGCATTCACGATCTATCCGTCTTTATCTAATTTTTTTGTTTAATTGCTATTCTGCAACAGTCCCGATTTTTTTTTAAAAGCAACTAGGGAATTATTGAAATTATAAGTCGTTGGACATGTCAAAATTTTGGGAATATCGAAACAATATATGTACGTCAGTCTTTCTATCAGAAGCAAAAGTTTGAGAGCCAAGTTTTATTTGTCGCAGTTTATGAGACATTATTATCCGAATCTAAATCAAATACAAAGTAAAACTTTTAGTTCAATATATTTTGAGATTTCTCCCGATTCGTCGTTGGTCTGAAGATGAAAGATATGAATAGAATAAATATATCAATATTTTGCCATCCGACATATAATAGTCGTCATTTTATTCGTTTAATTCTCAGGACAAGTTAAGATATGTCAGCACAGTCCAGCTTCAGGCTTTTTACCGAAAGTCAAATTTTAAGACCCGATTTTTAATTGTTACAGTTTATTAGAAATTATTTTCAAAAACTAAATCTTTCTACAGTTTTAGTGAAACTTTGCGTTCAATATCTGTTGAGGTTTTTTCCAATTCGGCGTTGTTGTGAAGACAATGACCTTTGCACGAGTGTCTTCGAGTTTTGCCTTAGGCTCAATATGAGGATACGGTTGTATTCAACTGAATGGTACACTTTTGGGGGAAGACTTTTACAGTGGTAAATTCTTTCTTTCCTGTAAAAAATGACTCTTTGAGGATATTTTGAAATCAGCCAACTTATATACGACTTTCTTTAGGCTTGTTTGATATGTGGAAGTTCGCACTTCGATTTCAGAAAGTATTCATCACAATAACAGCCGTCGAGTTAGATAAGATTTGAAGTTCATAATATCGTTGAAGTATTGACATATGGTCTGCATTCCTCATCAGTACCGATAACTTTTAAACAGAAATTTGTGGATTAAAAAAGTTATATAACGACAGTTGAGAAAAAGCTAAACAGCGATAGATCAGTGATCCGCATTATTTGAGTTGGGAATTTTTTTCCGGGTACGCAAAAAATGTTGATCGTTCACAAATTGAGGAACCATAAGGCCTTAGTCTCAAAAATTGAAAATTATTATTAGGAAATCCACGGAAATCCTTAATTTGGCAAAAGTTTGTTTTATAATAAAAAATATGATAGTTTATCGATTGTAATAAATGTGAACAGGTTTATGTGGTACATACTATTGAAGATTTGTGCTTTTAATTTACGGGCAGCTCAACTTCAGTACAAAAAAATGTAAGCGCTTGGTACAGTTCGCCGTCACTTTTCTTGTCTATTGAACCTATATATTTTAAAATATACTTTTAGTTATAAAACTTTGCACGCCATATACACTCAGTTTGTCGATAACTACTTAAAAATTGTAAAACTGTAACTTATAGAAATGAATTATAATAATGTATAGTTTGAGAAATGCAACTTTTTGTCACATAACTATCGATGCAAGACAAAAATTGAAAAGCACTAATTAATTTATAAACTTAATAACAATGAAATCAAAACCTAAAAAATCTCAATTAAAAAACAATTGAAAAATAAAAGTATGACAAAAAAAAATATAAGTTGGATTTGTGGTCTACTCTCTGGAGGGTTGGGGGCAACAGCCTGTGAGCTAGAGTAAATTAAACTGCTACGAACTAAATTAATCTGTTGTCGCGACAAAGTCGTCAGCGGCAATGTCGTCGACAACGTTCAACAGGAAGTCCTTAATAAGCACTCACTCACACAGGCCAAAAAAGCGGGGTAAATCTAGATGCGATCTTGTATCTATGGCTTTGGTTCGGCACTGGTAAAGCCGAACTAAAAGCCACTACTAAGTGTCAAATCAAATAAAATTTTAGCGCATGTCCCACACACGCCAGCCAGCCAGCTAGCCAGCCGGCCAGCCAGTCCGGAGGCAGTCAGTCAGTCCAATGCAGTCAAGCCAACAACCAGGGGCAGCTGATGAAATTGCTTCACTGCCTCTGCTTGTACTCATTATCTTATAGCGCCGAAAAAAATAGACTTGGGAAATGCGGGCGAAAGTACTTGAGCGATTTTAATGTCATTCGAATTAGTTGAAGGGAATTTGTGCGAATAAAAGTAAAAGTGAGATAAATGATGTGAAAATTGTTGAATGAGCACCAGTTGATGTTGCATGGGCATTGCAACAAATGGGGCACTATTAATTTTTTAAGTATTTGAGTTTTGACATATTCGGAATAGATCATTAAAATATTTGTAAAGTTTGGCTATGCAAAATATGGCAAATGCTGTGTGATTTTTCTGACTCAGAACTAGAGTTCCTGCTGGAATAGTAAGCTCGCGGACAGACATAAAACTGAAGCAAGAAATTTTTTGTTTTCACACTTCTTGCAGCAAAGGACAAAACTCAAATTATGGTAAATAAGATCAATTTCAGTACAGTGCAACCTCAATTGTGAGTGCTTACGGCATTATTTGCAATACTAGTAACAAGGAGCTTCAGGGTGAACTAATGGTAGCAAGCGCAATTTATATTAATAGGAAACTATTTTGGAAATATTTTCAATTCGCTAACTGAAAATGATAACTGAAGATATTCTCAAAATATTTTAATTTTTGATATAAAAAGTAAACTTTTTTATTCAGTAGTAAATATCGGTTTTATTGAGCTCTAGTTGAGCTTCTTAGCTTTTATATTTTTTCAAAATTTTCCAAAAAAATATGATTTTTTAATTTAATTAATTCCACTCGATAGTTTTTAGTTTCTTCGTTCTTGACAGTCCGACAATACAACTTATTATCCAATATTTATGAACCAAATTGAAATGCAAATATTAAATATGTGTGGGTAGGACTGAAACTAAAAAGACTAGAATTTAATCAAAATAAGAAGGCCAGCAAGATGTACGAATAGTAATTAAACTATATCACGATTTCGCATCGGTCATATGGTTGAAGTGGCCTTCTTGATCTATTATCTTCTAGTACCAATTACTTAGAATAAGAAGGTAAGCGGTATTTAAGATCTTTGTGCGATTGCGGTTTCGCATATACCAAGCTTCATCACCAATTTTTCGCCGGGTTTACTTATGGCATCACTTGTACACATTTAAGACTTTGATTCTCTCTTCCGCAGACTTGGTGGCATTATTTCAATTTTGTAAAACAATATTTGTTAATAGTAAAAAATTCCTTTTTATAACTTTTCTTTTCTGTCAGCTCAGGATTGGGAACATGGCTTCTCTTAATACGTGTAAGGTGTATTACTTTTAAAAATAGAACGCGATGAATTTTAACTTGCAGATTCAAAATCTGAGTAAATTGGGATGGTCATAGTTCGTAAGAGGATTATTTATGAAACAATTAGCTTAGCAGCGTTTAATCTACCTTTAAAAGGCTTGGGAATAGTGTTTAGATTGCTTTTATTAAAAATAGTTTTCGGAATTTAAAAAAAATGTAAAAATGTTTAGATTGTAGCTCATAATACAAATAAACCAAGTCAATTTACAAAGATCAAGGGGCTAAGAGGCGCAAAATTGTGTTTCTTCAGATCTGGTTCAACTTTAAGCTTAATAACTCATCTGATTTTGAAGTTTCTGTCACTATACAATGCACTACTTAGTCGTTGAGTACTATATCACTCGAATTAATATTAATTAAGTCTAATATTTGCTCTGAATTTAGAATTTAGAATTACAAACTAAATTCATATCAGATGAACCAAATAAGAATATAAGCCGTTTTCAAGTTACTGTTATTGGGTTCACAGACTTTTTACAGTTTTACCGAGGCCAAATCTTAGATTTGTAACTGAAATACCGGTTTTGACGTTCCTCCCTCTGTTGCTAACAATGAGTCAAAGGTCTATTTGTGTAATCCCAGATTGCCTTCCACAAACCAAAGATCACAAGTAATATATTTTCCCACTCAAGTCATATTGTAGAACCAACTATATATAGAGCGCAACTTTCTCAAGCGCCAGAACACTTTCATTGAGACAATAATCTTAATACTGCTACAAAAAGCGAAATTTTCCATATCTAATGCTGGCATAATTCATTTCCGCATCCGTTGCACATTGCACATTTCTTTCAGCTTATTAACTTTAGAGAGAGAGAAAAAAAAATTAAATTAAAATGAAAACTGGCGCCAGTTTCAATCTTTGTCTGCAGCTCACTCGCTCGGTTGAAAGTTTCTTGAACCTGCTGTGTAATTCCGAGCAAAATCTTGCTTGCATACGGCATACGTACCAGATAGATGGATTACTTTAATAGCAGATGACATGTAATTGAGTAAACTACAAGTGACATCATAGCATAATTCACTCGAAATGTTTACACAGACAATAATCCGTGCGTAAGGCGAATAAATTGAGAGAGATGAAGAAAATGTTTTGGGTTTATTTCATCTTTTTTTTTTGTTTTCTCGTATGCCTCTTTGGCGATTTACGTGGAAAAGAGACAAACAAATAAATTTACTTTGATTGAATAATGGCCCCATAATTGGCAACTTGAATGGAATTGAGTAGCAAGCAAAACATATGCTCCAAAACTAAATTGAAAATTGTAACAACAACGTTGGGATGCCTCAACAATAACGACAACGACGACAACGACCAAGATGACTATGAGAATGAGAATAATGCAAAGAAATATTAACTAACTGAATTGGATAATCTCATCTGAGTGTTGTTGATTTAACAGTATGCCCTCAGCAATTGCTGGCAGCTCTCTATAGTAGTTTCTATCTAAGATTTAGCTAAATTGAAATGTGCAACTGAGAAATGTCAGTTGACAATTGTCATCTAGATGGATGCGAAGCGTCGCTTATTAGATAAATATTTTACATTACGCATACGCCGCGTTGTCATTCAAGGCAGTTGTAGGCCGTCATCTATAGAAATAATCAAAGCTCAAAAGCGAACTACCTGCGCCAGATCTCTCCAGCAGTAGCAGCGATGCAGGCAGTGGCAGGTTCATGCTTTCGTACGGCAACTTGACTAGTTTATTAACCTGGCGCTGAGTGTGCGAATGATTCATGTGTGCGGAATGAATGAATGATGAATATGATGGAGTGTTAGTTCGGTTTGTCTGGCCATTTGGCAAGCCCATAATTAAAGCGGACTCTGGCAGTAAATTTTCCTTCCAGTTGTACATTTATTTATGAGTTTTATTATTTGGCTTGGAATTCTTTTATTGTAAGCCACATCTGAAAATTCCAAAAGATTAGATAGGAAAATTATAAAATGGAATTTTTTTTGGAAAAATCTAAAAAAGTATCAGAACTTTGGTGGGTTAATGATAAATATGTTTTAAGAAATAGTTTTTAATGTCAGTTAGAAAAGTAAACTACGTTGTTAAGTCAGAACTGAAATCTGTAATCTGTTAAAATAATTCGAAAAAAGCTAATCAGATTTAATAGCGAAACAAGGCAAAAGTATTTACCATAAAGTCACAGAACTCAGTTTGTATTCATTTTTAAATAACACAAACAAAAGTTAAGCTCTCAAAAAAAGTTAACAGCCAAATTATCTAGAAATCCAGAAATGTCATATAATACCTAAACGTACTCTCATTACTCTCTATTCCTTCGGATTAAGGGAGTTGAACGTACTTACTAAAATCGAACCGATATGTTTCCAGAGGTCCTGTAAGTTTGTAGGTAGATTGTAACATTCCGAAGGCTGTGTTCAAAAAATTTTGAAATTTAGACATAGTTTTTAATAATATCAAAGGGATTATATGACTTGGGTTCTTTTAGTGTCTAATATTAAATATAAACTTAAAAATCTCTTATGTATTATATATTTTTATTATAATGTATTTCTCGAGTTAAACGTATCTGCTAAAACCAAACCAATATAAAATCCAGACTTCCAGTAGATCTCTCTAGTTAGAAAGTAACCTTACGAATGTTATTTTGAAAAAATTTTGAAATGAACAATTAATTTTTAACAATATCAAGGGGTACATTGCTTTCGATTATTTTAGTCACACACAATACAAGCGTCTGATATTGTGAATTTTACAAGCTTAAAGATTGTATTCATAGTAAAAATAGCCATTTGTTTTTCAAAAGAAGAAAAGCAGCAAAAGGACTATAAAAAGTGATACCAATGTTGATACTCTTACAGAGTTTCGTTAGAAATCTTAAAATTTTTGAAATCCCTTATATTTTATATATTGATTTCTCAGCGAGGTTTTATTTTATATCACTAACAAAGAAGTTAAACGTTATCAATAATTATTCCAATTACTTAATATCTTTTCTTTGCTTGCATCATCTGCTACAAAATTGACTTTAGTAGCAAGCTCAAAAGTTTTTCAAGTTATAGTGGACTGTCCGCTGTGTAAAGTGGAAGTCGCTAGAAGGTCGACAATGAAGGTGTATGTGCGTTTGCAAAATCAGGTCGATATCCTTTCGTTGTTTGAAACATCCGCTTTACGAAGTTGATTTAAGAAGCAGTTTCAAAAGTTTTTTAATCTAAACTTAGCTAGGAACGCATGTTATTAAACAAAAAATAGACGCACGCAGAATGTCGCTGAAAGATCAACGATCAACGCGACTTTGCGATTGTAAGATCAGGCAACTGGCGCCAGCAAGCAATGAACAGAAACCGCTGGCATAGGTAAACTTGCAAAGCTTGAACTGACAATCGCTTGTTATGGCCGATATCATAAGCTGATCACATAGGGCCAAAGTCTTTTAAAGAAATTTAACATTAACAATTTTCAAAAATTTTTTAAAACTATTTTCAATATTTTCTTCATCAGAGTCATCATAAGGTGCTAGAAGGCTTTGTGTAAACTTTTTCTATAATTAAGAAACTGCGCTTCCTGAGTGCTTTGATGCTTATTTCACAAGTCCATTAGGACTTACTTGTGTATATCGGTGTCGGTAGCGTAATAGCCTCTAAGCCGAAGGACTGTTGTACGATTCCCCACAGTATTTATCTAGAACTTACTTAGCTGGCAAAATTACGCTCTTTATGTGTAAATTTTAGGAAAAGCGTCAATATTGTTGCTATGAACTGTAGATGCTTTTTCTTTTTTATAGATACATCACCATGCTACACCTTTGGAGCGATAAATGCATGAGTCAAGGGGAATAAATTTATTAAAAAAGCGTCCCAGCTTCTCTTTTGAAGCGTTAAATATAAAAAAGAGATTAATTTTCACTAAAATAGTAAGACTTGAACCAAACGGCTATCTATCTGAGCTTTAGATTAAAAGACACAAAGGCACCAAAGTTCTTCTTAATTCCTTCCATATGCCAAACGGCTCTTCGCCAAAACTATATGAGATATTGTGAAGCTGCTCGAGCGTCTTTCACCAAAGAGGCCTAGTTAAGTGCGGGTTTTTTAAGTAATTACTTAAACAAAAGTTGTTTTAAATAATTTGATATGGTTGCATTTTATACATTTTAATGGCCCAAGTAAGCCCTGCACACCTGGAAGTCTATAAAAGGACCTTTTGTAGCCGCTTCCTTTTCTCCAAAGTGGCAGTGAACAAAGCTAAGTATTACGAACTGAGCAATTAATAGCTCTCTCAAAAATTAACTACCAAATAGGTTCCCATTGTTAAGCAAAACCACATTTCGGCTTCTACTTATAGTCTGCCGCAGCAGTGTAGTGGTTGCAAGATGGCGCACGCTCTACAATGTCAACATGTGGCACATAGATAATTATTAACAAGTTAATGCCGCAGCTACATAGCAGCAAGAAGTTGTTCAAAAATATATTTAACGCTTTACAATTAAAAAGTGAAAATTGAGCAAATGTTTTTACTTTAAAAAGAAAAGCCCATGTCATGGAAATACAGGGGAAGCGGCAACTTAAAACAGAAGGAGTCCTTATATAACGTTTGTTTGATTTGTGGCATGGCTAAACTGTAATAATTGTGCCAGGCGAAACGTTCATTATGATGAAGTTGACGACATTGATGATGTTGATGATGATGATGACGTTGATGGTGGTGGTGGTGGTGTTGCTCATGATGACTATGATTATGAGAAGTGTGACGCTGACGAGCTGACTGCCAGTTATGGCAGTTATGTTGAGCCATGAAGAAATCATTTTTTTAAATTATAGCATGCACATCGATATACAACAAGCCGCAACTAAAGAGCGCTCGAGCGCTGGAACGTACACTGTGTGCCTCGTGGAACAATGGTTACGCTGGCGACTAATGACGATAATTGCGCGCACAGCGCACCTCATATAAGTCGGCAATGCTTTTCAGTAGTTTTTTCCTTTAATATATTTTATATTTTTTTTGTTTCTTGCGAGTTTTTTGTGTTTTTCATTTTTTTTTTTGTATTCACTTAAAAAATAAACACAGACATTAACACCTGATCTGCCGCTGGGTTTGAAAGGTGTTTTCCCTGCCGCGCCTCATTGTTATGGTAAACAGTCTCTACCCATGCTTAATTATGCCCTCGCCTACCCCCACTACACCCAGCGCTGAGCACTGCTCCAGCACGACTTAATCTGGAGCGTAGCCGCTGTCTGTCATTTAATGCAGCTGACAATGGGCGCGTTTGTTGTTTTTGCTTTGTAATGCGCCGCTTTGTCTGGCTGCCTTTGGCTGCGGCGTTCCAAGTCAACCAATGTGGTTAGTGCTGCCTGCCCCATTACCAGCTCCAGTGCCGTCACCACCTGCCCCTGTTGGTTTGTGCGCATGTGTGTGCGTGCGTGTGCTTGTTGGCCAAAAAGTGCGCAAGAGTTGCCAAACAAATTCTTTTGTTATTTAATTGTAACCAAATTATTTCCACACGCTCTTGGCCCATTGTTCAAAGTCTGCCATTGGTTACTCTTGTTATTGTTGGCACGCCAAAATGCCGCCAAGGGGCGCCATTTGTTGCCACTGCGCGCTATAGAGACCCTTACAAAAGTGGTCAAAACTTTTCCCTTTTGTTTCATTTTTTTCGGTTTTTCAGTTTTTATAATACTCTGTAAAGTTTGTAAAGTTGTTGTATTAGTTTAATAGTTTTGTAAAGAACTTTGACACGCTTTAGCCAAATTACATAGATTATGATGACTTTACGGTTTAACTTTGGAAAAAGTATTTTTAGCAAATAATTTTAGTGCGGTGGAGCTTTGTTAGATAATGCAGAAGTTACCAAAAAGTGCAGAAAATATACATAAGCAATATTTGTTAAAATATTACAATAGCGAAATAATAATAATGTAGGGTAAAATGCACTCAGGTGACGTATTTCAATGAATTCAAAAATATTTCGATAACGTTCAAATATGCGTCATTTGTAATAATTTAAGATGGAAATAGGGTGACAGTTTTTATTATGGGTTTATAATTCTATAAAAATAAGACTATTATTTTTTCCCAATGAAACTCTTTTAATACAATTAATCTGCTGTGGATCCTTGCACTTTTTGGAGTAATCTTTGGAGTAATGCGGCATAGTTAATGGAAATAAATTTATTTTCTTTATAATTCTTTAAAAAAAATCATTTTGCTATCAATTTTTGTTTAAAAAGAAAATATATTACTAATAATTTTGGAGGTCAAAAAATCCTTTTTCCGAAAAGGAGCACTCCGAGCACTCTTTGAATTTCAGCCCTAGTCTAAAAATAAAAATACTATGTTGTTAGTAATATTCTAAAACCATTTTGTTTAAAATTAAGAAAACAAAACAACAAATGTCCTAGAAAAAAAAAAACAATGCTCCATGCGAACAAAAAACAAATTCTTATTGTTTTTAAGTAATACACCAAAAAAAATTTAGTTTTTCGCATTTGCAAAACGAATTTTACTTAAAAATTTATTTAAAATATTATATTTTTATTTTTAAAATTGATATAAAAGCAAAAGAAATATTTTTTTATTAAATTAATATTGTTGGTATTTTTATTTATTGTTTTGTTATTACATAAATTATAATATTACTAATATTATTATTATTTTTTTTATTATTTTTATTATTATTATTTTTATTATTATTATTATTGTTATTATTATTATTATTATTATTATTATTATTATTATTATTATTATTATTATTATTATTATTATTATTATTTATTATTATTATTATTATTATTATTATTATTATTATTATTATTATTATTATTATTATTATTATTATTATTATTATTATTATTATTATTATTATTATTATTATTATTATTATTATTATTATTATTATTATTATTATTATTATTATTATTATTATTATTATTATTATTATTATTATTATTATTATTATTATTATTATTATTATTATTATATAAAACTTGATTCTCATAGTAAATAAGATCATGGATGACTTTTCCATAGTTACTTTTTAATTTTTAATTGTTCTGATCAGGAGTAACAAGACACTAAAAATAAATAAAAAATGCAAAAAAAAATATTTAACTAAAGGTTTGTTAAAATATTTGTCTTAAATTGAAAATTGCATTTAGAGATTATAGATTAATTGAGAGGAAACAAAATTTTCTATTGAAAATAGTGAATTCAAGAACTTTGAGCATTTCGAGATACAACAATAGTTTATATTTTTAATTGAAAAATTTTTATTCTTGTTCCCTGCATATTTTTGGGCGCATTAAGCATTTATTGAAAAACAATATACGATTATGTATATTTTTTTAATTACAAAATAAAACCCTCCCAAAGAAAACAAGTTATTTTGAACCCTGAACTTTAATCTCTAACCCGTTTTAACATTTTTTTGGACTAGGGCTGAGGTTAATCCGCGTAAGCTACCCTAAAAGATATTTTTCAAGACTTAAATATGAAGCTTATAATTGTTGAGTTAGCCTCAAATATTTCAGCAATATTATCTTGCCTCAGAAGTCTATAACTTGGTTATCTGGCATATCTACGCACTTCGGCTGCAGAACTCAGCAAGTAGAGCATCAAAGCTTCGCCTACCAGCCATTAATGCTTTCTTTTGTTTCTTTTTCTTATTTTTATTTGTTAATATTATGGCTGCGTCAAGCAGTCAAATACCCGCGATCTTTATCGCGTTAAGTTTACAAATTTAGTTCCTAATGAGCGACTTTAGGCATTGTAATTCATGGCAGGCCCCAAAAACTGTTGCCGCTGCCTTTTAATGTGGTTTTTGTTGTTTTTGTTGCTGGGTTTTTGAGTTGTGCCGACACAGACTTTGGAGTGTGTGTGAGTGTGAGTGTGGGTGTGGCAGTTGGGCTATGCTGCGAGGGCGTGACTTGGCCATTTTGTGGCATTTGTTGGTTAAAGAAAAAATCGTGCCAAAGCTGCATTCCAACAAACCATAAAAACAGCTGCCGTAGAAAGGCAGGCAGACAGGCAGGCAGGCAGTCGGTCAGGTTGAGTCGTTGCTTTGTCCAAGGTTGGCCAATGGCTGCACAGTCATTGTGCGGAGACAGTAAAGTTTATTGCAGCTCTAATGCCTATTTTGGTTTAGTTATTGTTCCAGCTAGTTCATTAGCGCAGCAGAGATTGCCGCAATAGTGATTGCATTTTT
Source organism: Chymomyza procnemis (assembly GCA_035046065.1). NCBI lineage: Eukaryota > Metazoa > Arthropoda > Insecta > Diptera > Drosophilidae > Chymomyza > Chymomyza procnemis. The sequence continues at coordinate 12,776,688 of JAWNOJ010000004.1, read as the reverse complement.
GTGGTGCCTAATGTCTGCGCTTATCAATAAATCTCTTAAGTGCTCATATCAGTTGATTTCGCTCTAAAGATTATGGGCAAAAATTGCAACAAATTGCAAAGATGCTGTGTAGGTTTTTGCTTGCAAATAAAAAGGTCAAGGGATCAGTAAGTCTATACCAAGCAGTTAAGCCGCATCAGGCAGCTGCAACAGCTACCTTAGGGTAATATGAGCTCCAAGCCATAATATTGCACTAGCGCACAATTGGCTTAGTGCCGGGGACTGCGTCCGGTTGACTTTTTAGGCAACTGTAAGCTGAGGCTTCTTGCATTGACATACAATAATTTTCCTGGGAAAGCTTTGCACAAGACATTAAACACTTGAGCACTTAAAAAGGCGCATAAATATGCTTGCTGCCCAGCTACCGGAACCAGTGCTGGCCACAAAAGGATCTACAGGCTCTCAGCATTATTTGTATGCATGTGTGCGTGTGTGAGTGTGTGTGTGTGGCAAACAAACTGATTGTTTCAATACGTTTCCCGGCATTTTGGTATTGTTGGGAAACAGTCAAAATGGACTCATTGATTCCAATTGACTGATTTCAATTGATGTTAAGTGTCTGCTGCCAAATGCCAAGTCACACAGTCGACAGACGACGTCGTTGCCTTGTTGACTTTTTCCCAAAAAAAAAAAACCCTGTTGTTTTTGGAACGTTGCTGCAACTTGGGGGTGCCAAGCTGCCGCAGTACGCGCTCCTGCTCACTTACTGCCTCAAGTTGCATGCTTGAGTACCTTGTTAGCTGTTGGCAAATGTGCCACACAAGTGGCTCACATCAGCGGGCGTCAGCGGAAATACTTGGCACAAAAGTTCCCAAGAAAACGACAAGGACCACAGGCCAAGTTCAAAGTTCTGCTGCTCTTGCGCTTCCGTTTCAATTGAGCGAGCTACACGGCTCTGCACAATTAGTTTAAACTTTGGCCGTACCCTACGTGTCTCTTGGACAGAGAGAGAGAGAGAGAGAGCGAGCGTGAGCGCAAACGAGCGAGCGTGCTCTACAACTTTGTCATGCACTTAATTTCCCGTTTAAAACGCCATTCATTCAATTAAGCCAATGAATTTGTGGCACGGTCTCTTGGCTCCACAGCATCTTCGACAGCAACAACTCGTCGCGCGCTCCACTTAGAGATTCCACAAAACTGCGGGCCAGCGTCGCGACACAGCATCTTTATGATCTTTATCATGATTGCTCCACTCGTGAGCCACTAAACTAATCAGACGCGGGTCAAAATATTTACCACTTGACCCTATTGATTTAATTAAATAGTTGCAAGACATTCAACGTTTTGTTGTCGCACAAAAAATGCCTCAACACAGACGGAATAATTCTCTCAGAGAACTTGCCCAGTGAGAAAAAGAGAGTGTGCCACATCGTGAGCAAGCCGCTGCGCTTTTTGGCGCTGTCCGCTCAAGCGCTGCCCGCTGTCAACACAGATTTCGCGTATTTGCTCACTAAAGACGTGTTAATTAACGAGAGTTAACTAATTGTTGTTAGCAAAATATTTTCGTAATTTGATACTAAATTAATGTTCCACTCAACTGGCGTTGTGGGCTTTTGTTCATATGCAATGCGATACAGTGGGTCGAAGCGCTCGAATATACCAAAAATCAGGAGAGAGAGAAAACGTTTAAGATTTTAGTAAAAAGATGTGTATTTTGTGCTCTGATAATTTTATTTCTCTTATCAAAAGTTCTTATTGTTTTTTCGATAGATTTTTTTTTTATGTGGAGAAAAAGTATAAGTCGACTTAATTTTTAAACAAAGAATAAGTAGATACAAAAATCAAGACTTAAAGAAAGCACTCTAAAAAATCCTGATGCAAAGGTAATGCCTGCTTCAGTTATTTTGCAACTTTGATCTTTGAGAATATTACTCAAGGCTCTAGCTAAGGAAAGCCCTTGACTATTGGAACTCTTTAAACGTATCTCAAAAAAAGCAAAGAAATCAAGATTTCTATTTAAGAAAAGGTACCTGAAAAATCTGGATGATATGTTATAGCTCGCTCTCTTAAGAATATTTTTTTATAGAAGATGTGTGGATGAATCAAGGAATTGTTCTAGTCCGAAGACAGATATAGTTCGTGTGTATGTTTTGCGAATATATAAACGAAGTTTCATTACAGGCACTGGATTGAAAAAAGCAGCGAGTCTATAGACGTTAGCTTTTTGGAGCGACATGTCGAGGTGCATGTCTAACGAAATAAAATCGTATAAATCATACAGAAGAAAATCTAAAGCACAGGCGGTCGGTAAAGAGATAGAATAGAAAAAGCTGAGATATTTTGTATGTTTGCTCTGACAGGCGCCATACAACACATTAACTTTTACTTTTTAGTCAAAAAGAATAAATTTTTCTGGATGCGTGATAATGCTGAAAAAAACTAATGCGTTGGCGATGGATAGATGGATAGAAATGAAGTAGCTGTCACGCATTACCATTTTTCGGGAACCTTAGATATACGAAGATTTTAAACATTTTCTGGTTTCGCGAAAACCCTAGAGCTACTCTAAAACGCTGACGATAGTAAGCTCCAAATTAAGTTACTTAGAAAATAGCTAATATATTTTTGTTTTCACATTCTTTTTGCAGGCATACTCTGTGTTCTGATATTTTTACCAATAGGAAATCACCGAATTTACGTTGATATTATTATATAAAAATTTCTGGTTTCACCGGAGTTTTACATTATCCGGAAAGTACAGCAAACGCGGTATTTTTCCTCTTAATATTCGTTCTCCTGCGAAATCAGATTTAAACGCAAAAAAACAAGTTCCAAAAAATTAACATAACAGAAAAAGCAAACTTATCTGAGTGGTATCTTTATCATTTTTGCGTGGAAAGTTTAGCCGAAGTACCGACTTTATATAAATACTCTGGAAACTCTCTACAAGCATTCCTGCCGTATATTTCCGTGTACACAAGCTTCTCAGCTTAACTTAAGTATCAGATTTGATATATGTAAATATATTACATGAAAATGTGAAAGCAAAGTTGCTACGATCAATGAAATTTAAATGATACCCACATGCTCATAAAAGAAGTATGCTTTAACTTGCAAATATCACTTAACTTAATTTTTTTGCAACTCTTTTTACGTTTTTAAATATGAGAAAACTTTGAGTGCTCTGGGAAAATCCATTAGAGAAAAAAGGAACGTATAACGAATAATCTTGATAAAGATTACGGCTAAGATCAGTGCGTTTGTCATCTAATTTGCCTTACAATTTGCTAACTCGCACCACTGTGCGCCAGTCATTGGATACCTGTGTTACGAGCCAAATGGGCACAGACACACACACTATCTCACATATGCGTTTTAAGCTCGATCAGAGATTCACTTGGATGCCGCCAAGTCGGCTAAAGACAATGCCAATCGTCGTCAGGCAACGGCCATGCTAAAATGTCTTATTGTTTCTTGGCTCTGATATATGCATTTTTTTTTTTTTGCAAACATTTCCCAGCGCTGGCTTCAATCGAGAGGAACATGACATGACATTTTGGGGCGTTGCTGTTGCCTAAATTCATAAATCAAATCAAATTATAAGGTTTAAATATTCATGATGGTCTAGGACAATGTGTGAACGAGCAACTGTGTAATGTATTAATTTCATTTATTGCCTCAGACAGACGGACTGGCCGTAGTCAAGGCCGGAAGAGATGACGCGACGCAATGATGTGCTGCGCGTTATCCTGACAATTTAATGGCAGAAACGGGAGCAAAACGTTGCTACATATAAATGACAAGGACACTCCCATATTTAGCACGTTTTAACACACACACACACACACACAATGGCAACAACCATGTGCAGCTTGGCCTAGGGTGGTGCAGCAACCCTGCCAAACGAGCACCCTAAATCACTGCGCGGGTTAAATGAAATGGAGAATGCCATTCCTAATTATGTTTCCCTGCCTATACGTGTGTGTGTGTGTGTTTGGGCACCCTTTTGTAGAACATTTAGTTGGCCTGTCGTCGCAGCCATTGTTGTTGCGGCACCGCAAGAAAAATGAATTGAAATAAAAGCAAAAGCAAAAACAAAATAAAAAAAAAAGAAACACAGAAGAGGACGCAGATTTCTGGCTCGTTTGTTTCATTTGCGGAGCGCATCCTGAGCACAGCCGCCTGGCCGCGTCGGTCGCTTGCTTTTATTTATTTGTGTTTATAATACAACAAAATCAGCTACGCTTTCACCCTGGCCCTGCTGCTGCGCCCTGTCAGCTTTGGCATGGCGGCGGCATTGGCTACTGCCTCGTCATAAAACTGGTTGTTGGTTTGCTGCCATCTCGATCTCGATTTGTTGCCGTTGTTGGTGTTGGTGTCGTTGTTGTTGTTGCAGTTGCAGTTGTGTTGATTATGACTACGATGTCGACGTGATGTTTACATTTATGGATTATTGTTTCCGTATGTCCTGGGTCCTTGTTTTCATATCGCCGCCGCTGTCGCTGCTGCTGCCGCTGATGCTTATAAGTTCCGCACAATCATGCTCATCAACATTTTTTTTTTGTACTTTTCCTGAACATTCTCTCATTTGGCGTGCCATGACGCTTGACTAGTGTTTGGAATTGATGAAGCACAGTGGGCTTAGTGGAAATAAAAATTTTTAGCGCAAAATTGTTTTTTGGCTTTTGCGGTTTTTTGTGAGTGTATTTCCAAGGTCGCTAAATTAAAAATAATAGTTTTAAAAATGTTTCACCATTTTAGAGTTTAAGTGAAACATATTACCGCCAAACTAAATACCTGGGATTATAAAATAATATTAGATTATTTAAATTATAAAGCATTCCCCTTGCCTATGATTATCGCTCCAAAGGCCTGGCATAGGGTGACGTCTATTTGCTAGCAAACTGTGTGGAATCGTACCACAGGCCTTACGATTTAGAGGCGAGTGAGCTACCATTACGCTAACGGTGCCCAAAACTTCTTGAGTTAAATAAATAAATTTTGGTTAAGGTTAGATTAAGCTGGCAGGCCCCAGAGAAGCGAACCTCACATAGATCAGTCTCAACCTCAGTGGAAATAAATCAATTTATTACTCTGAATTTTTAGTTATCACTATAAAGGCGGAGCATGGGAAGGTCTCTATTAATAGCTGTTCGAAGAGAACAGGTATCTTCAATTTAGAACCGAATTCGAACGGCGTTATAGAGATTTACTTTGGAAAATAACGTATCTTGCTATCTAAAATCAAAATCCAAAAAGTTACTCTTATCGTTTTAAAAATAAAACCAAAATTGGTTTTGAGGCTACATAAAACATTGAGCTGGTTAATAAACATTTCAACTAGCATAAGCTCATCATCATTGCCATTTAGTAATGGGAATCCCTTAGTGAAGGTATATTATTATTCAAAAATCTTGTTATAAATATTAAAATTACTTCGGCGACAGTAAATGATCTTTGGCAAAATTTTAAAGAAATTCTTCTTGGCAGTTTATTTTAGAAATATATTTACTTTTACAGTCGAACCCCTAAAATGGATATGCAAAAAAAAATAAAACATATTAAATAGAACCTGGTAAAGCCTGTATGGGCGTTTTTATGCAAAAAAAAAAAATAAAACATATTAAATAGAACCTGGAAAATCCCTTTTTTAATAGGCCAATGTGATAGTTAGTATGCATGTTTCCAAATTAACACGGTTAACAAGATAACTTTAGGTAGTTCACTTGATCATGCAATTTTATAATAATTTTGCTTTTCATAGTGATTAAAGATATTATATTTCAGAACACCAACCCATTTATTTTTTCTGCTCAATGTATACTTTATTTCGTCTTTAAAACGCAAGGCCACTGATATTATATTAAAAATTTAGAAGCTCGACTTAAGAAAGCATGTAACACTGGCTGGACTTATTTTTTCATACCGAAGGTTCTCGGATTGCTGCTAATCTGTTTAGAATACAAATAGCTTCTAATGAATCACTTTTAAGCAGCTGTTAATTGCTTTATATCAACACAGCTCACATTTTTATTTTTTATCTACCTGTAATAAGAGCATTTGCCCGATTTCCATTTTGATATTATAATTTTTTATTTCCGATTGTGATAAAAGCCAATTAGGCTGAAGTGCATAAAACTCGTTTACAAAGTTCAGAGATTTGATGCTCCACAGCAGCACTGGTGCATTTTTCTTGCTCTGGAATGAATATCTATCTTAGCTAAACTTCATTAATTAAAGACGTGACTGTTTGGATAAATAAATTTTCTATGAAGTATTTGAAATTGAATACCCATAGAACTTTGATATCGTAATAACATGGCTAATACGTTACAAACCATTTCTTGGAAATAATGAGAATTTGTTTTGCTCAGATGTGCCAAACTAGGTTCTCTTGCTTGAACTTGGTTCTATCCTTATAAATTTATAATTAGGACCCGGTAGAACAGTCTTATAGCAAGCTTGTTTCTTAAAAAAGTGTTCGAAGATCGAAATGAGAATGCCATTTTGATTTGTTGGTATTCAGGATTGGTATTTAAGAAAGTATTTTCAACCAAAGGCGTGGTACAATTAATGCTTCAAGGCATTATTAGGTTTGAGAAAAGAGTGTTATGATCGAAAATGGGGGTATAACTTCAACAATAATACTGTTGTATGAGCAGAAATGTGGTGCTGGATATATCACAGACGTTCAGTTCCGTTTTCAATCATTTCGCTGCCTAAAAGCTTTTTTCATAGGCATTTTACAAGGCATTGAACCACTGTGCGCAGACCAGCGCTGTGCTACCTTTTGGTTTTGCGTTTTCCAGTTGAGTTACATTTGATTTGCTGCCTATGTTGTTGTCCTTATTTGTTGTTATGTGTGCCTTGGCGCGTTGTCCTGTCGCGCAGAGACGGCTGGTTATAAAGTTTCCTTTGATAGTCCTTTGATATATATGTAGCTGTGCGTCTGCGTGTACATATGTATATGCATGCATGTGTTTTGTTTCAGTTGCTGCCATTGAAATTCAAATAAATAAAATAATATTTGGGATTTCGCACCCTAATGCCGGGCCTGAGCTGCAGCAGCTAAAGAGACGTTGAGCTACATAGTTGTTAATATTTCTTTATGATTATTGTTGTTGCTGTTGTGATTCGTTACGACAGCAGCGGCATAGAGAGAGAGGGAGCGAGAGGAGAGCGAGACTGGTACCAAGCCAGCGAGCGACGACGCTGAGGTCTTAATCTAACCAAAAGTGTAAACCATATTTTACCCCGAGGGGGTTTTTGTTTTCAGCGCATATGTCCCAGTGCATATGCTCATTGGAGGGTTCATCTTTCGGAAAACGTAGCGTATTACACGGATTTATATTACGCTCTATTGACTTTTGTTGCTGCACAGCCAAGTGGCCTTTTGCCAGAGAGCTGGAGTGGGCTTAGGCACTGCAACGGGTTTTTTTTTTTGGGGTGTTTGCCGTAAACGCAGATTAAGACATTAATTTAATTGCTTGTATAGTTTGTGAGATAGGTGCGAAATATATTTCTACATGTTTGCGCATTTGATTAGCGAAATATCTAATAAACAAAAATTTTTTGATTTATGTTGCAAGTTTTCCCAGGCTGTGACGCGGAGCTAGCGCGCTGTGGCTGGAGTTAAGCCAACAAGCTGAGTGAGACGCGCACATTCATTTGGCGTGCAACACTTGGAGTTAAGACTGGTAGCTGTTGGATATTGCTTACAGCTCACCACAATCTCCAGTAAGCTCCAATTGCATGTTGATGGTTAACTACTGTGCCATTTCTTGGCATAAGTCAACAGCCAACAAATTGAGACATCAACTAGCACATGTTTACATGCCACTCCTCGATTACACGCTGCAGCCTTTCAAAAACTAGTTTTTGCGTACTTGCAGGAGGGGGTCATAATGTAGCAAATACAGCAGGGGCCAGTTGAATAGTTACAGACTGAGAGGTGTTTGGAAGTGCAGAGAGTACCAGACTACGCTTGGCGATTACCTCATTTCAGATTTTCGACCGCAAGAATTTGTCCAACGCAGCCGTCGGAAAAGTGTTAAAAATAATGAAATTTATTCGTGAAAAAAAAGAGTTTTTAAATTAGAAGAATATTTCGTAAAGAAATAGTTTTGGAAAAATGAATCCGCTTGTTAAAATAAAAAGTTTACCGCCTTTTTTCAGCTTAATTTTTCAAAAAATACCGAATTATCTGCAAAAAAATCTAATCAGCCCACTTTACCGAGCGTTTCTTTGCTTGAATTTTTTTACAAGTTACAAAAATGGGTTATATTCAGCAGCGCTGAATAATACTGTGTTTGCGATAGAATATACATTCAAGCTTAATGATCGCTTATGTTGACTCTCTGTTATCTTTTTTGGAATATGTGTGTTAGTTACTCCTATCGTCAATCGTCATACACTTCGAAAATGTGCCGATTTCAATAAGTTTTGGGAGAGTTAGTATATAAATTTACGCAAAAAGAAACCCTAATTGGGTTTAATATACAAATTCCAGGACTTTATGAACGAAAAGGTAACAAGTTCTTATAATAGATTTCCTCCTCATCCTAACAAAGTCATCACCATAAAGTTATCAAGTTACAATCGACCGACCTCACAAGCTCTCGTCAAGGGCTCCTGCTTTACACGCGCCATTTTGTTACGCCTAGAAAAGATAAGTCCTCCACCACTTGGTCTTTCGGTTGAAGTTGAGGTCGTCCTCTTCGTTCATAAACACGACATGGCCGAGGCAGCGTAAAAGTTATGTCATAGTACGACGCTGGACTACATCTCTATTGCCTTAGAGCTTATACAGCTGATTCAAACAATTGCGAATATCGTCCCAAATCCGTTAGGAACCGAACAATTCTTCTCCCAAACATCCGTCTAACTTAAGTTCAATTCTATGCTTCACATTTTCATCCCCATTTAAGTGTCCAGTGCTGTCTGTCCCGAACAGATATTGCAATATGAAGAAATTACGGTATACGTTCTGCATTCTCAGCAAGCTTTTATATGGGATGCCCATATGCTCTGTTTCCACAAGTGTGCATGGCAATAATTTTCCCATTTCCATAAGCATTTCACACGGCGCATACAAACGGACAAACTACTTATTTACTTGGTAACCATGGCGGGGCAAGCCTGAACTTGATTTCAATATAACGATATGGCCAAAACGAGGTACAGAGTTTTAGGCCAAAGAGACAACGACAACAGCAACGACAACAACAACTGTTGCAACATAAATCGCGCTGTGAAGCAAGTTTACTTGCAACTGAAGCAGCGCAGCAGCTGAGCTCTTTGGCTTGGCAAAAATGTTAATTAACTTTTCAATCCTTAAATAATGAATGATCAACGCATCCGTGGCGACATGCTGAGTTCCTTTTTATCACTGAGCTCAAGACCTCTTCTCTAAGAAGACACAACTTTTGGCTTTGCTCTGCTAAAAATGAGCTGCTCTTGTTGACCAACAACAAGTGTGTCTAAGTGTGTATGTGTTCTTGTGTGTGTGTGTTAGCCTTTCTGCTGATATTGGCTTATATATAATTTATATTCGATACGATAAATTTATGCGCAGTGTGCGCGCATGCGCCCGCGCTCTCAGTTAATGCAGCACACGACTACCGACGCTACGGTTCAAGCTGATTATGCTGCCCTCTGCACAGTGGTTCAAGGTGTAGAATTTGAAAGAAATTAAACATAACTTTGGTATCAAAAGCGACAAAAGTTTTACTTTACAACAATAAATATTATGATGATTACTTTTCAAAGATTATATTGCATTTCGAAATCACCATATTTCTTAGATCTTTTGTTTCTCTGTTTCATTTTACCTCAAATATATATAGGGCAGGGAAGATGATAATATCTTCGAACACAATACAAGTCGTATTGAGTATTGTGGTTACAGGTTAAGAATGTTGTTGTGTTCTCAGGCTCATTTAAAAGCAGTCCTTTAATCTGATCTAACTAAAAACACAGAAGAAACAAGTATTCCTTAATCAGTTCTTAAGGCATCTTAAGTCCGAAGAAATATGTGGTGGTTCTTTATGAGAGTTGTACTTTCTGACTACCATCATTTTATAATTTTTGCAGCAATATTAAACGCAAATAATATCTGTAACCATTAAAAAAATTACACAAAATTAAAAAGTTCAAATGCCCGCTTAAATAGACCTATGACCACTGTGCGCAGTCTCCGCCGACGCCAGACCGAGAAAAAAAGAGTCACAGAGTCACAACCACCGCCGCCTAGTTGCGCAGTCTCTATGCCAGCGGGTGACCCGAGTGTTTACACGCAAATTTACACTCTCATTTGTTGAAGAAAATTGTGTTGTTGCTGCGTTCGCTCCGGCTGCGTCGCCGTCGTTACCCACTCCTAAGAACTATACGCAAAATCAGTGGCTGTTGTTGGGACTACTCAATCCGGGGACTCTGTACACCGTGCAGCTTGTTTGAGCAGCGGGAGCGTATAAGCGGCAGCTTGTTGCTGCCACCAGTTGCAATAAATAAAGTTTTGTATTATGCGCACTCGCATTTGGCAGCCCATCCCACAACATGGAGCCGGTGCTGGTGCAGATCCGTGGCATAGTTTGGTGCAATTATAGCGCACTGTGCAGAGAAATTGGTTTTTGCCACTTCGCACTTTCATGATTTTCAATCAAGTTCAATTTTAATTGAAAAATTCAAATGCAACTTTGTTGGCGTGCAGTAAGAGCGAAAGAGTCACTTGCAATGTGATCAGTGGGAATAAGTTTTTTGTATTTTGGAAATGCTGCTTAAAGCAGATGTTAAGTTCATAACGGAAGTGATGATTTTTTTGGGAATGATAATCTCAAATTTTGAATAAAAAAAGGGATACCGCCTTCTAAGACCTTACAAGCTTTCTCGCATTATTTTCTACAATTCAAGGTAAATGGGCTGAAAATGTCATAATATGGAAAAATGCTACGAATTGCAGAGGTCATCAAAATGTGTAGTGCTGTACAAATGTTGAGAAGACAAGACTTTTTTTTTCTTATACGTCCAATTTTTCACTTTGATATGCATATATATCAGAGTCATTCAAAAATTATACATATACAGGAAAGTGCCTGAGCCAGTGAATCCACCATTTTTACTTACTTTTGACGTTTTGGTATTTTTAAGTTTTCTAACCAGAAAATTGGCAGTCTATTTTAGCCTCACTTTTGGTAAGGATCATTTAGGATTCAAAAATTATTATCGATACGTTTAACTGGATGGTACTCAGAGTGTCTTAACTTTGCGGAAGCCGAAAGTGTTTGTACTGGCAGGAAAAATCGGAGACTGCGAACCCGCTAAATAAATGCCTAAATCGCAGAAATAGCAAGGCAGAGTCAACTACAATCAATAATTCAGAAAAAAAAACATTGTTGTGATCGGAATGGCGCTAGTTTGTTTTGGAATTTTGATATTGGGAGTATAAGATATATCTTATTTAATATATTATATTATAGGCTCCCATAGGGATGAATGAACTGACCATTAACTTTATCGTTTGGTTGTTTGATAATAAATAATAATAATATTTTTCGATAAACTTCTTTGTTGTGTATCCTATTCCATAGAAATTTCGACGATGCTGATTCTTTATTTTCCGAGAGCAAAGCCAAAAGCGTCATCCGTGGTGATATTTGGTGCCCATAGAAGCTTTAGTAGTATAGTGCCATAGATCCGCGTTTAATACTCCAATCGATACGTTTTGGATACGAAATCTGTTTAATCTTTTAGAATCTAGCTTTGAAAGATTGATATCATTGATAAAGACCTTATTTTTGTAAATATTTTGATTAAAATCAGGATAGTGGGGTACATCTTTTAGTAGTGTTAAACGAAGAATTAAATCATTTTAGATATAAAAGTGCTTGGGGTACTAATATTAGAAGGTTAGATCCAGCGTAGAGAATACCATTTGGGCTGCCATTACCCAGGGTCTTAGACACTCAAAAAGATGTGTGCGCCCGGATGCTGCAAGAGGCAAGCTCTATCCTTCAATAGAACACACAGCTCAGGTCACTTTGTGGTGCGTTGACAGGTCACTTTCATTGCAAGGGCCACTAACACAAAATGGGCCTTGTCAGCAACAGGACTGGTAGATTCTGCTGGAAGAATGCCGAATCCATGAAGCATCTAATCACTAACTGCCCCTACAGGATCTAATGTGCATCGCACAGACTGGTCTAAAACTGAACTAGGAGAAAGGGGTGCCGCAGGGCGTAGGCACACCCCCGTTCATACATTACATTACATTACCCCGCAAGAAGCACTATGAACATATATATATCGACTACTTTTACTTCAGGGGAATCTGCCTAATAAACTTATTACTAATAACTCCCTCAAATTCCCTGTAAAGACATAGTTAGAAACAGCTTAATTCCAGCAATTCCCTAAAAATACTCCAGCTCCTTTAAGTTTATACCCAATTTCCAATAGTTTAGCCTACAATAATTAAATTTCTGACCACATTCCCATATACACTATCTAAGCTGCTGTCACAGAGTGTAGTTAGGGGTCTTCACAATGCACAATGCAGCTCGATCCGATTATAGCATATAATACTTACCATGGACTTTACCTACCAAAGACGTCACTGGCAACTTGTTTTTTGTTGTTGTGCCTTTCCTGACATGCTCGCCCCTATTTCTGACATGGCACGGTTTGTTTTTCCGCCATTTCAAGAGTTGCATATGTAAAATGTATCGAGTTACGATCAAAGATAAGCTGCTGTGCAAATACAACGTATAATATTTATATACGCAAACTTGCCAAACGACTCCGGCACTCTGGGATTGCCGTATTTGTGCTTGTGTGTGACCAAGAGACAGACAGACAAATGTGCTACGTGCTACAAAACAATAAAACAAATAACAAATAAAAATGTTGCAGCAATTCGTAAATAGCAAATAAAATTGTGTGTAACGATTTTCTAATTTTCAATAAAAACAACCCCATGATGGTTGCTTGTATCTAATACTCTACGGTCTATCGTCTATCTGTTGAAATCGCAACAACAAACAACGCGCGCAGCGGCACAATGAAACAGGAGAGACGCGCTCGACGAGTCAAAAACCCAATTCCTAAGCGCGCAATCTGTGCAATTGTAACGAAATGCGGATTACGTGGTACTACTTACCGGGATTGGGCAAATATCCTGTGACTGCTGTGACTGTGTACACATTAATGAGAATATTGTTAAATTAGCAGGCTTTGAAATGTGATACGCCCAACCACAAAAAAAAAAAAACGAAAACGAAAACGAAAGAATACCAAAGAAATTCTACAGGGGTTAACACTGACTTTTTTCCAAAGCGCACAGCAGCTGTGACCCAGCCCTAGTACAGCTACATTTGCACTTTCAATTGTTAATATCAAATAATTGTAATAAAAAAAAAAAAATGAAAGCAAAATGGGTTATTTTTATAGCTTCGGCTTTGGGTCGTGCTGCAGACACCCCCTAACCAAGCTGGCGCAAATTTCAGTCACTAAATTCCGTACTTTACCTACACACGGAAAGCTCATTTAATAGGCTTATGATAAACATGACACTTGACTTTTGTGTGTTTGTGCTGGGAGCTTCCCAAATTGCCAGTTGACACTCAATTTGACACATGAGACAGCCGTAAGGAGGCCAGCAGCGTACGGGCCAGACCCAAGACGAACTTTGTACGCCATAAGACAACCTCAAGTATGCTCCTTGGTTACTTGGCTAATGATGTGCGCTCGGCACTAGGGTTACAACGACGGGCAGCATAGACATCCATAGCGACATATGAATAGCTTTACATTCGTCATTATGGGTTTCCCCACAACAACAGTGTCAGTTATACATCAGCTATCCTTGGCCTGGAGTAGCTTTAAGTGTTATGAGCAAAAGTTTCTCCCAGGATTATGTATGCTGTAATTTAGCCGTTAACTAAGAGCTCTCATTCGCTTTTCTGCTGTCTGCGGTAGCTCTCTAATAGCGCTCAATTAGTTTTAGTTACGGTATTTTATCGTCATTTTGGAAAAGGTTTTGTTCATTTTATTTGGAGTTAACTCTATTCAAGTTTGAAGATAAGCGTCTGTACTCTGAAAAAGTTTATTTCATTGAAGAGTAGCGTGTCAGTTTGGGTTTGATATTCTGTCACTCAATAAAAATACACTTCAAGAAATTTAACGCTGTTTTGGAAGCGAATGCTCAAAAAAAAGTAGAATCAAAATACCTTCAAATTGTCTTGTAGAATAAAATTTGCACTTGGAAGTTAAAATCAAAATATTTTCTTACCCAAGGAATTCGATTTTTGAAATAGTCGCGGGTAAAATATTTTTTAAACTTTGGAAGGTAATATAACAATTAAACTATAACCAAGGTGTCACGGCACATGCTGCTGTCTACTTTGTAAATATTCTGCTTTAAGCTTTCGGATTTTTAAGAAAGTTGTAGAGATTAACTCTATATCCTGTGTGGCCGTCGGCAGTGTACTCGCCTCTAAAACCTTAGCTCCAAGTTTCGATTCCCCGCAGCAGATTCCCGGTGCATTGGCCTAGCACTGCCTAAGCTACCAAAAAGACGCTTTTTGCAGAAGTATATCTCTATATATTCCACTTTAATCTTTAGATCTTTAAAGATATGCTCTGTCTTTGGGTGCGCTGACAGCATCCTCTCTGACCACTATGAGCTATGTAGAAATGGAGCAACTGGCAAGAGCATTTGCAAGAAATGAACTTTGTAGGAAGCTATGGTCAGGGCCGTTATATAGTACTTCTGGTTTAAAGTATAAATATTTCCCACAAGTATTTTATTTGCATCATTTCCACAGGGGAGAAAAAAAAAAGCATCCACTATGACCGCGCTGTAGTCAAATACAAACCTAGTATCTTGAAGCATCATTCTTCGAAGATCTGGGCAGTTTGGCAGATATTTCAACCGTTTTTGGCAGAATTTTGAAGAGGGTCGTGGCCAGTATGTTAAGAGCCCAATTTACTGCTGCACAGTGACAGCGAGCTGGCTGGGCAAAAACGACTTTGTTTTACCAATACCTCTATCGTTGCTCATAGTTTCTCGATTTGCGCAAATTTATACCAAAATCGGAATCTCGGAATCTTTGCATTAAAGAGCTGCTATGTAATTCAAAATTGGCATTGATGATATCTACGTATTTTTTGCTTCTGAATTTGAACTTAAGATACATATTGATTCAATGTTCAAGAGCTAAAATGGTTCATATTGCCAAAAAAAAACTATTAAGTTGTAAGTTATTAATGAATATAAATTTTTGCGAACCAACTAGTATATTTCAATTCTATATTCAAAGCGTTAAAATCGGTTGAACAGAACGGCTTGTACGACAAGCTAGTTCTCAGCACTGTAAAGCTATAAAAAATTGTTCCATTACAGCTCATATCAAAATTTCCAAATATTTGCTCAACCATTTCGCTCAGTGCATCATTATTATTAACCTTACAAATCGTCCAAACCGTGTCCATTTGGTTTATATCTAATGGGCTTTATTGTAAACATTTAAGAGTTGATTCGAGCTCTCTTTTATTATTATTTTGTTGTTGTTGTTGTTGGTGTTGCTCCATATTGCGCATGGAACCAAACGGCACCTCATCAACACATCAGCATTAGCAGTCCCAAACCCCCTACCAAATGCATCCTATATGCCAGCCCAGCATAATGGTAATGATAATAATAATAATAATAAAAATTTCAAACCTTAAAAAATATATATATAATACGCAGCACATGTGTGTGTATGTTTATGTGTGCGGGGGAAAGACAAAAATATTTATGATTATGAGAAATACAAGGCAGGCTTATTATAAAATACAACAACTTTTTCCAAATCAAAAGAAAAGTAGCCGCAAACAACAAAAAAAAAACACAGATTGGGATTGAGACGACGCAGTGAGCCACGTTTATTTAAATGTGTCCGCGGCTTAAGTAGCTTGAAAACGTTGCCCAAGCCAAGGCAATGCTCCAAGCCGGGCTTTATATACATATATATATATATATCTTTTATTTTTATAGATTTGTTTGTTCGCTTGTATGTACATATGGAGGCGATATCGACAGGTAGCCCAAATATTTATAGTGTTCCATAATTGAGATACACATTAATGAGTTTGACTCAGAATAGTAGTAGCGCCCATTATTTCATCTGTATTGAAAAGATCAGGCTCTAAGCAGTGTAACCCTTCCCCCCATTGTTGTTGCTGTAAATGTAAATAATAATTTTGGACTATCTAGAAGGCAGAGATAGTAGTAGTCGTAGTCGTAGTAGTGCTGGCATTCTATGGATACAACTCTTTTAGTCAGCTACAATGTGGGACGTGCGCGGCATGGCTTTTGTCGGCATGCAGCAGCTTTGATTGTCTTGCAACTTATTAGTTGTTGTTATTTGTTTGACTAGACACAGTCATATATTTGCCCGTTGGCCTCGGTATTGGGGTCTTGAGAACTTGAACATTATTATAATAATGTTGTTGTTATCGACTGGCTGGCTGGCTGGCTGACTGACCGAGCGGCCTGCCAGCTGGAAGCCGCTGCTGTCTGTGGTGATAATGGGACAACGTCGAGAAAAATAACTTGGCTTAATCTTCAGGTGCGTGTGTAATCATTTGTGCCCTTTTCTTTGGCGTTGTCAACATAGCTGGCTTATGTGAATCAGAATTATGTGACGATCGTTCTCGCTGGCGGCGGCAAAACCTTTGTTGAAGCACTCCGCCGCTTTAGCAACAAACTCCGGTTTGCATGCATTGTGCAGCGCAGCAGCAGCTTCCACTTTTAATAAAGACATCGCGCATAATTATGGATTTGTTGTAGTAGCAGCAGTTGGACGACGACGACGACACTGATTCCCCAGCTCCAGCTCTCCACTGCAATTCGTTCTGCTTCGTTTTTCTTAGTGCGCTCGCATTTGGAACTGTCGCTTTTTAATAAGTCGTAGATTGGCATTATTGTCATGAGCTCGAGGCGGGCGCTGCCAACTCCTCTGAGCCTGCTGTGTCTCTCTCTCCTATTGCATTCACCGGCATTCCATTGGCATACGCTGCTCCCTGTTGCCCGCTGTCTGCGCTTTAAGTTCTTTCAAGCTCTCCGACGAATTTGTTTATATCTCTTGGAGCATGTTTCTTATTTTTTTCTTTCTTAATTTTCTTTTCAAACCAAACACCAAATGCAAATGCACTCAATTAAATTGATATACTCGTAAAATATGCCCACTTTTGGCTACTGCATAACTTTTTCGGTCTTTTGACTTCCAAATGCTTAGCTTTTAGTGGAACATAAAAATTTTAAATTTTCGTTTGAGCTAGATTTTGTTAAAAGCTTTGACTACATTCGGTTTAGCTTTGATTGCTTTTTAAATGTATGATAATTGCTGTGACATTTTAAATATATATCGTTAAAATTTAATGGAAAATAATAACTATTTTATTGCTTTTTACAAAAATAATTCATGAATCATACAAAAAAATTGCGAAAAAAAACGTGTAAAATATTCGGTTTTTCAAATGGCACATGGCAACATAATAAATTTATTTGAACTAAAAATTCACCACTCAGTATATGAATTATAATTTAAGTGGACTCTAAGAACCTCCAAGGCTTCCGTCAACGACTCAAAATATTTCAAAATGAGAAATTGTTTTATTAATATTATGTCCTCTACGAAACCGAAATCCTTAGTCACTCTTTAACGAAAATTATATTAAGAAGTTCAACAATTTCCTTCTTTCATTTGTTGTCTGGGTCTGCGGGATTCGATCATACTCAATTATAATAAGAATAATTTCTGAAGAAGTTGTTGATGTCCTAAAAAACAAAAGTTGCTCCCAGCAAGTTATCGCCCTTTTAGTAAAAAAAAAATTACGGAGAAATGGGTTGATTGTATAATCAAATTTTAAAGTGGTGGGAGCATTATGACCATTTTGTCATTGGACATGGTGCGACTTCTTCTGAATCGTTGAAATTTAACAAATTTCTGTTGCAGGAAAAGAACATTTTTAAGAAATTTGTAAGCAGCTTATATCTGATAGAATTATATTTTTGAAGTGAATTTTTTAAAAATATTCAATTTATTTGTTAAGATTTGAATTCTAGAAGAAAGCTGATACAAATAAATTTCTCGAGATGTCTATTTGAACTGTAAGTCATTCAGGCAATAGTGTTGACTGAATTGACTCAAGGAGCAGAATGAACTGGATTTAACAAACTTTATAATTGTTGTAGGGAGGATTTGCAGCACGACCTGCAGGTCTATTGTGTTCCCTTTTTTTATTATATCTTAGTCCAATGCTATATATAAAGTTTTGAGAGTATATATCTTTATAAAATGGAGTTTATTTAACCTGTATTATATGACAGTTCATAATCTTCCGTCTTTCGTGCATCAATCTTTCCAATCTTGTTAGTGAAAACTCCTATTTTAGGCAATAGTTCCACATACAGTGACCTGTTAGAAATGCTGCTGCAATTCTCAAACAGTTTGCCTTTTCATATATATTCTTTAAACCGCTGTAGTTTCTAAGTTCCTAAGCGCAGTTTGAAGTTTATAATTACAGGCAGTCTATCTTAGATCTTTTCCCTCTGTCGTGCCTTTTCTCTTGCTATTATTAGGGAATTGGTTCCTATACCTACCATACCAGTTCTTCGTTTGATTCAAATATTCTTTAAACCGCTGTAGGTGTTAAGTTTCGATCAGCCGTTTGGAGTCTATAATTTCGGGTACACTTTTCTCTCTGTCGTTCCCTACTCTCCCTACTATCAGAGAATTGTTTCCTAAGCTCATATTTTTGCTATCCACATTTCCACGAATTCAATTTATGTACTTCAATAACCAAACTAATCCTATCGCTACTCTCACAAACTTTGAATCTTCCCTGAAGTGTCACTTCAACTCCATTTATTTTGATTTTCTGCATAAATAGTTGGATATCTTTTCTTAAAATATAACGACTCCCTCTGGTTATACGCAGAAATCCCTCATCAGCTTTTTCGCTAGATTAAAGATAGCTCCTGACGGCTAATAAAAGCAAACTTTATGCACTTAATTGGCTGCTGTGACGTTTTAAAATGATTTTCTAGCAAATAATTGGATATCTCTATTAGAGTTAAAGCATTTCGTTCACATGAAGTTACCCTGAACATGTCCCCCCTTTGTGGGTACGACTTGCTGACAAAGCTGTCAAACAAATGGCCTACATCAAGCGCTAATCCCACGCATTTATAGCTGCCACATAAACACCAACACCCCGTGTACAGATAAGAATACAGCAAATCTGGAACAGTTGCTTTCCAGCATAATCCTCGACTACTCAAGATAATTTGTGCAACGAACTTGAAATATATTCAAATTAACAAATGTGTTTTAATCTCCGCAAACAAATTTGAATTGTATTTTATAGATACAAATACTAAAAATTACGATTTTGTGCTGCTTGCGTTTGTGTGTGTGTGTGAGTATCTGTGTGAATTTGTTTGGAACACCCGCTGCTCGTCAGGTTCAGGCTTTATCTTGGGCATGCCTCCTGCCAGTGCTGGTAAATAAAACAAATTCAACATATTCATGTTGCTGACCCGCTACGCTTGCTGGGTCTTGGTACGTTGTTGGTATTTGTTGAACAGGTCGATCGATCTATGACAGATGAGATCATGTTGACTTGGCACAAAGGCGCACCATAGCACCAGGGCCCAGCAGTGGCAGTCAGCGTCGCCCCGTTCATGGTACAAGCTGACGGCGCGCGAGTCCTGTTGCTTTTTGATGATGTATCGTTTTGGAGTTTTGGAACGTAGCGCAGACACGTCTGTTGTCCGACTGTCCATTGTCTGCTTGTAGTTATTTGTTGCCATTTGGTTTCACGCTAGGTTCGTTCGTCATCTCATGCGCAAATTCATATTCAATGTGACATTTATACCATGCTCTCCCGTACCCATTCCAAGCGATATGATTTGACTTGCCTTCCTTTTTAAATGTTTGCATAGCGTTGAAAACCTTTTTCTGTCGGAGCATCTCGTGGATATGTTGCCTGATATGTGGCTGGTTCTTAGCGACAATAGGTGTTTATTATTGTTGATGATTTGTTGTATTTGTTGACAGTTTAGTTTTGCTTATAAATTGCTATGCGGATTTATTTAGGATGCGATGCTGTGTATTTTGTCATAAATCCTACTGTTTTTTCTAGAAATTAGCATGGATTACACTGAGAGAAATTGGGCTGGTGAGAAAAATATTAAAAAAAAAATAAATGCAAAGAGTGAGGCATAAGGTTTATATAAAAATAATTTTGCTTGTTTAAGTGAAACTGGAAACTTTAAGGAATAATAATATTATATTATAATATTATAATATGTCTTGATGATATCCAAAAATTGGCATAACATCTATGAATAATAAAAGGTAATATCGCGTTTTATCTTTTCATGCTAAGTTGATTAAATATTTTTGATGACTTGAAAAAAAAAAACTGTTATAAGACAGAGTTTATTTAAAAACAATTATAACATTTTTAAAACTGAAAAGCTAAAACTAAAAAGGAAAAAAATTTTAACGAATTAAATTCCAAAAAAATTGATTTTTTTTTAACTTTCAAGCCAAAACTACTCCAAAGATTTTGTATTTAAAATTCGTTAAATTTTTGGGTTACATCTCAGGTGCTGGCCGCATTTTGGTTATGATTATAAAAACTAAATAAAATCAATCGAGAAAAAGCTGAGCTTAAGCGAAAATATTGTTCAAAAGTAGAAAAAGCTGCAGTGCTGCCTCATATTACCTCCAAATACGTTCGGTTTGGTCAATAATTAAAACATTGCTTATTTCGAAAGAAATGGAAAACGTAAAAATTCGAAATTGCCGCCTTTAGACTGAAGAGCAAAAATAAATCAGCGCAAGAATTAGCTATTGATTTTTAAAAATTCAATGTGATGAAAACATTTTTTGAAAATCAAATTAGCAAGCTCTTTAAAAATCACCCTTTATTCGAATGAGACTCGGGTTGCAGGACTTCTATTATTTCAGCTACATATGCCAAATTCTATTTTAACCTACACGTCTTTTTCTCTCAGTGTAAAACTATTTGCATGAGCGAAAAGCCTTCTTTGCAGATTACCAGTTGCCAATTCACACTCACACACTCACACTAATAGCGTCCAAAAATGTGGGCATTTCTTGTACGACCTAATAGTGGGCTTGCTTCCGTGGCAGCCACAAAAACAACCAGAACGACGATGACAACAACTAGAGTTGCAACAAAACCGGACAGCTGACATTTTTGTGCAAGCCACTGGACCGTTCCTCAATGCACACAGATACACCCAGATTCACACACACACACAAAAACTCCTCCTTCTGTTTCAGTTTTTTGCAATTGTTGTCCAATGCTTGCCATCTCAGTCGCACCGGGCTGGGTCATTGTCTTGGCAATTGTTCGCATTGGCTTTGGGCCAGTTTGACGTATGCCTTCTGTTTGTTTTCCAAATCTTGTTGACAGTTTGTAGCAGCAGTCAAAAGGCAAAAAGTAGATATAGCTCAGAGCAGCCATCAATCAATATTTGGAAAGAAACATAAGGAGCAAACAGCAGTTCCTTGTAACTGGCAGCCAAGTCATCCCATATGTATGGTACCCATGGGGAATGAATGTTGTATATGTCTCACTGGACCTGGCTAACCGCATTCTGCGTAATCAATTGTACTAACCGAAATTCAATGGGTGAGGCACGAACCAAGTAATAACAAAAGAGCCAGCAGCTAACGGTTGGTTGCCAACTTATTGTAGAGTATAGAAAGGGTATTTTGGGTGGGACAAGCATTTCCGACCAAATGAAAAGACAACTGATTTATGTTGAGCAACATCAATGGACGCGTGGATGTGAACATATTAGTTTGGGCTTCTGGGCATTCTACCTTTTCGAAAACCATATGGTCAGGGAAACATAGAATAATTGTAACAAAGCACTTTATTTTCGGCCACTGAGACTTGAAGCAGAAAATAATAGATATGTTTAGCGTGAATCCGTCGTCTAATTAATTTGTTCTAGCCATGTAGCTGTTACAACTCGCTTGCGCCATCTAACGACTATAATCGGCGCAATAACAATCGCTATCTTGTCAATAACTTTCTAAAGAGAAAAATACAGCATTTTGTCTAACAAGTTGCGGTTTCGGGTATAATAAACACACTCTTAGAATCTCCTAAGAGTTTTATGTTTTTTCGATAATGAAATCTCTCCCTCAAAACCGTTCTTAACCGTCTTCAGAATCGTTCTGCTTTTCCTAAGGTACAGGTATACGATCTTAGCGTTCTTCGTCAGATATTCCGATTCTGTATCAAACCATTGCTAATTTTTAAAAAGTATGGTTTTTGATCTTTGGTATGGAAATGTTTTATTATGGCCTTTTAGAACGAAGCCTGTTTCCAGACGCCGTAACCAATCGCATATACTAATCTTAATAAAATATTTAAAGCATAAAGCTTGTGCGTCAGGATCGTCAACATGGCGGTAAGGTTATTTTAGCTCTTTTAATAGTCGCTTCAATCAGGCTGATATTACCTTGAGGCTAGGAAACAAATCCTCGGCGCTTACTTTTTCGCGGATCTATCAGATCTTGCCAGCAAAAGGCCCAGGGACATAGTGCGGTTCGTACGAGTCACTGGATGTTCTCATGATGCGATTGCAGACCAGGAGTGTTTGGGAGAGAAGCCTTGCGGCATCACAATGGGCCGTGCCTAGGCCGACCTAAGTGTGCCAAGGGGATACTCCCTTTGGCAACCGCTCTAACCTAACCTAACCTACCTTGAGGCTAGATTTTTTACCGAACACAACAATAAAAAATGTTGAAATCAATAACCGAGTAAACAAACTAAAAAATCTTAAGGAAGATGGCAGGAAGTACCGAGTATAGAATTTATACAAAAAATGCAATGTTGCCATAAGCTGGAATATTATTTTTGAGTACTTTGCATACAGTGTATTCCAAATTCTTTTCTTACCAAATTGAACCCCATGTATATCCACAGATTTTTGTTTTGTTACCGCTCAAAGCCAGATCTTTTGTATGATCCGCAAGCGTGCACAATTAGATATGACAACCTGGCCAAACAGCCACAACTTCGTCTAAAGTACTCCCCCGTTTGCAGCACGCTCCACGCTATCCCCATGAGCTGCTCCCTCACACAGCGCCATGAGTAATTACAATTTAATACAAAAACAATTCAACTGTTGTAGCAACAACAGCAACAGCAACAACAATGGCAATTGTTGTATCAGACGACGATCCAAGAAGTGTACAACTCATATATGCCGCGTTATGCCGCTTTGATCACAACAACAATGCTTGCCACAACAAAACAACTTCTTTGGTATTGTTGTTATTGCTGTTATATGGCCAAGGAAATGTAAAAAAGAAATCCATCTTCGCCGACGCGGCATACCATGCCAACGTCGCTCTCTCAAATCGTCATCATCATCATCAACATTATCATGGCATCATATCCAGATACTTACATGTGTTTGAATGCACAGCTCCATTTAGTGGCACAAAGGCGCTGCTCGTACTCGTCCAAGTGTGATTCAGTTAGAGTACCATAGTTTGCGACGCCGCCTCAGTACAAAAACATTTCGGTACCGACTACTACTTGAAACACAAATCATGTAAACAAAAATGAGGAACAAAAATTAGTTTTTTGGAAAAACCGTCAAGTTAGTGCAACTAAGTTGTAGAAGAGAGCAGCTCCATAGAGAGAGAGAGAGAGAGAGAAGGCACAGTGGGCCAGAAGTTAAAACGTTGAATTCGTATAGAAAATTATAGATTTCTTTAAATGAAATTACAGTATTTTTTCAGATCAAGCGACTTTGTTCTATTTTTGCGTAGCATCTGATAATTTTCAAAGGTAGCTTAGAGAACGTGGAAAAAATCAAAAGTATTGGTTGAGTAAAAGTTGCTAATTATTAAACAGACTTAACCATGTACCAAAACTATCAGTTCGGTTGACTACAATATATAGATTTCATTGCGAAAAATGCACTGTATTGCATTAAAATTGCAAGTTTTCTATATAGATCTCAAAAGTTGTTGGGCTCCCAGATACTCTGCTTCATTTGATTAAAAGCGGCTGAGCTTTGGATGTGTTACCAAAATACCATCCGAACTTCGTAAAGTTCGTATTCGATGCAGCAGTTCCACTGTACAAGAACAGCATACAGATGCCAGAGAGTACTTTGGTCCAAAACAATTCAATAATACAATAACAACAATCATAATAATAACACAAACACAACAACAGCAACAATACGCATTACAACAAAAGCAACTTGAAGTTAAAAAGCGCAACAAGCACACTCATACACACACACACACAGCCACACACCCGCACAACAAACACACACTCACACACACACACGCTTGCACGTTTATAAACATCAAGTATACGTACAAACACATACATCATAACGCACCGCAAAACCCCGACGACTGATGAACGACCTTATTCCACTCACAATCAGTCAAAATTGAAAATTTATTGAATAACGAACGCGAGAAAAAAACAACAACAAAAAATTGTAAATACATAAAAGCCAAAAAGAGTTTAAATACCGTACAACTATATACAGATATGACTGGTGTGTATCTGTGTGTGAGATCAACAAAGGATTTTTTTTTTCTTTTTTTTTTTACCAAAATAGCTCGTGTCAAAAGACTTTGATCCATTAATCAATATGCCGCGTAACGTGAACGTTGCCGCCGCCGCCAATCCGGGGTTTTGCGTCTGCCTCATGTTGGTGGCTTTCTGCTGTTTGTTGTAAGTTTGTTTGATGAGCCATAGCCAAAGCAATGTACTTTGTATACTTATGTGTATGGCCAGATACCGCGAGATACCAGATCCACAAGTGAACAAACAACAAAAGCACAGCTGTATATTTACTTTTTGGTGCGCGGTCAAGATCATGATGAGGCATAAACAAAATATCATAATGATGTTAAAGATGATATGGCTGTCGCTATTGCGGTATAGCTTCTACTCTGCGCTTGGGTAAGGGGGGGTGGGCGGTGCCAAGCTGGCTTGACGTTTATTGTTCCAGTAATGCTCGAAAAGCATGTGACATGTGTAAGTGATATTGTTAATGCCGCCTTTAAGTAGTAATTATGTCTTCAATTGGGCATTGATTCAGCAACAATAGCTCTGCATAACTTTGTACAAATGTTAGAAAGTTAGCATATGTTGGGATTTAGAGACTTGAAGCCCTGGCGCTGTTTAAAACTAAACAAATGTTGTTAACTCGGTGAGACATTACCTACGCAAAGTAGGGAAAATACTACAAAAAATTAGCTGAACTTTAGATGGCCATTACAACCCGCTAACCAGTTGCAGCCCTCAAAAGCTCTCGTCAGGTGTGCCTGCTTTGGCGCGTCTCTTACAATTGATTACTCTAAGATGGGTCTTGCCCCACTAGTTCTTTTCATATAAATTAAGGTCTTCCCCTTAGTCTTTCTTTGTCGGTTTTCGCATCGAGCACCTTCATTGGTATAACTTACTCATTCATCTGACAGTATCAGCGCAAGCGTTGTATCGTATCTATATCATCGTTCAGCTCATATGAGCGAGGATATTGCGAAGAATTTGTTTCTCAAATACTACAAGCGCCGCACGTGACACAACCCATACTTCTGCGCCATAAAAAAGCGGGGACAGCATGCACGATAATGTTCCTTGAAAACTTCAAAAGTAAAGCCATCCGGTACAGCAAGTGTGTCTCGGCCGTGCATCACTCTTTGTAGACAGCACTCATTAAATACGATAGTCCCACTTTTGCAGAGTTCTTTTCGATTGATGAAAAATTAGCAGTTACATCTCACTATTAATATTATCGGCTTCTGCAGGAGTGAAATTAAGGCCTTTAATATCCAGATACTTTAAGTTCTCTTAGTTGTCCTAATACATTTCAGTTTATTTCGAGCAATATGTCAGCATGTACTGAGGTTTCGAATTGTTTCTGGATGTTAAGCGCCAAAACCCAAGCTCCAGAAAGGCCAACTAGCATAACCAGAATGCGCAAATTTTACAAATACTACCTAAAGACAAACTATACCTGTGACCACATTACCTAACATCCTTCCAGTTTTCCTGTTTGCAGGTTTGTTAAGAAGAACTGAGTTACAATTGAGCTTATTAATATTACGGACAAAAACGTATGGGGTTTGTGACCTAAAATAAGCCGAAAACCCAAACTGGTGCGATTTTTAGTCTGCTACAACTGCATGAACTGTGTGAGCGCTATAAATAAGGTCAGTCTTCTAGTTTCTTCAAAGCATAAGCTGTCTGTCTGTAAGATCCTACTAGTTGTGATTTTACTCTTTAGATGCTTTTTATGTCCTAACCATCTTCAGCTGGGAAATGAGCTTTCTCTCAGCTATTCTCTATAATTTAAGCAAAACTATTTGTAAATTAGCTTATTTCTTCATCCTGACTTTAAACAGATTTCTATGCATCAATTTTCAAATTAGCGAAGAGAACCTATTCAAAAGCTGGTTCAAGTGTCTACATGTCTTTCTGTAAGGAATACGAAGTTAAACAATTCTTTCAAATATTGTTCAAGAGAAGTTAAAATTTAAAACGTAAAAAAGCTAAAAATATTTTATACATTTTATGCTTAACACTCCAACTCCAAGTAGCTGACCAAAAGGACGCAATAGATCACACAACATTGGTTTCTAACACGGATTATAATAATTGATATTTTGACAATTCCTGGTAAAGATATTCTATACCGGCGCTTAGTAGCAGCACTTGAAGTAGCCCAGGCTGTTTAGTCAAGAGCAGCAACCAAAACAAAACGGCCAACCTCAAAAAGTTTCTGAAAATCCAGGCCCTAGGCCACTCCACTGTGTGCTGTCGTATCTCATAATTGCCCCCTAATCTTTCAGACAAAACTTAGCTGCGCTTTGTTTTCTTTTCCAATCACACATGGTTTTTTTTTTTGTTTTTGTTTTTGGAGCTTATTGTTATCATAATTATTGTTTAGTGGCGCATCCTGCGGCGTGTTCAACTTGTTGCCTAACAGAACTGGCAGGACATGCTTTTGTGCGCCAGCCGGATGAAGCTGGCTATGCCCACGTTGTTGTTGTTATGCTGTTGCTGCTGTTCCCTTCACAGCAAAAGTACAAATGTAAAACATAAATCGCGCACACAAACGAATGACTGGCGATTGGATGCGGGATTAAAGAGCAAAGATATCGAATTACACACCTGACGACGGCAAACCTTAAAATTAAGTAGGTACAACAAAAATGGAGAGAAAAAAAAACGACAAGTAAAGGCATCGAAGTAGAAAACAAAAGCTAAGCCATCGTATTTTATGTGAACTTTTCTCGTGGTTTATTTTTCGGGGTAGCCGCTGCTGTTGCTGCTTCGACTGCGTCGCCAACTGGCCAGATGAGCGGCAATAGCAGCACCAAACTGCAGCAGCAGCATGGCCAACATTTGCCAAGTGTCAAAGTCAGCTGGCTGCATTTGGGCCAACTAAGCGAGAGCCAACAACTTGGTAACAGCTAATAATAACCAAGTGGCTGCAGTGCATCCTTTGCCAACAACTGCTCTCGAGCATACTTTATGGGCATTAAAAATTCAAGTGGCAGCAATTTTTCGTTGAAAACTTCAAATAAATGCCGCAGGCGAAAAATTTGCAAAAAAAAAATAATACTTTGAATGGACTAGGAGCAGCGAAGTTGGCATACTCTAAGGTAAAGCGGGTTACATATGAAGACATATAATGCAGAATAAGGATGCACTTTTATGAGTTTAGTGCAAGTTTGTCTCATCAGAAAAAGCTACAGCAGCAATACTGCTGAGTGTCAGGACGAAGCTTACTAATTCCTCCGTTTTTGACCGCCTTGGAGTCGGAACATATAGAATGCAGTTTTGTTTAATTATTTCATTGAGACTTAATTTGAATATTTGGCATTTTACAATGCTATTAGATCTTAAGCTGGAGCAAAGCTTGTCTACACGCGAGCCTATAGTCGTCTTTTCCTGTTGGAATCATCAAGGCAGGATAGTTCTTCAGTTACTTGGGGTTGCTATTGTATTTTAGATCTTTCACTCTTTGGTTAGCCCCGTACAACTGCGAGCTGTGGCATGTTCTTTCATGGGTCCGATGCTACCCAGCCGTAGAAATCGCTGGGAACTCAATCGATGGACAATATAGACATCATTGCACAGATTGAATAGATTGTTATTACGATTAGAATACGATAGGCGTTATCAAAGACATTAGGTCCAAAAAAGTTACGAAAAATTCTTCTGTCGAACACTACAAGAGCAGCTACACGCTTTCCCACCGGAAGTATAAGATTCTGGTCCTTTCGAGTGTAATAGCTGTACAGTCAAATTACCTACTGAGCAAGGTAGGTAACACATTAAGTTTTTTTGGCGGACTTAAAACTTATACTTGCTTTAAGATAATTTTTGAATCCAATTTGGAAAATGCAATGCTTTTCCCAACGCGTTCTGACAAAAGTATAGACGCTGAATCCATGTAACAGCAGCATTCTCTTCTATGTAGCATTCTTTCCCCCAATCTCAGTGTACCCTTGGTAAGCGTATTCCCAACCAAAAACCAACGTTGCCAGTTGCTGTTGCCGGATTCGTTGTTGCTGTTGTTATTGCATCTGTAGTTGTGGCTGTTGCCGCGCTTGCCAATTTAATGTGTCGGCGTGTTTATCGGCTAATGAAGTTGACAACACGCGGATTAGCGCATTTAGTTTGCCGATTGCGGCACACCCCCCTTCTGCCACAGTCACTAGTGTTGCAGCTTCAATGCTGCAACTACAGAGCAGCGTTGCGTCGCCGCGTCGGCGCTGGCATTAGCACAAACAACATAACTTAATAACGTTAACGATGAATATTATTTTTATGCTCCGAGATTGCCGATATAAAGCTGTATGGATACACTAGAAAAAATTGAAGATTTTGGTACCAAAAGGGATATCTTTTTGAAACTACTTAAAGGATTTTTTAGAATCGACCTAATGGATTTTTGAGGCGGTTCAAGGGATTTGGTCGATTTCCATTTTGCAAGGTTACATTTCAAATATCTTCTGCAGACGCACTAATCTAATCAAATGTTGATGTAGTGCCGTGGTTATGGTAAAGACGATATGAGATTTTCTAGCTCACGATTTTCAAGCTCACCTTTTCGTCTATATAAAAAAAATAAAAGAAAAACCCCTCAAAGCTCTATTTTCAGATGAGCTATAATATTGTTTAATAATTTCAGAAAAATTAAAGTTAATGCAATAAAATAGCCTGAAATCACTTAAATATGTGATTGGTGGGTCTTTAAGCTTCGAGAGAATTTTGATCATAGACATTGTATTGCGAAAAAAAAGTATACAATTCGTATTTTGTAGAGAGAGAATATTTTTTTTATTAACAAAAAGTTGTTTATAGCAAAATACCTCATCTTGGAATCGTGTCTTTCTTTTAGCTTAAAAAATCAATTTGCAAGTAACGCTCTTGCTGAAGCAAGCGGAAATTGCGGACGAGGTTAGCGTGATGGTACTAGCCCCCTAGTTTTGGAAAACTACCTAATAAGTAATACTATCTATTACATAATACACATAACTTTTCTTCCCACAGTGTATCTCTCTTGATAGTGCTCATGGCCTGCAATCTGCAATCTGGCGGCTTTAGCTTATGGCATTGCTCATAGCGGGAAATACTGCTTGCTGCATGGCATCCAAATGGAGCTAGTTCGGGGCGCAGTTCCAAATGCACTACTCATAAAAATGCGCTTAAGTCTTGGCCGCATTCGAATTGCTTTTGGCCAGCATTCATATTTATATTTTTTTCTTTAGTTGCTTTCTTTTCATATTTTTATATAGTTTTTATTCAAATGTTATTTGTTGGCGTTCCAAGTCCATTACTTGTCCTGCCCATCAGCCCAAGAGAGTGTCGAAACGAGTTTTAGTTTTAGTTTTAGTTTTCCCCGCCGCAGCCAACAGATGTGGCAAGAGTAGCCGTGTGGTGACATCAAAAGTTATACGACGTGATAAAACAATAAATATTTTTACCATTTACAGTTCAATTATGGATTCGTTTACCATATAAGCCACATAAATTTGTCATACAAACGATGCTACTGCTCCATGTTGACAGCAATGGCTACAAAGCCAACTTCGTTGCCGCTTGACAAGATTTTGTTGGTTTTGTTTTGGCTTTTTGCTTTTGTTGTTGCCGTTGTTGTTGTTGTTGTTAGCTTTCAGCTACCATTTAATGGATGGACAGACTTCTGGGGCGCTAATCAAACAGATGTCACTAATTTTAGTTTACTACCAAAATTAAGTGATCGTTATGGCATTTGATTATACAGAGAGATAATACTAGTATATTATAAAACATGCAAATCGCGATACACAAATATTTATTTATTTAATTTTTAATCGAATTTTGCACATAAAAATCAAGCTAGTAGAATGATTTTGCTATTGTTATGCGGATTTTAGTTTATTTTGCTGTGCTGCGGGTAAGCCCAGTGTGTCTTGAGTGTGGGCTAAGTCATTTCTATCATAATATTTACTAGGGTTTTATGCGTAAGTGAAAGGAACCGGTTCGGCATGGTTTTAAGTTTTATTTTGGCTATGAATTTTATGCGCTTTATAGTAGACAAAGCGTTTTATTTTTTTTTTTAAGATAAACCTGTGCTCAGGAACAACGGAAGTGGGAACAGGTATGCTCTAGTTTACTTGGGGAATTTGACTAAGTTTTAAATAGGAATAAATAGATGCAGCTGTGGATCCTGTCTTTAGTCGTGTTTGTAGATTTTTTATTTGAGTATGTTCGGGCTCAAAGTCCTTTTCACTAAATCTGCCTTGAATAGTTACGGTTTGCTTAGTTATCCAGCCAATTTTTTTTTGCAGCAACTACTGCTAAATCCTTATCCTAAATCCGAACCGTACCGATATTCTAGCTTTTTATCTAAAACCCAAATACCCAAATTGTTGGTTTAAGTCATTTTAAACCTCAAATAATCACTAAGAGTTCCTATACTATGAACAATCTGTACAATTAATTTCTTTCTCTATCTTAACTCATCTTGTTTCACCAAATTGAGCATCTGCGACCAATCACGAACTATAAAAACCCAACTTCGTCAACGCTGAGCTTTTGGCTTCTTTGTAACAGTATTTTAACTTTTATGTTAATTCCTATTATCGTCTTTTAAAAGTTTCTAGCAATCTCCAGATATAAGATGTCGAAAATCTAGGACAAAATTCACCCATCGGGCTAGCGATATGGATTAGTTTTTTATTATTCAAAATTACTTAATTTTAAAATAAGCGCAGTTCAAACGGACTTAGTTGCATCCCTTAATTTATAATTAACAACTAATTAAATAAATGGCATACAGTTTCAACTTCATTATCTGCAATAGAGGAAATTTTTTGTGAAATCTTTACGAATATGGTAGAATAAATCGAAATAAATATTTTTAATATAATTTTGAAAGTTGAATTATACATAATATAAAACTTAATCGCCTAATAGTTCCGAAATATTGCAAATGATTACAACAGTAGCACCTAAAATTGAACAGCAGTGGCGGTAATCCTTCGGTTGAGATGCCTTTCTTATTAAGATTTTTCAAATTTTAAACTGAATCGCCCAATAGTTCCAAGATATTGCAAAAGTGGAGAAGAATCATAGCAACTACAATTGATCTCGATCGATTGATCCCAATTGATATGCAGTGACGCTCATCCCTCGGTTGAGCTCCCTTTCCTATGAAGATTTTAAAAATATTTCATAAGTATATTTAACAATTTGTTATTATTCAACAAATCTACGTTTTTTTGGTAAGATACAAAATTGACACCAACTAACATTGCTGAACTTGTTGAAAAGCTTTGATCAAAATGTTCACTCAAAATGCATAAGAAAGGGTCTTTTATATTCCCAAGTTAACTATATAATAACTTTATTATTTAAATATATATTTAAATTCACCATATCATGTCTTAATCATCGTATGGAGTTAATGATCTTTAAACACATAATATAAAGACTACCCACACAGCACACTCTCATTTCCTGCAAATTCTCAACTTTTTCAAAAAAAAACTTTCCAACTTACATGTGCCAAAGCAGCTGTTATTTGATATAATATTTTTTTAAAAAGTCCCTTTTCAACACAAAAATATTTATAATAATTATAGGCAACAGTTACCTGCTTGCCGCATCAAAATCACCACAAATAATATCATTTTATACCCCCCTCCCCTATTAATGATAGTCCCCAGAAAACCAAATAAACCTTGAAAAGTCCTAAGGCAAGCCCAACAAAATGAAATTTTATGGTACTATGTGTACAAACATGTGACAATCTAAACTAACTTTATGAAAAACAAATCGTGTCCAAGTATTGTCGTGTCCAAGGCAGCATATAATTAAGCGCAACCACATAATAGTGTAGGTAAGGGTACTCGACTGTGCGGCAGATGAGCGAACGTTGCATGCCAAGCGTTAAAGAAGCTACCCAAAAGACCAACGCCCCCAAAACGGGGAATGGTATGTTGCACGTACTTAAGAATTCATAGTTTTCAAAGCTGAAATTAAGTGAAATTGCGCGGGAACCGCACAAGCGGTGCTTAAGTGGGGTCTTCCCTTACGGGCAGGGTGTTGAAGACTATGTAATTTGAGCAAAGTTTTTCTTTTTTTCTTTTTTTTTAAATTGTAAAGTGCGTCAGCAGCACTGCGTGTGATTATACGTGTAATAGAGCGTCAAAGTAAGGTATTGTGCTCTGGGGTCAGGCACAAACTCAAACTTAAACCCCAAACTGTCGCAGCTGCAGGTTCGCACTGCTTATTTTGTAGGGTAAGCAGTGCAGGGCGCTTGGCATGTGGTGCTGCAGGTTGTATAATTTGTTGGGCATACAAAGGCTGTAACGTCTGTAGTGTATTGGTAGTTAGTGTGTGGGACGTCACCCTAATTGCAGCTGTCATGTTGCCTTGACATCGATAAGGTGCAGCCGCAGACATCTTGTGCGAAAATCAATTCAATTCTAAAAAAAACTCAACACACAATGCTGTCAAAATATTGAAAATTTTTGCTAAATTATCAACGTCAAACAAAACAGCTACCAATAAGCAAGTTGGAATAAAAATATATCTACGTCTGGCGGCATCATTTGCATTGCCTTCATCGTCGTCGTCATCAACATCGTCCACATCAACTTTACGTATAAGATTTCGCAGAAGCAACCCCGTTTCACGTTGTCGATAACATAAATTTTCAATTTTATTTTGCCGACCTCTCAAAGACGACCAAAAAAATAAAGCATAAAAAATGTATACAAGAATATGGCTGAGGGTATTATAATTTTTTTTATTATGTCCGTTGAAAACAAATAAGCAGTAAAATTAATCGTCGACTTAGGCTGCGATTAAAGTTATATTAAAGACAGTCTTCATTTTGTTTGTGAACATAAAAATATCTTAGCTTTTGCATATAAAACCCGTATATATTGGCTGCGATATTAGGTAATAGAGAATAAAAGTGTTTCTGATTTCATTTTAACGTTTTTGATTAGCTTAAAGGCGCGAAAGCGTATACTGGGCTATAAATGTTCTCTTGGATTTGGATTATGTCAAGCAACAAATTTGTACATGTTCTAGAATTCGAAAAAAATACGTTGAAATCGGCGTTCACCGTGTATATAGCAAAAAAGAACAAACAAATTCTAAAGACATAATGCCGGAAGCTGTGGAACTACTTAGTCTGAGCACATTGGGATGTGCAGGTCGTCAACTTGCTCGTCTAAATAGAAACTAGGAAAATAACTTGTAAGGCTTCAGTCACGTTTTTGGCAGTTTCAAAGTCGTTTAGTGTGACCAGATTTTGTCGAAAAGGTAAGCCAAGTAAAACCTTAAAGGATATTAAGATTCATATTTTTACAGGACGATTTCAAAAAACCTTTGTTTTCAGAACTTTTTTTCGATTGTCAAGTCTTCTATTAAAGAAATTCAATTAGGTTAGGCTTTATTCGCGTCTTTGGCAGTTCTCAGTGTAACCAGATTTCGTCGAAAAGTATGCCTAGTAAAACCTTAAAGGACTATTCATATTTTCAAAAAAGAATTTCCAAAAACATATGTTATTCAGAACTGTTATTCGATTGTCAAGTCTTCTATTGAAGATTTTCAATTGTAACTATAGATCGTTATTATACGGCTAGTCGTTTCAAAATAGTGATTCTCTAGTAATATATTATTTATTGCTTCGAATTTTCTTTAGCGATGGATGACTTCCTCACTGGTTTGCTGTCTAAACCGAATTATTTATTAGTATAGTGAAAATCCTAGGGAGCATTGCATCCACCAAAGAGTGTACGACAATATCTGGTAAAGTGAAAATTTTTAAACCAAAAAAAAGTTAGTTTTGTCTGCCATTGAGTTTGCCAAACTTTGGACATTTATGCCTCTGAAGCTCGAATTATTTGAGTGCTAAAAACCACATACTAAGTCAAAAAATGTTCAAAAATATACTTGAATTAGTTTTTGTAAAGAAAGTTATACCGTGCTGTGAATATCTTGCGCGCTAGAGTGAGCCAAACTTGCATATCGTAGTTTTCATACGAAGAAATATCTCAAAAGAGCTGATTAAATTTTTCGAAACTAATACGAAGAAATATCTCAAAAAAGCTGATTAAATTTTTCGAAACTCATACGAAGAAATAAATGCTTAAAATGAATCCCATTAAAGATTTCTACAAGTTCTATTAACGAGAACTTAAAATTCAAACAAAAGAAAACATTTTTTTTCCAAGTTGTTCTTATTTGTGTCCCAAAAGTAGCACAACTAGAAGCTGCAGCTGTTAGCAAATGCACCAAAAAGTTATTCGAACCAAATTTCGCACAAAAAGACGTCAAATCTCGATAATATTACGCCTTTTTCTGCAATAATAGTTCCATTATACTACAAAGGATACAGAAATTCGAAGCAAGCCAATCAGCTGTAAGGTGTAACCATAGAGTCTCGTTATAAAGCCGTCATTTATCTTTGATTAGTTGAAAACCCGCTTTATACTTGGCCATGTGTGTAAAACCCCTTAAGACGATCCATATGCAGGCGTTCTTTTGTAATTGAATAATAGCTGAGTCGAGAGCTCAGTTTCTATATTTTGCACACCTTGAATGCATGTGTAAATTGAGCTCTAATCAATGTGTGCCGATCAAAGAGTGCTTGCTCGCTGCTACAATGCCAGCAAAAGGAGTAAAGAAATCCTTTTCAGCCAGCTCATGTTTACCAAAAGGTGCCGAAAATAGTGAAAGACTTTACAAAGCACACACATGCTGACGATGTTGGTTTGGCGGCAGCAGAATAGGTAACTGGCCAACCCATTAACAAAATTAGTTATATAAGCCTACCAAATTCCTTTCTTCTCTGGGATTGAGGCACCCTTGCAGCAGCTTGGCGCAAATTAATTGCATTTACTGCAGTAATTTGATATTTTCAAACACCTACGCACCGATATGTAGGCAGCGCAGACAAAGCTGCAGTTGCAAAGAGTATAGCATGTCATGAAATTCTAAACTTGCCACAAGAAGCTGCTGCTTGTTGTTATTAATTATTACCAGTTTTGTGTTAATTGATAATATTTTATAAACAAGCGGCGCGCTTATCGTACAACAAACCATCTTCAAATGAGTCTAACTAGTTGATGGTTGGTCGATTGACTGGTTTACTTAGCTGCTTGGGCTCTTGGCAAATGGCCCACACAAGCGCAGTGCTTGAAGACATGGCTCTATCTAGCATCAGCAGCCGTCACTGTCGGCTACTGCATTGCCCTGAACCGCAAAATACTCAGCAATGACAAAACTCGTACCACAATGCAGTGGAACACACATTAAACCAATTCAGAGAGATGTAGATAAGTTCATCAGTGCAGCCTCAAGCGGCTGGACACCGGCTGGTGTTGACGTTTAGTAGGCGGTTCCTTGAGTGCCGCTTAAACGCTCATAATGCCGCCGACACAGCCACAACTTATCGACAGATTCATATCGACGCTGTGTGTGTGTGCGTGTGTGTGTCAGGCAGGTCCACGGCTGCAGTGTGCTTATGGGTTTGCCTTGAGTTTGAGTTTTTGCCGCAGGATCTGCGATAAATCACTTGAAACTGCTGCGTTGCGGCGGCAGCCATCAAAATCAATAAAGACAGCATTTAAGAGAGAGGTGTATGCAATAAAATGTTGATGTCTTGATCAACAACGACTCGGCCATATGTATTTTGATTCGTTCCACTCATGTAGGTCTTCATCAGCGCCATGTGCGTGTGTGTGCATTTAACCATTTTGTTTGGATGCAGGTAGTGCCAAGCAGTGGCGTGGATAGCCTTGGGTCAGCGCAAATACGACGAAGGGAATAAGTTAAAGAAAACCATGCAGCTAGTAATGAAAAATACAAAAGTTGAAGTTTGAAAAATGTTTAAATGTTAGCACTTTCAAGCATATTTTAAATATTACAGTATTACAAGTAAATTTTGATACAGTTTACAGTCATTTATGCCGAAACACCAGAAAGTTCTAAAACGTAAGTAGAAGTGGACCGACGATTGACAACCTCTTGCTGGGTGGATATTCAAGAACACTGCAGTAGTATAAATCTTCTCAAAGATTTAGGAAATTGAAAAGAGCTTAGCAATGCCACTATAGTTCTCGCAGCTTTTGAATAAGCAGTAAGGATTCATTACAGATAGAGCGAAGATAACATATTTAAGTGATATTCCCAATATTTTCCATTATATTAATATTATAATTTGTGAGACAAAGTCATTTTAAGTCAGGCTGTCTTTTTTTTATAGTTCCTCAGATCTTTATGTTAGTAAAAATCAGAAAAGTGCTAAACTTGACGCTGCTGTTTATGTTTGAAAAATTATTGTCAAACTAAAAAAATTATTGACAAAATTCGCATAGATTAATAATTTAAAAGCCTAAAATATACATAAATTGCTTATTTCTTTTATTCGTTTAAGCCAAAGCAAAGAGTGTTCATTTGTAAGCAAATTGAATTTGTTAAACAACTAAGCAAAAACTAAACAATAGGCAAATATTTGCAAAAAAATGCAGCTTAAATTCCAACATAATTCTGCAAACTTTTACGTGTAAAATTAAGATTTTTAAAAAAATACAAGTTGGCGCCAAAAAAAGCCTAACTAAATTGGTAGCACTGGCACACAAAAAACGCGTTGGCAGCCCAGCGACTGATATTTACATTTACCGGCTTGTTGCCTATCGATAGCAACAGTATCGATTGACATATAAACAAAAAAAACCAAAAAAAAAAAAATCCAGAGTGCTGCTCCTTTATAGACAAATTTTATTTATACTATTTTTTTCTGACCTGTATTACAAAATTTAAAGTGTAACCCTTAAATGTTATAGTAAGTAAACGAAAC
The DNA here is from genome assembly GCA_035046065.1 of Chymomyza procnemis. Lineage (NCBI taxonomy): Eukaryota > Metazoa > Arthropoda > Insecta > Diptera > Drosophilidae > Chymomyza > Chymomyza procnemis. Next base: position 12,739,262 of record JAWNOJ010000004.1, on the reverse strand, counting down.
GTACAATGTGCAACAGACGGCGTGTGCATATAAATTCATGGCGCGTTGGCAGAATTCAAAAGTCTATTTTGGCGCATTTGTTTTAAATGCTTGCTGCATAATTATATAAAATGCATTGTTTACAATTGATTGTATGCATGCTTACCTTAAGGCACTGCAAACGCATGCATTGTCGTTAGACTGCTTTTGGCAACGCCCAACTGCAGTCGGCGTTGACGCCAACGTCTATGATCTTGAGGCAGCAATGTTGTGGCAACAACAAAGTTATTCCATTGATTGTTTTCGAACTTTGGCGGCTGCAGCCAAATAGACGACGGCATCATTAGCGCTGTGCTAACAAGTGTGTGCTGCTGCTGCTGCTGCTACTACTACTGCAATTAGCTGGCGGGGTGGCAGTGTGCTGCTAATGATCTTGGTGCTGTGCCATATCAAAAATAGCCACAACACACAGTTGGCTGACTAGCGCGCTGAAGTAATAACGTTAATACAGCACGCGCGCGTTTGCACCTTGAACGCGCCTCACATAATCTGCCACAATTGATAACAATTAATATTTACTTTTTTGCTTGCACTTTGCAGTTTTCCAAATTATTCATATGTTAATAGAAAATGGCTCATTTAACTGAGAAACGAACATCTGTTAAGCCGCACACATTATCCGCCACCAAGGAGAATGCGAAGTATAAAGGACACAACAACGGCATAGAGATACTGGATTTTCACGAGTCTTGGCTGGAAGAGGTTGAAATCTACAAGGATAAATTGTTGCAAAACAAACAAAAACAGCAACAGCAGCTACAAATGCAGCAAGAACAAAAACAAACGAAAAATCATGTACAACTTCTAACAGCTTATAATCGTACACATCCAGTTGTACGACCAAACAATATCGCTAATAATGTTGTAGCCAAAACTACGCCAGTTGCCACAAAGCAGCCAACCAAGAAGCAGACTTCGCCCAAGCGACGCATTGTGCGCGAAAAGGCTGGCTCCAAATCGCCCTCCAAGTCGCCCTCGAAATCACCAACCAAGTCGCCCACCAAGTCGCCACCCAAGGCAGCCGTTGTAGTTGCAGCACAGATAGAGCCCAACAAAAAGGTACAGGTAAGTTGGCGCCGCAAACTTTGCTAATACTAACGCATCACTAACATTCCCACATTCCTGCATTCATTTCATGTGCATCATTTTGTCTGTTTATGTGTGTGTTTTGCTTGTTGGCTGTTCTCTGTTGCTTTTGCCTTAATCCTAACACAAGCAGATGCTTTTAAAGCGCTCACATGACAGCGGGATTCATGATAAACCGGGCAGCACATCCAGCAAGCGATTAACTAACAAGCCAAACGTCTCCAAGAACGATGCACAAGTTGACAACTCGAGCGTAGCCAGCGGTAGCACACTTAAACAAAATAGTAATATAGTCGTTACCGCGTTCCATGGCAGTAGCTTATTAATATCTCAGCCGCAAGACGATAAATCCAAGATATTAACACAAAATGGTCTAACAAAATCTGCAGCGACGGCACTGGAGACCAGTCTATATGCTTCGCTATATTCGCCACCCCCGCAGAGCGCTTCGCATTATAGCGCAAGACTTAATGCCGGCGAATATACCAACTATTCGGGTGTGTCTATGAACAAGCCAAATGAACATGAGCTTTCACGCAACGAGGAGGATCCCTGCACAGGTAGGTTCGGATGCGTAAACTGCCCGAAGACATTGAATAATTCATTTTCCAACAAACTGCAGCCATAGATGACATTAACGCTTACGATGACTCTGACTCGGATGAAGAATACGTTGGCGAGCCATTCTTTCTGGATGATGAGAATGAAGAATGCCGGCAGAGTAAACAAATACATACGGCAGTTAAGAAACCATCTAAGGATTCGGTGGCCACAACAGAATCAATTAATTCTGTCTATAGCAGGCCAGACTGCATACTCTCACCCAGTCTATTTCCAAATGTACCGCCCTATTTAAACTTTACCTCGCATGCCGATAGAGGTCCAGCCATGCCGCCTGCATTACATCGTGTGCTGAAATGGAAACTAAGTCCAGTCATGCCCAAAATTGTAAAGCGTGTGGTGCTCAACTCCGGTTTTCGCATTATCAAAAGTTAGTCAGCTCTTTGCTTGCTTAGTCAGGCAATAAGGTAACTAACTCATTTTGCATTTTTGTAACTTGCAGATACCACTGACTGGATGGCTGTTTGGGAGAAGCATATGAAGAGTCCAGGTTTTCGTACCATACGCTCACATCAAAAGTATAATCATATGCCAGGCTCATTTCGCATCGGGCGTAAGGATACAATGTGGCGTAGTATATATGTGCATATGAAGAAATTTGGCAAAAATGAGTTTGGTTTTATGCAAAAGTATGTGCCATCAAATTTATACTTTACTTTACTCATAAGACTGTATTCCGTAGATCTTACATAATGCCGGACGATTTGGAAAACTTGCGTCGTGCTTGGCCAAAAAGCGCGTCGAAGTTAAACAAATGGATTGTTAAGCCGCCCGCTAGCGCACGTGGCACAGGCATACGCATAATAAATAAGTGGAGTCAGTTTCCCAAAGATCGCCCGCTAGTTGTGCAGAAGTAAGCGTTGACCCAACTCCATTCAAAAAAAAAACCTATTAATGCTTTATGGCTTTTTAGATACATTGAACGGCCGTTGTTGGTCAACGACAACAAATTCGATATGCGTTTGTATGTCATATTGACCTCCATCAATCCACTGCGCATCTATATGTACAAAGATGGTTTGGCCAGATTTGCAGCTGTCAAGTACAGCTCGGAGCTAAATAACTTGGATGAACGTTGCATGCATCTAACAAACTATAGCATTAACAAGTATTCGGAAAATTATTCCAAAAACGAAGATTTTAATGCTTGCCAAGGCCATAAATGGACACTGCAATCGCTTTGGTCGTGTCTGGAGAATCGTGGCGTTAATACGAAGCGCCTTTGGGCTACCTTGCGCAATTTGGTGATAAGAGGCATAGTAAGCGGCGAGTCTGGGCTTAATCGCATGTACAGGCAGAGTGTAAATTTTCGGTATAATTGTTTTGAGCTCTTCGGTTTCGATGTGCTGCTTGATGAGAACATTGTACCTTGGCTGCTGGAAATCAATATATCACCATCGTTGCACTCAGAATTGCCGCTGGACTTGCATGTTAAGGGACCGCTTATACAGGCGGTCTTAAATACAGCGCTCTACCAAGTGCCGCCCAAGCTTAGTGAGCATCAACAGCTTGAAATATTGAGGGAACTTCAGCTTAAAGGACCGCTTTGCATGGATAAGCGACTCTTTACCACCTGCCTAACTGCCGATGAGGTGCGCAAGCATAATCAATTTACCAGTCGCAGCGTGGAGTTTCGTGAGGAGTACATTGATACTATTTTGGATAATTTACTGCCAGATGATGTGCGTTGTCTGATTATAGCCGAAGATGAGCTGGCACGTTGTGACCCATTGGAGCGCATATTTCCTACAGCGGGCACGCACAAATTTATGCGCTTCTTTGAGAACTCGCGTTACTACAATCGTTTGTTAGATGCCTGGGAGACGAAATACAGTAAGGAGCGTGAGAAGGGCAGAGCTTTATTGTCAAGTTATTGCAAGGAAAATTATCATCTGCAAGTTTCCGATGCAGCGCTGGAAAAGGTAGCTGCCAGCTCACATGGTGTTTGAAGTTTATTATTTATATATAAGTATTTTATTTTTCTTTTTTTTTTTCTTTGTAAGGAACCCAATGTAGTTCTGACCGAGATTGATATGCTACATGTTAAAAAGGACGATGATTTGGATGACGTACCAAATGATTTTAACGCTTCGCAGGGAACTCGACCAGCGCAACCCCAAGTTCATATTATAGACTGATATAGGCATAAATTACGACAAATCGATACAGTTAGTGATCGCTCAATGAAGTTAACGTTTTCTACAAATTTTCGCTTAGTTATTTTTTCAATTTAGTTAAAAAAGTATAATAAAGTTTCAATATTTTTCTGGTTATTTGGAAACAAAACAATTTGTAGAAGTTATGTCTTTAAAATACCTGTGGGGAGAAAGGTATTACATATATAGGGAGGTCCAGAAGTGAGCTACACCATATAAAGATAAGCAAATCCGCCCCATCAATAATAATAATTATTATTATAACTTATTTGCTTAAAAAATGAACTGCAAATTTTTCAATTTACAAAAAATCAATGGCGCGCAAAATAAGCTCGCTGCGTGTTGCACAATACTGCAAATTAAGTTGCAGCGTTTAACAACACTTATAGGCGCAAACGATAAGCGCCATCGCGGCCGATAACGATTGCGCACCCACACCGTTTTGCGAGTATATAAAACCGATAACACTTGGTCGCTAACAATGAATGGACATGGACAAATTCTAGAACGAAAATGCGAAAATAATTACTATAAAAAAGTGCGCTGTGAATACGCAACTAATAAACTGACCGCAAACACCAATACAAGTGCAGCCGAATAGCAAACAATACGTTTTTGCGCGTAAGTTAAACGGCTTGCTGAGTGGCGTCACGTAGCCGTCAGCAGCTAGCTGCCTGCAACTGATCGATATTCACACATACTTAAAAAAAACTAAAAAAAAAAAAAAAAAAAATCGCACACAAACAGTTGTAATGGAGGCGGAAAGCCCATCATTGGATGTACAGGCAGATGTGCGGGGTAGAGGCGTTAGTGAAAATAGCATTGCGCTGACAAGTGTGGAAACAACAGCAGCCGCAGCAGCAGCCACAGTCGTCACAGCAAAAGAGTTAGAAGCCGCAGCGGGCGCAACTACAACAACAACAACGTTAAGCAAACGTATGATAAGCGATACAGAAGTTATTACGGCGTCATCAGCCGTGGTGGTGGGCAGCAGCTTATACGAATCGCAATTGGCGATTGAATGCTTGTTGGGGTCAACAGAGACGGAGCAACAAATATCAACGGCAGCAGTAAACAAAGCGGTGCTTATGGAAAACAATGTAAATGCGCGCGGAAATGGCATTTCAGAGCAGTATAACAACAATACAACTAAACCAATACAGCAGCAGCAACCGCAACAACAACAATTGCAGGCAGTCGATGCAAATGCCACAACGACAGCAAATTACGTCAAAGTGGCAACAGACGCGCTCGATGAATCCGACAAGACAGGTAAGTGGGAGCGGTGGGGCGACGCTGGGTTGCAGTATAGCAACAAAATTCTAACATGCCAACTTCTCTGTGTTGTTTGTGTATCTGTTTGAACGTGTTTGTCTTTTTGTCTAGAACGCAATCACAAAAAGAAGAAAAAAGATAAGGAACGTGAGCGCAGTGAGCGGGATATAGATAAAAGACGCCGCAGTGCAGATTCAAGCCAACAGCGTAAGGATCGTGAGGCGGGCAGCAGCAGCAGCAGCTCAAAATCATCTTCCAGTCGGCGCGGTAGCGATTACAAGAGCTCAACATCTGCGTCTGGTTCACGCAGCAAAGATAAAAACCAGGATAGAACAGAGCGCGAGCGCGAAAAGGTTAGCTGAGATGCAAAAATACTTTAATTAAGCTAAAATCAAATTTCAATTTGTTTTGACAGATTCCATCATCCTCCTCGAGTTCCTCATCACATTCGCATCGACGGCGCAGCTCGGACAGCAGTCGCAGCAGCAATAATAGCAGCAGCAAAGCTGTTGACGATAAGCAGCGTCAGGAAGTGTTGCAACAGGCCGTTGTGGCCGTATTGGAGCAACAAATCAAAACGGAGGAAATTGGCGGCAAAAAGCAGCAGCAGCCGCAACAGCAAGTACTTAACAGCAGCAGCATTGAGCTGGAGAGCTTAATCAAAAAAGAACCAAGCACAATGGACAGCAAGCCGTTGTCTAATGGGGATGCAACAAACATGGCTACAGCTATTAAAGTTGAGGCCCTGGAGCAAAAGACGCGCGTTGATGTAAGCAGGCATCTTAAGTTTGCTGACGCAACGCCTAAAAAACTAAAGCCTACGGAAAACAACAATCTCAATGTGGCTTTAATGCCATCGCCGGCAGCAAAATCAACGTCTTCAACAAACAGCAGCAGCAGCAGCAATCATCATTCCTCTAGTTCCAGTGCGCGTAAATCCTACTCATCCTCCTCGAGTAGTCATCATAAGACTAGCTCATCGAGTTCTTCATCTTCGCGGCACTCTTCAGGCTCGTCCTCCTCGCGTGATTGCTCCAAGTGCTATAAGCGTTCCAAGATACGACGCAGCAGCGTGGGCATACAGTGTGTACAACATGCACCGGCAACAACTGCTTGGCAAACAGTGCAAAGTTTGGCACCAAAGCCTAATCGCAAAGCGCCTGTTGGCTTGGAGCATCTGAAATACGGACATTACTTTCAAGTGGAACAATATCCCAATGGTGGTGCTTCCATTGTACATTTATATCAGCATGAAATCGATGCACTCTCACCCGATGAAATGGAGGAGCTTGTGGATGAGTTTTTCTCAGTTTGTTTTGCCGAGGATGAGCAAGGTTATGCACATCATGTAATGGGCATTGTGCACGATGCAGCACGCTATATACCCGATCTATTGGAGCATATGGCTGAAAACTATTCGACGCTGACGGTTAAAGCAGGCGTCTTGGGTCGTAACTCTGATATAGAAACCTGCACAATGGCACAGTACAATGAACAAGTAAGTTGCAAAAATCCTTAAGCTGCAACCGCATTGAAGTAAGCAAGAATTGTTTTCAGTAGAAAATTTTAGCTTTATTCAATATGTTTTTAACATTTATGAAGAATAGAAAGTTTATTTAATTTTATATTTTTTTGCAGGTGGTTCGCAACTACTGTCAAGGCACTTTCCGCTATGGGCCTTTGCATCAAATCAGTTTGGTTGGCAAGGTGCATGAGGAAGTTGGTGGCTACTTTCCAGATCTGCTTGGACGCATTGAAATGAATCCTTTTTTACGTAAGGTATGTTTGTCAACTAAATGCACTCGTGAACGTTTATAATACGGGAAGATAAAGGTGACTCAAACGAAATGAATGGGAAGATTCTCAAAGCCACAAACCCAACCTGCCTAACTCTGGTATTAAGTCATCAGTCAAACTCAATTATTTTCAATCATTATACGCGGGCAGGAATAATTATAGATTTTAACATAGAATCAATAGAATTATGTACAAGTAAACCGAAGCAATTAGCGTCAGTCAGCTTCAGTAAAGCCAAGGAGATACGGTTTTGAAAGCAAAAACATTTATTCGCAAAGAAGTGACGACCACTTTCCTAACCCATATTAACAATATTCTTATAGACCATGCCATGGGCTGTCAATTCCATACTGCAAACGGATCCACGTCAATCAAATGATGGTCCCATACTGTGGATACGCGCTGGTGAACAATTGGTGCCCACTGCAGAGCTGAACAGCAAGACGCCGCTTAAGCGACAGCGGTACGTACAATATCATTAATAAATAAAAGCCCCCCCCTTAACTCATTTCGATTTTGTGCCATAGAACGCGCATAAATGAGCTTCGAAATTTACAATACTTACCACGCTTGTCGGAGGCACGCGAAACTATGATTGAGGATCGCACTAAGGCGCATGCCGATCATGTAGGCCATGGACACGAGCGCATTACTACCGCTGCAGTTGGTAAGCAATAAGTCAACAGCTTCTGTGGTCATATAAACATGCGTAAACGCTTTCTCCAGGCATACTTAAGGCTGTGCACTGCGGTCAACCATATACACAGAACCGCATTACCAAAGATGTGGTTGCCTTTGCTGCTCAAGACTTTAATACGCTGGTTGAAATGCTACAACTGGACTTGCATGAGCCGCCCATTTCCCAGTGTGTACAGTGGATAGAGGATGCCAAGCTGAATCAGCTACGTCGCGATGGCATACGCTATGCACGCATACAACTCTGTGACAATGATATATACTTTTTGCCGCGAAATATTATACATCAGTTCCGCACGGTTACGGCAGTTACTAGCATAGGTAAGCACGCACCAAGTACCATATGAGATTTTGTAATTAAACTTCAATTTTTTCAATTTTTCTATAGCTTGGCATCTGCGTTTGCGTCAGTATTATCCCGGTCAGGAGGTGATTAATGAGAAAAACAATCCAGTGCTTGCCGAAACGCCGCATTACAAGGAAAAGCAAACAATTTTGCCTAATCCGGTAGGACATGAGGAAAGCTTCAAAAAGACACCTTCTAAGCGTACACATGATGGCAAAGCCAAGCGTAAACCCATTGATCTAGAGGGCAAAGAACGACGTTCAAGTGAAAGCAGCACAGAGGAGACTTTGGCCAAGCATGGTAACGCTTCTCCCAATGCCAATTGCACTGGTAACCTTACAAGTGGCAGCAATGTGCACGCTAAAAAGAAACCGACCAAAGACGATGCCAAGATTGATATGCGTAAAATGGTGCTGGAGCAGAAATATAAGCTCAACAAAACAGCAGCTGCAGTGCTTAATATGCCTGAAAAGGAGAAGAACAGCAAAGCCAAGGAGGAAAAAGTGCATGAAAAACCGCCGCCTATTGTTGTTAATAAAGAGCGTAGTAGCAATAGCAGCGAACTGACGCCAGCAAAGAAACCTAAAGAGCATGAAAAGCCAGCAGCAGCAGCAGCAGTGGTAGTGGCGGCAGCCTCGCCTGCTAAAATGCCACGTTTTTCAACCGAACTGACGCACACAAATGCCAGCACACCAAGCGCCGTAGCAACACATCCCATATTACCCGGACTGCCGCCGCCATTAGTGCCTCAAACACCGTTTATGCATCGTGAAGCCTATGTGAATAGCTTAAATCAAAAGGAGCCTGAAATCAAAATACAAGTGAAAATGGTATCTGATGAGCCCACAGCTACGACAAATCAAATAAATACAATTGCCAGCAGTGTGGGTGCTGCAGTTAACGCTGTAGTGCCTGCAGCTGCAACAATCAATGATGATATCATGCCTGAAAACAATATGATTTGCTCTAATACAAACTCCATGGAACAGCTGGCATCGCCCCTGCGCGGCTTAGAGGTGGCCAATGAGCTGATTGTGGAGAGCACACCACAGCTGTTTGTCGATCACGAAGAGGAAGTTACTGAGGAAATTGTCGAAATGGATGATATAACGCCTGTAGCAGCGCCAACAGTAGCAGCAGCAGCAACAACTGCCACACTGCCAGCGGCACATCAAATGGTCGAGGTTGTGCTACCAGCTGCTTTGGCACCTTTATCGCATATGTCTGTGGTGCTGCCACCATTGCCGCCGCTGCCACCTTCACGCATTGTGGCACCACCACCACCGCCGCCACCACCAGCTGCTGCGGCAGTAGTAGCAGCCAATACTATAAGCGCCGCTACAGCACTGAAACCCACCTACAAAACGTTCAATATACCTTCGCATAAAATAATCATAGCCGGCGCCGGCAATCGAGTAACAGCAAAGACATCAACCACACCAGTAGATCTGCTGGGCTCCATAATGGCCAGCATGGATAAACCCAGTATTGCAGGTGCACCAACAGCTGCTACCAGCACGACAACAACGAACTCCTCTAATCCCAATAGTACGACTTATTAAAAAGAAAAAAAGGCAGTTGAACGAGAGGCTCCTTTTTGGATTATGTGAAACTATGAGCCCCCCCCCCCCCCATGCCAAGTGGATGGCAGCCGCAGTGTACTGTCAACAGTATTGCATCCACACGAAATTGAAGCTATGTACTAAGCTGCAAAATGTTGCAATTGTTTGTAAATTTGTTTATTTAAGCGCAGAGCCTAGGCTGGCGTCTAACGTTGGCTGACGGCTGATTTTATAACAATATTTTTTTTTTTATTACTATTGTATATAATAATTGCATATATATGCACAATTTAAGTGTGTGTGTATATGCAGCACACATACACACCTATACTTGATAATATTGGAACTAGTTGTTTAAGCCAAGAAAGCGACGACACCTTTTTAGCTATATGTATGTAGTTTTTTATTTATTTACACAAAAACGAAAATGCTGCAGGCACTTTAGATACAAAACAAAAAAAAAAAACAAACAGCAGAAAATAATATATACTTTAAGCATAAAAGTTTACATTGTAAATGAGCATATACTATAAATATGCATATATATAGATATATATATTTATAAAATCAAGTTTTGATGCGTTTTTTTAAGCATACAGTGCGCATTGATATCAGGGGCAAAACAGATAATCCCAGTTTTATTATTATTATTATTTTTTTTATTGTGACAGCGTTTTAAAGTGCAAAACACAATACATACACGCATGTTCTTAACAATTATGAATTATATATATATATATATATATATACCATATATAGACGGTAGTTTTTAAAGCCCATGTAGCTTAAAAGTTGATGAAACAATAAAGATTCGGATCGTACAAAAATAATGCAAGAAGAATGTTAAAATCACGAAGCATAGCATAGCAACAGTTGAAAAGACAACCAATCAACCCTTTAAACAATAATTATTTATAACAAAATGTTGTCCAAAAGGAATGCTTAAGGCTTGCGCGTAGCGAGGCACAACTTCAGGCTTACAACTTGGCACGCAACTCATCAATGCGACTTTGTGCGGAACGCTGTAGATCCATTAATTTCATGGCAAAACCCATATTGCCCTGTATTTTGACTTTGCCTTGGAAAAAGGCCTTCTGTGGTGGCAGCTTGCCGGTGAGCAGCTCGTAGACGTCCTCATCGCTGATAACAAAGGTAACATCACATTTTTCTATTAAAAAAAAATAAATTAGTTTTGAATAACCAAAGTATTTGGGTTTTAAAAACATTGATGCATCGAGTTTGTATTTCCAAATATTCTACTTACGCGTGCCATTGAATATAATCTTGCCCTTGCCCTGCTTGCAGTCGATTACCCAGAAACCAGTTTTGCCATTGGGTCCATTATTCACCTTAAATCCATAGACCGCACGCACTTTTTCAATCAAATTATCCTTATCGTCCTGCATAGCCTGCTCCAGCAGCTTCAACAATGCGGATACCTTAAAGCCTTCTTCGCTGGTAGCCGCATTAGCGGCAGCTGTCAAATTATGTCTAACTTTATTTGCAGCTGGGAAACCCAAGCGATAGAGTGCCACTACAACGGCGCCACCCAGACCCAAATTATGCTGCAGCGCCACATTGCAATTGGGCACTTGACGCTTCTCGGCCAAGCCGCGCAGCTGCCAGCAGAGCTCAGCGCACTGTGCCAAACCGGTGGCGCCCAAAGGATGACCCTTGGAGATCAAACCACCACTGGGATTAACAACAAATTTGCCACCATACGTATTATCACCGCGATCAATAAACTCGCCAGCTTTACCCTCGGGACACAGACCCAAGCCTTCGTAGGTAATCAGCTCATTGGCTGAGAAGCAATCGTGCAGCTCGACGACCTGCACATCCTGTGGCTTATAACCACTCTTGGCGAACAAACGCTGACTGGCCAAACGCGTCATATCATAGCCGGCAAGACACATAAGACTTTTGGCCGTAAATGTTGTCTCCGGATCAGTGGCCATTTCCATGCCAACAATTTCGACAGCCTGAGATTCTAGGCCGTTGCGGCGCACAAACTGCTCGGAGGCCAAAATGGCAGCACCAGAGCCATCAGAGGTGGGACAGCATTGCAGCTTAGTCAAAACACCTTCCACCACTTGTGGGCTCTTCATAATCTGCTCCAAAGTGTATTCGTCGCGGAATTGTGAGTATCTATGCAATAAAATAACACATAGTATAAATATAGATAAGATTTGATAATTTATTGCTAATAGACTTACGGATTATTAACTGAATGCTTGTGGTTCTTCCAGGCAATCTTGCCAAAATGTTCTGGCTTTGTGCCATACTTCTTCATATGCTCTTTGCCGGCATTGCCAAAAATTTGCGCAGCCATGGGTCCTGCGCCTATTTCCGTCAACTCGCTCATTTCACTAATGTGACGTTCCATAGGATTGGCACGATCGAAGTACTGTAGGATGGCAAAACAGGTAAGTTATGTGAACTTGAAGCAATGTAAGTCGGTAAGAACAGCCGTCTGGAACTTTCAGATCACCGCGCATAATATTAAGTGTCTGGGGTACCATATCAGAAGTAATGTGGATGGGAATTTTGTAAACAACAGAAAATGATTAAAGTGTTTCAATGGGAGTAATATGAATAATAAGGATGGCCGGTAGGCTTTGTAACTTCTAATAAGTTTTTTCTTCGGAAAGCACTCATATGCTGCAGATGCACAATCTGAGCGGAGGTCAGAGTTGTTTAACAAACTAGTTGAGCTACTAGTTGGAATACGTTGAGTGCACTGCACTTTGTATTGCTCGTCAATTAACTTTGAGCTAAAACCAGTTTTCTTTTTGAGAAGCATTCAACTACAAGTTCTGCAGTGAAGTAGGACTACAAGTGTTACTTGATGAAACAAAAAAGTTGTACACTCTTTTACTCACTCACCTTAGACGACAAGGAGCCACGCTCCATTTTTTCAAAACCCAAAGCCAGCACACAATCCGCATTTCCCGACTCAATAATCTGTTTGGCCAGATACAAAGCGCTGGAGCCAGTGGAGCAGTTATTATTGACATTGTACACAGGAATGCCGGTCATGCCCACTTCATAGAGCGCGCGCTGTCCAGAAGTGGAATCACCATAAACATAGCCAACAGCCGCCTGTTGAATGTCCGTATACTTAAGTTTTGCATCCTGCAGCGCCTTAGTCACAGCTTCCTTGGCAAAGTCCGGATAGCAAACATCGGACCTACGTCCAGGCTTTTCGAACTGCAATATAAAAATTCCTAAATATAGCCATTCATTATCTTTGTGCCGCTAGCTGGCTAATCGTATCTATGCCACAAATATACATAATTTTAATCAGTCCACTTCACAGGGGTAATCCAGCGCGATAAAGCAAACAAGCTTTTCCACTTTGACCGAAGTGCACTGTAGTACAAAGTCCGATTGCGATAAAAACCAATATTGCTCAATGTCTTTTGTGGTAATTGCAGCGTCTTTGTTGTATTTTGGCAACAAATTACAACTACATGAAGACAATTTAACAAACAAACCTTCGTCATGCCGACACCAACAACATAAACACGGGTCTTGGACATGTTGAACCAAGTTGTACAATTATCAACAATGTAAGAAAAAATTTAAACAAAAATATTGGGAGCAACCACAAGCTTTCGCTTTTAAACAACTATTAAACTTAACAATTAAAAGTAATAATCTCAAAGTCTAAGCAAGTCGCAACTTGTTTCGATTGATTGCACAGCTATCGATGCATTACGCGCTATCGACTGCCTGCAATAATTTATCGATGTCTGACGTGCGGCTTATCAACGGCAGCTGATAAGCTTGTTTATTGTTGCGATGATGAGGCTGCTATTTAGAGACGCTCTGCGTGAATTTAAGCCTCAGTCGCAGCAAGTTTCTTGCCAATAATTAACAACAATCCGCACAAAATGACCAAGACCAGAGTTTATGTTATCGGCGTTGGCATGACCAAGGCAAGTACATGCAAGCGTTGAACTTGCATCTTAAGTTATATTTGAAAACATTTGATTTCATTTCTGCAGTTTGAAAAACCTGGTCGCCGCACAGATGTTGACTATCCTGACTACGCCAAAGAAGCTGTAACTAAAGCGCTACAGGATGCAAAAGTGAATTTTACGGATATTCAGCAAGCTGCAGTTGGTTATGTCTTTGGGGACTCCACCTGCGGGCAGCGTGCAATATATGAAGTGGGCATGACCGGCATTCCTGTGTACAATGTCAATAATAACTGCTCCACTGGTTCTAGTGCTCTGTACTTGGCAAAACAGATTATTGAATCAGGCAATGTAGATTGCATGTTGGCTTTGGGCTTTGAAAAAATGGAACGCGGCTCCTTGCAGGCAAAGGTGGGTGTTTATATCCAGCAAAGTTAATGAAACGAAATACCACAAACTCTTCTCTTTCCTACAGTACCATGATCGCGCTAGTCCCTTGTCGCGTCATGTGCAAGAAATGAGCCAACTGACTGATATTGTTGCCGCACCCATGGCTGCACAAATATTCGGCAATGCTGGCAAGGAACATATGCAAAAGTATGGCACAAAGCCTGAGCACTTTGGCAAGATTGCCTGGAAGAATCATAAACATTCTGTCAACAATCCGTAAGTTTTCAAACAACTCGTAGCTTTAAGTCGAAAGTTCGCTGTACTGTTCAAAAGGCCTAAAGCTTATCTAATCAGATGTTTGTTGGACACTAGCAAAGTGAACTATGTGCACGCACGCCTTCTTTGTGTACATTGGAACTTTATTTTGCATATTGTCAAAAGCCTTATCTGCTTAATCTTTGTTGCAGCTACTCTCAGTTCAGAGATGAATATACGTTTGAGCAAATTATGAAATCGCCACAGGTGGTTGAGGGTGTGCTGACCAAGCTGCAGTGTTGCCCCACCTCGGATGGTGCTGGTGCTGCTGTCTTGGCCTCTGAGCAGTTTGTGCGTCGTCATGGTTTGGAAGCACAAGCTGTCGAAATTGTTGGCATGGAAATGGCGACTGATCCGGAGACAACATTTACGGCCAAAAGTCTTATGTGTCTTGCCGGCTATGATATGACGCGTTTGGCCAGTCAGCGTTTGTTCGCCAAGAGTGGTTATAAGCCACAGGATGTGCAGGTCGTCGAGCTGCACGATTGCTTCTCAGCCAATGAGCTGATTACCTACGAAGGCTTGGGTCTGTGTCCCGAGGGTAAAGCTGGCGAGTTTATTGATCGCGGTGATAATACGTATGGTGGCAAATTTGTTGTTAATCCCAGTGGTGGTTTGATCTCCAAGGGTCATCCTTTGGGTGCCACCGGTTTGGCACAGTGTGCTGAGCTCTGCTGGCAGCTGCGCGGTTTGGCCGAGAAGCGTCAAGTGCCCAATGTTAAGCTGGCGCTGCAGCATAATTTGGGTCTGGGTGGCGCTGTTGTAGTGGCACTTTATCGTTTGGGTTTTCCCACTGCTGCTGCCAAGGCCAAGTTGTAAATTATGTAAGCGATGAGAAAGTTGTAAATATGGCATGATATTTGGTTAATGAAATTTTTTAGCAACTAATTTAGAAATTCAACGCAAATAGTCAAGTCTAAGATTTAAATAATTGCAATATCGATAAGACTTCAACAAGAATCACGCACGCCGTTATCGATAAGTTACAAGCGAACAAATGCTTACTGCTATGACTTAGCGCATACACAGTGACTTCAAAACTGTACACAGCTTTCAAAACTCAAAACAGTCGGTTAAAAAATCGAATTGAAATTTTTGAATTAAAATTTGTTAATAACAATGGTAAAATGTAAATTCTTAATATTAAAAATCTAACAGAATTTATGCATGCTTGTAAATTCATTCGTATGCTTGTTTTAGCGAAAATGTTAGATTTTTAATAAAAATCCGAATGTATCTGATAAAAATCAACAGTCAACTAAAATAATATTTCGTTTGTATCACAGCAACCAATCACAAATAAACTATTTTTTTCAAATTTATGACCATCAAGCGTTAAAAATAAACAAAAGCGAAAACGGCCAATTTTATTTGCAATAAATTAAAGAGCGGCGCGTGTAAGCTTAAACAAATTGAATTTTATTTAGAAAATAACAACACGTCTGAATTCAACTATACGTTTACTTGTTACAAACAAATTTATTTGTGTGCAAATAATGTGAGCAACAAAATTCATAATTTAAAAATAAATGTTTAAAAATTGTTGCTCCCCGTGTGTCTCACATGAATGATTCGTATTTCTCTATCTTTTTTAGTTGAAATGATATGTTAATTACTTAAACGTTTGTTTTTAGACTAATGTTTTAGCTATAAGGTATGTACGACTTTTGAATACTTTACTTTATTGTTTAAAAAATTTAAGAAAATAATAATTTATTTGAGCGAGCAATCATCTTCCGCTTCATCGCGCCTCCCATCCATTTTGTACACTCAAATGCCAAAAAGATTTTGTGTCTTAGTTTAAATACTAGCAAAAAATGTTTTTTTTTTTAAATTCTAATAATTAATAATTTTAAAATTCTGGTCATTCTTTCAATACGATTGTGTATTGCATTTAGTTTAATTTTTATTTAGCGAGCAGCCACCTTCCAATCGCACTCAGACAACATCTATTCTGAAATTCCACCAAGCGGAAGAGATTCTGCGTCCTAATTTTTCAGACTGTCGAAAGATGCAACAAAAAAATTTTTTTTGTGTTAATAATTTTAATCGCAATTCTCCAAGATTGTTTATTTATTTTGTAAAGATTTTAAATAGCCTGTAAGCATTTGTATCAAATATCAAAGCCAAATAATAAAAATAAAAAATAAAATAAAAATGATAATTAGGCCTTTTTATTCGCAAATTATTCTCCAATTTCTTAGCTTTATAGCCAGCCGCTTGGAGCAGAATTGAGACAAGTTGCCAAAAAACTAAAAAATTTCCACATAAAATTTAACCCATTTGGGCTAGGTCTACCAGGCGAACAGAAACAGACAGCAGCTGGCTGCAGCAAAAATTTTTTCCAAAAAGTCTTCACTAAAAGTATGCAACACTTTTGGCAGAATTTAAAATTTGCAAAAACTGCAGCATAGTTTTGGGCAGCAACTTAAAGCTGCTTGCTGCAAATCTCTGTGCGCCTGGTACTTCAGATTCATTTTTGGGCCATTTTACGCTAAGAAAAATTAAAAAAAAAAACGAACTTTGATTTTTTTATTTGTTTTGTTTTTTTTTTATTTCTGACGAATTTAGTCTTATTCAAACTATTTTATTAATTCAATTAATTTAATTACTTTTAAATTTAATTATTTATTAAAAATTAAACTGAGTAGATAAATAAAATAATTAAACTTTTCTTATTATTTTATATTTGCATATTTTTATTTTTGCTATTTTATTTATTTTACGCTAAAAAAATTAAAAAAACTAACTTTGAATAGTTACTTGTTTTTTTATTTTTGACGAAATTAGTCTTATTCAAATTATTTTATTAATTCAATTAATTTAATTATTTTTAGATTTAATTATTTATTAAAAATTAAACTGAATAGAATAATAAAACTTTATTTTATATTTGCATTTTTTTATTTTTGCTATTTTATGTATTTTCCATTCAAGACAGAATTATTGAAGAGCATTAATTTCTAAGTATCCTAACTCAGCTCAATAAATGTTAAATAAATTTACCCTAAAATTGTTTATTTTTATAAAATGTGCATTATTTTTTATTATTGTTATCCCACCACTGGGATAAGTCGCATCTGGCCAATCACCAGTTCGACCGAAAAACTCAACAGATTACAGAAACCTACACAAGAGAATACATAAACGGCTCCCCAAGTTCGATGACGTCCAAAGGCATTTTCAAAAAAAACGGACACGAATAGGACAATGGACCGTTAGAACCCTAAAAGGATCCATCAAGATCAGCACAGTTCGAGGAGGAAATGGAGAAAACTGCAGATAGCTGGCATCCATCCATAAGGCAATAGACGGATCGGCAGACCCAAGGCGACCTGGAGAAGATCCATCCTCCAACAACTGACCCAGGCGAAAAATTAGGGTTCGATGGATGGCTCTTGTAGAGGCCCTAAGTTCCCAAGTGGAATAATAAGGAAAAAAAAAAAAAAAAAAAAAAAATGTTTATTGTGTCTTACTGTGTACCGAGTTTCGCCAAAACCCCATTCAAAGCGACTGCGATACTTTCCAAAAACTTCTAGGTTCACAAGTCTGTATATATTTGGACATGGATCCTTAGAAAGCAATGCTCTCCATCATTTCTGTATAGAATGGATGGTCAGCCAGATGCCGTCCAACGAGACGATGAAGCGGTCTAAGTTGCGAGGAAACGACTCTTCAGTCAAGAAGTATTCAATAAATTCACTTAAAAATTTATTGTTATAAAATGTTTTATTATTTTTATGTTTATCACTCTCTCCCTCTCTTTCGCCCTACCTCTCTCTCTCTGTATCGCCCTCTTAAATTTATGTTTAATTTTAAAAACTAATACAATATTATTAAGATTATAATAATTAACAAGAACTAACAAGATGCATAATATAATTTTTGAAGTTTAGGTAATC
Source organism: Chymomyza procnemis (assembly GCA_035046065.1). Classification (NCBI taxonomy): domain Eukaryota; kingdom Metazoa; phylum Arthropoda; class Insecta; order Diptera; family Drosophilidae; genus Chymomyza; species Chymomyza procnemis. Next base: position 12,721,154 of record JAWNOJ010000004.1, on the reverse strand, counting down.
TTAGTATTGAGTGTCGCGGTACCCCTTTCTTTCTTTCCAATTCCTTTGGTAGCGCTGACGTACAGTCACCTTTTATTGCAGCAAACTCGATTCAGGATCTAATGCGAACGCGTATTTCCATTTATTTCAAACGGAAGCCCAACAGTGAATGATGAAATTCATCTTTATAGAGCCTCTGCTTCTGCTAAAGATCCTGTTCCTAGGAAGTTTAATAGCGATGCTTGCTCCCTTCTACTTGATGTCTTACGGAAGCATGGGGATGTGTTTATCTTGGAAAGTGCAGCTCAGAACTTGAATTTCTCTTCTTAGTAGAGCGTTATGTCGTGTTGGATGATGGTTGCTGCTTGCCGATAATTTTGTCTAGATTGTCCATATACTGGATTTGGATTTGTTTGGGATTTGCTTTGGAATTGCTTTGGATTTGCTTTGAATTGGCTTTGCATTTGTTTGGGATTTGCTTTGGATTTGTTTGGGATTTGTTTTGGATATGTTTTGGATTTGCTTGGGATTTGCTATAGCTTAGTTTTGGCTTTGTTTTGGATTTGATTTGGCTTAGTTTTGGCTTTGTTTTGGATTTGATTTGGCTTTGTTTTGGCTTTGCTTTGGCTTAGTTTTGGCTTAGTTTTGGCTTAGTTTTGGCTTAGTTTTGTTTAGTTTGTGGCATAGTGACTGCATTTAGCAATCTACTGGGAGCTTCTTATATTAAAATCATTTGACTGTGAGTCACGATGCATGCGTATGCGCCTCAATCTACGTTTCAGCACCACCAAACGTTGAATAGTCTGCAACGTCTTAGCCGGCATCGCGACCGGACCGCTGCGGGTGCACCTCTTTTGCGCCAGTTTAATACGCAAATACGAGTGTTTTAACATTTTATAATGTCCATACTCCTTGGAGTTTACCTTGAGCAATATGCATTTAGCTGCTGAGCCCTCGAAGTCCGCTGGCGTGTTACGATAGATGTGATAAAAGAACAACTGCAGCAGCGGTGAGTTCCATATGGAGCGGCCATACCAGAGCCATGTAGGCACATTGAAAATTAGCTTAAAATTCGTGGCAAAAAATCTGGGTAGAAAGTATTCAAAGGGCAGCAAAAACATAAAAACATACGACCAAGCGGCTAGGCGCAGACCCAGTAATATTTGATAGATGCGACGATGGCCATGGTAGTATTGCAGCGTGAACAGCGCCAGACACTCGGTAAGTAGACTGTATAAGCCCAATTTGAGACTTAAGCCAATCAAATTGTTCTCAGATTCATAATAATTAATGGCGGTAAGTGCCAGCAGGTGTAGACCCTTCGCTGCCGCCTCCTGAAAGTCAGCCTCTTTTATGTCCAGCTTGGCGCCATACAGAAAGAACGTCAGAATGAATAACGAATAGGATGAAACATTTGCATACTGATATAATTTGCGATGCGCCGTTGTGTAGAGGAATGGAAAACCTTGATTCTGCTTGGCTAACTGCCGCGAGATCATGTAGAGCAGAAACAGTGTGCAGGCGACATAGAAGCTTATATTCCAGATAACACGCGCGCATTGCTTGCGCTTAAAGTCTTTGATATTCGATGAATTTAGTAAGAAATGGCGGAGTATGCAAGACAGACAAAATGCGTAGGACAACGTTAAGAAGATCCAATTAACGACAATTTCCAGCTCACAAAAAAAAACAATATTTTGCGGTAATGCATCGAAACGTTTGCTCGTTATTAGATATTTAAGCGACGCAAATAAATTACAGATTCTCGCCCAGTTCTCCATGTTCAGTACGCAGATCATGGTGATGTTTGCTGCTACAAGCTGCGGCTTCTAAAAACGCAGCACCACGTACCAAATTTGCTTTTATAATAGCAATAAATAGCTTTACAATTTTTTACTTTTTTCGAAAAAATAAATATACTTTTGTAACACTGCAAAGTACCTTTTTATTTATGAACTGAATTTCGTTAAGTTGACGTTTCAAACAAAGCCGAGCGTGCGGCCAAAAACTAAAAAACAATATTTGGCAAAAATTGATCCCTTTCAGTTTGAGCTTTCAGGCGCACAGAAGAGAAGAGCCAGTAGCTCTTGTGGGCACGAATTTAAAGCCGCTTTCTGCAAATTTCTGTACGCCTTTTTGGAATATTCTTTGGACTCAATTTTGAAAATCTCTCATTTTTATAGCCAATTATTATTATTGGTGGCGCGACGATCCTAGTTGAATCTTGGCCTACACTTGAATTCTTCCCCATTCTACACGATGTGAATCTAGTGTTCTGCAGTTTCTTCTTCCAAGACGCTCTACAGCTTGCTACACATTGTCTTCGGGGTAGGGAATTAATAATAAAAATAAAAAATCAATAAATATCAATAAATCTTGTGAAAATACCGATATTCCAAAGATTTTCTTTATTTCGTTTTATTGCCAATCGATTTTGATCGATTTCAAGTTATTGAGCCAATTTCGATTTTTGGTCGAGATTACTTGAAGGCAAGCGATTGAGCGAATTTCGCTATGAGAGAAAAGTGTAAACTATTTTATCAAATTTTTTTTTATCAAATTCGACGCATTGATTGGGGAATCTTTACCAAACTTATCGAGGATAAGTTGAAAAATAAACTGAATATGTAATGAACATAGCGGCAACGTCGATTTGTACCTAAGGTTTGCCCTATGGTAGCTTTACGATAAAGTTAAACTATTTTTAACAAACTTAATTTAGCGCTTGGAAACATCTCATAACTCTAGCGTGCTAAATCTATTGATAATATCTTAATAAACAACTGAAGTAATCAAACAAAACTTTGATTTTATTGAATTGATGCAAAACCACTCTTATTGCAGATAATGCATATATGTCCCATATCAAAAAACCTAATATATACTTGCATTTTGTAGAATAACAAAAGGTATTTTTTGGAAAAGTTGGTTTCAGCAGCTCTTGCCATCGCTGAGATCATGGCCTTCGTTCATTCAGACGAACAGATGGTGATGGGTTTAGCTATATGTCTAGTCGCCCTCATAATAATTTTGAATCTGCTTGGGATCTAGACTTTTCTATAAACTTTAAACAACTCTACAGCTTCAGAAATCTCTAGGCGTTGGTTCATTCAGATTACTAGCTGATCATGGATTTAACTGAAACATGCATACTGATGCACAAAGCACACAAGGAGCGAAAAAGTTCAGCTTTTCATTTCAAAAATCTTAAGTATAAAACAGAAGCGTTGAAAAGTTTTTCTTTTGTAATATTAGAATTCATTTTATATAATAAAAATATCAAAATGCACTTACAATTCTAAAAAAAGAAGCAGCATTTCATTCGTTTTAGCAAAAAGTTTTCACAAAACTAATAGCCCCGCTGCACGCTCGTTGTGCAGCGTATACACTTCCACCGATATGACATAAACTTTTGAAATTTCAATTAATTATACGACCCCGACAACTTGAAACAAAATTTCACTTTCTGTTTCAAGCGTAAAAATTGAGAAAGGCGAGCAAAGAGCACGAAAAATGTTATACAATTCGCCCAAAGAGTGGAGCAGTGATAGGTACAGAGGGTGAGCGCATATGAGACGTTTATTTATGAACATTTCGCGAGACGTTCAGTCCACACAAGTGATACCAAGTATTTATGGAACAGCGATCTTGGCAAATATAAATTAGAGATTAGTGCTGTGTGATATTTACCATGTCAACGATGAGACAGCAAAATGCTGACTATCTTGTAAACCAAGCAGTGCAAGTTTTACTATTTTATTTGGGAAATTTATTGAACATGGACTTTGAGGACGCCGTATGGCTTAACTAACAGACCTACAATAGGCACAACTATAGCTACACATAAGAAATATCACATAAAACTAGTAGCCCCTGCTTAGAATTAGTCTGATTTTTTTTTCAGTGTAGCGCGTTTGCCACAGCATTGACGTATGACAAATATCCAGCTGGCCAAGCAGCTGCCCAATATCAAGCCAAATACCAAATAACAATCCAATGAGTAGTAGACAAAACGTGACATCTCAACAGCGCTGGGTTTTAACAAAGGTGCGCCACCTGTTTCGGCCACATGCTCCACCCACCAGAGTGCGGTTTGTAGCGCCTCCTGTGGACGACGATGATAGGAGTGGGAGACCAACTTGGCGGCATCGGCGTATCTGTTGGTAGGCATGTAAAAGCATTTAGTTGCTTAACCTAAAGATGTCTTGTTCATACTTACTTCTTATCCAAAGCCTTCTTGACGGCGCGTATGACGCTATTCTCGCCTATGTCCTCATAGTTTAGCTTAACGCCCATGCCGCGTTGTATGAGCGCGGCTACATTTAGAAACTGATCACCATACATGGGGGTAGCCACCACAGGCACGCCACAATAGGCAGCCTCCGAGGAACCCATAAGTCCACCATGTGTCATGAAAACCTTGACATTGGGATGGCAGAGTATATCGCGCTGTGGCAACCATTTCATAATATGCATATTGGCCGGTTTATTGGGCAAGGTTTCGTTCTCCCACTTCCAAATAACTTGCTGCTTTAGACGCGCTGCAGCACGCACAATGCCATCACGTTTGGCGGCGGACAGTGTATTGGCGCGTATCATAGAGCCCCAGCTGATGACAATAACACCATGCTCAGCATTGTCCAACAGACGCTGCAAGTCCGCCGGCAAAGGCTCCACGGATTTTTGTATATGTATGCCACCCAGCTCAATGACACTAGGCGGCAGTGGTTTAGGACCACTCAGCGAGTAGTGTTGATTGACAAAGAAGACGGAGGTATTTTTGGCCATTTCACCAACGGAGGGTAGATGATGACCAAACTTGTACTGCACCAAAGCATCCGCAGCGGGTATGGAGAAGAAGCTGCAGTATAGAAAAGAGTTAGCAATGATAACACTGCGCGCTGAAGGCAAGCATAATACTTGTAGAGCAAATTGAGTCCATGAAAGCTTATCCAATTAGCCAAACGCCCGCCAAAGTTCATATCCTGCGATTGACCCAAAAAGAGCGCAGGTATGTAGGAGGGTATAATAGGCATGCCCATGCGTTCATAATGCCAAGGCATCATGGCACAGCTGCTGAGCGCTATGACAGGTGCCTGCAGCTGATGTGCTACACCCAGCATGCAATCACTATTGAACTGCTCCATGATAATGACATCATAGTAGCCGGCACGACGCTTAAGTATCTGCTGCAGCGAATTGGAGCGCAAAGTGGTATTGCAGGCATCCTTGCCCCACTCGTAGAGCAGAAAGAATTCCATAAAGTGGCCATAGAAAGTGCGTTTTTCAAACCACTGTTGGAGAGTAAAAATGTTAGCAGTTTATTGGAGTGCATAAACCCACTTACATTGAGATCCACTGTATTGGTAAGCACTTCCACACCTGTAATAGGATAATCCTTATAGCGTATGGGTGGATTCTTGTCCGGAAAATGACTGACCACGCTAACATCATGTCCAGCCTCGGCCAGACCACGCATTATGGGATGAAAGAAATGAAAATGACTTAGACCGGGATGCGGAAATAGACCCAGTATTTTCAGCGGATGTCCGCACTCCACGCTGCTCGCAAAAATGCAGAGCGCACACAAAAAGGGTAACCACATGTTTTCACTAGAAAAACCACAGCGGGCTAAGCAAATACAAAAAAAAAATTACGACTGAAACACTTGTTGAAACAGAACGCCACCAACTGGCTGCCACTGCGCATGCCCCAAATTACATAAAAAGTGCAAGAGACACACACAAAAGCAACAAAATTCAAGTGCAGGGTCACTCGGATTGCATCACAAGCGGCTAAAAACTTTTGCACTTTTTAAGCAAAAAAAAAAAACAAAAAAACCAAAACGAGCACTTTATGTATGTATCTGTTCCAGCACATTCAAACGCGTCTCATCCTTGGTCGAACACAACTTAATTTCCTGTTTCTCAGTTTTTTTTTTTTTTCTCAGCTACACAGCCGACCTCCCCAAACCCAATCTATAGCTGTTCGAACACAAACTTACTGCTGCGACTTGCGGCAAACGACTGACAATGAATTTGAAAGAGCAGCACATTGGAAAAAAAAATACAAAATCAGCTGGTTGGATTGCTGGGGGACGCGTACTGCGGCGCGGTGTGCGGCAGTCTGCCACATGCTGGGAGAGCAGCCAAATCGGTCAATGTACGATATGCAGCCCGAGGTATATTGTATTGTATTCGAGTTAGCTCCAATTTGATGTCCGAAAATGTACAGAGAGCGTGAGAGCATTGTGCCCAAAGTGTATATATTGCTAATATATTATATGTACCTCACTCCGAAAAGATCAGCGGAATGATGATAGAAGACGACGACGATGCGGCTGCACGCGACTAAAATATTGCTCAGACGAATAGTTTTTAATTTTTACGATCTTTTTAGTGCAAAACGAAGCACCACACTTTGGAAACGTGAGGCCCTTTGTTATCAGAGCGACTGTCTGGCAGATATCGCTAAATTATCGGCGCTTTGTGTTTGTTTGTTTATGTCTCGGCGAGTATACAAAAAATTTGCTAAATAATACTTAGGTCTCTATAGCGTCAATAGAGATACAAAAATGCTTGGTTTGCACTGTGTGTGGGTCTGGCGTTTTACGTCTCAATTCGTTTAATTGGGGTTAACAAGTGTTACTTTTAGGGAACAAGTCTGAAAATAGACAAAACGAAAATGTATTTTTGAGATTTTTCAGTTTCATTAAGTAGTTCTGTGGCTGTATAAATTTTCACAGGCAGCGCACGGAAAGTTGAAATTGATGTAAAAAGCTTGCACAAGATAAGTTGAAATAAGGTTTCGTTTTGAAGATTTTTAACGAGAAGATGCGATCGCTTAATCTTAATTCTATACCAAAATATGTTTTTGTTTTTAAAGGCATTATTCGCACTTTTTAACAATGACCAAAGCCACACATTTTCTAATTTTTTTGAGGCTATACGAAACGTCACAGGAACCGCATAGAATGTTCTTGAAAATTGCTGTTATAGAAATAAAAATAAGATAAGACGGACTCATTTTCTTCAATATTTTGAACAATTATAACAAAGTGTCGCGTTCGCTTCATCTGCATTCTACATTCAAGAACTTTTTATTAATTTTAAGCCATTATTCGCACTTTGTTAACTTTGACCAAGGCAAGCAATTTTTTTAATTTCTTTCATAATGCTTCCTGATTGCTTTGAAATTTAATCCCCCATCGTTCTGATTTATTTGTTAATGCATTTATCCAGTGCTCCATGGTACAGTCTATACCTCCCGATTTTAGTAACAAAAATTATGCTTGATAGTAATGTTAGCAGATAATTGTTGCTTTGCCAACTACCATTTTCAGAAATCAAAGCATAATTCCAGAATTTTTCAGCAGTCAGCTAGTTACCCAAAAAAAGGTACAGTCGCTACAACCTTATTTACGAATCGGAAATGATGTCGTATAGCAACGTTAGCAGCTAAAATTAGTTGCAGATAACTGATTCGAAAGCCAATACTTTCTTCGCTTTCAGAAAGTCCAAAAGTTCTTCAATTTTAGAAGAAATTCATATATTCGGTATGTTCCGATTTTAGAATTTAGAATTGTCTTGTAGCAAAGTTATTATTATTATTATTCATATTAAAAGAATTAAAAAGTATTCAGAAGTCAAATAACATATTTATAAGAAAAGGAGTATACATATATTCGGTATGTTCCGATTTTAGAATTTAGAATTGTCTTGTAGCAAAAGAATTAAAAAGTATTCAGAAGTCAAATAACATATTTATAAGAAAATGGTACAGTCGCTTAAATAAAAGTAAGTTTCAAAAAGAAAATTACTTCAACAAATGAAATGACTTAATAAAGTCGGTACGAACTCAATTAAGAATCTTAATAAAGTCTCTCTATGTTCAGCAAATCAAGGAACTCCCAAAATTTGTATAACACGTAAAATCATTTCTTTATAGAAGAAAATCGCCTTCAATGATTGTGTGGAAAGTGTGACAAAATGCAATCAAGGTGATAAAATTTTCCAAATCATCGAAGAGCTTAACAAAAAGTTTCGGAGAACACAAGAGACACATTTTTCAAATAAGATTGACGTCTTAACAACACACTACAGTTCTCTTATTAAAAAAGATATATGAACGGTACGGTTTAATTTAATAAAAATGACAGCTTCCGTGCTTAGTTAGTAATTCCAAACATTTTTGACGTTACGAAATTAGCTTTAAGAAGCAAGTACGATTCTCGATTTTAAATGCAAACCCTTTCTGTTATAGTTGTTTTTGCTTCTTGTTTCCAAGAAAATGAAATCGGTAGACAATAAACTAAGTTTTATTACTCTACCACGTTTCTTCTAAGAGAATGCTCTTGTATCGTACACTAGTATAGCCATCAGATTTGCTTAATTCTATTATTATTAATTGCTTATACCTATAAACAATTAATTTATTAACAAATAAGTAAAGTGACTAAAATTATAACAATATTCAATAAGTATTCGTTTTACAAGCCAAAATAGTATTCAAACACGTCTTGCAGTTAACTGCTGAGATAATAATAGATCATAAAGAAAATATCCGCACCTCACAGAATTCGAGATCATTACTTTTATGAAGATAATAATAGTAGTTCTCTTGATTATGTTTATAAAATCTTAAATGATTTATTAGGCTTTTAAAAACAAAAATTTGTTTATGCGACGTAAATCTTGTGCACGTTTTCGCCTAATTAAATGTTGTACATTTAACGCTTGGTTTCGCATAAAACTAAGTAATAAACATAAAATTAATGGTTTAATTTGAACGACTTTAATGGATCTTTAATGCCGTCCATTATCAACTGCATGGTAGGCAATATAACCAGTTTTTTCTCAAGAAAAATAACGCTGGCTTTTTATATGCAGATTTTCGGAAGTTGCATTTTTTATTGAAGATATTTATGGGATGATAAGTGGATGGAACAAAGATACAAGAAAGAAGAATTTGAGAATGACTACTCATCTTGCAGCTGTTTAACAAGGGTTTATAACTATAAAATTGCCATTAGTATTAACGTGCTAAATAACAATTAATAATAATTAAGAAATCATATTCAAAGCGATAAGCTGTGGGTATAGCCCATAATACTGACCCAGTGATCATGAACTGCCCATCAAATGAAAGGGAAATTATGCATGCTACATAGGCGCAATTTTGTGAAAGAGATAAGACTGCGGAAAAAAAACGCAAGATCTGTAAAAAACTTTAGGCACACTTTATTGGCGTTTGAGCTTTTCTGCTTTAGCCACATCTCGGCCAGCAATCACACTGCAGAGGGTAGCTACCAATAGACGCAGCACATAGACCAGGAGACCCAGCACGCATAATAAAAATAAATAAACATCGAATGAGTTGTAGATAAACCAATTCATATGCCGTGCAGCACTTTGTATTAAGGGCGCACCCCGTGTCGCTATGACATGTTCGATCCACCAGAGCGCTAGCTCCAGTGGTGGTTGAGGACGCTGGCGGAAGGCAGCTGTAGAGCTTTTCACATGCGCCGCAAAGCTGTAAAACACATTTTAGAGATTTAACATATGCCAAGTCATAGCCCAGTATCTTGCTTACTTTTTGGACAGTACATGACGTAGTGCTTGGGTTAGATTTGCCGCATTAAAGTTGGCAAAACTAACGATAACGCCAAATCGGCGTTGTGCTATTGCAGCGGCATTCAGAAACTGATCTCCGTAAAAGGGTGTGACCAACATGGGCACGCCGCAGTGCACTGCCTCAGTGCTGCCCAAGAGCCCGCCATGTGTTATAAAAGCCTTAACCTTGGGATGACAGAGTAGATCACGCTGTGGCAGCCAGTTAAAGGTGTGCAGATTGCTGGGCTTATCTGCGGGTGTTTCATTGGACCAGCGCATAATAAAGTTGTAGTTGCTGAACTGCGCAATGCAGCGGTATAGCTCAAGGCGTTTGGCAGCGGGCAGCGTGGTAGGATTGATCATGGAACCCCAGCTGATGTAAATAATGCCATCCTGCTGGCGCTCAAACAGTCGCTCCAATTGCTGAAACATAATTTTTATTTTTCGCTGTTCATGTAGTGCACCATAGAGCTAGACTTACCGCCGGCAGTGGCTTACTCTCGCCCACTTGTAGACCGCTCACTTCTATCACATTGGGTGCATATGGACGTGGACCAGTTAAGGCATAATGCTGATTGATCAGCATAATACTGGTATTGCGCACTATATCATTGACCGAAGGCAGACCAGCTCCGAAACGTTGCTGCAACAGCCTATCCGTGGCGGGTTGTGTAAGATATCTAATCATTAAAGGCAGTTTATTAGGAGTTCCTCAGATATATAACAACTTACGCACTTATGCAGCAGATTGACTATATGAAAATGCAAAAAGTTATTCACACGCGCCACAAAGTCCATCTCATCCGTGTAGGTCAAAAAGTTCATGGGCATTATGGGGTTAAGGTAAGGTGTGCCCATGCGCTTGTAGTGCCAAGGCATAATGGCGCAACTGCTCAGTGCTATTACTGGTGCATTCAACTGATGCGCCACCGCTGTCATGCAGTCATTGGCAAAGTGTTCCAGTATAATGACATCATAGCGTATGCCGGAGTTGAGCAACTGTGTGATGAGTGGAGAGTTAAGTGCCACCTTGCAGGAGCGTAGTCCCCAATCGTGCAGCATAAAAAAGGTTGGTATTTTGTATGGCAATCCCAGCAGAGTTGATTCCGATTCGAAGTTCTATTGAGAAAGTTTTCAAAAGGGTTACGATTTTGTAGAGAAGTTTTCATAAGATAGACAATGTATTATCAATGTTGCTCTCTGGCTGTTCTGTTATAGCTCCGAAGGCGCAGAATGGGTATATCTCTATTAATAGCTGCTCGACTGGAACACGTACCTACTGCGGTGTGCGTAAAGAGGTTTTGCATTTTTGCTAGCTGTGTCAGTGCTCGACAAATGCACCAGTGCTGCTGCGGCAAATCGAACCACCAACCTGCGGTTTAAGTGATGAGCACGCTACCGACGGCCACCTTCCAATTTCAAACAAATTAAACTAAACTTGTTGAAATTTTGAAATAAAATTTTAGTAATTGAATAATGAGCCATAACCTTGCTCTCTGCACACGCTGGTAGCCACTGCATAAATAAATGATGCGCGGAAAAAATAATTTCTATATGATGAAAAAGCGTAGTTGCAGTCGAAAGGCATAAGGATTTTTTTTTGATATCATTTCTTTTAAACTTTTGATTATTCCAAAATTTTATTTTTAAGGTATTTTGACATAATATTAGCAACGATTTCGTTACATTGAACTTAGTTTAAAAAAAACTAAGACTATTTTAGTAATGATTTCAGCTTTCTCAAAAGTAAAAGTGTCGGAATTGCATATATTGTTTTCTTATAGTTTTAATTAATGTTGAGACAGAGTATTTAGAGACTAAAAGATTTTTATGCTTAGTTTAAAATTAAAGATAGGGTCCGTTAAAACCTGTTGAGAAAAATTTGGGTGTTGTTGGCTTATAAGCAAATTGCTCCTGTTCGTTGCTTAAGAACTTTACATTTAGTAGTTCTAAAACTTTGAAAGCACAACATTTGGAATACGATAATCTCGCAGTCAATCAGGGTATTCATTTAAGAAGTTACATGTGTAACGTCACAGTTGCCCTTTTATGTAAGTATCGTGATTTAATTTTTTTCTTTTATATTTTTGAATATGTTTTCAAGATTATTCTTAGCAATTCAACGAGTAATTTGAAGCTGTTTTTTATTAAACTGGGACACTCATTTTAAGTACTTTATGTTTCCGACGTCTACTCCCTTCTTATTTTGTTCCTATATCAGAAGAAAATATTCCACTTAACATTATTATATTCATTACACAAACTTAGTATCTCTTACATAGATATTTATACTTAAAGGCAGATGTTTGATTGTGAATCGACTCTTTCAGTTTTCTGCATTCAATTTTAAAATAGAAGTATAATAGGCCATTAAGAAACTTTTAGAAATGTAACACTGATAAGTAGAGAGTATAAATTTCGTATATTCGACTCTATTTTTATGTTTGTTTAATTTGGGTGGGCTTGTCTTTTCAATAGCTTTCGATTGCAGTCAATTTGGCGACAGTCAGAGCAATCATTGTCTCATATCACTGCAAATAGATACACAGATTTCGAGTGGTGCCATCTGGACAACTAAACAGTTGAGATCAACGTTTGAAATACGCCTCTTAATACAAAAACTCCAATCAAAATCAACAACAAAGCCAAAAACAAAGTTGGCTTGTTTTAGCCAACTTAAGTAAAAGTAATTTGGAAAAGTTCACTTCGCAAGACCCATATGCTCGAAAATGGCTCACATACTTCCAAGAAGCAATTTTTTTTCGACTTCCCGTTTGGTGTATATCTAGTCAACTTTAATTTTAACGCAGTTCTAGTTAAAAACGTTAATAGTCGGCTTCCCACATTACCTTTCGAACAAATTACGCGCTGAAGCATTCCAAGTTACTGCCTGCTGTGCCACTTATTTGGCCAACTTGTTGCAACCAACTTGAACTCAGGCTTCACTCACTTCCCAAATGCGGCACATTTGCTTGTAAAAGATCACTTAAAATCGTTAATCGTTTAACCAAAAATGCATTTAATAGCAACTAACATTCGCGAATACCCCTACTACAAGTGCATTGTTCTTGCAGAGAGTGAGCGGTACATGTAATCGGGTTTATTCAATTTAAGCTTTTGATTGACAGCTCTGCCTTAAATGCAACCAACCAGTGATCGACCATCAGATCACTTAAAAAAGTGAGTTCGTCTGGTTTTTTATGGACAGTGTGTCCGAATAAATTAACTCCAAGAGTGACAGACAACAATATACCTCCCAAGAGCATAGCTGCAGTCATGCTGAGGATCTAAAAAAAAGCATTAGTGCGATGACAGTTGATTATACACTATAACCCCTGGATGTCGGGTGTGACTGTGGCAAAGTGCTTTATGCCAAAAGTCTAGTATTAGGGACATGTTTGGCTTCAAGTCCAACTATATGCAGAATTTGAAGGCCAACATAGCTATGAATTTTTTGTTACCCAATAGTATGCCTAATCCCTCATCAGTTTCGCACAAGAGTAAGATATATTTTTTTCTTGGAGCATGGAAATATCTCTTTCCTAATAGTTGTTTAAAGGGAAGAAGAACGTAAAGATTTCTAATGTTATTTTTTTCATTTCTTTCGATTAAGATTATTAATAAGGAAGTTTCAATAAAATACTTAGAAGATAATATGTATAAGAATTCTGAATGTTTCAGAAGTTTATCGCTAACAAGCTTTGTTTCTTTTAATTTTTTAATAATATAAAGTATACAGCAGAACACAACTATATCACGTGGAAATATTTAAAAAATTTTACATTAATCTTGAACTGTCTTTGGTAAAAATCTCTTGACGAAAATGAGCTTGAAGAAGATAAACACTTCCTCACCGCTGTGCCTGACAATGGAATACTCTGCACACAAAAAAAGATTACAGACAAACATTGATTGAAAGCAGAAAATTAATAAGGCAAGACTTAAAGAGCAATTAGACAAAATATCTGACTAGTATTGCTGGTGAGAATTTAAATATTTGTTGAGCTCTCGGAATATGTGCCAAGGACGCCTCAATGATGTTTCTTAGACTTCAAACTATAATTTAAAAGTCTGAATTGCCTTTACTTGAACATTTCTTAACAGCTTTTAAGAACAAAATCAAAGGTTTGCTGGGTTTTTCGAAGTATCCTAATAAATTATTGTACAGATTACAAAATAATGAAACCCAAAGATTTAAGAAAGGTATGAATACTTTATATAAATTTATTATAAATCCCCTTGACTATAGTCAACGCTTCAAAGGCGAAATATGGAGATATATATTAGTAGCTGTTCGAAGCGAACAGGAACCTACAGTTTAGAGCCGAATCTGAAGGTTTTCATTCTATCTAATAAATTCTATTTGGTGCAGTTTGCTAAGCTACGATATCGCTTTAAGTTCGTTTAAAATTTTACCCGCTAGGTTACCCAAAGTATATCGCTTTCAGTTCGTTTAAAATTGTACGCTTTAGTTTGCCTTTGGATTATCCTACTTTATTCGGAAAAAAATGTTATTTTGTAGCTGAGATTATTGTTATCTTACAAAACATGCGAAATATGTTGTAGAAAATAATGTTTTTTTTAAGTTCATCTACAGAACATCACCAACTTTAGAGCGTCAAGTTTTGATGTGCAATCCATTGTTGGAATTCCACTTCTCCTGCTTATATTGCATATAGCTTCTGGCTTTAGAGGCGACCTTTTGCTCTTAATTGCTCATATTGCTGACCTTTTGAATTCTATTTCTATTGCGCGTTCTCAACACCCATTGGCCGGACATAGCAATGCAAACTGGGGCGTTGTGATTTTCCGTAACAAATCAGTTCTATTTGTATTCTATATAATATTAAACCAGTTTTCTCATACATGTCATTAATAGTTATTGCTATAAGTCTTGCAGTATGGTCAAATTTTTGTACATTCCGTACTATCGGCAGACTTTTTCTTCTTAGTTTTATTTCCAAACAGTCAATGCATTCTTATCTTAGCGGTCTTCTAGCATGACTTCCCAGTTCATTATACAAAATTATGTTTTTTTACTGATGCATCTTCTGACAAAGCTATCGCGTTCTATGAGATTCTATAAAGCGTCTTAACGATCATCTAGTTCTTTGTTAAATTGGCGCAGAAAGGTTTCCTCGCTGAATGTAGCCGTATCTTATATCTATTTTTTTATAATATTTTATATTATAATAATTTTTATATTGATGTTTCCTTCACAAAAACGCTGCAGCTGACAAGTGCTCAAGTTTTACAACTCTAGAGAGTTAAGCCTAACCGAGACTTTTTAATACGAAATTTTTTAAATTTCGGAAATATTATATATTGCCTCGGCTCAGAAAAGTAATACACTTTATTTTGTTTTTGTTTTTGTTTCTTGGATCTTACTCAAAACTGTTCAAAGTTTCGAGTTTTGATTAAAAAGCTATGAAAACATTGAACTGGCTCTACGCTATTGTCTTAGCTGCAATATGAAAGTAGATTTGTCTGCTAGATTCGGATACTTCTTTAAAATATGATATGCTGTAGCCTTCACTTTTCTCTGAAATACTACTTTGCGCATTTGACTTGAAATCCCTTATTCTCGATAACTAAGCACACAACATTAAATGGATCTTCCTTATTTATCGAGTTATCGAGACTAAGAGATTTCAAGTGAAAAATACGCAAAGAATAATTTGCGATATATAATTTTCGGGAATAATAGTTTAAGCAATTTTGTTATTAAATTTAAGGCCCATGAAATATTGTAGAATAACTTTTAATGAGCTGTGTAATTACTTATTGGAAGTGAGTTTGCGCTCTCTTGAGGCGTTTTTGAAAACCTAGCTATATTTAGAATAAAGATCTTGAAAGCCAAAAATAGCACTACAAATCGCGTCAGCAGTAGCTTCAATTGATTTGCTGCATTCATATGATTCTTTCGAAGCTTATTAAAGCAATCAAGTTATCCGATCCTATGAGTAAGAAAATAGTGCTCTCATTTCTTCGCAACCACTTCTTGCCGAACTTACTTCTCGCAATTGCTATCTAATACCTTTCTGTGCCATTTGCTCACCTGCAGATCCACAATATCGGTTAAGAGCGGCATACCCTCGAACACATAATCCGTATAATTTGTCACTGGCAGTCTATTCGGAAAGTAACTATACATGCTGATATTGTGTCCACGTTCCGCCAAGCCCAAAAACATGGGACGAAAGAAATCGAAATGACTCTTGCCGGGATGTGCAAATAAACCGAGTATTTGTGCACCGCGTGCCAAAGTTTGATTTAAGAGCAAATTAAGCAGCAATAATTTGAACATTTTCCATACCAAATTCGGAAACATTTTAAGCAAATTTACTGCCGCCGCCGCAGTTAACAGATCGTAAATGTCAAGTTAAAAGTGCTAACGAGAGGCCATAGAAAATATCAAAAGTTAAATCAAATATACCGAACAACAGACAGAGCGACCCAACGAGCGACTGCCAAGTACCAGCAAGTACTTGCCAGATACAAGATACAAAGCGCAAAAGATACTTTTGTAACTGGCACAGCAACCGCAAAGTGCATTCAGAAATTAACATGGCAAACGGCAAACAAAAGATCGTGAGCTGCATTTGCAGTCCATTGTTGCAGTTGCACAAATGGTAGAGGCGTGCAGAGATACATTTGCAGTTACTTCTAAATATTAATAGTTGGAGGTTTTAGATACTTTTTTTTTTTTTAGATACAGCTAAAAAATGCGAGCATTGTAAGGTGTTGATTAAAATATTTAATTGATTGTGTTTGTGGCGCAACGGATAAGCTTAATTGCAGCTTATGGCTGGAAAATTTGGGGTTTGCATGAGAACACAAAGTTAATCAAGCCGCTTATGGCCTTCACCGGCACGGGATGTAAGCCACATATATTATAATCAAGTGCACAGAATTGTGACAGTTCTTGCCCAAAAACATGACATTTATGGTTTCAACAGAATAACTAACTCAAACTCGCTTTGATTTTAC
The DNA here is from genome assembly GCA_035046065.1 of Chymomyza procnemis. Classification (NCBI taxonomy): domain Eukaryota; kingdom Metazoa; phylum Arthropoda; class Insecta; order Diptera; family Drosophilidae; genus Chymomyza; species Chymomyza procnemis. Next base: position 12,704,574 of record JAWNOJ010000004.1, on the reverse strand, counting down.
GACTTTCTGAAGCGTGTCGTTTGCGTATTTGCTTTAACTGCTTGACTAATGGCCACTATCTGAATCAGCTGGCTTAATTTGCGCTTTGAAACAATAAATGTTTCTTCCAATGTTTCGATAAATCACTAACAAAAAACTCAACCCGTCAAAGCCACGACTCGCGTTCAACTGAAATTTGCAAGCAACAAAATGCGGATACCTGAAGCCCGTCTCACTCGATAGCGGCTGAAGCCGCAAATTGTAGCAATCGTGATGCCGACCAGTTGGCAATTGTCAGTAACTGCATTTTGAGGCAATGGAACTTCAATAGCCCGGTGCGGTGCTGCTGCAGCAATGACGCCCCAAGGCGTTGTACTTGATGAGTTATGGAAACGTTGGGCTATGACAAGAAAATATTACTAGTTAAATTCGCAGTGTCTAGTAACTCAGCTGCGAAGAAGTTTATAAAAAATTCAATTTTTAATTTAAATTCAGCAAAAAATAGTGATTTTTTTATACAAAATAGAAATTCTCGAAAGACCAGCAGAACCAGTCAATTTGTGTAAAAAAAAATTCGTGAAATAAATATTCCGGAAAACAATAATTAAAATAGAAATGCGCGAAATGTTAGCAGATGCAATCATTTAGTTAAGCGTCAGGTTTCTGGGAATATTATTTACTATAAATTAGTATTGGGAATATAATGCAGTATAAATTAGTCAACAATTCCGAAGAGCAATATTTCAGTCAGAAATTCTTGGAAAAACAGCTGTTGCAGGCATTAAACGAAATAAATCGTAACTATAATTTTGTAATTAGATTTTCGAAACTAGACTGTTGAGTTATTTCTAAAGGAACTTCAAATTTCAGATGCAAAAATTCTAACATAAAGGATGAGGATTTGCAAATATTTAGAAACCTTTTGATTAGTACCATGGAACTCATTACTATGGAGTTCTACGGAAGCACAAACATTTCCATACAGTCAAAATATCATTCCTCATCGAAGTATAGGTCCATTTTATATAATAACGTCAAAAATAATATTAATAATATTTACAACTCAGGCTGCACACTTACTAATCCTTCATAATACACATAAGAACTACAAAATTTACAAGATACAAGATATTAAGTAATCAAAAGTCCAAAAGGACTTAGCGAAGTATTACAAATTATACAGAAAAATGAACTGTTTTGCCAAAAAAAAAAACCAAAGTAACAATATATTTTTTAAAAATTACTGTGTGTCGTTGAGTATCTTGTCATCGGAGCACAATAGACCCATGGAGGTCACAGTGCCGAAAGGCGTAGGCCCACTCTCGTTTATGTTGTCATAGTTCCAAGTAAAGGACATGGGAATATCTCTATTAATGTCTGTTGAAAGAGGACAGGGACTTATAGTTTTTAGCCGAATCCGTACAACGGTGTATTTATTTACTAGAAATTTACTTAAGTTTCGGGAACTTCGTTTTAAGAGGCCTAGCATTGGCATAGTTAATACAAAGTCGCGATTTAAAGCAAAGCTTGCGCTGGCTTAGCTACTAGAAATACGATCTTTCAGGCAAAGTCAAGTCATTTTTATTCTATTAAATACTTGACATCTTCTTAATTGCAAATAATAATAATAATAATAGGCACATATTTTTTTAAAGTTTTTTAAATATTGTAGTTTTAGATTTAGTTTTTAAATGATTCTTTTCGAACAAAATTTTTTTGGGGAAAAATCAATCCCACTGGGTAAATCGCGGTAAAGCTATATCAGGAACTACTAATAATAATACCAACACTATCAAAAGTTGATTGAGAAACAATTTTTGAATATTTGCTCTTCGGAGATTAAACTGGAATCCCAACATTCGTTTGCCATACTATACATGCAGACTTTGCCTTATAAAGTTACCTTCTCTAAGTGATTGTAGAACATGCCACGGCATGCTAATTTTGCATTAGCTTTTACGCGGTCTCATTGACTCTAATACAATCGTTATAAAAATTTCTTTCATCATTCCTTTTAGAGTAACTCGTAATTTTCGACCTCTAGCATTAACTTTTTGTAGATCTAATTATGCGTTACACGATCCTTTTCGTGTCCTATGCGTAAATTATAATAACCTCTATGATTGCGTTTCCTTTGAACGGTCTATCCAATTCATTGCTTTATATATCTTATCTCATCTTGATTCCCCAAATCGAACTTCTTTGACCAATCATGAACTATAAAAACCTAAATTGGTCAACGTTGTTCTCTGGCTTCCCTATTTGGATAAAAATGTTTAAATTTATATGCTAGTTCCTGTTTTCATATTTTACATTGTAAATTCAAGTTCCTGGCTAGCCCCAATTGTGAGATGTTGGAAATCTTTAAAAAATCCACCCATCAGGGTAGAAATACGGATTAGTTATATTTTATATTTTCCTCGTTAGCATTTATTACTCCTAAGTTTTAAAATTTTTAACTTTTTTAATCCTAGGGTCAACTGGACTTAGTTGTGCCCATATATTAATAATAAATAAATAAATAAATAAATTAAGGAACTAATCAATTTTCAAATTTTCCAATTAGAGGCATTACTAGAAAAAAAATTATAATAAAAGCTGTAAATCAAACTCACCCAATAATCGGTTGACTTTTTTTTTTAAATCGGAAAGGGTTTTAAATAATATTGAATACCATCAATAATTGAAAATTAGAAACATTTTGATCTTTACAAGAGACTATTTGTTTTTATTTATTATTTATTTTTAATTTTTGATATAGAGTTTTCTTTCGTTTTTGAAAAAAATATCAACAATTATAATTACGTTTTTTGAGGGAACCCTATAAATTAGCGATATGAATCACATCAATTCCGTCAGTTATCGATTAACATATTATTTGATAAGCCAGAAGGAAGTATAATCCCTAAATAATTATATTTATATATTTTTATATTATATATATTATTATTTTAGGTTAAATTCCAAAATTTTTAAAACTACAGTTAAAATTCCATTTTTAGTGGAATTTTGCAAAGAATCTAAGTCTTCAAGACATTAAACTGCTAACATAGATACAAGATTTCCCAACTTATATAACGTGATTGAGTAACTACGACAAAACAGATGCACAGCTGTCATCATGGTCATATCTCAAACGTCTAGCCCCCTGCCGATGACGCCTCTGTCTGTAACAAAAAGAAAACGCTTTCAATTACCGATTTAAACTGCCGCCACTTCATACAAGTTTTGAATTCACAGCGCATGAAATGATTGATTAAATCGATTTTTATTCGATATACAAGCAACTTAAGTGTTACTTAGAATAGACATTAAAGTTGTAAACTTGTTTTCAGATTGGATAAATAATATTTTATTGTTGTTTCTGTCGCTAAAATTTATCTTTTAGTGATCTTACAGCAAAGTCACTAACATGATTAAGTCCGTTGCTGTCAGTTGTAACTTCGTGACTTAGTGATGTGCTCAAGGTAGTTTGGAACTGATTTTTAAGCAAGTTCAGCTTTCTTCTATTGATTTCTAAAAATAAAGTGATATCTTGCAATTAATTTTTAAGATAATTGAATTATGCTTATAGGTCTTTTTTTTTGATTTATAAAAAAATTAAAGTAAAGTAAATATTTTGAAATTGACCTAATTTTTATAAGAGCAAAACTTAAACTTCATTTTGTTGTAAAATGGATTTTTAGATAAACTTTTTTTGCAAAAAAAAGTGGGCTAAATTAAAAAAAAAAAAAAAAAACAAGTTTTGCACATTAAAATCTCAAAGCAGCAAGTCTTCAATTAACTGTCTGCCAATTCGTGATTAAGACATCATCACGCTGTCATCTCTAGCACAGATTCGCTTTTGGCAAATCGCGGTTTCGTTAATGTGTCGTAATACCAATTAATATGCAAATTGTGTAAAAATAAGTAAATAAAAGCAGCTGCATTTGAAATGTTAAACAAATAGTCGCTTTTATATTATTTAATTGTTTTTTAATATTCGCAAACTTCATTAAAACGCAATCAAACAAACAGTCGTCCATTAAACAAATTACATTTCATATAGTTTTATATATTTGCGATTGTTAAATTACATTTTTAAATAAATTATACAGTAATAAGTATTTATTTGTTTAAAAAAAATAACGTTTAAAAATGAGACAATTTTGTGCGAGCTGTGCTTGAAAAATTCTCCAGTTTTTGATAGCTTAAGATTTTAAATATTTCAAAAATAATATCGATGTATGATCTTCAATTATTGGTTATTTGTGAAGAAAAGTTGAGATTTGTGAGCACAAATTTTTTGGAAAACTTCCAGGAAAAAGGGCGTACCAGGAAAAGAGTTTCAAGAATACAACCAAGGTGAAATGTAAGCACATACCAGACAAATAATCGTAAAATAATGAAATCAAAAAACAGAAATACCAAAATAGGATAGGATCAGAACTAGCAAAAGACTTCCGAGAATACATCCAAGCTGGAAAGTAAGTACTACACAAATAATCATAAAAAAATGAAATTATTCAACAAGAATTACCAATTGGAATTCTTATCTATTAAGTCAACAATGCTAAAAAGCTATGCTTGGTAATAAAGCTTATGGCTTGAGGCCTGAATCCGATTAAAATAAAATATCTGCACACAGCAATTATTAATATAGCAGATAATGGCAAATCTAGTATTTGAGGGGTGGGAATTCAAGTCACTTCAGTGGCAAATTCGAATTAAGAAGTGCACAGTGGTATGAGAACTAAAAAATTGTTTAAAAAAAAAATTCATTGATGAGTAGATCTCTAACACAATTTGTAATGGGTATAGACATTTTTATATAATATTTTATATTTTATTATTATATTTCGAAACTTTACTCAATTTTGAATCATAATAACCTATCAATTGTTTGGATAGTTCGTTCCTTTATTAAGTTTTAAGTCGTCCATAACATGCAAGAATAATTATCTTATATATGTCGTTGCAATGGATCTGAAGAAAATTTTGATGTAGAAAAAATTGTGCAAATATTCATAATTATTAAAAAAAAATTTACTATATTAATGTTCCAATAATAACTTGCTTTTATATAAAAAAAATTAAATGGGAGCAATTGGGAAATATAAGTATTTAATAAATTGATAACTTGAATTTTAAAAACAATCTGAATAATATTCCGAACACAGAATATTAAAAAAAAAAATTGGCAATAGCGAGAATATAAAGGGTGATTTTTTGAGGGTTTCATAATTTAATTTTCATATGTAGTACGTATGGAAAGAGGTCGTCCAAGTGCTCGTTGTATAGGCAATGTAGAGAAAACTGCAGAGCGTCTTGGAAGAAAAAAACTGGAGAATGCTGGATTCACACCAAAAAGAGTGGCGCAGATCTCAAGAGAAGGCCAAGATGCTACTAGGATCGTCGTGCCGCTAAAGATGATAATGTATGAGTTTATAATTTTTTTGTATTAATGGTATCTGTTGCAACCTAAAATTATTCATGTCATTTTGAAACAATGACGTATTTAAGCTTCGATTTATCATAGAATTAAATAATTACAGAATTGGCTTACTTTGTAATAATGTCGGCAAGTTGAAAACATGCAAAGCTTGTGTTAGATTTTCTTCGAATGATTTCAATACTAGAACCGTCAACCGACTTGAGGTTCTTAAGCAGACCAAGTGGGTACTGAGTTTTACATAGATTAATCTTATCTTATCAGATTTATGTGCATGCAGGATGCAATTTAAACACTCGCAGGGAATTCACTTGCGAAATGTGGAATTAATAATATTTTGATGAGGGTAGATGAAGCATACAATGTCTGATGATGGCAATGAATAAGAGGTAACTGGGGATTAATATTTTTAGTAATATTTATTTTTAAAATATGAGATTTATATAGATAGGTGAAATGGAAGAGCTTAGGGCACGATTGATTTTAAGGTTACTTGCATTTAAATCAATTGATGCCAATAATTTGTCGAAAACGTTGATAGCTTCATTAATTCAGATAAAACGGATTTCGATAACTGACATTCGCAAACTATAAAAAACCTATAAGCTTTTTATTTAATAATTATTAGGCATACATTCTCTAACATGGCAGGTGAAGTTCTTTGATGTCGCGGCGTACAGCATTGATCATCTCAACTTGCTGACCGTACTCAATTATTAATTGGTACATTGTGTGTTTTGTGACTTATCTTGTTGATAGCACATATAAGTTAAGGCGAGCTCTTCCATTTTGTGCATAAAGTAGTTTGTAAATATCTAACAGAAGCACTCTATATTGACAATAACTTAGCGGTAAAGACCTTTGGAAAGTCTGGCCTATTAATGAAGCCGTCGTACGTTTTTCGAAGTGCTTTGATAGTTTATGAAATGGTTTCTAGTTGTTCTGCAGTAAAAATAAGACAATTTACGTAACTGAGCACAATTTTAAACAAAAAAAAATATTTATTTTGCTAATAAAATGCAATAAATTGTAATTCGTTTGTAAGTTGATTCATAGTTAAATTATATTGGGTTGCCTAAAAAGTAATTGGGGATTGATATTTGGGTACCACATGTATTGAAAGAAATTCATTTAACAAACCGAATCAACGCTTGTGATATGCACTTTAAACGCAATGAATTCGATCCGTTATTAAAACGAATCTTAACTGGATATGAAAAATGGATTGTTTACAACAACGTTAGTCGAAAACGATCATGGTCCCAGCATGGTGAACCAGCTCAAACCACTTCAAAGGCTGATATCCAACAAAAGAAGGTTATGCTGTCTGTTTGCTGGGATTGGAAGGGTGTGGTATATTTTGAGCTGCTTCCAAGGAACCAAACGATTAATTCGGATGTTTACTGTCAACAATTGGACAAATAGAATACAGCCATCAAGGAGAAGCGACCAGGATTGGTCAATCGTAAAGGTGTCATATTCCACCAGGACAACGCTAGACCGCACACATCTTTGGTCACTCGCCAAAAACTGAGTGAGCTTGGCTGGGAACTTTTGATCCACCATATAGCCCTGACCTTGCACCAGCAGACTACCATTTATTTCGATCTTTGCAGAACTCCTTAAATGGTAAAACTTTTGGCAATGATGAGGCTATAAAATCGCACTTGATACAGTTTTTTGCAGATAAAGGCCAGAAGTTCTATGAGCGTGGCATACTAAATTTGGCAGGAAGATGGCAAAAGGTTATCGAACAAAATGGCAATTATATATTTGATTAAAGTTCATTCTGTTTTATTAAAAATGCACTAACTTTTTTTTAAAAAACCGCAATTACTTTTTAGGCAACCCAGAGCAAACTGAAAGTGTTTGAAGGTAGTACAGGTAACATAAGACGCGCTAGTTGTTTAAAAAAGTGTATGCAAACAATTAGTTGCTAAAAAATCACCCTTTATTAGCAATTAAGAAATAATACCATAAATGGTTTTTTATATAGTTTGTTTTATTTTAAAGGTGCTGCGGCCATATGGCATTTTATTTGGTTTTTATGCAATTTTTTGGCTATATTAGAAGATTTGCTCTCATGCTGACACATTAAATGTGCCAATTCTTTTAATTAAATTACAAAATTCCTTTAACTTGCTCAAAGCAACTCTTGCACAACTTTCCACTTTCTTATAAAAATCTTTAACTTTAACGTAGCATACTTTAGGGCAGTCATAAAAACCGCACACACTGTAGGCACAAATATTAGGCACGCCTGCCCATGACTGCTTGCAGCAGTTTCAAAATTTTTTTAATTTATAAATTTCGCCGTCAAATGACTTTGAACTTTGTTGCAAACGCATAAATTGCACTCAACTTGACTAATTAAAATTCACTCAGCTTTGGCAGTTGATAATGTCTGGCAATAATAATAATAACTTTTGAGATACTAATTTCAAAATGTTGCCCATATAAAATATCTAACATGAAAGTCATAAAAATTAAGCAAAATAATAAGCAAAAATTTTCACGTCTCGCTTAATTAGCGCAAGGCTGTGCTTTCACTGTTTTCACTGGACCCGGAAGTTTTTTTTGTTCGCAGCTGCCGCAGGGTCGGCTGCAAGGGGGTGACTGGGAAACACACACAATCTTCTTAATATTGGTGGCACGTCATTAAGTTTGTCTTAATTGTGAAAATTTGTGAAAACAGCAAAATTTACGACAGATTATCAAATCAAGTGTGAAAATTGAAGCCAAAGTTGGAGCTGACGACAGCTGCTTAGAAGCATTTTTTTTTGGGTTTGGGGCCAAAGTTCATGCCTGACATGAAGCATGAAAATCGATAAGCATCAGCAAAAGGTTTTTTTTTTTTTTTTTTGGCTGCCGGAAAATGTCTGAAGAAAATATCAATTTATTTTAATGCTACGACATTTTAAAACGAAATGTTTGCCACTTCATATATATAATATATTTCTCAGCCATTGTGTTCTATTTGCTGATCATTTGGCAGTTGAAGGCAATAAAATGGAATTTAAAATTCTGATAAAAATCTTCATAGAAAACTCAACACAAAAGGGTTATATGTGCCCAAAGGTGGGGCAAATTTTCCAGCCATTTACATTTAATAGAGGGGCACAGCCAAAGATAAGCTTTGGTACACATATATGGTATGTGCGCGCGCGTGCGAATGTCCTGAATTTATAACAAATCAATAAAATGACAATAGCTGCAAAAAGTTTACCGCCGCTGCATACCCTGACGCGTGCTGCCATACAAAGGGAATATATAGAAAAAGTGGCAAAAAAAGAAAAAAAAAATCGAAACCTGCCGTCGTTCGACACAAATCAAAATAAAACTTTGCGATAAACAATTTTTCGCACGGAAGTGCAATTTGAAGTCCTTCCCACTGCCAGCTGCCCTTACAAATGCGGAAATTATACAGAGAAACTTTCTAATACATTTGTTAATGCCAATCAATCGTTCTAGTACCGTGTGTATATTTCTACAACGAAACTTTTGCTATCTTTTGGCAACATACATAAGGTAAGACATGTATATACCTCAATTCGCTTGTGCTATGTCTTTTACCCCGTCTACATATTACCACAGGTGTCTTTAATTGACAGCGCCAAACTATTTATGGCCAAGTCACGTGATCTATGTGCAAACAGACCAAAGTTTAGCACTTATGTATGTTCATATAGCGACTTTGGTTGCTTGGATTTAAGCTGCTTTTGACTTAGAGACAGCAACAAATTGGGGTCTGTCTAAGGAGCTAAGGATGCACGCTTAGAAGGCGGCATTTATCGATTAAGAAACAAAGTTTCCAAGCAGACAGCTTGAGAGTGTGCTAGCGATGATAACGTGAGGTGTGAGTTGTCGTGAGAGCTGATTTGCGACGATAGTTTGTAGATCAAGCTGCAAGCCTTATTGTTCTTTTTCCACTTATTATTCCGCTTGGGAACTTAGGGCTTTTAGCCTAGAGCCTGCCAACGAACCCTGTTTTGGGTTTATTGTTCTTTTTTTCCCCTTATTATTACGCTTTGGAACTAAGGGAATCTAGCCTAGAGCCTGCCAACGAACCCTGTTTTGTGCCATCTGTTTTGCTCTGTTCCATGTAGTGTTTGACTGGGCCCATTCTTGGAGGATAGATCTTCATCAGGTTGCCTTATTGTAATTGTAAAAAATGGATTTTCATTTGCGAAAAATTCAAGCACCGCCATTTCAGTTGTTCCATGTTTAGAGGACAATCTAAATGCCCTAAGAAAGATGTTTTTTTCGTTAGCATTTCCACTTTTGAAAGATTTGTGTCTGAATATACCAATTTCTATTGAAAATAATTAAATAAAATACAGCTGAATCTTAAGAGAGTTGAGTATTTGTCGCATTCTAGAAGTTGAAAAAAAAATAAATGAATTACAGATACTTTTGAGAAGTAACTTGCAGAAGATTAGCTGGCCTATTTGCAGATTCATTAAGATTCACTAAGAGTAAGCAATAGGTACGTACACTGAAGCAGCTACCACTCGGTAGTTACTTCCAGATGCCATGGCTGGTGACTCTCAACGAATTGAACAAGCATAACATGATTATGATATTTGCCAGCAGCACCCAAAGTCCACAGGTCTTGATGGCAGTCTCCTACCGGCGGTTCCACTTAGCAGTAAGCCAGGCCCAAGTGTGACTTGCTCTTGGTAAAACTTAGCTGATCGCAGCTCACCTAAACTTTGTAAAGCAAGTGCTGCGCTGCAGTTTATATCTTGGGCACTAGAGATCGCTAAAGCTACCATATCGTGGTTTTCAAAATTAACAAGTTATTTTATCGCTGTGAGGTCCAGAATAAAATAAGATCTTTAACGAAATATATGTAATATAGTTTTATAAGCACTGTCCAAGTTACGGTCTTTTAAATTCGTGAAAAATTTTGTGATATGTACTCATGTGGATATGGATTCATTCAAGTCGTCAAGAAGATTAAGATTTGTTCCACTCCCCCGTTTTTCAAGACGCTAATCTGACAACCCTATATTTTTTGATTTCACGGGACTGCAAATACCATGCTTGTAACTAGTTTCGCGATCAGAATTTTAGCCATCATGTCGGGATTTAAGGTTATTTGTAGTTAATACTCGAAAAATTCTTACTTTTAGAGTGATGTATAGCGTGCACTGGAACATTCGACTCAAACTAGAGAGAAGATTTAACATAACAGTTCCCCTTCGAATCCGTTTTCTAGAGCAGATTCAAATTTTCCAGTCAGCATAGAAGTGACATCATTAAATTAACTTTTGCGCATTATCTGACAAATTTCTTATTAAGAATATCGCTATGTGGTATGAGCATTCTATTATAAAAAATTAAACGTATTGTTTCGTATTTTTAAATTTCATGTGTTTTCCACTTTCCTATATCGAAGTCGCTTCCAAGAAGACATGCTTAGTAGAAAATTTCAGAGTTGATCTACCTGGATCTCAGACTTAATTCTCTAATATGAATGCTGACATTTTGCTTTAAGTAAACAACAACTGGGGCCTCATAGCTTAGTGGGTGATACACTTGCCTTCTAAATGTGGGGTCGTGGGTTCGAATCCCACTCATGGCAAGAAGCATGACCACTCCAACGTCCCTCTTAAAAAAAATTGCTTCTCTACTTAATGGAAAGCTTTTCTCCATTGCACAATGACTGTCAACAATTTCTGGCAACCCCCCTTGCCCCACTCTTCACCCCCCACGCTAAATGGAGGGTACACCATAGAACCAAGTGCCATTCATAGCTTTTCGGCTTACAGCAACCACACAACTAGAACACAGCTAGAATGATGCCAACAATTAAAAACACTGTATCGCCCAGCCTTTCCGCGCAACCAAGCGCAGACGCCACTCCCAGAAGGCGCCAGGTGGCAGCCCCACCACTGGGATAAGTCGCATCTGGCCAATCACCAGTTCGATCGAAAAACTCAACAGATTACAGAAACCAACATAAGAGAATTAAACATAAACGCCTCCCCAAAATTCGATGACGTCCATAGGCATTTCAAACGGACACGAATAGGACAATGGAACGTTAGAACGCTTAAGGAACCATCATGATTAGCACAGTTCGAGGAAGAAATGGAGAAACTGCAGATAGCGATAACTGGCATCCATCCACAAGGCAGTAGACGGATCGGCAGACCCAAGGCGTCCTGGAGAAGATCCATCCTCCAAGAACTGACCCAGGCGAGCACAACATGGAACAGAGCTAAACAGATGGCGCAAATTAGGGTTCGATGCATGGCTCTTGTAGAGGCCATAAGTTCCCAAGCAGAATAATAAGGAAAAAAAAAACAACAACTGTCGAGAATTCGAACTCAAAGCACGCTTAAACCCCGTGTCACGAAACCAGCGTGCCATCGCACATCGCGCAACTCGTGATCACACATATTTGTTTGCTTACTCCGTGTACTGTGTATCTGTGTTGAACAAGTTGCACGAGCTGCTATTTCCGTGACAGTAATCAATTTATTTTTGGCAGTGCGCCGATTGCGTTTCCGCTTCAAGCGCAGCCAGCGCCAAAAACCTGTCTGCAAGGAGCAACTTGAAGCCAACGTGTACATTTCATTTCATTTTGGCATAGCCATTTCCGCAAAACTGTCGATAAATCATGTCAGCGCAATAGTTGCAGACACTACCCACAGCCGGTTGGCTTGGGCAAGGGAATATTATATCGTATATAAAAGCAACTATTGGCGTGATAGATAAGTAAGTCAAAAGAAGGGTTATCGCAGAACGTTGTCTATGGCGCTTAATCAATCTCTTTGGCAATTAATTAATTTTACACAAAGCCCGACGGCACGTGGCCAAAACTAAGAAGAAGGGCAATGACGACACGCAATGCTTGTTCCCATCACTTGCGGCGAAGGCTTTAAAATGTGTGCGCGCTGTGCTCGCTTTTTTGGGCAATTTATAGAGTTTTGGTTAATATGCCATGGCGGGTTTTGTCCATTTGGCGGAGCCAGCACACGGCAGGGGTGCGCGTGGGTCAAGTGCTGGAATTGATGTTTCGTTTATGATTTATCGTCACTTGCTGCACTGCCGAGTCATGCTACTCAAAGTGACCCACCACCACCACCACCAACACCAACAACAGTAGCAGCAGCACTCCACCCCCTGGCGCAGCCTAATGGTCGACATATTGCATGCGGCTTTTGATGTTGCGCGCTTTGCTATAAAACAAAAACTAAATTAGACATAATAGTAACTCCTCTGCTTAGGGTCAGCCGGGTGTGGGGGTTCACATTCCATATCGCATCTCTAAAGTTGTCCCAACGCTCGTCATGCTGTCATAATCATCACAAGACACAGAGCAATAGCAGCAGCATCATCAAGCCTGCTGCCTGCTGCTACATTTTGCAACGCCCACATGTGTTGCACAGTAGCAATTGTATAACTGGAAGGCGCCAGCCATCCTTTGGCCTCTTACTCCTTGGCATTTACTGATGTAATAACCATGTTTTCAGCTTGTAATGCGGCCGTGCTACAAACACCGTGTTTGGCTGCCTGCTGCGGCGGGGGTTAAAGTCAAGTTGTGTCCTGGCTTCTACCCAAAAAAAAAGGGTCTTTCTCTCTTTCTCCGGCATGAGGGTGCTGTGCTCTTAACGCACTGTGCTACTTTTGAATTGTTTTTGAAGTTAAATGTGTGATAATTTAATGATTGTCGACGCCTGACGATGCGTTGTCGTCCTTCTTGTCGTCCTTTGGCCTGGAAATTGAGCAGTAGACATTATATGATTCATCTTTTGCTGCTTCACTTTGAGCGTTTAATTTAGTGGAATAATAAAAATGTTTTTAGGGCATAAAAATCTGTAAATGATTTGTGCACTTTCGATGTAACAGATTGTCTTTTAATGTTGGGATGCTATTGAAGCGTGCCCAGCGTTATTAGTTGCATAATTTTTAGGGGTTGGTTCCGCAGATATTTGTCTGTGGGTTACACCAACATAGGTGTTGATAAACGGCTGGGAATATGTGAATATTTAATTTGAAGCTGTGATTAAAAATTACCAATTCTAGCTGTCTTCGCGGGATTTGTGTTTGACTTTTCGTAGCTTTTCAGCGTCTAGTGGGCATATACCCAATACTGAATCAATAATATTCTACTTAGCATATCGAACAGCTGTTATTAGTCATTTCAAGTGAATATGTTAATTGATAAGTTTAAAAATTCCAGCACATTAGCATAAATACTCCTCCAGCTTATTAAGTCTTATGAGTTGATGACAATAACTGGTTTTTGAGTCCGATTACATCTGGCACATAGAATCGTTTTTGCTTTCTGTATTTATGCCGCTAGGAAGCATATAGCGACAGGTTTTGCAATATATATATCAATGTTTTATTAAGAAACTTAATATTAATACTTTTTCAATAATAATTTTGCAAAATCTGATACCAAGTAGATATCCATCTATAGTACAAGGTTCAATTCGAAAACCGCTTAAAAATAGTTTGAATTTGTTGTGGAGTAGAATTTCGACATTTTCGAAAAATATTTTTGTGTGTTTTCTACACGTTAGTTTTGGCTATATTATATCGATCTTTCAAGAAATGTGTGCAGAGACGATCAATCCCAAGTCATTATTTTCAAAACGCAAAGTTATCTTGACTCTACTCAATCCTATATACAAGTTAAGATACATTTTTCCGTAGGGGTTCTTCTGGTAGTTGGCAAACGCATACTCTAAAAATCCAACTACTTTTTTTGGGACTTGCTCCAACAGTTGACATTTTTATTACTTCCTTATAAGAGTGAAAACTCTGGTCAGTTTGCTCACTAATGCTTCTATTTTATTTATTTATTTTGATTAATCATCTAAACGAACGAACCATCGTATTTCTTGGATATGCAAAGAAGCAGTAGATGAAAAGAACGAAGAAAACTTACTACGAACGGATAGTGTTCTTTTTGATGTTTCGGTAAAGTTGAAGGAAGCCTCACCCCCTTAACAGCAGATATCTGTTTCGCTAGCATGTCGCCATCGCTAAGCTTTACTTCTCGAGGGAAAGAAGAAGGCAATATCAAAATTTTTATATGTGGACAGCATGTCCAAAATTATCCGCTCTCAACTGGCAAGAAATTTGCCAGAGGCATGACTTTGCCGAAATTCTCTTTATACTCAACCGGCGGTGTCAATCAACGGTATCATTGTATTGGACTTATGAAGTTCCAGAGTCCGAAAGCTATGATTTAATATATCAATAACTTATGTTTAGTCTGTGTAAAGGACATGACTTTTAACTTAGGATCGGCGAAGTGTTTCAATGATTACCTACGGTCTTAATTTGATGTTTCTATTCATTTTCCGGTTCTGCCCTCTTCGGGTTCTGCCCTCTGACGTTTCTGCCCTCTTCGGGTTCTGCCCTCTTCCGTTTCTTTCCTTTTCCGATTCTGGCCTTAAAGCAGCTGCAGAAACGAAAATATATACGAAATTCAAATTTTTTTGAAATCACTTTTTGATTTAGTTGTAAAGAGACACAGATTATAGAAGACAGGTATGGAATGTTGCTTTACCATCTGAAGGACATATGCTTTACTAACTGGTAAAAACGCTGCTGGAGCATGGGTATATCTCCATTAGTAGCTGTTCGACAAGAACGGGGACCATCAGCTGAATCCTAATGACACTGTCGTTAATAAAGATTTTTCTAGGTAAGTAACGTCTATTTATTTGCTAGCAACGCCAGTGCTAGACAAATGCAGCAGTGCTAGGAATCGAACCACCGACCTTCCGCTTTAGAGGCGATTTCGATACCAATGAGCAACCGAGGCCCACAACTACCAGAACTCAAAGCTATATTTATTTCAAAAGTTCGTTATTGAGGATGTACAGAGGGATAAAAGAGAGTCAAAAATAAAGCTGAAAATAGGTGAGCGATGCCTAAGCAATACGTTTTGTCACAGAGGTCTAATACCAAACGAAATTATTGGCAAGCTTATATGAGATGATTTCTTGGCATTAACCTTTAAAAAATCGCTTGATTTTTATTGGAGAAGTTCGTCCGTCAGTGAGCAGTGGCAGCTGTTCTAGAATGTTCTACATTTTACAGAGTTTCTTAAATAGTAAGAGATGGAAGGTGTTCTCGAGTTGAAGAGATTTATAGTCTTTTCTGTAAGTTACTTAAAAATAAGAAGCTATGAGGCCGCTTAGCATAAGACAGAGTGCTGATATAGTCTAGATATTCTCTATTTCAACCCCGACTTATGCGCTAAAGTTTACTTAGTAGTACTTAAAAATATATATGCTGAGATACATATATCTTAAGTAAAATTGGCAACTTTCCTTGTATTATCAGTGTACAATAGCTCTTAGAGCCAGTTTATAGATTTCAAATTAACAAATATTCTTCAATTATCTGGTTCTTCCAGATTAGAATCAGGAAACATTGACAGCAAAGTAATTCAGTACATGTGTACCACATAAACTCTTGAATATTATTAAATATAAAATAAAAATCAAAAATATATATTTATTAATTTTTGGTAGGTAGGTAGTAGTTAGTTGGTAGTATGTCGAGAGAAACCAGTTTAAGGCCATTTACGATTCGAAAATCATTTACATACCAGACTTGTGGCATTATTAGCATAAATTGCAAAGTGGTCTATGAATTAGATCAGCTTAAAAATAAAAAGAAAAAAACACATGGCAGACAGACAAAGTTGTAAAGCCAATATTTTGGATATATCCATAAAGATTTTTCAGCTTTTGACCTAACAAAGCTGATGAAGATTTATGCACGCGCACTGCCAGGAAAAGCGCTGTAAGCTTTGATTTGCGTTAATAGAAATATATGCTTTTTGGCGAACGAAACTCCAAATCTGCAAAAATATATATTTAAGATTTCCCACATACCATGCATATGTATGTCTGCATGAAAATTCATGACAAACTGCGACATTAAATGCCAGACAGCCGCAAACAATGAAAAATGTTTTCGGAAAACCCCTCTGATGAAAATCGTTGGGTTGGCTGGCTGGTTGGCTGCTGTGTATGGGCGCTTACATGCTGAAAAAGCTAATAATTTAATTTACAAAAGGAATTGCAAAAACGATAATTCGCAAAACGTTGTTGTTTTTTTTGCGGTTTCGTTTTCCGGCTGACACGTGACAGCGATTTACCAGCCACGCGTGAAACGAAACCCAGCGGCTTTTGCATACAGACAATTAATTTAGTTTAAAGCAATTTAATATTTATTGCATATAAAATAATATACTTTTCTTAAATTGAAACAATTTAACGTCTCTCCAATAGCATTGGGGCGGCGGGGTCTGCCGCTAACAAAAGTGCAGACTATTGAACTGTTCACGATTATTATTAATCATATTGTTGTATTTGAAGGCTGCACTCTGCTGCGCATTGTGAGTATTCACCGTGAGGCGTGTGTTCCGCAGGAAACCATCGGCCGGACTGCTGGACATGGCATATTTGCCAAACTGCGCGCTGTCCGTGCTGCGCATAGGACTCAAATGCTTGGCTGGTATGGCCTTGCTGGGTGTACGAGTTTGATGAACCATTTTGAGATATTCCTAAAAAGTTTGTTCTACTTTGTTCAGATTGTAAGTACAGTTGTGCTTTGCTCTAAAGCGTGGTATTCAGGGTACGCTGGATAAACGTGTTAATACGGAGAATTCCAGACAATTGCCGCAGTTGCTGGTGCGTGAGCCGCCCTTTTTGGATGACAGATGCTTGGAGAGACTGTCGGTAGTAAAAAACAAGATGCATAAGTACAATTTTTTTTCTCGTCTTAGGCTTTCAGTTATTGTTACCTTAAATTATTTAATAATTTTGCTTTGGTGTCCGGTGTCTTCATTGACACATTTGTTACTGCACGAAGACAGAAATGCTGGTTCCACTTTGAATAATATTTTTTAACTCCACGACACTGCTCGTCGTTACACTTCGATTGTCTTTAGCTTATTGTGTTCGAAAGCGGCACTGCCAAGGCTTTTATAGCCAGACAACTGATAACGTCATGCGCCTTCAGCGTGATGTTTAAAGTTTTTCGTAAAGGTCTACAATCTCGTTTCTACGAACGTAGATTTGCGTCAAAACATGTTTAGCAGACGCAAATTTGACTTTGTTTTGAGAAAAGTATATTTCGGCCACAGACGCATTGGCTGGCTGCTTAGGAAACCTTATATGGCAGACAGACGATTTTGTTTATCATCAACACATGTGTGTGTGTGTGTGTGTTGATTTTGCGTCAATAAAGTGCAAACGTTTAAGACGTGTCCAGTGTCAGGTGAAACATCTTGCAGACATCACAAGTCGGTTGGCGAGGTAACATTAACATTTTGCAGGTAAACAAAATGTTTGCAAAACAAAAAATCCCCAGAAGTGAGATGAAAACAAAACATTTGGAAACTGTACCACATGAATCACATTGGAGCCACAGTTTGATAATAACAATCGCCACAAGAGAGATGAAATCAAAACATTTTGGAAACTGTACCACTTGCATGTGTTTTTCAAGTTGATCTCATTGAAAATAATCCTAACTTGAAGATAACAATTTGGTACAGTTTGCGCATAAATTTTACTTTTGGAATACCAAAATTGGTAAGTAAGCAAAGAAAGCTTTGTTCGTTCTAAAACAATCTGCTTTCTTAATGATATTTATTTCAGTTGACGTTCATCTTAAGAAGACTCTTTAACTTTATATGCTTTTCTTTTGTAGTTTTTGACCTGAAGACATTGCTTTCCATCCCATAGTGATTTTGAATATTTCAGTTCATCTTTTGTGCTTCCAGGTTCCAGCAGATTACGTTTTAATGCGTTTTTATCTATCTGGTACAGTCTGCGGTGTCTTCTTGAAAGTAGTACTTATGTGTATTCTTCTTACAGTAAGTAACCAAGCATGTTTCTGACTTTGCAAATTATTTTCAATTAGTTTAAATTTTCTTAAATTCTTCTCAAGGTCCGCTTTGGTAATCAGATAACTGCTAGGGAAAGCAACGCTTTATGTCACAAATATTTGAGAAAGATATAAAAATACTTTATATGTTATAAATAAAGGTCCATCATCTATGATAATCCCATAATAAACCTATAATTATATTCATATAATATATATAGGATGCTCACGTTAGTTCGGTTCGTGTTAAAAAGCTGTCTCCAGACAAGATGATGCAAGTAACCTTTTTTTTTGGCTAAGGTTTGACATCTGGTAGTAACAAACAGCATGAGTCAGCGTCTTTTTCTGACAATAATATTATTTTTACCTTTTCAAAAATACCCGGATAAGTGGAAAGTTTTGCTTTTCTGTTTTAATGAAAAGAAAAGTGTAGATGATGACTTGGTAGCATGTAGAAGTCTATACTAAATCTGCTTCTAACGATAAGTCATATAGAGAGGGCTTATAAGAACGATTTTAGTATCGAAAACTAAGAGCGTCCTGGCCAGCACAAAATATTCGCAGATGAGGAATTGGGGGCTTTGCAGCATGAAGAAACAGATTAAACTAGCAGAATCATTGGAAGTAGCTTGGAATATAATTGTGAATTGTGTATGGCATGAAAGTAAGGCATTTTTGTATTGGATTATGACTGGCATTTGAATCTGGATACCCTCAATAAATAAGCATTCTCCGACAATCGGGTTTTTCAATGGATACAAATGAACTTTTGGAGGTCACCGGTTTAGTATTTTGAAGAAATCGTAAAATGATTGCACAGAATCAAATGAGGACTCATTTTTTGGATATGGATTTTAAAAGTGCCAGAGATATTGAGGGAAAAGCATTGGCCACTGGTTTGCTTACCCTTTGGGTGGTACAGAAATTTAGACTCTGTATTATTAAAATTATATTTTTTCTAGAATGTCTTAACATTGTCAATACTTTGATGAGATAAAATTCTTCTTTCTCAAACCCCATTATCTCCTTGTTTCATGCGTCGACCAAGCTTATTTTTACCTTCTGCAAAGTAAGATTTAGGACCTTCGAATACCCTAAGATCTTGAATGTAATGATGGCATATGACTCTGTTTATTTAGTTCTGGCTGGTCTGTAATTAATTATGGGCTTCAATTATGGTCTATGATTTCGTTGGCTTAAATGAAGAAAATTCTTGCTATAATATTTACTATTTACTACCAACCAACTTAGGATCTAACCAACAGACTCTTTGTTAAAGTATTTAAATATGCTGTTCACTCTGCATGCTTTAGGTAGTCTTATGAGCTATAAAGACCAAGTCTCAAGGTTCTTACAAAACGCCAACTGGAATCTTAGTGAAGATTGCAGGCATATGCACAATGTCAGTCATTAAGCAATTGTCCAAAAAAAAATCAGAGAAATAGCTATAATAGAGATCGAAAAGCAAGGGTGTACCCGCACAAACTTCCCTGCTATATATCCTATCTAAGAGAAATCGACCTAACAAGTTATAAACTATAACTAAAAGTTTCCAATTATTTAATGTTAATTCTAACACGTTCCGAAACTTAAAGGATATTCACTGTCACAGTTTCACCAAAGTAACCCCGGCGTCTTGCACTAACGTAGCTCTTATATAGAGGGAGAACCTTGCTCGATAGTGCCAAATTTTTGCATACAATATAAATTATATTATATTTTTTATTTTTTAGGTTAAACAATGTCTGGCACGCTTTTGTACATTTAATGCTATGCGTCTGGCGCATCTGAATAATTAATTATTTTTTTTTGCATATTTAATGAAATATTGAGTGGAATTTTTGATATTTTTTATTAGTCTGGCAAAGAGTTTTGGGTAAAGTGCAACGTTTGACATTTAAATGCAGACAAAGAAAGTAGAAATATTTCAAGGCATATGGATTGCGATCAAATGTTTGACTAATTCGCAAACCGGTTTGCCTCAAGTTAAAGTTGGGATTCGAAAAGACAGCCAACTTAGCTAGAGGGCGCTGCAGTTGCAGTTTAGCGGTAATTTTAAGTCCGCTTAGTTCCTGAAACTGGCTATTTTTTCAGCTTATTATTTTAGCGTTTATTTATGCATTTATTCGTTTTAAGGGTATTTAAAAGTCAAGTGCATGATCATATAACAGTAACTTTAGCACAGATCGGCAGACAGCCGCCGCATTATAGAGTTAAAAACAACAAACTGCGTTGGAAATAAATATATATATATGCATATATATACAAAAAATAACAGGCTTTCAAGATTATTTCACGACGTTTTCTTGGCTAAATTGGCTGATGCAATGCACCACGTACTTTTCATCATCGACTTATGCATAAAATGATATAGTATATATAGTCTCCTCTGATATACATATTGATTTAATGGTCATAGTTGGAACTCGTGTCACACGATTTCTGGCACGTAGGCATTTTTCAGATGCGCCGTATTATAGCAAATAAAGTTTTTGAAAACAAAAATTTTTTAAGTTGGCATACAATCGGGTCTAGAAGGAAACAACTTGAGTAGTATATATCTTCCAATAAAGGCCGTTATGATAATGATGATGATGTGTCACACTAGCCGGCCGCTTAACACTTGGCGACAAGGTACCGGCCGACCGGTAGCTGGTTCCCATATGATATACATATTATATTATATGGAAACTGCCAGCGGGTACTGTAATACTCAAAAACCAGTTAAGTAGGTTGGCAATACTAATTTGCATTGTCGTCGCACAGTAGGCAATGAGAATTTTTTTTGAATAAAAATAATAACTTTGAAAAGAACAAAGAAAAAATCAAATTTTTCAGTGTAAGCCTAAATCCTGAAGTCTGCGATTTTTCAAACATCAGTTTTCTTTTATGAATTGTATAATTTTAAGATTTACATTTTAAGTAAAAGTAAAATTTTCCAGTGTAAACTTCTAAATTTAGAAACTGCATTTTCGAAAAAAAATTTTAATTTTCAATTTAAAAAATTAAAATTAAAAAAATTTTATATTTCCATTTTTTTATTTATTATACTTTGCTAATTTTTAATTAATTTTTAGATTAGAAATTATAAAAAATAAAATGCATTGAAAATTAAAAAAATAAAAAAAGTATTTAATATTTTGAAAAGTTTTGGAGAACCGATGAAAAATTGAAAAATTACCAACCAATTGGAACTTTAAAATAAAATCTTTTTATTTTTCCTTGTTTAAAAACGATTTCTTAACTTACGAGTTAGTAAAAGTGATAAAGCGGAGAAAAATGAATAATAATACAGAGTGCGAAATCTGAAGCGGATCGATAGAAAAGTCGAATATCCTTGACATTTTTCAACCGATCGGCTTTAACATTACAGTATAATTTTAACTAAGTACCGCTAAACACCTCAAAAACGCGCCGAATCGCTTTACATTGAAAATAATCGTTTAGTTGTGATAACTCATCGACACGATGCATCGTTCAGCCTCAAAGCCTTTTTTTGAACACGGGCCTGTAGCAGATCCCAAGCTTAAAAATCACGCCGGCGTCATTAAAATGAAACTATCGAAGCGGTTCAGGAGAGTGTGTGCTCCCAAACAATCATTAGCTCGTTCTGGGACTATCAATGGCAATCGGTATAGATGGATGTTGACGTACTTTGTGCTACGCCAAAAATGCATCAAAAAGGCGTGCAAGATTGTTGGTTCCAACTAGATGGCGCTAATTGTCAGACAGCAACTGCAACAATCGTCGAAAATTCCCGTCAAGCGTTGTGTCCAAAAACGTTGACATTGTCTAGCCGCCAAAATACTTAGATTTGACACCGTCAGATTTCTTTTTGTGGGGATTTTTGTAGAGCAAAGCTTATGCCAACAAGCCGACGATCTCAGAAGAGCTTAAAGACAAGATACAAGCTGAAATGGTAGCTATACCGCTTGTGATGCTTGTGAATGTGATAGAAAACACCAAAAAAATGCGCCCGCTTTTGAATTCGTAATAAGTGGGCTCATTTAGTCGATGTGTTTTTTGAGAAATAGCTCTAACGCATAGAAAAAAGGTGATCTTGAGAGCAAACATTTTTTTTTGAAATATACTGAAAATTCCTAAAGTAATTCGACTTTTTTAGTGACTCGATACAGATGGCTCAACCGTTGTATGGAGTAGAATGCAAAGCTACTGCTAATTAAAAATGGCGCTGCAGTTATTTGCATATTATTCCATTATTTAACAAACAAATTGTCGGAGAAGCGAATATTTTATGGCAAATGATAAGAAAATTCTAGGAAGCTACTTTTGCCCGAACGCAAAAAAGGCACATTTTAAATGTAATTCAATAACTGAAATACAATAAAAAGTAATTATTATTAATAATAGTCTAAATTTTGCGTCTAATCATTGCACTTTGGCCCACTGTGCAACGCGAAACAGCAACGAGCTACAAGTTCGTTGTCTAAGTTGCTGAGAGTCGTTATGCTTAGCATTTGCTTTCTTTATTGCTCATACGACCCGTAGGCAACGCTGCGACTTATCGATCAACGGCCCGAAACAGCAGGCTTGCAGCTGATCTTATTATTATTAATATTTTTTTTTTCTGTATTAAATTATTGAGAACTGTGACGCAGTGGCTCGGGTAAATAACTCAACGAATAGTACTTACTTGGTAGTCGCTGCAACGACTTTTGTGGGCTTATTTAAACCAGTTGTAAGCATCGCTAGACGCTCAGTGAGTTTGTTGAATTCCACTTAGAAAGTTCGACAGCAGCGCGCGCTTGGACTTGATTTGATGCAGCCAACATAAAAAATTAAATAATTAGTACGTGTGTGTGTAGTGCAGTTTAAATTCCTTTTCTTCCTTTTCAATGTGCAACTTGCAAAAGTTTTGTGTCAATGCCAAAAATTAGCAACACGTCGTCAAAATTAAAATTATTCAAGCAATCCGGGTAAGTCGAGACAAGAGCATGCACTCAAACAGCTGGTAACTTGTTGCTTTTTTTTCACCCAAACAGTTTAGACAAAAGTCTGTCATCAAGCAAAGGTTCACGTACGGGTAACTCAGCCAATACCAAGGAACTTAAAGTCTTAACTCTGCTACAAACAGTGCCGTGAACTTGTGGAATACCAAAAACTAACTAGTGCGCAACTCAGTGTTATTGGCCCTTTGGAAAATTCAACATCAAGATTGATTCGAACAAAAAATCACCAGACTTGCAACCCTCAAAAATGGTTTATTCAGAGTGCAACAACAAGTATCTGACCAGCGTGAAGCATAATGCCACCCAGATCGAAGCTAAAACGTCGAAATCGTTGCCGAATACCAGCAGCACTGGTAGTTCATGGAGCACTAACGCTTCGAATGCCGACAAATATAAATATAACAATATGGTTAAGAATAACCGCGAGGCTTTCAATGGCATGCACTTCTCCTAAAGCGGAGTCCAAATTTTGTATAACTGATATACAACTTTGTGCATCATCCAAGCCCTCCAGCACAATGGATGGCGCACAGCTGCAGCGTGATCTAGACCATATGCAATAGTTATATAGGTGTTGTTGTTATGTTGATTGCTTAAAATGCGATTTAGTTGTAAGCGGGTTAGATTTGTTATGAATCTTGGTAAATTAGAAATAAAAAAAATTTTTTAAAAAGATGCGCAAAAAAATGTGAGCAAAACTAATTCTATTACATGGCTAGATCGGGTTGTGTTGTAATTAAACAAATATAACTTGTTTCTTGGAGAGGTCAACAACATGTCGCTTGAACCCTGTTATTGTGTGCAAGGCCAACAAGAGAGGATGTAAATCTTGTACCCATAAAAATAAGATACAAAAATCAATTTGATATGCAAATCCATTGACGTCTTAGAGCAAGTACAGAGCCGTTTGTACTTATTTGTATTGTACGGTAGGTTGAATGAACTTTTTGGAAATTTTTGGTACGTTTAGTGCGTACATTGCCTAACAAATAATAAATTTGGGGAATTTATTCGTAGTAGATTTTTTAAGGCTGCGCTTAAGTTCAAATAGGATAAGGCCTAAGTCCTAAAGCCTTAATGTGGTTTGGTAATGAGTTATTATCTCTAATCGTTTATAAATAAATTATGTAGTTCAATGATGACAGGTATTCTACATTTGTGCGATATACTTAAAACTGGCTAGAGAATAGTAACTCATCAATTCCAATCGCAGTATTCCAAACGCACTTCAATTCCAGAGAAGAGTTACTATCAGTTACAATCAACTCTAGCGAAGAGTCATTATTAATTTCCTTGATTTCCTTGATAGACTTACTGCCAAGTTCTTTAACATCAGCCTGATTTGTGCGCACGCCCCCACGGAAGAAAAAGATGACGTACTAAAGGACGCCTTCTATGCGGAGCTCGACCAGGTCTATTGCCGCTGCCCTGCTCATGACATTAAGATTGTCATTGGCGATTTTAATGCCTTCGGGTGTGAAGGAGTCTATAGTAGTACTATCGGGCAATTTAGTCTACATGAGACCACTTCGGGCAATGGGCTCAGATTAATTGACTTTGCAGCAGCACATAACATGGTAGTAAGTAGTACCAGGTTTCGTCATCATGACATCCACAAAGAATCAGATCAATCATGTTGCAATCGACGCAAGACATGCGTCCAGCATACTCGACGTGCGAACCTGTCGGGGTCCCAACATCGACTCCGACCACTACCTGGTTGCAGCCAGGGTTCGCACACGGCTATGTGTGGCAAAAACGTCACATCGAGATATGTCGAGAAAGTTTGACATCGGAAAGCTCCGAACGCACTGCAACTCCAAAAAAGGAGTCCAATCGCAGAGTTCGGAACGCGCTTCAACACCAAAGAAGATTTGCTATCAATTGCATTTACAGAGTTTCAAACTCCAAAGAAGAGTTACCATCCATTACAATGGCAGTTTCGAAGCCACTCCAAGCCCAAACCCAATACTTTCAATTTCATATTTTTCAGAAGTGTTTTTTATTTCATGTTTCATTATATATTCAAAATATTTCTAATTGTCGAGTGAAGACCATTATTAGCGATACAATTGGCATCAAGTATCATTTTCAACTCTACGCTGAATTCTAGTTAATTTTCGTAACTGAAGAAATTGGATTTCTTAAAACGCAAAATCACCTGGGCAGTCTTCATCTACACAAGCAAAGATTAAGGTGACAAAAAAATTATCAATGCAAATTCTAGCAGCCTTGCGACTTCCTTAAAAGTAAACTGTTATCAGACTTATTTTAAAGTAGATTATATTGATTATTCGAGGGAACAGCTAAACTAGCTTCATAAAAACAAAATTAGTTTAATCATATGTTATATTAAGTTCTTAAAATTGATCGGTCTAACATACAAAAGCTGCACCCGATTATCGATAGGGTCTCCGTAAACGATTTCCATTTGGCTAAAAGAATTGGAATGTTATTCAAATGAGAGCAAATTGGGTGTTGAAGAGATATCGAAAGGCGATTTTTCACCTAGAAGATGCTTGATGAAGCAATTATTGCACTGGATCGTTACTGCAGTTATTACGATAACCCCCAGAAATAAAATTCCACACTAAGCCTGGGGAACTACTTTCAACACCGTCACATATAGTCAAAGCAAATATCCACATTGGAAAGTTCATGCTGTGTATATAGCAGAACCTAGAGCCTGTAGCCTACTGCCAAATCCATATGGTTTCCTAATGGCGAACCGAATCGAAAACAATAAGAAAATAAATTTATTTCCCCTGACTAAACTATCAACGCTCTAAAGATGGAGCATGGAAATATCTCTTTTAATAGCTGCTGAAGACAGCCGGAATCTATAGTTGGTAGCCCATTCGGAACGGCGATTTCTTTAGTTAATAGTGATTTGCTAGCTATGCCAGTGCTAGGCAAATACAGCAATGCTGCATCAAACAACCGTTCTTCGGGCTAGAAGGTAATGCCGCTATGCCTACGTTACCGAGGTTCGAGGTGAACGGCTACAACTATTTTAAAATTTCAAGAGAGATGAAAAAAGGTAGTCACTTCCGACAAACAATGTTTGGAATGATAGATGTTTTACTTTTGTTCAATTCAAAAATATAATTTTTAAACACCAAAAACGGAACTGTGGTTTAAGTCTAATTTTTGAGACTTTTTAATAAAGGGAAATATTTTTATTTCTGCCAATAAAAGACTATGAATTACGTTGTTCGGTTCCATCCAAAATTAAACAGTCTTTTCACCTCAAAAAGAACTAACTTCTAGTTATGTTATGCTATCCTAATCTCTTTTCCCCTTTCCGAATTACAGAGGTTATCGTACAGAAAAAAGATCTTCTGACTAAATACCTTAATTCAAAATCTGTAGACCAGATAGTTTGGAACAATATCATAAGGTAACTGCTGCAAACAATTTATCAACTTAATTTCAATATCATATATGAAAAATCCCCCATGTCGGAGTTTTTGACCTTGGCACTTGACTTATGCAATCCCATAAATAACTGTCCATAGCATTTGCATAATTCTGAATTGTAGTCGCTATTAACACAATTAGCCTAACTTATGTTGTATTGCCTCAATCCAATCCAGCGTAATGGTAAAGTGCACTTAATACATATTAGCCATGCTTATTTGACAACCCCGAGCGGTTGCATGCGCCCTTCTGATATGCCCGATGGAACGGTCCGCCAACCGTCTGCCCGCGGCTGTGACGTGTGCCGGACCACTACAAAAACAAGTGTATCTCTCTGCAGCAACCATTAGAACCGCAACAAGCTACATTGCTTCCGTCCGGTTTTCGTTACGGCAGAGTGGTGCCACAACATTTCCGCTTGATATGCCGGAGAAGTGCGAATTTTTATAATTTTTCAATTGTATTGTTAAAGGTTTGTGCACTGAAAATGCTAGATATGGATGGCATGAAAGGAAGATGATGTTAGAACTGCTCATGCTGGGGCGGGAGTAATCTCGAGCTGCTGCGGTTGTCTGACACACGACTGCACACTGCGACGACACGTGGCGCAGACTATTAACGGCGACGATATGAAAAACGATTTCCTTGATAGAATTTTTCTCAAAATTTTATGGCGTTGAATTTTTGCGATTTATCAGAGCTTCATTGAACACTGTGACAGCTGTCAGTGCGCGACACTTTTGACATAGTCGCCACTTTTTCTAATTGAGAGCTTCCCCAAGCTTGAACCTTTTACCGCTGTCCTATAATTATTTTGTTTTTGTTTGGCCACGGGTGGTAAAACGAATGTAATCTATAATCTTTAGGAAGCCCATGGCCTGACAACTTCTTCTTCTCTGCACACACTGTGCGTTACCTAGGAAATTTCAACTAACGCCTGACTGGCAATTAAAAGCACACAGCAGGTGAGCTTTGAACTTTGCTATAAAATGTGTCACTTGCAAGGATTCCAAAACCGGATGCTACCAATGATTTATGTGCTGTGATTTTCTGATGCTCTGCAGCATAGATTGAAATAAAAACAAAATAGGCGAAAAGCAATTATCACGTCATTATCACAGAAAACCCACAAATGTTTTGAGTACTTGTTTCTGAAAGCAAACCCAAGCGGGCACGTGCCCCCCGTGCGCTACACGAAATCCCTTGGTCAAGCCAAAAATTGTCATAAGAACTTACTCAGCCAAGAGACTTCCGTTGTGACACAAGAACATATGCCGCCAGTACAACAAACAGACCAGAACAATGTGAGGCTGCAATCAGACAACCCTTATTATAAAACCCCCGATAACATCTTGCAGCACAGGAACATGTGACAGCAGCGTCACTACGCGTACACAAAGTACCCAGAAATCCCTTCACAATGATGTATGTATGCGGGAAAAAAAAATAACATGG
Source organism: Chymomyza procnemis (assembly GCA_035046065.1). Classification (NCBI taxonomy): domain Eukaryota; kingdom Metazoa; phylum Arthropoda; class Insecta; order Diptera; family Drosophilidae; genus Chymomyza; species Chymomyza procnemis. The sequence goes on along the minus strand of JAWNOJ010000004.1, from coordinate 12,676,443 downwards.
AAAATTATGAATAATTTCCGTAACTTCTGGCGCTGTCTTTGCACACACACAGCAGCTTGCAGTGAAAAAGTGTCAGTCCATGCCCACTTTTCACCTACCAGTGAGTACGTTGCGCTCAAGTACGGGGCGTGCCGTCAGATACAACTTCCGACAGATGTTTTGTGCCACGCAATTGCGACTGCCTGCCACAATTTGAAGGCAACGCGTAGCCAGGATTTTGCAAAACAATTGTCAAACAATTTCGCTTTACGTGTAAATGTCAGCGTTGTGTCTCTATGGCGCTCCCCGCACGCGTTGTCTCCGATGACATCGCATCAGCGTCATCTCAAACTACGGGTGCTGGCTGCTGACAATTACCAAAAGGTGTTGACTGCCTGAGAGTGGCACATGGCAAGCGTGAAGGCAACAACATTTCGCAAGGTGTTTCTTTTGCAGTTTGCAAAAATATTAAACATCAAAAAGACATAATTCAATATCGATTTGCGTGAGCAACTTTTTTTTGGAACTGTAACTCGCGTCACGGGTGTCTACTTTAAGTGAGGGGCAAGAAAATTTGTTTAGCAAAATGTAAGCAGCTGAATGGAAATGGCTTTCCTTGAGAGAAGGAATTTAAAGGCAATTGGCTTAGGATGGATTTCGTAGTTAAAGGAAAGAGTGTTCTGTATATATTGGCTCCAGCGCTTATTATGTTTGGGAGATAAGGAGAATATGTTGTAGATCATAAGATTTTTTAATATTCAAATCGTAGTAAAGATTAAAATTATGTGCTGCAAAAATACTGTCTTTTTCCATAGATCCCTCTCCAAATATGTAGTGTACCGAACGTCCCATTCAAACGAAGTCTTTCAGCTGTACTGTCAACCAAATAAGACTAAAAGCATAGTAGCATCCTTATCCTGATCTTTGCTTAGTTTGCATTTGAAGTCATATAACTTTGAAGAACTAAGAGTTTTTGGCATTAGAGTGGTTAACTCACAAGCCTTAAGCCAACCTAGATGTGTGCCATTTTGACACATTATGTTCTTTTGGCAATGTTGTCTAGTGATAAGTAGGGAGATGATTGCAATACTTAAGAGATGACTACGACAACTCTTCCCAAATTATCAAAGAGATGACTACAATAACTCTTCTTAAATTATCAAAGCCTGTAACTTTTTTTTGATTACGTGTTTATTGCCAACACAAAAATCTTTATAAAGTAAAAAATTTTAGTTGTTATTCGCAGTAATAGTAAAACGCCCACAGTCTGATAATTTGCTTGAGATGTCTGAAGAAGGGTTATGTTTCCACCCATTAAATACAGTTTACAAGGATTTTTATTCGAAGTTTTGCTGCAGAGAGCAACAAAGGAAACTACAGAATCCTCACTAGTTGTGGTATTGCTGGCAAAAAATCGCTATTTGCCTAAGTAAAACCTTATTAATTTTTAATACTGCCGTTCCGATTCGGATTTAAATTGTAGGACTCTCTATACTCTTTGAACTGTATTAATAGAGATATCTCATTTGGAGCGATGATGAATTAAATTAGTTATTTTAAAGTGTCGTCATAGATATATATGGTTATATATAAAATTAAACTTTGCATTCGATAATACAGCATCTCTTATGATGAAGAGCAAACAGCTGGATTCAGAAAAAATATACCTGCTTATAAGGGGATTAGTGGGGCCTCGTAGCTTAGTGGGTAATACACTTGCCTTCTAATCGCGGGGTCGTGGGTTCGAATCCCACTCATGGCAAGAGGCATGACCACTCCAACGTCCCTCTTAAAAATTGCTTCTCTACCTAATAGAAAGCTTTTCTCCATTTGCACAAAAATTCAAATTCTGGCACCCCCCTTGCCCCACTCCTCACCCCCCACGCTAAATGGAGGGTATTCCATAGAACCAAGCGCCATTCATAGCTTTTCGGCGTACAGCAACAACACCAGCTAGAATGATGCCAACAATAAAAAGACTGTATTGCCCAGCCTTTCCGCGCAGCCAAGCGCAGACGCTACTCCCAGAAGGCGTCAGGTGGCAGCCCACCACTGGGATAAGTCGCATCTGGCCAATCACCAGTTCGACCGAAAAATACAACAGATTACAGAAACCTACACAAGAGAATACATAAACGGCTCCCCAAGTTCGATGACGTCCAAAGGCATTTTCAAAAAACGGACACGAATAGGACAATGGACCGTTAGAACCCTAAAGGATCCATCAAGATTAGCACAGTTCGAGGAGGAAATGGAGAAAACTGCAGATAGCTGGCATCCATCCATAAGGCAATAGACGGATCGGCATACCCAAGGCGACCTGGAGAAGATCCATCCTCCAACAACTGACCTAGGCGAAAAATTAGGGTTCGATGGATGGCTCTTGTAGAGGCCCTAAGTTCCCTAGTGGAATAATAAGGAAAAAAAAAAAAAAAATAAGGGGATTAAAAATAACCCCTTCAACTAATTAATATATTTCCATCTTGTTATGATGCCGTAATATTTACATATCGTAACAACTCGTTTACTTTCAAATCACTTTCAATGCGAAAATATGACTGTTGCATCTACGGCTTAAAGGACAGTAAAAATTCCAATTTATGCAAATGTAACTAGCCCACAATGAACATCATAAATACGCCACGCATCTGTCAAACAAAGGTAGCAATTACAAGCTTCCTATACAAAATGTGCACCATTCCATTCAATGCGATTCAACTCAATTGAATCCAATGCAGTGCAAAGTCATCTGCTGCCAATAGAATCAACCACCTTTTGTCAACTTTGAAATATCGAAGTAGCCGGGCATTACAGGCTCTCATTTATAATAAAATAATTACAACAACATCGGCAATAACCAGAAGAAGAAATTTTTCAGCCGCCATTTCTGTGATCGACAGCTGTCATGAATGACAATTGGATTGCTGGGTATTTCGATTGCCCGCCCTATAGACAGTCTACCGACGACTGACTATGTGGCATGTTGTTGTGCCAAGGGTCATGGCATCAAATTCGTATAAAATATGCAATAAAAATATGAGACTCTCGTCTCAGACGCAATCAGAGTGGAATCATTTCATGTTTTCGTATTTATAGATTTTGAAAAATGCGCGAGGTCATCAAAATAAAAACAATGAAACCGAACATGAAAATTGAAACAATGGCAAACGCTCAACTGAAGCATGGAGCATTTTTTGAGTGTTTTGTGGTTTGATTTTATTTTTTTTATTCTTCATCAACGGAGGCACTTGAGTAAAACAAAGAAATGCGGCAAGAGAGTAAGAAGAAACGACGAAGAAGCAGCGATTATAAAGTGGGGTATTTGGCTTGGGAATAACGTTTTGACAAATGGAAATGGAATTGATATAAAATGGAATGCAAAATACTACGATGTTGTAGAGAGAAGGGAAGGAAAGGATTATCGTAGATCCCCGGTATAAGTAACTAAAAACTTACTTTGAAATAATCTACATGAAAAGATTAGGGTATATAAGCTCGTAGTATAGAATGGGTGCAAAAATATAGTGGAATGGAACAGGCGTTTCCAGAAAGGAATGAAAGCGTTTGAGATGAAATGCGAAAAAATAGAACGAAATGGAAAAAGAATAATCAATGCAAAACGGACTATGGAGCATAAATATTTAGAATGTCTCGCTTATAAGAGCGTATTGTTTATAAAAAAGAATAATGAAATTATTGCACATATTGTTAGGTAATAAAAAAACTATTTAAATTTATGACTTATCTTTTATAACTACGAATAGGATAAATCAATTCTTATTATCTTATTAAACTGATTTCTATAGCATCAGTCTCGCAGAACGAAAGAAACGATGATGGTCTCATAAAATAAATAAATTGTAGTTAGAAACCCATAAAGCAGACCTCTTGCTCTCCTGTTTCAAAATGAGCTTCAAGAACTTAACCGTTCCCATGCGCTACGTTACAGGATCAACCGTTCTATTGCCATCGTTCCAGCTCAAAAATGCATTTTTTTCACTTTAAAAAGAGCAAAATAAACACGACGCCATGTTTACCTCTGTAAAGATATCGATCCGTATATCTAAAACTCGTTATGAAATTTAAGTAAAAATCCTGACAACTCGCTGTGTACACAACCCCAAAGTTATTTAAAGCGTATTAAAGTCTTCGGTACAGCAGCATTCAATTATTTTACTACGTTAAGGCAAATAAAGAAGCTTTTTATGTATTTTCATTTATATATTCTACATATACATAAAAAATAAATTCTTAAATGCAATTATGTTTAATGTGTAGCGCTCATGTGAAACGCCAATGATATGCTTTCAAGTATCTTTTGTTTGGCTTAAATGACACTCACCCATACCAAAATGCAAACAGTGGGATCACAAAATATTCAGACACCTATTTAATTAAAGCAAGACGACTTGAGTTAAATTTTAATGAAAAAAATAAGAACTCAGAAGCAGCATAATTTGTAGAACAAAGAGTTTAAGAAACTTACACTATTACAATAAATAGAATTAACCGTTTTAGGGCTTTTCTATGAAACCAAAGTTATCTAATTGTACGACGCTTAAAGCAGAAAAAATATTTATAAAGTCGTTTGCGATTTTTGGATACCAGAATAGAATTATTTATGGTATCTATATACATATAGGGTATATACCCTACGCCTATGTGTACAAAGTGTATACAAGTTTTGTGTTGGTAATGATAAGAAGGAGGCGCGTCAGGCCTTAGAACTTGGATTCAAGGTCCGGCAGGCCCCCAGGGAAGGGGACTTCGCATAGATCAGAGTGATCCTTGGTGGAACCGAAGTTTGTCGGCTGTGAGTCGTAATCATGCATGAGTTAGTCTTTTACTATGTGCGTGTGTTTCGCGAAAGCTAACAGTCTCTGTTTTGGTCTTCCCTAGAAAGTTTGTTCTCGAGGTACACAGGGCAAGGCAGCTGCCTAAACTTGGGTGCAACATTTTGAATATATTATACCCTGACCCATGTGTACAAAGCGTACACAAGATTGCTGCAACGTAAGTAACACCAAGAAGCAAGCGTATTAGACCCCCTGAACTTTCCTTATTAAAAACTCGAGTAGCGAATGAGCCTGTCCATCCGTACGAACATCTAGATCACCAAATACACATTATAATATCTTCACATGAAGATGAAATTTGCCACATGGATTTCTGTTCACGTTGCTTCGCAATAGTTTTGGGCACCCTCTAGACTGTATAATATCGATATAATATGATATTATACATTTTTTTATATACTAAAAGTGTAGGGATAATCTTTTCGACGAGGAACATTAACGTACCTTATCATAAGGCACAATCCACTCATCTTCAAATAAACAAAATTTGAGTCATCATCATCATCATCATTCAGCTCTACAACCCGGGATGGGATTTGGCTTTGTCAACAATTCTTCTCCATTTGTCTCGGTAGTTAGCAAGGACGTGCCAGTTCTTTACTCCATAATAATCAAAATTATCGCACATTTCGCCAAATTATAACACTTTGTTCGTAGATGAATTTCTTAGAATTACTACAATTTGTATGCTCTTTGAACGATAATACATTTCTCAAAACTAGCAACTTTAGAAAGAATTCTTTCAATTTTTCAAACTTTAAAAATGATTTTTTACCATATTATTCATCGAATTTTCGTTATTCCGTGTTCAAGCGTATTAAATATAGGAAAGTGTGAATAACTATTACAATATTACACTCGCCTTATTGTATTCAAAGGTTTAGTTTATAGTGCGAATTCTTGGTATTACTTCTATTTTTAAACTACGTAATTTTTAAAATGAATTTTTTCTACTGTAATAAAAAACATTTTTTTAATTTTGGGAAACATTAAAAATAAAAACTTTGTTTTATCCATCAATTTTTTGCACTTCCGTTTTCATGTGTATTAAGTAAAGGAAAGTGTGATTGCCGATTATAATATTACACTTCACATTATTTTATTCTTAGAGTGATTTCTTGGCATTACTTCCATTTGAAAGCTTATTAGTCTATAATACGAGTTATCTCCACAACATAAGGCATTTTTCTTTTTGTGAAACTTTTAAGAACTTTTTGCTATATTCATTGAAAGTTATTTAATTCCGTTTTCACTGCGTATAAAATATAGGAAAGTGTGGTTAAGGATTACGATATTACCATATCGCCATATTTTAATTTTGTTCATTGAGACATTTATTGGCATAACTTTGATTTGTCAGCTCAATACCAATTTTCTCAACAGCATTAGAAATTATTTTTTAATTTTATAAAACTTTTAAGAACTTTATGCTATATTCAACGATTTTTTTTTTAATTCGGTTTTCATGAGTAAAAGTGTGAATATCAATTATAACATTAAACTTTGCCATATTTTACTTTAGTTAATAGGAAGATTTCTTGGCATAACTTTGATTTTTACTCTGACTGTAACGTACCTTCATTTTGTCAAACTAAAGAACTTTTTGCCATATACATCGAATTTTTATTATACCTTTTCCAAGGGTAATAAATATAGGAAAGTGTGATTGCCGTGTTCCTAAAGGCATTTTTCTTACTTTGACCAAGAACGCACTGTATTATCATAGCGGCAAGAAATATTAATTCCAAATTTCACTTAGAGCTTTGGACGTTTTCCGATTTGTTACATCTTAAGTCACGCTGAAAGGAATATTATTTTTATTGATAAATTCAATTAAGCTTCGAGTACAGAAACCCCAAGTGTACACATAATTTTTGATCTGACTGTATTTACAATCACAGCGAGTGGAACAGCCGCTGTTGAAACTCTCGCGCCAAAAAAGCTGCTTCTCATTTGTTGCACACCTACCAACTGACGAGCTACGAGTGTACAAACTGCGGAAGAATGGGGTGTAAGCAGTTTTTTTTGCTATAAGGATATCTCTGTGTGTATATACAGCGTGCACATGTACCGTTCAACAATCGCGTCATTTTAAGCAATTAAGTGTGTATTATCCCTATAACACGCCGCTGGCAAAGGGCCTTGAAAAAAAATCCTAAAACATATTACTGCATATACATTCTACTTAGCTGGGTTATACGCATAGGTCCTGCCACCGGAAGTACATTGAATATGCATGTTTGAGTGTGTGAGTGTTTACATACATATATATTTTGCTCTGCTTTTATGTGCAAATTGTGCATTTATGTCGACAATGTGAGCCAACCCGGCAGCGAGTTTTTCGAGGTTAGAGTTCAACAAAAGAGCTGCATATTGTCCAACTGGGCTTGCCTCATTGTGTGATAGCAGCGTCATCATCATCATCATCATCTACCACACAGGAGTACATAAAATTCATTCATAGAGAGAGGCTTTGCCCACTTTTACTTTTTGTTTTGATTTGTTTGCAACTGATGGAAGAGGCGTATTGCTGTCAAGTCTTTGCAATATACCAACCAAAAAGGGACTCCCCTGTAATGCGTAATTCTAGGGTCTTACATATGCCACAATTTGTTGGGTTCAATGTATGTCTTTCTCATGCTAGTTTGATAACTTTTTCATATCAATTTAGTTTTTATTTTTTTGGTCAGCATTTATAGTATTTGTGGTAGGGCAACTTTTATTGGCCCCGTTGAGTGTCACAAACATATCTTCAAGTACACGCCCACTACTGTACAAGATGGGCATAAAAACTTTGCTGCCACATTGACATTTGGCCAAATGCCAATTTAAAATTCAATTTAATTTCGATTGATTTCATAATATCTGGCAAAAGTCAAAAGCGAAGTGTTTATTCTTTGTCTTCACATAAAAGTAGCGACGACACTCACAGCGGGGAAGCCCCATCAACTGTTCAGAGTTCCATTGGAGTAAAGTCCAATTGTGGTTTTTCCAACAAAAAAACAAAAATAATTACTTTCTTTTACTAAAAGATTTGAAAATATTATAAATATAAGCGAAACTCTACTTTGGGTAGACGAAGTGTGTATACTCTATAGTTGGACATAGGATTCAGCAGCTATATAAAAAAGAAGTTCGTTTATGATAGTATGGTGGGTTCTTGCTTAAAAAATGTTTAAGTACAATTTAAAAGTTTAGTAGGCTTATTCCTGATATTTCTGATGTAAGATTGATGTCTTTTATCTTGTTCATAAGCATATCGTTAGTATTAAACATACATTTCGGGAATCATGAAATCTTTGCCGCTTAGCTAGTTTGGTTATTATAAAAAATCGAAGAATGAGGTATATTATGGTAATCTCTTATGTATGTCCCAAATTTCAAAAATACTATTTAAAATATCAGAGCATTGCTCATATTATTTTCATTTCATCATTAACGATTTCGCTCTGTGCAGTACGCTCAAAAAACACGAATCTTAGACAGTTCTGCTGGATCTTTCAAATGAATATAATCGGAATGCAGCCAGTTCGCAACCACGCAAATTATTTTCACTTCCATTTTCTTGAAATACTTAAAAATCGAATTACAACTATTTAAAAGTTAAATATAATGGGATATGCTCATGTGAAGAGAGCTTATATTATTATCAATTCCTATCTTATATACTCAAGGTATTGGCTGCCCTTTCCGCGGCAATGTTTAAGGCCACCGGATTTTAGTTACGTTTCCCCTACTTGTATTGCCAAGACAATTTTGGCAAGACTGGAATATTTACGTTTGCATAAATCATGCTTCACTTGGGTATTGGCAGACTCAACCTTGTCATGTTCAATTTGCCGATTTTCATGGGATCTGAGGAATACCGACCCAAAAGTTACTTCTGGTACTATGAAACTTTATTGGGAGTGAAACAATTTATTTGTTGCTTTTACCTTGAAAATGAGATATAACATAAAAACCAGGCCCGAAGCTTAAGTGGTTTTGGAATTCGCGGATATTTTGCTATCTAGAAATTTTCGAATCTTTTCTTTTGCTATGGCGTATCAGTGAAATCTTTCCATCGATAAGTGCAGTTTTAGGGTTTACTTCAATATACCGAGGTTTTTAGACAGATAAGTCGGAAGACTCGCATCTTGTTGCTTAGTCCGTCCTGCTAAATGGTAGTGAGACCGCAAAAAAAATAAAATAGCTCAAAAATCGCTATTTTTAGCAACAAATCTATCCATCCATGATCTCAGAATGAACGCAAGCAGCATTGTCCGCACTAGACTGGAACCCTCAAGGTAGCAGACGAACAGGACGACCAAAAACAACTTGGAGACGAACCATTCTTCAAGAACTAGCTCAATTCAACTTGTCGTGGGACACCGCTAAGCAGACGGCACATAACAGATTCCGCTGGAAATCTTTCGTAGAGGCCTAAGCTCCGAAGTGGAATAATAAAGTGCAACATAAATACCGAAGTTTTTAGTATGTTCCGCAGCTGCTGTAGCTTTTCGTAAGCGTTCTTACTTTGATGAAAACTGATTCGTAAATTAGTTTCTTAAGTAAGTCGTTGGCAGCCTAGGACTATTCACAAAGTCCTCCAGCTGAGTAAGAATTTAGTAATAATATTTTTACCATAGAATTGGTAATATCAACTCATGTTGAGCTTATTATTGATGACGTCTTTATCCAAAATGAATGCATTGGTTCAGAAGGTTTAAGGATTAAATTCAGATTTTGCTTTGTATGCCAAAGTATCCTGAAGGGCATGTAGACTTCCTTCCTCTTGATTGTAAGAAAAATGCTAAGAGTTAACAAGCGCAGATACTTACGTACTCAATTACAATTAATTAACGTTTTTCAAAATCTCTAAACTTGCTAAATGTACCTACAAGTATGCCCAACTGCAGAGTATCAAAAAAATGAGAATAACTTTATGTTTTTATGTTAAAAGTTGTGATAATTGAAAATTGCTTAAATGGACAAGCATAACAATAAGATTTATATGCAGGGCTTCAGTCACTTGAGTTTTCTGCTTCAAGCGAGGCAGCGGAGCTTGACTGGTTGCTTGGCAAATTGAGTTGCAAGTGAAACAATAAATTATAAACCAGACACAAAAGACACAAGCAACCTGTGCGGCAACAGCAAAAAAAAAATATATGAAACCAAAACAACAACCCCAAGATACAAGAGCAACAACAACAACTACAAGCCGGAAAAGTGAAAAGTTATACTAATTGCCTCACGGGCAAAAGATGCTGTGCAACCGAGCAGCATCAGCAGCAGCAGCAGCTTGTTTTTGTTTTCTTTCAACGCACACACACCCCCCAGCCGAACACGTTAGAGCAATCTCATAAATAATACCAAAAATTTCATTAAGACAAATTATTGTCTATCAATATGGCGCCAAGGGTTTGTATTATTTTGTTGTTTCTTTTTCTTTTTTTTTTGCCGCCTAACACCGCCTTGAGCTCAGCTTAGAATTGTAAAGACAGTGCGCACGGGGATTGGGATTTTGTGACCGCGACGACCATCAGGTTGAGTGAACTTTGGCTCAGTTACTGATGGCGCTGCTTCTTGTTGTTGTATTTGTTTACATAATAATATTTGCGGCACATAATTGCATAAATTTTTAAAATGAACATTTTGCGCGGTTGCTCCCTTTATATGGGAGTCGTCGTATGTAACTGGGGTACCTCAGTACCAGCACCGGTACCGGTGCGGTGTACGGGTCCGGGTCCGGGCGTTTATTGTTCTTTGGTTTTGGTTTCAGGTTAAATACGTTTGAAATTAAATTAAATATGCCCGCGGTTAAATGTACTCGTAGGCATATATACAAAAGCTTAGCTTTAAATGACGTACCAAATTGAATTAACACACACACGCACACTCACGCACACACAATCATAAACACACACACACACGCATACACACACCACACTGTGTACACAAGTCACGTGCATGTGAGTTTCGCCTGAGATAATCATCATTCTGTGCAAAAGGGTTGCTTGCATTCACATAGATTGCAGTCAAACACAGGGTGGGCCAACTGCTTGCAGTTGGGGTTTGCAACCTGCCCACTTGGGGGCAGTCTTGCTGCACGCTTTTCAGTTTAAAATTAAAAAAAAAAAAACTCCCCAAAGCGTTTTACATGCTCAGAGATCATTATCTAGCCAATCCGTCTTCGCTTTGAGTACTTCATCCCCAATTTGCTGGCTCCATGGCTCACTTGAGCTGACTGCCTGCCTCTGTCTCTTGCGCTCTCCCGTTCTTAATTGTTATGAGCGCATAAATTAATACGCTCAACTATGATTTGGATTAGACACAGACATTGGGGTTTGACAGTCGCTTGACTTCAAGAGAAAGTGAAAAAAGTCACAACTTATTCCATAACAAATCAAGTGTGAAATTCGATAAGTGGCTCAGATTGTCTTGGGACAGCTGGCATCTTGGGTAGTTGGAAATATGGGGGAAAACCAATTGAAACGTATTACGCATCAGTTTTTGTGTGATTTTTTTGTGTTTTTATGACAAACAATTAACTTGTGTGTCTCGTTATATTTGTTTTGCCATAAAAAATGCAACGGAAATTAGTAGGTCTATTATTATTCTGCGTTATAAGTGGCATTTGTATTGAAGCCGCTAAGATTTTGGTTGAAAACTGGTGGGCAAGCAAATATAAACACTTGAGTAGTATAAATTTTTTTAATTGAATTGGAGTACTTTATACAGCAAATTTGGAAGTATCGTAAAAAGTATTGTAGTTACTTGATTTTTACGATTTTAGTTTTATTCGAATAAATTCCGGCTAGGATTTTTTTTGATATTATTTCAACTATTGTGTTAAAGGTTATCTATCCTATAATACCCAATTCATAGCGACTAAGATACTGGGAAAACAACATAGTGGATAATCAGAGAAAGATTTATACTCCTACGCAACTCTGCAAACGATCTAAAGACGGAACATTGGAATATCTTTATTAAAAGACGCTTGAAATGAAGAGTGAAAATTTTTTTTTACATAATTTAATAAACCATAGACTATTATGTCTTTATTAAAAGTTTTAAGAGAACAAGCAGCTAAATATGTCAGTGCTAGGCTTGGAAATAAGATCTTGAGAAAAAAATCACAATTTTGTTTACTTTTTTTTTTTTTTAATAAAACTATTATTAAACTTTGGAATTTCTTTTTCGCTGAATGCTTAAAGAGCATTCAAGCTAACCAGCCCATTCGTACAGACTTCTCGTTATTTTTGAATATGTCTCAGACCATTTATCTGCAATACTAGAATCAAAATTAAATTTTTAAGCAAAATGATCAATTTCCTTTATGAAAAACGGACTGGTTTTTGTAAACGTTTTGATAGTCGCTTAGTATATTTTTAATTATCAAGGTTTATAAAATATTATTGTGTATACAGAGTGATTCTCATGACTGCACCTCTAAGTTGTCGATATTGAATGTGATAACCTATTTCTTTGGAAACGTTTGACATCTGTGGATAGTATTATAGAAGTGCTTAAGCATCTGTTTCTGACAAAAAATATTGTTTTTTACCTCTACAAAAATATCTAGATTTGTCTAACATTTGGGAGAACTTTTGAATTTCTTAACTAACGATAAGAAAAGTATAACCAAAGCTATCAAATTCTTTTTTGTCAATCTGCTTCTTGCTAAGCGGTTTCGGCGCTGCCTAAGCGGCGATTTTAGTATTGAAGACAAAGAGTATTCTGAACAACCAAATGTGAAGCTTTGCTGCAAGGAACTTGGGTACCGTACATATTGGAGCCCAAAGATGGCCGAATGCAAATTAAAATTTTAAAGGAAGCGATTTTTCATTGAAGCGTTACTGAAGATAAAAACTGTATATACAACAGCGCCAAAAAAAGGGAAAATATTTAGCCAATACTTAGTGAAACTCGTTTCATCGTTAACTACTTAGATGCCAAAGCTAAAAATCCGTGGGATAAAAGTATGATCTGCATAAGGTGGGACCAGAAAGCCTGTCAAAACCAAACGAATCCATTTATGCGACGCATCGAGAACAAGGGGAGATCAACCACCAAACGCCATTTTGAAGAGATCTCGGGTGGGTCTCAAGTACAGTTTCATGATTTGATCTCAGGAAATTTTTTATTTTTAAAAATTCAGAAGCCTCAAAAAACTAGCATTACATATTAAACTAATTTGTAGTTCATAGAAGACTAGTTTTATTTTTAAGATTAACGATTCAGTAGTGCTATTAGTATGAGATCGAAGTTACGAAAATAAAAAAAAATTTCATTGTTGTTAAGAGCAATACCTAAAATACTTTCCTAATAAAAATATTAAATAATTGCATCAAAGAATCTATATCAAGAAATTATATTGAAAATTGTGCGAGCTTTTAGCTTGGAACAGCCATTACATACTCCGGGCTGAGAAACAAGCGTCAAGGATTAATGCGTTTAGTGGAACTGTCTAAAAGAAACCCAGCTAATTCAGAAAAGATAAGTTCGAGTTCGCAAAGATTTCTGTGTAGCATCGAAGCAAGTGTTATGGTTTAAAATCCGGTAAAAAGAGAAAATCGATGAACTACTACTGCGAACTTACAACCTTATTCAACCGGGTTTTGCAAAAAGCTTTTGTCAATTAAGGAACTAAGTAAAAACTACTTAAAGAAACACATACCAAAAATCTCAGTAATAGATCTTAATGTCATAGCAGAAATAGTGCCCTAAATGAAGCAAATATCTTGACCATTCAAGCACCATAAAAATGAAACAGTTTGCCTTTTGGCAGTGCTGGGCACTTAAATACCATAAACCAAACCACAGCAAATAAAACGAAATCATTTATAACCAAAAGAAGGAGGACTTGGCTTATACACATAGTTCCATAGATTACGTCGCCTGCATATATGGGGCCATACGCACACGTACACACACACACACACACACACAGAGTGGAGCACCCTAAAGACACTAAGCACGACAAAAAGACATTAAACACGACAACGGAATAAAAAAAAGAAAAAAACATAGAAATTCGTTATCAGAACTTCCGCTTTTCGTGACCAATGTCTGTGTGAGTGAGCTGCCATGCGTGTGTGTGTGTGTATGAGTATCATTTTCGCACACACGTAGCTTGCATGCAAAGGTTATAGAAATGGAAAACCCAAAGTTGCTTTCAACTCATTCCCAGGACACCACCTGTCGTCAGCGTGTATGGGGGTGGCTGGGTGGCATACAAAAAGACATGCTACAAAGTCAAGTGGGCGTCGTTACGCTCGGACTGGACATGCTTCTGCACTGGTTATCCTTCATTATTCATAAATATGCAAATGTTATACGACGAAGCGAGCGAGCGACTGCGACTCAAGTTGGGTAATAAATTCTTGATGCATGGCCCAAGTCTTTAGCCCATTTCGTGTGCAGCCATTTGGACTTGCTCGATTGCAGGGGAAAGGGAGGATCCATTATTATTATTTCTTTCTTTTTTTTGGGTCGCACAATTATAAGAGCAAATGAAGGCTGGCTGGCAAGCTTTGACCAATTTCGGAGCAAACATATGGTAATCACTGTAAGTAGTGGAAGAAGAACAAGCGGCAAGCGCATGTTTAACACTCAATACTGAGGTTACACCCAGTCCAAGACGAAGGCTGCTGGCAACAAGCAACTTATAGCAAGCAGCATATGCCACATTACCTCCGAAACAAATTAAATGGTTTCGCATTGGAGTTGCACACACACACACACACACACACTCACACTCACACATGAGTGGCGGCTGAGGCACATGCTCGTTAACTGTGGCACAGGGGTGCGGTATGAGTATGATATGCTGGCAAGGCACACAGTACGTATGTGGTGGGCGTTCCGGTTGCTTCTGCTGCTGCACATAGTCAATTGTGTGTATAATCTGTAAAAACCACACACACACACACACACACACACACGCACACACGCAGCCACACGGGCCTGGGAAATTCTGTGACGTCGTCTTGCTTCCCAGGGCTCGCCTTTGATTGTCTGGACATAACGTTCTCTCTGATTTAAAACAACATAAATCATAAATTTTTCGCACAGCGCCAAGCATCAGCGTCTGCATCTAAAGTCTGTATGCTACACCCGCACAGCTCCCAACCCCCAGCTTATAATGCGCACAATCCTGAATGGAGCACGCAGCAGCAGCAGCAGCAGCATCGGGCATCACATCTTCTCCAGCTTGTTAGCTATAAAATGAATTTTCTTTGGCTATGCCCGTGTGTCCTGTGTTCTTTGTGTCTTTGTTGCTATCGCTACATTGCTCGTCCAACTGACTTGACTTAAGTTTGTACAAGGAGGTACCCCTGCTGGACGAGCTGCTTGGTTTGGCTGAGCAAACAAGCGTATAAATTGAGTTATAATTTGTTTCCTGAGCAAAGTCTTTATTGCTTGCCTTTTGAATTGCTGCTGCTTCCTGGCTGCCATTTTATTTTGTGTCTCTATGTGTGTGTGTGTGTGCACAGGAAGTTGTATTTTATGTTATTTAAATGATTCCCCACATTGACTTTTCCGTGCGCTGATAAGAAATTACTTACAGACATGTTATTTGGGCGAATGTAGTTGTTAGTTCTGAACTTTACAATAATTTGAAGTAAATTTTGACATGCAAGAACATTTTTGGTAATTTGAAGTTTTTCAAAGGATGCGGAACTGAGCAGGGTTTGGGGTAGACTAGTAGCCAAATTATGGTAGGCGGTAGTTGACGTTGTATATTGCTAAGGGTAGCGAATGTCTGGACAATTTGAAATCAGTGCTAGAGGGGAGAGCATGAAAAGGGAAGCATAGATAAATAATAGGTTTATAACTAGATGAAATTTACGAAATGTTTTATTTCTGGTATCCTGTGCCTAGCTATTGCAAAATTCTGCCTACCTCCTTAAACGCACTGTGGGCATAAAAGAAAATACACAAAATATTTACGATTTCGATTCGTAAGTAGATTCTTCTTAATGGTATCAAGTTAAAGGGGAATATAGTATGGAAACATAGTTCTCTTGGATGAACTTATATGGTAGTTTTTGCCAGTAATTTTGTCGATTTGCAATCAAAGTTCATACTATCCTACTGGAAGTAAGTTAAAATTTAATATTCAGATACGGCTTATGGCATAAATTGCTCTGTTTTTTAAAAGCTCTTCGGGTATAAAAAGCTTATTTTAGATTTTTGTATTATTTCTAGTATTTCTTAATAGTGCCTCCAAACTGGAAGGTCGGTGGTTCGATTCCACCCAGCAGAAGACATAATAGCCAGCAAATAAAACGACTAGGAAAATTTCTAATTAAGACCGTTCGGATTCGGCTATACTGTGAGTCTCCATACACCACCTTTGCAGCGATGACCACAGTCAAGAGAAATACATTTAATGCTAAATGACTTATCGTCCCTGAAACAAATCAACATTAGTACCAGATTTTGCATTTTAAGACTCTGTAAGCATTTTTGTTCGACAATAGAGTGATATATAGAACCAAGTCAAAAGAAATTTTGATCAGGCAGTGAATTTGCCCGAATTTACGATAGGTAAGATATTTTTAAGTATATCCAAACTTTTTCGATTTTAAGAAACACAATTGCTGTAGCTTAGACTGTTCTTGGATAGAATGCGCGTGCTTCGTTATATTTATTCGAAGAGCGACACTTTAGCCATATTCGGCACTTAGAGGAACTGCGTTTTTTGAGCGCTGGAGAACCTGGTCTTGATGTCAAATTTGATTTTTTGTGTACCGCTTTAGAAAAAAATTTTTAAGAGTCGTTAAAAGAACTAAGCAACCTTTTAAGCTTGGAGGGTATAACGAAAAATATTAGAAATTACTATTGAATAATCTAAACGAAAATCTAATAAAAAACTTTTGTAATTCAGCATTGGACTTATAATCCGTTGAGATAGGAAATAATAGAGTTAAAATTTTCTTCGCCAATTAAGTTGGGAAGCAATCTATTTTTGGCATAAAAGTTGATAAAAATTGCTTAATTGGTTTGAAGGGAACTGGTTTTAAAAGCGATAATAAAGATTTGTTTATAATTAAAAACAAAAATGTGTTTTCGTAGCAATCAATTTTGAATAGATGTTCTGATAACTTTTATTTTTGTTGACTAAACAAAGCAACTGCAGTAAGAGTGCCTACTTGTAGAATTGTGTAAATTTTATTGTTTGCAATCGGTGAGTACAA
The DNA here is from genome assembly GCA_035046065.1 of Chymomyza procnemis. Taxonomy (NCBI): domain Eukaryota; kingdom Metazoa; phylum Arthropoda; class Insecta; order Diptera; family Drosophilidae; genus Chymomyza; species Chymomyza procnemis. Next base: position 12,659,420 of record JAWNOJ010000004.1, on the reverse strand, counting down.
CGGGGATTCTTTTTTTTACAAATATAACATCACAAATTTTTGATGTATTTGTGGGATATTCTTTTCGTTAACGATTTCATTATGATTTTGATAAAGAATGTAAAATTATGCCAAATTTATTAAAGATTGTAACTAAATCAAGTGCTTCTTAACTTTGTTGGTATAAAATTTGTTGAACATCTCGCTAAATATATTTGCGCTGACATAACATAACGCTAAATCTATTAAAAATAATTGAAATTAAAGCTTTGGATGAAGACTCTTCATGATTATTTACATAAAGTTATGTTTCATGTGGGCTCCGGTACGGTAGTGGTAGCGCATCGGTGGTTCGATTCCACCGTGACATAGCTCGCAAATAAATAGACGCTATTTACCTAGAGAAATCGCTTTTAATTAAAGACACCGACGATCGAATTGGGGCAATAAATTGTAGGTCCCTGTGCTTTTCGAACAGCTATTAATAGGAGATAGCTCCACGTACCTCGTGGAAGAGGATCAGATTGATTTATTTATGTTTCAAGATCTACGAGAAGTTAGCAGCTTTAATTTCAAAAAAATTTGTTGTAGAGTCTTAGGTACTTAAAGCGGCCAGAGGAATAAAACTACAAATATATAAGAGATCTTTAAGCTTAAGCCTTGTTTAAGATAGAGCCACCTTTGAGATGCACTTAAATTATTTCCAGAAAATTATGTTACCAAATTACGAACAAAAATGTCAACTGGGAGAATTTGCTGAGCTGTCAAGCAAGAGACTGCCCAAAAAGTATGTACTTCTTAAGCGCGCAGGTGAACTGTTTGTTCGAAAATATATTTATTTTTATTTCCAATTCGCTATTAACGCCTCGCCCACAAAAACTTCTAATTAGTTACAAGAAATTTTTTCACAGACCACTTGAGTGCAGATTCTGCTTCGATGCTGCTGTATTAAGGGTTGGTCCTTTCAACGCCTTGAACGTTGGTCAGTGCAATTAAAAATGGCGGAAATACACACGGCCACTTGACTAAAAGTAACTGTTTACATTTAATATTTTTTTACGAGTCATAATATAAATATATACGTAAAAATGTATATAAATTTTAATTAAGCCAATTAACGTGTTGTAACTAGCCATGGGCAGGCAGGTAGGTGGAGGAGCCGTCGTCGTCGTCTATCAGTAGGTTTGGGCGGGCGCAGAACCTGGCTAGAAGCAGAGCACTTAAACCAAAACCTGCCGCTTCAACAATAACAACAGCAACAACAACAAAACGAAATAAAATTGTGACTAAAATGCGTGCAAATGCGCAGGATGTGTACAATAAAATTATGAGCACAATGAAATACTTTATTTCACATGGAATTCCACGTTTTTGCTGTATATTTTTTGCTGCTGCTGCCAAATGGCAAAAAATGGCAAAATGGCTGTTTACGCTCGTTTGACATATTGTGAGTTGCGTATAAAAATGCTGTTGTTGTTGTTGTTGGTGTGGCAAGTTGCTGCTGTGGCATGTGGTATGCCCCGGCACTCCTCTCTGGCTTTGCATCGAGTAGCACACTCGAGTATGTCTTTACATCTCTTCACGCTTGGTTGTATTTCAAAGTACCACGCTGACTGACTCAACTCAGCTCAGCTCAGCTCGGTTGGACGACAACTGGTTGACTGAGCTGGCTCATAGTTATTATGGCCTGAACCACTTTGGCCCAAAAGGCAGTCAGCCCTTACTGCTGGCTGCTGTGCCACAAACAACAAAATGGCGGCCTGATTCTGTCATGTTGCATTTACGCTTCAATGTGCGGTAGAGAGCTACAGCAGCAGCAGACAGAGATAGAACCAAGTATAGAATAAATTTATGGCACAATTGAGGTCAGTTTGCAATAGAGATGGCCGTGGATCGTGAGTTGAGCAGCGTGACACGAAGTGTTTGCGTTGATGTTGCGGTTGTATATGTTTAGATTTTGAGCGAAAATGAATTGAAAAACATTATAATTTGTTTGACATGTGCATTTGTTTAAGGTGTTCACTGCACTTCTTAAAAACATTTAACTTTATGCAACTTAATAAAAATTAATAAAAAAAAGTTTATTATAAATTTGAATTAATTTACTGCAATGAGGTGAGCATGCCTTGAGTCAATATATTTATTTATACGATTACAATTAAGAATTATAGGTTTCCGCTTAAATATATTATAATACTATGGCGATCTATAACAAATCTGAAAATAAGAACATAAATACTATTGTATCTTATAAATATTCAATAAATTAAAAATTTATTAAAATAATAGCTGGCCTTTTTAAACAAATTGCAAGCCCTATAAGCTCCACCAGCCACAGTGTCATACAAAGCCACGAAAATAATAGTAGAGAATAGTCTCATGACAAACTGACTATTCAAAACGAGCCGTTTGTTTCCTGCATGCAAAAAGTAATAAGCAAAGTAAGCACAGCCATCCAAATAAACTGCCGATCAACCTGCTGCACAACAGCTGGATCACAAGGCAATTCCGAACAACACACCTACCTCATCTTGCTATGAAATTCCAAATACCTCAACCCTTCCGCTGAAACAATAATTAATGTTAAATATTGAAAGTTAAACAACTAAGTGGTTTTTAAAAAATTTAAATAAAATCCAAAAGAGAGAAATATAAATATTTGTTACCAAAAAAAGTGTTTTTTAAAAATACTTAATTTATCAAATATAAAAGACAAAAAATAATACAATAGAATAAATACAAGCACATGAATCGATTCAAATTTTTGTATCAGAACGGTTTTGCGAAAAATTCGTATATTTTCAAATTAATCAAATTTTTTAGAGATTTAAACTGTTTTTTGGAATAAACTAAGAAAAAAAATATTTGAATAGTATAAAAAACTATACTAATTAAATAACTATTTTTTAAGGCCAGATTTTGCGAAATAATCCAAAGCGCTAAAAAAACAACTTTTATTGTTTCAATTTTTTACTATTTGGCTGAGTGCATTGACTGCCTGCAAAGGTTGAATAGTAATATTAAAATAATAATAATCAAATATTAATTAAAGAAAGATTTTTTGCAATTTAAATTTTAAGAAAAAATATTGCTAGTGATTTGAAAGTACTAAAGGCCCTAATGTTACCAATTTAAATATATATTTTTAAAATCGAACTTAATCAACTGTGTTTTTAATTTCCATTGTTGTACGCCTTCGACTTGAGAAACTTTGATACAGGGTGCGCCATCTGGGAAATCCAAAAAGCTGTTATTACTTTTTTTTTAAGTCCTTCTGAGCTTAAGTTTTGAATTAAGACGTATTATAAAGTTAATATTCCGCTCTGGCACAAAATTATAAAGCAGCAAATCCTATCTACTTTGCACTGTTCAAAAAATTTTCATATCTTCATTTCGTTATAACTAAGTTTATTTTGTAATATTTTGATAACAAAATGCATAGTCAGTAAAAATTAAGTCTCACCAGCGCACTCGTGCCGCTTTTTAGCCAAAAACTCAATCACTCGTGCCTTCTATATACCATCACCACCGCATATGTTTAGTTTTAGAACGGAAAGACAGGCAAGATATGAATAAAAATAATGAAATGCTTAGATACTACTATATCATTGGCACAGATTTATGTACAAAATTCAATTATTTATATGCTGCTGCACACACACATGAGACAGAGTTAAGATAACGAAAAACTAAAGCAGCACACAAACTCTCTAAGATAAGTTCCAAGCTGAGTTGTTTTTGGATGCAACCAGGCCCACATATGGGATGTATCTGCAACCAAGACATGTGCATTGTATCTGCTTGTTGCTTATTCTTTTTTTTTTTTTTCTATATTTTTAGACATTTATCAGACGCTCATTGTCTGCAATAACAACAACAACAACAACAGCAACAATAAGCAGTGCAATTGCATTTGTTGTGTCTGTGCTACGGACTAAGCAAAACAGACATGCCCAGTGACCAGTATGCCCCGTGCCCAAGACTGTTTTATCTGTATCTGTTTTTATGCGCCCGCATGAAAAGATACGTAGTTGATGCAGCAGCAGCAGCAGCAGCCAGGGTAAAATGATCTCTCAAGGCGTGCAGTTTTTAATGGTCAAAGCTTTGAGCATGGCAAAACAGCAGAAAAGTCACGTTCGGAACAGACAAACATGGGCCATATAGACAACGATAAATGTTGCTTGCAATCGCGCGATAAGACAGTAAGTATTGGCTATAAGTTCCTTATGATTTATGTGTAATACAATTTGGCAAATTAATGGCTATGAATGCGCACGTGTCCATTGATCTGTGCTGTACAAGGTAGCGGCTGAGAGAGAGGTGGTGGTGTTGGGTGTTGCGCAGTAGCTTAACTTGTGCCTGGGTAATTAAACTGTCACAATTGCTGGACATGCAATATTTCATGACGAACTTTGGGCAAGCGCTCAAGATTATGAATATAAATGCAAATTAGTTGGGTACCGAGTTGCAGAAGTACTCAGGCGGTTTACAGGGTTCACCTGTCTCTTGTGGTCAGTCGCGTGGCGCATTACAGCTAGATGGCAACACTGCCAAGTGCTTTGGTTAGTTTTTAACCCACACACAAGCGTGACAATCATTAAAAGTCAAGAGTCAACGTTCTTTTAGGGTCGAGCGCTGCGAGCGCTGCGAGCGCTACTCGTCGTCAACGTTGAACAATCACTGAAAATGACTAACGGTAACCACGATAGCTCACATCCGGCCCATAGACCGTGCCATATAGTCTAGGCTAGGGTTGCCACCTTGCCGCCACCACGTTGAAAGAAAATTACGCTCTTATCTGGTTTCCTGTCGTGACACAATTTTTCTATCATAGCGCGCCAAGTGCGCTGACTGTACCACAACGAAAACGAAGATTTCTGGAACTACTTTAACGCCCATGTTGTAACCACAAAGACATAAAGTTATTATTGCTTTTACAATTTGGGCACACTGACGGATTTAGCCCGAAAGCTCCGTACCTATGTACGGCGGGGTAGCATGATAAATGTGTGCGGCGCACGTTCCGACAACGTCATAATTTCCCTACCATTACAACATATACTATATATCTTGGCCTAGAAAATTGTATATATCCAATGTTGGCAGAAATATTGCATAATTAGATAGACCGCGTACATGCAAGCGCTGGCTGGCTGGCTGGCTGGCAGGCAACTCTAGATACGACTTCATATTTGTAGATTACTGCGGAAAAATTATATAAAATATTTATAACAAATTTCTATGAATTTCATAAATAGTAATTAAGTCTCTCTCTCTCTCACTCTCCCTCTCGTCGTTGCCAGCGGTATGAGTTGTCTTTCCAACTGCCCAGTTATATACACAGAGTACAGTCCAAACTAAGTGGTCACTGGCACAGTACGACGACGAGCAGTGTAATGAGCAAGCGAAAATCTACAGTACGTGACAAATTGAAAAAAAGCGCATCAGTGAAGCGAAGTTAACTAGTGAAACCGGTGTGGAATCAACCATAGAATATTGGGTATTGCAACGACGTTCTCGACGACACTTTTTGATGACTTTCAACGAGAACGAAATGAGCGTACCAACCAAGCGCGCATGGTCAGAATGCTCACTCCCAAGTAGTATTTAACATATTAACTGCCACTGGATGAGTTTTACGTGCAAACACTCGTAAAAAAAAATTATTTTACTTTACAATACGTCGAATGCTGTTTGGAGAAATACTATCTAGACACGTGAAATGAGTTATCAGCGCGACGTGTAGAAACCTGTGCGCACAGTGGGTGCAATATGTTTGAATGTCTTCATTTCGCAAATTGGGGGTGCTCACGCTGCATGGTGCAAAGTTAGTTACATTTGTTAAGTTTAAGAAATGCTAATTGATGGTAAGAACTTCGTTATCGTTAATGATTTAAAAATCGCACTATAATTATAAAAAAAAACAAGATACTTTTTCTACAAAAGCAAAAATCAATAATTTTTCTGTTTGAATAATAGAGTACATTGTCATTGATCATATGATCTCCGTCAATATTTTACTTAAATTTTTAACCCGAAATTCGGGTTCCAGCCAAACTTATTAGCTTTCGCCAGGTGTCCCTGCTTTGCGCGCGCCTTCTCTCCAAACAAAAACAAAAAAAAAAGTTTTTAAAATGAAACTTTCAAGAATAACTTTTTGAAAAACATATTATTAAGTGTCTTAGGAAAAAATTGTGTTGCTTTCTATTATTTAACAAGTTTTTACTTCATCTGCAACCAACAATACGAAGGTTGACTCGCTAGTACATCTTCAAAAATATATACTTTTTCGTAAAAGTTGCTTAATCCCAAAAGTTTGCATTTTTTCTTGTCTCGTTAAATCTAGAGCAGGCGTATAGAAAACTCTCGAAAAATTCGTAAAGTGCCAATCAATCTCTCTTTATATACGAATTTAAGATGAAATCGAGCTTGGAAATTTGATACAACCGAGAGGCCAGAGACAGGTACTTACATGAAAATTAATGGAAGGAACTTTTTGACATATACAGCTTGACAAATTTTTTTTGAAGTGATGAAAAATAATTATTTTTTGAAAATATCTGGTTTATTTTGATTGCAGCAAGTTGGACAACATTGTACAATTTTTAAGACCTTCGTTTATTTGATTAGTTTTAAATAACAGGTAGCGCCATCTGAATCGAGTCAATAGAAAAGTTGAACAACTTTAAGAATTTTGAATATAATTTAAAAATTTTTATATTAAACAATCTGGGGATCTTGGCGATTATAAATAAAATAGAAGCATTTTTCAATTTTCAGACCTTTCTTATATGCAATTACCAATTAAAGTTGAATTGATTAATTAATAAAAATAGCAATATATAATAAAAAGAGAATTTAAAAAATACTTATACTATGAGAAAATACGTAAAAACGGCACGAGACTATGCGGTTGCCATTAAACAACTTGGAGAAGAACGGTTCAGATCGAAACTAGAAAATCATTTAACGAGCTTCGAGCAATTGCTAGAGTTAGGTAAAGGTGGAAGTACTATGTTAAAAACTCAAGCTTCTAGAAGAATTTAGATATACATCGAAATAAACTCCGTGTACTAAGGCCAAAGGCTCTCTCTGACAAGACCAGAAATGCAACCTGCAATGCTTAAATTTTCGGCTACCTAAACAATATATGGCATTAAAATTTTTCTGTACTCCTCCTAGTGCTCCTTTAAAATTTATCTTTCAAATATCTAACTCATAACACTGTCACAATTTAGACAACATTTCTAAACTAAAGCATGTCTTCGACTTAAAGCTGAATTCCAAATTGTCAACTATAATAATTTTTTTTATGCCTTTCCACTATGTCGTCACAAGCCATCATCGTCGCAGTCGTCGTCGTCGTCGTCATCGTCATCCTCGTCACTGCCGTTGTTGTTGTTTGAAGTGGCTTTGTTGTGGCTATGATTTGTGCACAGCATTGTCACCATGCAGTCCAATTACCACATAGATGCCTACACATGATTGCGCGCTCTACTCTTTGCAAAATGCGTAGCTTCAGGAAACCAACTACTTGCTGCATGCAACTGCCCCAACAGCTCTATGGGTCATAACTTTTAACTTAATGAAGACATAAAACTCAGGGCTTGGGCTGCCACGGCAGCTGGGTAATAAAACGACAAAAGCTTGTGGTTATGTGGAGGTGGCAGGGGGGCCAACTTGGAGCGAGCAACTGCGTCTGCGGGTTTTTCTTTTTCGTTTTGCCTTTTTTTTGTTTGTTATGCCTTTTGTGCTGCTTTGTTTATTTTGCTTTAACAAGAAAGTTGCACTGAACAGTTGAAGATACATTTTATGTATCTGCTGGATGATACAAGCGCGCGCATGTCGCAAAAACGTACAACTCAATACATAATGAGCGGCTGCGGGGGTAGCGCGCGAGCGCGCGACGTTGGGCAAGGGGGGTTTAATGCCACTATATACTATGTACGCCATTTTGGCCAGTGACCACCCAGCAGGCGCGCTGCTATCAGCGCACATCAATGGACCAACGACAGTGGGCGACATTTTGGCGCACATTACGTATACGCTGTGTTGGTCAAAGCGAAAGAGCAGCACAGCGATGAGTGAAATAGCGCTAGAGATACCAATGAGAGAGCGAGTGAGCGTACAAGCTAGAGCTAGAGCTGAAGATATGATAACAGCGCTGCCGTTGTCTATGCCACGCCTACAGGAAGAGCAGCAGCAGGCAGCAAGCCAAAGCATTAAAGCCGTCGGTAAATAAATGGCCAAAAACAGAGAAAATATTAAGCACAACTTGCGGCTAACCTTAGTCAAGGACTTAGGCTACCGCCGTACCTCCCACCAGCCGCTTTGTCCTTGATAGTTTGACGCCAACAACAAAGCGTTTGCCTCAACATGTCTGCGGCGGCATTGCAACAATTGGCGTCGCTTGCCCTCTTAACACACTTCATTAATCAAATGCTAAAGGCGCCAAGGTTGTAGTGGCGCGGTGCGCGGCGTGGGGCATACCATATATAAATCACAGCAACAAATAAAGCTGCAGCCGCAGCAGCAGCAGCAGCAAAAAGTGCAACAAGCCGCAGCATTTATGCAACGAAAAGTAAATAATAATATGAAAAAAGCGCAGAGCGTTGGCTCATTTCGCCGCAAAGAGCGCATGCAGCGAATTGGCGCTCTCGCTCTCTCTAGCAGTCTCACTGTGCGTCAAAGCTCCACCTACTGTGTCAAAGCGCAGACGCATGCACACACACGCACGCACTCACTCACATACACACACACACAGACAGCAAGCGAGAGCGCGCGCTAGCTTGTTGGCAGCCAGACTGGCCGCCTCAAGTGGAGCAGGCAGCATTCAGGCGCTGACGATGACAAACGAATGACAGACACTGCCAGCTGCGGCTGTCGTTGTTGCTGTTGTACGTTTGTGTGGCTCTGTGTGTGTGTGTGTGTGTGTGGGGCACGGCATGGGAGAGATAGATAATGCCAAGAGATAAGAGACGACAGCAACAGAGCAGCGATGGCTACACTCGCCATCATGCCCGCCAGTCAGAAGCGTTCGTTTGTGCGCGTGTGTGTGTGTGCGTGCTTGAGTGTCTCTATGTGTGTATATATACAAGGCAGCACTGTCCTTGTCTGTGTGTATCTATGTGTTTGTTGTGTACGTGAGCGAGAGTTGTAGCTTTGTGGCGGCAGGGGGAAGCCCATCTACGACTGGTACACGTCGCATGGGGTTGGGGGTGATAGAGGGAATGTCTCTTTGGCTGCTGCTGCTGCTGACGTTACTGTGCTGCAATTTACGATTACCTCATACTGTAAATTGAATCTTTTTCCGTAAATACATACAGCTAGGAGTGTGCGTGTGTGTGTGAGTGTATGTATCTGCTTCCTGATAATTAAATACAACAAAATTTGGAAGCGTGCCTAAGATCTTCTGTTACAACTAAAACATTAGTGACATGACTCTCAGCTCTACAAACAGTCAAAGCAAATGATGTCACATTTCGCCAAAAAAAACGTAAATTTCGAAAAAATGTACAATGTAGGGTACAAGAAAAATGAACTAAAACCTTAAAAAAATGTTTATGTGTTGATTATTTGATTCACAATTTTTTTTTAAATATTTAGTTATAAAACGATTAAACTCATTTGCGTTTCCAAACAAAAGAAATATTTACAAAAAAGCTGAAAAATATGAATTATTATAATTATTATTCTCAGCTTCTTTGACTTTATGCTGTGGTGATTATTTGTTTGAAAATTCGTTTTTAAAACATTTAACTTTATTTCCGTTTCCAAACAAAAGTAAAACAAACACAATAAACACTTGAAAAATATTTATAATTATAAAAAATGATTTTTAATCTACCTTTTCATTGATCGACTTTTTATCTACACGAAAAGCCTGATATTTGCATATCTAATAAATAAAATTAGTCCTAAAAAGAAGAACAACACACTATCTCTGTATATTTTTTTTAGTCTTACACTTAGTTCTTTCAGCGGTTTTTATTAACTTTTTCCGTCATCAAAAACTTTATAAACACCGAAATATACACGTCACAGTTGTGCTATCTGAGTCGTAAAGCTGCTTGAGAGCTCTCTATAATATATTGTAAGAATTATTATGAATTAAATTGAAGAACTTAGTATTCATTTTTCAAACACAATGAAAATTAACAACAAATATTAAAAAATTACAAAAAAAATTGTAACATTTTGATAAATATTATTCTTATTATTCCGCGATTGTTTGACTTTCTGAAGTGATGATAATCTAGTTCTGACGTATTAACATAAATTAATAACAATAATTTCAATCTTCGATTTCCAAACAAGAGGAAAGTTAACAAAAAGCTTTAAAAATATAATAATTTTAAGTATTGTTATTAAAATTAAATAAAAGATTTTAATATAAAAAAATATAATTTAAATTTACCAAAAAAAGTTAAGAATTATTAATATTGCTATTGTTATTTCTCGCTTGTGGGCTTTCTGCTAAACCTTACTCAAATTTGTTCGAAAAATCTCAATTAATTTTAGGCTTTAATTTTTTTTTTATAAATTTTAGACTCGTGTAAGAATAAAGTAATTGATAGATAGTCAACTTAAGAGATATAATTTCGACTTTCAGTTCAATAATAAACTTTAGAAATTTTTGGCACTTAACAGAAACTTATGACAACAATGAATAAATAGTAATAATATCTGCTGTCGAATTTTAGCCATACTATTAAAATGTAATTATATATATAATATTACTTACTACGATATGTACTGTGACCTAATGGTATCTACATACCTAAATAACGATGGCATTTTCTTTGGCGTCCAAATAAAAGGTCCCGGAAATCTGTACAGAATCGAATGCGAATACGTTTATTAAGCTTTTATGGCTACAGCTTTTAACACTTTGAATCAAATAATGCAATTTGTTATAAATTAAAAAAAAAAAACGCTTAAAGATTACTATAGAACAACAATTAAAAATAACAAGACGTTTGAGACAATTACTATTAAATATAGAATTCTACATAATACGCTGCAAAATATCGCTCTTTCTCGGAACGGCGCTAACCACGGAGAATTAAAATATTAAAAAAAAACCAAAAAGTTTAAGAAATACTACGCGACATCACCATCCTGATCCTTATCGTCAACAACTGTGCCGAATAGCTTCTGTTCGTGCCGCTCTATATGCGCTGTATAGGCAACCAAATGCGAAAAAAGGTCTATTGCAGTAATAACACTCACTAAACTCTCCGAATTCTCATTCTATGTATTCATACTAATCGGAGCATCGGGAGGTACTTGAAAACGTGTATCTTTTGTTCAAGACTACTTAAAAGTCCCATAACTTCTTTCAAGATAACTTAAAAACTCCAACATAGTAGTAGTTTTTAGAACTAATTAAAAGTTTCAATAGCTCTTCGCAAACACAGTAAATGTTATTTCGATAAAACCATTAATGTTGCACTTTGAAAACAAAAATAGATTTCAACTTAAATCGAAATTTCTTATCTGCATATTATACTAACATACTAAATTATCTTCATTTAAATACATGTTTTCTTCTGTAGAATAGTATATTATGCTTCGATGAGTCTACTTTTGGTGGTCATAGCCCTATTAAGTCTGCTGAAGCCTACCAGCTACTATATTCTACTATACTTCGAATGAAGTTAGAATGATTCGTTTTAGGTCAAAACTCTATCAACCAATCACAAAGCTGTCAGATAGGCTGTTTTACCACAAAATGTCATCTTGTCAACGCCATTTCTCGGCACTCGATCGGACTATAAAAATATTGGATTTCTTTTTACTACATCCAATATAAAACTATTAAAAATAAAAGCATTTTAACTTAACTCAAGACCCTGTATAGATTTCCAGCACAGCACCATTCATGAAAGCTTTTAAACTTTTTGCCTGCCTTTTTTTTTTCTTGTCTGCTTGGAATATAAAATATAATGAGTATTTTTCACACAAAATTTCCATATTTATGTACGATAAAAATAAAAAGTGCTTGAGTTTTTGCTACAGCTGCAGAAAACTATTAACCATATTTAGCTCTTAATTAAATACGAAAAAAAAATATTATAATTTACGTGGCGCCAATTAAGGTCAATAAGATGTGGCAGGCTAACATGAGCAGCAGATTACTCCAGGGAGGCAGGCAGCGCAAAAAAAGAAAACATGGTTGAATTAAAGGGTTCTTAGAAATAATTGCAATGCTGATAATTAAATTGCTTTAAAAAGAGTTGAGCTTGATATGAGGCACACTTTTAAGCGGTTAAGTGGAAAAATGTCCAAGAGCCGACCTAAAATCACTTAAAGTGAATTTTCTTTGGTTGCACATTTTAAATCTGAAAAACTTTACTTGTGAGTCATTTACATGTTTGAAGTTTCTTGAACATAAGGTTAAGTAAGATTTTTTGTAAGTAAAATGTGTTGGAAAATCGTAAATCCTAAAGCAGTTTAGGTCTTCCGTCAAATCAGCAATCCTACGTAGGTCTACGGTGAAATTTAACAGAACTAATAGAAACTTGCAGTTAGTTTTTTTCTATATTGATATAATCTCAGTGTATTCCCTGAAAGCTCTATATTGCAGAAGTTAAATCTTGAAACCTATTAACTGAGAACATGTGTAGGTATTGGGTGTAGTTGTAGGAAATACATCATTTTTGCATGAAATAAAAGTCTATAATTACCATAGCTGGAATAGTCCGATTTAGTTCAAGTATGCGCCCTTTTGTTCGGTAACTTGTTGCCATTTTAAAGGCAATTTCAAGAGTTAAGGCCTACATCATGAAGATTCTCGCTCCTATTGGCAAAAAATTGAGACATTTGAAGCGAATTTTTCAATAGCAAAATTGTTCGCCAAGGACAGGAACAGTTGGTAATCACTAGGTGCCAGGTCAGGTGTATCAACCAACTCACAAAACTATCAGAGAAGCTTCTTAAGTACGAAATGTTATCTTTCTAGGGCTACGTTGCGGATCACAATCGAACTTATACAACGCGAGATACAGATAAATAAAGCCTTTTATTGGAAAAATATTAGCTTTCCCTTTACTACATCCAATATGTGGGTGCATTCACTTACATTCTCAAATTTTTTTCAGTGAAGAATGCCAGCCAATGAGCTGTCTTTCGAAGACACATCATTATGTTTATCAGGTGAACTTAATAAAAAATAAAACCTTGAGCTTATGTCCAAAAATCGGCCAGAGGAAGTCTTACTGCTTAAGTCAAGCACTCCCGCAGAATCGCCCAACCAAGCTGCCGAAGCTTCCGAGTCACCCTCGTTGTGTGTGGATCCTCTCCTGCTGATCAAAGCTGACCGTTTCTGGGCGATGGCTTACTTCAGTCGGTGCCATTGTTGATATTACAGTTCCAATTTAAGAGTTTTGCCGTATGGATGCAGTTCGTAGTATATAATTCCCTCCCAATCCCATCAAATAAATAGCAAAACCTTCGTGACCGCCAGTCACTCTTGGTTTGACCATCGTTTCTGCCGGCTCAGCGCCACGTCCTTTTTCGCTTGACGTTGTCGCAGGTGATTCACTTTACGTCGCCAGTCACCAAGCGCTGCAGTAATGGCTCCATTTTGTTGCATTTCAGCAGCGATTCAAATGTTTCCAAAAGGTTTTTTGTGCAATCTTGAGCTCCTGGACTTACATGACGGTCGCACACGATTCGCAGAAGAAAATTCGGTGGATGAGTTTTTTTCGCGCTATTTCGTTTAGCACCCATTCATCCAGCTTTTTTTTCGTATCCAACCTTATTCAAATAGTTCCGGTGTTTGTGCTCTTGGACTATGCAAAACGTGCTTACCTCCGACTGTCATGGACTCGATCATGTCTATAATAATGGCTATGTTTTTACTGCACCCAATATTTTTAAAAAAAAAAAAGCTAATTTTACTTTTGAGTATCTAATAATCGAAGTTAATCATATATTTCTTCAACTTGTAAGACAAATTTATTTATTTTGTTTAATTTAACAAACTTTACAGGTAGGTACAAGTTTTGTCTTAATTATTATATAAAATGCGTTTTAAAACTGAAGATATTTTTGCGGTGTTTTAGTAATTTTTGTTTAAGTTCAAAACAAACAAACTTATGCACTTTAATATCTGATTATAGTTTAATTAACTGTTTTCTATATAAATATAGTTTTAATAGGTTTCCCGGCATTTTTCTGTTTTTGGGATAGATGATGCCTATTGAAAATATTTTAAAGAAAAGAAACATGGTTTTAAAATGTAGAACTAGTAAAAAAAAGTTGAATTTTAAAACGTTATAGAAACTGGTATGAGTACTGCTAGGGAATTATAATAAAATCTAGAATTTCGGAAACTAGCTAGAAGCAGCGGGAATCACGAATTTAAAAAATAATTAAGCTAATTATTTTAGTTTATTTTTATTCATTAAGATTTAGAGCCACTTGTGTTATTTTAAGTTTTCACAAAAATTTGCAAAACTACTCGGCCAATACTTTGAACGATGTATTTTTAGACGAATACTCTGTTTTTGTAAAATAAAAATTTCGAATTAATTTGTATTCCTCAATACTTACAAAAACCATAAATTATCATCTTTTATAGCGCATAAGATTCAAAAATATAATAATATTTTGAGCTAAATTGATGCGAATCGGAAATACGTTTATTACTCAAGATATAAATTAGAGCAAGTTTTCCAAAAAAAACAAAAATTTGTGTAGTGTAAAAAGCAAAAACTAAAATTATATTTTATTGAGGCAATAAATTTCGCATCTCTTCAATGAAAACTTTTGATATTCTATATTCTATTCGTGGTAGTTATGGAAATTTCGCAAAATGTACTTACAAGATTACCAAGCAAAATATTTTGCAAAAAAAGCATTTGCGTTTATATTTGTGCCGAACTAAAAATAGTAATTACTCAAGCCGTGCAAAAGCCGCATACCTTGAAATTGGCTAAATGCAGTTCAAGTGCATTTATTTTCGGCATTATATCGCATAAAGTTAGCACTACTGACCCAATGGCGTTACCTAGTAACAATGCATAACACTCAAGATTCAGATAAACAATAATAAAAATTGTTATTAATTAAATAAGGCGCTACACATTTGGATGCCAAAACAAAATCTTTGCGAACAATTATACGTTCCATAAAGCATACAAAACTACATCGAGAAAAACCAAAAAAAAAACTCTGCATATTTTACGACATGGAAACTACAAATGTTTTTCACTTGGTCGACTTACTTTTATTATGAGTGTTTCGTATGCCATACAGGGAGCAGGCAAAAAAAAAAATAATACGAATTGAAGAAATTAAAATAAAAATCCGTGCAATGCGCAGGAATTGGAACGCAGCAAAAGACTAGAGTGGGAAAAAAAAGATTACGACTATATCGAAATTTTTAGAGTGCTGCGTCAGTGGGCAGCTGGGTGGTTGTTGGTACTACAGGTGAGTTCATGTCGAGTACTTGGTCAAGTGGTCGGCGTCAGCATGAATAATTAATGTAAGCCAAGTATTGATTGTACTTGAAAAGGCATACACACATATGGAGGTCTATGGGCTTCTATATATATTAACTTGGTCAACTAAGCGTCATGACAAACAACTGACAAGCAACTTGCACAGGCGAAAAATGTCGCTCTCGTTGGGGGGATTTACCCTTTCTGGCTGAACCTTGGTAGAGCGTGCTTTATGACAAGTTTTTGTTGTTGTATTTTCTGGCACTTATCAGTGTATACATTCAAATTTATCAAAACAATGCAATCTACTGTTTTTGAAATTTTATGACGACAAAAATGTGGTGTGTGTGCACTGCAAGAAAATATGCTGTGTAAGTTTCAAATTTGAGATACTTTTATGTACTGTAAAGTAACGTAATTTTCTTAAATTATATTAAGAAGAAAAATTCGTCGAGCTCTTAACGTTAAACTAAAGTCTTACCAAGTAAACTAGAAAAGCTGTTCTGTCTGGCTGATCTTTCACCCAGCTGTGCTTCTGTATGAACGCCCAGATCTCAGAGGTGGAAATGTTTAGTGTAATAAAATTTACAATATACGTAGGCTGCCTTTTATATTTCGGGTTTAGAAAACACAAATAAATATTTAGCATTGAAAATTGCTTTAATGTTTTTAAAATATTCCCCATTAAGATCTATACACTTTTGCATGCGTTTGAACCAATTGTCGTAGCACTTTTGCCGCTCTGATTGAGGTAGCTCCGACATATGCATTCTGAACGCATCAACAACCGCTTCTTCAGGTTGAACTCTCATATTATTTTTTACGTCAGAAATAAAAAGAAGTCATACGCTGCCAAGTCAGGACTATATGGCTCATCGGACTAAACAAGTCGATATTTTGAGTGCTCAAAAATACAGTTGTTTGAGCCGTTGACTGTGAGCTCGCATTGTCGTGGTGCAGAGTGATCCATGATTCTTGAAGCACAACTGGCTCACAAATGGTTGTGTACCGCTCAGAATTGACTATTCTGCGTTTTTGTAGTGTTTGCGACATGTCCAGTTTTTCTGAAGAAACAGGCGTCTGGGATGCAACGCGAACAAATTTTTTTTGACAGTCAAAAAGTTCATGCATGATCCCATGCCCAAAGTTGTCTCAATCTCACAATAGATAGTTGGCGTACAACATCAATGGTTTCCGGAACAACAACTGAGTTTGGACGATCTGCACGAAATTCGTCTTGGAGTGAACTATGACCTCGATTGAATTCACCATACCTTCGATAAACATTGGTCCTTGATGGGACTTCATTGCCAAAAATTGCATAAGTTCGTACATGCACTGCTGTTGAGGTAAACCACGTCGTTAATTGTAAGAAATAATCGCACGACAATCAATGCTGATGATTTAATGGCATTTTTTGGTCGAACTAAATATTTTAAGTTAATGTAAAGAACACAAAAAGCGCTCATTTATCAAATCGTTCTGAGTGCGTATAACCTTAAAATGCCAAACATTACGATAGAGCCTGTCAGTTGCCAGATTGCAACACTAGGCTGGCACAATCTCGAAATATAAAAGGCAACCCTCGTAAGCTCAGTTGACCTTAAGATAAAACAATCTAAAAATGTTAAAATTAAAGAATATAACAATGAGGAAAATATAATATAAAACTAATAAACCTGATGGTTGAATTTTTTATAGATATAGTTCTAACATGTGGGGATGGCGAGGAACTTGGATTTACAATGAAAAAGATGAAAACTGGGATAATACAAATGTTTGAGCATTTCTGAACAAAGAAGCAAAAAATCTGCATTCACCAAGTAGGGTTTTCATAATTCGCGATTGCTCAAAGAAGCTCAATTTGGCGAATCAAGATGTGTTTAGATAGCCAAAGGGATGAATTGCGCGTAAGATGCGAAACGGATCGTATAATGCATAATTAGATCTACAAAATGGTAAAAATATTGTTGTATATCATTCGCATTTGAATATTTTTCGACTAAATTTGCTGCTCTGAAAGTTGGTGTTAAATTTGTTGACTATCAAATTGGGCCTTCTTTTGAAGAATAATAGTACAGTGTGTCCGAAACAAGTGTTCGCACTTAAACTAAGTTCACCAAAAGAATTGCCACAACTTCAACATCCTTATTTCTGAGATCACTGCATGAAAATCCTAAATCTTAAATCAAATTATCGACTTAGTTGTAAGTTTCATTAACTTAACGGCACAGCTTGAACTTTTTGTTCTTAGAAGAAGACTAAAGTACTTGAGATTAATCGAATCCCGTTTATGTTATGAGATTTAAATTATATAAAAAAGTTACTCTTTCAGACTACTATTATAGATCTCTTCAATAAATTTTGTAATAACTTATAAAAAAAATTTTAAAATTGCCCAAGATTTGTTAAAGTGCATCATCGACTGCAGACACCATAGTAAACACTTCCTGTATCAATTTAGTGCGTATATTATAGTTATATAATTTATAGGGATTTGTTTTATGATTTCTACTTGAACAATATCAGCAACTACGAAACTTAATTGATAAGTTTATTATAGTCTGCCCAAAAAAGGAAACACTTACTATTCTTAAACAAAATTCGTGGAATCCAAAAATTCTTGAAATATCTTTAAAAACAAAAGAAAATAAATGAAAAATAGTACGCTATCAGTTCGATATTGAACATTAGGTTGGCATTACTTTTACGAATAAAATAAATCAATCCAGAATTTGTTTTAACCCCAAGTCAGCAATAATCAATAAATAAATTCCTTATAGATAAGCCATTATACCTTTTTAAGAATGCCATATGCTCGAAATAATTTGGTCACAAACTAAGACTAACTTTTCGTACAGTTAAGTTTATTTCTATTTCTAATAAATGAAATCTGTGAATTGCAATTTTGGTCTTTTCCACAGTTACGGTTTACGTTTAGCTTGAAGTTCAATTTTGTGCTGCTTCGTTTTGTCAAAAATCGTGGGAGGCTACAGTTCTTTCAGATTTACCTTATGCCTAAACCTGAAAAAATACTAACGTGTAGCGGCGATCTCGGAGTTTATCTCCCAAAGCCCCATAGAAAACTGAATATTTATATGATTTATATGATGATATATATAAATAGGTAGGTATTTTAGAGAGTAAATTATAACTGCTGTATTTCGATGGTTCAATAAAGGAGCTACGAGTGTGGGAAGGTGCAAGAATGAGTTTTTATTTAATTGTGAGCTGATAAGCTCGACTGAAAACCGCTAATTGTTGGTATTGATCACCTAACGTAAGTAAAGTTATAATATAATGCTAAAGGTTCCATTTTTTTTTAAATTTGTATTTACGAAAAAGAAATTATAAGAGTCTTTTTCTAAATAGATCCAATTGTTGGGTATTTCGGTTTGTACATTAAGTGAATTTACCCATTATATTTGAAAGCTTTGATATATGTCGTCTGTCTCTGACAATAATACCTCATTTTATCTCTTCGAAACGATAGAAATCGGTTGAAAAAATGACATTTATGAGAATTTTTTGTTTTGGTAGCATTTATGGAGCAAGTTCGGTGCCAACAGCAGACTAAAAAATTTGCGTTCGCAGCCTGGAGAATGTGATCTACTAAAGCTACTGGAACTAATGGGGAAGGTTATCCAAGGACTACATCTTATGCGTTTGAAGCATATATTGCGTGAAAAAAAGCAGAAGTAGCTGAAAGTGTATAGGGGGAGTTTATGAGCTGTTAACGCTCGGCCAGTTTTCGGCTGTGGAGCTCAACTATTACTAAAACTGGAGGTCGTACCACACTGGCTGTATTCTCTAGACCTTGCTCTTTCATATGCTGGTTGTTTCGAGGAATGCATACCTTTGGAGGGGTCAGTGGTTCGGATATTCTAAAGCAACTAAAAAAATAGCTCAATGTTGAGTCCAGTGTAGAGAGAACATATTCTTTTTGAGCTGATATTTGAAAGTTGCCGGAAAAAAGGGGAATTGTACTGGTTTTTTGAAGGGTTATGCTTGGAATATTGTATGTTTTACTTTTTTTTTTCAATGAAAACACCTTA
The DNA here is from genome assembly GCA_035046065.1 of Chymomyza procnemis. Classification (NCBI taxonomy): domain Eukaryota; kingdom Metazoa; phylum Arthropoda; class Insecta; order Diptera; family Drosophilidae; genus Chymomyza; species Chymomyza procnemis. The sequence goes on along the minus strand of JAWNOJ010000004.1, from coordinate 12,639,937 downwards.
AAAAATGAGATAATTAAGTTCTACTCCCATGCATCATCATCATTCAGCTCTACAACCCTGGGTGGGTTTTGGCTTTCTCAACAATTCTTCTCCATTCGTCTTGGTTGTAAGCAAGAGCGCGCCAGTACCTTACTTTCATCTTCGGCATGTCATCGTCAATATTGTCCATAAGACGCTTTCTTGGTTAAGCTTTGTTTCTTGTGGAGAGTGGTCTGTATGTCAACACAAGCTTCTATGTCCATCCGTAGATTATGTGGTTTTCCATAAAATTTTAACGGAGTAAATACAACCTTATAGTGGGTCTCTGTAGCGCACGCGTCTCAAACCCGAAGATCGATGGTAGTTAGCAGCTATTTGCCTAGGATAAATCTCTATTAATTAAAGACGCCACCGTTTGGGTTCGGCTATAAGCTGTAGATCCCTGTTCTCTTGGCACAGCCATTTGTAGAGATATCCCCATGCTCTTTGAAGTGATCTTCATAGTCAAGGGGAATAAGTTTATTTTATTCAATCTTAGCATGTCATCGTCAGTATTGTCAATATTGACGCTTTCCTGGTTGAGCTTTGTTTCTTGTGGAGTGTGGTATATTCTGATCCATCCGTAGGACCTATCCAACTTAGCCTCTGGGATTTAATGAATTTGACTACATCTTCGACATGGTTTAAGCTTCATTTATCTTGGGCCCATTCGTATTTTGCTTTCATTCTACTCTCATTGCTTTTCTAACTTAAAGTAAGAAAGACTTAGAAAAACTTGGAAAACCAATTATTATAAAATTAAACGTAAAGACATATGGTAAAGACCCATAGAAAGCTGTCTTCTTTTTATCAGATCTAAGTAGAAGCAAAAAATAGCTTACCTGGTGACATCACTTGCTCAGATATAAAGGAGCAAGCCTAGACTACTGCCCAGCTAATTTAAATATATGGGTGAGCTCATCCTTTATGGCAGCGATAACCAAATGAGCAACAGTTTCTGCAGTTTAACTACCTGTGACTAGCCGCCGACGACCCAAACCCCGCTGGTCAGCGCTGGTATTGTGTTGGCTGGCGGAGTAACTCGGAAAGCTTTGTGCATGTGTACGTGTGTGTGTGTGTGTGTGTGTGTGTGTGTGTGTGTGTGTGTGTGTGGAGTGTGAGTGTGTGGATAGGTTCATGTGCAGCAGCTCTGGCAGCTTGCGTGACTTCATTTGCATGAATTACGTCGCGTTTTTTTGTACAACGCTGCCTGCGCTCCCACTCCTTAGGCAATGCAGTAGTCGTAGTCGACGTTGGCGTCGTCAACTATTTAGTGTCCTTTAGCACCCGGGCACGCACACCCACACACACACATACACACACGTGCCTTAAAAATTGCGGCCACTCTAAGAGAGATGTGGTGTTGGGAACTGGGTTTCTTACTTGCCTTACTTGCCGTGTGTGTGTGAGTGTAGGGTTGACTTGGAGCCAGGGGCTACAGGGCGCGCGCCATAATTGCTGCGAGTAGTCAGTCGCATAGAGCGTCGTCGACTAACGGCGAACCGCGCATTTGGTAGTTGCTTTTTTTTTGTCGCTTTTACCTTTTTATTTTTTTTTCTTTCCTTCTTCAACTTGCCTTAGTTTTTGTTTTTGTTTTTGTTTGTTGCTGCTGTTGGCTAAAAGTTTTTTTGAATAAAAAACTCTATAGACGAAATAGTCTCGTCAGTAGTTGTCGGGCGTCAGGCGTCAGTCGCGTCTGAGGAGCTTCGATAGAAGGTAGTGTGTTAGTTAAAAGCAGTAGTGTCTCCCACTGTGCGAGTGTGTGTGCGTGTGTGTGTGTGCGCGCGCGATTGTGTGCGTGCGTGTGTGTGTGTTAGCCAGTGTTGCCAGAGTTTTTCGAGAGTGTCGTTGCTTTTATTTTCGAATGCAACTGTTTTGTTAACTGTTTTGCATTCAGTCAACAACTTTATTTGCCAGACTGCCGTCGGTTCGGTTTGTCGTAAAAGTGTTTTGTTTTGGGGTTTTTCTCAATATATACTCAATGGCTGCCCCAAACAATATAAAATAAAAAAGCAAAACATACACTTAACCCCTAAGCCTAGTTTTAACGCGTGTGCAAAACATTTGTCAAGAAAGGCAAAGTAAACCCTTTTGTTTGGCTGGTGTTACCATTTAGCAAAAAAATACGCAAAAAGCCGACCATCGCACTGTTTTGTGTTTGTTTTTTTGCTTATGCAAATTAAATGCCTACGTTGGGGGGGCTTGGATTCAAAAAGTGCTTTCTAATTAATGCTTCTTGCTGCTCTGCTCCACTGTTTGGGGGCATAAAAAAAAGGAACACATACTCGTTATATACTCGCATATGTGCTGCATATCTACAACGTTTTCATTGCCAATGTCAATGGCCAGTAAATAAATATTTTAAAGTTGCCTTTGTGTGCAAAATTGTGCATTAATTCATATCTGGTTTTTCGAAATACAATGGATTTAAGCAGATTTTAAATTAATGACGTCTTTGTTGGAAATTATCATGCGATCCAAAGCGATTGCGAGAAAATTTAGTCAAGGTAAGTAAGCAAATGCTTTGTGTTTTTTAGAAAACAAATTGTACAATTTTGAAAAGAAAGTGCATGTTTTATATCAAGTTCTAAAAAAACATTTAAAAATAGTACAAACATAATAGTTAAATTCTTAAAAAATAAATGTGACAAGTTACATTTATTTTTAATTACATTTTTTTTTGGAAGTTGGTTTTGGCAAAATTGTAAAATATTTGCTATACAAAAATTAAGATATATTAAAATAATAAAAAATTATAAATATAAGAAAAGTTATAAAAAATATAACATATAAAAAAAGCGAAAGCAGCTTTTTTGATTGTCAGTTAGCATTGAAAGAAAAAAAAAAGATAAACAATGAGATGATAAAATAATTTTGGTTTTCAAAATTTAGGGAAAGTTCATGAAAATCATGTGACAACGAAAATTATAAACAAATTAACAGAAATAAATTATTATATATATATAAAATATATAATATTATAGGCAATTGAAAAAAATAATAAATTAAACCATTTTTTATTTTTGTAAGTTAGAATTGAAACAAATGAAAACGAATTGTAGTAAAAGAAACAAAAATTTTGAAAAATGAAACAAAAAATAATAATAATAATAAAAATAATTAAAAAAAAAATTTTTTTTAATTTATAAAAAGCAGGAAAAATAATGAAAAATAGGCGACTATCAAAAGTTATCTTCTCTAAAATTTTTGCGAAATTGGAATTGGAAAATTGCGCAAATAATGTAATAGATTAATCGATAAAAAAGTTGAACATTTTAAAAAATTATACAGAATAGACTGTTTCAAAAAAAAAGCACAGAAGGATAAAAAATTGTTGTTGTCGATTTAAAAAACTAGAATTAAAAATAAACAAAAATATAGTTTTGTCGAAAACAAATTAACAAAAATACATTGTTTATAAAAAACGTGAAAATTTTGAAAATAGACAATTTTAAAAGGCAAAGGAATCAAATATTGTTTTTTTTTTATTTTAAAGAATTTAAATCAACTGAAAACTTGTGGCAAAATTCAAAAATAAAATTGATAATAGATAACCGAACAAAATTTTAAAAAATAAGCAACTTTGAAAAAATTCAAAATTCTTAAAAACTATAGTTTCTCTTTTTATTTTATGGTCACAAAGTTACATAAAGAATTTGTTTTCAAATTTTTATGTTTAACTTATCGGGAAAGTACCACGGCAATCTTTACCTGTCTTGAGATGAAATAGAAACTTCCAAATTTAAAAATGTGGAATTTCAAAGACTGTCTACGAACTCCCAAAATTTAAAATCCTAAAATGTATCTCAAATGTGAAATTTCAGAAACTCTTTCATTTTGCCTACGCACTGCCAAATTTTAAAATCCTAAAATCTATCTAAAATATTCATAGACACTGTCGACAAACTCCAAAAAATTAAAATCCTAAAATCTTACGAAAATCTGGAATTGTATATAAAATTTGTTCAAAATCACGAAATTATTGCACATAGACAAAACCAGAGTCAATACAACCTGTGTTTTTCAGTTTTTTTTTTTTGAACCATCAAATTCCTTTCAAATGCAATTAAGATCTGTAATAATGTCATATCCAACAGCATCATCACAAATCACATCTGTTTCATTTAATTGCCCAACTTTTAGCAAAACTTTCGTACAACATCTAAAGTAATTTCAATTTTGGCGTTTTTTCTGTTTTTATTGTTTGAGATAACCGACCGAGTACACATATGGTAATTTTCAAAGTCATGACAAAAAAACACATCGTATTCAAATGTTTAAAGTTAAGTTGCCATGAGCGAATAAGTTGTTTGCTATCAGCAAGACGACTTCCTAAAGTCATTTAGTAATTTTTCATCCGTCTGTTGAAACGGATAATCAACTGACATTGAAAATGTACGCTCTTAAAATGTTTTTCTTCACAGCATTCATGATGATGATAAGCCGAAAGACAAATTGCGGAATTCCATTTCACATATAATATGTATGAGTTTATATTGTTTTTTGAACTAATGGTATCTGGTTCAACTTAAAATTTGTCATGAAACTTTGAAACAATGACTTCTAAAGCGCATTTAAGCTTCGATTTATCATAGAATTAAATAATTCCTAGAATTGGCTTACTTTGTAAGAATGTCGGCAAATTGAATACATTCAAAGCTTTTGTTCGATTTCCTTCGACTGGTTTCAAAACCAGAACAATCTATAAATATAGACGACGTTATAGGAATGCCGACCGACTTGAAGTTCTTGAGCATACCAAGAGGGGTAGTGAGTTTTGCACAGATTATTTTTATGGCTGGCATAGTATGTTGAGCAATTATTATTATTATTTTTTTACTTTGATATCAGGGCAGATTTATGCGCATGTAGGACGCAATTTGAAGACTCGCAGGGAATTCACTTGCGAATTGTGGAATTGATAATAATTTTATGAGGGTAGATGAAGCATACAATGTATTTTTAGTCTGATGATGGCAATGAATAAAAAGTCACTGAGGATTTCATATTTTTCGTAGTAGAGATGAAATGATGCAGCTGTGGGAAACATAGTTTTTAGGGTTATCCGTTTGGGTATACCAAATATAATATAAATATAGTAAAAGTTAATTTAAAATTTCAAATATAAAAAATCTACAAATCTATGTCTTTTCACGCCAATCTTATCTTTTTCTTAATTGACTTATTCGCTCGATTTTTTAATTTTTCGTATTCATTCATTCATTCGCGAATTCGAGCTTTTCGTTCTTCTTCAGAAATAATCAAGTTTTTTCTACCCATTATATTTCGAGTATATCTTAAATAAAAAGTGTAACCGACATTAAAAATCTTTTCTATATAATAGGGGGAAATCATATTTCAAAACGATTATTTATTGTATTATAAAAAAACATATTCATTAATTAGAAAAACTAATTATTTCGTGATATAGAATAATACAGAACCACCAAGAAAAATTAAGTGCACAATCCTACATTCTATCAACAAAAGTACAGTGGCTGCATCTTTTAAAGTTTGCTTATTTCTTATTAATGATTTAATAGCAAAATTGGTCGGATAATCGTTTTCGTAATACGCTTTTTCAAGTAGAATAATAGAGAAATCAGGCAAAAGATGGTTAGGAAAGCAATTTCAGACGGAAAGGTAATACTTGACAAAACATTATTCCAAGTCGTAAAAAATACATCTGATAGTTCCTAAATACATACCAATTCTTATTATGGGAGATACATCTTTAAAAAAAAAGAGAAATTTAAAATTCTTACTGAATTTTTTCCAAAAAGGAACCAATATTTTTCTGGTTCTTTCATACTAACCAACTCAATTTGTAATATTTAGTGCTTAGTTAATAATCTAGTAGTAGTGTGTCAAATCACAAAATTAGTTAATAAAACTTAATGGTTGAAATCCTTCTTCTTAAAATTGATTGGATTGAAGCAAAATTGCTTAATTTTAAAGTTTACAACATAAAGAGGCCGCATTTAATGAAAGGTATTTTCTTTACAACAACAAATTTCGACATGCCCTATAATCAATGCAGAGGATAGCAGAAGATTTAGCGGCAAAAAATTCCTGGAATTAATCCAGCTTTACTTAGATTCTGTCCTATATAGAGCTTCGTGGTACTGCAAATTATTTTTGCGGCATAAACATAGTAGGGGTTTGTTTTTCTGCAGCAGCTAAAAATTGGCAGATGCTCTGGAATTACTGAAGAGAATGGAAAAACATTGCTCCACAAAATGAAGAATTGATTTTGCGTAACTAAATTCTTAGAATAAATCCTAGTTTGCTAGATTCTGTTCCATATAGTGCATATCATAAAATAGACTGCAACGAGCGGGAATCACAATTATTTGAGGAGATTTTTAAGGCATTCAAAATTTGTTGTAATAAACTGAATCTAATGCAATCGAGGCAGTGCGCGATATCAGAATGTCCTCAGCTATTTTTTTTTGGCAAAAATAAGGCTATCTACTTTGCCAAATTATTTATGTACATCTCTCTCTCCTATTATCCATCAAAACGGTAGAAACCGTATTGTATAATTTTCATAATAAATCATACGATAATTCTTATAATAAATTATATGATAGCATTCTTTGTTTAGGCGGACAATTGAACTGCAGCTTCAAAAATCACTTATAATAAATTTCTTGATTGAATTCTTCGTTTAGACTGACAATAAGACAGAAATAATTCTTAAAATATTTATACGATTGGATTCTTCTTGAGAAATATTTCTTATAGTAAGTTATACTATTGGACTGACAATAAAACAGAAATAATTCTTATAATAGTTATACGATTGGATTCTTCGTTAGAAATAATTCTTATAATAAGTTATACGATTGAATTCTTCGTTAGAAATAACTTATAATAAGTTATACGATTGAATTCTTCGCTTAGACTGACAATAGGACAGAAATAATTCTTATAATAGTTATACGATTGAATTCTTCGTTAGAAGTATCTCTTGTAATAAGTTAAACGATTGGATTCTTCGTGTAGACTGACAATAAAACAGAAATAATTCTTATAATAGTTATACGATTGGATTCTTCGTTAGAAATAATTCTTATAATAAGTTATACGATTGAATTCTTCGTTAGAAATAATTCTTATAATAAGTTATACGATTGGATTCTTCGTTGGAAATAACGCTTATAATAAGTTATACGATTGAATTTTCCGTTTAGACGGACAATAAGATAGAAATAACTCCCTTAATAAATTACACGACTGGATTTCTTACGTTTAGACGGACAATTTGATAGATATACCTAAATGTTCGGTAAGAATTATGCAATTTGAATGAACAACGAAACACACTTTAAACAAGTTACTAAAAGTACTTGGAACTAAATTAAATACGCTTTATTCAGCTATATGCGGGAAAATCACTCTAAATCTATCTCATCGCTTAATTTTAATTATAGATACGTTAGGTGTAAGGCTATACATCATCTTACCGCATTACTGCATAATGTGGGTGGCTATTTATACAACAAAAGGAATTTCGCCACAAACACCATCAGATACCCAAATACAAATTACACCAAAAATACTTCACACAGTCATCATATCCGCCTATAAAGTGCAGGTTCAAAAACCACAAAAATAATTTTTAATTTTAACCATAAACCATTACGCCTGCTTTGACCCAACGCTGTCATAACTGTCAAGAACATAACACCAAATTGGTTTCTACTGATATCACCCAAACGATATAATATAACCCTTGAGTTCTATGTTATTGTTGTTGTTGTCATTTATTACCTGAGAATCGATTGTATTAACAGCTATTAAAATATTTTTGTAAGCCCTGCTATCATATCATTCAATTAGGCAAGAAATAGCTATCAATATATGATCGTAAAATATAAAGAAAACAAGAAATTATTTCGTGGCTGATAATGCGAAAGCCTCAAAACTACAGGTCGTCTTTGTTGCCGTTGAGCCGAGCGCCATAAATATATCAAAATAAAAATGTCGTACACTATATTTATGAGATAATAAAGACGCAAAGCAGCAAGAAGATACATAATACATATAGGGTATAGAGTAGGTATACTATATACTATATATATAAGCAGCAAAATTTGCAGCAGACAATGAGAGAAGTCAGCTATATAGAGCGTACAACAAGTGCTTGGCATTTTTGTCGTAGATAAACGCCAGATAAGCTTTAAATCTAGATTAAAATTTAGCTGCTAATCAATTGTAGTACAATGCTTAATGCTTTATAACAGCTATTATCGAAAAAAAAAACTATTTGGATGCTCTATAAAATATTGATTAGAATTCAAAAAAAAAAAAAAATAATGGAATTTGTTTATTTATGAAGTATGCCAGTGAGCTTAGATTACTTTGGCAATGTCTCTTCTCTCATACTGGGTAATTGGGTTAGACAAACAACTGCTAATAGATATAGGCTGCTATGGAGTTTAAATTTCCTGGTCATACGATATCATCTATAACAAAAAAAAAAACAAAACGAACAACAGTTTTATTGTGTGCACTTGTTTGATCGTTGCCTCATCGTAGCAGTAGTAAATGAGTTATCATCATCATCATTGCACATGATATTTTTATGGATTTATAACACCCAAAAACGTTCTTCTAATTTCAACAAATTTATTATCAACTAAGTTTATATGCTCGTTTTCAAACCATTTCAATTTCTAGTCTGTCCAAAAAAAAACCAAATTATAAAAATTGTTTTCGATCGTAGATAACGCAAAGCGATTGTCTAGATAGAAGCAATGATAATGCGCACTGCGTATGAGTTATATTTCTTTAAGAGCCTAAACCATAATTTAATCTGTAAGTACCTTTAGAACTCATCGTAGTACGCGAACTACAAATTGAATTCCTTAAAAAGTACAGCTTCTACTTAATGTAATGAGCGCATTTATCTAGACCAAGCTTTATCTGTCGACCTACTCGGCATCGACTTGTTGTTTACTGCAATTGTTACGTCAAGGCAGTGCGCTGTGTGTGGGCGTCTTTACAGATAATTCTCTGCTCTTTGCATTAATTATTATTATTATAACTCTTTTTTTTTTTCTTATACAACAAGTCGTCTCCGCTGTACAGTACTACGTAGGATGATATAGGGAACTTCCACGGAAATGATCGTATATAAATGGGTCTTTGCATTATCGACTTGGCTGTCAGTTGTCTTGTCACTTCGCATATTGTTTATGAGTGTGAAATTTTAAAATTTATACGTCTTGAGATTCTCGCTAGACAGCTGAGATATGATAGTTTTGATGAGGCTATTGAATTGAGCAAGGCGCTTGTTGTTGAGCAATATGAAAAGGTTGTTCAAAATAACAAAAACATCATGATAAAGGCGACATTTTTGGCGATAAACTGAAGGAAAGCAATATGTTTGGCGAAAAAGACAGTTAAATGGGGCTGATGTGTTGGTATTTTGAAACTTTGAACGATATAAAATTGCTACAAGTAACGAATGGCGCTATGTTGCTTGTAGCTCTCAGCGCCAAATAGCGAATATATTATTTTTTCAAATTTATATTAATTTTGTTTTAATCCCGCTTCGCTTTACGTTTTCGATTTTATACAATAACTCGGTTCTCGGTTCAAAAGAAAGGTTGCTTAACAAACATAAGGCACACATCATACAAAACTGTCCTTCGGTAGTGAATATTCACCTTATCTTTCTGGTAATACTTAATACCATCTCTTATTGGTCGTCTCTTTTCTCATTCCGGCCATTGTACCGATTTTCAATTTCGTAAGATGAAAGTCTGGAGCAACAGTCCAGTAGTCGGAACAGTCAGTAGTCGAAACAGTCAGTACTCCGAAGATGAAAGTCTGGAGCATGCGGCGTGTGGCATAGGGCTTTCCATTTCAGTGTTTCAACATCATTTTTGATCCATGTAAATTCGTTTAAAAGCGCCCGAAACGCAAGGCAGGATGATTTTACATCGGTAAAAAATGATCTGGAAAGCTTATGCCACACGCCGTATTTCGACGGACACAAAAGCATTTTTGGAAGTCATCGGTAAAAAAAAAGGAAAAACTGCTTAAGAGATGGCCAGTGGTATTCAAATATTAAAACGCATAAGTTTTTGTCGAAAATATTCCCCATTAAAGGTTTCACCTAGTGTTGGCAATTTATAGTAGATCAAATCTTCATGATTCCACCTTGACCTTGACATCGTGAAGGATTTGCTTTGGTGTCGTCGTAGGAGATAATAGAAGAGGCTCATCAAGTTTGGCGCTGTATTATTTCTACTTAGGGTTACCGCAACATACCTAAATTTCATCTGCAGTAACGATTAGGTGCAAAAATTCCTTCCTCTCATGGCGTTCAAAAATTAATTCGAAAGTCAAAGATGGCCTGTCAGAATATCTCGACTTCAATCGTACATATTGATCAAATTTCTTTGCTTTTGCATAAATCCCAATTACTTTAACTGAATGGGAATTGTTTACTGACTGAATGATCGGAGCAGATTCGCCATAAACTTTCAAAAGCATTCGATGGGCTACAACTGCACCACAAATGGAAATATTACCCTTCAAGCATAGTAGGGTCCTTAGAAGTCAGAAATTATAATTTAAAATACTCCAGATCAATATTAAGTCTATGATTGTTTCCACAATAAAAAAGCGATTTAGTGTATCCAAATATTCAAAAATAATAATAGTATTTATAGGCGATTTGGCTGGTCTTTTTAAGCAACTTAGGAGCTCGTTTTGGATTTGCAAATTGAAACATGTTGATATCAAAATATTATTCAAAAATTAATACTATTTTAAGGCGGTTTGGCTTGGCTGACTTGTTTCAGCATCTGGACGCTCGAAACGTTTTGAAGCAGTATATTTAATATTTGCAGATAAAATAATTGACCTGTTGATATCCTTTGAAGTTTCATGCACAAGTCGTCATCTACGAATTTGGCTTAAGAAAGAAACGATCAAGTAACAAACTACAAATTTTTACAATAAAACCATTTTCGCTCAAAATATTATCAAACTATAAATTCTTTGTAGTGTTAGTCTTATGATACTGACAGGGTAAGCAGTTGACTTAACCTAACTTGCTAAGATCGAAATGCACAGTAAGATTGAGAAAGCACTCCTTGCATGTTTCCATCGTAGAGGGGATACACTTAACCAAACTGGTTGCATATACCCATCTGTACAACCAAAATCCGTATATTGTTTATGATCACTATTCCAGAGGCTTTGACGCACAACTTAGGGCGCACTGTGCATCTTTTACCAATAATATTATCATTTTCATACAATAAAGTTTTATTCCAAACAAAGTTTTAAATTTCTAACATATTTCTCGCAGTGTAATTTAAAGCTCATATATTCATCTCGTCTAAGTTAATTGTTTATATTTTTAGTTAGAAAAGAGATAGCCACATTTAACTTTAGATAGCTTCAGTCATAGCGACAAGCTCAACAAATTAAGTACTTACTTAGAGAGAACCGATCAGAGAGCAAAAACACAAATACATAGACAAGTAAATACATATATCTCTGTATATATGTATATACATAAGTGCTTGAGTTTTTTATTTTTATGAACGCCTCTAGTATTAGCGGCTGTTGACGTGACGAAAGAGTTGCTTCTGTTACTGGCTTGGCTAAACGCTGCTCTGTCACGCTCCCAATCCTCGCCAACGACAAAAAGGCAGCCTATAAGCGAGGGCGGTATGATAAGTTGGTTGCTTTTTGGTTATTGGAAAGCAGCAGTAAAAATTATTGCTATACATTTTCCGAAATGATTTTTTCCAAAACGCAAAAGTAGCTCTGGAAATATTGTAAAAGACTATCAAATCATAAAATAAAATAAAATAAAATAAAATAAAATAAAATAAAATAAAATAAAATAAAATAAAATAAAATAAAATAAAATAAAATAAAATAAAATAAAATAAAATAAAATAAAATAAAATGAAATAAAATAAAATAAACTTAAAATAAAATAAAATAAAATAAAATAAAATAAAATAAAATAAAATAAAATAAAATAAAATAAAATAAAATAAAAAATGAAATGAAATGAAATGAAATGAAATGAAATGAAATAAAATGAAATAAAATGAAATAAAAAAAAAATAAAATAAAATAAAATAAAATAATTGCTACCATAAAAAAAGAAAAGGAATAGATTCGTATAGATGAAAAATTGTTTTTTTGGAAAATTAGAAAGTCGTTCTTCATTATGTTCGAGAAATTTTTTAAAAGAAAATCCTACAATAATAATAAACCTCATAAAGGAATACCATTTCGTTTGGTATTCGTGTAAGAATATAGCACCACAACTATTACATTCTATCATATTAAAATTATTTCCCTTGACCAAGGTGGAGCATAGGATATAGTGGAGCATTCCTATGTAAATAGCGTCTATTTGGCACTTGAGTACCAAGGTATGAGCTGCTGTAATGTTATTAAAAAGAGTAGTAATAATTGAACTTAGAAAAAAAAATGATTTAGAAGAAAACCATAAAATAAATATATAAATTTAAAAATAAACAAGATATAAGAGTAAACAAATTTTTTGTATTATCAGCTCTCATAAACGTAAGTCTATTCTAATTATGAATTTGCTTAAGAAATTTGTTATAAGAAAATCTTTCAATAATAATATTCGTTAAGGCATAGAATATCATACCAATCACCAGAACTTATTTTTAAGCTAATAAACGATTTTTCGTATATGAAAGATCTTGAATCTTTAAAACTTCGAAGTGATTATTAAAATTAAAAGATTTTAAGAAAAAGAAACAGCAAAAAGGCACGGCAGCCACTAGTAATATAGCTCAAAAAAAAAAATTATATGATTATTAAAATTCATATACATACATATATAAATTGATCTTTTAAGATAAATTACAGAATTGCAGTCAAAATCTAAGATTTGTCAAAAAGTATTGACAATTTAATAAAGAGTCAATCTCTTAAGGAAGTAAACATACATAATACTATCGATGCATTATAATTTTAATGAAATTTAACAATATTGTTAAAAAGTTAAAGGGATTGGGCTGGACTATAGCCATTCAAGGGAAATATGTTTTCAAAACTTTAAATTGGCATAGGACTTTGCGAAAATAAGCTTCAACTGTGATCAATTTTTTTTCAAGTTAACAGCAAAAACAAAAACTTAGAGTTTTACCAAAAGCATAAATATGCGAAAGTTTTAATGGATCATACCTGGATTGAGTGTGGCTCCGTCTTCTTCTTAATTATGAAAATACACTAAGCTTAAACTGCGAGATAAAATATACGTTGACCAAAGTGATGATAATATTGTCAAAACAACATTATACCTAAAGTAATTACAATTCCAAGTACCTCAACTTCTAAAACCAACCTCGCATTTTGATATCATGGTACTTCAATTGCGGTCGTCTCTGTGCTCATAAGTACTTTTTAGCTTAGTATTTGTATGTTTTGGAGGTCTCATTTGTTGTCGTTGGCATTGTCGTTTTCTATTACTGTCATACATGAGACGCTGTCGGTTGGCGCACAGCTCCACACGTCTTGGGCGATCTATTTCCAAAATAAAAAGTTTCAGTATTCTTGAGATACGCCTTAAGTGTAATTGTGTTTGTGTGCGTAGCGCCGCCGTCGCCGCCGCCGGTTCAATTGTCAACGAATAGTTTGGCGTAGTTTGTTGCCTGATTAGCAACGGCAGAAGACAGTGTGAGTGCTAGGCATCGCAGTGAGCAGTGTGATTCGATCAGTTCAAAGTGCAAAAAGTAATTCAAAAAATTTTGGTTTAAACACAAATTTCTCACGCTAATTAAAAAAAAAGAATTGCAGTTTTTATTGCAAAAAAAAAAGGATAAATAAGAATTCCGAGCTATCCCAAAAAGGGTTTACCCAAGTGAGTGAGTGACATTTTAATTATTTTTGCACTAATTTTTGCATGCTTAGAAATCACGCCAAAATGTAGAATCTCTAAGCGTTGTACCCTACAATTAGCGGCGTATCTTGCGGCAGATGATACCGAAAGTGTGCGTACCGCTGCCGGAAGTAGGTAGAGACAAAGAGACTTCCGTTGCACAAATTGCAGTGCTACTAGTTGTGATTGAGGACGCGTGTCGCAGTTGCAGCTTTCGATTGCATAGATAGTGCGCATAGAGTAGCTCTGCCCGTCTGCCTGCCTGCCTGCTGGCCTAGCCGGTTTGACAGTGGCAGTAACTCAATACCTTGGCGTCAACGCCCCGTATAGTCAGCTAGTCCTTGGCAATTGCAGCATGCACATCTTCGTGCTGCAGACAACTCTAACAGCAATAGCAAAACTTAACGTACATGAGGCATTTGACCTCGTTATAATTATACGTTATGCACTACTTCTGCCACTACTTTGTGTGTGGAGTCCTTCTGACCCTTCAGACTACTTCAAATTTTGACTTGAGCTATACGGCAGCAGCAGCAGCAACGTCATTCAAATTGAAACTACATGGTTTTGGTTTTTTTGGGGGTATATATGGTATATTTTTGTGTTGTGCGCTAAAAAGGACGACTTCCGTTGCGCCGCGCCAAACAATAGGCAATGCTTTGCTCTTAGACGCGGCATAGCCGTTGGGTAGGGGCATGTCAATAAGACAAAACTGCAAAGTACAATTGAAATCGTAAGGTTTTTACAAGATCAGCATAGGTAGATATTGTGCCCTACCTACACGGGGGCACTTGAATGGAAATGTATGCGCACAATGAGCCAACGCTGACGATGACTCAAGACGTTGACAAGAGTACTTTTTGATTTCTTAAAAGTTTTTATTTTTTTTTTGTCAGGAACTCTGCTGCCTACTGTTAAAGTCAGTCACATTGGTAATCATACAAAAGCTAGTCGCGTCACTGCTATTGTCCTGGCTGCAGACAGTTAGAGTCAAAGATCAGCCATCCAGCTGAGTTAATTATAGACGACAGTCGTACGATAGTACATGGCCAGCGCACAGACAAAAAGCAGTCACTCAAAGGAGTTGAGTTGAGCTCGTATCAGCATCAGCTGTAAATATTATTTCAAGTTCAGCAACAAGCCGGAGGTCATAATTGAGAGCAGTAAAAAAAATTTTGGCGCGCATAAAAGTCAAATTAAGATTAGTCGTGAGGAGTTAGCGTAAAGTCGTGTGCAAGTCGTGAGTGTCGTGATTCGTTTGAAAATCGGAATAGCATCATGAGTTGGCTGAGGAACGCTGTGTTGAGCATAAGAAGCATATTGGTCGTGAAAAGTAGAACGAACATTAAATAAGTTTTGCATAAGGAACGTCCAATACTTATAGCATAGTAACTCACCTCAAAACCTCAAATTTTATTCTCAATTAAAGTATTTCTTTAAATCCGAAGTTTACAAACCAAGACAGCTAAAAGTATCTTAAAAATAATACATAACATCTCAACTCGTGATGGTATTTGTATTCATGACATATATAGCTGTGACTAGAGATCTTTAAGTAACAATTAGATGCATTCCCGGCTCTTATTCGTGCTAAAAACGGCAACCAACGTATTTGCATCTTATACCTGATATAAACCAAATATTAAGTTCTTATTCTGAATTTTTTCGACACATATAGTCACGACAGAGCTTGAACATCATTTTCGACTCGTGATAAAAGTTATATAGCAAATATATTTTTATTGCGAAAATTTCATATTTGACATATTCAGATTCACGAATCATAAATAAAGGCACGTCAACATTTATAAATTATTTTTAAACAAATTTTAGTCTATATTTTAAAGCCTTACATGTTCGTGACCGTGATACTAATTATATTACAAGTAATTCAGCCGTATTCCTGACATTTGTCCTTATCACAGCTACCTACAGATATCTTTGAAACTTATTAGCAACGCAAACCAAGATTTTATAATTATTCTATTTCAAGTGATTGTTACTCGTGACAATTATATGGGGAAACATGTTTAACCCGAAATAACTTAAAGTAATTTAGACTTATTTCTGATATTTATCCTCAATCTAGACATCAACATCTTTATAACTTATTTGTAATACAAACAAAGAACAACGAATTACTTTTTTTAAGTTATTTTTTATATTTTTATGAGCCTTACTCAAGACAATATCAAAATAAACCAAATTAATACGTTTAATTCTTGTTCGTGAGTAACAATTATAACTTTACACCTACAAATAGTTTTGAAATTTATGATTTGAAAAATCACTAAAAGGCAAATATTTTTATATATTCCTAATAAATACCAAATCTTAAGATTTCATTAACGATTTAACGTTTAACCCCAAAAAACACATTCCGAGTCACGAATCATAATTATAATACCGCTTTCAAGACGCTTTGATTTGTTCTTGAAAATCGAATATATTAGTCTAATAATACTTCTCCTCAACATAGCCAACAACAACTTTGTTACTTATTCACAAGCCAAACGAATTTTATTTTTTAAGTTATTTTTGATATTATTCTTATTTTAACACGAGACAATATCATTAAAACCCATAGCAATTTTAAGCCTTCTTCGTGAGTCGCGTTTATAACTTTTCAGTAACGAATAGTTTTTCAACTTTTTCGTCCTATAAACTAAAAAAAGATTAAATATATTTTTCTTTTTTGCCATTGCTATGATATATACTCAGACCAATATCAACAAAACCACGAACACTTTGTTCGTAAATCACGATTGTTCCTTGTTCAGGACACCTGTTGATCTACTTCGTGACGCGTAAAATATTTTACGACAAAACAAGTTTAAATTCTTTTGTAAAGCATCCAATATCAATTTTAGATTTTGGCTGAATAATGCCTAAGATCATTTATTCCATTGCAAAGCATTGATCATGAATCAATATTATGACACTCATAAGATATGGCTGCTTGTGATCATGACCAAAGCAAGCCAGTAAAACTTTAAACTTTTTGTATTGGGCCTTTAATCAAACAAAAAGGCTTTAAGTCCTTTTTGTAATACTTTGATATTGTTTTCAATGTTGATTATCGTTAATACGGTGGCGATTATAATCACAAAAAACAAAAACAGATAGCAAATCATATCTGCGATATTTTTGGCAGATTAAGTTATCAAGGTTCTTTGCTCTTAATCATGCAACTGGTGGAGTTTGCTATTATGAATCATTAAAATAATCAATCGAAAACTACTTAAAATATTATACGTTTCTTATCGTGATAACACAATATCCAAAAATAGATCTAGACTAACGAGAGGCTGTACAAAGCATTCTTTAGTATTTTTATACGATGAGTCGTATTATTAAGCACGACACAAAGCTAATCGGATAGATATCTAAAGATTTGTCGTAATAGACAAGAACTGAAGTGTATCTCTTTAGCAGAGCTTGTGAGTAGAAATATGGGTTACACTGTTTTTATACCGAACCTGAGTTTTTTTAAGATCTTTTATTTCACTACAAGTTTTTCACAACCATTTTATTTATATTAAGCGAATCAGAGTTTTAAAAATGTTTGCATCATTTCATTCAAGAGCACTTCGAATTTCGTGAGTTATTCGCTGCTGACTAACACCTCACGCGTTCTGCACTAATTCAAGCAGCATTAGGATTTCAAGTTCTTATTAGAGTAGATAACTCAAAAACTCTTTCTATTTTGTTTATTTTTGCTTAGAATAAAATGTTCATTGATTTTGTTTCGAAAAACACAATTTAATCGAAGGTACTTTCACGCTGTCATAGCACAACTATATTATATGCAGTGTTGCTAGTTCTCTGCAGTTTTAAGATCTGCGAAACAAACAAAACATAGGCTTAAGTTACCTAATTCTGCTACAAGTTTTTAATAATCATACTCAAAGCGTTTCCGGATTAAAGCGCAGAATTCCCAATATTATTATATTAAAAAAGCACTTCGAATTTCGTGACTTCTTTTGCTGTGAACTAAGGCCTCACGCGCTCAGCACTAATTAAAGCAGCAGTAGGTCTTCCATGAAATACCCAACAAGAAATACCCAAACATCGCTTAGTTCTGCTTGCTAGTACATACAAAAAAAAATAACTTTCTGACCTTTCGCAGAATATTGCATATACGAAATTTATAGCTCTCTATGAAAAAAAAAAAAAAACCAGGGCGTTACTTGTCAGCCCTAAGAGGCGTTTAGTCCATGAGTTATGCGATTTTTTGTTTCTCCTATATTCACTTTCCGACGGCGCCTATTCAAATTTTTCAACTCCTTTGACAAGCAGCTAAGCGAAATGCAAATAAAAAATTCATCCTTTTTATCTATTCGAAAAAATTATGTGACAAGGGGCTCAACATAACTTCGATTATGTTGTTTTAATTTAACGCTATTAGCAGCCCCTTTAAACACCGCACCATGCATGCCAAGGAGCGACCCTTGCAACCCTTAACCCTGCCACGTTGATGGGCACATCACCGCACCGCGTACTCCGCGTCGCGCGTTCGCCTAATTGACTTGCTGTTTGACAAACGCAAATAGATATGTCTGACACCACTCTTTGCATGCCGAAATTCACATATTTCAAAATTCATATTTTATGACTTTGGTTTTTATCACATTTATATTGTTGTCTTTTTTTTCCTGGTTGGCGGAAGCAGGGGGCTACTTTAGGCCCTTAAGTGGCATATTCCTCATGCAAATAAATAACAAGTCCATAAATTTATGAGTCTATCCAATAGAAGTAGACAGAGACAGTTACATGTGTTTAACTTGGTAGGGTTAGCTTATTTGTTTGACTTTTTAGGGGTTTTTGTTTTGTTGTTGTTATTATCCGTAAGTTATGTAGTCCAAGTAAATGTTTAATTTATTTATGTGTAATGTGTGGGAATGCAGAGAGTTCAGAAGATTGCAGATTTTGCATCGGTAAAGTTGCAGCGAAAAGAAGTTCGACAATTTGTGTTTTTTTTCTTTTTTTCTGGAACGACTACTTCTCCAACCTTTGGTAACTATCATTCCATATTTTATGAGTGTGGCGCAAGGCATAAATTTAAATTTACAAATAATAAATATTATCAGCAAAATTTTAGCTGATATTTCATTTTAAACTATTCACATATGCGGGCCGCATTAAAATTATGAGGGAAAAATATTATCAGCAGATGTTTTACGGAATTTGTGTACTTTGTAAAAATTATAAATAGAAAATATTGTTATTGTCTAAGTTGCATATAAGTACTGAAGTTTTTGCACATCTTGTGCATAGATTTTTTATAGTCGAAATACTTTACGTATTGGCACAATTTTGGATTTTATATGCTAAAAGTTTAAGTAACCTAAGCTTATGAAATATAGTTCCTAAATAATGCCACAAGTACTGCAGTAAAGTTGATAAAAATCTTAAAATTTTCGTTCGTAGATAATAAAAAATTTGGAACTAAGTTTGGGGAATAACACTTTTGAAGCATTTAGGCATAGTAAATATTTGACAGCCTTATATGAATATTGAACTTTGTTTATCAAACGAACTTAAGGGTTTTTCCTTAATCCGTTGAAAAGTATTGACAATTGTGGACTCAAATATGTTAATTTACCTCAAAATAATTGTACACGAAATCGCTGTATATCATAATTTTTGAAATTGAGCACAAGAACTTGCGTTGAGTAATTCAGCTACAAAGGCTGACAATTTAAGGATTTTAAGTGTGATTTAAAACATTTTTTAAATAAAATTGTCTTAAATTTTTTTTGTGTAAAAGTTTGTTAGCTCGAAAATTCATTTCCCATTTTCGTATACTTGGATTGAAGAAAAGAATTTTTCAGTAGCAAATTTCATAGTTTTGCGTACTTTTGACTTAAATGAACAATTTGTAAAGTTGCAACTTAAGTTTTGTTGTATTTGCTTGCCAAATAATCAAAAGCGATTATTTCGATTTTTTCTTATTATATTTTATTTAAAATACTTGCACGTTCAGTACATGAAGCCTATAAGTTAGCTTGTAGATTTTTGTTATGGAGCGAGTTGAAAAGTTTGTGAAGCATTTTAAAACTTAAGTCTACTTTGGTAAACCCTACTCTTCATATTTTTTTAGTTACTAAATAAAAATTAAATACTTTCTTGGATACTTAATAATAATTTGGTCTCTTAGAAAATCGAGTTCTTTAGAGCAAGATTCAAAGTGTGAATGAGAAGTTTTTGAACAATAAAAGTTTGTTGTACTTTAAATATTTGCTAGCTTTACAAGTTCGAAAAATCCTATATGGCCATATAGTTTCAAGATACGATTTTTAATATTTTCAATATGGTTCAGAACATCACGTCTCAAAATTTTAAATTGAACTAAAAATATTATATTTATTTATACCCTGTCCCAGCCATAAATGTTGTGGGCGTAGGTAGTGTCCTCGCCGCTTAACCCGAAGTTCGGTAGTTCGATTCTATGGTATAGCACTGTTGCTTTTGTCTAGCACTGTCGCAGCTAGCAAATAAATAGACGCTAATTGCTTTGGCTTTGGCTCTAAGTTTGAGGTTCTTGCTCTCTTCAAACAACTATTAATAGAGAGATTCCCCATGCTACCCCATGGAGTGAGAACCATAGTCTAAAGAAATAAATTTATTTATTGAGTGTAATAAAAATGAATCCATTATGTTCGCCTGAGCTTGAAAACTTAAATTGCCATAGTTAGTATAATCTGTTTTATGTCATATATTCGCCGTTTTGTTCCATAGCAGTATTTATTAAAGCCAAGAATGACTTATTTGTCGGAACAGAAACTTGCACAGAAAATTGAGAATTTTGAGGGCAAAATTTTGCAGCAGTTTTCTACAACGTAACGCCAAAATGAAAATGCTGAATGCTGAAATTAAAATTATTTTAATAGTAAGAAGCTGATGTTACCAAGTTTTTCACTGCTTAGAACGCTTTTAGTTGAGGTGACTAGTCCGCTTTGAAAAAAATTGCCAGCACCCAATTATTTGCAGATTCATTAGATTGACATTTCGCTATTATTTCATCAAATCCTATTATTGATACAAGGCAATCTATGGCTTTCCCAGAAGTAGATAATGATTTACTGCCACACACACTTTCATGAAGTTTATTGTGCCAAAATGTTTCGCAGCACGATAAACATTCGCTAACACTACAAAATATCAATTATTTGCAATTTGAAGCAGCACGCACCGCCCATAAAACGGTCAAGTTAAGATAGCCATCGAGAAAATAAGCAAATACCCCCGCACCTAAGCAAATTACCTGCTACAAAACTGATTGAAAGCTCAAAACTTTGACGACAGATACAAAGTTAATTTGCAAAACAAACCCCCCAAAAAAAGTCGGTACAGTTATAAGAAATTCCCCCCCTAAATGTAAATATGCTATGTGGCAACAACATATGTACACAGTCACACAAACAATAAACAGAAACCACAGTGGCACAGTGGGTAGGAGAGCAGCGAACAGCAGAAACCGCACAAAAAAAAAATGGGGAAAAAAAAGCGCAACGGTAGCAAGTGGAGCAAGAGTGTGGGCGCAGGCGGGTGGTGGAAAGACGCTGGCTAAAAGCACAACAACAACAACGACGAAAAAAAAGAAACCAAAGTCGTCGTCGCTTTCAATTATAGCCGTGAGTATTTTTGTGGCCAACACACACACACACATACACAAAAAGACTGAAGCATACACGGATACACACACACACACATAGAGACACTGAGGCGCACACAGATACACCTACACAAAGCCATTAGCTTAATGTGCGCTTATTGCGCACGCTTTGGTTAGACAGTGGGCGTCTGTGGGGAGGGGAAGTTGGCGTTGGGTGTTTGATATGGATTGTGGGGAGGTGCTGTGGGGTGCTGTGTATAAAATAAAGTCACCCTAAAACCACAAGGAGCAAAGTTCGCACTGTCTGACGTGCACAGGCTGGGCTGAGTTGGGCAATGTGGGTGGCAGGCTGGCAATTGGACAGACAGAGGCAGAAGAGTGTTTGTGTCGAGTCAATGGTGGTTGGGATTGGCATTGGGTTTGGGTTGGCAATTGGAATGTGCCTGTGTGTGTGTGTGTGTGTGTGGTTGTAAGCGCAAAACCGCAAACAAACAAACAAATATGTCGCTGCGTCGTGCGTGCAAAGGAGATAGCGACAAGCGTGTGTCTCTATGTATCTCTCTGTATCTTTCGTGCGCTGTGCGTGCGTGTGTGTGTGTGTGCGTGTGTATCTACGTGTGCGTGTGCATAATGAATGCGAAGATGTGCACGCCCTATTATCCTGACTCTGGCCATGTGGCTCCTCCCCAAAATGCAAACGATGAGCTGGACGACAATTCGTAATGCTCGTCGTTGTCGTTGTCGTCGTTGTCGACGTTTGTCGTTGTGTGCATCACTGAGATCTACCAGATATATAGAGACAGCGCACATCTATTGTTCGGCTGCTGAGGTAAATAAACGAGCAGCTCGTGTAAATACTCCGTGCTTATGTACAACAAACAGCTGCTGCCGTCTGTCTCTGTGTGTGTGTGTGTGTGTGTGTGTGCAGCTATCCTTTTGTGGCCAGAGACAAAGCACAACTAACAGTGGCAGCAGCCGCAGCGCCCGCTGCTTCGGGCATCCTCTCTAGCTGTTGCGCTCGGAAAACGAAATTGCTTCGTGGCTGGGGTGAGTTTTGCTGGCAACTGGGTGTGTGTGTATGTTTGTGTTTGTGAGATAATGATGCTTAGAAAACTGACACAGATACACTTTGAGACGCATACAGACATACAGGGACACACACACACACACACACACACACAGAGCTATGCACAACTGCAGGGTTGTGCCGCTCACAGCGCCGCTCTCTGCTTTCAACCCCTGCTGTTTGTTTTGTTGTGCGGATGCGTAATGTGCAGATAGTCATCAGCAACTGCGATCAACAGCAGCAACATCATCATCATCATCATCATCATCTTCATCAACTGCAGCAGCAGCGGCAGCTTGCGGCAGATACTAGCACCACCAGCAGCAGCAGCAGTGGCAACCAACCAGCCGCGCTGTCGTCGTCGCCGCCGCCGCCGCCGCCACTCATACCATATCCAACGTCTGCCAGCCTGGCCATCATTTCGATTTTAGATTCAGTACGTCGCTGTGCGTTCGCAGTCACAGTTCGCAATCAACGTCGTCGCTTACTCACACTCTCGCAGTGACACTCACACAAACACACGGCAACGCACACTCTCACTCACACACACACACACACACACACACTCGTGCAAGCTGGCATATCGCGACGTCAGCACAATCACAGTCTCGTACTCTCGGCCAGCGTCGCGTATCCGTTCGGTACTCAGTCTTGTAAAGACAACCGGCAGATAGAGACGACACCAAATAAAAATAATTTATAAAAATAAATAAAATACAATAAAATCCAAAAAAAAAAATTGTAAATAAAACTAAACTAAAAACTACCAAAAAATCGTGAGAATAAAGCCAAAAATTAAGCATACGCCGTGTTTACGTTTAAGCCCTAAAATCTTGATTTTATACCCAAAGTGTGCCGCTGCATTACGGCCATGTTACGTCGCGTGTTGCCATAATTAAACAGTTTCTTTTGCTTATTGTGATAATTAACTAGCATTCGTAACATAATTGCAAACATTTGCAAGTAGCCACGCGTTGTAACATGTTATTCGATCGTTATGTTATATCAGGTTGGTTTGCAACAATATCTAAGACTTTTGGCTAACAATATGTTTGGTGCTAACCCGTGCTTGGAACTTACATTTGTTTATCTACCTACACATGGGAATTATCAGTTACTTCGCGCGAATCACAAGTTTTGCGTTACAAATTTGTTGCAAAAAATATTTGCAATATTTGAAAGACTTATTCATAATCAATACAAATGTGAATGCACTTCTTGAATTATTCTGAAATGCTCTTTGGTGAATTAAAGCTTAAGATTATGTAAATGGGTTCGTTAATATTTAGTTGATTTTGGCATGTGCGTTTTGCAGATCCGTCGCAAAAAATGTTATATAAAAGGCGCACATTGAAACAGGATTGCGTTTGTAGAGGTTATCAGAGATAATTTCAATGAATTGTAGTAAAATGCGGAGTCTTTGTGCAATCACTTATAGATATTCGCATATTGAATCCCTGAAGCAAAGATGAAGTATACAAGTTGTCTGTTTGCAACAAAAGTAGTTGTTGTTCTGTTGAACAATTTCATAGACTATTCTTTTCGATTTCAAGCAAATTTTTACTTAAGCTTTCAAAGAGAAGTTTCATAAGTAAATAAAAAAAACAAGAATTTATTTTTCTCAACTAGAACTCAAAAAGTGAAGTATGCATTAGAAAAAGCTGTTCAAGGCGAATTGGGACTTTCAGCTACAGCCTATCGTATCTTTAGATATCAGACATAAACTCAAGATTCTAAAAAAATAAAATATTGCTTCAAGTTATTTTTTGGTAAATTTGTATTTGTTTAAAAATTAAACTTATTAAATTTGGAATAAGACATTTGGTAACTTTAAGTTTGACGCGCTTCAACGAATAAGTCTAATTTTTCTGAAAAAATTATTAACGATAGCAAGCGAAGTTATAAAATGATTTGAAGTTTGAAGTTTGAAAAAGCTTTCAATATCCATTTATCAAACACATTTATCTTAATTAATAAAAACAGCTACAAAACAAGGAGACTACATAGGTAGCTAGAATTTTCAATAGAAACTATTCTAAAAAGAGTTTTACGGTCTTAAAAATGCACTAACATTTAGTTCAACATTAGCAAAAGATTAACTTCAGAAAAATTTGTTCGAAGCAAGTGCTTATAGACTAAATAGAGCTTATAAATCAGCAGCTTTGTGCAACAGCAGTTAAGAACTTGGATTAGGCAAATGGGCTAGCATTTAGATAAAATTTGGCATCACAGTGAAATGAGATGTAGGTCAAAAAAATATGTGTGGCTTTTTATATTTGAATATAATATAGATCTTCTTTTAAGCAGAATAGAACTCAAGAACTTTCACTAAAATCTAAAATCTAATATTACTTATTTCTAATATTTTAAACTTAAATCTGTAAGCCAATCGAAGCACGAGAAAAATTTGTGCCAACTATTTTATGTTCTTTTAGATCTACAAAAGCCAATTTTTTTTTCAAAAATCTCAGTTTTGTTTGAATTATCGTTGAAAATTGATAGAGTTTGTGGGTTGACTAGAGGTTTTAGTGCTTATTAGAGATTTTTTAAAATACATTTTGAACTTTTAGAGGTACTAGACTATTTTGCTGCAAGCTTGTTTCACAAAAAATGAGTTTTTTGAGAATATTTCTCAAAACATTATATTCGATCTTGCAGTTTGACTGAAGAATGAAGATTCTACCCTTATAACAATATTTAGTGCTTCTACAGCTTTAGGAGTTAATATAATAATTTTTCTTAACATTTGTTTAGAACTGCAAAGAATGTCATTTTAAAATATATTTATTTACTTGTTTCACTGCAGACCTTTTAAGTGTGGTAGAAACTTAATTGTTGGAAACTTGAAACTTAACAAAATGCAGCAGAAGCTCTTTTAGTAGAGCAAATTTTCAAAATATTTTTACCATAATTTCTTAACGTTTTTTAGTGCTTTTGTTATTTTTAGCGTAATTTTTTAGTACATTTAGAACTAAAGAGTATGAAAGTGTCAAATCTGCTAAAGGTATTATTTTTAATTTAAAATACTTAGAAAACCCAATCTTCAGCAAATTTGTATCTTTAGCTTTTTCTTATAATTTTTTCACAAATATTTTTTGAGTTTTGTAGCTATAAAGGAAAATAAAATGTACTAAAGTTTAGCAAAATCATTAATTACTTTATTTTTATACTTTTCAAAAATCATTTTTTAGTAGTTTTGACGCTAAGTATGATAAAAGTTCCTAAACGCTCTTGCATTCCTCAATCACAAGTATCTGCAGCTAACAAATGACTTAGTAACTTAACAATTGTGAAATTGTTCTCAACTTGTGAGTAACTTACAGGCGCCTCTTTTAAGTCAAAGAAACAAAACACAGTTCTTTTTGAAAACTAAAAAACCTCCAGACAGCAGCCGTCTCTATATATAGCACTCAGCCCAAACAAAAGACACCTGCATTCTGATTGGCGTCATAAACAAATTAACCAAAACTAATTTTCAAGTAAAATAATGAACTAAAGTCCACAATTTTTATCATATGCGCCCATATACCATCCATCCGAAAAAAATAAACGTAGTCGTTGTCGCTCTTATCTCATATGCAATTTCTATGGTTAGTCAAGTGTCTAGGTGCGAGCATTTCGCACACTTGAAATATTTCGCTGATTGGTGTGAAACCCAGCGACGGCGACGCCTTTCGCCTTAAGACCCTAACGACCGGAGTGGTACCAACAGCAAATAGCGTGTGCCTCTAAAGCCGCCGACGCCGCCGCCGCCAAGATGTACCAGGTTGGGTGCACTTTTGCGCTTAAGAGAGACCGCAACTAAGTATTTTGATTATTGTATTTGAGTATCTGTGCCGTTGCCTACGTGTAGATAGTTTATTTATGTAGCAGATACTTATCGTTTTGAGTTGTGACAAGCGTTCTTGTTTCAGTATCTTTTATGTTATTTTGGACCTATTTGGTGTTATCTGCCACTCTGGGTCTTGCACTTGGACGCGTTGTCATATTTTGTCTAACAGCTCAAATTACGATTTAGTTTCAAGTGTTCAAATAAGTCGGCGTAGGTAGTGCTCTCTCTCGAAACATATGTACTACCTAGCTATCGGTACAACAGAAACAAATAAATAAATAATCGGTGCGTAATTTGTGTGAACTAAGGATTTTTGGAATTGTGTGGGCTTGTGCGAAGACGTGAATACGCTGCCGCAGATACACTGTTTTTATTTTATAAACAAATCGTTATTGATTAAAGGTAGCACAAAAGCATGCCGACTTACCTGCAATTTGGGCTGTAAGGTTAGAATGTAGAGTATTAGTCATGGTTTGGATTAGATTTAATTTAATTTTGGTGTGTTTGCGCTTAATAATGCCATTAGGCTTGGCCATTTTTTTTTGTTTCTGAATTTCTTAAATTGTGGGTTTATCTATCAAAATATCTAATCTAAAAAAAAGTTACTTTTTGCAATCGTAAACAGCTGCATTTGGTTATTTTATATAGAAATATTTTTAAAAGATAAAACATTTTATGGCCAATTATAAATAATAATTTATTAAACTGTGACTATACTTTTTGAGTAGCAATTAATTCGCCTTTAAAGCAGCAAAATATTTATTTATATAATTAAATTAAAAAATTACTTTCATGCAGTAGATTGGAATTGCATAAAATGAGACAAAATTTACAATTAAAGATTTTTTGTTTTAATCAAAGTTTTATTTATAATCTGTCTTAGGAAATAGGTAAATTGGTAATATCTATAAAATTAAGAGGAATAGTCGATTTCCATTGATCTCCACTATTTTGTAATTAAAGAAATTAATGACTTACGATGCAAACAAAATAAAATTCATTTCGAGTTTGAATTATATATTAAAATTATAAAAATTAAGCCATAATTAAAACATTTTAAGATATTACAATTTTTGCTTATATGTAAAAATACTTTTAAAATAAATATAATTTACAAAATTTTGTTTCCAAATTGTTTATTATTATTTGTAAGTTTTAAAACGTTTTAAATGTTTTTTTTAATTTTATTCAATTTTTAAAATTTGCGAAAGTAATTTTCATTCAAATTGATTTAAAAACTGATTTGATTCTTTAATTTTTTCACATTTCTTTCAAAAATAATCAATTTCTAAATCAAAAAAAGTTCTTAAATCTTTAAAAAAAACCCGAAAAATGGCTAAAAAATTAGAAGGCCAGAGCGCATTAATTTTTTAGAGTTGGCATTCAAAAATCGTTTGAGAGTTGGACAAAAGTAGTTACATACAAAGGGCAGCACATGTTTCTTTATTTTTTAACATAAAAGTGTTTTGAATTTATACATTCAATAAAAGTATTTTTTTTATGTCTTTAAGAGACAAATGGTTTATTAGTTTTTAATATACGTTTTGATTAACTGCAAAAATCTGCAACTTAGTCAGTTCTTAGAAATGCTAGCACTAGAAACAACTTGTGTTTTATTCTGTTGATTTTAAATTTCAAAATTTTAGCAAGATTTTTTTGCTTATAATCAACAAGAGCTTAAAACAGAAAATTCTTTGTTTCAGATTGATTTATTTTATATTTGATTTTGTTATTTCTTTTTTATTTTAAAAAATTAGATTGGAAGAGTGCCTCTAATTTAGACGTTACAAATTGATTTTTTTTTAAAAATAACTTTATTCTTACCAGCTCTTTTATTAGTTTTAATATTTATTTTTAAGCTGAATAATTTTGGAAAAAATAAGTGTAATTTATAATAATTCTTTGTAATATTTTCTTTGGCTCAAAATTACTCAAAAAATATGTTTGTCGTATATTTAAGTTTTAGGAACTCGTAGGTTACCTTAAAAATGGTTTATTTCGTATTTTTTAGCATTTAACTAAGTCGAAAACTATTTTTGTAAGTTTTTACTAGTTTTTTAGTAATATTTTGTCTGAAAACGCTTTGATTAAACGTAAACAGTAGCTACAACAGATAGAAAGAGAAGCAGACAAACATCGATTTATCGAAATACCTAGTGCTCTATTCGATTAGTTGAAATGACAGCAATTAGGCCATCCCGAAAACAAAAGTAGGCTTGGAGCAACTAATTATAGACAGACAAAAATCTGTATACAATTATCTTTTCGAGATATCTGAAAGTAAAGAGTTCAAAGTTTGTGTTAAAAATTCAACTGCATATGCTGTGCTGCAGCTTGCAATCAATATAGCCCAAAGTAAAGGTGCGTAGTGCAAGCAGTTCAAATCAAAATCATAAAAGATAGTTTAATCATTGATGGGACAAGCAAATAATGTGCTACTGTTGCCCAAAGACAAAGACTAATCTATAGCGCGGCGTGAATGAATGAGTGATTGATAGGTACGCACGGTAGCAGTGATAATTCCCAAAACCAAAAAAAATTCCAACTACTCCAAGATCGATAGACACGCTGTAGTCAGTGGGAACGGTATGGCAGCTAGTTGGTCTTGCAAACTCAATATGATATGACAACTTGGACGACCAAATGCGATGGACAATACTAGATAATGCCAATTTTATTTAATATGTATTTTTTATTAAGCTGTCAGCAGCAACTTGCGGCTATCTGGCTTGGCCACTGACAAGATAGTCGTCGTAACTGCTGCATTGCTTTTTGTTTATGCTTTTTTGTTTTTAAACAATTGCTGTTTGCTCTTTGCTTTACAGGCCCTAACGGCGAGGATTACGATCCGAGCGTTGTGCGACATCATCATCAGCATCATCATCATTTGGATCTTAGCACCGGTGCTACACCATTTGGACCACCGTCTGCGCTTTTGGCCAACGTACATAGCACAGCCAGCGCTTTAGAGGATTACGAGCGTCAATTGCCTGCAGCAGCAGCCGCGAGCAACGCTGCCGCATCGCTGCCACCACAAACAGAGCAGTCACTGCCAACGGGCACGCAGCAGCAGCAGCAAATGTTGAGCAACGGCAAGCCGCTTTTCAATGACAAAATGCAGGCGGATCGCTTTCTATTGGAGGTGGCGCGTCTGCGCGAACCTGTCTGTGATTTGGATACACGTGATACTGGCGTCTTTGCCAAGACACAGCTGCAGCGTGGCAAACGTTATGGTCCCTTTCCATTGCGTTTGTGCCAGGAGCCCAGCGATCGCAATTTGGCCTGGGAGGTAAGTTGCTTAAGCCTTTTCGCATGTGTTCACATTTTCGCTACTCATATTACGCTTGGAAATTTAATCTCATCAGGAAGTTGCGCGCAATTTTTGTGTGCGAAAATTGTGAAAATTGCACAAAAATTGCACAAATGTAAAATCAAACGTTCGGAAAATGATTTGATTAGAGAGTACCGAAGACCATGCTGTCGTGCTAATCCTTGGCCAGAGCTAATTTTCTTTTTTTCCACAAAGTGTACCCTAAATGAGGCTTAAGTTGAGGCCTGCTGATGATTCCAATTAGTTTAGCACAAGCCCTGCAAAACCCTTCGATTGATTGTCAGCTCGTCAGACAGTCAACTGACACTTTTTGGCAGCTACCTTTTGCCGCACAGACAATCCAATCAAATTATCGCGCCTAGGCTTGTTGACAATTGTTTGTGTGTCCTGTGTCCTGCGTCCTTGGCAGGGTCTACGCGTCACTGCTACCTACCGGCCGGCTTATGCTCTGCACTATGTGCGAGCAACTCATCTCCATTCAGGTATTGCAACAATATTTTTGTGTTTAGTTAGCTCTGGTTGTTGCCACTCGAGCAGACGACGACGGCAGCACGTTGATCCCCTTTCTTACGGATGATCCTCGAATCAAGCGCACTTTTTGCATTCACATTTCCGTTTTGACAGATACATTGGCTATATCTATAACTGCTTCCGTGCGTATCTTTTAGATCTGTCAGGCAATTTGAAGCTGTTTTTGTTGTCAACGTCGCCGCTTCGTTTCGGGTTTTTGGTTTTAGTGGTGTGAACCAAACACTTTGAGATTATCTCTGGCGCGTAAATATTTTTCTTGTCCATTGACTACTGTATGCCATGTTTTTCAATTTTCAACGTCTGCAAATGTTTTTCGTCCAGATTTTGTCTCCTCGTATTTTTTTGCTCTCTTTCTTTTTTTTTTATTTGTAATAAAAAATTTATGAATAGAGGGAAGTGATATAGATGTTGGTATTTGTCTGTTTGTGGGATTAGTTGTACAATAACTTTGCCTCGACTCAAATAACTCTATTTGAGCTGTGCCAGAGCGGCAGTTGCAAAAAAAGTGGAGAGAAATACAGTACAAACTACTTAAAAAGATAAGATCTTATCATTGGGTATTGGTAACTCAAATTGCAGTTTTCTTAGAGCTGTGCTAGTTGCTGCTAATCCCTTGTAGCTTATGTAGGTTCTTTATTGCACGAGGGGGGCTAAGCTTTAGAAACTTGAAAGTTTCTGTTTGCATTTGTTTAGTTGAGTTTTCATTTGAAAGATAGAGCAAATATTATTGTTTGCTTCAATAGGCTTCCAAAAACGCTTAAAACTCTGCAGCCTACCTACCAGGATAGCTTTTTATAATTAAAGTTTTCTTTCTTAAAGTCCTACCAGTGCTGGGTCTCAAACGTTCGTTATTCTGCTAATTGTTGATTTTGTATACTTTTTCTTTAGAAAAATAGAGTTACATTTTGGCAGTTATTCTTTGCAAAAAATGTTGCTTGTTTTTAATGTTTAATGCTTCGGTTATAAGCAGCATCTGGAACATCGGGTAGGGGGGAGGCTTAGCTTAAAAATTCTTTTTTTTTTTTGAGTTATTTAGGAAAAAAAAGATTGACCAATTTTTGTACAGCATTGTCTGTAACGAAATTGCTTTTGGAGTAAAAAAAAAAGAAAATAGCTTTTTATGCTTCTGCTGTGCTGGCGGTATGCGATTTCAGCGTTCTGAGCGTTATGTTATCGCTGAGATACTTTTGAAAATACGCAGATTTTGAACATTCTCTCTAAACCGATTACTTTGGAATCAACTAATGAAGTCCGATTTAAAGAGCTACCCAGATACCATACGGGCACAACAACGTGTTAAAACTTCTAGACCAATTCGTCTAGATTTTTTAGCTTCACAGTTTGTGTATAAGTTGCCACATTTTTCTAAGTTAATGTTTTGCCGTCGGTAGCGTAGGCGCATCTAAAACCGAAAGTCGCTGAAACAAGGTTCCTCAGGAACGCTTAACTGCCTAAGAAATTGCCGAATTCAGCAATAAAACTATTTATTTATTTATAGAATTTATGGTTACAACTAAATCCAGTTGATCCAATTTCAAAATGTTAAAATTAAGAACTTTTAAATGATAACGCAGAAAATATTATATAAAGTAAACCATATGCCTAGCCTGATAAGTGAATATTTTACAGATTTCCAACATCTCACAACTCGGGCTGGCTAGGAACTTGGATTTACAATGTAAAGATAAAAACGGGAAGTAACATAAAAGTTTAGATATTTCTTAACAAAAACACCAAAAGTTCAGCGTTGATCAAGTTGGCTTTTCATAGTTCGTGATTGTACAAAGTTGCACGATTTGGCGAATCAAGATGAGTTAAGATAGACAAAGAAATAGTCGTTCATAGGATAGAAAATCGTAGACTTGATAAGACGTCTAAGTATAAGACGTCTAATGCATAATTAGGTGCTGCTAGAGGTCGATAATTACGTTCTCTATTCACTTCAAATAGCTAATAGTAAAGATGTTTCCAAGCGTCGAAGCGTTGACAGCATAGTTCAAGCGAATTATCTCTACTTTTAAATGTTTCTCCATATTTTCTTAACAAAATATATATCAAATACTATTGTTTTGCTCTAGAAGTTAGTTATTTCTAAGAAAGTGCATATATTTCTAAGCAAACATAAAATCCTGTAAAACGAACAGCATCAACTCATAGGAAGGTTTTTCCAACCAAGCCCCACGATTTTTTAACTTGCATCAAAATTAGTCTGCAGCTTTCCCAGAGCTTTCTCTTATTCCGCAGTTGAAATCTTAACCGATCATTTGCAGCTGGCAGCTCTGCTCGCCGCCGTTGAACACTCACACACACACACACACTTCAACAAAATCCTTGCACATGCACATGAGCTCACTTACACACGCAAAGCGACCGCACTTGAATTGACTTCATTTTGAAATAAAAATAATAATAATAATGCTCACTTTATTTTTTGTTTTATTTTTCGAAATTTTTTTTTATTTTATTTGCATAAGTTAAGGCGCTCTTGCAGACACTCGAAACGTTGTTAACTTAATATTTGGAGCGTGCAGCACATATGCTCTTCTGCAATCCTCTCCAAAACTCAGACTCTCCCACTCAAAGTGCTCACACAAACACACACACACTCTGGCACACACTCGCACACACACATACTTATGTAATACAAAACAAAAAATTTAAAAAAAAAAAAGAAAAACTGTAAAGCGCCGTTTTTCCAAATGACTTGATAGACAAGAGGCCGACTGGCTGCCGCTCTGACTGCTGCTGCCGCTGCTGCTGCTGCTGCGGCGTCGACTGCGCGCATACGCAAAAGTCATTCAGTCAACAATAACAAAAACAACAACAAAAGCAGCAGCAGCAGCAGCTACAGCAACAACAACAACAACTAGAAGCAGCAGCAAAGTTTTTCATGCTGCACTTTGGCTTTGGCTTTGGCATGTGTGGTCGCTCGGTCGTTCGGTGCTCAGCTGCCCACTTTTGAATACCCTTTAACTGTGGGAGTGTATTGGGTTTGTGGGAAAATTAGTGCCATACAGAAACTAGATCTAATGTTGTCTTTCAAGCAACATTTTATTTTGTAGTTAAGCATTTTGAGCGTTTTTTATTCATATTTTAAGAAATAAATATTTTAAGAAATAAATATAAAATTGCTATAAATCACAAAATGAGAGTTTAGTTTACGAAGCTATTCAGGCTTGTGCGAGCCAAAAATGCGTGTGACATCTCGAAAAGCAACATAGTAGAGTAGGTGATATACCCCCTTTTTTGGACCCCTTCAAAGCACACTTGCTTCAGTCAGCTGTTAGTCGAAAAAAGATTTGCACGTATTGAAGCAAAATATGTTAATTTTCTAGAAAATTGCGCTAACTTATTACAATGTATTATAAGAATATACACTTTGATATTTTAAATATTGAAGATTCAGAGTATTTTTTGACAAATGCACAACTCGAAATAAGTTGCATAAAGTATTATCAGAGAGACCAGAGAAATTGCTATAAGCAACTTCTTTTGTTTGTCTGTAGAAACGCCAAGCACTCAGATATTGTCATGTATGCAAAAAAAAAATATTCTTGGGAAAAACGTTGAAAAAATTCGTTTTTTTACAAAATTTCTTATATTTACTTTGTTTTTGCAAACATTATGAATAAGTACTCTATTCTGAGCATTTTTAGTGGTTTCCAAAGCTGTGCCAAGTTTGATTATAATTCTTTGACTTGGGCAACTTGAGCAAAAAGATAGATTTTTGTTAGCTTGTCAGTGGTTGAGCATTTTATATAATTTTTGCTTTTTCATTGTCTAGAAAGTCAATCAAGAATTTTTTATTCTTATTATTTATTTGTTGTCACAAAACAAAGATAACTTAAGAACATTGCGTTAAAAAAATAAGAAATAAAGAAATTAAAATTCAATTTTAATAAAGTCATCAAATATCAAAAATATGCGAGCCTTCGGCAATTGTAGAGTATAGTGAAACCTTAGGCAAATCATTTATTAAGCGATTTTCTTTTTATTCTTAATGAGCTTTTGCAGAATTGCTGTGGCAATTCTTGCTAGGATTTTCGGCGACATTGTCTTAAAGGGCAGCATTTCTAATCGCAGTTCTGTTATAAGCTTAACTTCTAAAAAAGCCTTTTGATTTATATGTCCGACGACTAGCGCTTTTATTATCTTGACAATACAGAGTTATTTTATTTTAATTCGCGAAAAATGCAAAGTAAACAGTTATTAATTTTGTGTAGTATGTCAACTTTATTCCAATAAATAATGCAATACAATTAGTTTATACATTTAAAAAGCTATTGTCGCAATATATGGTTTCCTAAGAAAAAACAGCTCAAGCTCTACTTAGTAAAAATTTTTAAGTATAAAACTTTCAAAATTATATTCATATGAATTAGGAAAAAAAATTATTTCAAAATCAGCCCAAAACCTTAGTAGAATCTTAGCCATTTTTTGGAATTTTTAATTATATTCGACTTAACTATCATTTTGCACAAGTTCCAACTAAGTTGGAAAAATTAAAAATTTTCCGCAGCTTAGTCATATTTTCTTGCGCGAGTTTTAAAACAACTCACAGCTTGCTGGAAATTTTGTAGTTTTTCGTATTCTGTTTGCATTTAAATTTGAAGAGTAACTCAAAGTCGTTATGTTGCACCTACACTTAGCTCAATTGTTGTTTTAGTTGATGCGGCCAGCCTTCTGCCGCTGCTGCTGCTTTTTGCAAGTTTGTTTTGA
The DNA here is from genome assembly GCA_035046065.1 of Chymomyza procnemis. Classification (NCBI taxonomy): domain Eukaryota; kingdom Metazoa; phylum Arthropoda; class Insecta; order Diptera; family Drosophilidae; genus Chymomyza; species Chymomyza procnemis. The sequence goes on along the minus strand of JAWNOJ010000004.1, from coordinate 12,604,922 downwards.
GGCTCTTACGACGACGATGACGGTGGCGGCGACGGTGGCGATGGCGGCGCAATGTCTCAGGCTGTTTATTTGCCAAAACCGCAGTCGACGACGATTTTGTGTAAATTATGCGTATTTTAGGCGGTTGTTGTTGTTGTTGCGCTGCCACTGGGGCTGCCACTGCCACTGCAGCTTGTTGCTGCTTTTATTTATAAACACAAAACTGTCGGCGGTTTGCACTTTTTTCTTAAATTTTTTTTCCTTCTTTATTTGGACTTTTTTTTGTGTGTGTGACCTTGAGCCGGCAGACTTAAGGGCGGCGTCTTGCTGTTCGAGGCATTTTTTTTTGCGAGTTTGTTTAGAAATTGCTTAATTTGGGGTTAAATTATTTTTTTTTATTATTTTGGCTAATTTGAGAGCTTTTTAGAGGCAAGTGAACTGCGGCGGTTAAAAATAATTTTTGAACCCTTGAACTAGGAGGTCAAGGATAGTTGTAGATTTGTGCGGTGCACTAAGAGATTGATGAAGACTACGGGAAGTTGGTTATGAGAAAAATTACAATAGTTTTTGAGTTTAGCATAAATAGCGGCTGAGTTAGCTTGAAGTGTGCTGAAATTTTATGAAATCTTGACGAATGAAGAATAGAGAAGGAAGAAAAGAGAATGAAGCATAGAGAACGAAGAAGTATAAAGAATGAAGAAGAATAGAGAATGAAGAAGAATTGAGAATGAAGAAGAATAGAGAATGAAGAATAGAGAATCAAGAAAAATAAAGAATAGAGAATGAAGAAATAGAGAATGAATAAAGGAGAACGAAGAAAAATAAAGAATGAAGAAAGGAGAACGAAGAAGAATAGAGTATGAAGAAGAATAAAGAATGAAAAATAGAGAATGAAGAAAAATAAAGAATGAAGAATAGAGAATGAAGCGTAGAGAACGTAAAATAATAAAAAATAAGGAATGAAGAAGAGAGAATAAAGAATGAAGAAGAATAGAGAATGAAGAAGAATAAATAATGAAAAATATAGAATGAATAAAGGAAAACGAAGAAGAATAGAGAATGAAGAAGAATAAAGAATGAAAAATAGAGAATGAAGAAGAATAAAGAAAGAAGAATAAAGAATAGAGAATGAAGCGTAGAGAACGTAAAATAATAAAAAATAAGGAATGAAGAAGAGAGAATAAAGAATGAAGAAGAATAGAGACTGAAGAAGATGAAAGAATGAAGAAAAGAGAATGAAGAAAAATAAATAATGAAAAATAGAGAATGAAGAAAGGAGAATGATAAGAACAAAGAATGAAGAAGAATAAAGAATGAAGAAAACTACAGAATGAAGAATAGAGAATGAAGAAGAATGGAGAATGAAGCAGAATAGAGAATGAAGAAAAGTAAAGAATAGAGAATGAAGAAGAATAAAGAATGAAGAATAGAGAATGAAGAAGAATAAAGAATAGAGAATTAAGAAGAATAAAGAATGAAGAATAGAGAATGAAGAAGAATAAAGAATTGAGAATGAAGCAGAATAGAGAATGAAGAATAGAGAATGAAGAAAAGTAAAGAATAGAGAATGAAGAAGAATAACGAATGAAAAATATAGAATGAAGAAGAATAAACAATAAAGATTGAATAATAGATAATGAAGAAGAATAAAGAATGAAGAACAGAGAATGCTTTTGGTGTGCACTTATCTGATATTTATAGATAGGTTAGGTTGGGTTAGGCCGTTAGGCCCCCAGTGTAGGGAATCAGATCAGAGTGGTTTTTAGTGTAAACGCAGTTTGTCGGCTGTGAGTCGTCGTCATAGTGGTCATTTGTAGAAGCGTTGAATAAATTTATCTTTTATAATTAAAAATTTCGTTAGAAAGTAAGGTTCTTGTTGTTGATGGTGGCACAACACGACGAGCTGCAAAACCGCCCACATCGTGTGTGGGAAAACCGAACCGAAACTAGCCAAGCACATCCTACAACTTTCTAGGAAAGACCACAGATTTATGCTGGGCTTACTTACGGGTCACTGCCTGACCGCAGTCCATGTCAAAAGGCTGGGCATCACTGAAGGGAACCAGGAGTCAATGAAACTCTGTACCTCGACAGCTGGACCAACGTTTGGCTCGCTTGCAGAGGCAGCTCGAGGGCTATCCCAGAGACTGTTAGTCTTCGCGAAACACACGCGTATATTGGACTACTAACGTATCCATGACCGTGGCTCAAGGCCGACAAACTTCGGTATCACTAAGGACCATACTGATCGTGATGAGGTCGTGGATCATACTGATCAACTTTGGCCTTGAGCAACATTTCTTGTTATGACTCGTCTGGAAATCCCTTGATTGGTGTTGCGCAATCTATCTGGAACCAGAAGCTAGTATCTTCAAATCAACACGAATTATGTGGCGAAGAGTGGTCCGAGTGAGATTTCTCAACGTACTTTAAATTTGGGTCGAAACGTCTTGTTCATTATCTGGATGTATTTTTTAGTAGTGCCAAAAATGCGTGTAGACTTTGAACAAGACGTTCCGATCATAATATTATCTGAATTCACGGATTTCGCGTTCTCACCGCGTTTCCACAATTAACAAGTTTTTTTGAATGTAAAGCTGAAGAATTTCAGAGTATTCTCTTGGTATGAATTGTCATGGAAAGACGTTTGCTTTAGGGTTCATTTTTAGCACCAACCCTTTATAATATCATAACTCATGATATTCCCATGCTTGGGCTATGTGAAACCCAAAATCTTTGCAGAATCTAGAAATAGGTGAGGCAGAAACGAACTTTTCTTCACTTTCTTTCAAAATAGTTTCACAAAAGTCGAATTTATTTTTGGGTTTTTTTCCCCAACACAAACTTTTAGATAAACAGCAAAACAATGAGTCGATGGATACAAAAAATCGAAAATCTGGTTATTTATTTCAATTCATTTTTTTTTTAAGAAAAATATTTTATCATTTACTACTTTTTATTACAAACTGCTACTACTTTTTTTTGAAAAACTACTACTATTGGGCAAGTGTTGCCTACGTTTTAGGTTGCTGTATAACAGCGAACACTGGTTGTTGTCTTGGCTAAAACATGCGCAACTGTAATAAATAGCACAGTTACGCGCGCAAACGACGCTAGATGGCAGCAGCAGTGCCAACGAAATAAGTTTTTTCAAAAACGAAAATTTTGCAATTTTTGAAATTTTTCGTTAAAAATTTAAGAAATTCATAGAAAATTGAGTGAATTTTTTTTTGAGATTTTGTTTCAACTTTGTTTCAACACAAAAATTATAAAATCAGCCCCAACGGGCAATTTCATTCAAGAAATGATGTCTTCGTTTCAAGCAATGATTCCTTCAAAGATTCCTTAAAAGGAAATAGTTTTTTTCATGATTCATTGAAATGAAGGAATAGTTCCTTGAAATGAAGGAATAATTCCTTGAAATGAAAGAATCGTTGCTTGAAATAAATTGAAAAATAATCGTCTTTTTTTGTTTCTAATTAAATTTTTCACTTTGGATTCGGTTGAATATAAAGCAAGTTTTGAATAAGAAGATTCGTGTAACAAATCTTCGTCAGTTTCATACAATCTTTAAACATCTGTGGGTTATAAATTTCTATAAGTACTTTGGAGTGTAATAGTCTGGGTAGGCAATTTCTCTGCCGTGCTTCTTCTCCCCTTATTATCAGAGAAATTGTACCCCCAAACTCCTAAACCGGGTGCTGTAAGGGAAGTCGCAGCTCTTGTGCCTGGTGATGTTATTTATAGTTCAATCCGTTTAGTAATGCCGCCTTAGGTCATCATTTCGTCATTCTCTTTTCAGAAACTGCAGGTTTTCATTGAGAAGATTATAGTTCAACCAACAGTGATCTGTTAGAAATTCTGTAACAATTCTTTGATTCTTAATTATTTCCTACTTTCATACATTCTTTATAAGAAGTTGAGGGTATCTTCTTAATATTAGAATATAGAAAACAGTTGTCTTGATCAAGTAATTCAAGATTCCCTCACATTCTCAATCCGAAAAATATATATTTTAAACTCTACAACGACTCTACTCCATTTTCGCTTGCAGGTCATAGCCGGCTTGCATTTTCGTAGCTGGCTGGAACCCTCATCGGATGTGGCCACATGGCTGAGTAAAATACGCGCCGTCAATAATGATGACAATGAGGAGGCCAATTTGAAGCACTTCATAATTGCGGGCTATGTAAGTACCACCCGTTCCTATGCCTATACCACGTGCCAGCAACGCACCCAAAACATTACCTAGATAATTTTTTAATGAATTTTGTCATTTATTTTTTATGGTTTTTATTTTTTTTTTGTTTTTTTTATTTCTCGACAGCTTTGGTACGAAACCAATCGGGATATAAATGCTGGTGAGGAAATTACAATCGATGGAGGAGCCAAACCGCCCGTTGAAATCAATGAAAACTTTTTAAATGGCGGTTTAGGAGGTGCAACAATAATGGGCAGCGGGGTGACCGGCGCTGGTTCATTACCCAGCGATGATCGCAGCGATCGTGATAATGGTGAGTAGATTAATGAAGATTATATCGTATGATACCCTAGGGGTGGGCATATGGCGTTTGGGGTTGGTGTTTGTCAAGTTGCTGAGGCAAGTGAGGGAATAACAGTTGCAATTTTAACTGTGAGCAGAGGAGGTTTTTATTTTAAAATAATCAATGACAAACAGGGGCGTTCTGTTCTGTTACTTTCTTTTCGTAAGGAAATTCGTTAGGAATTTCTTAGGAAATTCACTTTATACTGAAAAATTGTAAAAATTCGGTTTAAAGTTCGATGAGCAAATTATTAACTTTTTAATGTCAAACATTTCAGAACTTGTTGCAGAAGAAAACTCGAAAAAAGGAGAGCTACACCTAGTTTTGTAATTTCCTAAACAGCGGAAAATTTCTTTAGAAACAATAAGTTCATTTGTTTGATATAAAAAAAATCTGCCTAAATTTCGACTCACTTTTAGCAAGTAATATTTAAGCAATCCAAAATATATTTTTTACGATTTCGTTATTTGAATGTTTCTTCAGTTGCAGTAAAAGTTTCTAAGAATTCGATGAAAACGTTTGGACAGGAATGCTAACAATTCAGACACCAAAGACACCAAAAATATCTTATTATAGCAAATAAAAAAAACATATATTCGTTAGCGATTTCATTTTCGCATACTTATTTTCAATATTCGAAAATTTAACTCGATTTCGCTTAAATGAATTCAATTCGAGCTAACGCAAATTAGAATGTCTACAGTAAAAATTTTATTATTTAAGATAACAATTCGCAGGGAAAAAAGAGAATATTGCCTGTTACCCTTAAAGATCTTCAAGTGCATTCAATTTCGTCTGACATACATTTCGTTTTGCGATAAAATTTCAATAATTTCGAAGCGCCACAAATTTAGTCATTTTGAAATGAAAACTGAGATGGTTTTGAAGTTTAAAATATATTTGAAAATTTGCGGTCTAAAAACGTTGTGGAAAATATACTAAGTCAAAATATTTAAGCGTTTTTCAACATTGTCCGATACACAATTCGCTTTTCGAAAAAAAAATTTAAGTTAAAGATATACCTGAAACTTTTTGCTTCAAAATTCTAATTCTAAAGAAAAGAAGAGAACATCTTTTTTTGGATTTAGGACCTAGTTCGAAGGAAACGAAAAAATATTTTCGAAAACCACTAAAGCAATATTAGTCTATACCCAACTTCCACAAAATTTAAAAAATACTATAAAAGGTAATGCCTAAAATGCGCATTGAAGAAGTTCTAAAGTTCAAGATATACTTGAAGTTACTTCGAGATCCTCGTTCTAAAGAAAAACAAAACTATTTACTTAAGCCACTTGGGAGCTCTTAGTGTATTCCAACTTCGTTTGAGATCCCAACTCAATTCCAAGCCCTTGCGCAAACAGTAGCCTCTGATTCCATGCTGGTGTGGCTAATACATCCGCAAGGACACAACGGATCCACACGGATAGCGACAGCGCAGTCGGCTTTATTGCGTCTGATACTAAATGCAATCAAAATGCGGCGTCAAAGCAATTAACACGCACAGAGGCTGACCCAAAAATGCGCGTGACAAAGCCTGTGGCACGAGTTCTACATTGAAATATGATATCATCAAGTCAGTCAGTCTGTCAGTCCGGCAGCAGCATCATCATCAGCATCATCACACCAATAACAAAAACAGCAAGGATCTGAATCAACAACAGGCACGCAGTGTATGTGTGTGACAGCAGATGAGGGCTGCAGTCAGCACCCTTTTGTTATCTTGCAAAGGGTCTCCCGAACCCCTACCACCGGTTCCGGGCATATTTTTAAATGGGCAATTTGTGAACGCATGCGCCTATGCAATATAAGGCAACCGCACATGTTTTCATTTGTTATTAAAATGTTTGATAATTTCATTAGAGATTCATCATCAAACAAGGCAGGGGCAGGCACAACGGGCACAACATTCGGCGCAGCCGTGCTGATCCTGTCAGCGATATTGTTGCGCGCAGACGCAATGACTTTTCAGTTGCAACTATGGCACACGCTTAATTTAAGCCTAATCCGGGCTCAACTTCATTTGCCTAGCATATGCGCAGCTACCCACACCGACCGACCAACCACCCCAAATCTCAGGGACATCTACCCCGTAGCCGCTGCGTGTTTGGTTATAAACATGTGGGATTTATAACGTCTCATTTGACAATTTTCAGCGCTATTGTTCCTTTTTGGCTTTTTATTTTTTCAACTCGCTTTATCACGCGTCAACGATCTACTACTACTACGATATACATAATACTTAATTTTAATTTTTGTTTATGTTCCGGGAGTGCTTATAAATTTGAATAAGTTTATAAATATGCATATGGCAGACGCTTATCTAGCGCCATTTTTATTTACACTCGTCATAAGGAGCATTTTCCCATAGTGCTCACACTCACACACCTGTTCCAGGAGCAGGCAACTCGCAGCAATTTATAACGTATTTTTGAGCAAGTTTTCTCTGCGTTCACGGCCTGGTGAGCACTGAGGCAGCATTGAAGACAAGGTCCTTGGCAGCACTTGAGGGTCTATGCCTGTAAAATATGTAGATGTGCGCATATGGCGTGAAAAGCAGAAGGATAAATTATCTAGTAACACGAAGTAGGGAGCGCGCTACTGGAACTTTGAAAATGTCCGTTACAAGTTAAAGCAGAGTTGAGTTTATGGGGAATAGAGGACGAAATTGGGATAAGCCATTTGTGTAGTTTTTATCTTCATCTATGCTAGAATGCTTATGTTGATTTCATCTATTTTTCAGGTATAGTGAAGATTGGCCAATTTCTCTGCAACTTTATAGTTTTAGATGTTAGTTCGAAAGAAAACAAAAATTATGCTCTACAGCACAACTCTTTATGTAAGCCAAATTCGTTTCATAACCTATCGAGTAACCTGAAGTTAGGAGAGCTCTGCGGAAACTTGAAAATTTTCATTACAACTTAGAAGAATGTTGTTTTTACTTGAGATTAAGACATATAGAACACGAAAACGACAACAACTTTATAGTTGGATTTTTTTTTTGAAGTTTTCGGAGTTACATCTTAGGCAAGCGCCAGTGTGGTTGACGTTTCTATCCTGAAAAAAAGAATGCTAGAGAAGACTAGTATTTCAGGAGCATTGTTAAGCTTATTAAACTTTAGTGACGTTAACTTTTGAATCAGTTTTTTTTTTCAGTTTTAGCAACTAGAGATCAGCTGAAGTTCAGTTATAGAAACTAAGGGCATTCAATGTTTTGTTGAATAAGTTCTAATTAAAGTTCAAGTCTCTGTTTTTAGTTCTGATAAAGAAAGCATAGCTATGTATTTGAAGAATTTTTTAATTCAGAGACAGCTGGCCCAAAATTTAGCTGACTCATGAGATCATTCTGAAACGATATAGACAGCAGGGGCTTGTATTTTGAAGAAATTGTAAGACTCTGATAGAGATTTTAAGTGGGTCATTACAAACTAAAACTTTTTAGAAAACATGCTTAGGAGTCGTTTTAATTAGTAAGCATTCCATTTATTTTCATTTCCAATTCTAAAAATTCTAGCTTACAGCTATTTTTTTTGTAGAAAAACAATTTTTTCGAAGCTTTCTAAGATATGGGGATTTCTTACGATTTGCTAAGATTCCTAATTTTTTCAATCCCTAACATTCTAGAAAGTCGATTTTGTAGCTAATTTTTGTGGAAGTTTTCATAAATATTGAGACTTATCGAACAAATGCTTAAGTTTCTTCTAATAAACTAAGCTTTCTATTAATTTTCATGCCTTCCCCGAAATTCGATTTTGTAGCAAAATTTTAGATGAAAACACTTTTCTCGAAGACTTTTTAAGTACTGACACTTTTTTTAGAACAAAGTTTCGCTAGAATAAAGTCAATTTCCTTAACTTTTTAGAGACTCGATTTTGTAGCTAAATTTTGGTGAAAAATACTTCTCGAAGCTGTCTTAAATATTTAAACTTTTAAAACAAATTCTTAAGATTCACTTCGTTTATTACGAAACTTCCCATTTCATATTCCTCTCTATTTTCATTCCTTCCTCGATTTGGTAGCTTAATTTTATAGAAAAACAATTTGCTCGAAGCTTTTCCAAATATTGAGACTGTTTTTAGAACAAAGTTTCGCTTGAATAAACTCAACTTCCTTAACTTTTTAGAAACTCGATTTTGTAGCTAAATTTTGGTGAAAAATTATTTCCTCAAGGTTTTCTTAAAATCAGTCACTTATGGTTTTAAAACAAGAAATAATTTTTTATTAGTTTTGCTGTTCTAAATGTTTCAAGTTCCTGCCAGAAAATGAGTTAATATATTGTCAATTATCTTCATTCAATATTCCGGGTATTTAAAAACAGTATGATATAACACATATATATACTTTTTTACTAAAAACGTGTAAAAATTACGAAACGGAAAAGCAGCTTCTGTCTTTCATCCTTACTATGTTCTACTTTAAAATAACTTCCGAAGATAAGTTGAAGGCATGGATTATCGTTGAAAGTACTCTGCTCTTAATTATTTTTCTTCTAAAAAACTTTGCTTTAACTTGTCAATGTATATCCTATAAATTAGAATAAATAATTTTTAAAATAGCAAGAAAAATATATCCAAGAATATATATATATATCAGCTGCTTTACTTTTATAACTATTTCTGATATTTTGTGCATTTCGCATTCACTTGCTACAGTTTTTTTATAACTATTGTTCGTTTTATGAAGCTTACTTTTGTCATACAATCTGTTGTCTATAACCGATATCAACTCGTAAAGAAAATCGACTGTACTGCAAGCAATGCCAGTTTCATCGAATATAAAACAAATCACAATTCACTTGGCTACTGTGACGACAATGGTCAGACTTTCCATCACTTCACTTTAACGACAATATAAAGGGGCTAAGCCATTTTAAGACGCCTTTCAGCTTTACTGCTGCTGCATGGCCATGGACATGGAAATTGCCTGCTTCAATTACCAATCAAACAATTAAAAACCTCACATGGAAACACATGGATCCAAAGAGACGGGCCCCGCATTATCTTAAGCAAGTACACACACACACACACTCACACACACACACACATGCCAAGCCCAAGTCTAAAAGCTGACGACGAAGCGCGAAGCCGCAACCAATTCCGATTCCGATTCCAAATCCAAATCTTAACTAACACTGCCCGTCACTATACACACTCACACACACATCAGAGCACACTGACACATTGTCCCCAACAAAAAAAAACAAAAAAAAAAAAAACTGATAGATGATTAATGAGCTGCTACCCATGTTATGCCTGCCACGTTAGCTGGCTACCTTATGAAACCCAGAGCTACTCGCACTGGAACTCGAAACTGGCAGCTTATAGAGCCAACAACGCTCGCCAACTTGGTATAGACCAATCGTCTTCTGCTAAATGATCATCGTATGTCAATTTTGGGCATCATTAGAAGTGTTACGACGCAGTGAGTGTGTGTCGGTGTGTGTGTGTGTGTGTGTGTGTTAACCCTTTTTTGTTCGACGTAGTCGCAAATCGATTAGCAGGCGGATCTAACTTTGATTTTGCAGCCAGGCGGCGGTCGCAAGTTGTAAGGTGTAAATAATTCAATCAATCATTTGTCAACAGTTTTGGCTTCCGTTTAACTAGCAGGCAAATAGTAAGTACAACCGTACGTCTATCATTTCCAGCTTCAGGGTCAGGATTGACTGCTGTCAATGTTAGAGTTTTACAATGAAGTTACACTGTGAGAAAAATCTTGAGCGAAATGTGTAGAATGATTGAGCTGAAAATGGCGGAAGCAACAAGCAGCAGCGGTTTTAGGACTTCAGCCTGAAATGATTTCATACTTTGTATAGTCTTGAAGTACAGAACTAACAATAGAATATTATGACATTTTTAAACTCTAAGGACGGGAAATCCTTCAGGAATTATTCGTGTCTTTGTACCGATTCGTTGTAACTTTGCTGGAAATTCTTACTAGAGTTTCCGTAACTCTTGGTTTCTTTCAAAAGAACAAATTCCGCCAAAAAAATCTGGAGCGAAATGTGTAGAATGATTAGTTTGAAAATGGCGTCAGCAAGGGTTGGTTATAGGATTTTAGAGGTGGGACCACTTATAACTTAGCACATTCTAAAAAACAGAACTAACAATAGAATATTATGACATTTTTAAACTCTTAGCACGCGAAACCCTTTAGGAATTATTCGTGTTTTTGTACCGATTCGTTGTAACTTTGTTGCAAATTCTTACTAGAGTTTCCGTAACTATTGGTTTCTTTCAAAAGAACAAATTCCGCCAAAAAAATCTTGAGCGAAATGTGTAGAATGATTAGGTTGAAAATGGCGGCAGCAACAAGCAGCAAGAGTTGGTTATAGGATTTTAGAGAGATCATTTATAACCTAGTTCATTCTAGACAACAGAAGTAACAATAGAATATAATGACATTTTTTAAACTCCTAGCACGCGAAACCCTTCAGCAGTTATTCGTGTTTTTTACCGCTCTGTTGTATCTTTGCTGGAAATACTTTCTAGCGTTTTCGTAACTATTTGTTTCTTTCAAAAGAACAGATTCCGCCAGGGTTGTAGTACTGAACCAAAGTAAGACATCATTATAAATCTTTGCTATTTTCGAACAAAAATGAGGTTCATCGATCTACGGAACAACATAGTACTGATCAAAAAAGTAAAACTGACATCATTCAAAGTATTTTTCGCTAGGAACGACTAATTTTTTTCCTTATAAAATTTCTGGTAATTTTAAATATTATATTATCTTCGTCCTAGCCTCAATCAAGTTATTGCGCAATTCTTCGAATCAGTCGAACCGGTAATCCTCAAAAATGCTTTTACATCCATTCAATAATCCAAAAGTTGGAAGGCGTAAGTTCTGCAAAGTGCGGCGAGTGGGATAAGACCTCCTAGTTCCATGTTTTCAGATAATTGTTGGACCGAGTGTTAACATGTTTCAAAGTCACTTTGGTTACGTCTTTCGGACATTTCTTGCTCGTGCCCGTATCAGAAGTTAACGTTAGACAGCTGTAGGGGAACATACAAAAACTTAGAATGTAATAGCAAGGAACCCGGGTTTAGCAGTTCAAAGTAGATAACACGTTTCTGGTCCTACCATACACAAAGTATAAACTGCAAACCATATTAGAAGGCAATCCTATTACAGCAATTTTAGAAAAAATCTAGCTTTCTTCCTTCAACAGAAGAATGAGAAAAGAAGAGATTATCATGAATCACTTTTGGGTTGAAGGTTAGAACTCGAATACAGATCTTAATTCCTTTAAATTATCACGTATTCTTTCTTACTAATCTGCGATCCTATACAGGATGTAAGCGATCACACGAAATTTATTAAAAATTAAAGTTACAAACATTTTTTGTTTTTTTTTTTAATTCAATTAATATTTGCAGCCAAGTTAAAGTACTCCTCTCTGTCTATAGTGAGGAGAACAAGTTCTTCAGCTCTTCTTATTTCAGCGCATTCTCTAATGTAGCGTAGCCACGAAAATTGCTTCCTACCAATGTCGCGTCTGCCCTCAATTTTACCTTCCATAATGAGTTGAAGTAGTTGACATATAAAAAAGAGATTTTAATTTAAAAACAATTTGACAATGGGTCTGGAAATTTAAAAAAAGTTCAATCTTATTCCACTAAACTTGAAGAATTATTATTGCTTTCAAGTTGTTACAAACAATATTTTAGGTTTGGAGAAAAATATGAATCATTCAGTTTTTGAAATAAATAATAACAAGATTAATTGTTACTTTTCTTCAAACTAAAAATACTGTAACTACTTGAAAATAATAAGAATTCTTAAAGCTTTGAAGATTTGACAAACATTCAGTCAGTGGATTCTTAAAATAATTTCATTTTAGGATCACCTTGACGATGAGTTACTTTTGAAAATGTTCATAGACGGTAATTCTATTTTTTCAAGTACTAAGGGTCTAACCGAAAACAACTTTTGCTGTTTTTATTTTGAGAGTGGAAAGAGAAAACATAAATCCATTTTGGAAGTTGACTTGCTTTGATAAACATTATATATTTGCTAAATGCACAGTTATGGAATCCTTGAAAGAATTTTCATTTTAGGGCCATCTTGATAATGCATTACTTCTTAAAGTTTTGTTAGAGGGAATCTTATGAAATTCAGAAAGCGATAACTAATAAGATTTAAAGCTAAAGAGAGGAAGTATTGGAAAGCGAAATTAAAATATATTTCAAATGAGAAAAAAATGCCATTCTACAGAGTGAAGAAGCTCTCAGCACTTAATTTAGATTGGTAATAGAAGAATTGTGATAAATTTTTTTTTGTAGCGTAAAAAAAACCGCTACAAATGCAAAAATTGGTTCTATTTTATCGCGTTTTGATTTTGCAAAAGATTTCTGGTTTGTTGCTAGAAATCGATGAAGAAAAAGTGAATCCAAATTTTACAATTACAAATGAACAAATATTCGCCTAATTCATAATTTTTATTGAAACTAAGTAGATAAACTATAGTTATTATTTTTAGTGCAGAAGCAGTTATTTATTTTTCCACTGCAACTAGCATCCTGATTGTAGAAAACTCAACTTCTATTTGACAGTGCAGCAATCGAATAGTCATTTAGCCCAAATACTAAATCAATCGTCTGAAGAAACAATCTTTATACGAACTGCAGGCTTGCGGCGCTTGTGGAGCAGCAAACGCTAAAGCTGGTGAAAGGAGTGAAAGGATTGAGCGAAACAATGACAAAAGATTGATGTTACAAGTTGTACCTTGACAGTGTTTAAGAGCTTCACCGGTAGCACAGTAATAGTCAATTGATTGAAAACAATTCTAAAATGACTTAAATTCCTCAAGAAGCCAAACTATGTAGACTTTAAATGTTGCCAAGTTGGTCTGAGAACTGAAAGATAAAACAGCAAACGGCATTTGAGCTTTGGTAAAGTAATTGAGAGCTAGGTATACTTTACTTTACTTTACTTTATATTAAATTGGGCTTGTTGGTATTTGACAACACTTGGAAGTGCAAAAGAAAGTACTCAAAGATGTTGAAATAAACTGAGCGGTAACTGTTGATGACAAGACAATATTATCCATGTTTTAAAAAATGATGAAGCTACTTTAAGGCATTCTATGCAGCCGGTTTCCTAGAATTTCTCAGTCTTACTGTTTACGAATAGGTCTTTTCCACTTTTGTTTGGTTGACAGAACTAAATTTAAGAGAATGAGATAAAATCCATAAAAACGACACTTTGAGTTTACTAAAATCATGTTTTCTTTAGTCAAATGAGCACTTCACTCTTCTATTTTTCTTAACTTCTCCCGGAGCTTGTTCTAAACAGCTGTAGCTGCTTTCCTCTGACTCTTTACTAGGTTCTTCCTTAATAACTCTCTTGCGCCATTTGTTAGTTGAGACCTAAGGGTTTGAATGTATTCTTTAAGTTCTGCTCAAAACATTGAAACCTTGATGATTTCCCCAGCAGGTAGTCTCCCACTTTGACTTTAGAAATTCGACTGTTTTCTTTTTCAATTGTGACCAACCGTGGCATTGATACGCTCATGAGCAGCCTTAGGTACGGGTAGCTCCCACTTTGACTATTAAAAGTTCTTCAAAAAAAAAAAAAAAACAATTCTAAAGAAACTAATAGATTCATCTGTCTCCTACGGACTATCCTTCGACTTTCTAAAGTACGTCCCTGAGGATTAAAAAAAAAGAAGTTAAAATACAGCAGAAAAACTCAATAATTCACAAATCCATAACTGAGATGAAATAAAGGATATTTGAAGATACTTGCGAGTATCAATTCTTCTTTTGTAAGCGATTCCTTGAAGAGTCCTTAAAAAGCTGCAAAAATAGGTCTCAAACGAAAGACTTTCATAATAACGACAATTCAAGTTTCAACTCTTTCCTCTTGAAGTCTTTTTTTGCATGTTTTGCATGTGATTCCTTGAAGTCTCCTTAAGCATGAACACCTTCTTCTTCTCTTCTACGACGCTCCCACGCACAAAACTCTATTCTACTCAAATAATACAACTTCGGAATACTACGCATTGACTTTGACTTTAGATTTTTCAATTTGCGCAACTTCTTCGAGCTTGCCTCACCAGCTGCTCGAAACTCCTCTTTTATACTCCCACTCTTCGACTATCCCACGCTCCTGGCACCATAAGGTTAAGTTCAAGTGCAGTCAAAAGGAAGTTCGTGGGAATCCTTTGCGCATTTGCGCCTTTTGCTATCTATCTATCCATAGTGCACACGCTGAAAATTAACTTTTGACCCAAACCGGAGCCCACAAAACGCCCCGTAACGATGTTTCGAACATTGCGCATAGCCACTACATATTCATCAGCAAGCAACTCACCCCTAGCAGTGGCAGCACCTTGAGAGGCAACACCTGTATGTCGCAGCGCTACTGCGTAAGGTGCTATATGACTTTTTAACAAAATCAGTCCAACGGAACCAACCACAAAACGCGAGAACTGACCCTTAACTTTGGATGCATGTATGTAGTCCTGCCGCTTGCATGCATAATCTTCTGGTCATCCATCCCCCTGGCGCAGTGCATTCTTATGCCGCACTGACCAGGGGTTAAAGGGCTGCTGTTGTTTTGGCTCTGTTGCTCACCTGTACGTCACCTGGCTGACTCGACGTCAACTGAAGCCTATGGTGGTTGCAGGACTCTATATGACACTCACACACACTTGCACTTACACTTCTTGTCTTGATGTTTCGATAGTCATTTCCCCTTGGAATTGTCATTCGTTCGTCGTATGTACTTGGCACCCGTGCAGCTCCTGAAGTTCTCTACTTCTATTTGCAGTGTTTTAGTTTTTGTGCTTGGTAGCAGGGGTGACTTACTTTCATTTAGGACAATTATCTATTCAACGTCAAGCGTCAGCGGTAGCGTCGAGCTATATGAGTGCCCACGATTTAATATGGCTCGAACCTGCTGCTGCTGTTACCAATTTGGTATTAAGTGTTTGCGTGTTTGCATTTGCATTTGTATGCGAGTGAGTGTATGATTGTGTGCGTGTGTGTGTGTGTGTGTGTGTGTGTGTGGTGTATTGGTCATATGTCAGTGCTTCCTGGGTAGAGAGTCCTTCCGCAGATTGTTAGCGGGTAAACAAAACATTAGCTTGCAGGCATTATGCGACGCGACCGAAACACTTGTTCTTCAAACGTGAAACAGTTCGGTTGTGTTCCTAAAAGTTTGCTCAGTACAGATCGGATTCTAACTAACGGAAGGAAGTCAGCGTGAATTGTATTAAAGTTTTAAGAAGTGAAGATATTAATGGTGTGAGAGAGATTTCAAAACGCAAACAATTGTTTACGGTGTAAGTGATTTGGGAAAGTCCCAATATTATTTGAGCTTTCATGCAATTATGATTGAAGGCATAAAGTTATCTGAGAAGATTGGCAGACCTCAATAACTTAAACTCGGAAACTTTTTGCAAGTGGTAGGCTGTTCGCTTCAATTATGTTAGGACTTTCTTTCTATGGGCAACAAAACATTAAAGAATATTACCAAGACTTCAATAAGTCAAATCTAAACTCTGAATCTTTTTGGAAGTGGCATGTTTGCTGCGTTTAAGTTACAGCTTGCTTTCAATTTTAAACTTAGAAATAAGGCTTAAAGCTAATTTTCGTTTCTGGGGTTGGTCGGTACAAATAGATTATTTTGGAATATTTACTGTGATAAAGTTAGAGCTTTCCTTCCATTATGATTGTAGAAAGAAAAATATCAGAGCGGATTACCAAGATCTCAATAACTCCAACCAAAGCTAAGCTCAAAAAGTTTTAGAAAGTCTGAGCATTAAGTTAGAGCTTTCTTTCAGATAGCAATCTTAGGAACAAGGTCTTCAAAATAGATTTGGAGGAGTTCAATCACTCAAGCCTAAGCTATTACCAGAAACTACTTAAAATTGGTTGGGATTAATTGTTAATTTTGGGATATTTGCTTCGATTCAGCGTTAGAGAGTTCTTTCAATTACAAAGAATCAGACATGATTACCAGGACGTCAAAACCTCAAACCAAAGCTAATCTTAGAAATAATATGGAAATGGCAAAATCAAGTTGGAGATTTCTTTCATTTATAATCGTTGGTATAAGGTCTTCAGAAAATATTTTTAAGGCTTCAATCACTCAAGCCAAAGCCAATACCAGAAATTGCTAGAAATTGATAGGGAGATGAAATTTTTGTAATTAAAGTTTACCTATAAGTTTTACTTAAACTTTGTCAAAAAGTTGACCTATAAGTCTTACTTAAATCTTGTCAAAAAGGGTATTCTTCCTCTGAGAAGTATTTTCGTCACATAAATGAGAAATCTAAGGCCTCAAATTTTGTTTAAAAAACAGTTTAAAAACTTAACCCAAGAAGATGATGTGCAATTCAAAAATGACTATAGTATTGAAACACTTTTTAGAAATATAATAATAGCCAATGCAATAAAAGTCGGAAATCATTGTAAGAGACTGGTTACAACCAGTAGAAACTGCCTTATTCTGGCATTATGTACCTGTAGATACACTAGACGATTAGTCCTTACATTCTCTGCTAAATCCCATTCTCTTCTTCCCGCAGGTTCTCTTTATGGCGGCGACGATTACCACAAAGATACAAAAAACTCATCGTTAAACAGCAGCAATCAAGGTGACAACGAGTATACAGACGAAGAGAACGGTTACGATATACGCTGTGAGGTCTGTGATAAAGTCTATCTGGATTTAGAACGGTGAGTACCAGACAACGCCCAATGTTTTTTTTTTTCGATTTCGATTCTTGTTCGGGTGCAACGCACTCGTAACGGCTCAGCTGGCATTCAAGCAAATTGCTTTGGCATTTAACATAGTTCGATCGTTTACCAAACTAGACAATATCTAAATCAAATTTTTTCGTGTTGGTTTTTTTTTATAATTTTTTTTTTTTAAGCAAACCCCCAAACTAGCAATTAGCTTCCAACTTACCCGCACACAGAATTATGGGTGCAACCCAGAAACGTATTAAAAGTGCCAATGGCAAAATGCCGTCGGTAACAGCTGCTACCAAACTTATCATTGGTCATAGATCTCTGCGAGCTACCAAAGTATTCCCAAATGTTGCTGAATAGACAGACAGAGAGCTGAACTATATACGCGACTAATAATGCTCTTTAGCGGAGATCTTAATTAAAAGCTGCTAACGATAGTGGCAGAGACTCATAAAAACTAAGGCCATTAAATGCGAGCAAATGACGACGACTTGTTGCCACAATTAAGTTGAAAGTGAGAGTTGTTGCGCCCCGGTCGGCGAATACATTGTGGCGGCCACGAATTGCTTACCAATTCAAACGGCAAACGTCAAAAATTTTAACACCAATTGGCAATCGATGTTTTTTATAGCCAATGCAATCTGTAGGTGTTAATTTGAATTTAATGTGAGTTGAGGCTAGTTTCAGTAGCGCGATCATAACCTGTACAGATACCATATACAATAATTAACATAATAATGGCAAATGTACATAAATGTCGACAAACATGGCTGGCCGGCCAATTGGATACAATTCTATGGGGCTTCCGCCCAGCAATTAGCCAAGACGTTAGTGTCACTTAACAAGTGTATTCCCAAACTTCTGTATTCCCAAAATAAATACATTGTAGTTGTTGCTATTAGCCAGAGTAAACAAACGCAGCGATTTCGAGTCCCTTAACTAAGTTCGGGGACCAGAATGCAAATGCAATCAATTAAACTAGCGGGGGCATATGAAGCGTATTTAATGCAAAACTTTTGTACAATATTTACAAAGGATTTTCTATTTTTTTCCAACATTTGTTACAAATGAATGAGTAAACAACAACAACAACAACAAAAGTGCTTAGAGACACGCGACTTTCTATGTTTTTGTTGTTTTCGTATTAAAGTGAAGTGCGCTGAGATTTGGTATTCAAAAAAAAAATGGATGGGTATATGGTTATTTGAACTACAGAAACTCACGCATAGATACCCTTACGAAGCACAAATATTGTGATACAGGATTGACAAGTTATGGGATAAATTTTTCGAACTTAATTTCTTAGCGAAACTGAACATTTACCTAGATACTCTAAAAAAAAAGAAAGATAAAGTTGTCAAATTTTGGGATACATTTTTAGAACTTTATTTCTTAGAAGATTCTGTAAAGAAAAGGAAAGATAAAGTTGTAAAAATTTGGGATACATTTATAGAATTTAGTTTCTTAGCGAAACTGAACATTTATCTAGATACTCTAAAAAAAAGGAAGATAAAGTTGTCAAGTTTTGGGATACAATTTTAGAACTTAATTTCTTAGAAAAATTGAACATTTGCCTAGATTCTGTAAAGAAAGAGAAGGATAAAGTTGTCAAATTTTGGGATACATTTTTAGAACTTAATTTCTTAGAGAAATAGAACATTTACCTAGATTCTGTAAAGAAAAAGAAAGATAAAGTTGTAAAAATTTGGGATACATTTTTAGGGTTTAATTTCTTAGCGAAACTGAGCATTTATCTAGATACTCTAAAAAAAAGGAAGATAAAGTTGTTAAGTTTTGGGATACATTTTTAGAACTTAATTTCTTAGAAACATTGAACATTTGCCCAGATTCTGTAAAGAAAAACAAAGATAAAGTTGTACAATTTTGGGATACATTTTTAGAACTTCATTTTTTAGAAAAATTAAACTTACCACTTAAAATTTCTGCTAATCTTGAAGCTAGAGCTACTTGCCTAAGCAAATGGAAGTGGTAGAAACCACTTAAACGTAAACCGCAGGTCGATGACTTAATTCCCCAAGCTGGGGTATTCTCCCAGCGCTGATAACGCTAGCAAGAGTACAGTTATCGGCCTAAGTATATCTCTGTTAACTAAAGAGACCGCCTTTGGGATTAGATTATAAACTATAGCTCGCTGTTCTCTTCGAGAGGCTATATAGAGATATGGCGAAGCTCCGCGTTTGGAGCTAAGACAGCGTAGCCAAAGAAAATAAATATTAAAAAAGTAAGACAGTTCTTTAATTTCGAAGTGAGTCTCTTAAGAACCCAAAAGTAGGAACCAAATTTTAAATAAAAATGATTCAGTCCTCGAATTTTGAATAAAAAGGAATCAGTCCTCGAATTTTTAATAAATACTTTTTAATTTCGATTAAATTCATGAATTCTGTATCCAATGATTCATTCTTCGGAGTTTAAAAAAAAAACTTTATAATTTTGATTAAAGTCATTAAAACAAAAACTCTTTTTAATTATTAACCTCAAATATATTAAATTAAGTGATTCTTCTCTAGACATCTCATGCGCCCATGGCCTTATGCTGCTAGTAAGCTTAACTTAGTCTTTGGCTTTTTGTTATCTTCTAAAATTTAATAAAATAATGAAAGTCGTTGCGATTATGCCATAAACAAATAAGGAATTTTGTTTAATTACCTCAGATTGATATTGTCAACGTAAGAGCCACTGCAGACGATGATACAATTCAAAAATTATTTGGTGAAAGTACCAAACTATTAGCACTCGAACTCAAATAAAATTGTATTACTTAAAAAATATTAAGAAATCCAAACGTTGGCATACAGTTTAATCTTGGAACTACTAGCAATTTTAATATTAAGAGAGCTCTTGAGAGACTACTTTGCATAATATGTAAATATAAAATATTCACAAAATTTTAAGACCCTAAGGCTTTAGTTAACAAAGTCCTTCAAAGAGTTCTGCGCATCATATGAAAACAGAAATACGCAGAAAATTTTAAGCGCGATTTTCGGCATGGTTCTCCTCTTTCAAACTTTTATATTTTATTTAAAGAATAATTGTTTTAAAGCTTATCTAGATATAGAAAATTAGTCATTTTGTAACAACATTTTTCAACTATCGTTAGCCATATGTGGAATTTTGACGGTCGAAAATGCTTAAAAGTGGAGTAACACAGGCTGATTGATTCTTTCAAGCTCTGAGTGCCTCAAAAATCTCTTGAATCGATTTTGAAAAACTTGTTCCGATGATTAAGTAGCATCTATGCTATTATACAGAGCATTTTCAAACTTTAGAGTGCGAAAAAGATACATTTAATTAAAGACTTAAGATATAATGTTTATAATATTATAAATAGTATCTCTATCTACCGTCCTGAAACATACTACTTAAGAACGCTCCCAAGCTTTAAATCTCACCAACACATTCACATTCTCATTGAAAAGGCTCCACAAATGCCACTCTGTTATATAAACTCTTGCTTTCTACAAAACCCCACATACCCGACGTAAGTGTATGCCGTGAAAATACTCCAAGCGATGTTATACCGTTAGCGAAAGTGGGCAGCACCCTTGGCGCAACTCCCTTTGGTGTCCTCACTTCGGTGGCTATCGCTGTTGTGTGATTTATTGAATTTTACATGAGGACATACAATAAAGGAAGCTATGTGCGGCATGCCTGCTCTCGCGTACGACTTCTGGACTCCCAAACCCAAACCCACACTCATACACTGTCATACAATTTGTGTGTGCTTGCAATTTATCTGATGTTGAACATGCATAGATTTTGTTGGAGTAGTTGTTGTTGTAGTTGTTGTAAGCAAACAAACGCCCACACTTGAAGCTCGTGAACTGGGCTATGTGTCGCGTCCGTCCATGTCACTGTCGTCAACTCTTCCATGTCGATGACAAAACCCAAAACGTTGCCGCCTTTTGTCAGCGACTGCTCCACCCACACGTTGTGCATTTATTTGGCTATGCTAAGTGCGATAAGTATCAGCACAATGTGCGCTGCTCCACATCAAGGACATTCAGCCATACTGTAGCGTACCACGCACGAAACTGAAGGTACTCATTGGCCCGTCCAGCTGTCCACAAAAGATCTCTTATCAAATGCTGCATATTAAATATTGAACATCATTTGACTAATTGACGTGCGCTTGCGACTGCGCAGGATTCTTCAGTGTGTTGGAAGGTATGGGACTTGGCACACTATGGTGTGCTTGGAACTGGGACCGGGGCGTGTCTATTGCATTGGACAACAAACAAAACGTCGCGCCACTGTCACCATTGGGCGTGTGAACTGCCGCACATGACTTTGATTTGGTCTAGCGATTTCTTGGCCAAGCAAGTTTTGCCCGAAATGTCAAAAGTAATGCTAATTTCATTTGGGAGTTTTACTACGAATTTAGTTGAGATGTTTACATATAGATAACCGCTCCATTGTCTACAAGTTATACAACCACATTTTCTTCTTCTTTGCCTTTACAGCCTGGATGATCATCTAGTTGGCGCACATCATTTCAAGCAGGGCGACGTTGTCTGTGAGCTGTGTTCCCAGCGTTTCTGCCATAGAACTCTGCTAATTAAGCACGGCGCTATCGTTCATAATAATATACGCAAATATTCCTGCGAGAATTGCACCAAGGTAAGTCGCAACCAAACCAAAAAAATCCACTCTCAATTGTCGCCATCAAGTGTGAAGATCGATTACAATAAATTGCTAGACGATCGATATGCTTGGCTATAGTGGGTGGGGAAACTGGTTCAGGCATTCCATATAAAACGCTTTTAAACTACAAAGTCATTAATTATTGTATCAAGAGCTACCCATAAGCGAGGTACTTGTACTTGTGCTTGTATGTGAGGTACAGTGGAAAGTCGTTGAAAAGTATACGATTTTATTTAAAATTTTGGATTTTCTGTAAAACGTTTTTTTTGATTGGCTTGTAAGATTATTTGTTAGTTGAAGCTTTTGCTTTCATTATTTCAATTGAGAGATGATAATCTTACTAAGTCACCTTGCTACGTTTGACTTTAGACCAGCTCATAAGGTAGATTTAAAGCTTCTTCTCTATATAAAACTCATCTATTTTTCTGACATTTTCAGTTTTAATATATAAAAATCCTTTGAAAAAAAGCTTAGGTTTTTAAAGAAAAATAGCTAAACTTTAGATTTCCATGCCTTGGTTTGTCGGAGATGATTTTTTTTTATAAAAGCTCTAGCAATTCTTTATCTATTCTTCCCTAGTTATTGTACAGTGTTTGATTGTCTGAAATGAGTTAATAATAAGTTTTATTTGAAGCTTAAGTCTATGGCTCTTTCTAAACTTAATCCTTTAAAAAGATAATGTATTTTATCTCTTTTTTTTATAAAAGCTCTAGCAATTCTTTATCAATTCTTCCCTAGTTTTTGTACACTGTTTGATTGTCTGACATGAGTTAATGATTTTTATTTGAAATTTAAGTCTATGGCAATTTCTAACCTTAATCCTTTAATAAAATAATATATTTCATCTCGTTTTTTTTTTATAAAAGCTCTAGCAATTCTTTATCTATTCTTCCCTAGTTATTGTACAGTGTTTGATTGTCTGAAATGAGTTAATAATAAGTTTTATTTGAAGCTTAAGTCTATGGCTCTTTCTAAACTTAATCCTTTAAAAAGATAATGTATTTTATCTCTTTTTTTTTATAAAAGCTCTAGCAATTCTTTATCAATTCTTCCCTAGTTTTTGTACACTGTTTGATTGTCTGACATGAGTTAATGATTTTTATTTGAAATTTAAGTCTATGGCAATTTCTAACCTTAATCCTTTAATAAAATAATATATTTCATCTCGTTTTTTTTTTTTAAATCTGCATCTTCCCATCGTACCATCCTAAACATTTTTTTAGTTTGGGTGTTTTGTTCTCTTTTGTGTTAAGATGTATGAGAAGATTATGCGATTATTTCATATGTTATTAAAGATGTTTTTCTCATTATCTCACGAGATGATACAATTTCTTACTTTGAGATTATTTTTCGGGTTTCTTTATAGCTGCAAAATTGAACCATAGATGTTAAGTTTATTTCTTTCAAATAAGTAAGATGGTACAGAAGGCAAATGTGTTCAGTGAAGACTTGCTTTTAACTGAGATGAGCAAGCTGATTTTACAGCAGTTTTATCCAGAAGCTATAGAACACTACCGAACTAAAACTTGAAAAATTGTTTGCTAATCTCACAATGCCGACATCAACAATTTTCAAGATTCTTCTCAAATGCTCTAACGAAACACAATGCCAGCGCATTATGTTCTGCAATATCAACAGATGACGAATACAATGATTATTCAGAGAAATAAAATGATTTATTTTTTAAATGCTAGATGCAGATTTGCTTAAAGTGCCAAAAAAATTTAAAAAACGCATGGGAAGAACTTAAACGTTAACGCTTAGATAACACCAACATTTTTGAAATTGGCAGTTGATAATGCCAGATTTTTAGGAAACCGTGAAATGAAAATAAATTCAAGAGAAGATAATGTATAAATTCGATTTTTTAGCGAGCTGATGTCATATTTTAGCAGCAGAATTCTTTTTAAAACAATCATCTACAGCAGCAGAAGTATAACAAATATATTTATATATTTATTTTAAAATTTATTATGCCAGCGAAGATAAACTGCCCGATTATATCATATCTTTTAATAGTAAATCGTTAAACGCTTTAAACGAGTTTCAACTGTAGCGCAGAGAAAAATAATAAACTTTTGATTTCTAGCAGATCAATAGCCGCGGGCTCTTCAGCAGCTGCCGCTGTCGCTTGGCCACTTTGGCGGCTTTTGGCTATTAACTTGGCTTATAAATGACTTTAAAGTCTTTGGCATGTACTTGTGACTTGCTAATGCCCCGTGCCTTTTCTTCCTAATATAAAAATCAGGGCGTGTACTCATCCAAAACACTTAAGCGAGCGTTCAAACTGTTTCTTTTTTTTTCCCACCCCCCTTTGTTTTGTTATTGGTAATGAAGAAACTTTGTCTACAATGTGTGTTTCGTAGCTACATCTTCAGTGCGCTGCATTTGAATACATGGAAAATATTTTTATATACAAAAAAAAAGGGCCAAGCTTTGAAGCCTAGCTAACCAACCAAGCAAGCAACCATGCAACCAGCCATCCATCCATCTATCCAACTATAGAGCGATTCGATTCATGCGTCGCACTTCGTCATTGTCATCGAGTGCTTCGACATCTTCCAAAGATGTTTTAATGGCATGTTGATTACAATCTTGTGGTCGCATTGCCTTGCTGTTTCAATCACTGCGCTTTTTCTTTTTTCGGATTTTCCCTTTTTTTTCCCCCCCGCTACATTTCCAAATGAACGGTACTTCAAGCTTTGTCGTTGTCGTTGTGTGTGTGCGCATTACAGTTAGTTTACCCAGAGATCTGTAATTGTTTCGGTGGCATGTAAGTAGCACGCCTTGTATTGGTTATACGGCCGGCAACAGCGGAGGGAATCGGGATCCAACTAAACGGGAGCCACTGCAGCTAAACAAATGATGATCGATCTTTTGGGGGTACTTCAATGCTTCGACATTGTAAGCTAAAGTAACACAGTTAGAGTGTAATACCAGCTACAAGAAAGGGCTTACTTTCGCTGAGGTCTGACAGTATCCAGCAAATATCGATACAACATAGGAACAACGGACGGCAGCTGTCAGCTTTGTTTGTGTTAAGCAGCAAGCTTAAAGCGTTTCAAAAGGGATTTGCCATGGATCTAAGAGTACTTTTTTTTTTTTTCTTATTTTACTTAACCATGGGTAGCTGCAATTGTTCAAGCTGAGTGCCATGGGTTCAACTAGTTACAAGTTGGGTTCGATCTTAGACAAAAGCGCAGAGAGAAAAAAGCTGTTAAATTTTACACCTTCAGAAGATGAGAGATCTGATGTGGGTTGTGAAGTGGTAAGGCAATGGCCGTAGCAACTGAATTTGGAGCTTATAAGTCTTGGCAGCTCAAGGCGGAAAGAGTTGGTTAAGTGGATAGAAGTAAGTCGTAGGTATGCGTAACTTTGTTAGTACTATATGCTCGGGCAGTGGTACTGAATCTAATAGTAATCCATATTCCTGCACTGCTTCTTCCTTGTAATTGCTTTCTTGTTGTTTCAATTTGGATGCATGTTTTGCTTTTGCACATCTACGCCGCTTATCTCTCCTTCCACAGCCACAATTACTTTATCAAGAGTAATCTCAATCTACGCAATGTAGCCAGGTGCAGCATTCTTCACTTTTCTTCTCTTTCAATCACTTGTTCAACTCCTAAAAGCAGCATCATCACCAGACATATTGTGACCTAGTTATATCAAGTTATTGCTTCCTTTCACTTCTTAGGTATTCCCATGATCTATCCTTTGTCTTGGTAAGCTTTCGAACACTTTCGAAACACTGCTTATTTGTCCTTCCACAACACCACAACTTTTCTGCTTCTTGTGCTTCTGCAAAGGGACCACCAAGGCGATTTTTAACCCTATTTGTCTTCTTCCTTCCTTAAACAACCTTTCTTCGATTTAATCTTCAAAACTACAAAGCATACATCATATTTCTCCTTCCATTGCGTTATTTTCTACATCTGACATTAACAAGCACCACCTAGTGTCCACCTGAGTCGAACTCTGCTTCCCAACTTTGCACCACATCCACAACTGAGAGATGGTTTGCAATGACGGAAGTAAGATTCAGTTGCGGCTTATCGAATTTTAGTGCGTTACCAATGCTTTCATTAAGTCTTATGGAAAATCGTTCTTGTTGTTATGTTTAGGGAGCACACTCTAAATTTTTGGACTTCGTTAGGCCTCTTACTTGCAAAACAGCCTGTGCTACATTAAGCAATCTTAGCTTACTTCATAAACACATCCAGTTTATCCTCAATACCATCTTGTTTTATACAAGAACCACGGAACATAAACAAAAGCCTGAACTTAGAGATGCCCACAGCCCACCAACGGGGTTACAATCGCATTCCATAGCCAAAAAAAAACCTTAGCCAGAGCGGGCATACAAATAAAAACCTTGCCCCACCGTGTCTAACACGTTGCCCCCGTCGCACTGCAGCGCGACACTGACGGCATGCCAAAACACCTACACTTATCCCAAAAGTCGACGGCGATGACTACGACGAAGCTCAGGTCTCAAGTCTCAGATCTCAGAGCCCCCAACTGATACTTCTCGCTCAACGTCCATCTCTCTCTCTATCTCCCGCTCTCTCTCTCTCTCTTTCACTGTCTTGCGCTGTGTTGGCTTTTGTGGCATTTTTCGCCTTTTGCAGAGTAGTTGAATCTAATCCATTTGATGTAGTTATAGCACGAGCTATTCGTGTCTGTCGTTGTCGCTGTAGCTTATAGCTGTATCTGTATCTGTAGCTGTCGCTCATGCCGATGCCTCCTCGACCAGAGAGCTTTGGTGTCGTTGTTGTTGTTGCTGCAATTGTTGTTGGAGCGAAGTGTAGCGCGGGATAAGTTTTCTTACAGCTCATAGACAAAAAAGGCTGTGTTTCGATCATCGTTTGATATGAATTCGTAGCGCATTATGACAGCATGATTAGGCATAACAGTTTCGTAAAAGGCAGTTGTTGCGAGGGTGTGAGGGATGATTGAAATCAAGTTTGAAGTACATTCGAGTGTGTGTTTGAAACTGGCTATATGGCTATATGAATGGCTCCATCTGTCATTGCGTTCCAGCTTACTTGGCCTAACTGTGTATGTCGTCGTTGGTCTTCGACATCGCGTCGTCGTCGTCGTCGTCGTCGTCGTCGTAGTTGTTGTAGTCGTCTTGGAAGCACAATGCTTATTAGGCAGAGGGGAGGGTATAGCAACAACGTAGGGTATGACAATTGTAGCAATTGATGTTAATAATTGACGAAGGTGTTGCTTATGCTTGTGTTGGTTGGTGTTTTTATAGAGCTGAAGCTCTGGTGGGTGGATGTCTTGTTGTTGCTGGAGTTGTTGGCCAGATCCGTTAAGGGGCCGCAAATGATTGATTAATTTCAGTTTCGTTTCATTTGCGCGCCAGGCGTTGTCCATTAGCCGCTGGAACCAGAGCAGCAGCAATAGCCAACGTAGCTTTAATCAGTAGCTGCCCGCCCGGTAGCCAAGCAAGGCCTGTTTAATATATTTCACACGGCATACTTATATGCTAAACGATAACTCTTTGCTTTATTGCAGGTTTTTTGCGATACATCTTTTCTGCAGCGACATATACGCGGCTGTCACGTTGGCGCCAGAAGTCATCCTTGTCCCGAGTGTGGCAAAACATTTGGCACCTCTTCCGGCCTCAAGCAACATCAGCACATACACTCCTCGGTCAAGCCCTTTGCCTGTGAGGTCTGCTTCAAGGCCTACACACAATTCTCGAATCTGTGCCGTCATAGACGCATGCATAGCGATTGTCGCGTCAACGTTAGCTGCCCCAAGTGCCGTCAGAATTTCAGCACCGTCTCAGCGCTATCCAAACACAAGAAGTTTTGTGATTCTACGGGCAGTTATCGCTCACAGAGCGCACATCATAAGTCAGCCAGCGGCCTTAGTACGAGCAACTTAGAACGCGCACGTGGCGCACATAATACCGTGGGACTGCCTACAGCAAATCTTGATAACGCTGCTGCCATGGCTACACCACCAAATCCTTTTCAGCTTATGCTGCGTTCGGGACCTTCATTCTTTCAAGGCTTTCCAGCATATGGCCTGCCGGGTATTTTTCCGCAGGGTCCACTACCAGGTGCAAATTTTCCTTTATTTTTTCCACAACAAACTGCGGCATTTCGGCCACAAATGCAGTATGGCGGACGCATTGATAGTCTAGAGGCAGAGCTTAGGCCTAGGCTGGAGCGCCAGCGTTCCATTAAACGTGAAATAAAACGTGAAAGAAGTCCCGATATGCCGCCGGTAAAAACCGAGTCAAATGCCAGCGAAGATGAGAACTCCAATTCCATGACTATCGATGTCAAAACGGACAGCAATGGTGAACTAAAGCAGGAGCAGAAAGAGCAGTTCAAATTAAAGCAACCCAAAACGGAGAGCAATGGCGACTTAAAGCCCGAGCTGCAACATGAAAGCAGCCGTGAGCAACAGACCGAAGATGATCGCGTAAGTTTTAGTCGATTTTTGCGCAGCATACAAATCTTACATATAACACTCTCTTATAGCGCTCTATAGACATATTGAGCACATCTCCACACGAGCCCAGCAACACTGAGCGTCCCAGCAGCGCTAATCAAAGCCAGCCCACGGAATTACCACTCGATCTTAGCGTTAGCCGCAAGCGTCGCAGCTCCGCTGGCACGCCCACGAATTTACACAGTAGCTCGCAAAGTGTGCATTCCGACAATCTGGAGCTAGAGCCGGATGTGGACGAAACACCGCTTAAGCTGCAAAAACTGCACAGCTCCGGTGAGTCCTCTACCTCGCGTCAGTCTTATAAAGGCAGCAGTCCAACGCCCACCGCTTCACCTGGTCTCACACCCATACCCACATCACCCAGCACTGGCGGCGAACTGAGCAGCATGTCCGATGGTGCTGTCAATGCTGCCAGTGTGGCTGTAGCCGCCGCTGCCACTGCCATGGCCTGTCCACAGCCCATACATCCACAACTTGTGCTGGAAGAATACTATCGCCAGCGCGTCTTGGGCGCATTTCCACCACATCAGTTTCCTTTTTTAGGCCCAATTGGCGGACGGCAAAATTTTGAGCCCGTGTCACCGACTGCAAATCATCAACAGCAGCAACACCAACAACAGCAACAACACCATGCAGTCCATAGCACGCGTACTGTGCCGTTTCCGCCGGAACAAAATTTTCATGAAGCTTTACGCGCTGTGGGTTTGTCCAGCAGCGTGCTAGCCGCCAGCGGTGGCAAACTTAAAGATCGCTATACCTGCAAATTCTGCGGCAAGGTGTTTCCACGTTCCGCCAATCTGACGCGTCATCTGCGCACGCATACGGGTGAGCAGCCATATACGTGCAAGTACTGTGATCGCGCCTTTAGCATATCCTCGAATCTGCAGCGTCATGTGCGTAATATACACAACAAGGAACGACCCTTTCGCTGTGATCGTTGTGATCGCTGTTTTGGCCAGCAAACGAATCTCGATCGTCATTTGAAGAAACACGAGGCGGAGTCTACGGGTGCGCTGGTCAGTGATTCACCTTCGTCCAATGAGGCCGATCATGATTCGCCTTTGGATGATATACGTTATTTTATGAATCATGTGTATACGCCTTCAAGCATGGGTGGTGCGGACGGTGATACCGAGGAGTATGCAGGCAGTGATGATCAGCTGTCGGTATCAACGCGACAATCGGGCAATATGGATTTGGAGCTGCCCAATGGCAATCACAGCGACAACAACAACGTTAACAACAACAACAATAGCATTGGTAGCAATAATAGCAACAACAACAACAACAACAGCAGTGAAACCATTGCGGTGAGCACCTGAATGCCATGGAGTTGCCGCTCCATTTTGCCTCTTGGCGCCAGTTGAGCAGCGTCTACTGCGCCAAGCGTTGTTGTTGTGCTCATGCATGGCGCACGTTGTTGCTGTTGTCGCTTTGCTTGGTTGTTACTGTTGTTGTTGTTGTTGTTGATGTTCATGTAATTTTAAGTAATTTAAATGTAATTGAATTGTGCATATTGGCGCATTTTGTATTGCGATTTCAATTCGCAGCGTTAACGTTGTGAAACATTTAAGAGCACCTATTGTTGTTGTTGTTGTCGTCGTCGTAGCTGCAAGGAGGCTGTACACACCCCCCCAAACAAAAAAATATAAATAAATAAAACCAACGAACAGCATAAAACTTTACTTAAAACTTTACTTAAGCGTGCCTCAAAGAGGGAATCTAATTTTTAGTTAGTTTGCAGTTTATAGTTACATCTACTATTAGCAGCATTTTCTATATATAAAAACAATAACTACATTTTACTTAATAATTAATTATAAACAATTAAAAAACTATATATATCAATGTACATGTAAAACTAAATGTAATTATGCAATCAATGGAAAAAGACGGTGAAGTTGTGACAAATTGAAAATGTTTCATTGTTTCAACAGCTGATATTGCAAACCAATGTTTCAAAACTTATCCTTATTAAATATAAAATATTATAAATCTATTAAATAAAATGTAACTTGAAAATATTTAACTTCTTTGTAGTTACACAACTCTAGTTTATACACAAACTGTACATAATCCTCGACTACATGTATTTAGCAATGGAAAACTTCTATGTATTACAATATATAATATTTTGAGCGCGTAGGTTATGATATAAGTCAATAAAACATTATATGTATTTATTAGTCTTAATTATTGCAATTCTCAAAAAATTTTATAACATTTACTTAACGTTTAATAAAGAAATGAAAGATCGTTATGAAAAGTCAAAATGGTGGCATTATAAGCAATCTTAACTTTACTAATCCATAAATGTACAGGGCGTGGAGTGTTGGAGCGTGTGTCGCATTAGACGCGATAATGAAACTGTACTCTTGCCTATCACTCCAATCGATGGCAGCTGCAGTGGTAGCTATCGGTTATCGTCTATCGACAAAAGTGCGTGGTGCTGCCACACTGTTTATGCAAGCAGCCGCAGAAGTTGTCAACGTTTTTAAGTAAAGTTCGAATTTAAAGGATAAAAAAACTGATACCAATGAATTTTTAGGTATTGCAACCGTCGACTAGATCACTGGAACGCATCTTTCTTTCTAGATTTTATTTCAGGTTTAAATCAATAAATTTACTCATTGATTTAAGACAGAAGACTTTTGAAAAACATTTCTCCCAAAAAACAAATGTGCTAATACATTAATAATTCCAGTATTAGAATTCTCCAGAATAGATTTCAAATTTTCTTAGGAAATGAAATTATTATTTTAACTATCTATCAGCCCATTAAAGGAAGAAAATATAGAAGAAAAAAATCTTAACAAAATCTAGGAAGGATTTATGTAATATTTATTACAAATAGTACTTGTTTTATATAGAAAAAAATGTTAACTTTTGAAATATATGATTACTTGGGGACCCCTGTGCGCACTTCGTTGCGACTTAAACAAAATTTTCGAATTATTAATATCATTAATTGGAAGCTTATTATTTATTATTTGTGTTTTAGTAAAAGTAGTTTTTTTAGCTTTATTAGAACGCAAATTATTAGGTTATATTCAAATTCGTAAAGGTCCTAATAAAGTAGATCTTATAGGAATTCCTCAACCTTTTTGTGATGCAATTAATTTACTAAAGAACAAACTTTTCCTTTATTATCAAATTATTTAAGACATTTTATTTCAAGCAAAAAAATTGGAATTAAAAGTAAAGTTATTGATTTAAATATCAGCCCAATAAAGATTGAAAAAATATTACAAAAATCTTAAAAAAGGGGAAGCTTAAAAAGTTTCACAAAAAGCAAAATTATTATTTTAAATCTTTTTTATATTTAATAAATCTTACCCAACTTCATCTATGTGCGGCTACCCCACAATGCTGGAATTTTTTATTTTAAGCGTTAATATTACCGTTTGCGATTTTGAGTTAGGCAGCAATATGAATTTTTAAATAACTAACAATAGATAACGCTGTTATATGATATAAGCTGTTCGTAGAGAACAGGAACCTATACTTAAAGTATAGGAGATTGAACTATACTTATAGTAAAGTTCTAGAACCTAGAACTTATAGTTGAATCCGAAAAACGGTTTCTTATGAATTTTTGAATAACTACCAATAGATAACTCTGTTATATGATATAAGCTGTTCGAAGAGAACAGGAACCTACAGCTTATAGTCGCATCCGAACTGCGGTTTCTTAGGTAAATAGCGTCTATTTATTTGGAAGCTATGCCAGTGCTCCACCAGTAGAGCTGGGTGAAATCGAATCACCGACCCTACGATGAAGAGGCGTGTGCGCTACAACAATGCTATGAAGGCCCACTAATCTATCTAGAAATATAAAATGATTTTCAGGGAATGTTTTACTTCTCATAGAACCTAAGCGCATTGCATATAAGCTTAATTTAAGTTTGAGGCTTGGTTTCAAAGCAAATATTTGGAAATCTAAAAATCAAGTAAGTATTAATGAAACATCAATCTGAGAGATTTAGTAAGTCTTGAAACTAGTTCAAAATAAAGTGTAATCATCTTGCAATTTAAGATTTAAGCACCTTTAGAGTACTTTGATTACGCTGGCTAATTAGTGCATCCATAGATCGATCGATCGATCAATCAAGTCTATAAATGAAGCTTGTGTACAACTGCTACTTCAAAACTTTTGTGGCACTCTCAATTACGGCTACTTGAAAGCAAATTAAAGCCTTTTAAAATTTCATCTAATTTAAATGAGCCACATAAAAGAAGACATTATACACCCATCAATCCGAGTAGCTACAAACCACCGTCCAGTCCAGCCCATCAACATAATTTAAACGCATTTGCCAGCAAACTTGGCTTGGGTTATTATTCATCATTGGCCGTATATACATATAAATATTCAAGCGTAAAAAAATATAAAAAGTAAGCAACCCAAAAATAAAAATAAAAAAATATACGACTCAAACTTATAGGTTTTTAATATACAACACAACAGCCAGCCAGCCAGCCAGCCAGCCAGCCATCTATCCATCTAGCCATCTAAGGCAAGCAAGCGAAGCAAGCAACAACCATTCATCTAGCCATCTATCCATCTATCCAAGCATCCATCTATTCATCCAACTGCTCTGAATGCAAAGGCGTGATCGGCAAAGCGAGTTAATTACCCTTCCGGTTTAGAGTGTGTTACGCCTTCGGCGAAATGCGGTTAAGACTATGAACTGATATACTCAACCACGAATACTTTTCATTTTTTTTTTCTACTTTGGTCGAAGTTTTTAAGATTTTTGTTGCTGTTTATGGCCATTGTAGAGCCAATTTTTGTTTCATTTTTTGGCTGCTTTGTTTTTAACTGAAATTTAAATTGTATTAGCTGGCGCTGTAGTATTGGCATCAATCATTTTTTTCCTATTTTTTTGGTGTTTTTTTTTTTTTTTGGTGGCAACCTGTGCGCATAACAACCCAAGTGCCCCAAAGACCGTTACTTGAGGCAAGGCGGGACACACACTGCGCTCTAGACAAAAGATCATACCAAATAACTGCTGCGGTTGTTCGGTCACTTTCGATTATGCGAAAATACAAAATACAAAAAAAAAAAGACTAGACAATATTTGGCAGTTGGTAGCCAAAATAATAATCTTCGGGGCAGTGGCTTAGCCTAGGCCAGCAGCTGCCC
Source organism: Chymomyza procnemis (assembly GCA_035046065.1). Classification (NCBI taxonomy): domain Eukaryota; kingdom Metazoa; phylum Arthropoda; class Insecta; order Diptera; family Drosophilidae; genus Chymomyza; species Chymomyza procnemis. The sequence goes on along the minus strand of JAWNOJ010000004.1, from coordinate 12,571,419 downwards.
GAGACTGCGCGCGACTACGACGTGCTGGTTGGCCCTGACCACAGCCAACTTCCACAATTGTGGCACAATTTGAACGCAAAACTGGCCAAATTATGTTAAATTTGTGTAGAAAACAGTAGATAATTGGTAATTGGTTTCATTTTAGGCGCCCTCCTAAGCGCCCCTTGTCGTTTTGAGAATACCAGAGCATATTAGTCGGTTATTTGGTCAAGTCTGAATAACTAGCGGGGCGTTAATTGAAGAAGGTATAATTTTTTGTATTTATTATTATTTTTTTTTTTTGGTTATTAAACAAGAAACTTTAATTTATTGCTTAATTATTGCTACGGCAACGAAATTGTATTGGGTCGCTGTGCGTGAAGAATCTATGCCAATGCCAATTTATTGGCAGAACTTTGCGAAATTGAAGATTTTTAGGCAAGGTAAGCGGATTGTAAATTGGCTTAAAGCAGCAGTTGAGGGGATTTGATGTTATACGAGAAGTAACTTGACTACAACAGCAATGATTTATTGTAAAATTGAAGAACTTAATTACTTTCCATATAAGTTTACAGTGCGGCAACAGTACCCCGTTGGGGTTACCTTAATAGTCAACGAGTTACTAGCGATTTGCTGTTTATCACAATTATAGAAAGACGTCAACTGTAGCTGGGCAGCGATTAAGTGCGATTCAAACGATTCTATTTATCTGGAAACCAAATTGATCTGTTATAAAATGCATCATTTGATCCATCGCTGATTGTTTGTCTAAAATGATGTAGCAATTGGTAGTTGCAAAGAAGAGTTCTAATGCAGCTCTACCGCAATTTCTAATAAAAAGACTAGATTGTTTTCATACACTTCCATCTTCCATGTATTCCATGTAGGTTTAAAAAATGATCTAAAAACTAAAAAGGAAGAAAATTTTTGACTCGATAGAGAAAAAATTGTTCACTCCAAAAAAATCAATTTTATGATATGCTTTGTTTGTTTTGGAATATGTTTTTAGATGAAAACTTTTAAATTCTTAAAGGAACTATTGCAGCTTATTATTATCTTTAAAAATGTCTGTAATTGCAATTTAAATTTTTACTTGATTGACAAGAAATTGTTCACTCTAAAAAATCACTGTTTTATGACTTTCTTAGTTTGTTTTGGAGTATGTTTTGAGATCAAAAATGTTTTTTGCGGAAATTTCTGCGAAGAATTTTGGGGCCGGTAATTTTGGGGTCGATGACTCTAACTACCGTATTCGTACCAACGAAGAACTGCAGGAGATATTCAACGATGCAAATTTATCCGCCTATATCAAGTCGCAAAGGCTAAGATGGGCTGGCCATGTCGCGAGAACACGCCACCCGATTCTTAAGAGAACGTGCTTTAACCGACCGGATGGAAGAAGAGTAGTTGGGCGACCGCGATCACGTTGAATAAATGGAGTTGAGGCAGATTTACAGAAACTAAACGTCGAAAATTGGGAAGAAGCGGCGAAGGATAGAGACTATTGGAGAGAAATTGTTCGAAAGGCCAAAGCTGAACTGTAGCTGTAGCGCCAAGGATGATGATGATGATGATGGGAGCGGATGGTGGTAAAACGTTCGACAAAATACGAATCGCTTTTTCGTGCTCTCTTTAAGATAGCAACCAAGGTAATGTGATTCTAAACTGTCTTAGAAAACCGAAGAGTCCACATACGTCTAAGCATCACATATTTTGATCTTAGAGCAGACTACTTCTATTTCCCTAACACAATTTTGTACTTTTCGCAAATTTGGAATTTGATAGACCGTGCACATCGTCTAAAGGATTCTACGATGGCATCGTATCTTTTAATGTCGCAGTTGAAAATTTTATTTTACCTCCCGATTGAGTTGAGAATAATATATTTTCAATAATATTAGCCCACCTCTATGTTGTAGAAGATGGATCTTAGAGAAGGAAATCTATTCTTTGTTAAAAATAATATTTATTGTGTACTAATTTACCAAAATAATCGTGCAAAATTGTTCTCGGAAATGCCGGCTACCAGCAGAGAGCTCAAAATGCAGAGGGTGTCACAGAATCCCATATCACTTCTTGGTAGCTTTCCAGGCTGCAAGAATAGTTGTTTTACACTTTTTGAAATCGAATAGAAAGAATAGAAAATAATGCTAACTCTCGATGTATACTTACAAACATCGCATTTTTCAGATGGAATATTGTGAACAGTTCAGCCTGAAGATTAGGCAAAGAATCACAGCAACTGTATAGCAGAGACCTCTCTCGATCATCAAAATTAACGCTTTAGAAAACGCATATCCTGCCCGTGGTGTTATATAGCGCAGAAGCATGGATTGTGTCTCGGACGAATGCAGCTGAGCTTAGTGTATTCGAGAGAAAAATTGTTTGCTCAATCTTCAGTCCTTTTCAGATTGGGTACGACTATCGTATTCGAGCGAACCATAAGCTGTATGAGCTCTACAATGATATCAATGTCGTTCATATGGACGAAGACGCTTCAGAAAGAACGTTTTCGATGCGAAAGCCGACGAAGGAAGATGGTGAGGACGACCTAAGCTCAAATAAAAAAAGACCAAATGGAGGAGGACCTAACTAAACTTAGTGTGACCAACTGGAGAATGCGTGCGGAGAGCAGGCGCTCCTGGCGCGAGCTAGTTCGGTCGGCTGGCATTCGAAAAAGGATTGTCATGGCCAAGTAAAGTAAAGTTAATATTTTGAACAGTTAAAGCTAGAGAATATCTAAATCCTCCACTTAAGTCAACAAGGAACCTAAGAATTAAAAGATAAACAAAAATAAGATGCAGTGTGGATTATGTGAAATAGTCTTGTAATTAAATAAAATATGTTGTAAAAATCAGCGAACCACCAATAAATTTCGATAATTGTAATCGCATCATCAGTCAGGCATCAAAGCTTTACATAAACATAAAAATAATACAACAAATTATAGTTGCAAACGACATAACATGGTTGTATTTATTTATAATATAATAAAATTTACCACAGCCATTAGTGTCATATAATTAAATAAAATTATATAGTTTATGCAAAAAGTCATAAATTTTAATAATAATCTAACTAATCCGTAATTATTTGAATATTTATAAGCTCTTAAAGTAGCAAGCTGCGACTCTAAAATATCTGTAATACGCGCACTTTTAGTAGAAAATATTTGCACTTTAATATTCGTCCCAAAAAAGCGCTTACGTGCGCTCCAACAAATTCTATCAACTAACTAAATATGACTTACTCTTAGGGTAAGCCACATTTCATTATAATGCCCATCAAAGTTGAACTAAAGTTTACAATTTGTTTCACACTACCAGGAACCAGCCCAACACATTATGATAATAAGCCTGACCAAATTGAAAGACACTCTCCTGCAAGACCCCAGCAGTCTACTTATTATCTAAATGCCTTAACAGCAAATCCATATAGCCAAGACTAAGCAACTGTTTATTATGTGCCAGTTACACAAATGACCTTTGTAGCGCCCCAAATACACGCCCATACCCTCAAAATGCGATCCAATGCCTGCAATGGCTGCATCCTCGTCCAACCTAAATGCGCATCAGTGCGCACATTAGACAGCACCGTTAAGCGCTCCAGAGCAACTAAAGTCCATGCATTGCAGATACTATGCAATAAAGACCGACGTTGGAGGAGACTACTTTCAAAATAAAACCCTAACAAAGCAAACGGATGCAAAGCAGTAGAATGTGGACAACTTTGTTAGGCGGCTCTCCACCCCTGCTCCATACCAAAAAAAAAAAAAAATCAAAATCCAAGACAAAAATGCAATACTTTGAGTGGAAAACTGACTCCTCCAACGATCAGAGCTAATGGCACAATTATAGCAATAGAAATCAAACGAACGGAAGACGTGAAGTAAAGCAAAGCAGCAGAATCTCGCCGAAGGATATCACGCGTATCCCATTGATCCATGAAGACCTACATTGCGGCACACGGATAGACAAACGGATGGACAGTAACTGCAGCAGCAACTGGCAACTAACTGTAGTTCATAACTTGGCTGACTGATTGGGCAGAGCTGGCATAGCTTTGGTCTTGGTCTGGGCTTTGGTTGTGGCTGTTGCAACCAGGGGGCAATCAGTCAGCAGATGTTTTTATTTCCTACTCAAAAACAACAACTGCAGTAAAAATAATGCACAAAAAAAAAATAATATTGTAATGGGTGGTTTGAGAAGAAGACGACGACGATTTGATACACTTCAAGTTGAACAGCCAAGTTTTAGTGTTGGGCTGCACAAAAGTTTCCTGTCGTATTTGCGGAATTTATGAAAAATGTGTGAGAGGTAAGTTTTAGTTTAAAGCGTAGAAGATCATCCCCTTTTTAAATTGATTTGCTCATATAATATATTGAATTTAAACCCTTAAACTGGACTAGCGGAAAGCCTAAAGCGTGAAAATCAGAAGTAAGCCATATATATTGCGTTATCTATAAAGAAAGGCGCTGAGTTTATATGTTTGGTCCCACGTTGGGCGACATGGAAAGTTTTACTTGGAATGCTGCTAGGACCACTGTACTCATCCATTTCTTGCAGCCTTTTTTCACAGCCTATAACTAGCTTCCAAGTTGCTTTCAACGAAATTCTTTTCGATCAAATTTTATCTTGTTTTGAGAAATTATAAGGAAACAGATGTATGATTTTATCGATTTCTACCTAATCAGCTGCGGAGGACAAGCAATAAGCTTTTAATTTCCCAAAAAAAATATTGAATTTTAGTTTCTTTCGAATGCCTCATGGGCCTCACAAGGTGCTAAATGTAATCGAAATAAATTGTTTCTAGGTAGGATCACCTGATGGCTTCTAACAAAATGAACTTTAACGTCCAAAACACGAATACTATAAAAATGGTGGTTCTCTTTTGAAAATCTAACGAGAGTACTTTCGATGAATTAACTAGAGATTCGGAACGCCATGTTATATTGGGTGTAGTAAAACGATATCAATTATGTTTCCAATAGATGGCCTTATTTATCTGTAGCTTGCATTAAATACTAGTAAGTCTGATTGGGTTTCGAGATGACATTTTGTACTAAAAAAGCTTTTCTGACAGTTTTGTGATTGTGATATATTGTTTGCGGAAATCGTTGGTCCTATTGGGATTGACTTTTGCATTCGGAGCTGGACACAAAGAAGTCTTTGGCATTTAGTAGACTTTATTTTACAAGCATTGACCAGATATAGAATGTAAGTCAGTGAAAAATTGGCATACAGATTTTCTCAATTATATTGTAATAAAATAAATGCAAAAATAAGCGTACATGCAGATGAACCACCCAATATATTTTTTCAAAAGTTCGCATACAAGGTTCCTAAGTCATTTTACTTCAAAAAAAGTCAATAAAACCATCTCTGGAACTACAGTTTTAACGACATTTTGAATACTATGTCGAAAATAGGCATAAAATCATAGTACTGGCTTTTGTGAATCTTTCAGTTTATATCCAATACTTCAGGTATTGAAGTTTTTTAGAAATTTTTTTCGAAATTTTTTTTAACTCAAAAATGTTTTGAGCAAACCAAACTATAAGCCTCGAAGTTTCGAAAATGCTTGTTTCCGTCAGAGTTTGAGTTACAAACTGCTTCGCTCAACTGATTTACTCCAAGGCACAAAAAGAGTATAATAACAGAATAGGCCATCCAGTGTGGTAAGTAAGTGAGCACTAGCAGCAGCCTAGATGCGCTTTAAAACTGATGCTGCGGTTACCCACTACCGCCGTCTGCCGTCGGCCACCTTTGGTAGTTGGCAAGTTTGGTGGCGTTCGGTCGTTGTGACGTCGCGTCTATGGCTTACTGACTGACTGATTTTTGCCTCCTAAAGGGTACTAAAATGGTAACGGCCAGAGCGCAGATGTTGGCACAGTTTCGTGCCATGCGGCGGGCACTTGAAGCAAATTGCACACAGTGGGCCGCCGGTTTGTTTCTGATGGAATCAAATATTGTGCAAACTATCCAACGGGATTGCTGTAAGTTAGTCTTGTGTCTGTCTGTCTGTCTGTGTGTGTGTGTGTCCGACTGTGGGTCTGTCTGTACGTTTGGCTGTGAGTCCATGCTCTGTTAAAATTAAGCAAGCATGCGCCTGGCACACGGCAAACGAAGTATCTCACAAAGTATCCGGCACTAGGCACAGCGTGTAACTAAATCACACTAATCAAGCCCAAGTGGAACTATCAGCGAGTAGTCTCCCTGTGTGTCTGTCTTCAGACTGTATGCCTGCTTTCAAGATTTGTCTTCGACAGCTACTCGTGCCGCTGCAGCGTCACACACAGCTCCTCCCACACCCACACGCGGCAAGCAAGTAGTATGGTATACCCAACGCACGAAATCTAAACTTGAGTACCAACTACGACGACGTTTGGCTTTCAAATTGCTTGGCTTTTGGCTGAAATTGCCAAATCAAAGCAATTGATACATTAAATTACAATGCAGACGATTTGGTTTTTTTTTGTTTCTCCATTGGGAGCAAGAGACGCCTCAGTTACAACCACGCAACGCATACAAAGTATATGCAACAAATTTATGACCAAGTTGACTGCAAGTTGTTGGTGTCATCGGCAAATGCCAAGTTTAATTTTTTTCTACTCTGCCAGCTAGGCCACGCCATTCAACACCCATTACCAAACTTGAATTGTTGTTGGGCTTTGTGGTTTGAAGGAAGACTCAAGATATGCCGTCTCTTGAGAGACTGCAGATAGACTGATGTTGTTTGTATGCCACAATAGCAGATTTCTGTGCCGTAGCCAGTGCCAATGCGTGGGCTTAAATTATGTTGGAAATGTCATCGTAAGATTCAACACGACAACAAGGGATGACATAAATTTCCACCAACATGTTGCACATAAGACGTGCCAAGCGCAGCGCCACACTCTGCTTCAGCCAGGTTGCAACTGTTGCCTGTAGCTCGGTGCCTGCAGCCTGTGCGCTTGGCCCGCCTGACAATATGCCCAAAAATGGCAACAGAATGGTAACAGCAAAAAGCTAAGATCCGCTAGAAAAGCTGTTTATGGCATGACAAAGTTTAAATGCTCTTGAAGATGAACGGCGTCTGTAGAGAGATCTTTACGATTTTCATCAATTTATGCAAGTTACTGTGATGCAATACTCTCAAGAGAGACACTTGCTGTGCCGGAAATTTGAAAACGACATGTAGAGAATTATTAACGATATAGAACTAGTTCTTTCAGAATTGAAATAAACATTATACGATTAATATATGATTTATAACAAAACTATGATTCATTAGCGCAGCTGCTGGAAGTTTTTTTTTATTCCAAATTGTGACAGGATTTGCATATAGTTCAGCAAATTTATTGAAGGTATTTCCGAATCTAAGCTAGTTCTAACTTTCCTATATATAAATTTCCCTACATATGCTGCTACGTCACTTTGTAAGCCTTAATATGCATAGACAATGCTGCAATTCATTATTAAAAGATTTATAATCATTATATGGATACGTATCTGTCGTAGAATTTTTCTTTGTTTAACTAGTTTGATTTATTTGTAGCTTACAGAAGCTTTAAATCACTTTTACCTCAATATTTATGATTTTAAAATTTATTGAAATAATGCAATAAAAGTTGTAAATAGAAGAAAAGAAAATATTACTAATGAAACTTAGTTATCAATTCAAAAAAACCAAAACAAATTTTCTTTGGTTGTCCAAAGATCCTTAAGCAAAATGTGCATAAAGTACGGCCAATAGTGGGGACCCTCTGCAACAGATTTCGAAGGATAGAACTCTTTACGGAACTGCACATCATCAATAGTTCGACAATTTTCTCTGAATTCAAATTCAACATTTTTCTAAGCGGTGTTCCGAAAATAATTCTACACAACGTTCATCTTTGCCTAAGCCCACTTAAAGAGATATTGAGCGTGAGCACTTAATAACTGAAAGATCGACAAAGATCAGAGTGGGTTTATGGGGTGATCGCCGTCTTTGGAGACCACGGCTATAATAAATTATATGCATACACAAGTACCCAAACATTATTTTTTCAAAAAGGTCTGAGCAATGATGTTCTCGAGTATTCGAACATCTGCCTAACGTTGAGCGCATACCCATAACTCAAAAAAGAGGAGGTAAGAGAGGTATTGAGAGAAGAAATTATTTTTTGATTTTTCTGTTTTCATCTAAATATTTTTATAATGATTGGAAACATTTTTATTTTAAATACAAATTCTTAAAATTCTTAAATTCTAAATTTTTAATTATTTAACTCTTTGAAATATTTTAAGTTAATATATTTGTAATTAGTTTTTAACTAAAGATTGTTTTAAGTATAAAAAATTATACCAGATTTAGATATATTCTTCAAGTAAGCAAAAGTAAATTTATAAAAATAAAAAATTTATTATATATAAATATAACCATTTTAAAAATTTTATTTTATTATTATAAAATTTACTTACACTTTAGCCTTTATTACTGTAGATCAAATACAAAATAGTGTAAATCTGAAAGATAAAAAAATAATATTGTTAATTTCAATATTTTCACTGCTTTATTTAAATTTTGTTTCTTAATAGTACATAACAATAACTATTACTTTTTACCATTCAACAAAACTTAAACAAAATTATAACTGAATTTGAAGCGAAAGTATTTTTTGTAATAAAATTTAATACCTATGACAATTTAAGATCTATGAATTTTTGAGCAAAAATTTATGAATTAATTTATTATTTGTGTTACTTTTAAAGAAATTTGTATTGTGACGTAATTTTTTTAGCATAAAAATCAAAATGGAATAAAACTCTCTTATAAATGAAAGACCGGCTGTAGAAGGTTTTAAACTTAGGCAGGAAAAGTAACTCTCTAACTTCCCAAAAATGGTTACCGAAAATTTTTGTATTTAGACAAAGTATACAAAAAAAAAGTAGTTTATTTAGTATATAGAAGAATGGAAAAGAATTAAAACAAAAATAATAATTTAAATGAGAAAGAATACAAATAAAAATAAAAAAATTTATATTCTTTTACCATGCTGTCATTGCTGCAAAGATGGAGCATGGATGGGGATAGTAGTTTTCTAAAGCGAAGAGGTACCCAAAGTTCACAGCCGCAACCACAACTTTAATTAAAAGCTCTACAAATATTTCAATTTTTTGGTGGTAAAAAAATATATAGATAAATAAATAAAATGTAGCTATTTTTTTTAAGAGCGCACTCAAATTCAAAGCTTCCCCGCTTCTATATCTGGGGAATATAATAAAAAAAACTCTACTTACTATGTGTAAGTTTCCCCAAAATGAATCATTGCACCAGGAATTTGTGCATACAGGGAAATTTTCTAAGATGTCTTTGAAGCTAATTGCTGTAGTAAAACTATTGTTTATAGGAAATGTCAACAACTTGAGGATATTCATTTAGAATTGTAAAAGAGCAGCTTGAAATATAGTTTCAAGATCTCATTTCAGCTGAGTCGATAGATGTTTGTGAGTAGAAAACAACAAATACTTAGGAAGGCTCTTAATTTAAGAAGAAGCAGCTTAACAGCTTTTCTTGTTGTAGAACCTGAAAAATAGTTTATTATGTTAGAAATTTGTCATTTATTTTTTTTTGTTAAAGCTATATAAGCTTTTTCATCAACAAAGAATCCGCTGCTTTCTTATATATTTACTGTAAATTAGTTTAAGTAGTTTATTATGTTGGTGGAATCAAGTTCGAAAATTTGTTTTCTGGAACATTGATATTAAAGGGTTTTTATAGAGTTTAAACATTAATTTTTATCGTTTAAAAAGCAATAAGTTAATAAATTGCGCAAATTATATATTTTGAAGCTATTATAACTTTTTAAACAAATTTCGATTTTCTTTCTATTGATTTTGAAGCTAAGTTTTTGGCCACTGATGGAACAATGGTAAGCTCAATAAAAATCAGCTATTAAGCTACGCACCTTAGGATAGTAGCAAAGCTTTTGTTGCAATATAAATGCCACTTGTTGCATCTACAGTTGCAGCAGTTTATGGCTGCTTTATGGCGCACTACCAAAAAAAAAGCCTCCTTTAAGTACCAGAGTGTGAATGCCTTTTTTTTGTTTTAATTTTTGTTGTTTTTTTTTTCTACAGCTGCGTACGATACATTAATTAAAGTCTGCAAAGTCGTTAAACTTTTTATGGGGACATGCTTGGCACTACAAAAAACCGTACACAAAACTTTCGGCCGTTGGCAAAGTTACTGCCTAAATCAATAGACTCCGGACAAATGCATTAAAATAACAACGAAAATTGGAGTATGCAAAGACATGGTGCAGCTACAGCTACACATCATTGCTCTATCAGTTGAGATCTTGGCGATAGAGCGACGACTTATAGGAATATGCATGCGCAGCGAGGGTTGACTGAGACATAGCGTTTGGCAGTATGGCTTGGCGCTGCCAAACTTGTCTAGCTGCACGCGCTGCACAACTAACTAAAACGGATCAGAGCACATACGAGCTGGAACTGCTGCAATTGCGGGCACATCCACATGCACATAGATGCAGCTCCCAGAGAGCCGACATACACAGGCAAAGGTGTTTTGCAATTTAGCTGGTAACGCCGTTGCGGCAGCCAAACATAGCAACATGGAGCTCTTGTATGCTGTGCCTTGGACGGGCTGCAGCATTTTTTGGCTTGAGTTGGTTGTTGTAGTTGTTGTAGGTTTTTGAGCCAAGCTGCACTTCACATGCCACATGGCAACATAAGTAGGCGCGTGGCATACGTGTGTTGTTGTTACTATTATTGTTGTCGATTATTGTTGTTGCTGTTTGTTGCTGTGACTCTTGCCGTTTGCCTAGACACATAACAACAGCAACAACAACAACAACAATACAAAAACATAAAATGACAATAAAATGCAAACGGACCACGAACGAAAAAAAATAACATAGTGCTTTGGCTTTGGCACTGCCAGAGATTCAAATTGAATGCAAATGAAAGCCACAAACTATGCTAAATTCCAGAAATCGCATCGCTGCAACGGCTTGCCAATTTGTGCTTTCCTGGATCTACCTTAAGTCAACCCGCTACCCCAACCTGCCCGCCATGCCATATAGACTATCATCCTCTTTCACTCGGCTTATATATAGTTTGGACTGCAGCTAAGGCCTTTTAGCTTTGTTTAGTCTATGTAGAGTGTACCGTTTTGGTACTTTTGTTGCCTGATTGCTCTGCTATGCGGGCTTAAGTAGTCCGTTCGAGTTTATTATTGAAATCTTCTGCTGCTGCTTCTTCCACTATGCATTGCAATTGGGTCGATTGCCGGCTTTTGTTATTGTTAGCTAATGAACATGGCAGAAATAAAAATTTTTGCAGATTCGATTAGATTTGCGGTCATTCAGTGGGTACATAAAAACGTAGTCTTGCCTATTGGTAGAGGAATACTTAGGGCAGACTCGACTTATGCAAAAATAAAATTAAAATTTTGAGTAGAAATGAGTTGGGCTCTTCTTCATTGTGATAGGACGCTTATAGAAGACTCCTTATGAGACTTTTATATTTTTATGGTAAGACTAGTTGAAGATAGGATATTGTTCAAAACTGTTTTATCTGTTGCCTCAGTAAGGCAACACAACTATAAAGAAGTTGCCTCTTTATGCATTTTTTTTAAGTCTTAACTTAATAGTTCCTAATAACGCAGTGATTATGATGTGCCTACATGATTGTGTCTACAACGCCTTGAAAATTTGAAAAAGGAAGTAGATAGCCATTTGCTGCATTCCACACAAGTACCCCACCAGTTCGATTTCAAGCAGTTGGTTTAAGACATCTATTTGTTTCTTAATCTTGCTTAATTAAGGATATACAGATACAAAGGATATACACATAAATTTGAGACATCTATTTGATTCTTAATCTTGCTTAATTAAGGATATACACATACATAAGATGTACACATATAGCTGAGATATGAGATATTGATTCTTAATCCCGCTTAATCGAAGATATTCATATCCATTTCCTTAGTCGCCAAACCAACAACAAAAGCGCAATAATTTAACCTAAAGTCTTTTACCTCACAAAACTTCTTAACGTATCGTTAGAAATACAAAATATGTTTGAGTTAATCCAAATCTTTGATGTGTTTCCTCTTTTAATTCAATATTTACCCATTATGGCTAAAAGGGTTGCCCATTTATTCATTTCTAATCAAAATAAATTGAAGTTACTTAGAGAACTCGCCTAAACTTTTCATCAGCATCAGATTCTCCGATCTGTTCCTAACTTGAAGCTTTTTGTGTTAGACCAAATAAATGAGGTTTCATCGATATTTGACCAACATCAACTTAATAATCACAATTATTTGTCTATAACAATTGCTTATCAAGTTTGTTCCGAAAATTGTCTTGAGGCAGCGAATTCTGCCCTGTGCTTGCTGGCCCCTTACCGCTGCCGCAAGTCTAGATACTTTAAGGGGGCTATCCCCACGTTTAGAGTAGTTTGCTTCACCATCATTTTGTCTGCTAACACGTCTTGCTTGTGTACACCAAATAGATGCTATCCAGTGCTTGCTGGCCCCTTTGCCTTTGAGGCGGATGTTCTTCTATTGTTTCTAAGTTATTTTGCTCCACCACCTTTTCAAGTGCTTAACACCTTAAAGTCATAATTCTGCACACCAGAAATTTATATCATAATTTACTCATCCTGAAAGACTTTTTCACAACATGGCAAGAACATGCCCAAAATATATCGAATATTTCGCATCATCCCTAAAATTAACAAGTCGAAGTGGATGTAAACATCAAAAATTACAAGTGCTCCTGGAAATCGTGAACGAAATTTCAACGTTGAACAATCGATATTGAATTTAAAAAATAACTTTCTTTCAATATCGCACACTTCGCGCCTGTGAAGACGTCACTCTAGATTTAGAGTCCTTCGAGACTTCCTAACAAAATTTAAACAAGATCTCAAGATGGCAAGAACATTGCTAAAAGTAAGTCGAATATTTTAAAACGGCGCTAAAATTAGTCGAAAGTTTTTCTGGCAATCGTGCACCCAATGTTGTTCTCAGAATCGAACGTTGCATATTGAACTTAAATTCTGACTTTCTATAGCGACCTTATAGATTGATATCGAACTCTTTCCGCCTAGAAAGAATTGACTGTAGACTTACTAGTCTTTCAATACTTTTCAACAAAAAATCGTACGATACTACATCAGATCGATATTGCACACTTCCCGACTAGAAAGAAATCACTCTTGATTTTTAAAGTTTAATTGAAATTTTGGTAGCAAGAAGCTGCGCTCGTAATTGACTTCAAAATCTGCGACCCAAGCACTACTCTTTCACTGCCCAGACTGGGAGTATTGCGTGACTCTTCTCCTTAAACCTACTGGCTAAGTCTTTATTTTTCCTACAGCAATCTCTTACCTTACAAAGCTTTCTCTGACGGAACCATATAAATCATTGACATCATTAACAACAACATCGACGAGATGTTTGCATGCCCTTGCTGCCTCGAGGTCTCATCATGGCCTAGCTGTATCCGCCCGATGACGGTCAACTCATTACCAAGTAACAGTTCAGCACTATGTCAACTCCCGCGTTCGATTTGTATACCGGCAACTGACATATTTCACACTGTCCGCTAAATGGTATAAATCATTTGTCGGATTTCATGTCAAAAAATCCCATTAAAATACAAAAAAAACAGATTTCTAAATCGAGAGACGGCCATAAATATAATGCAAAAAATTCAAATAAAAAAAATAAAAATCCAAAAATAAAAAATAATTCCATACCGGAAAATACGTTTAATGCATTTATACAATATTTCAATGTTCAAGCTTCTAGTCTTATGACAACAACAACAACAACAACTCATCACTGACCACTACAACAACAACTCGCAACAAAAACAAGAACAACCCGTAGAGATACGGATATTTATATTTTATGTATATCAGCAGCATATTGCGGCGGCACCTAATATAGCAAACAAATTTAATTTAAATTACAGGCGTGGTCGCAGCAAAGCTCTCATTGTTCACTCGGATCTAGTTGGATCTGTTTGGATCTACTACTCTATGTACATACTGGGCTGTGCCGAGCTGCTGATCTGCAGTTGCTGTAGTTACTGTTGTTGTACTTAGTTCATAAAATATGCAATAATATCTATTATAGATAAAGTTTAGAGGTCGACTTTGACTTTCTAATTTATTTATGCGTCGTGTGGACGTTTGGTTTTGTACATTGGAGTTTGGATTCGCCTTTAATCACAAGTCCGCGTTAGTCTTGGATGAGTTTTGGGTGAAAACTAATTTTAGCGCTAAGAATTTGAAAGCAGTTCTATAAAAATTATCGGCGCTTCTAATACATTTAGGCTGTAAGTAAAACTTGTATTTGTTACTGTTGACGATGATGATCTGCTACGGAGAGCTAAGCGGAATTAAAAACCAAAGATGTTAATTCAACTTTTACGATTGGTTCGTTGATTGTAAAGTTTTATTAGAAATTTTCAACATATAATAATATCCAACGTTCGCGTAAACAATTGTTGAAAGCGGAATCTGGAATCTGTCAATCTGCAAAACGTAAAAACGTAAATTTAAAGATTGCAAAAATCATTGCGATTGAAGTATAAGTTAACGCATTTTCGTACTACAAGAGACATAAATTGATGAGTAAATATTGGTTTCACAACAGTACACATTTTTTCTGAATAAATTGACGTAGTTCTCTTGCAGCCTTTTTAATTCTGGAGAATGACATAATTTTTTACTACTTTTAAAACTACTTGAAAGGAGTAACTTGAATATCATCATCATTTTGAAAACAAACTAAATTCGCAAAAAGTAAAAATCTATTTCTCTTATTTTTAGGGGGGCCCCGTGTTCCTGCCACTGGGGCACTCGATTTAGATTCTCTCATGCATCTCATTATCATGAGATCCACTCAAAAGAATGGGAAGTTTTGTTTGAAAAACATTTGATTTACTACGGATCTCCAGATACGATAACCACTCGCATACACGGATCTTTGGAACATCTTAAAGATGTTAAGATTGTATCTCAGGCTTAACACGATGGTCAGTTTTTTTGCATCTGATTACTTGGCTCTAAGCCCGTACTTTATGATAGATGCATAAAAACATCCCAATCGAACTGACAGAATCCGACGAATATTAAAAAAATATTAATTAGCAGATTTGTACACCATTTTCCCCACTTATCTGATATGAATTTTGAGGGTATGGCAATTACTGGAAAGTAATGTACTTCTTGGTGGATATCCAAATGTATTCCAATCGAAATCCCGCCGAATTTTTAATTCATTATTCAAGCTATTGGAAAAAATTCGCATTTATACATCATATTCGCCTACAAAACTCTATCTGAAGTATTGTTTGCAATATTTGAAGGTGTGAAGAGTTTTCCAGTATTCCTGTATTAAAAGATTCTTCTTCTTGATGGAACGTCATACCCTACTTAAATTATATTTTAGCACAGTTTTGTGGCCTAAGCTAGAATTAGAAAAGTTTCTTTATGCTTGTTTATGCCTAAGTCCCCCTAGTATTCCCAAAATTTGGGAAAATAAAACATGAAACCCGATAATTTTAAAAATTTCGGATTCTAAATTTTCGCCTCGAAACCAAAAACCACTTTTTAGTGTTCAAGCATGCTCTCAGCTCTTACGAATGCTGAGCAAAGCTTTCAAACTACTATGATTTTATGATTTTATATCCAAGTTCGTCTGAGATATTGCAGCGCCTTTAGTAATTCCTGCAAATAACGATAAATCGGTAATTTAGCTTAAAGCTTTTCAAGGTCGTCTAAAAACGCATGCATAATTTGAATTACTTTTCCAACCTACAAATCTTACTAGTTTCCCATAAATCATTCAAGGACACTCCAATTACGACCTATTAAATTTTGTAACTTCCCAACAAGCTGTCATATTTTTCATAATCCTTCAGCTGCTCAAGGTAACTTTCAAAAGTCTAGACCCAAACACGTCAGATAAACCCATCAAGTAGTTTTAAGTTCGCCTAAGATCTACTCCACCCAATTTCAGCAATTACAGCCACGAACAGGCGACGACGTTGACGATGACGATGAAGTTGCGACCACCATCAAAGCCTAGCCCAACTAACACGCCCAATCGGCCATGTTTCAATGCAAACACAGCTGGGCCTTTAGCTGCCTTTTGGCCAGTTAAAACGACGCTGCCACATTTAAATCAATTTACTTATTGTCAGCAGCTGATTTTAATTAAAATGGCTAGAAAAACTTTGCTAAATCAAAAAAACCAGCCAAACACACAAAAAAACACACACACACTCACGCTCACACTCAACAAGAATCGAGTGAAGTCAAAAGAGCTTGTCTGCACTTTGATTTGAATTCGAAATAAATTGTGGAATAAGCTGAGTTTGTCTTAAGCCTTCTGATTAAATTGTAACAAGTGCCAACCCACGTCTAAACATTATATTTATTTCGGAGTAGCTATTTATTTTTATTATGTGGTTCGTTTGGAGAGCGTAAAAACATTTACAAATTTATTGCTAATAACTCAACTGCAAATGTGTGCATATGAGTGTGAGTTGCATAAATTACAATCCAGACAAACTGCAGCCAGCCTACAATATATATACAAAGGAAAATATCACAAAAAATTTGATACCCACCCACCCCACAAAAGAAAACTTGATGTGAACTTGTACGACAATGGCATACACTGCTTCTGAATGCGGTACTCTAATATTATGCAGTTTTTACTGTGTGTGCCGAATTAATATGGTTTTCCAATGAATTGGAGTAAAAAAAAAAGAAATTTGGGATAAAATTGGTAACGAAATTTTTAATATAAAATTGCTTGCTTTTTATTAAAAAAAAAATCTTTCTTTTAAGCGATTTGAAGCTGAAACGCGTTGAGGGAGAATATTGTTAATTTCAATATTTTGGGAATTCGCGATTTTAACAACATAATCTACAACCTTCGAATTTTCTAAAGTTTTTTGTGATCTTTAAAAAATAAGTATTTTTACCAAATTATAATAAATTATTATTGGGAGTAGAATTTAGTTTGGTTATTTTTTTAAAACTGCATCCAAGTTATGACAGATATTTGAAGTGATTTGCTTCTTCGTGGGAAAGGTTTGACTTCTCTATGCTTTTGAAGTTGTCACGAAATTAATGTACCTTGACACCAACAATAATATCAGTCTGGGAAAATATGAAGAATCAATCACACTTTCAAGTAATTAACTTTTTCTTTGGAAAGCTCTGAAGTCTCCATAATTTAGAAGTGACATTCACGCACCTTGGTACCGCCCTGAACATCAGCAACATTATCAGCCTAAGGAACAAGTGTATAGGTAGATGTTATTATGACTCTAGCAAGCAGATGTGTATCTGCGACACCTCTTGAACGACAAAACTAGCGCTAAGGCCGCCTGTAAACTTGTATAGCTCAGTTGCATGGATTCTGTCGCGGAGAGATGCAGCTGCGGTTGAGGTGTTCGATAAAAAAATTCTTTGCAAAATCTTCGTTCTCTTTTAGATGAGGGGCGACTATCGCAACCGAATAGAATAGAAGAAGCTCCAGCAATGAAGGTGTACGATACGATACGATAGCCGGTGAAGATGACGAAGACGAAGTGTGCGACTAAAGCTCTGGCGGAAAAACTAAGTGGAGAAGGTTCCTGTATTCCCTTGAAGTGATCAACTGAGAAAGGCGCGCGTAAAGCTAAGGCGGAAAGACCAAGCGGAGAACAAACTATCTTCCTTGGAAAGACCAACTGGAAAAGACACGAGTACAGCAGTGGCGCCTGGCGAGAGTTGATGAGGAAACGACTAAAGCTCAGGCGGTAAGATCATGAAGGACCTATCTTCTTATATGAAAAATGGCACGTCAGTTACCTTCTTATAAATAACCATATCCAATTGTGTTTTTAATGGTAATCAGTTTAGCATACAAATATTTTTTATTCGGCGGTTTTTCGAAAACTTCCCATTCTTCAACACAAATTGGGCTGCTTAATGTGTATGTTCATTAATGCAAAGTAGCTTTTAACACTTTTTAAGTGGCAACTTGGTGGCAAAGGGGTAATTTGTTAAATTTTAAGGGTTTTTTTTAAAGGAATTCGAACAACAATGTAAAAAAGCATTCCTTTAGGTTTGGCTGGTATTGTACATTTTAGTGGGTCATAAGTAATTTTAATGAATTTATGAGAATTTGGAATAATTACAAAATAAAATTTATAATAATTTAGAGCTATTTAAATATTATTATTTTCTTGAGATAACATTTTTTCAAAAGTATGTCTTGCAACGAATGCGAGAGAATCGACAATATATGAGGAAGCATAAATACTAAAAGACTGTACATAAACTTATAGCAGATGCTTAGCTTGAAATTCCAGGATTATAGGTCTACCATAAGCACAAAACATGTTGTAGATGTTAATTTTTGAAATATTAATCCTTAGTTTTGAAAGAACTTTCCACCTATCCACCCAAAATAGACAGCTTAACGAATATGCTCTATTATACTTTTAGCTTTGGCTGGTAAAGTACATTTTAGTGTGCCATCTTGAGAATGCGAGAGAATCTTCAATATATAATAAGGGATAAATATTTAAAGACGTTGGCTGAACTTATAGCAGAACTTTAGTTGGGAATTCAACGGTTTTGTTAATTAATATATGCAAAAAGAATTCCCTTTTTTTGCCATCTTTCCCATCCAAAATGGACAGCTTAACGAATATGCTCATTAATTCTAAGTAACGAGTACAAGAAGAAAAAACAAAAATAAATATATCCACCCACCCTCCCGAAAAGAAAAATAACAAAAACAAAACAGACTTGTTAAATGGCAGACAACAACAGCAACAACAACAACCATTTTTCGCTCTCGCTGTTAATTGCAAACTTTTGCTTTTAATGGCACAACAACAACAACAACAGCAACAACAAGAACAACAACAAATATGAGCAGAACGCACGAGAGCGCGCAATCAACGGCAAATGGAGTCCACACACCAATACACACACTCTCTCACACACACACACACACACACACTGAGAGCACGCTGGCGCTAACGGTATACGCTGGCATTGCTTTACTAACAAAGCCGTTATGCGCGCATGGACACGGCTGCACACACACACACACATAGACACACACACAATCACACACACACATGCAGTACAAATACTTTTCTCATTTAATTCTACGTAGCTGCAGTAGCACTCACACATATACACTCTCGCACACACACACACACACACACACAGCAACTCACTCACACTGGTACACACGCATACACTGCAAATTGTATCAAAGGCCGGTGCGGCGCAGGCATCGAGTTTGTTGCCCAAGTCTTTTGTTTTTAGCATTGAGCGTGACTCGTTTTTTGGTGTGGTTGGTTTTTGTTTCAGCCTCTCTTGTTCTCGCGCTGCCCCCGCGCCTGCTGTCAATGCTGCACGAGACCCCAACAAAACACAAGCGACCACTGGCGACTGCGCTGCAGCAGCGACGCCACCACACCCTTGACTGGATTGCAAAAAAAATCAAAAAAAAATTGATAGAAAAAAAAAATTACAACAGCAAACGCCACGCTGCGCTGTCCATTTGTGGCGCGGCGTTAGTTTTGTGTTTTCCTCAGCTGCTGCTGTGGCTGCTGCTGTGGCATTTGTTGTTGTTCTGCGCGGCGTCAATTTGCTTTTAGCCATTTCGCGCTTTTGCTTCATTGGAGCCGCAGCCGGACAGCTACGTCAATCGGCGGCGCACAGTGGCTCGCAATTTAACAATTTATTTAAGAAATTATTACATTCTATTTATTTAAAGTTATAAGAATGCCAAGTTTGACGGAAAGTTGAGAAGAAATGGAAATTGTAGGCAATTTATTGAAGGCGTTTTATTATTCAAGTCTAATATCAAAGGACAAATTTAAAAATAAAATATTTATTTGCCGAATTATTTCTATGTTCCATGGACAAAGTAACACTTTAATCTACGTTTTACGTACGGGGCGTTGAATTATCAGTTATCACCCCCTCTCATACAGGTATATGATAATTTACTACCAACTTTTCACTGGCAGAGTTACACATACTCTTCTCAAATAATTTATCATAAACTTTTTTGTATTTATTTCTACTGAAATGGTAAAGCTTTGATTTTATCATTTGTGAAATATTTTATAAATATAACTTGTTCTATAAAACAAAATTCTCACACTTAAAAGTGGTAGCTTGACATTGTTTTAACTAATTTTCATAAATTACTCCCCCTGTCTATGTTCATCGCTCCAAAGACGGAGCATAGGCTGATTTGGAGTCTTCCCAAGTTGCATTACAGCAATCACGAAGGATAAAGCAAATAGTAGATTTAAGAAATGAAATCGCTAAAAAATCAAATCATTTTCATATGTAAAAAGAATTTACAAAAAAAAAATAATACTTCGAAATAAAGTTCTTCAATGATTCTTAAAGTTTTATCGATTTTTGGAATACATTCATTTATTCGCATATAATGAAATTTAATATTCAAGACCTTAAACATTTTATCGTTGGATTTTTCTTGCCACCACTTTCAATTCTCTATTATATTTCGACGGTTAAAAATTTGGGTCCTTAATATCCAACAATTTGGAAAGCCTAAGAAATTTTTCTATTTTAAATATCTCTGTATCGGACCTCCAGAACTATCTCCTGGTTGAAGTTAATATTTTTAAATATTTCTTAGTAATTACCTAACTTATACTTTTTTAAGCATCTACCACAATCCGAACGTTCGGATTATAAAAGACTACGATCTCTATGCTAAGGCTTCTA
The DNA here is from genome assembly GCA_035046065.1 of Chymomyza procnemis. NCBI lineage: Eukaryota > Metazoa > Arthropoda > Insecta > Diptera > Drosophilidae > Chymomyza > Chymomyza procnemis. The sequence goes on along the minus strand of JAWNOJ010000004.1, from coordinate 12,550,642 downwards.
CTTATTTTTTAACTTAAATAAAAAGTCCGGATCATATGATACAATATATTGTGATCCCTACCTAACGACTTTACCAATCATTATTGCGAACACAATTAAGTTCTACAACTTTTGCAGATCCAAATACTGTCTAAATATATCTCAATGACTATATTCGTTTCGTAACAATTTTTTTTATAAAAAATGACTTACTTTGCTTCAAAACTTCGATAAAATGGCAATAAAGTTAAACCAAATCCAAAGATTCTCAAGCACATACAGTAGAAGCATTCTCTATGGCTGCTTAAGCTGCTCATAGCTTCTCACAGTGTTCCACTGTGCCAACGCCCGCTTGCTCTAAAACTTTTGCTCCTTTTGTAATTGTGTGTCGGTGGCTCAGCGGCAGCAGCAGCAGCAGCAGCCGCAGCCTTTGCTATTTTGATCGCTGGGGGACGGCTGGTCTTAGGCTTACTTGGGTGCTAGAGAGCTGGTGCTATCTATCGGTCCGGTTTTGGTCTGGGTTTTGGTTTTGACTCTTGTGGCTTTGGGTGATTCAAGTTTCGCCAGTCAGCCTGCCAGCCAGCCAGCCAGCCAGCGAGCTAACTGTTTGGATGGCCAGCACATAGCTGTCTGCCGCGCTTGGCCCATTGTCTGTGTGTGAGTGTGTGCTGGACGCTGTCGAGGCTCTTGGCCAGTTGGCAGCTGCAGCGGGGCGTTAATGTGCTTTGCTATTTTATTTATTCATGCCAGCGTCTAAGCTAGTAAATTGTATTGCAGCTCTGGCCTGGACAGACTTGGACGCGGTCTTGGTCTCATACTCGGGCTTGGCTTCAACTGCATTTCAAGCTGCTTTTGCTTTTCTTTGAAAAACTACGACGACATCAGATTGTCATTCTTGTTTTTGTTGTTGCTGCGGTTGTTGTTGTTGTCGTCGTTGCAACCAGCCGCGCATTTTTGCTTCTTTTTTAATTGAAAGTCGCCTGCCTTTTGCGTTTCCATTAATTTGTTGCTCTAATATTTTCAAAATTGGTTTACTTTGGCGGTGGCGTGGTCTGGTCAGTTAACTTACTTGCCCGCACACTACACTTTGGCAGCTGGATTCACTTTTTAATGCTGCGTGTGTCCATGTGTTACAGTTTGTTGCAAGTCGACTTGAGTTGACTGGACTTGCAGTTTGGTTACACAATTGCGGATATGAATGAGTAATCCGTGGGCTTACGTTGTGTGATATATGTCCAATACACAATGGGCGCACACGTGTCGCATACGTAATGGAAATTTGTTTGACGATTCTTATCTTCTAAACATCTAACAGCCAACACGTGTTGACTCCAACTGCCACTTCACCCGCCAATGCATTTGCATTATATAATAATTATGCACCTTTCGCCGCTTAGTTGCTGATTAAGTTCAGTGCAGTCAATTAGCCAAGTTAATTTCGCACAAATTTTTAACAGCTTCATGTGTTTTTTGTTTTTTTTTTGGATTTGCACCCACGCGTTTGACGTCCAACTCATGTGATTCATGGTGTCACGATGTCAGTTGGACCAGCAGTCAAAGCCTCGTCCATTCACTGGCAAAACAGAATTCGGTAGTCGTTAGAGCCATGGCTCAAACGACAGTATATGTATGCCGCCGCCGCCGCCATCGCCGCCGCCGCATCGTTAAAAGACGCAGATCTTGCACGCCCATAAAAAGCGACTACAAACTGTGCAGAAAGATCGACAGCGCCGCTTAAAACCACCGATGGCTTTTTTAATGCTTGTAATAGTTGTTGTTATTGGTAGTACACTTGGTATATGTGGTAACACACACAGGAGTGCGTGAGTGTGTGGTTTTTTAGGGTTATTTGAACAAATGCGCTCGTAAAGTAGCCTCAAGGCAGACAAAAGGCGGGCAAGCCAAATAGTGACATAACTTATAATCGAGTTAGATAAATGATCTCAGAATAATGGACTACTCTAACGATATAGCCTTTTATGCTTTGAATGAGTTGATTTTATGGTTTTTGATTAGTGCAAAGAAATATTTGTCTTTGTGTAAAAATTGTTTAATAATTGTGTATATCGAGGCTTAAGTAGAAACTGTCTTACAATTGAACTAAAATATTAAATAAAATATATTATTCACACAATAACAATAATGTTATATTATATTTATAAAATAAATTTAGTCTTCTTGACTATGGTCATCGCTCCAAAGGAGTTATCTCTATTAATAGCTGTTCGAAGAGCACAGAGAGCTACAGTATATAACCGTATCCCAACGGCGGTGTCTTCTATTAATAGAGATTTTTCCTGGGTTAAGAATAAAAGGACATAAAACCTTTCGATTTAGAGGCGAGTGCGCCCACAATTTTATAAATTTGCTATTTATACATAGGCATACAATTCATTATATATATTTAAAAATAAATGAATTTTTGGATCGTTTAATAAAGCATATTATACATTAGCCAAACTCACAAAAAAATTAAAAAACAATGATTATTCTTTTTAAGAAAGAAATCTATTCTCCTGCTACTGATACCAACAGCTTTATTTGAAAGAAAAGTTCCCAAATAAAGTAACACGGAAAATTGTTTCGCTTGAGTTGTCACTTCAGTTTCTAAGATTTTATTGGAAGCGAAGCGTAAGACCAAATTGTTTAAAAACTAAGTATTCATTCCATACTTCGAATATGTGCTATCATGTAAATAACAATTTTAAAAATTGATAAAAATTGCATTATGAAATATGAATATTTTTCCATTTCCTAATTTTTGGGTCTCGGCAGCGTGAGTGGTAGCGTACTCGCCTCAAAATCGGAAGGACGATGGTTCGATTCCACGCAGCAGCACTGGTGCATTTGCCCAGCAATGCTATGGCTAGCAAATAGACGATATATACCTATCACCACCCTATGCTCTGCCTTTGGAGCGATGAACATATTCAAGGGAATAATTTTAAATATGATCTATGTAAAAAAAAAGTCGTGAAAGTATCGCATAAGATATGGAAATGAGAGAAATCAAGGTTGTTTTTTGGATACCACCACCAGAACTAGGAAAATTTAGAGACTCTTATCACAAACGCTTATTATAGTGAGTCTTACAATGGTTTGATGAAAAATATGTAGTAGAGTTTGGAAAATAAAACACATAAATTTATTATGTAAAATTTTTTAAATATGGATAGAGTCTAAATCATACAGATAGTGATTTATTATTTGGTTAAAATAAACATATTTTATAATTTTAGTGAAATACTTTCTGAAAAATGTTGAAAACGCTTTTGAAAAAAAATTGTAAAAGCTTACTTAATAGTATTTATAGCTTATTGTATTTAAAATAAAAAATATAAACAGACTGCAAAAAGTCGTTGCGCTAGCTCCTGAATAACACGGTTCTACATGTAGATAGTCAGCATATTGGAAATGTTGACGTATTCTCTTACCACGGCAGCCTGATCATTAGAGATGGTGGTTCGCAGGCTGATTTTACAGACAGAATAAATTATACACGCATCACTTTCTTCTCACCACACAGACTATGACGAGCGCGAAGATTTTGTACGACTAGCAAACTGTGTATCTTCAGCACCAGTCTTCACGACCCTACATATGCGGCGGGAACTGCAAGCTTTCATAAACAAATAAAGCAGATACGGCATATTTTCGGGCCGCGATGACTGACCAACGACCAACTGCTCGCCAAAACGAACATGTGTCAGAGGAGCTGGATTGTCCGAGTTCTAAAAAGGCCACCAGCCGACATCGCTAGATCAGCACGGGCTACCTGGTAGACCACGTAGTGGTGCATAGTGGCTAACGCGATTGGCAAATGCTGGAACCAAATCAAACTGATTGCTAGGGACAGAATGTGTATGTATATATATATATAGATAAAGTATATACAATGAGTAGTAGTGTTCAATACTAAAATCCCCTCTTCATTTAGAGCTTAATTATGATGCAGTTTCTCTGTTATTGTTAATAAATATAAATGTTAATTACGGCAGATAAGATAAGCTTAGTTTGAAATATACACAAACTAATTGAAATAGTGTTTATTATATTGGCAGAGTTATGATAAAATAAAGACACATAAGAAAAATATAAATTTTATAGACAACATAAACTTTCAATAGCAAACTGCGCAGTCGTAGAAAAAACTAAAGAAAAATTAAAAAAAAAAAATATAAATAAAAATATAAAACTAATTTGTAAGAATTTAGCGATAGAAAAAGTCAGGAAGGCGGCAAAATAAATATATCTACATATATACTCTACATAGTGTCGCTCCAGACAGACTACAAATGCAACAACAACAACAACGACAACAAGAGACGATGTCAGGCGATCGATCTAGCGATAGAGCAGTTCAAGAAAAACCAGTGCACTTAAAAATCGCCCCAACAAAACGAAAAGTGACAATTTAATTGCGTCAAGCGCAGCATTCGATTGGCGGCGATAACTGAAAGATCGACGCACATACACACAGACACACACACACACACACACACACACACACACACACACACACACACTTGATTTTGACGTTTTGGCCAAGTGTCGCATCGACGTCTGCCAAACTATGACAATAACGAATGCATTGTACTAACTTTGGTAAGTCGAACTATAAATACTCTTTAGCAATTTGCGCATATAGGTGGCAAGCAATATCGTGACTTTGCAGATGGTGGCAGGAAGTTACTGCGCTTCGTAGCTGCACTGTCAACTATTAGATCATCTGAAGAAAAAAGTAGCGTCCGACTTTGGTCAAGACCAGAACAGTTTCTTTTCATGCGTATTTACCCTACCCTCCAGATTTAGCACCAAAAGCTGACTATCCTTTCCCGTCTAGCTGAACGATTTCGCAGCTGAAAATAACGCTTCAGAGAAGTTTTGGCTTGCTACAGTTCTGAACAGTCGCATTCGAGTTTCTTTAAAAGATATACAATGAAATTACCTGCGTAATGGCAAAAAAAACACCAAACAAATTGTTGACATAGATTAAATTATCATAAACTAAACGAAATGTTTCAGTTTAATACAATACTAATACTAAGTTAAACAGAGCAGGCTGACAATTAACAAGTATGAAAGTTGAACAATAATTTCTTACAATTCTCAAACAGTTTTAGTTGTGCTCTGGATATATATAACTAAAATTCGGGGAAAATTTTAGGAATTGTTCAAGTAAATTTACAAATAGTGGAAAGTTTTGATTGTTGGTATACACGTTTAAAAAAAATCCCAAGAAAAAAACAAAATTTTAAACAAATTAAAAAAAAATGTTAAATAATCGAATTCAAACGCTAACAAAAAATTTACCCAATATTCTAAAATTGTGTAAAATTAAAAAAAGAATTTTTTTCTAATCGTTTAAAAAATACTAAATGAAACGTAAAAAATCGAAGAGAAATTTAAAAAAAAAGCATCAGCATTTAAAAATATACATGGAGGTAATCGTAAAATAAAATACCTAAAACGCAACGGTAAGCCCCTTTATTCATATCTTTGTCTATAATTTATTATATACATTATCTATTTTATTTTTATAAAATGCTGAGTAAAGTAATATGGGTGCCCCGCAGGCGCGCACCTTCAGCGCCGAATGGTTTTCATGTCCCATAACTGCCACAGAGCGGACATGTAAATTTGGCGGCACACACCAGATCCGCCTTCAATCGTTATCGCTACAATATGCAGTATTCTTTTACGGAGCACGGTCCAGCTAGCCTTAATGGGCGGAAAACTTGTCGTGGTACACGGTGCACAAATATTAAATCGTGCACACTTCAGAAACTTGCATCTCTTGGCATCGGTCGGCGATTTCGGCGTGCCGCTCGAAGCCATTCATTGTGTCCTTACCTGTCATTGCAGAAACATTTATCGCTAAAGGCCGTTATTAATTCGTTATCGAAACTACAAAATTTAATTGCCAAACAAAATTAAATAAGAGAACCTGCCGGATTCAAATAATAAACTGAGCTTGAGCGATTATAGCTTAGAAAATTAAAAAACCAATATTTTTGTAATTAATTCGTGAATTTTTATGTAGAATTTTCGATAGCGTTCGTTTCCATCGTAACCACTAAATGTCATTTGCTTGGGAGAATCGCTATTAAATACGCTGTGGTTCATATTCAGCTATAAACTGTCATCTTTAAACAGCTAGACCATTGTTCTTCAGTAACTCTGTAATCTCTGCCAGCCGCACCTATTTATATGGAACTACTATCATAACTAAACACCAAGAAGATCAGTATTATTTACGGAGTCTGCAGTTCATTCCCGATGAACTTCACCATTTTTAAAGGGACTCAAGCGATGATATTGAACAGATGTCTGTCGCAGATATCGGATAGATACAATAAAAAATTTGAGCAAGAAATCGGGAGAATACACTTTATGGTTTCGAACGAAAATTGAATATCCCAATAAAATAACATTTTTATTTCGTTAAATTGCTAAATCTTTGTCATAAAAGGATTATTATATTATTATTAAAGAACTTCTACATGTCTCTATCTTTAGCAATTCGTTAAACGATTTGCCGGTTTCCGTCTGAGTCGTTCTTCTGCAAGTTGTTTGGGTTCGAACGCGTCGTCTCGTACACTGCGGGTTACACTTCAGCGCGGCATGCGGATTGTTATCATAGGCTTTTCGTAAACTACCGCTAGATGGCGCCAGCCACATAATAAAATAATACACAAAAGTTTACATTTTCTTCAGTAAACGAAACAAAATTTAAAAAATTTCAACAGACAGCACAGTTTGATTTCAAAGAATCGTGTTATATCTTGTACAGATAAAAGCAGTGTAAGGACTTTTGGTAAGAGTATTAACTTTAAGGTAATAGCGATAACAAGTGTATTGGCAGCAACGTTTAATTGAGAAGCGCTCATAAAAAACGATTATGGCTTGTTTATATGTGAGCAGCCTGAGGCTGCCCGTAAAACTGAGAGATGTCGTTGCAATTGATGCATGTGTTCAAGCGTGTGTGCGTGTATCTATGTGTGCCTGCGTGTGTATCTATGTGTGTTTGCAACAATTTATGCATTGCGTGTAAATTATAACACGAGTTGCTATTTTTGTTGCTTTTTTTTATACGATTTCGATTTTGTTTTTGCTTTTTTGTTGTTTTTTTTTTTTCAATTTTCGTTTCATGATTTATATCGTGCGACACAAGTTGGCATCATTAAGTTTAAGCGAGCGCCATTCTATTAGCCGACAAATTCTTGGCCTTCCCTGTCGTTGTTGCAGTTAAAGATACATGCAACAACAACAGCAACACGGATCGAGCTAGACAGACAGACAGCCAGACAGCCAGACAGATCACAAGTAATTCTTGGTCACAATCTAAATGGCTTTGCGCCGCTGTGTGTGACACACCTTAGAATTTGTGTGTGTTACAATTTCAAGTTGTCGACAATGGCTGCATGTTGTTATTGTTGTTGTTCTTGTTGTTAGTTTGAATTGCGGTCGCGCAACACCCTATAAAAACAACAATAACAACAACAGCAACTTAAACTAAAAATAAATAAAGAGCAGGCAAATTGTAAGCCTTGCTGACCAGTAAACAGTGCAGGCTGCTGCAGCCAATTGTGAAAGTATCTTTAAGTTACAAAAAGGCGCTGGCTGGCTAGCCTGACTGCCTGACTGCCTGACTTGCACGTAGTCGTATCTATGGCATGATGTGTCTCATTGGAAACATGACCAATAGGCAAGCGCGCATGCCACACGAGGTTTGCTTAATTACAAACATCCAACTTTAACTCGGAAACAATGCAGACTACAAGCGGCAGCAACAACAACAACAACCATAGCAGCAGCAGCAACAGCGATTTGAGGCCTCAGCTCTCTTGGAAGATTAGTCGCAGTGGGTACACATTTCGTTTCGCAATCGATTGCAACATGCATGCATACTACGGCTGGCCAACGTATAGATAGATACCAAAACAGCCAGATGTCGGTCCACTGTCGTTTGCCTGCCTGCATCCACCACATCCCCAGAAACGAATGTGCTTGCCACAGACACTGCTGGCACTGCCACTGCGGCTGCGGCTGCGACTGCGACTGCTAACACAACTGACGCTGCTCTAAATCACCAAAAAAACTAGTTTAGGTGGGTCCGTCGCACAGATGGATATTCTTTTACTGCTATTTTGTTGCAGTGCGGCCAAACTATTCGACCAAACGACCAACTGACTGACTGACTGCAAAAGCTGCTGCAACTGCAACACATTCGCATTCTAATGGCCGCCCAATATGACTAAGCACACTCATCGCATGATATTTGCCTGCGTTCATGCCACACTGTGGCAGCGTCTAGAGTTTGGCATCAGCGCCCAGCCGTGTATGCAAATCAAAAGTGTATACATGCAAACCAGTTTACTTGCCGCAAATACTAGAGGAGCACCAAAAAACAACAACATGCATAAGTCTAAAAACAACAACATGGCAAAATATGGGTCGATCTGAAAATGCAGCTGATCGAATTTTTGCATTAGGCGCAGTATTTTTACTTTATTTTTTTCCAACTACCATCCGGCGGTGCCTTGGCCAACTGCCTGATTATCTGCCAAGGAAGGCTAAGTCTACAGCCAACTGCAGTTGCAGCCGTTGCAAGCACACAAAAAAAAAAAAAATAGTTTGCTATCTATATCTAACGTAGCAGGGCCATGCCGACCAAACATTTTGCTATTAGCTACAAAAATATGTATATATACACAGATAGCTATAGCCGCAGCGCTGGTCTTATATACCAAGTGCGCTGCAAAAATCAAGAGTGTGTCTGTTGATGAAATGCATTGTAAGCCAATAGCAGGCAGCAACAGGCGCGTACGTGGCTCTCGTCCTCCAACAAAATCTACATTTGTCCAAAATACCAACCACGCCAACCAGCAAACGCCAACGTCAACGTAGACGCTGACGTCTGCAACGCCGTTTGGTTGTTGCATAAATGCAACGCTCCAAATTGCCAACCGAGCGATCCAGTTTAAATTGCAATTGCTCGTTAATGGGCTCTAAAAACGTGCCAGTGTGTTTGTACGCTTTATAGCCAAAAAACAAAAAAAAAAAAAACAGCAACAACCAAACTGTGTACATTGGCCGGCAACAGACATCAGCCATAAGGCATGCGACTGCCATACGTATACGTAATGTAGACACACACGCACAGCGCGCGCATTCAATGGCCTACAGCACGTATACGCACAGTGGGCTCGCATGAGTTATGCCGGCCATAAAGTAATACACCAACTACATTATCATGTGCAGTTTATACGCTACACAAATGAGGAGTTTAAGAACGTGTAATAACAATTAACTAACCGAAAGTTATGAGATGGTGTCTGTCTTCTATGCGTGCAAAAATGTTCAAAAATGCGCAACATATTCAATTTAATTCAGATTTGTGTACTTTATGGTCCACATTGGGTTATGGACTTGCGTTAAGAACACTCTATAAATGTTGGTAATGCTTTGCAGGAAAATGGTAAAACATTTTTTAGACTTAGCTGGTTGTTGACGACAGGCCAAGCTTGTCGTTTTCTTTTTTTTTTTTTGAATTGGCTCTGAAGTTATCATAAATATGCGTCTAATTCAATAAGGCAAGACATGAGATAGGAGTATTTTCTCAATTCTAGCATGAAATAGATAGCTGGCAGCTTAAGCGATCTTCAATAGTCTTCAATAGACGAAAGTCTGTGAGTGAAATAGCGTCTTGGTAATAAGCTTGTTGATAGACTTATCCTGGTTATGGACGACAGTTTGTAAGTAAAATGGGGCCTTGGTAATCAGTTTATGGGCAGACTCATCTCAGTTATGAATGACAGTCTGTGGGTAAATGGGGCCTTGGTTTTTGGCTTACTGAACGTACCTATGTTTGGAAAAGTGCTCGCCAAGCTATTTAAGTGATTACACATCGATAGTTTATGCGTTCAAGTACCGAGAGAATTAACAATTGCTAACAAACAGATGGTTGGTTATTTTCAAAAGATGATGGTAATGTTACCATTCGTATTAAGCGCAATTTTATGTCAAAGTTATTTATCCATTTAAGTTTATAATTAATCGCCAAATCGATAGATACTGAAAACTCCGATAAAGTTAGATACATCAGCTTTGGCGCACTCTATTTCCAAAACACAAAAGTATATTCGTTTTTAATATTTTCACCTACGATAGCAGTAGGAGTATGAGAGCGGCGGTGCTACTTTTTTTGTTGTTGACTTTAGAGGCAAGATTTTATGAAAACTTTCTTAGCCTGTTTATAGAAAACTTTGGCTTATTGTTTGTAAATATTACGTTTGGGCTTCGAATTGATACAAAAATAATAGATTTCTTTTACTACAATCGATATTTTTAGTGTTAAACAGGCATAAGTTACAATTTGGGGTTAATTCAAGGGACCCCTAAAAGAGAACTAGTCGGATTCAATATATTCAGCCTCAGAAATTAATAGATATTAATTCGTTTCCAGGTCACCGCCGTTGTATATGGAAAGTCCATAGCAGAAAAATATAGAAGGACAAGTGTCAAAACTTCACGTTTTTTATATGGGTGTCGGTGATGATTTGATTCAGCATCGGTATGCCTTCTGTTACTTCAAATTTTTGCAGTAGAAATTTAAATCTAAAAAAATAAGCTTATTTGTTTAAATTAATAAAATTACTTATTTTTTCTATGTATATAAGAACAATGATAAACTAACCAAGCTTATCAATGAGCTTTCTGCTCATAACTAATTTATCAAATTTTAGGCAGAACTTATTTGCTCATTGAGAATATTTTTTTTTATAGATAAACTTTAACAAGTTGTCAGTGAAAGATTTGTCTGCCAAATAGCTATTTTGAAAAATATCAAATCTCTTCCAAAAGATCTTGTACAGGTACGAAGAAAAATGTAACATTTATTCCCCTTAACTATGGTCAGACATCGCTCCAAAGGTGGGGCATGGAGATATCTCTATTTGTAGCTGTTAGCAGAGAACAAGGACTTATATTATAGCCAAATACGAACGGGGGTATTTTAAATTAACAGAGATTTTCCTAGATAAGCAGCGTCTATTTATATGCTAGGTAGGCGAGTGCTAGGCAAATGCACCAGTGCTGTTGGGTGGAATCGAACCACCGACCTTCCATTTTGGAGGTGAGTGCGCTAACGAGGCACATGAGTATTGATAGCTTAGAATTGAGCAAGAACTGACATAACTAACAAAACTTGTTGAAAAAAATAACGCTTAAGAGTTAGCACATTTTTTGATAAGTTTTTTGATAAGGTTCTACACTTAAACCTTCATGTGGCTTGCATGTAAGTGTGCACATTCTCTATCCGCCGTTTTGAAAGTTTAGCCAAGTTTTTCCAGAGTTGTTAACTGCGAAAGTGCAAGTACTTCTAGAGCAGAGCCAAGCAAACACTTTAAGGCCTTGAAGATGTTTAGTACTAAGTTAAACAGAGCAGGCTGACAATTAACAAGTATGAAAGTTGAACAATAATTTCTTACAATTCTCAAACAGTTTTGGTTGTGCTCTGGATATGTATAACTAAAATTCGGGGAAAGTTTTAGGAATTGTTCAAGAAAATTTACAAATAGTGGAAAGATTTGATTGTTGGTATACACGTTTAAAAAAAATCCTAAGAAAAAAAACAAAATTTTAAACAAATTAAAAAAAAAATGTTAAATAATCGAATTCAAACGCTAACAAAAAATTTACCCAAGATTCTAAAATTGTGTAAAATTAAAAAAAGAATTTTTTTTCTAATCTTTTAAAAAATACTAAATGAAACGTAAAAAATCGAAGAGAAATTGTAAGAAATAAATTTAATAAATATATATATAAATAAATAAATAAATAAAAATTAGCAAATAAACCTGGAGGAAAAATAAAAAACCTAAAATGCAAGGGTAAGCCCTTTTATTCATATTCTTTCGTTTCCATCGTAACCACTAAATGTAATTTGATTGGGAGAATCGCTATTAAATACGCTGTGGTTCATATTCAGCTATGAACAGCTAGACCCATGCTTCGCCTTTGGTGCGATGACCATTGTTCTTCAGTAACTCTGTAATCTCTGCCAGCCGCACCAATTTATATGGAACTACTATCATAACTAAACACCAAGAAGATCAGTATTATTTACGGAGTCTGCAGTTCAATCCCGATGAACTTCACCAATTTCAAATGGATTCAAGCTATGATATTGAACAGATATCTGTCGCAGATATCGGATAGATACAATAAAAAAGTTGAGCAAGGAATTGGGAGAATACACTTGCTGGTTTCGAACGAAAATTGAATATCTCAATAAAATAACATTTTTATTTCGTTAAATTGCTAAAGTTTTGTCATAAAAGGATTATTATATTATTATTATAGGACTTCTACATGTCTCTATCCTTAGCAATTCGTTAAACGATTTGCCGGTTTCCGTTTGAGTCGTTCTTCTGCAAGTTGTTTGGGGTCGAACGCGTCGTCTCATACACTGCGGGTTACACTTCAGCGCGGCGTGCGGGATGTTATCATAGGCTTTTCGTAAATTACCGCTAGATGGCGGTATTTTGAATTAGAAGAGATTTTCCTTGAAAAGCAGCATCTATTTATATGCTAGGTAGGCCAGTGCTAGGCAAATGCACCAGTGCTGCTGGGTGGAATCGAACCACCGACCTTCCGTTTTGGAGGTGAGTGTGCTACCGAGGCACATGAGTATTGATAGCTTAGTATTGAGCAAGAACTGACATAACTAACAAAACTTGTTGAAAAAAATAACGTTAAAGAGTTAGCACATTTTTTGATAAGTTTAAGTGTAGAACCTTTAAGTGGCTTTCATGTAAGTGTGCACATTCTCTATCCGCCGCTTTGCAAGTTTAGCCAAGTTTTTCCAGAGTTGTTAACTGCGAAAGTGCAAGTGCTTCTAGAGCAGAGCCAAGCAAACACTTTAAGGCGTTGAAGATGTTTAGTATCATCTTCATTTCAAGACGTGTTGCAACATGAAACATCTTAATCTACCCTAGACAGTTCTTAATAGTTTTGTAATATTTTTATAAAACATTTCTATTAATTCTTTTACATTCTAAAACAAATGCCAGTTAGTTCGAGCAACTTTTATATTTCTTTAAAAAAACAAGTGTTTTCAAGAATAATTTTAGTACTGTTCACCCTTCAGCCCACTTTGACAAATTCTACACACACCGCTGCAACCCTGGCAACAACATATTTTACAATTACGAAACAATTCTACCCACAGCTAATCCAATCCACCAGCCATGTGCTAGCGCTGCCAAATCTGTCTTCGGGCGCTGAACAATAGAACCCAAGATCCGCCAGGGCGCAGTGTACCAAAAACAGCGGCGACGGCAGCAGACAAAGAGGCGTATACCCAGACCCAACATTCAGACTGTTGGCAGTCTGTGCGGCCTACTGCCACGGCATGCCAACACACACACACACACTCATGCAAGGTGAGGAGATACAGGTACATGAAGAATAAATGAAACCAGATCAAAGCCCATAGCAATAATTATGAAAACACTCGTGGTTGTCGTTTGACGGAGCGTCGCCAGCGTCGTCATTCTCATCGTCAACATAGCCGTCGACGTTGGCCATCGTCATTTGTTGTTTGTGGCTGAATAATCATTATGCCGCTGCTGTTCATATTGAAATTTCCAATAATAATAATAACTATAAAAAATATGTACGTTGATATAAGTTTCGATGTACACTGAAAGCAATTTTTAAAGGCTTTGTTTTAGAAGTTCTGCCAAAAGGCTATTAAGATTTTGGAACAAGAAGACGCAGAAATACGGAAAAATATAACTTTATTGAAAAAATTTATAACTAAAAACTTGCTAGCGCCACCTAGAATTAACAAGCTACGCCTTGTAGCGGCCACACCAACTCAAACAATAGTACGAAGACTAGGTTAAGTACGCAGTTTGTGGTCTCTGTTAAGCTGCCAAATAAAGCGCCCCCTAGCGGCAGCAGCTTCTTAACGCCATCTGGCGGACATACCAAACAGATACAAGACTTGGTAACATACGTGGTTTCCAACTTTTACTGAGCTACCAAACTGAAGTCCTTCTTAATTACAAAAAAACTAACATTTCCAACACTTCGATTTCTTCCAGTGTTTCTACACAATAACAACAATTACAACAAGAGTAACGGCAAAAGGTAGGCTAGCGATCAAAAGTCGCTAAAAGCAACGCACAGTGACGGCGTTATTATTGATTTAAACATCAAGATAAATTACAATGGAGTCACAGTCATAAGGCAGCGGCAGAAGAAGGCAGCAGCAGCAGCATCATAGTAGTCATAGTACTCAAAGCGATCCAACCAAAGACTTGATCGTCGTCATAGTGGTGCTCGTATTAGGCGGAGTATGCGAGTGTTTGGTGGCTGTCTGGTAACGACTTTTTGCTGCCGTTGTTATTGTTGTAATTGCGGGTAATTGTTGTTGTTGCAGTCGTAGTTGCTTTTTTTTTCTGTTGTTAGTGTGCAGCTGCTGCCTCGTCTTTTTGGCGCTACAAATTTCCTAACCCACTAGGCACATTTGCGCTGGAGCACGATCCAAACAACAACAAAAACAGCAACTAGCAATTGTAACATCAACATGAGATGTGCTGCAAGGAGCATTTGGTGCGGCAACCAGAAAATATCGTTTGCTACTTTGACTTGTCGCTTGCCTGCAAACGTCGAATGCGTCTAATTTCTTGATTCACCAACCCTTGCAGCCGTTGTCTATAACTCTCTGTGTGCAGACGCCATTGCCAATGCCTCCCCACCACCGACAACAACATCATCGTCATCATCATCATCAGCAGCAGCACCATCATCATTATCTTTGTAGCACTCGCTGAATGTCGTGCCATGGCGAGCGGTCTTCTATAGTCTGGGGTCTAGTCAGATCTGGTCTTGCTAGGTCTCGAGTCTGGCAGCCGTCGTTGTCGTTTAAATCGTACCACCACAGGCGACATAAAAATAATGAAGTGTGCGGGTGTGGTCGCTCAGCTCAGCTCAGCTCAGCACAACTTAGCTTAGCTGGCTGACTGGGTCTAAGTCTGGGCGACTTAAAAACCCCAGCTAGCTGGGGCTGGCTGGCCTGACTGGGCGATTTGTGGCCAAGAGACACGTCGAAGCTAGAGACGTTTTGCAGATTGCTGAATCGTGTTGGGCCCAGCGGTGCGCTAACCCAGTAAACATTTGCTTGAAATGTTTATTTTGTGCTTAAATATAGCTTCCGATGCGATTGTGTAGCAGGTATCAAGCTGAAACTGTTAGTGCTTCTACTTAAATTTAGTTGGGGTGTTTATAAAACTCTCTGAAGAAATAGCATAATTCTTTTTAATCGTTGATGGTAAGCTAAGATACAGATGTGCATCAAAAATCATTTACCTTAAACTATTTCTGACTTCACTTTCAATTAAGAATACTGAGAAGTATCCCCTAGAAATGATGAAACTTTACTTGGGAAAGCAAGATATGGACTAACGTAGCACATGTAGTTCATAAGGTGTGCATCGTATATTGGATCTAAAAGCTGTGACAGACATATCTCTTTGATAAACGACGGTAACACAAGAAAATTATTCATTTTCATAGTGTACATTATGCGTAGGCTAAGTACAATCCTAGAATATTAAAAGCACAATATTCACTACGATGTCCAAACCGCGAACTTTTCTTTCTTTCTCAAAGCATTCGAATAGAAGAAGGCTCCACGAATGTTAAATTCTGTATTACGTAACTATATAAAACCAAGCTAGTTTGTGGACTCTCAATCGAGTTCTTCTTCGACCGTTCTCAAAACTATTGTGACGCTCAGTAGACACTCAGGACACAATAAAGACAGAGGCCACGTTGCTGACTGTTTTCCCTAAGCAGTTTACATTTACCCAAGAAATCAAGATACTTTCATATAGGTTCAATATGGATATATCGAAAGCGGGCGTAGAATAAGAAGTGCAAGAAAGTTCTAAAGAGCTCGCAAAGTGGCTGTCATGATTTCCCTAGGTTCGAAAAAATTTAAAACCCAGACTTGTATGATCAAAAATTACCTACTATAATATGCCGTGGTTCAACGAAAAATTGCGTTCTCGAAATGACATTATGAGTTTTAAAAGAATCATTTCCATTCTTGTTGACAGTCAAAACTGAGCGTATTCTACAGGCAAGGATTGCAATCACTTTACACAAAATGCACTTGATGTCTATAAGTCGATTGTTAAAAGATTCATTTTGGCATAAAAAGAACTCAATTAAAAGAGTATTAAGATGGCATAAAAGCAAACAGATACAAGTAGCTCCACTTATCTGCAATTCGTTCCACATTATCATTTATCAAAAAATAACTCGCTAAGGATTAAGGATGACTATCAGAAATGCTAAGTACAAGCCTACCAATTACCATAGAGTGAGACCGTAGGTACTACATGTAAATCGTTTTATGGAGATCTTTGAAAAGTTCGGTAGTAAGGTGTATTAAGACTTTATTTAATTCAGTGCCAAAAACGTAAGCTGACCAACTTATCCGGCCACCCAACGATACCAGAATTTTGACTTCTGTTTCAGAGCTACAGAAAGCAAACAAACAAAGCTTATGCAGAGCAACCTAACCCGCCTGACTGACTGTACGCAGAAGTATTGATTAAGTATCCAACGCTTCAAGAACTATGCATATCGCCTCATACGTGTCCCACTTCCAAATGCAACCGCTAGCTACCCCACAATTACTTGCTCAAAAAAATGTCTGCTGGGTTAATGACGTCGTACACGCCCAACAACTGCAAATATATAACGGTATCCAAGGTTGTGCTACGCTTAAAATGTAATTGTTCGACTTAAAGAGGCAAAACAACAACATCCAAGCAACAAGAACAACAAAAACAACAACAGCGACAGCGAATCGTACACGATCAAGTTTGCCTCAACTCCGGACTAAAGTCTAATCAAATGCATACCACACACACACCAAAGCCAGCCAGCCAGTCCAGTCCGGCAAGAGAGCAACCCACCTCTGCTATAAGACCCATATGCACAGTTACTTTGCATACACACACACACACACTCACACACACACACCAACACAATGTCAACATGCTGCACAAGCGCCTCACTCAGGCTCGATGACTGGAAGTGCTGCGCCTGCGCTTGGGCCTGCGCCTGCGCCTTGCACCAAAACTGCCAAGCGCAGGCTGAATGAGAGACGAGTGACTGTTGCGAGTGAGTGACTGAATGGACGACTCGAGTGTGCACAACCATGCCCTGCGACTATGCGGGTTATTTTCACTTGAATATTCGACACAGTTAAAGGCTGACATCAGCGCACAGCTGGATGTCGTCCCAAGGATTGGAGTTGCTTGTCTCCACAGTCATAGCAGTTGCTGGCGCTATAGATATATGTTTTTTTAGGGAGGGGCAGCCGTATTCTGGCCTATGCATCATCATCGAAACATGTTGCAACATGCAAGCGCTTGCAGTCTAGAGCCATGTTGCATGCATAAAATATTATGCAACACGCCAATGACGCCAAGTGTCGTCTAGTCTATTGTGGCCGTTGTTGCCGCATTTTGTTGCAATGTCTTATTAGTTCAGCGCATGTTGCCGTTAAAAAGTGTTGACACCATTTAACTCTAATTGAATTGCAGCCGTTTGGAGTCTGTAAATGTGCATGCCTGCTTTTGCCGACTTGCTTGCAACGCGTAATCCTTTATGACATCCCCTCCAAAAGAACTTTTGGCTTGGCATTATCCCCCGCATGACAATGGCCATAAATCACGTTGCGGCCCGACTGTGTGCCCAGCATGAGTTATAGCCAACCCACAAAACTATTTTAGCTGGTTGCACAATTTTTTAGTGCAGCCGCTGCGGCAGCGGCAGCTCCAACCAAAAAATCTTGAAAAATTAAAATGAGTAGTGCCGTGGCACGATCAAGACCAAGTGCCGCCTGCTGCTGCTGCCGCATCATAACAATGGCTTTGAAGACCAGTCGCCTTCACAGTAGTTACTATCGGGCGTCTGCAGTTCAACGTTCAAGTGGCAGCGTACGCCCTAGAAAAATGAATTGATTCGATTGTTTCTCGACTCACTGGCTCACTTGGAACTCTGCCAGCGTTGGATATTTTTCTGAAAATTTTTTTTTTTTTTTGCATTGTTTTGAGGCCGCATTGGCTTTGGGCCTCAATCTGCAATAGTTTTTTGTTTTTTTTTGGCACAAAATATGGCTGCAACAGCAGCCGCTACATTGTTGAAGCGCGCCCTGATGATACAATCGCGTTTTTGACTTTGAAAAGCCAGTCAGCCCCAGTCAGCTAGTACCGTCATTTAAAGATCTTTGCCATCATCATCATCATCGAGTCGTCTTTTGTGCAATTGCCAAACTGATTTGTTATTATTTACAACTCAAAAATGCACTCGAAACAATTATGCTGCACTCATTTTATTCGATTTAACAACAAAAGAAATCCTTGTACTTTGGCTTCTCTCGCAGCTTATACTCGTTAAAGCGCACTTTGTCATTTGCATCTCCTGCACCCTCTGCTACCGAAATCAGCCAATTCTTCAAGTTAGTAAGCATCGCTTCACTCGCTTCAAGCTCGCCGCCCACCTTGAGACCATTATATGCACGAGCGACATATCCTTTAACGCCCAACTCTTGAGCTTTGTGCGCCAAACGTTGTAGAAATTTGGTTTCTTTACTAATGGCCAACTCGTAGGTTGTGTAAAAAATGGCAGGTTCCTCTTTTAGAGGAACCAATTCCAAAGACATTTTGAAAACTATCGAGTTTTTGATAGAATACAACTGAATGCTTTCGAAAAGCCTACCAATCGTCAAAGTGAATTTTAATTTGTGAAAAATATTTCAGTATATATACATGGAAACTAGAAAATTCTGTATCGTAACCTACTATATAGGAGTGGGAGAGTGTCACACCTGAGCGAACCAATTTATCATCTTAGCATATACTGAAAGCGTCCTAGAAACAATTCTCTATAGGAGCAAGTTGCGCATGTGAAATTTGGCGTCATATAAGTACTGGGTCTCTGAACGGGTCTGGGTCTGGGTCAGAACGTAAATTTCGAAACAAGTTGCGCAATTCATTTTAGCATTGTAAAATTCAAAATAAGCAGACTTTCCATGATCTCCAGAGTTTTATTTAAAAAAAAATTATGTCTACACAGAAACTTGGAGAAGTGAACGTATAGAAAATTACTAGATCTCAGGAGTATACAATGTTAACTACGGATACTATCATATAAACTCTAGCACATTTAAGAAATCCATAATGAAAAAGTATTAGCTCCAGAAATTATTTCAATTCAAGTTTGATATCGTAAGTCATATCGCTTTGTTTCACTCGAAGTTTTCCTCACAAACAATTTTCCTTTTTTGTTTAGAATAAATATCAGGAAAAAAAATTTGTCAACTACCGATCTCATCATAAAAATTCAAATACATTTAAGAACTCAATTATCAAATAAATGCTTGGGTCTAGAAAATTAATTCAATAACCTTTAATTTCGAAAATCATATCGTTTTGTTTCTACTACAAGATTTTCTTACAAACAACTCGCTATTTATACTAGATCTATGGAGTCAACTACGGATTCCTTCATAAATCTTCTAGTGCCAATAAGAAAAAATGAAAAAAATTTGTCCTAAAATGGAATTTAATTGAACTTTAATTTCGACAGTTCTATCGCTTTGATTCTGTTGAAATTTTCTGGCAAAACACTCGTTATTTATGTGTAGACTAGAGCTCGGAAGTGAATGTTGTCAGCTACGGATGCTATCATAAAAATTCGAGTGCCAATAAGAAATCCATAATGAAAAAAATCTTGGTTCTAGAAAATAATCCAATTACACTTTGATTGTGACAGTTATATCGTTTTGTTTCAATAATAGTTTTTGTTACAAACAACTCGCTATTTATGTGAAGACTAGTTCTTAGGAATAAATGTTGTCAAGTACTGATTTATATCATAAAAATTTAGTTTTTCGGTTAAGAAAGCCATAATGACCAATGCTTGGATCTAGATAGGAATTACGTTAGACTTTGATATCGACAGGTATATCGCTTTGATTCAGTCGACGTTTTTCTTACAAATTCTGGTTCTATTATAAAAATTCTGCTACAACTCAAAAAGTCACAATGAAAAAGATTCTTGGTACCAGTACGGCTTTTAATAAAACTTTGAATTCCACAGTTACATGGTTTGGTTGCATTAGAAGTTTTTCTTACAAACGACTTAGACTATTCTGGGAACACTATTCAGAGTTTGCATTTTACATCGAATTCTTAGAAACATAGTAAAATACGTCAAAAGCATATATATAGTAAACTTGTTTAAAAGTCAATTCTTACAACAAAATTATAGTAATTAGACTTTTTCTTTTAAAATAATTTTAAAATAAAAATTTTTTCAAAATGTCTTCAACGGAAAGTATCTCAAGTACTTTTTACTTGGATGAAATCAAAGTATGCCGAGAAGATTTTCTGGTGCAGCACTATCTGGAAAATGTGGATTTCAAAAATGAGCTAGTCAAATGCGCTTTAGAAAACGATCTAACAGGTTTTGTAGTATTTCCAAAGAACTATGAACGTTGCGCCCATGGCGTATTTGAGGGTACGCGTGAGAATATTGCAATCGTACGAGATTGGATAATATTTAATTGTGTTCCGAGTCCATTTGCCAGCAAATCCAAGTTTATAGTGATGTCAAGTGAAAGTGATCAACAACAGTATGAAACATTTGAGATTCTTGACCAAGCGCCAAAACGCAGAATATACCGAATGACCTGCAATGCTGTAAGCTCGTATTAAAATAATAATAAAATTTGTAGAAATTTTCTGTCAGTGTATATAACTCGTGCTGTCTACAACATGTAGCATTGTTCAACACTATTTGCAGCTCAATCTCTTAATTAAATATGCGACCAAGTAACAGGGCGCCGGACGGTGGTGCAGGCTCACTGATTGTGGCTCTTATTTGTGGGCCAAGATAAATGTTTGCTGCCACTGCCACTGCCACTCTGTTGGCGTCGACGTCGACGTCATCGTTTAGTGTCGAAATTGTGCAAGTTTTGATTTTTCCTTTTGTTGTTATTGTTGTTGCTATTGTTGCTTTTAGTCGGATTAGTTGTTCGCTGGTAAATAATCACAGTTCGCAAAACAACAGGCAACAAGAAATTAAATCAGCCAAGGTTATCGTATTAATAAGCCCCCTAGTTTTTGTTTTTATTTTTTTCTCTCTTTTATTATTTTATCTTTTTTCGGACTGCGACGGCGGCTTGTGCACAGTGTAGTCAATTATTAAATTTGCAATTTCCGTAGTTGAACTTTTGGGTCAGTAGACTGATTTAAATCAAAACTATAATTGAGCATTGGCTGAGCAGCAATAGCAACAATATTAACAACTACCACAATGGCCAAATACCAAGCCGATAAAAATTGACAGATGTTTGGCGGGCCAACGGCAACGGATATGCCCGGGTCTGGTTAAAGTTTAAAGTGTTAGGCCGCTGCCGCTGCTGCGGCTGCTGCTGCAGTTTGGGTGAGGCACAACAGCCAGTTCTGTGGCACAGTAAACTCAAAAACCCAAAGTAAAATGGGCTGGAAAATATGGGGGAAAAATGAGTGCATCAGCGACATTGGAATGCTCTGCTTTGCCAGTTAGTTAGAAAAATAAAAATCGAAATTCTTGCCCATCGAATCAAGTGCGACAAATTCGTATAGAAAGCCATTTTGCGGAAAAGTTTCGAACGATACTTAACTAGAATATACAACAACTTCCTCGAAGCCCACAATTAAGAGCCAGCTTTATGATATAGTGATGTACAGCAGAACTGACGACAGAGTTATACTACGTATGTTAGCCTCAACTTTGATAGCTCTGACATCCAATGGTGTCCAAGTTCTTAGAAACTATATAGGAATAGGCGGTTGCCTCGGGGTCCTTTGATCTACATGTTCTAATTATAAAAAATTATACTGCCATCGACAGACAAATTATGTGTATCTAACTGCTGAGTTAATTCTGGATCAAATTTGAAAAATACTAAATAGCGGCTGATCTCTGCCGGCTTTTATGAACTTTGTAATCTTTATGAAGTCTGCTAAACCGGAATTAACAACAGCAGACGTAAAGTGCTGATCTACAGGCTGTTATGATCTTTACATGACGTCTTCTAATCCGGAATACAGACTGCTCACTAACAGCCAGCAGACTAAGCTCAAAATTACTGGACCTTTTTTGAAAATCCCGCACCCTAAAATATGCTTGAAAAAGGTACCAGCCACTTTCTGAAAGGTATCTAAAAAACTTCTGGCATTTTAGGCTTCTAGTTCCCTTAGGCTAAGAAGCAAATAGTTCTCTAGATACTTTATCCTGCGTTTGCTGGCTACACAGGAGCAAAAGTGCTCTACAGATACTACTTCTTCCATATTTTTTTGACATATATGTAGGTGTTGCATGGATTCCAACAAGATAGTGTGCGTTCATCGACTTTTCCAGCTCCTACTCCTGGCTTTACAGGAACGTATACTACTTCTAGGCTCGTAGAGCTTGTTAGATTCGAAATTCGAATATCTGCAAATTATCCAGAAATTTAATGTCTCTTAAGTGATCTAACTTTTTCATCCCAAAATATTACTATCTTTAAAATGCGCATGCTTCAGTGAATTTTGGAAATCTTTCTCTGTATCTGATAGTCTCTTTCAATCTCATGAAATCAAAATATCCTCAAAACCTCAAAATTCCCATCTTTATGAAAAATTTTGATTTTCCTACTATAACGACATAACGTCTTCTACTATCACAAATCCATTATGCCCTCAAAACCTTTATTACAGTGTATGGAAACACCAATAGAAATAGGATGAAAATTCAAGCTTCAAATATAAGGCAGAAGTGTAAGTGGCTTTCCATGACATTTCATTGGCAGCAATTGTATTGACGCGATGAGACCTGTTTTAAGACACAACTTAAACCATCGTTGAGCCATCGCTTGACGAAGATGACAAAGTTGTTGGCTTGGGAAACAACTACCAGCCAAAACTGACGTGTCATCTGCGAGGCTTAGGGGCTCCCACATAAAGATTCACATAGACAAATCCAATGCTTTGACACTTGAACACTTTGATGTTGATAAGCGATGTGCGTGGTAAGCTCATAAGTGTTTATATGTGTGAGTACCTGGGTGTACACTGCGGAAAATACTGGATATCTAATCAGAAAATGCCGCATAAAGCGCTTATAAACGGTTTAGTGCGATATGAAGCTTTGTGGGGAATGTTTTATGCGACTTTTGGCTAAAATCCTATGAGGCGTTGAACAGGTTGCTGTTGATAATTTGTGTTGATCAAACTGTGAACAAGGTAATCCGTAGATGCTATGAATACGATTCCGGTTTAGGAGGTTTTGAGATTCAAGCAATGAATTTCTTGTGCGAGTAAACCGAACGCTAGGTGCACGATGTACTTAAGAAGGTAAAGTAAAGCAGGAGCTGGATTTTGTGAAACCAAAATGTGTGTCAGAGATGGAGATAGAGAGCAAGTAGAGGGCTTGTCATGAGCATACAGTTTGCGAGGGTACAACATGTATTATAGATAGAGAAAAAGAATAAGAGAAGCAAGCTGACATATGGTAGAGCTGACAAGAATAAAAAGAATATGATCTTGGTTAGGATATAACGCTCTCTTATATGGAAACAATGGACTTCTTAGTCGAACTTTACGAAGAATTCCTAGAGAGTGTGATAGAAGCAAGCTGACATATGGTAGAGCTGACAAGAATAAAAAGAATATTATTCTGGTATGACATTACTTCTTCTTATATAGAATCGGAGAACTTAGTCGCATTTTAAGAAGTTTGGCGATTGCAAGGAATGTCGCTATCTTGCTTCGGATGTAATTATTACATAGCCAATGAATTACATTTTCGAACAAAAATATTTTTTTCACTCCTTTGCTACCCAAGTTTCTCGATTTTTTTTCACAGTGTACAAAAGACGCATATGGAAATATTAATAAGCCTGACATTTGAGCAGTGAGCATCAACTCTTGCTGCTACAATTGAAGTCATTGTGGGCGTCAAAAAATAATAATTAAATTCGTTTCAAATGCGGAAATATTGTTCGGCATTAAAATCGAAGATGTAAGCAAAATGTATCAGATTACTTGTTTGTCTAGCTTAGAAACGACACACAAAAAAAAAAAAAAAACACCAAAAATAATACTTGAAAAGGCTTTAAAATTATATGTGACAGTTGGGCCATGAAGCCAATGCCTTATAAAGAAAGTGCCTTAGGCCATGTTGCTACGATCATGTTTATACGTTGAACTAAATTCCTAAGCAATAAAAATGTGAATTAAAATGCTTATCCAATGCTAATTAACAGCTGTGGCACAGTAGCCTTTTTTTATTTTTTTTTTGCAAAAACTAAAAAAAAAATGTATATATTTAATAACCCAACATAAAGTATCTGAGCCATGTATCTGCAAGTACGTTGGTGCTACTAAAAACTATTTTCAAGACGCCATGCCATTGGCAAAATTGCGATGCATGCAGTTGGCCAGCAACAAAAACAACAAAAAATACAACAATTTTGTAGCAATATTGTTGTTGTTGTTGTTGTTGTTTTGTGTGGAGAGAGAAGGTCAGACCCCGCACGTTTCATGGCTCATAGCGCACCTATCGTATAATTACAAACGAACTCCAAACTCAAACGACGACAACGACAACACGACCAAACCAACAGCAGCAGCAGCAGCAACAACAAACAACAACAAATAACCAATATAGCCGAAGGCAGGGCAGTGTGTGTGTGAGTGTGTGTAGCTACGCAGCAGCGGCTGCTAAATGAGCCAATTGTAGAATGTTTAATGTTATACATAACACAACAAACAACACCCATATATGTTTGGGAAGCTCGATTTATGTACTCTCGTATTATGAACAATTTAGAACATTAGCTTTTGGTTGTATCAGCTATAAGATACGCTACTAACTTAAGGCAGATACATTGGGAATGCGTTAGAGTGTATCTTTCAGATACATTAGCTTCCATTATTCCTCAGATACAAAATTCACGACAATTTTTTATGTACAACTTAACTTGCGTAGATTTTTTTTCAAACTTCATATAATGGTTACATTCAGCATTAAACAAAGTTTTGAATAGATTAGTCTGTTTTAAAGAAGGTACGAGTATTTGGTGTTGGAAAAAAGAATTTTTCCAATAGATAGGCGCTATTTATCTGTATCTCGCGTTGTATAAGTTCAATCGGATTTCGAAAGAATGCCTTTAAAAAGATGACATTTTGTACTTCAAATGCTTTTCTGACAGTTTAGTGATTGGTTGAATCAGCTGCGTTTGAGTGAGCGTTGAAGATGGACACTATCTATACGCACGCTATATTTTATAGAGTATATAAATCGTCTTTCTGCGATGAGAACGAAAACGCTAGGCAGGGGTTTGAAAATGTAAGAGTCGTTTATGGTCCTGATGCTTTAACAGCCAATCATGCGCAATTTTGGTTTCGTCCGTTAATTTTGGAAGCTCTGGAAGCCCAATTGTCAAAAATGTTGAAAAAATCATGCATATTGTCGAGTCCGACCGTCATGTGTTTCGATTACCCAAGAGCCAAAGATTGCACAAAAAACCGTTTTGAACGATTTGAATAATGCTGGCTACGAAAAGAAACTGGATGTACGGCTGCCACACGAGTTAACGCAAAAAAACTTATGGATCGAAATTCCATCAGCGAATCTCTGTTGAATAGCAACAAAATCGTCCCAATTCTGAAGCGGTTGGTGACTGGCGATGAAAAGTGGATCACTTACGACTACGTCAAGCCGAAATGGCAGTGGGTCAAAAGCGATGAACCGGCGGAAATGGTAGCCAGGGCAGGATTGACTCCCATGTTTCGAGGTGATTTAAGTAATAATCCAAATTTTAACTTCTTCATACCAGCTGAATCATGTGCAATTATCCGGAACAGCCTAGTAGTTATATACGATAACGTCATTTTTAACTTCTTCATACCAGCTGAATCATGTGCAATTATCCGGAACAGCCTAGTAGTTATATACGATAACGTCTGTAGAGTAATTTGGGTAAGATCTGCCATTTCAGTTCCCGTTCATATCTGGACCACTTTTGCCTACTGCGGTTGAGAGTTGTTATGTCTTTCCTTATATTGTGGCCGTTCTTCTATTAGTTCTCATCTCAAACGCATCAACTGCATTCGAAACCGATCAACTCTAAAAGTTTTACTTTGATTCAGCAGCTCATCATATGTCACACTTAGCTGGGGCCACCAAATGCAGAGCATCATTGCCACCTTGAATGAGTTTCACTATAAACGTCGAGGCATTTCCGTGCTTTCTGCAAGACCTTCTCCAATCCAAATTTTGTGGCAAGTGAAGAAATACGTTAGTATTTTGACCGAAGCGAAGTCCTTTAAAAACAAAGAATCGACGTTTTATTTCAAGTCTTTCCGCACTCAGTGTCATTGCTTCTGAATCATTCTCATGGTCTTGTATGATCGATTTGGGAGTTATCTTAACTATGATAAGACTGACATGAGAAGTTATTGTACCCGTGTCTGTGTGACGTCAGTGCATTAGTTTATCCAACTGCAAGAACTGTGAGTTCTCAGAAAATACTTGTTTTTCGACAAAATGCGAGCTTATTTTGCTTTTATCGGTAATATATGTTATGGCTCCCTTGGTGCTGTTTCGCAACAGCTTAAAAAAATCAAATATTTTTTTTTGTATAATTCATTTTAGTTGTAAATAAAGATATAAAAATCTACAAGTTCAGCAGACCCCGTTAGTTTCATTTACTTGGATGACTTAGTTCCTTTGAATGAAGAAAAATATAAGCGTTTTTTTTCTGTATGGTTTGAAGATTAAGCGGCGTTGTGGGGCTCCACTCCAAGTGCATTACTACTTTATTTTGATTGAAAACAACCGAGTTGTGTGTTGAGTTTCAACCAAATGACATCTTAACTTTAATAACGTTCTAATTGCCAGCAATTTGTCAGATTACTTTTGGATATATTTTACACTTCAAAGATTTATTTGGAATAATATTAACCTTTTAGTAGTCATCTAGGTTAAGCTGTTGTTGCTACATCGCAGTACAGGAAATACTAAAAGAACAAAATTAACTTGACTGTTTACGATGATGATGATGAATGTATGATTTTTGTAGCTTTTGCCACGCCTACTGGAACTACCTGATTGCATAATACGTTCGTACAAAAGTCGTATACACTTGGATTAACACATTTTATGGTTGCAGGGTATAAAAAGAGCTAAAAACAAAAAAATCATAAAAATAAAATGAAACACCAGCAAAGATTGTATACTTCGCTACGGTTTGTCCAAAGCTATAAAAATGTACACACGTATGTTCTGCTCTACCCCCCTCCCGGTAAATGAGATGCCAACAGAAACTTGGCTGTAATGGTGGGCACGGGCTCTAGAGCTTTAGACTCCCGTACTGCACAGGCAGGGGGGGCGCACTCCAAAAGCAGATTCGACCGAACGAGTAGTAACCGATCGGATCGGATCGGCGCGGATTGTGCGCGGATCGACAGACGGCCATGCAAACAAGCGCGCGCGCGCGCACACACAAGCAATGCTCAGGCCCGAGCGCGTCGTCTCTGATACGTCGACAACATTACCGGCTATATGCTCACTTTCGATGTATTTCATTTTTTCTTTCGTTTTCATTCGCTGCGCGATTTGAAAACGTTTAAAAGCAACAAAAACAACAAATGGCAGCGGGCGGGTCTTCTGCACACAGCAACAACAACAACACCACAACAACAAAATGTTTACGACAACGACTCTTAACTTAATTTTATTTGTAGTTTGTTTTTGTTTTTGTTTTCTTCTTGTTTCTCTCCTTTACTTTTTGTTTGTTTTTATTTTTCGTTTCTGTTTTTTTTTTAGCCAATTATGTGCCGCAGAGCAGCTGACATTGCTGCGTGTGAGAGAGCACAGGGTAATGGCAAGGGGAAGCGCACACAAATTAGCAAAGTTTTGTTTTAATTAATTATTTTTATTTTTAATTTAAGCAGTTATTAGTTTTGTTTGCTAAATAATTAAGCTTAAGTCTTAAGTTTGTGTTTTAACAAAAAAAATAATTTTTTTTCCATATTGATACGCGTTATTGTTTACTTTTGTATGAGATTCTTTAATTCTTATTAATAATATATAATTTTTTTTATTTGAAAAGTAGTTGCATAACATAGTTGAATAATAACTAAATTTTTAAATTTTTGTTAAAAAAATCTTATAATAATTAAAGTTGAATAAAAAGTGCAGCGAATCTTTACTGAAATACATTTAACTGCTGCAAATCTTAAAGTTGCTTTTCGAAAAAATTTGTGATTTTAAAGAAAACCTTTAGGAACCCTACAAGATGCATGCGAAATTTGGTAGTAATACTCTTTCTAATAATTTTTTCTAAAGAATAAAATGATTTCAATATTAAGCTTTTCAGGCTATCAACGCGTTTTCAATAGTTTTACTTTAAAGTTCGTTTTAGATCTTCTTACCATTCTCACCATTCACCATATAAGGCTTAAGTTTAATAACAATAAAACAATTTTAACGTAGAAACTGTTATTGTGTGACCCACAAATGGTAAAATAATTAAAGATACTTAAAAAATGGGTCGAATCGTAACCAAAAAATTTATTACTCTTCTGCAAAACTGGAGGAGTTAAAAAAGGCGCTTAAAGAGATTTTATTTTAAAAGATACCTATAGCAATCCTACCAAATCGTTTGAATTGCAAAGAGCTACGGGTTTTTCATTATACAATTTTTTTCACACTATCCAAATTATATATATATAGTTCCAATTAAAAACACTCGAGTTTGTTACCGATTATAACATGATCTGAAAAGAAATGTTTTTCATGATCAGAAACAAATCAAAAATTTGGTTTAATATGCATTTTCTACTTCAAGAGAGCAGAGTTTTACTGAGCTATAGATATTTTTAAAAAATGATTGACCTATAGTATGCTGAACTCTTAGTGCATCCTAAAAATAGACCACAACTTTAGCAAGAGCAAAATTTATAAAAGTACTGTGGATAGGCAAGATGCATTTTTAAAAAATTAAACTATTAAATCGGAAATTCTTAATAGTCTCCAACCAAATTTCTAGAAATACAGCTCCAAAAACAACTGCTTAGAATTTTCAAAAAGTCGGAGAGTTTTTTAGAAATGTTTCAGCAACTAAATACTAAATCCTTTCTTTATAATCCCATAAAAGTAAGAGATGACAGCCCAAATTATGCAAATAACGCGAAAATATAATTTCCTCAAGTCGATCCCCGTGTATTTCAACGTAAAAGACTCATAAAGTAGAGACACTCTAATTAGACACTTTGAGAAAAATCGATCAGTTTAGTTTTCGACAGGTGCAGATGGGGAGCGCATGAGTTTGGTTTACTCCTTGAGTATGACCTTACGTGCGCTGAATACGCGAAAATGTTGAGTAACCCGATTGACAACATGTCATGATTTATAAGCAGGCAGCACTAATTAAGCGTGCATCATCTCTCTCCCATTCACTCTTTAGCTGCCAAATTGCCATCGAGTTTGGCGCACTTGGCCTTATCAAACATCAATCAATGCAGGCAAACAAACACACTCACATGCGGACAACATCTTCAGCATATAAAATAACAAACCAAAAGGAAAACCCATTAAATGGAAAAATAGTTGTGAACTCATTGACTCAAATAAATAACAGCACGCCATACGCTACTCCGATCGCGTCCAGCGCTTGGCCACAAATGATGGCAGATCATCAACAACAATAACAACAACCAACACAAACAATCGCGAGTCAAATATGTTTGGCTGGCTGGCTGGCTGGACGAACGTCAAGATTTGCAAATCTATGCCATAAACTGCCAAGTGTTGGATGATGTTGATGATGCTGATGATGAGAGGAGGCCAAGTCCGACCATGTTAAAGCCTGAACTGATGATGCCAGCAGCTGCAGCTCAGGCTATAAAATGGACAAACGATCTGTACCAGCTCTACATGGTAGTAAGTTGGCTGTGGATAGTTTGTTAGATGGGTTAGATGGGGTACCTGTACCCGTTGGTAAGCTGGCACATGCTACCGCACATAACGGTAAAATTTCTACAAGGGAATGTGCTTTCATTTTGAAGTGTTTGGTGAGTGAGGAGCTGCAGCAGCACCAACTTCATGGCAATTCATTCAAAGAAAATACTTGCCAACATACAAGCCAGATACTAGTCACAACAATAACAACCAACACAAAATTTCATACATTATGTTGGGCGTCATCGAATTCGATATACTTGTTAGACAAGGGTATATCCGATAAAGGATGCTCTTTACCATGTTTCTTTGAAAATTGATTTTTTTTTTCGAAGCAAAAGTTGAAGTCCAATACTTGCGGCATATTGAGTGAGTTTGCTTCGGGCGCGTTGAGAAAGTTCGAAAGACACCAAATGTTTTGAGCATCCAAACTATCCCTGAATTTTGAGTTCCCAAAGAAAATGCAGATTTTGTATTTATAACCGCTGATAATCACTTCATGATTTTGAGCTACTTTGAGCATAGACCAACATTATAATCGTCTGCACTATTTCAGCTGAATCCCAAATACTCCTTCATACTCCTTGTTACATATATTTGAGCAAACTTGATATACTCGCTTAGTCCAGCATTAAAATGTATAACTAGGCTCTGCTGGCTACTGTCGGGCACAGCTCAGGTCTCAGTCATAAGCATCAGTCGGCAACTGCAATAGTTTTGTAGCTCCTCTGCACGTCAGTGGCTTTGGCCAGGCGGCAGTTAGTCACTTCACCAAGTCATTTTTGATTTGATCGATTTCGTGCAGCAGAGCAACCGCAGACATAAAGTGGAGAGGCATCACCACAGCAGCAGCAGCAGCGGCAGCAGTAGTAACAGCAACAGCAGAAGCCGCACATGACATGGCAGCATGCCAAGAGCAACTGGAAATAGGACAAGCCGAACCCTTCTCCTTGGCCATAAACATGGCCAGCAGCCAGTTGGCCTTTTGGCCGTTTTTGTGCAACTAGTCCAGCGGTTCCGGCTATTTGTGGCCCAAGCTTCATGTGAGTTCGCTTGTCGTATGTTAATCGCTGTCGCTGCATCAGCAAATGGAAAATGGCCAAACAGGAGTGAAAGATGCAAGCAAGCTGTACTTTCCATTCCTTTATTTTTGTGTGTGTTTGTTGTTGTTGCTGTTGCTGCCGCTTTTGGGAAGCTCTTGTGGCAAGTCCACGCGCGCTGCTGCTACTGCTGCTGCTGCTGCTCCATGTCAGTCAACAGTTAGTTAGCAAGCGATAAAATTTAAGACGCTGCTTAATTATACCAAAAAAATAAGCTGCAACAATCTGCACTCGGACATGGTCATCAATGTGCATTGGGTTCGAGGTCTAGGCCATGAATTAAAGAATATGAGGAGGCGCTTTCTTTCGTGCAACTTTTGTGTCTTTCTGCGGATGTACTTTACGGTTTTATGGGCACTTGGTGCTTCAAAGTGTTTGGGTAGTAGAAACATAAAAAACCTTTAATGCTCAGTATGCATGGAAAAAAGCGTAACCATATAAGATTTGGATTTGGCGCAACATAAATTACTTTGGAACTATTAATCAGCTACTTCTATAGCAATTTCCTTAGTTTTAAGATCTCTTAAGGAGCTTTCGTAGATTATTACGTCTTTTAATACTTCCGTATTTCTATGATGTACTTCATCTTCGTAACGGAACGCTATACAGAGATCACTTGTAGTTTGGATCCCTAGCTGTGCTTTTTAAGAATCGTAGGGCATCCTCACTACGGTATGGTATGTTTTCTACTGCATCTACTGCATTTACGTGCATCATCTTCGTATCCGAAACTTTCGCGGATCATTAAAGTTTTTGATACTAACGTAACCGTATGATCACAAGGATATTAAGAATTGTAGGGCAGTCACACTTCGGTATTGCGTGTTTTCTATCTCTTGATGATCGCAGCAGCATTGAGAGGAAAAGAGGAAAAAGATACCGGCATTTGGATTCGGCTATAAACTGTAGATCGTGTTTTCTTCAAAGAGTTGTTATTAGTATTATACCCATGCTCCGTCTTTAGAGCGATGACAGAGTCAAGAAGAATACATATATTTTATTCTTAAGATGCAACATTTGGAGTATAAGGGTTGCAATGCAGTGTCTAGTTACGACTCCTGTAAGTCCTGTTCTCATAAAATCGCAAGAGATCGGTAATTAGCTTTTCGTTTTGTATTTTGTACTGTCAGCCGATTTTGGACAATCAGCCTTATCTTCAGCTATTCGTAATTCAAAAAGTCTTCACCCTGCTTCAACTAAGTGTATGTTACGAATTCTTGGCTATTAGGCCCAAGGCTTACCATATTGTGTTTTTCTAGGTTTCTAAAGCTTTCGACTATATACAACTTGAAAATGTCAATACTTCACTCAAAACTATAATGTATTACTTTCAAATGGGGTACTTAGGAATAAGAAAGAGTGAGGAAACTTCTTGAGATACGAAGTATGGTGAAGTGAAATGAAAGCTTCTGTGAAAGCTTTTCTTCAGACAAGAGCTTAGCCTTGTGTTTTCGTGGGGGTACAGGACGTCTGCAACAACAGTTAAGGCTTGCTACCCATCAGTTTTTAGTTTCGTTATCGTCCATTTACTTTTCTAGGGGGTAGATTTCCTTTTTTTCTTCCTACGTACTCTTATTGCCTGCAACAAAGTTAAGGAATACTTCAGTGATGGAAGTACTCGCATACAATCTGCTCAGCAGTTTAATTAAAGACTTTTCTTGATATAAACATGTGAAATTTTGGAGAGTAATATTTGGGAGAGTACATTTCGTAAAACAGTTAAGTTTCAGCAGTCTCTCGATCCATGATTCAAGAATTTATCGCTGGTATAATGGACAATACTGAAGATGTAAGTAAAGTACAAGCACAAGGTATATTTTGAAACAAATCGAGTAAGTGAGAAAAGATTGCAAAACTCGACTCAAAAAGAACTCCAATTCTTCCGAACTTAATTGGATTAACAGTTTAAACTCTCCTTTACGCTCGACTAACTGGTCTCCATATATTGCGTTATTCGCAACTGGCGCAGTTCCTTGGGAGTGTTCTTTACTTCAAGACGCATTTTTAACAGAGCTGTCCAGCGACTGACTAACTTTTGAGGGAAAGATCTGTGTTCCCCACTTCACTATAGCGCATTTTGGTTTAACAAATAGAGCTGGTGACTCAAATTCTTTGCATTCCCAAGCTGTAACAGCTGCTCTACCTAACTTCATGAAGGCTTGTACGGCAGCTCGCATGCCGCGACTTGTGACTGCCGCCAGCTGCACGCTGCGACTGCTGCGTTACCTGGCATGGAGCATGCTTTTCTGGTATTTGTGGAACCCAACTCACTTCAACGCTCACTTTAGTGGAAGCCGTTTTCGTGTCTTCGGCTTAGATCGTTGCCCACAACGAAGCTGCTGCTGCTTCGGCTTGTTTGGGCGGAAGATCTCCACCCAGTTTCGGATGCATTTGGAATGTTGTTGGCGTCAACGTTGGCAGCGCTGCCGACTGCAATTTTCATTGAGTAAAAAAGCTAACTGTGCAGGATGCACACTGAAACTTGCAGTTGACGTTGGCAACGCTGCTGCTGCCGCTGTCGATCTTGTTTGTCTGCTGCGCTTATTTACCGTAAGATCATCAGTCGGCGTCGCTGCTTGAAAACTTGTCTAGCGAAGCCGCCGTCGTCGAGCTAGAGCTAGAGTGTTGGTGTGAATGTGGTGTCTTGTCGGTGTGTGTGTGCCTGTGTGTAGATGCTGCGTTGTGCTCTACATTAAGAAAGAAGTGTATTAGCTTCGATTTATTGCATCGTTTGGCGCTGGCTGGCACTGTGTGTATGGTGGGTTTACACTTCCTCAATGTGTGGATCGCAACGTCGTCGTTGTCGACGTCGTTGGCGTCTTCTTCGTCGTGGTCGTCGTCGTCGTCATCGTGTATTCATTCAGAGCACTCATACATAGACAAATGCTTCAAAAAAAAAAATAAAAAAAATAAAACAGACGCTGGCCGTAACTATTTTGCGTTTATTATTAGGAAATCGAAATCGGTTTGGCTTTGGCTGTCGCGCTGCGCTCGCAGCCGCCTATCAGTCCGTGAGACGGTCTCAAAGCTATTGGTCGTGTTGTCGGTTGCTCCGCTAAAGCCTATCCAAACAACAACAACAACAGCAGCGCCCAGTCAGGCAAACCCAAAAAAAAAACAGACGCTACGTCAAGAAGCGCGCTCCGTAAAACGTTATCCCAAACGCGCGTTGTAATCTTACGTCGCTATGCTTACGGTATTGCATTAAATGTTATTAAAATAAAATAATAATTAATTGAAATGTGCATGTGGGCGCGGCTCAAGGATAATTGTTGTTCAATTTTAATTAAGTGCTAAAAAGCGAGGTTACGTCTACGTGCATGCAAATTGATATATGTAGCTTGTATGTGAGCGTTCATAAAAAAAAGCAATTCCATGAAGTTGCATTTTTTTTTAAACAAATAAATATATAATTGAAAAATCAATAAACATATATATACAATAATAACTTGATGATTATTGCAAATTAAAGTGTTAAATAATTGTTTTAAGCTGTGTTGATCAAAAATTGGATTCTTTAATGGTTTTAAAACAATTTGCAAAGCTACGCTAAACAAACAAATTTAATTAAGTGTACAAAAAGCAAAGGATTCAATGCACTTGGAAATAAAAAAAAAATGATATATAAAATAATTTATGATATGGTTTTTTGTGAAAGGTTACCCAATCGCCAATCGACGACGCTATGAAGTTTTGATTACTTTCCGCAGCGAATTAGTTAGTCTTTTGTGCATTTTTGGTTTAGAGTTTTTGAAGTTGGGCCGTATGAAATTATTTTTAAACAAAAACCAAAGAATCTTTAAGCATTTTAAAAATGCATTGTAATCGGTAAAGCAAAAGCACATTTGACCGACGCTATGTTTTTGATGATATTTATACAAAAGTTTATTTTTAAAAAAAATATCAATGCAAAGTAGTTGTGATTTGTATATCAAGTCAATTCTTACTCTACATATTCATTAAATTTTCTAATTTTGAGAACATTAAAATTTAATTTAAAAAATTGTAATAAAAGTTGTGCCGAGAAGCTGTAAATTCGGTATTGGAATTTAATTCAAAAATTATGATCTTTATCAAAAATGATCCATTTTCAAGAAAAATTATTATGATAATGAAACTGGTCTCTTATTTGGTTTATAGAATTTATCCAAGATGTTTATTCAACAAATTTCCAATTTCTAGAAAATGGTAAAATTTTTTTTTTTGTTTATCGACTTTTTTTAATACAAATTAAAATCAAAATAATTTATTTTCGGCAACACCTGATACTTAGACTTCATCAAAATAAACCCGCCAAAAATTAACATTGTGACATAAATAATATATTGATGGAAATGCTATTTACACGCTTCACATGTTGGAACTGAGATGGAACTATACATTTTTTAATTTCTATATTTTTTTTTTCAATATTAATAAAA
Source organism: Chymomyza procnemis (assembly GCA_035046065.1). Taxonomy (NCBI): domain Eukaryota; kingdom Metazoa; phylum Arthropoda; class Insecta; order Diptera; family Drosophilidae; genus Chymomyza; species Chymomyza procnemis. The sequence continues at coordinate 12,515,055 of JAWNOJ010000004.1, read as the reverse complement.
GTTTTTGAAAATATTTTAATTTCTAATTGAAACACTTTTTTTGTACGCATGCACTTAAAATTGTTGGCTTCACGAAATGTTTTTAGCAATATTTTCATAATTTTTCAAAACGTTCATTAGTTTCCGAAATTTACTTTGTATATGAATAAACTGTTTGTTTTTGAAATAATTGTTTGAATGTTGAAAATTGCTTGCGATTTTGATTTTGAAATTAGAATTTTTTAACATTTTATGAAAGTTTCCCCAAATACATTTAGTACTACATTTTCGATAGAACTATGAGAACGATACTTTTTTTTGGAATTTTTTTTAAGCGTTCCATATATTTTTAAAATCTACTTTGTTTATTTAAACTGATTTTTTACTTTTACAAATTTTTTGTTGTAGTTTTTGAGTAAAGATACTTTCTATCGATTTCGAAACACGTCTTTTTAATATTTGGGAAAGGGGAATACATTTTGGTCTGCATTTTCGATTGTAGCACACATTTTTGGAATTGACGGACATATATTGGCAATACCTTTATTTTCTCTAGTTGTAAGCTAGTTTTAGCGGAATTTCATTATTTAAAAAAGTTTAGATCGACGTAAACGTAAAAATGTACCTTTTCTCAAGAGTGCACAGAATCGACTATTTTGAGGACTTTACATAAGAAAAAATGTTTTATCGAACGTATCTTTATGATCTTACATTGATCATAAAGATATCGTCAATGTGATGGGATTTAATATTTAATACTTTTGTTTGATTTCCCGCAGCGGCACTAAAACATTTGTGTAGCTATACCATCACTACATTTTTCCCGAAAATATTTTTGTAAATTCAAGAACTTATCGTTTGGAATCACCTACTATACTTTTTTCTACAAATATTTTTCAAGACAACGCATTATCAGCCAAAAAGCAACTGATATATGCGGCTTAGGAGAATATTTATTATATGATATATTTTCCTATAGAATATTAAGGGATAGAGAAACTTATAGCGGATATGAATATTCCAACTTCTATAGTTTCCTAGATAACTTTAGCTTTTTACTGGAAGAGTTTTAAATTAGAAGATTTTCTCGTACCAGAAATTGATAACATATAAAGTTTTGGAAAATTTTTATTGCATAATTGCTAGCTTTCTAGAATAAAAAAAACTATATTCAATAGATGTTACTGTAACAAGTATTTCAACCTTTTTAAGTATCTTGAACTTTTTCTCTAAGAAGTTTTTAATACATACACCCCATTCTCCATATACAGCTTAGGAAATTATTTTTGTATTACCCCTAATTCTATAAAATATATTAATATTAGGACTGTGTATTTGGACTTACGAAGTCAATCTGTTTCGGCCTTAGGTAGTTAACTATAGTTTGGGGGCTCTGCTAAGGCAACTTCTGTATATTCGAGACATTTTGGAATTGAAAGTTTATTGTTTTTGTGAGAAAATTTAATGGTATTTCAAATCTGTGCTTTTCTTAAGTACTTAACGCAGATGTTTTAAATTCTAAAATTTTATCTAACATATATAGATATATCAAGTGGATGTTGGAGATGATTTCATTGTGTTGAACGGTTTGAACTTAGAAACAAACAAAGTAGCTATATTTTTGCTTACCAATGTCTTACCAATTGTCAGCTCGAAATATTTCTGAGTAATTCAGCTCCAAAGTTGATAAATTTTATTTTTTCCTATTGTAGCAATTTCCAAGTGTATTTTCTATGATTTGTTTTGATTTTTAAGCAGTTTTTGAAAACTATTTTCATAAAACCAAATATTTTGCAAATTTGTTATAATTCGCATTTGAATAGAATTTTTTATATTTGTCCAGCGGCTTTCAAGTTTAAGGCCATTTAAGCAGTTTTGCAATTGTCTAAAGCTCAAATTATCAATTAAAACCAATTATGAAAGTAAAAGAATTAATTTCATAAACTTTTAGCTAACTATAGCCACTAACTTAAGATCAATTATAAAAAATATTAATTTATAGTGCATAAACCATATTTTTTAGTGCTCAACTTTCAAGAACCCAGCGGCGGCTTGCAAAATAAATCACAACTAACAAACACGCGCTGAAAACCTAAATGCAATTCTGCAGTTAAAAAAACAAATCAAACTCATAAAAAAAAAGCGAAGAGAAATATTCTTACCACAAACGGCAGCAAATTGAGCGAGAGATCTCAAGTATAAAACTTGTGTATATTATAATATTGGTGCTAAATCAATGATAACTACATGCTTAAATGTAATTAATGCTAATTGTGGCCGAGTGAACTAAGCTGTGTGAGCAACAGCAACAACGATAACGATAACAACAAGTGCAAGCAGCGACAGCGACAATCGATGATAGTGTACAGGTGGTTTTAAGTAGCAAGAATGCGAGATGAGAGACAAATGCAAAGATTATGACAAAGAAATTACAATTAAAATATCAGACTAAGAGAACAACAATAACAACAACAACAACGGCGACTAGCTAGTTGCTACTAATAACTTAATAACTTTTCAACACTAAAATTAAATAAGACAGCGCAAAGGCTTAGAAACTCGTGTTAAATACTCAAGACTTTGGCATATTTGAAAAAGTTGTGTGTGAAAGATAAATAAAACTATAGTCTTTGGAGAGTTTCTCACGCAACTGCAGATGTTGTTGTTGTTGTGGCAAAGGATGTCTCTAACAACAACAACAACAACGCAAATGAACAGCACAAGTTGTCAACATCCGTAAGTTTGTGGTCAGCCAACGGTGTACAAATGGTGATTTCTTCCTGTACACAAACGGATATCCGTACGGATTTTAAAGCTACAACAACAACAACTGCAGCGCGTTGTGCAATTAGAGCAGCAGCAGCAGCAGCAAGCACAACAACAACAACAACTACTACTAAACTACTAGAAGAGGCTAGCAAATTGATGCTAAGACAAATGCAACTTACTACCAACAACAGCAGCATGTAAGTATTAGGCCTAAAGTAGTTACTGTCAGATACACTGCAGTTAATAAGCGCAATCATTGTAGCACAGGATCACAGCTCTCGACAAATATAAAACTTAATGTCAACCATAAGCATTTTATACCGTTGCTTGATTTTCCACACGCACACACAGACTATAGCGCTGCACACATAGATACACAGCTGTATCTATAAACTAAAAGATACATCTACCAGTTTCAAGGCTTCGTGCTACGGCTTTTGCATTGTAATTGATGAATGAATGAAATTGAAGTTCGAGTAATGACGCAGCAATTTCTTGTGGCAGCATTAAGCTTAGCTTACAACAACAACAACAAAAGACTACATAAGTCGATTGGAACTGTTTCGACTCTTTGGCTACAACAGATACTTTTTAATTTAGCAATCAAAAAAAGCAAAAAAAAAAGAAAAGAAAAAAATCAAAATATAAAAATAAATTATATAATTTTTGGTTACGCCTAAATTCACGCACTTTTGCCAAAAGACTTGTACAGCACGAGCAAATAATCTTTAGCAGACTTTTTGTTTTTTCTTCAACTTTTCGTGTAGCTCTTCTAGCGCTTTTGAATTGTATTTTTTTGTTGTTTTTTTTTCGAAAGTGATTAATAGCTTTGACATGTTACTTTTACGCTAATTGAGCGATCAAAATCAAATCGAATTTGCTAAATGTGGCAGCCACAAGCTGGCTGCCTGCCTGCCTGCCAGCTGGCCATCACAGCAGCCTTCATGGTGAAGGGTGAAAGGGCCGCAGCATCGTACCAATTTATGCGTTTAATATTTTCAATGCACGCAGCATTTCAGCATCTAACGAATGCAGATACATTTTGAGTCGCTTTTGGACATTGGCAGTGATTAGTAGCGCCTTTCGAAATAGACAAGACGAAAACGTAAGTGAGTGAATGTTAAATGCTTTTTTGGGCCTTTTAGATTTGGGGCGCAAAATTGAGGAGGTTAATTTAACTTTAAATGCTGCTTGCTTGCTTGCTTGCTGGTTTTGATGTCTTGATGGCGTCTTGGGCGCGGTAGAAGAAGCGCTGAAAAACTCATTAATTAACAAATGAAGGTTAGCGAATGGAAGGAAGTATATGCGCGTACCAGGCAGCTAGCTAGATAGGCATAAAACTTAAAGAAAAAGAGCGTTGTGGCAATGAACATTAGAGTTAGAGCAATCTTGGGCTTAAGCTGAGATCAAGGCAAATTTGGCAAAGTAACGAACAAAAAAAAAATTTGAACTAATTTACTAAATGAGCAATCTAATAGATGATTAAACTACAAAATAGTGAGTTGAAGCTGTAGCAGACAGGTAGAAAACTATGGCAATTGTGGTATACCTATATAATATAGAACATGACTTGGCGGCACAAAGCGAAGCATCTGCGCGTTAGTGATGTGCGACACGATAGATTATCGTCATAAATCGCAATGGTCATGTCTTACATGTGCTTTTGATGTTCAGATAGTTCTAATATTCAGTTTAGCTGCAATCTCAACGCATTTTTATTATTAATGATTCTTTATCTCTCAGCAATTGTTGTGCTAGTTACTCAAACCCGCAGCTGCTGCTCACTAGAACAATACCAGAATTTATCGCGTGACTTTATTGAACATATTTTTGGAAAATTTTATTTTTAGCAACAGTAATGGTAGCGTAGTGGTAGCGCACTCGCCTCTAAATCGTAATTTCGGTGGTTCAAATCCACCCAGCAACACTGATGAATTTGTCTAGCACAGGCATGGCTAGCAACCTCGAACTTGAACTAGCAAGTAGGAAAGAGAAAAGAAGACGGTTTTTGGTTTTTCTCAGAATTCTAAATCATTACCTGTTTTAGTCCTCATCAAATCTCGATACATCAGAATTTTTTTCGAATGGCAACAATGCCAACAACAAATTATCGAGGTCAAATTATTTCGCAAGATCACACAGTGAAAGATCTTCGTAGACTTGGGATGCACACTTTGGGATGGGCAAAAATCGCTAAAATTAAATATATTTATATGCAGAACCCACTAGTCTGAATCGTATATGTACGTCTTGGGATGCATGCTTTGGCATGCGCACAGGGAAAAAAATCGCTAAAAAACTGCATATCTGAATCCAGAAAGATTAGACAAATCAGTATAGCTGGCAAGTAAGGTATGTATTTTACCATAATGTCGCATAATTTTCAAATTAGTAAAAATTTTCATAAAAATCCTGTATTTAATGGACAAAATAATCTATATTGTGGATTTAAATGACACACAGCTTTTTATTGAACACTTCTTAAGTGTTTCGAATTCTAATATTTAACTAAGCGTATCATATTATTAGTACCAACCCCAAAGCGGCCTTTATCGATAAACTTGCTTTAAATCGCACTTGATGCTAAGTTGCCTATTTTTCAAACTATCGTTTTTCCGTCTCATCACTAATATATCGCATATTTATATTCAACTCTGATCTGCTTAAAGTCTTAAGTGTAGTTCAATAAGCATATATCTCTTTGCCCGAGACATTGCATTTCCCAAGATAAAGTACATTCTTTATCATCAACCAATTCCCAAGAAAACGTACATTCTTGATTATAAACTCTAAGTTGCCCAATATTACAAATATCGTTGCCTTTTTGTACATTTCTTATACTGCCAACAATCGATCACCAAAATGTACCCCAATCAGTACCAATCCTAAATCACTCTATACTAAAAATTATAGTTTCATAATCGCAAAACTCTTAAGCTGACGGCACTCTCTCATAACCTTTCCATTATAAATCCCAACCAAGTAATTTTTTTATATGCAATTTAATTTTTTTATAATCATTTATAGACTGTACAATATCCAATCGATTATCACCTTTTTTCACAAGTCTAAACTTTACTACAAATAATAACTCATTGCGTGCTCCATATACAAAATATCGTTTCCTTATCGCCCATCTCAAATATCTCGCTACAGCAACCAACTCATTCACAACTTTGTATACGATCTCGCTGCACATGCCTTATAAAGAGCACAACTTATAAACGATTATTAACCAAATCAGTTTATTGTACATTGTTAATTACACGATGATATTGCATAGCTTTATAAAAGATGTTATAATTGATTAAAGTTGTTTAAGAACTCGATACAATTATGAGTATCGCGTTATTAGAGCTCATTAATATTAGTTTGAAATGCATAAGACTTTGAGAAGATTATTATATATATATATATATTGTAGAGGCGGAAGAATATAATTTAGGTATTTAATGTTATTAATTGTAATATTTTCCATATGCAATAAAGTTGTTTTAAAAGGTGTGTTGAATATGCATTAGTTTTATGTCACAATGATTAAGTTGTTTTCAATTTTTTTTTTTTGTAACTGTTCAGTGACATACTAAGATTTGCGTTCAAGAATCTGGATTTGTGGGTTTGTCGTGAAAAGTTGATATGATGTATCTATAGTATGGAGGTCTTTAAGCTTAAAAGTTGCGCTGGGATAGGCCTGACAGTTGGTAGAGATTGCGTGAATCTTGTGATTATTTCGATAACGTTTGGTTCAGACCTAAAACTTGTATCGGAATTGAAAAGTATGCATTTAATAAGCCAGAATTTTCAACTTTAGCGTGACGTTACACGCATAACGCAAAGTATGATAAATAGGTAATAACATTCCTAAAAATTGCTTCAAATTTATTCAAAAATATGCGGATAACTATTTTTTCAGTTCAGCAAGGGGGGTAAACCCGACCGCATGAGTAAGCTCAATGTAGCAGCGTCTCCCCACAATGATGTAAAATCTTATTTCAGCGTGGGTTGGATTTAATGTCAGGTTTTTTGTGGTTTCAAATTTAATCTACCCATAAATCGTATGACGTTGTTGTAATTTTCCCTAACAAATTTGATGCAACTTTGTTTCCAAAGGGTTTTTCATATATTTTATGTCAACTATAATTTACTACAGCAATTAAACAAGTTTGAAATTGGTTTCCCCTTATTGGTTAACTAAGTATCAAAGGTCAACGTCTGAAAAGCTTATTCATTGTATATTTTACTAGGGGCTCTAACTACTTGTTACGACAATCCAAGCTTCTTCATTTAATAAGGATTGTTCAGATAATTTAGAATTTGTGTACTTCCCCAATGTTTACCCCACTGAAATTCAAATCATTTTTATTTTATAAAAACAGAATTAGACCGTACAGCGTCTATGATGGAAAACTCTTTGAGTTAGTTATACGAATACAATACAATACGCTTTTTTAAAGATCTACAACCTTCTTTGAAACATTATTAAAGAATCCGCAAAATCAAACTTGTAGAACTTGACTTGCTGCAGTTATACTTTCCTACTTATTACCGAATTATGGTTCACTTAGACCAGCAATTAAATTTGACTAAACCGACTTTTTTGGAACAGGTTTCACCTTGCGTTACCGCAATGGGGCTATGTTTGAATAAAGTTAGAATGCTGAACCGCAGTTACCTAACCTTACTTTTTTGTATAAGATCGAAGCGTATTTTTTATCTTTGATAAATGAAAATATTTCAACATTTTGTATTGTTGAAGTTCAGAAGAGATGCACTGATAGTTTGTATGACACTTCCAAAAAGTGCAAAACTGCGCCTTATAAAATGAGAGCAACTAATGTAAAGTATAGTCTTTTTGGAATAACGAATATAAAATGAAATTTAGAGAGAGTTTATGAAAAAATTGACATGTCTCCATGTCTATAAAAAAAATAAAATGCTTGATCTAAAAAATTCTTTTTATACACTGGAAATCTAGTAGCTCTGCTCGCTTACTTCTTCAAAACCTGTCCGAATTTTTCGTTCGGTTTGTCATTATTTCTTTAACTGTAATTCTTCTTTAGAACTTTGGACATTCTGAAAACATTACCAGAAATTCAGTACCTCTGCTCGCTTATTTCTTTAAAAATCCGCCGTTTTCCGTTCAATTTGTCATTATTTCTCATTATGTATTTTATAGTACAATAGAGACACTGCAATTTTTGTGCAGAACTTCGCACATGAGGGAAACATTTTTAACCAGTTGGAAATCCAAGCAAGTAATTGCAGAAATGAACACCTGTAAGTGTACCTTTGGGTATAAGTCGGGAAAGGTCTTGCAGAAGTGCACCATTTTTCAAGATGTGTTTCTGATTTAGAAAAAATCTTTAGAACTTGGCCATTCCAATTGTAGATTATACGAAATATAAGTGTCTAAAGCTGTCGATTATAAAAATTTGATAAGAAATAGCAACATAAACGCTATTACAATAATAACCGAACCTAATGATCCTTAAATTTACAAAAATTGCACTGGATTGATTATTTACGACTTTTGGGCAGAAGTGCGCTTTTGCGACCATGTGAGCGTAAAGATCTTTAAAAAGTACAAGATCTTGCAAAAGTACACCACTTTTTAAGAGAAATTTATGCGATACTATCTGAGTCAGTACAAATATCTTGTAGCAAGTTTTAAAAGCTAGTCCAATTAAGCATAAGACAATTATAATACGATTTTAATAATATGATGAGAAACATTTACACAATAATAGTATGACAATGATAGCAGGCCTTAATGATCCTTAAACTTTTAAAAATTACAATTGTTTTAAAAATTATAAGCGACTTAAGAACATATGTGGGAGTCTTCGTCACGTTAGCGTAAGAATCTTGCAAATTTCCAGCATTTTTAAAGCGAAATTTATGGAAGGTAATTTCGTATTTTCTATGCGAGACAGCAAAAACTCTTATAAGAAGTATTAAGTGGCAATTCCAGTACCAATTGGTCATTATGAGAAATATTAGTCTACAGTCTTCTTCTCTCCACATTGCAAACATATAATACATAACAATTTGTTTAGAAATAGGATCGCAATAATAATAATAATTAGCTGTGTTAACAATTACAGCGCTTAATGATAATGATCCTGCAATATTTATTACCTCACAAACAGCAAATACTTTCCAATTTCTACTATAACTTAACGTTTAAGTTAAATTTATTTATTTGTTTGCAAAAATTAGCATTACCATAAATTTTCGACCGTGCTTTGAGTATATGTTTATAATCTATTTATATTTAATCGCTAAAGGCAATTATTTGTAGTAAAATTTAATGCATTTGTTGTACTTAACTTAACGTTGTAACCATAAAACCTCAACAGAACCAACACTTGCAGGCTTGAAGTTGATTCATATTACAAACAGTACCAGCTCCATATGGAGATACTAATACGCACAACCAACGATTATAATATTTTGCAGTCATTGCATTGTTTTTCGATAAAAGATTTACAACACTTAGTTTTTATTTTGACCAATTTGTCGGAATATGTTAATTTTTAGACGTTGTAAAAAGTCTTTACTTTCCAAACATTTTCACGTATACCCCCGCTGCTCTTATGGCATTTCATCAGAGTGCCGAATTACTGAAAGATTTGTTTACCAATTACCTGTGTGAGTAAATACAAATTGTATGGACGTACAGGTGGTTGGTTGTAACTCGGATAGATAAGTGAAATGTGTTAGACAATCTGCAATAAGATGACCATGACTTTACATAGATGGAGAGCAATACAAGGCGAGTGAAGTGCAATGCTGTTTTGGTGGTACTGCATTGTGGATGAGTAGTGTAGGTTTGTGGCTGGCTGTGGTGAGTGGCTCTGCCGGCGGGAAAGATCCGCTGGAAATTGTAATCCAAGGTGGTTAATTGCAGCCTTAAACCGGAAGCAATGGCTTTGATTGCGTTACATTTTCATGGAATGTGCGCTGATTTTTTTCAATTTAAAATTTTATGATTTTATTATTGTTGCAGTTGTTGTTGTGTATGTGTTGTAAAGACATCAATAGCAGGCAACAATTGCGCCTAAAACGGTTATAATAATAATAACAACAACAACAACAGCGACAACAACGAGTTACAAGAGGTAGTACGATGACGATGACGATGACTGCTCAAACGATAACCGCAATCACTTTGAAAATCTAAAAAACAAATCACTTTAGGCTATGAAGTCGCTGCAAATCAACATAGCAGCGCAGTTGGCAGCGCCCAGGCGCCGTCTTCCACATCGTCATCGTCGAGCTTGCCTCTGCTAGATCTGGTTGTTGTTGTTGTTACTTGAATACACTTAATCCAAATTCAAACCACAACAAAGGCAGCTAGCAACAAAGTCAACTGCGTCTTTGGCCTCGCAATGAAAGTTTTGCCCGAGTTGCCTTTGCAATTATCGCTGCCCGAAATACGCAAATCGATTAAATGAAAATCATTTGTGCTGCGCGCAGCCCAACGGAAAAGCGATATTAACGCTTTATAGACGGCTAGATGGATAGCTGCGCTTAACTTATGTAAACTCAATTTGCAATTTAGTTTTGCAAATGCCTTTCCTTGATCAATTGCATGGAGTTAAGTCATCATACATGTCATACATATACGATATGGGAGATGAGCTTGTAACGTAATTGGCACGTGGATTTTGCGATATGTAAATCGGTTTGGCGAGTTGTACTAAAACCGTATGATAATACCTGGGAAGTTATGCACTCTATGTCGCGGGATGACTTGAAAGTGTTGTACATTTTGGCATTAATATCGAAGGCAAAGCGAGTTATATATGGTTCAAGATGTGAGCAATCCAAATACAAGGCATAAAGGCCAAAGCGGCCGACATATGAGTATGAATCTCAGAAAAACTTAAAAGGGCTTGTAGAGTGATATGAACTTGAAATCACGCACAGAAGCGTAAATAAAAGGTGAAAGAGTTAAGATGTGATTTAGAAAATCCTTACCCATCACGGCCTCAAGGTATTAGGCATTGTCTTATTTTATTGAACAATAAGTTGAAAGTCAAATGTGGCGTCTGCTAAATGTGTTTTTATCGTCTTCTTAGTCTCCAGACATTGCTGGCCAGCGTCAGTTAGTACAACAATATAACTCAGAAAGCATGGAGTTCATCCGTGATACCGCATTGTCTAAATATGATTGGTGGATATGAAAATTATGTTCGAAGAGGTAGATTTTTGAATCGAATGTGTCGTCTCCCAAATCTCAACCCACTGCTGGCCAGCATCAGTTGTACCTACCGAGACGCAGCTTTGTCTAATTATAATTGGGAGCACTTAAAAATAAGTTGGCATAGGTAGCTTTTTGGCTCAAATGAGTCGTCCTCTAAATCTTAGTCAATGCTCGCCAACTTCGTTAGTAAATTGAGTTTACTCAGTAAACTTAGAGATAAACTTAAGTTAGTATATTGCCTTATTATAATTGGGAGAACATAAAAATAAAATTATAAGAGTTAGGTTTATGGGTCATTTGTAAACTCTTAGGGCTTCCTCTACCTTAAGTCAAAATGTCAAGTTCTCACAGAGACCATATTGTCAACTCAGTTAAAAATAATTCAGTTCTCTTCGTTCTGCTCGAATTCAGTTGATTCTTAACCGCATTGCTCCAAAGATATAGCAAACCCATAGAGTGTCTTAAAGCCTTTTTTTCAGCTCTGATTATAGCTTCCAATTTGGTCCATTTTTACTGGAAGTATATTCATTTTAAAGAGGATTCCAAAAAGTTATCTATAACAGCTTACATTCTCTAACTCTAGCTGTCTAGTCCCATATAATTTAGATGTAGAAAAGATGGAAATACTAGGTAACTAAAGAAATACCTCAACACGTGGGGGTTCCAAGATACAGCATATGCACAATTGTTTGAGTTTTAATTTTTTAAATTTTTTAGTTATGCCAGAATCTTTTGTGGTATCTCTACTAGAGACATCCTCTGTGACCTACTATATCAGAAATTCCAGTTAGTTGATACTATGTTGGCAAAAAAATGAATTTTTTTTTTTATTTTTGAGCTTATGCAAAAAATTTCTGTGGACTCTCTACCAGAGTCATCATTTAGTAACATCTGTAACTCTCATTTATGCCTAGGGAACTCTTTTTACTCTCAACATAAGTTTTTTTTTGCAATTTTTCAGCTTATGTAAAAAATTTCTGTGGACTGTCCACCAAACTCATCATTTAGTATTATCTTTACTTCTTATTATTATATAGGTTTCTTTTCGTGAACTTATGCTACTGTCTCTTTACACTCTTAACATAAGTTTTTTTTTTTAATTTCTATATATGAAAAACTTCTGTGAATCCACTAGAGTGGAGAATCATCCTTATCCTCTCAACATGTCGAAAATAGCTTTAAACTTAAATATCTTTAAATCCAGTCGTGTAAGCCCAATTCTCTGCTTTAAATGATCGTTAAAGTAACTCAACCGTATACCGTTCTTAAAATATAAGAAGACTGCGTATAGATTCAAAACCTCATCTTTAGTACGATTAATTTTTTGCCATAATCTTGTTTATTTGAAACTTGGTATATTGATGTTTTTTAGCACTTATGTTCTTTCCTATTTTCCTACATAAAGTTCGAATGCCATAACTCCCTATATGACGAAAAGCTTTCATTATGAAGCATGGCTTTCCCCAGCAAACCACTGCCTTACTAACTTAGTTATGGCTATATTTTTCACTACTAAACTATTTATAGATTAACTTTCAAAAATTGTCTAATCAAAGACTTTCAATAGCCCAATAAAAACTACGAATATTAATTGTCTAAGGAAAATTATAGCTTAATTATATTACAATCGCTTTTGGTATAGAAAATTGTATGCCAACTTTTATAATAAACACCTGTCCAGCACAGCATTAGCCACATTCCCATCTTCTTTGTGAGAGAATGAAGAAATATGAAAAAAAAACCCAGTAATTTGAATTCTTTATAAAGTCAAGCGACTTAATGATTACCCCACCCATTTATGTGCAACAACAACAACAACCAAAGCCATATGCGTATTTTGAAAGCAAAAGTAAATCGTTTTGAAAGTAAGTTAGATTAATTTAAAGCTGTAAATTAAACAAGTTAAGCTGAAGTAAACGTGTTTCAGTTTAAAGATTACCTGCGACCTTGAATGCAATGAGTTTTAATTAATTGTGCGGTATCATAAAAAAAAGGTCTACAAAACTAGTAGTCTCAACTTCAGTGTAGACACTGCCACCATCACTTATCTGCCATGAATCAAACTGCTAAACTATGTGGGAATTCTAAAACAGCCAAAAATTGGAGCAATTTTTATGCCAACTAAGGGGCGTAAGACAAAAAAAAACTAAATAAATAAACGTCATTTAGCCATAAAATGTGTGACGATTGACGAACGCCGACGTTGACAACTGCAAAACCGAGAAGAAAAAAAAAAAAACTGGCTCACATAATACCAAACAATGTGAGTTACTTAGACTTAAGTCGGTCGCTTGGTCGCTTGCTGTTTGTACTTGAAAATAAGTTGCCCAAAAGCGACACGCCAGATCTGCTGGCAACAGTGGCTGCCCCCACGCTCCTCCCCAACCGTAAAACAGTGGCTGGCTGATGAGTAAACACAACCGTTGATTACAATAGGAAATAATCCCACAAATTGCTTTAATATTCACTGCAAATCAAATGAAGTTGTGTGCCCCCGGTCTTCTCGCTTGCCACAATTGTGCCGCCACAGTAGTTGTATCTAGATACAAACAAAACTAAAACGACACAAAAGTCGCAAAGTTTTTCAAGTCAAAGCTTTTAACCTTGGACCATAAAACTCTGCAGACAACAATAACAATAACAGCAACAACAACAACAACAACAACAACAACGAAAATAACAACAACAAAAAGTAATATGTAATCATCGCATTGAATCTTAACCACTGTAAGTACAACTGCCTTAATAGTGTGTGTGAAATTGTGAATTTTTTTATATTTTTCTTCATTTTTTTGCATTTTATAATTGTATCACATTTAGCCTGTATTGTATGAGAGGAGACTCCATGATATGATATATGGGAACCTATTCAGCTATGACCGTTTGCTGTGTACTTGGCGCTTAATTTATGTCCAAATTACTTTGATGACAGACACATTAGTGATGGTGGTGGTGCTGGTGGTGCTCTATCGTCGTAACACACTTTGCGGGCGGTTTGTCTATTAAGCAGAATTTGCTTAGCGAAACTTTCGCAAGCGGCTGGCTCTGTTGACCGGAAGGAAACTCAATTTACACCAATGCGTCAAAGCATTTACCAACACTGGCAACATGTGCAAAGCCGTCAGCTATAATTGCAAGCCAGCTAATAGAGCTTGGAGTGTACCAGTCATAGCAATTATTCTGCAATGTGCACTTGAACATGCATGAAGAGCCTCTCACAGCTGCTGGAAGCTGGGGTGTGTGTGTCTGCCCGGCGGCATGCGGCGGGCATATCGACAAGTAAAGGGGTGCAGTTAATTGTACAATGTTGCAGTGAGAGAAAAAAGTGCATAAATTAATAATGTACAAGGTTTTTGCGATTTAATTTGTTTATAATTCACAAGCAGTTTAAGCAGCTACTTTGAAGAAATTTTATTAAAGATTATAAATGTTTTAGCTACAGCTGGACTCGGAATTTAATTCTGCTTGTATTCGGTGTCATCTAAGAAGTACAGTAAAACCTGCGTTGTGCAGGAGACGAATATTGGAATTTGTTCCGAATTGAAGGTTAAATTTGCGGCAAATTCTTCGATAACTTTGTGGCACGAATGTGAAACTATAGCAACCAATTTTCACAAACCTCGCCTGATGCTAATTTTTAATGATATTTCGAAGTTTATATATAATAAACAATTTTCTCTCTCTTTCTCTATCACTTGGTCGGAAATACATTGTGCATGCATAAAAACCTCCTGACAACTAACTAACAACAGAATGTGGTCTGTCGTCATGCTGATACAAAATAAAGCCTCTACTATGAGTGATTGCTCCTTTCAGACGGTGCGGAACACAATGGAGTTAGGTGTTTGGCCGTAGAGCTGTAAGTCGAAGTAGACGTCCAGAACGAAATCGAATTAGGTACTTGGCTGTAGGGCTATACATCAGAGTTGACGTCCAAAACACGATGAGTTTAGGTGTTTGACTATAGGGCTGTAGCTCGAAGTAGACGTTCAGAACACGATCGGAGTTGACATCGAGAACGCGATCGAATTATGTGTTTCATCGGAGAACACGTCCAGAACATGATCGAATTTGGTGTTTGGTAGTACGGCTGTGAATCGCACAAGATGTCCAGAACTCTATCGGATTAGGTGCTCGTTGAGCTGTAGCTAGGAGTAGACTTTTTTTGGCAACCGAAGCAAACCCGAACTGCAAGATAACCGATTTTCGCTTCATATTTTCTAAGGTGATCCTAGTTCCCTCGCCTACTATTATCCACTACAATCGTAGAGAGAATTTCGCTTCACGTTTTCGTAAATGATCCATTTGCAGCACCAAATAACATCGACTCAATCATAGATCGATGTTTTAGCAACGCGTTAGCGATTCAGAGTTGAAAGTTCTATCTAAGACACATTTCTAGCTCGTATCGCTTCCATATATATCCACTTTGTTTTCTACACGTTCTTATTTAAATGCTTTCAATTGGAATCAGCTGGAATTAGTCGAGATCATCCATGGCTTTATACCATTTCTTGGAATTACCTCAAATTTTCTTATCTGCTGCTGCTGCACAGTAAAATCTCGCGTTTTTTGCAGTGTACAAACGACTTGTCAACAAACGCCGCTTGGGATGCCACTGCCTTGCGTCCAAGGAGGAGTCAGCGCACTTGGCTTCGCTTGGCTAACTAACAACTAGCTAGCCAAGCAATGGCCAACATCCGCGGCTTAGGTTGGCCAGCAACTAGAGCACTTTCACTTTAAGCCTGGCTTTGGAATTTTTTTTTTTTTTTTCGTCCATTGATTTCTTGGTTTATGGAAGCTGCTGCCTGCTGCCTGCTTGTTGTTGTCTTTTAGCTGATGTAGAGATGGGGTGACCACGTGCGGTTAGTCAGGCATTTTGTGTATAGAGCCAACGGTAGCACGCTAAGAGGCCCCCATTGCATGTGTCAAGAAATGATAGGCCAGGGTGGCTGCAATTGTAGTCGGGCTGCAATATAATTAGGCCTGCAGCGGACGTTTCTACTGATGTGCAATATTTCATGCTTATGACCAAAAGACCAAGAGCGCATGCCAGCCATGTTGGCCAGTTAAGTTGGCGTTACAGTTAGCTTTGGCCATTGTTTTGTGGCTGCAACAAGCCTTAGCTCCTTTTTGCAATATCAAAAAAAAAACAAAAAAAAATACAATAAAAAAATGGATATACAATATAAAGTTTTGCCGCTGCAGTTGGCAAAAGCACACAAAAATGGCCAAGACAACTTTCTTCTTCCTCTCTCAGGTGCAAACTGGTTTACTTATGATGTGAATGTTGATATGGTTTCTTTTTTTTTTTCCTATCCATGCATATATATACACTCACTGCCTGGGCTGGCTGTCGTTGCTTCTATTTCGTTATTTTTAATAGAGTTTATATAGCGACAAAAACACACGCCAAGCGCATTCATTTCATATGCCGCCAACGTTGGACAGACAAAGCGACAAGCGCAGCAGACAGACAGCCAACGATGGACATACCAACGATGTACCACAAATGCAGGCTCCCAACTGGAACTGGAGCTAAGGCTGTAGCTGTAGCTGAAGCTGTAGCTGAAGCTGGAGCACTGAGCAGCAACTCTAGGCTATCCGTCTATCGGCTATCGCTTTCAACTAGAACAAGCTTAACTGGCTGAAATTGGCGATGATGTCGAGCAGGCTCTACAAACACACTCTTCTCAAACACACACCTCGAAATAATTGTATCATTTACTATATAGTATGTGGTAATAAATCGAAATCAAATGGGTTGCTTCCACACACACAAACACACACACTCACTTGGAACTCGCAATTAGATGTGATCGTTTATCGATGTTTGTGTATGAAGAAATAAAAGTTTAATTAATTGCATTAAAAATGCTGAGCTGTTGAAACGTTTAGGCAATCAAGTAGTTGGCCTGGTTGCACTATATGTACGTCCATCGGTACTGGTGTCCATTGATTTGTGGACTCACAGTTAATGCTTTAAAGCCAAGTCAATAAAGTCATGAAATGTGAATTATTTTTGTTAAGTCTTCAAAGTGTTTTTATTCAATTAAATATTTATTTGAATACATTTTGGCAGCACACTTCAGTGTTGCGATATTATGTGACGTTGTTGTTATCGTTTTATATGGGCAAGGCTAACTTTCAAATTGTAAAGTAAAAATCCAACAAGTAGATACAATCACACACTCAACAGACTTTATAAAACCATTAGCTATCTATCTATCGAGCTCAAAAAAAAAATAAAAAACTGAGCCTTTTTCTTTAATTAAGCCTTGGCAGCTGAGTACGCTATAAACTATGGCAAAAGTGCTTGTGTCCTGTTGCGCTTAATATATAAGATGCTCAAGCCAACGCTTTTTATTTAATGTTAGTTTTGAGCAGTTAAACGCACTCAAAGATAAGGCAAAGTTACGAACTATGTTAATTATATAAATCAAATTCAAACATTCGCTCGTAAAGGGTAAAGTTCCCAAGTACGAAATAATAAAATATTTGTTGAACTCTTACACTGAGAGGAATTTATGATAATAAGAAAGTCTTCACTAGCTTTTCTTGATATAGTTTTCATTCTTGCAGCATCTACTAGTACAAGTAACAAGAAAGAAGCTTGATTTAAAAAACTGAGTCCAGCGCCTAAAAACTTTGAAAGTACGAAAGTTCCATGAATTACGATATTGTAATGTTGCCGCACTCTAACGTCTAATATATGAACGTAAGAGCATAAGTTTTCTTGCAAAAGGTCTTCAAATTCAAGTTTGAACATTTCATACCTGAAAAGTTGTTTTTTAGAACTGCTAGAACTCGAATTAACTGGACTAACTTAATTGTCTTAATAACAAAAAAGGACTATTTTGAAGAGCGCGTATCTGGATTAAGACTTTGTGGATGGTTCTTTAAAAGGACTTCTAAAATGAGTTACTTGGCCAGACACAATTGTGCAAATATAAAAATAAGCTCATTTTGAGGGGGCTTCTCTTGTGATTTAACATTGAGCATGACAAATCCCGGTATCCTTTTTTTTCCTCCACAAAGCATACTTTTTCTACTTAGAAAGGCACAATTGTCCAAATATCAAAATAAGTCTATTTATGGGGCTTCCCTTCTTATGATTGAAGATTGAGCATGACAATTCATGGTATCCCTTTTTTTACTGCACAAAACGTACTTCTGCTGCTTGGGAAGATACAATAGACCAAATATCAAAATAAGTCTATTTATGGGGCTTCTCTGCTTGGATTTTGAAGTCAAGCATGACAAATTTCGGTATACATTTTTTTCTGCGCAAAATCTACTTTATTATATTGTGTCAAGAAGACACAACTTTGAATTTTTATAGATTTGCTTTTAGGTGCTCAAGACTCTTAAGTTTTTTGCTGATATCTATTTATTTTTTTCGTTCCTCATTGTCGGCAGCACGTTATACTTTTTAAGGTAAATTATTTATAACTATTTTATTGTAACCATAAATTTATGCAGGATTTAGATTTCAGGTTAAAAACCTTTATGCATTTCTTAAAAAAAAATTTTTTAAATGTAAATACAGTTTAAAAATATTTTTAACTCGAATTTTTTAAAAATCTACCCCTCAAAGTTAAAATTGAGAATCCTTTTCTATTTCGTTTGCAGCCAAATATTAGATTTTACAGCACTTAAAAAATTCTATACTCAAATCGAGTTCGAATTAAGTTTTTCGATTTCTCTTCCGTAGCAGATTCGTTTTTTTATAATTCACATGAACAAAAGTGATTTATTTATTTTAAATCAACAGTAGATTTTACATCGTTTCCCTTTGAATCATTATTGATGATTAGTACAATCTATCTGACGAAAAAAAATAAATATCACTCTTATTGCCACAATTTCAGGACATTATGAAGTATTTCATTAATAAACAAAAAGGCATCGAAATTGGTTGGTTAAATAAATTATTACAAAATCTCGTCAAGCTTCAACTTTTGAGTTGACAGATGATCAATGTAGCGGCCGCTTTTTTTAAAAAAGTGTAACCACCCATCAAAAATCGCATCCTTAAAACCGACTAAACAGCAAAGATTATAATTTTTGGAAATAAAAGGTATTATTATTGCATGGAATCTTTAGGCTTTAGATTTAATTAATAATAAGCTACACATTAAATATAGCCAAAGGCCATAGAAGCCAGTGCTATCCTTTACCAATTAGGTTATATATTTAATATTATAATCTACTTTTATATAATATTAATAACCTTTAAATTTTAATAGCTTTGAAAGCAATGCATGTACATATGGTGGCATTTTGGATTTGTTAGAAAAGTATTATTATTTTTTCAAGAAATCACACACATTTTTTACTAATTAATAGTTCTATGCGCTTTAGCGATCATAATAGGTGTCATCTTTGGAACAAGCCAATCTTTTAGACTTATAACAACACGGTCTACGATGAGACCATTTTTATCATCACGAAGGACTTAAATAAAAATATTTAGAAATTTTACAAAAGCCTCATGGATTTTTTTTTTGGTTTTATTAAAATTTGTTTAAATTATTTTGCAGATCATAAATTGTATCTTGGGCAGGCAATGTAAAAATAAATTAAAAAAAAAACAAAATTATTTAAAAAAATTAAAAAAATTTTTTTTGGACCAAAAGCCAAAAATTAGTGTTTTGTTTTTCATTTGGAAATTTACAAAAATATAATAAATTTTTTTTTTGTTATATTCAATTTTTTTTTATTTTGCAAATTTTAACTGAAGTTTTGCTGATGAAGATACAATTTTTTATTTGCAAATTATTTTGAAAACATTTCAGTTAGGCAAAATTAATAAAAATATCAAAAACAGACATAGACAAGAAATAAGTAATGTGCGCATATTATCTATATGATCCATGGTACTGATGCGATTTTAATAATATTTTTTTTTAAACAAATTATTTTGAAAGTTCAGAAGCTAGAGATAAGAAATATGAGCATATAAACTATATTTACATTTAAACATTAACTTTTTGTAGAACTATTTATGCGTTACACGATCCTTTTCATGTCCTATGCGCAAATTATAATAACCTCTATGATTTCGTCTCCTTTGAACGGTCTATCCAATCCATTTATTTATCTATCCTATCCTATCTTATCTTGATTCCCCAAATCGAGCTTCTTTGACCAATTATGAACTATAAAAACCTAAGTTGGTCAACGCTGTTCTTTGGCTTCTATTTGGAAAAAATGTTTAAATTTATATGCTACTTTCTGTTTTCATCTTTTACATTGTAAATCCAAGTTCCTGGCTAGCCCCAGATGTGAGACGGTGCACATCTATTAAAAATTCACCCATCAGGCTAGGAATACGGACTAGTTTTATTATATTTTTTCCTCGTTATCATTTATTATTTCATAATTTTAGAATGTTTAACTTGTCTAATCTTAAGGTCAACTGGACTTAGTTTTACCCTTATATATTAATAAATAAATAAATATATAAATAAATAAATTTTCATCGGTTTGGCGCTTTGATGCACGTTTTGGCCATGATCTGCCAAGATTTAAGTAAAAAGGAGAAAATAGTACAAGTTTATTAAATTTTGGTATCTCTACTTGTTATTTATTTATTATTAATTTCTTTATTTATTTATTTATTATAAATTTCGGTTAACAACTAAGTCCAGTTGAGCTTAAGATTAAACAATTTGAAAAAGTTAAACTAAAAACAAGAAAAATATAATATAAAACTAATTGGTATTCCCAGCCTGATCTATGAATTTTTTTATGGAAATGGTCTCAGAGATCTGACAGTTTTTACATAGTTTTTCATAGCTCTACGAGCTTATGATATGCAGTTTTACGAAAATCTTGTGTCTGTCATACCGCACCTACATTACACAAATAGAGTATATCCCTTACGCCTATAGGTTTAGAATTTAACGAACACAATTATAAACTTTATATTGGTTGGTAACTCTATGAAATCAGAAGATAAAGATACGAGGATTCTCTCATTTTCGCCAATAACAGCTAAACTTACTGTCAGCCCTACAGAATAAGCCTCTCAAACCTTTCGAATAAAAACTATGCTGGCTTAAATTAAACTTGTTGATCATGAACTGATTGTAATATTATGAAAAGAAGTTACATTAATTAGCGTTAACCGATCACCGCTCGAATGCTAGTCAGAAAACGCTAACTAATTACTTTAAATTAGCTTTCAAGTTATACATCAATGTAGCATACCAAACAAAATTTACATAACTTAAAAGTAAGATAAGAACAATCTTAGCATACTTGGAAAAATTCTACATTTTGATTAATCTTGCCGGTTACTTAGCGACTGAGACTGCATTTGTGTCGCTGCTGTGTGGGAAATTCACATAAATTTGCCACAAAACAACTTGCAACAATTTGCCAGCCGCTGATCTGCAATACTTAATACCCACAAACACACACAACCAACACACACACACACTCGATCTTGTAAAAATCATTAATTTTCACGCAATTGCTCAATTAAAACCCCATAACACTTGTGCCAAAACTTATGAACCATTTGGTTGGCTTGTCATTAACAAATGATTAGTCGAAAAGAGAGCGACATCAAATAAATACCACAAAATTGCGCACAAAAAAAAGCGAACTAAACCAATTTTGCACCCACAAAATGTGCCAAAAAAAAAAACGAAAAAAATAGATCCAAATTGAGAAGAAGCAGAAAAAATGGCCAACTATTTCAATTATTTTGGTTATGGTCCAGTTGGCTGCTGAATGGCCAGCAAATGGATAACCGCAGGCCAAAGCTGTGGAATTTTAGTTTGTTTGGTTATATAAAAGTAAGAAATAAAACATAGAAAAGTTATTTATTTTTTTTGTGTTGAACAGACAGACAACAGGATGCACCACAAAGACATGTGAGTGCGGTGAGCAGCAGTAGTGGCAGGCACGACGATGACGACGACGTTAACAGCCCGCCTGGCGGCAATGGCAACTTGGTTCAGCAGCTACTCAGGCCAGGCTGATGGGGCTGACAGTTGTTCGCTGGACCATTGGGAAAGCACTTGTTCGCTCAACTCATATGTAGAAAAATTATTTTCGATACAGTTTTCGACATTCATTCATTGCAAAAAAAAAACATTGAAAAAAAATCGAAAGAAAATAAAGCAACGACCGTTGAGTTTAGACGACGACGACGACGATAGATTGCAGCTGCCGCGTCTGACGTTTGTGGCAACTTGGCTTTTGCCTGGTCTTGCTTTTGGAAAATTGAAACAATTTCCGATGTCACTCTCACTTTTTATTTCACTGACGATCTCGTCCAACGTTAAGGCAGCAAGCCAATCTAGACGACAAGATATGTAACGACGGGACGACAACAACGACAACATCTAAAGAAAAAAAAAAACAAAGTAACAAAAAATAAGCAACAACAACGACAACACTGCCAACATTCAAGACGTGATTTGGCGTTGTTTGTTGTTGCAACACTAACTGCAACTTTTGTTGCTATTGTTGTTGCTGTTGCTGCTACTCCAATTGCTGCTGCTACACTTGTTGTGTCCAGTGGAAAAGTGGTACAGATTGCGCTGCAGCATCATCATTATTATCATCATCGCCATCGCCAGCACCAGCCTCAGCTCATACTAACCATATTCAGTAGAAGCGCAGCAACTAGCCACATTTTGTGGCAGCATCCACACAAACTTAATACTTTGTTGCAAACACGCTTGCAACAGCTGCTTATGTTTGTTATTATTATTTAAGTTTTCGGCTGGCTGTTAAGTTTGCAAGATTTATTTTTAGATCTTTTAACAATTTGAAATTGATAAGAGTTGTTGGGGAGATTGCATTTGTCCGGTGGAGTTGTCAGAAAAAAACGAAATTAATTTTCTTAAAACTCAATCTATATTTGGCTATTCTTATTTCAGAAAACTAACGTAAGCTCACTAAAAATTCTCGAATCCATTTTGCAAACTTTCAAAAAATATCAATATTCTAAAAACTTGTCTAGGCTCTTAGGTTTAAATTTCAAAGCAATATACTGAAGGATTTTCAAATTGGCAGCTCAGTATTGCCTTTCGTTGTTACAATCTTTAAATATACATAGTACTATACTTAATTTCTATAATTTGATCATAATAATGATTTAAGTTTATCGAAATGGACGCCGGGAAAGAATTGGAAAAAGTATAAAAATATTCGTCAAGCATTCAATGGAAAAGCTTCTTTAGTTGAGTTGGATATTTAAGACAATTTTAAAGGGTATACAAAGTTATTAAACTTTAGACCGTCCAATGTTCCGAAACGTGTCCGATAAAGTGCCAAGATGTACAAACAGAGACATAATTGAAAGCTAATCATTACATAAAAATTTAATTTAATACTTAAGATCATATTCTCAGAAGTTGCAAGCAGAACGAATATCTATCTCTAGTATGCTTAAATTGAATTAAAAGACAAATTGTTAAGATTTTCATTTGTTCTTCTAGAAGATGAATCTCTATCCCTAGTATGTTTAAATTGGTTTAAAAGACAAACATATTATTAAGATTTTCTTTTGTTCTTCTAACTATACAATAGTATCTTAGGGGTAGGGTTGCTGACCTTCTATTTCAATCGATATATTTTCTTATAAAAAATAGGAAAAAAATAAAAGTTGGAATACTTCTCAAGTTAAGCGATTTCGAAAGAAAATTTAAAAGATTACAATAAGGCATTGAAAAGCAAAGCGGTTACTTTAGTCATATGAGCCCAATATATCGAGTTTGGTTTTCTTTTTTTTAAATGATTTCTTATACATTTCTTCTTTCATAAAAGAACATATTCTCTCCTATACTACTTTTTGGATTCGCTAATGATACTCTTGATACATAAACATAGTTTCAGGCAGGCAAACTGATCCCGAATTATCTCAGAATCATTTTAAAAATGTAATATTTTTGATGTTGCTCTCCCCACCTGGTATATGATATACACTGAACTTAAGATCATTAAGTTCTTCAGGTGGCCTCGTAGGCATAATATGTTGGAAAGCTTGCTGGCTAGTTCTTATTTAGAGATTTCTTATACCAGACGAAGAGGTTCACCACAGACTACGGATTATTATCACTATGACTTATTATCCCTTGACTATGCCATCAGTGCGAAGATATTTATATTAATAGCTTTTCAAAGAAACCAGATCATCGCTGCAAAGGGGCTGTATCAAGATATATCTATTACTAGCTGTTTAAAGAGAATAGGAACCTACAATTTAAACCAGAATCAAAACGGCAGTATCTTTAAGTAATAGAAATTTAGACAAATAGCGCATATTTGCTAGTGCAGGGCGAATTCATAGTGCCGCAGCGTGGAAGCGAACCACCGGTTGCTGGTTCAGAGACGAACACGTTACTAATATCAATGAAATGATTTGCAGTGGACATATTTACAATCTATATATCTAAACGTATCTGCAAAGCTAATTCTTTGTTCTCAAAAAGAGATATTTTAAAAACTGTATTTTCATATTTTTAAGGTAAACCAAGTCATTGGCATACAAGATTGTGCGCTGTTTTTCGAGCCAAAGGTTTGCAATATAGCAAGCATTTTATGCTAGCTCTTATCTCAAGATCTCCGCATTTATATATGCGGGCCGCGAATAGATGAACAAACGAGTACATTATCGTGCAATTCTTTTGACTTTCTGCACAAATCCTGCGCAACTCCTATGATACTATTCCCCCAGCTGTAGAGTATCTAATTAAAAGTAGTCGCTTTAGATTTTCCAAGTATCTGAAATGCACTCAAATAGCCGGTTGTACTCATCCGGTAGTTAAGTCTTTCTGTGCCGGCTCGCAGCTATCTAACCTGGTTTCTGGTTTGTAGTGTTACAGGTAAAATAATGACTTCTTTGGCTACAACAATTTGCTTATGCAAAATTATGTCATTCAATAAAAACTTTAGACGAAGTAGCTCCAGCAACTTAATAGACAAGTATCTTATCCGAAACACGTAAATGATTTTAGAAGCTATACCAGCCGAGTAAACGCATCCAAACCGAACGCATATTTTCATTACCTGCCACAACTTGCGCTTGACTGCCTTAGTCTATATATGTCCAGGTGTGCGCGCGTGTGTGTGTGTTGCATGTGTGTGTTGACCGTTTCCAGAGTTGCACCGATTTTGGTATCGGTATCAAGTTGCCTCGTTAGAGAGCCAAGAAAACCAACAACGCAAAGCATGTGTGCGTGTGTGCAGCTGATCCTGCCAACAAACTTTTGTCGCCGCATTGCTTGTCATTTGTTGTTGTATCTTTTGCTTGTTTGTTGTTGCAGTTGTTGTTGCTGTTGTTGCATTTTGCTTTTGGCTGATGTAACAAGGTTTAATTTTCCATTTCAGTGCATGGCATGGCATGGCATGGCATATTTCAGCTGCTGCTGCTTTGGATTTTACTCTCGTTTTCCATTGTTTGTCTGTGTGCGTGTGTGCGCGAGTATCTGTGTGCGTCTGATTATGTAGCTGTGTGTGCGTTGCGGTTGATTATGCTCGCGCGACACTCAGCCAAAGTTGGCCAAGCCAAACCAAACCAAACCAAACCAAACCAAAGCAAGTCTTAACCAAGCAGCAGCAGTCACCGAAACCAAAGTGGCTACCACCATCAATGATTATAATAATAATTATGATAATGATGACGTTTGGCCTGGCGCTACAAACTTTGGCGTTATAATTATGTAGCTAAGTAATAATCATTATGTTGTTGTCGCTTGATGATGGGTTTTTGGCTTTTGGCTTACATTCAAATCATTTAAACATGACAAAGTTAATTTTCCAGGCAGAGCAGAGCAGCTGCTGCGAAAAATTGTCAACACAAACTGAGAGACGCAGAGACGAAGAGATTGTCTTGTTGGTGTTGTAGATGCTTTTGGTGTTGCCTTAGATAGTCGTCTAGGGGACCAAGACTGGGGATTTGGGATTGCAACTGTGACTGTGACTGTTGTCAACATCTTCCACTGGACATTTTCAATCTGGAGCGCGGCGCGTCTGTTAACCCGTCGGCAACAGTTTGAAAATAGCAATCGTCAGTTGTTGTTGTTGTTGCTGGTATTGTCGCTATGTGTTTGTCTGGCTGACTGCGTTTTTCGCGGTTTTACAACTTTGATTTCACTTTTCTTTGCAACATGCAACGTAGTTGTTTGTTTTTGTACCTTCACCGGCCATTGCATATACACACATCTTGTTGTTGTTGTTGTTGCTGTTGTTGAACTGCTTCATTGCTCTTGTTGTCGTCCGCTTAAACTTTGTTGCTCTTTAATTGGGCTTAAGTTTTTTTTCTTTCTTTTTTTTCGGCTTATTGCCAACATTTTGGTTTCACCATCATCTTCTTTGGGCATTCATTGCGGCTTTGTTTTTATAACCTTGCGCAGAGTGTTGTCGTTTTGGTGCGATATTTTATATGCATATCAGTTGGCATGTCCTGGCATCGCTCGCTCAAGCTATCCACCAATGCCCAGCAAATCTCTTTAAAAGCATTCCAATCAGTTTACTTATATTGCCGGTTATTTTGAATATAAAGTACAGAGATTTTCATTTAAAAATGTCAAAGTATTGCACATCGAAGCGAATACCTTTCTCCATCTCTCTGGTCATTTTCATATGCCAACTCTAATAAACAAGTGCTTCCTGGCTTTAATCATTCAGCTACTTTTCGATTTCTTCAAAAGACACTAAGCATTGGCCCGCAAAAATCCTTTTACCTTCATTGAAAAAGCCAGCCGTTAAAAGCAGCAAAGTCTGGGTAGAGTGTACTACCATTTTTTGGAGGCACGTCGGGTCAGCGTTTTCATTTTTGAAAATCTCCTTGTTATGATATTCAACCAACATACGATTCAAACGCATTTGTTGTATACGGAAACGCTCCTCTTTGATGATTCCGCCTGATTTTACCAGCTCATAGTAGACCACACCCGAATTGTCCCGCCATATGCAGAGCCATGAGCTTTGAGCCGTGTATTGTTTGCTTTGGCATCCATGTAGACGATGATGGAGCTAGTTCACTATGCTTAGCACAGTACAATTCTTTTTGGGGTTATCATAGTCACGTCGCCGCATCATCATCTTCCTTTTCCGTCTGTCTAGAAGCAGTTCCGAAGTAGAAAATCGTCAACACTTTTCCAAATTTTCACTGCAGAAAAACATATATTTGAGTCGGTAGTTCCTGCAACATTTCCGCTCTTAAAAAGACTGCATTGACTTTCGCTGTCAACTACTTAATCAGCTTAAGCTTAAATACAGGGTCATCCATTATGTGGTTGCAAAATTGCACCCAAGTTAAACACACTTCCAGTTAGAGTTGCGATTAAATTTGTCGTCCTCATTTTCTATCCATGACTCCTCCTTTTGTACAATATCTTGATACCTTGCACCATTGTCCTGTGATTGCTGAGGTGAGACGCCCTACTGCTGGCAAGTGCATCGTAAAACTATTCAAAATATGAGATTTAGCCGTCTAATCGGTATTGTCAACTTAAGATTCATCATGATTTTAATTTTTTTTTAAATATTAATAAAGTTTTAGTATTTTCTTAAAAATTTCCTAACTTAAATTAAAAATAGGTTCCAAAGCTTTCTAAACAAAATTATTTAAAAATCAACAATTGTCTAAAGGCAAAACCTTATTGCCTTTGATGCACTTCGATTAACTATCGATGATATGCGCTCATTGATTTTTGTCATATGACATGCCTTGAGATGGAGGCTCCCCGGGGCATTATTTCAGCACTGTCCATTCAATTTTATAAGCTGTCACAACGACTTATTCGTGTTGACACTAAATAATTTATGGATAGTTTGAACACAGTTTCGTGTGCTTTGATGCAAGCTTGAAGCATGTGAAAATGCGTACATCGTCTTGAGGAATTGAATAGCAATAATCTGTGAGGATGAGCCCAAGACAAAGACCGGCTACGCAGAAGGGAAGAGTCAAACATAGTACTACTATAGATATAAAGAGAATCAAAATTTGTACTATGAAAATTTTCAAAAGAACGATGATTATTTTTAAATTCGTGTAAATTAACTTTTCAATGTTTGCTAAAAAACCTCTATAAAATCAAGAGAACTTACAGCAAGTTATGCTGGGTAGTATAGTAATCTTTATCTAGGCATATACAAAATTTAAATAGTGAAATGATTTTCTTTAAATGTGACCAAGTGGTAGAGGGAGACCAGTGCATCATGACATTCGAAATCCAAAAGTAACAAAACAAGCGAATTAACGAAGTCAAAATTTATTATCATTTCTGATGCTCTATAAAAATGCTGTGGAAGCAGCGTAATATATTTCCAACATTATATAAATAAAAAGAAATAAACAAAGAAATGTAAATGGTAAGGATTTTTTAAACAAAAAACCAAAAATTCTGTTTGAATTATTAGTTTTCTTGAATTTCCTTAAATTTAACCAAATTTTTGGTTTCCAACTTCGAATGAATAAAGTTTTTAAAGTGCGAAAATAAGTCAAATCTGCCATCAATAAATATCTGAAATATTGTTACAAACGAGTTTGAAGTAAAATTGAGGATTATTCTGTATCAGAGAAACCAAAGAAATAGGTCAAATTTGTCATATCTGAATTTTCTCTGGCAGCAACAAAAATAGAACAGATTGGGGAAAAAACTAATCAAGTTGTTTCTCGTAAAATTAGATAATAATTTTAAATATAGCTTATACAGGCCGAATAAGGATCATTCTGATCTATGTGAGGCCCCTTCGGGGGCCGGCCGGACTAACCTATACAGGCCGAAAGACGATCAAGGCTAAAACATATCCTAAAAACTTTTTATAAAGTCTGCATACCACTGTTGGAGGTTGGTTTCTTATTTTTTCATTTTTATCAGCACAATATCTATGGTAACCTGACAATACACTAAGAAATTTTGGCAAGAAAACGAACAGCACTAAGAAATAAACAGAGACTTATCGAAGCCTACCTAAAAAAATTTTTCACAAATTTCGCATATTGCATTTTTATAAACATTCCCCCACAATTTTAACAAAGGAAATTTTGTTTCATTTCAATACCTTAAAATAGATATGCTGCGAACATTGAACTTCAATTTAAGTTATTGAGCAGCAAGCGAAATAAATTGACTTTAACTTAGCGTCTCTGAAACATGACTCATCTTTATATGATCTCAAATCATCAAATATATAAATAATAAACACAACTACGTCTATTTGTTGTTTACAAGTGGATTCCTTCAGGAATTGTTTTCAAATTTATTTTTAGTACGCTTTATGGGTTTTACCAGATGGTTTCGTAGGTTCCCAAGCCCGATTGACGTAGCAGCCAAACAACAAGCGCTAACAAAGCCTAAACCATGCTGTACGGAACTACAAAAACATTTTAGACAAAGTACAATAAAAAATATTTTTGTGAAATATTCTACTGTTTGTCAAAGAATATGGCACGCTCGGTAACAAAGTGTTAATGGCAATGCGGCAAGAGATTATCAATCTATGAGATTGTTGGCATAAGCGGCAACAAATTGTTCTTAAACTTTATGCAATTGCCACTAAATCAAAGTTGCAAATGCGGTTAATTAACTTTTGGGCCAGCAACATATAACACCGACAACAGCGACAGCAACTTGCAACCAACACAAAAGGCAATTTGTTGTCATTGTATCGTACTAAATGCTGTGAGTTGTCATACTTCCCCAGTTAATTGCAACCTACGAAAAATGTCTCTCGCGAAAAATTCTGTTCTAGATCGCAGAGCCCATAGATCAACAAGCGCCCACTTGAGCCTGAGAGCAACTGTCAGCCGGTTGTTTGTTGTGCGTTGTTGTTGTTGTTGTTGCAATGTTGCACAGCACAAGTTGCAGCAAGTCTGTTGCATTGGTAACTTGTTGTTGCAGTCTGCGAAGCTGGTTCACATGACATGGCTTGGCATCTGCCAACGGTTAGCTCTTTTATGGAGTTATTATGGAATGAACCACAGAGTGAACTATGCATGCAGCGCCTACGCAATGAACGCGCGTAGGGAAGCAATACGAGCGGGAGTTACCATTTGGCTATTTGGCTGAGAAGAACTCAGTCTAGAAGATGTCTACAGTTGTCTCGATGGCTGCTCTCCCCACAGTCATGGGTTTTTGTTTGTATGTGTATTTAGATGTTTTGTATATTATGTATTTGTCTTACATAATCGTCACTCTAGTTACCATTAAAATAATTTTGTTAATGTATTTTTCCGTCCTAAAATAACATAATACAATAGAACAATTGTTTAAACTTTAGAGAGACTCGCTCACTTTGCTGTTGGCATTGGCACCCAAAAAGAAACAACAAGCAGCAAGAAAAAAAAAGAAACATGACTACAAAAAGTAGAGATGTCTTTTGGAAACTAATTTTTATCAAAAGTTTTATACTTGGATAAGCGTTGTAGACTTAGAGGCACATGCCTTGAGGAATGCAAAAAGAAATAATAGCAACGACGTACGAAAAGTTGAAGCATGACGTACAATCTTCGGAATTACCCCAGAAAAAAAAATTTGCTTGAGCAACAGCTGTGCGCCGTCTTCTATGACGTAGGAAGTTGCGCTGTGAATCTATTCGTGAATAATAATTTATTTTTAAATTCCAGACATAAACATGCATTACGGGTCACATGGTGGCAAAAAAACATTTGCTTATAAAGAAAAAAATTTTTTATTAAATCAATAAAAATTATTTAAACTCGTGATTTCAATGGGGGGGCGACCATATGCACTTCCGTTGCTCTGCAGACTAGAACTTTCTGCAAAAGCAGAGCGTTTCGGTAAGTTTAGAACAATATTTGGCAAGCTGATTCAAATAAAAGTTCATCATAAAGATAGGAGAAAATAATAGGCTTTTGGCACATACCAGAGCACTTGAAGGCATATATATTAAAAACAGACTTTGTTTAAATAAAATATAAATATATTTTTAAATAAGTTGCTTCAAATTCTTTCGACTTTGTGTTTGGGATTTCAAGAGCTTTGAAAAATATTTTTTGATTAGATGAACGAAATTTCAATAGAAAAAATAGGAAATGGAATTCTATTAGGGGAATAGGACTACATAGCTCAAAGCAAATTTATTTTAATAAATTTCGAAAACCGATTTCTGCATATTAAATTGTTTTTCAACTTATTCGACAATTGTTCAAACAACAGTTTTTATTTTTTTCTGCGGGAAGATAAAAGTATTAAAAGAATGCCAAGAAACTTTCCATTTTTGTAGAATAACAGAAAATATATAGTTATGTTTTTTTTGTATTTTGTACGCATTTTTTTAAGAGAAATTTTGTTAATAGTGCAATACCATCTTCCCATGATTCCCTTAATTTAACTTGGCAAAATTTAAATTATTGCAGCTGAACCTTTTCTGCTTTAATTTTTTCAATATTTCAATACCATCTTATTCAAGAGATTCCTAAATGCAACTTGGCAAAATTTAAATTATTGCAGCTGAACCTTTTCTGCATTAAGTTTTTCAATATTTCAATACCATCTTTCTAATTTAAGAGATTCCTAAATGTAACTTGGCAAAATTTAAATTATTGCAGCTAAATCTTTTCTGCTTTAATTTTATCGTGTTTATTCTGTGGATTCCCTTCAATTATAGGCATATTTCGTCAGTTTATTTAGTAGTATTTTGTTAGGCTACAATAAACTTCTTTGCACTCCAATATTTTTATCTCAACAAAAGCAGATATCCGCATTTTGGTTGAGTAGCATCAGCCGCCCATTTTTCTTGGAAACCGAAGTGCGCTATAGATTCGATTCTTTCTTTAAAATAATTTGATGTTGCTAAATGCTATCTATCAATAGCTACTAGCGATGTTTTGGGCCTTTTCTTCCAAAATGCATCATCAGACGATATCACTTGGAAGACGAAGAGCGCTATAGTGTCAATCTATTCTTTGGCGCAAACTGATAAAGAAGACTTGCGCTAGATTTGGTTTGAACTAAATGTAGCCATTGCTGCAATCGATATTTTTTGCCTTTTTTTTACAAAATCCCCCAATTACCAGACCCAGTAGCGCTTATTGTAGTTTCGTAGCTGTTCTTATTGACTTTGGTTTGGCTCTTTCGAATTTTGCTAAGCTCATTCAAAGACGTGCTTCGCAATGCATTTTGATGCTTTATTGTGTCATCCTTCGACGCGGTTTGTGCCAATTGCGTATGATCCTCTTTTTTTATCCGGCGATCTTAAGACACGGTAACCAAACGTATGCACGGATCATAGGAAGATCTTCAGCGTCTCAAGATTGTGCCTCGGTTTAGGCGAAAAATACGCTAGGTATTTTATACTGTGGTGCTAGTTTTTTTTCCGGAAACTACCTACTTAATTTCGAAATTAGTCAGCTTTAATTTAAAGCACTTAATTAATACAGAATTTGCACCTTCGAAAACATTTATACTGAAATTAAAAGTAGCTTATAAATGGAACATTTTCAGAAAAGCCAAAACACAGCTTCTACAATATATAGAGTTTTGCTGCAGTAGAGAATTCTTCCATGTTTACCCTTTTTTACCGAAAATATGCAATATTTGTAAATTTTTTAATAATATCCATCATTCTTTCACATTTTCAGGTACATAAACCCTGCCAAGCGATTCCTCAACGTTCCAAAGCGAAGGCAACAACAAGCGTTACAATAGTAAACAGCTTTTGTCCATGTACCACTGCACGATTCTATAACAAGCAGAGTTTAGACGACGACAACAACAGTACCAACAACTCAACAACTACAACAACAACAACAACCAGAAGACAACAACAACATCAACCACACTACTACAATCCCCGTTATGAGAGAGAAAGACCACTCACCAAGAAAGATGCTTCCTAGCCCGAAACAGGGCTGCGTATACCCTGCCTTAGGTTTAATACCCACATCGTATATATCACATGTACCTTATGATCTGTCCGCTTCGACGGCCAACAACAACAACAACAGCACAACGGCAACAACAGCAACAACAACGGCCAGCACGACAACGCGACAGCTGCAACAACACTTTACCAAATCCATACACGACAAGGCCAAAAGGCGCAGCAGCAACTATGATCAGCCATTGGATCTGCGCTTGGCACACAAACGCCAAGATCTGCATGGCCACGGTGAGTCCCTGCTGGAGGATGAGAACAGCAATCTGATCATGTTTGCCAATGAGCTGGCCGCCCAGCAAAATGCAGCCGCTGCAGCGGCCGCCCACGTGCTGGCTGGCTCCAAGCAGGAAAAGGAGCTGAACAACAATCACATAGCTGCCTCACTGGCGGACATTGGCTTTGACATGAGTCGCAAAATGCTGCGCGCACTGCGCGAGGGCAGTGCGGCAAGCAGAGTCGGCACACCGGCAGCGGCAACGGTTACACCGGCAGCGTTGCCAACATCAGCGCCTGCTTTGCATTCCACGCTGCTGGAGGCCATGACCAAGACGCTGCCGCTACAGTATCGCAATGTATTTGCGGGTGTGCTGCCGCCAGCTAAGGCGCCAGCGGAATTTGCCTTTCGTCATCCGCTTAAGAAGGCCGAACTCAATTGGACACCGCCGGAGAGCTTGCAGCTGGAGCTACCTGCCTTTCCTACGCCAGAGCTGGGCAACAACAGCAATGCCAGCAATGCAACAAGTAACTCAATAACTAATCCTAGCACTGCGCAGGTGCCGTCAAATGCAACACAGTTCCCCGCACGCCAGCATGCGCGCAAGACCAAACCACGCAGCGGCGTTGTCAACACGTCGGGCGGCGCCACACTTCCGCCCAATCGCAACAAGGATCGCTATACCTGCAAATTCTGTGGCAAAGTGTTTCCACGCTCCGCCAATCTGACGCGTCATCTGCGCACGCATACGGGCGAGCAGCCCTACAAATGCAAATACTGCGAACGTTCCTTTAGCATCTCCTCGAATTTACAGCGCCATGTGCGTAATATACACAACAAGGAGCGACCCTTTAAGTGTGAGATTTGCGAGCGCTGTTTTGGACAGCAGACCAATCTGGATAGGCATTTGAAGAAGCATGAAAGTGATGCCGTTTCGTTGAGTGCGCTCAGCGGTGTTAATGAGCGCATGCATTGCATACGTCGCTTTTGCGAGAATCCAACGGAGGAATCCTATTTCGAGGAAATACGCAGCTTCATGGGCAAAGTAACGCAACAGCAGCAACAACAGCAGCAGCAGCAGCAGCAACAACAGCAACAGTCACTGTCAGGTCTGTCTGGCGCCGCAGCAGTGGCCACACCGCGTTCCTCAGCCTCCTCAACGTGCTCATCCTCGCCCACTTCCTCGCATACGCCCACACAATCCGAATCCTCTGAAACACTCGCACAGGAGCTGCGTCGACTGCAGTCCGAACGTGAACAAGATGAGCCACCCAGCAGCAAAAAACGCGCCCAAACGCCGCCGCAAGACGAAGAGGAGGACTCCAAGCCCATACTGGAGCTTAAGAAAACACTCGCCTCAAAACTATTTCCCACTACAACTACGCCCGCGCAGGAGCAATAACTAGGCTTTACTTTTACGAATTTTTTATACGCTACAAAACGTTTTTCCAGTGTTCACTTATGCGAACAAACCAATATTTCCTATGTAAACAGTGACAACACTTAACTATACGCAGAAACCGAAAAAAAGCAACAAAAAAAAAACTTTAAATTAAAATGTTGTGCTAGTTAGCTGAAGAGTTTTTCATTAATTTTCGTTTAGTTGTAAATATTTGTATTTTTATGTTTTAATGTGTAAATGTTTATGTATAAATGATTGGCATATTGAATATATATATATAAATGAAATTACTTAATTGTATATAATATATATATATGTGTGTGAAAACGACAAATGAGCCCACTGTTTAATAAAAAGTTGAAAGTTTATTAAATTTACTAAAAAGTGGCGGTTATTTTTTGTAATTTTGAAAGTGCACAGCAGCGGCATCTATGGTTTGTAAAGTGGCGATAGCTCACCGCTGCCATCTATGCGCTGTTGCTGTTGAGTTGTGTGTGTGTGGCGCCATCTATGGGCTGACAAAGTGAATTAAGACAAGCAGGGCTGTTCTGGTTTTCATTTTAGTGCGAATTTTGTGATGAAATATTTACAAGAAAGAAAAATAATAAGACGCAGCGTAATTAGAAGAGTATAGTGTGGTACAAAAATTAAGCTTCTGCTGATAACCAACAGAATGCGAGAATTTAAGACATAAGTTCTTTGGAATTTATTTTTAAGGCGAAAATGTTCAAATACGAAAATTATATATGTGAATTTTGGTAGAGCTGCACAAGTTCTTTAAATATTTTAATTTTAAAGTAACGACAAATGCTCTCTAATGTATGGTAGAAAGTGTATATTGGAGTTTATGCAAGCCAAAGCGGGAAAAGATGGATATAGTCAAATCCGACCTTCCGTATGAACGCCTAGATCTCAGCTATGTTATAAGCTACAGCTTGCAATCTTTCAGAAATTTACAAGATATACAAAGCAATGGCCGTCTACAAATGGGCATGGACGGCATCTAGGCTTTTATGTTGAGCAGATGACTGTACTTTTGAAATTGTCAAGGAACTCACCAACACCAACAACCGAATCCCTCTAAAGATAAAGCGTAGAATCGCATTTACCAATAGGTGTGGGTGGTCTTAGTAAGCAGATGTGGAGCAGAAACTTCTCTCGAGCGACAAAACTCTATAAGATGCTCATCATGTCAGTGCTCTTATATGGCGCGGACACTTGCTGCTGCGTTTGAAATGTTCAAAGGACACATTTTTCGCAAAATCTTTAGACGACTATCGCATCCCAATGGAGCTCGATCTGCTTTTATATGACGCGAACACATTTAGCTGTGCTTGGAATATTATAAGGAAAAATTCTTCGCAAAATCTTTAGACGACTGTTGCATCCCAATGGAACATGAACTGCTCTATTATAGCGCTGCGCTAGGAATGTTCAAAGGAAAATTCTTCGAAAAATATGCAGACGACTATCGACTTCTGAACGGACCACGAACTATACGACTAGATGTCGTCCAGCGCATTATAATACAAGACATGCTTGCCTTGGATCGGCCATATCTTTCGTATAAAGGAGGAGCGAAGAAGCTGTACGATATAAAAGCTGACGAATGAAGAAAATGAGCACCACCTAGCCTTCTTCTTCCCTAGGAGTAAGCAACTGTGGGAACGCCTGTTATGGCAAGCTAAAATATAAAAAAAAAATTAATATCGGGAATATATGATGGGGTGTCCAGCTCAAAATGTGAATAAGTTATGGGGAAACAATAGAGATTATAACCAAAATCGAAACCCAAAAGTCTATTGCGAATTTATTAAAAACAAAGTAGTTTCGATGCGAACAAACTACGCATTATTTCTGAAGCAGAGTATGTATCAAGTCACTTCTCAACTTTTTCCGAGAGACGAAGAGGTTCGTCTAGTTCCCTCTTTCAATTTTCCCTTTCTCTGCTTCCCAACCACGGCCTGACACAATGGGCCTGACTGTTCGAGGCGGTGTTTGTCGCCTCTGCCACCCTCACATCTAACTTAATCTAACTATATCAAGTCTGTGTTGGAACTAAATCTGTGCGCCAGCTGAATGTTTCGACTTTTTGCCTTCTCCAAACTCAAAACTCGAAAAAGACTTCTTTGATCTATTGCTCAAAAATATCTTATGTTCAAAATGATTTACAAAAATGCGCCAACTTATCAGAATCGAGTAAATATACTTTTTTATATTTCAAATATTAAAGATCCAGTATTCCTTGAAAAATTTCTCTCAATCAAATGAAATACTTGGAAGTAAAAGCCAAAAAAATCATTCAACTTCATTTTCAACAATGGATTACGCAGAGGAACTGATTGTAAAATTTAATCAAAATATTTACATACAGTATTTGGATTCACTTTTTGAAAATCGTTATATACAATATTTGATTCTTCTTATTAATTGTCGCACATTTTATGCACTTTTTCATAAGTACAAGCAAAAATTCGTCCATTATTTGCGCCGGAAACTAAACGCTCAACTTCGTAATTATACTCCGGGACGAAATGCGAACCCGACTTTCAGTGTCCTTTGTGAAATGACAGTGCTGAAGAATCTGATCTGGTGCATAGAACTATTTGACTTTTGTTTAAAATGTTTCTGGGTGGTCATATTTTTTTTTGGAGACAACATAGTTCTAACATTAAAAACATCAAATTATAAGGTAAGCCTGTTCCTGTTCCTCCATTTGTTGGTTGCATTTAAATTTTACATTTTTTTTCTCCCATTAAGAAATTGGATCCTAAAGAAACTTGGTTTTGGCGTGTGTTAAAATGGCTACAAATAAAAACAGCTCCAATCTTCTACCAATAGCAGATTTTACATAAAAACTCAAGACATCTTTTGTTTTATATAATGATTGGCAAGCAAAAGTTTGCCTTAAGGTTAAAATATTATTTGGTTAAGTAAAATTTGTTGAAAAAAGTGCTACTATTATTTTTATTTGTGGTTAATTGATCGATGATTGCAGGAATTCGTATGAAAACCCTTTTCCAAGCTGGCAAAGGCAGTCAAAAATTTATTTGTTGCTGTTGAAAGAAACCCTATTTGACTCAACCGACTTCTAATGACGTAATCGTTATATCTTGTACTATTTGGTACATAGAGTATATTAGGGGTTTTGAAGCCTAAAATATAGCATTCAGAAGGAAATGTAGGGCATCCCACAAAGTAGCCAAAGTTTAGCGTGAGTAGTGAAGTTGATATACCCATCCGTCCGTCTATATGAACGCCTAGATCTACAAGCTGGTTAGAGCTAGAGTAACCACTTTTTTCGAAAGAAAAAAACCATACTATGTCAGAGTTTTGAAAAAAACTAATAAGTTTTGGATTCATAATTGGATTGTTCCCTAAAATAGACTCAAATTCGGCAGGCAATCGATTTTATATCTTCCCAAGTTGACTAAAAAATTTGATCAAAATCGCTAAACAAAGTGTAACCAACTTCAGATAACTACTACTTCTATTTTTTTACAAGCGCACGAAATTTTTTTGGCGAGGGTGAATGCGTAGAAAATAAGTGCGAAATAGATTTTAAACATTTTGGCGAGGATGAAGGCGAAAAAAAAGTGAATCCGCAAAGGATGAATGTATTTCAAGCGGAACAGTGTGATTGCATTATAATTAGCTGGAAAATCATAAGCAACTCAAACAACATGCGTTTATAGCTCCATAATTCCCTACATAGATAGGCTTAGCAACGCAAAACGTCATGAAGTTGGTCATCGTAAGACTCCAGCGTCGCGTGAGGTGATTCAAAAGATGTAGAAACGACTTGAGCGAAATTTCCGACCAAGTGTCAATAATATGGCAAAATCACAAAAATTATCCGTAGCATCCGCGGAATACTAAAAATCTAGCTCAAGGTCAGAGTCTTACAAGATGCCAACGGCATTGATCTAATACCTGTCTTGAGCGAGGAAATTGCTTTCGTAGCAGTTGCTTCTCTTGGCCAACAGTGGTCAATTTTCGAACTTGATGTGTTCTGACCAGAACATTTTTACTATTGAGCAATTTACTTGACAAATTCTTCCTCGGAAATGTTCGTCATTCGGAAATCAGCAGGCAGCACCGGCCACAAATAATAAGTAAACTCTTAAAATTATAAGGTTTACTTGAGGGACCGAAGGAAAGCACCAATAATGGTTTAGGTCGCTACAGCCGCAGATGGGACTTCTACAATTGTCAAGGAAAATGCACAATATTATCGGGAAAGTATTCTAGAGGTTGCAATGGGCAAACAAATATTTTGACGGCAGATCATGGACGTTTCAACACGACTCCGCACCGTATCCATAAAGCACGAGTGTGCCAAGAATGACTGAAAAATAATATTCCGAACTTCATGAGGTCCACACAAAGACTCTAAAAGTCACCTCTTTGGGTCATTCTTGAAAGCAAGGTCCAAACTTAAACATATATCAGTCTCTATCTTTTTTAAAAATATAAAACCAACAGGATTTTTATATTTATGCTTAAAGATATTTGGGAAAAAAATACGACTGTGTAAGCCAACCAGAAGAAAAAGCCGGAGATGCCTAGAAAGCGGAAAAATATGGAGCAAATAATGAAAAATATAATTTGGCTTTAATGGAATATAGTCAACCGATTTTATTAAAATTTTTGAGAATAGAGCTTTGTGTGCATTTCTGAGGCTTGAGGTTATGTCGTCAATGCAAACTTCGAGTCTATATCAAGAGCAGTGTTCCGTAAAAAATAAACTAAAATATACTAAGTGACAACTTCAAAGATTAATGATTTTCAGCTAAAGACAAACGGATTGAGAACACGGTGCAAGTTCGGATATCATCTAGATATGGATCAGCATTTCTCAGCGTCAAGACTCTGTTCTTGGTAACAGTTTTTAAGTGCTTTCCATTTGAAATAAAAGATTAAAGATCAAAGTGATCGATACATCGTTTCTATTCATAAGGATAAACGAAGTAGAGTAGTTATCATGGTGCAGAGGCGAATTTCTGTTAAAATCAAGCATTAATTTGAAAACTATTGTAGACAGCGTCAAAACTCTGCTCTGGCAAACACTCTTCGAGTGCTTTTTAATAAGGAATTTCATGACGAACAACGATTGAATTTCAGCTTTCGTTATGTAACTATGAATAAACGGCTGTAGGCTCTTATTTCAACTAGAGAGCTCTAGCACGCAGTCTTCAAGTTTTTCTAATTTCAAATAAAAAATGTCATGCGATATTTTCTGAAACAACAACAACAATGTATCCTGAATATAACTGTCAGTATTATATTTTTGTTTGTAACAATTGCTTTCCAAATTTAACAGAATCAGAAAAAATAACAGATATGGCCAAACACTTGCTACAAATTATATTTTATAGCGCGCAAGTGGTAAGTCGCGCCTTTGTGCAAGCAGTACGTCAGGAAATGCATGCTTCCCTGGAGGCAGCGCGGCAGCGACAAGCACTTAGAGCAAAGCCTGAAGCTAATCAAGAATTGCTATCCCACTCAGGTAGTCGAAACATATGAATATTATTGAGTACAATTATTAAGACTGTTTTTTATTGCAGGCATGACACTGCTGGAGGCCAAACAAATACTAAACATTGCAGACTTGGCTAATACCAAGAATATTGAGAGCAATTTTGAGTATTTATTTAGCAGAAACGACAAGCAAAAAGGTGGCTCGTTTTACTTGCAATCCAAAGTGTTTAGGGCCAAGCAGCGCATCGATGAGGAGCTAAAAAGACAGGCGGCCAAATTGCAGACTTAAGTGTGAAGGAAATTTGCATCAAGCTACAGTTGCAAGTTGGCAGTTTCTGTTTTATTACAAAAAAAATTTTGGTGCAATGCAGTTTGATATTTGATAGTTACAAATACACAAAATAATTTACAAACAAATTGAAAGTCATATCACACAACTGTGACTTTATTATTACGAAAAAAGAACGTGCATAATTTACAATAGCGCCATCTGTGCAGAAACGTAGCACTGATGTGGCGTCATCTAGCGGCTCTAAGGCAGACAAGCCAAAAAGCGCAATAAGATTTTTTTGTATTGTTTATAATTGTGTAAAATTAGAAAATTAACTTTGAAGAAGTCTAACAAATTTGCTTGTTTAATAGGCATATGTTTTATAATTATATTTATTATAATAAAGCGATTTTGTTGTATTTTTTAAAATAAACTATTGCTGCAAATTTAAATTTTTAACGCATAAAATGTAGTAGGTTTTAGGTATTTACTTGTAAAGCATATAAGCCTGAGCGTGTCGGCAGTTGTTTAATGTTTAAATAATTTTTATTAAACGCGCGTAAGATTTTTATTTTTAATAAAAAAAAAACAAATGGCTGAAGCCAATTTTGACATAACGGCACTTCTGGCAGGAACCACAGGCACTTGAAAAAACACAGAAAAAAAACACTTAATTGCCATTTAATTGCCATGCATTTACACAGACACACTTTTTTAACTTTATGCACTATATTTAAGCACTTTGCACAACATTTAAATAACTTTTAAAACGCAATTTAATAATTAAATTAACGCGCACTCGATCAATGCGCAATGTGCACTTTTAGCGATAAATTTTTGACTACAGCGATAACAACGTAACATCGCATAACAGCTGCACATCGATAGACAAACGATTGTTTGCCGTTGCTTATCGTTTTAACTTATCGGCACTTGTTGCTGCTAGGCGGCTGTGTTTCTTCAATAATGCACAAAAATAAGCTAACGCTTATTAGTAAGCACGACTTGGCGCAATTACAGCAGCTTTACAAGCAGCATTGGCCCAAGCACTGTGTGGGCTATTATTGGCTGGATAACTTCAGACGCTGGCTGCAGAAGGATGCAACAATCAAGCATATTGCATTTTATACGCTCAATGGAGATTGGCAAAGTGATGGACTCTACTTAGTTGTGGTAAGTCTACTTACAGCATGAGCCAAAAAGTAGGCTTATCTTAAACATACATTACAGCATCGCTATCAGTTGTACTTTACCAATCTAAGCCAGAGCGCTACGCCACAGCTGGCTACAGCACTGGAGCTGCTGAACTGGCAAAATGGCTTTAAAATAAGCTCCATTTATGAGCTGCATCAGCAGCTGCTAAATCAAATGCTAATACAAAAGGCTATTTCGTTTAGTACTGCCAAAAAGACAAGCATGTATATGTTGTGCTGTGATAAAGCCAAAAACTTGGATGTGGTGTAAGCTATCTACAACTTAACATATTTTTGCTGTATTTATATTAAACTTAAATAGCTGTCCTGCAGGTTACTATTTAGCGCCTTTAACACTGCAGCATGCGAGCCTAATCAATGAACTTTGGTCGGCGCGTCACAAGGGTTCCTTAAAGCTTATAGAGCTGCTCATAACACACAATACAAACATAGCACTGTTTGAGTCTAGCACTGATCAAATCTGCGCCTGGTGCTTAAGGTAAGTTACAGCCAAGTTGCAGCTATTGTAAAGACTCATTTTCCTTACAGACTACAAAGTGGCTTTCTGGGCGCCTTGGAGGTACTTAAGACACATCAAAGACGCGGTTTGGGTGCCGTTGTGGCGCGTGCCATCAGCAAACGTATTGCCACGGAGTTGGGTCATGATGTAACCGCTTTGGTGAATGAAAGCAATGAGGCTGCTAGCAAATTATTTGCAAATTTGGGTTTCACCTTGTTGCCAGGAGTACATTATTACTGGAGCATGAGCTATGCGGCAACGCATGAAATCTGCTGGTCGGAAGATAACGAGCTCTGAAGCATGCAATAAATTGTAATTTGTTTATTAGAAAATACGACACTTGTATACACTGCAGATAAGCTTATCATCAAAGTAGCTACAAGTGTTACTGCACAAATTAAGGGGAACCGACCAGACCGGACCAGCTTCGATGGGTGATTAACTCATACCACAACGCTATAGAGCTAAGAAATAATTAAAGCTACTCAGCGCTTGAGAAATGCTTGGAAACTATTTTGTGGCAAGCTTAAAATGCCAGGAGGCGATGATAGCATTACAGTGTTTTTTTAGAAATGCGTGGAAACTGTATTCCTTTCCGTGTTTTCTCTTCTCAGCGAACTTCACTCCACTTTTGAAGTATAGTGCACTAAGGCGAAAACAGACCCTTGGAAAACCCTAAATCTTACAATCAGTCATACATATTTCAAAAACCTTCTCGGCCTACAATTTAGAAGCAAACTGCTGTGCACTGGATACAGAGTGCATGGATGTGGGAAAAGTCAACAAAGTCTGCTTTAGAAGTATTGAATAGTCACTTGGGTTCAAGAATATAACTTTGCATTCATTTCTTTTCATTAAAAGTGCTTTCGACAACACAAACCTCCGATCTATACCTATAGCAGTGGTTAGCCGCAATATAGTCCCTCATACGTGCTTGCCATGCCTCTCCAGCTCTTTTTAGCACAAAAGCTGTGAAACGGTGCCCACAAGGAGGCGTTTAATGGTTTCTAGTAACTGAAGAGCTTGTGAAACTGTCAGGACTTGATTATGATTCCAAGGTTTATGCAGATAAACTGGCAATAATAGGGAACCCGAAATATGAAAGTGCTTTCAAAAATGGGAAGGAACGCGGTCATGTCTTACTTAACTAGTGTCTTTGGGCCAGGCTAGGCAACGTTCGCCAAAAAGCCTTGATTGTTTTATTTAGAAAACCACTCGGGAGCTACTTCATTATTGATCCGAATGAGAAGTCGTGCAGTCAATATCAAGGTGTGGAATTAAAATACAATACTTTAAAAGAGCCACTGCTTCCAAAGGCTTCTTGAGATTAATAGACTTGGGTAGTCTAAAAATGCCCAACTTAGAAACCTTTATTTTTGGGAATAAAACTTTGTGATTTCGACAATACAAACTACGGGTCTACATCGAGCGCAGAAACTAAAGTGAGTTGCGAGCAATTTTCAAAAAAAAGAAAAATATCAATTGCTACTAAGAAAATGTAATAAAATTTGAGATAGTGCTTGAAAATCCGAAAAAAATCGTAGAAAATTCCAAAACTCGTTTTTTGTTCGCGATTTTTTCATTTATTCCTCTTGACTATTATCCTCTAAAGGCGCAGCATGGAAACAGTAACAGCTGTTCAATCAGAACACGTACCTTAAGTTTATATATATATATGATTTTCCAAATATTCTGTTGGAGCATAGGGTGTCTTTAATTGCCATCGTTTCATCAGACTCCATTTTGGAATACATGTCTCAATCCGTTAGAGCTTCTGCTTCTGCGGATCTTCTACAGCTAGTACGGGGTCTTCCAACTCTACGCCCCGTTCTATGGATTGTTTTCCAGCACATTGCTTGCTTGCTAATTTTTTTTAGCCTCAACGCAGCATGTAGCCAATCTCTCTCTACTTTATTCTTATTTCAATCGCAAAACTCTCTTAGTGACTGAATCGCAAAATAAAAACCAACCTAACAAGTTTACCCAGAGTGTACTGCATCTCTTATCGAATTAGGCGTTCATAAAAAGCTCATTTATAGCATGAGAGCTTTGAGAGCGACACTTAAGAGCTCTTACAGCTGCCAAACCAAAACCGGCACAGCAACAAATGCCATTGCCGCCACTTGGTTCCGATATCGCAAAGCAATTGGATCATGTCGGCGGCTCCACAATTAACGCCCATTGGGCTTACGGAATTGCAAAGCTTTCAGCAACTTTATAAGCAAGATTGGCCCAAGTATTGTGCGCAATTCTACTGCTTGGATAACTTTATACGTTTCTTGCAGCTGGAACCAAATATAAGAAACCTCAAAGCGTATGGCTTTGGCCAGCCAAAGCATGCGCTGTACCTCATAGTGGTAAGTGGAAATACTTGCAATCCTTTGCAGAATATTTGAAACTCAACTTGTTTATAGGATCGCTATCAGCTGTTTGTGGGTTGTCTGGATAGCTGCGCAGATGGTACTTTAGAAGCAGCCTTAAGTCTTTTGGATTGGACAAAGGGTTTGAAATGCAG
This sequence comes from Chymomyza procnemis, assembly GCA_035046065.1. NCBI lineage: Eukaryota > Metazoa > Arthropoda > Insecta > Diptera > Drosophilidae > Chymomyza > Chymomyza procnemis. Next base: position 12,470,629 of record JAWNOJ010000004.1, on the reverse strand, counting down.
CTCCATACCTAGTAGGCACTATAAGCCACTTTCTAGGGTGATTAAGCAAAAGAAACTGGAGCTGGAGTATGACGATGAAACACTTTTGTATTATATGCCTGTGGCTGATGCACTGCAGCTTCAATTTGAGTGAGTAGGAGTGCCAGAAGGAGTCACAGCAATTTTTAGTATCTTTGTCATAATTTAATTTAATTTCAGTGTACCCGACAAATACATACTTAAGGAACTTAGCGAGAATGATGCTCAAGTTGTAAATGATAATTGGCCCAATAAACACATAGGCTCCCTTTACTTTATAAAACGGCAGATCAGAATGTGCGCAAATATGGGAGTATATGAAAAGGATACACAGCAATTGGTAGCTTGGTGCATCAGGTATGTAAAACCTTGCATTTAAGTCCTTAAGTCAAAGCACATCCCAACAAGAATTGGTTGTATATATATCGAGGCTGATTTTGACGTAGCTTGAGAAAAGCTCAAATGCCTTTTGTCGTCCACGGCTTACCCGCGTGATAGCGGGTTGTCGGTCGAGAATACTATCACCAGCATTTAAAATTCATTATAAAAAATTGAAAATTCTTATTAATATGAAATTCATTGTAAAAATATAATGAAAATTAATTAATAATACGAGGGGTATACTATGCTGTGTGCCAGTGAGTCTTGGGAGGAGTTTGGCCTTATCCAAGAGAGCATCGAAATATCTTACAAGAGGCAAAAAAAAACTAAGCTGGTGTTTCCAGTCAGATTTCCGGATAACTTACGGGGGTTTAGCTATCCTTAACTCCTTGGAGAGGCAGTGTCTATGGCACGACACCTCATCAATGGTAACTTACGGGGTTACATAACGAGTGTTCAGATAGTCCGCAGAGTATTCTCTGTGCTGACCATGGCTGTGGCTCTTTTGGGAGTTTCGTGCAGGCTGTGGTTTGCTACCTAAGTGCGGGTAAAGCCTTTGAGCTTGGCGTGGAGTTGGGTCTGAGCAAGTGGGCGTTGTGCGCCTCAGATAGATCTCCAGGTTTCAGATGAATCTCGACTCTTATCAAGGTTGAAGCCTTTGAGCTTGGCGTGGAGTTGGGTTTGAGCAATTGGGCGTTGTGCGCCTTAGTCTCAGATAGATCTAGAGGTTTCAGATAGATCTCGACTCTTATCAAGGTTGAACCAAATGAGCAAACACAAGTGTCTCTTCATTTTTGGAACCGTAGCATATGTGGCTTAGTCTTAGTTCAATAGATTCAAGCTGTCTGTCCTGCAGCGCTCTGCTAAAACCCACACGGGATGAGCGAAACTGTTGACATACCACAAGGTAATGTGTCTGACTAAGAAAGTACTCGATTCTGTAATGAAGTGCAGCAATTGCTGCTTTACCCAAGGCCTAAGCTCTTCAAAGAGTTAAAGAAGACAATGATGAAGTTGAAACAGACTGGTTTGCTGTACCTAAGGAACCAAAAAATCAGTTCAAGCTGCAACATCCACATCGAAGCAAACTTTTGCGTCAACCAGCACTTAATGCCCCACTTTACTTGCAGATTACAAGGCGGCTACCTGGGCGCATTACAGGTGAAAGACACACATCAACGCCAGGGTCTAGGCAGTTTGGTCACCCAGGGCATAAGTCAGCGCATAGCAGGCTTGGGTCATGATGTTATAGCGCTAGTGGGACCGCACAACAAGGCCTCCAATGGCATGTTTAGCAAATTGGGTTTTAAAGTCATATCTCAATGTTACTGGCTAAGAACCAAGCCCACTGCTGGACAAGAATTCACATGGCCCGAGGGCGAATAGTTAGTGGCCTTTAAATCCAACATATATATTTCATATGTATACGGTAGATGCCTTAAAATATAGCATAAAATTCTTAAAGCTAATCTCTGATTAAATGTTGCTCTATAAATAATGTATATGAATACAACTTTGGTATAAAAATATGTATGTTAAGTGTTAACCCGTTTATATAGGCAAGTCTGTGTGGGACTTGAGCTGCTGCAGCAAGTTCTCACAACTTGCATAAAGCGTGGCATGACTGCGCCGCACAGTCTCATCCTGCAACATGCCCAGCAGCAGCTTTGCTATACACGCGAGATCGTATTTTATATGATAATCGTTCATTTTATAACTATTGAAAAGTAAGTTGCTGGTGGCGGACAAACGACGTTTGGCTATGAACTCCAAAAGTTCTATAAAATCGAGGTAGTTAATGCCAAAACTGGCACGCAACATGGTCTGGCAGTGTGACTCAAAGTTATCCATTTGGCGACAGTCTTCGATTTCCCTACGCACAGCTTGCATATTGTTTTGTAGATTACGCCAGACGAGCTGTATATTGCAGGCATTGAACCAATTGTGATTGACGGAAATGGTGTCGGTAACATTCCAGACCTGATGAAACCAGCCGCTGGGCACAAAAACAGCTTCGTTAGCGGTTTGATTAATGGTAAAATAACGCACACTGTGCGCATTCAATTGTGCCTCATCTATGCTAAAGGGCATGTTGCCCAGTGCATCAGCCAGTTTGAGCTCTTCACCAGGCGGCAGTATAAGCCATTTCTTGTGTCCCACAATATTCGTAGACCAGCTGTAGGAGCCAAAGACATCAGCATGAAAACTAGTCCTGAAATATCAGAATGTATTAAGCGCAAGCACACAACACACGCTGCTGCTACCCACCAAGACTGCTTTGGTCCCATGTAAACAAAACGATAATCATCGCGCTGCTGGCTTATAAGCTGCTCGTTCAGCCAGTCGGAGGCAAAGTACTTGGGCACACAATAGAACTCATATGTTGGCAGTTGTGCAGCCAAGTGCCAGTCCTTGAGGTAGAGATTATCCACATTGCTATTAATTTCCGTTTGCTTAGCATTTGCTATGCTACATTTCCAGCGTTCTAAAAAATCATAAAACTTAAGCTCCAGCTTGGCATGACTATTAAAATATGTTGCATTGCAATCTGCAACAGGCACCAAACAGTCGCCAATGCGACTTTTGAGGTAGTCAAAGTTGATGGGGGCAGTACTATTGCTTGTATTTGCATTGTTGTCATTCACATTGGCATTGACTGCTGCAGCGCTGCTCGCATTGGCAACGGTCCAGTTTTGGCGACATTCCCAATCGTTGGATACATCTGTTAGTATAACCGGCCAATTGGCATGCATGTATTGCCAAAAGAAATCGTTATAGCCTAAATCCTTGGCTGCGCGACGACGCACAATGCCCGCATTCTTGTCGTCGGCCAAAGCCTGGGCCGGTTGTAAAGCTGGCTGCAGCTCCAGCAGCTCGTGCGCTGCTTCTGCTGACGCCATATGTTTTGGTGTGGCGGCAACACGTACGCCAAGTTGCCACGCATGCGGTGGCTTTTAATAAATAGATACTTGCTTAGAAATTAATGTAATTACATTGCCAACAAAAAATTCCACAAGCAAAACAGATGGGTGCGCGCAAGTGCACGTTGTGCAGCACTAAAATAGGCGATTTTACAACACTGTTTGTGCCGGCTAGCGGCGTGATTTTGCAGCAAAAATTAAGACCATTTGAGTTTTAAAGTTGCTAAACTTAATATTCTTTATAAACAAAAATATAATTGTTATGTTTTTAAATTAAATATATTAATTTTGCAAATATTAAAGTCCCAAACAATTATCGATTGGTAATGCAGCAATCGCCGCCAAATCACATAAGTTGCAAAATGGCAGCAGTCAGTAAATATTAAACAAAATATATAAATTTATTAAAACAAGTTAATTTTTTTAAATAAATCTCAAACAAGTTGCGCTTATTAATTAACTAAAAGCTGTCAGCAACAAAACAAGCCATTTTTATCGATAAGCAAATTAGACGCAAAATGACAGCAATATTTAAGTATTAAACATTTATGTATAAGTGTATTAAACAATTTAATATTTTGTGACAAATTAATTTGTTAACAACAATAGATTTAAAAATAGTTTCATCAATTTAGAGCTTTAATGTTAGCATTAATAAAACAAAAACGATTTTATCGTTTTTATCGCATTTTGCCTAAACGATGAGTCGTTAACTTGATTTAAGATTTAAACAAACTTGCCGCTAAGCGAATGTTTGATAATCCTAAGAGAAATTTACTTTTATGACTGCAATATTACTTAAACTAAACTGTTGCTGCATAAAATTGCTGTTTTTTGTAGTTTGTGGGTTGGCATAAACTACACGAATAAGTTATTATCGATATTGTGCAATAAATGATATATCGATAATGTGCGCACGGTCAAGGCATTTGTGCGCATAAATAGCGCCAACTAAATATGTAAATAATGTTTTAAGCTAAAAATATAAAATATTTATAACAAAATAAACACATATTTAAAGCTGTATTTTGTTAAATATTTGACAGGTTTTCATTTAAATTTGTAGCATCAAAATGTCTGCACTACAGTAACAAGCGTTGGTAGACTTGTGCTGGTTTGTAACTGCGCTTAGCCAAATTTCGCACCTATATTGCAGCTTTGCTGTCTGCGCTTTGAAGTAACAAATAAAATTATAAATATGTTTGTTAATGCATAACAAATTATGCATTTAAACTTAAAAAAATAAACTAAATAACACGACTAGACTTAGCCATAAACAAGTTACCTGGGGTGTAAGTTGAAATTTGCCGGTTTGAATGATAAATGACGCTTGTGCACATTTCTTTGATTTGATATGCGCGCCATTCGTGAACATAAACTTTAAAAGTACAAACGGTACGTTTCATCAAAATAATGTCCAGTGATTAGAATGTGTGGGACATGGTTTCGTCAATTCAATAGTAGAGATTTTGATTTGGCTGACAATGAACATACTGCTGCAGCGTAAAAGTTCAAGTACGAAGAATTATAGGCGCTTTTGAATGAAGTCCCAAACCAATCGCTGCAACAATGCGCGCAAATTCTTAATGTGAACCGGGTAGCAATTTCTCAACATTTAAAAGCCATGGGAAAGAACCAAAAGTTGGGGAAATGCATGGACCAGCAAGTAAATGCTACGCAAATGCAAAAAGGAAGAACTCTTTGTGAATTACTGCATGAACCGCTTGAGAGAAAACCTTTTCTGCATCAAATTGTCATTGGGAACTAAAAATCTGAATATATATTCAGTATTCCGAGAATCTGAAACGATAAAAGCACGACTGCACCATGATGAAGTGACACATGATGCGGGCGGTTTGGCAGTACAACCCTTGCAGTTTCCCAATGCACCCAAAATGGTGCATGTCTGCACTAAAGCAACAAGCGCTGTCAGACTTTGGTAGGTTTGCAACTGCGCTTAGCTTAATTTCGCAGCTACTTTGCAGCTTCGCCGTCTGCGTTTTGAAGTTATAAATAAAACAACAAATAATACATTCAAATTTAATAAATTAAACTAAATAAAATCACTTACAGTTGCAGTTTAGCCATAAACAAATTATGGCAGTATTCACTACCAAAATAGTAAAACCAAACTGGTGCATGTCTGCACTGAAGCAACAAGCGCTGCCAGACTATTGCAGACTTACCACAGCGCTTAGCCAAGTTCCAAGCCAACTTTAACCCTGCACAGCTTCACTGAACCCTCAAGACACCAATTGAACACGCAAACATTTTTATTTTTCTTTACTGCTTGCATTTTGCCATTTTATTGAAATTTATTTGCTAAACATTTTTACCATTTTTAAGTTTTAACTACAAATCTGTTTTACATATGCATTTTGTGTATATCAACTTTATGTTTTTATTTGCAAAAACTAAAAATTAAATCAAAAAACTCAAACAAAGAAAGGCAGCTATTTTCATGCCATAGTGCCATTTGCTCTAAAAATTGAAATTGAAAATTTTAGTTACTTTACGATTTACATGTATCTTTATGCGTCATTTGGTTGTTATGTTTATAATTTCATTTCATTTATTTGCTTAAAGTTCTATAAACTTTTACAGATATTTAATGTTTTGCCTTATAGACACAAACATGAACCACTTAAATCAAACGCACTCATTTATGACTAACAACGTTTTTTTCAATTTTTTTTTGTAATATGCTAATATTTATATATCATATATCATATATATTTGACTCTAGTTTGCTATGTGTGTATTTTTTATATAAATTATACATTTAGCAAAAACGTTTCGGGTAGATAAAAACTCTATTTACATATACAAAATCGTATAAAATATTTTCATACAAAAATTGTAATTTTAGTTTTTCTTCCACTAAGTCATAGAAAATGTACAGTTTTAGCTTTTTACACTATAAAAAGTGTTAATTAAATTTTATTTACTTAATTGTAGAGCATTTGACTAAAGGTTTTTCTTTGTAGATTTATATAGTATTTATATATATTTGCAGGTTTTGAGACTAGACTGAAGGTACAGAGATGTTCGAGAGATGGTTATTTTGTTTTATAATAATGTTTATATATTTATATTGTTATGAAAACAGATGAGTGGAAGTCGGTTAGGTTAGTTCTTTAATTTACAGTTCTTGCTTACAAATTAGAGCACGTGGTTTTTTATAATAATATTAATTTGTTTATAGGAATATTTCCATGTCTCTGCTCTGGGAGAAACAATAAGTTTTAAGTGTTTGTGCAAAAATATTGATTTTGGGAAGAAAAAAATTAAATATTTAAGCTTCGAAAAATTTGTTAGGCTATTAAGAACATTTAATTTTTAATTTTAAACTTATGGATATTCCCATTTGTCCATCCCCAACGCATACGCGGCACCTTAAGGGGGAAGCTCTGGTGACCGACTAGGGTAAAAAGTCGAGAAGCAACACCTGGCCCACAAGGGAGTTCAGATCTGACTTTGAAGCCATTTGGTTAGTTGTTTGCTAGATGGACACCACCTTCACAGCCAAAAAGTGCAAACTACTGCCATGTCTCTATTTGGAAGGGACCTACGAAGCTGATCCTACAACCGCTGAGATAAGTGTTGCTAGATGGACCGCCAAATCTCCAAAAGAGACACTCCAGCCTCTGCTCCCAACCGAATCACTCAACTACACAAAAACCTCTATCAAAGAGGCCTAGACCTGTCCAAACAGATATCCGCAGCGAGTTACATGTCATTTCCCATAAAGGACAGGCTTCAAATTATCCACACGAAGTCAGTAGGTAATTTCATTTCAACTTCAAGACCCAACCCAGTCTTGGGCCACAAGCCACCCCCATCCACCTTTCCGTGTCTTTCCTTCACTGGCAGCAAGAAATTCCCTGTCCCAACTCCACTAGGAATATTCAAAATTACTGAATAGTTACCTGGCGAGCGTTAATGCAGTTGTAGTTGACTCTTGCCCAAACTTCAGCTGCAGCCCTCACGACACCAAACACTTATTCTCATTCTCATTCTCGGCAAGATCCACCAGACTCATGCTTTCATTCCTCTGGAAATATTCGTTCGAGCCAGCTCGTTTCCTCGAACTGGATAGAACAGGATGCACCACTACTGCGCCGGCCAGCACTGCCGAGGATACCTCCTTCGCAGCAAAAAGAGCAAGCTGCTGCCATGTCTGTCTCTGGATCAGGCCTACGAAGCCGATCCTACAACAGTCGAGACGAGTGCTATCTGCAAATTGGGGGAAACTCTTAGTAGTCTCTCATCCCAGTTCGAAGACCACAAGCACATCAATAGACTGATGCACAACGCACTGAAAAAAATCATCAGACTGCATAAAATCGCAGCTGAGGTGATGATGCCCACTCCATTAAGCTGGGACAAGGAGACACGAATAGCTATATCAAGTACTGGTGACAGAGGAACACAAACGTCAAGTGTACAAGCGGCAAATGTCCAGAGGTGAAGCAATGCTAACTTAAGGAAAACTCTACCAAAGAAGAGCAGGGTCAAGCCGTCAAACAGTAAAGAGTACAAGCAAATGCAGCCCGTGCGCAAAGAGAAGGAACCAACTGAAGAAGCCCTAAGTGGCTGGACGATTGTGAAAAGCCGAAACAGAAACCCAAAAAGAAGTTGGTCTGACGCCATTGCCATTAGAGGGGTCGGCGTATGCACCTATGCTGATATGCCGGGATCAGTCAAGAACACGCCGTCACTAAAGTCTCTTGGTAACGATTAAAACTGCCGCAGGAAAGCTTCTACTTCTCCTGAGCAAATAAAAACCAAGTCATGGAGTCGCAGAGTTCAAAGACGCTCTCGACAAAGCCCTTGGTTTCAAAGCTGTGGCTAGGGCGGTCTCCGATATGTCCACCATCGAAGTCCGCGACCTAAATGAAATCACGACAAAATAAGAAGGTATTATAGGCATAGAAAATACTTGTCTGAATGAGGAATCGATACGTTCCCTGGAGGTCTACAAACGGCTACACTACTGCTGCACTCTACGACTCCAGCCAGGTCCGTATTGGATGGTCAGTCTGCCGTAAACGGCGCCAAGTGGCTGATAACCTATGGCGCACGAAAATCAACTTATCAACTTTTTAACAACAGTAATAAATCGACACCCATTTTGATGACGAACAATGGCTTAGGAACAAGGATTCGAATTGCACAGTGGAACGCCCGAACTTCTATCAAGCAGGAAAGCTTGCACATCTCTCGAGCTTAGAGCAATTCACAGGTCCAAAACGTGAAATTTGGCGGTCACCAAATGTGTCTTTCAATAAATCGATTGCGGCACGAGTCTTGTTGGAACCACTGCTCCTGGACATCAGTGTTGTTCAATTCAGGAATGAATTACTTAGTTATCATGGCTCTATACCGATCTTGATTATGTGTAACTCTCTGGTCATCATCGTTTTTGAAGAAGTACCATAAAGTGCACCAAACATATGATTTTTACATACACACTGGAGGATCAGCTTCACTCTAAATGCGGCAGATTCGTTTGTTGACGTAGCCAATCGTAGAAGTGTGATTCATGGCTGAACAAAATTTGCTTATCGGTAACAACGGCAATGTCGTCGTTTGGGCCCTTGATGATCGTTTAGCTTGCACGAGTTGGATTTTGTTGCAAGCAAGATTCTTCCACAAAATCTTCCATAAAATAGATGGATACAGATACAATTTCCTGTGTTCGCTGGCTGATGGAGTCATTCTACAGCTGCAATAGTTTCTTCTGTACGTCGTCTCTGGCAATGCGAGTTATCAATAAGAGAAAACAAGGTACGAAAACGGTTCGACGATTTTGTCGACGATAAAATGCAGAGAACCATTATTTTCGATATAAAGTTGCACTATTTGATAGCGTTGTTCAAGCGGGAGTCTAAGTCTTGATGAATTTCCCAACCAAACTGAGAATATATCACTTGACAGCTGTTAAAACGGTTGAACAGTAATGCCAACTTAAAATTCCATACCTCGAAAAAACACCCTTTATAAAAATAAGCGCAAAAAGTTTAAAAATTAAGCTTTAAAAAAATTAAAACTAAAAACTTAAAATAAAAATTAAATATTGTACAATTTAGGCCTAATTTGCAGTACTCTAAAGGGAAATGTTTTGCGACTTAAAAAAAGCTAAAACCAAATTTCGAATTTCAAGTTTTTCATATTTTAAATTTTTGAGAACTTTCAAGTTCTTCATAAAATGCACTAATTTTTAAAGTAACGTGTCTAACTTGTAAGTCTTCTGCCTAAGCTAAAACTTTATATATTATTTTTTATATTACTTTTTATAATATTTTATATATAATATATTTTTACAAACTAAAAGTGGGTCTCCGAAATGGAGCATGCTATCCACTTGACTTAAAAGCTAATTTAGTGTTGTTACGCTATTCATTTCTTCAAATATTTACAAAGTTTCCTTTGACTTGATCAAATATTTTAATATATATTAAACTTTTGCTATTTATTAATTATATATATGCTATATATTTTATATATATTTATATATATTTTTTAAATATTCATATAAATGTGTAATAATTTATTTTAGTTTTAAGTGTATGCTTTCCCACTGCTTGTTTTCATATATACGCATTTAATTGTTAATGCCAGAAAATTAGTTTTTTTTTTAAATTTTAATTATATTTACCATAATAATAATATATTATTACATACTTGATATGTAGTTTTCATGAAAAAAAACAAGTTTCAAATTAGCTAAAGTAAGTGCTCTTGTTATAAAAACTATTTAAATCATTTATTTTTTTTAATTTTACTTAATTGTTTGCTTAATTTTTGTATATATTTTACTATGACTGCTTTGGTCCTGTTAAAAATTTAAATTTAGCTGGTAATTTAAGCTTGCTATTGTTTGGTTACGTTTGGATGTAGATTTTGTTGAAAGCTACAAAAAATAATGCAAACTTGAGTGGGTAATTTGTGTTTCTCGTGTATTCTTGGCAGTCTGTAGATTGTCACAAAACTGAAAATTCGCTTAGATCTTGAGAGCAGGCTTTAAGAACTTAAGAAAGGTTAAATATGCGCCCAAATATATTTTAATATAGAAATATATTATTTAAAGCTTATACAAATCTTAGCCAAGTGTCTTATGCACTTAAAATTTTTAGTTATTTTATATATTTATATTTATATAGTTTAATTATAATTATCTTTCTTTTATAATGCAGCAAAAATTTTTCGTTGCAAAACAGTTGCCAGACTTTTGCAAATTTTTAGTACTAGACTTACTGTACAACCTCGGTTAGTATGCGTCTAAAATTTAATTAGCTGGAAGTACAATTGTATGGATCGTCAGTGCGAAAGTTGGGATGATCTTCGAAGGGCTTGACACCGGCTAGCTTCTGCTCATCGCGTATTTTTTCCACTTGCTGCATAACACGCAGAAAATTACCTCCAGCTAGTTTGGTCAACTCGTCTATGGTCCAGCCGCCACCCAAGAGCTCGGCAAATAGCGTGGGATATGAGGAAACATCTTCTAGGCCCTTGGGTGTGCTGTAAGAGAAAACAATGTGCTCGATTTAATTTGGCAATCTTTAAAATGTTAAGATGCTTATATTCGATTTATTATTATCTTTGGCATGCTCTCTTATAATAAATTATTAAGAACTTGACCTATTTACAAATAGTTTTTAGTTTTTTCTAAAAACCTTAACGCGTTAAGGTTGCCTTTTCGCCTTCAAGTAGTCTTCTGACGCACTCTGCAACGTTTGCCAATGGAGTAGCATTCGAGAGCTGCACCTGCTATATTTCTGTTGTTTCTGCTTGAGGTTGAAGGCTCAAGTAGCCTCTATAAAGCCTCTCTTGCTGGCTTTCTGTAGTGTTCCTTTTTAACAGTAAAGTGAATATATCAACCGATTTTTTACGGGTAGAACTGGCTAAACCTCCGTTGTTTTGAAGCAAATATCAGCTTCAGCGAATATCTAGTGCGTGATCGTTTGTCATCTGATCATTGCTTTGAAGGTAGCAACTCTACCTACCAACGACCTAGACGAGTTCGTTCCAATCAATCCGCTCTCGCCGAAAAAAATTAACCGATTTGCGTATTTGCAAAAAGTAAAAACAATCCCAGCTGGCAGCTGGACACCATTTGAATGTTGGCATCTCCGCAACCCATTTCAGGCTGGAAAACTAGCACAACTTATAGCAGAATGAGATATGTTTTATAGGTTGGTAAATTTAACTCGTTGAGCTAGTTAAATACAAATACGAAATGGTATTCTCGTTCTTATTTAAGATTACAGTATTAGTTTTAAACAAATAAAAATATTCATAAAAAAAGCTAATTAATTTACCAAAAATATAGAACTAATTAAGCTTGAATGCCAATTAATTACTTTTCATTTGATTTTGCTAAAATAAATTCTTTAAATTGTTAAAGCACAAATTCAAAAAATTTATCTTAAAATTAACTTCAGTGCATAATATATTTTGAAATAATTCATCAAATTCCAATGTCATCAAAAATGCCCAAAGCCCCTCTTAAGGGTTAAGCTGCTCACTCCGCTCAATTCCTTTGGAAGCTTCGCAAAACAACAAAAACAAAGAGCGAAAATAATTGCGCTCTCAATTTAACTCTCGCTTTGCCATTCACTGTTATGCTGCTCTCTTATTGCATATTTGTGAGCGCGATCAGCTATGTGCAGCATGGCGCAGCATTGCCATGTCAAAGCACTGCTTGCAAATATTGGCCACCAAAATAAGCAGCTATTAGGCAATGCATGCAGCTGGCAATGCTTTTGAAGAGCGAAACAGCCAACATGGCAGTCACAGTTGCAACTTTGAACAAAACGAACGTAAATTGTTATAATTTTTAATTTTATGTGTTTTTGTGTTTTGAATATTCTTGGTTTTTGTTTGAAAATATTGTTCACGCGTCTTGTAAAAGACTTCGAATATTTAATTTAAGTTAAAAAGGTGTTTGTAGATCCTGCGAAGCAAATAAAAATGTTGCGGTGTGAGAGTGTGAGGCATTCGCTGGTGTGAACGCGTGTGCACGCTGCACAGTGGTCGAAAGCGCCGGAAATTAAGTGAAAAATAAAAATCCAAGCAATCAAGCAAAGTGCAGTTTTATTTTTGGTTTTTATCAAATATTTACAATATGTTTCTTTAGTAAAGCAAAAAAAGTTAAGATCGCGTTTTTGAAGAAAATTAATAATATTATTTTAGGCGAGTGTTTGTACAAAAATACGAAAGTTTAGAACGTGTTGTACAAGTGCGTTATATCGTGCTATTTTATTTTAATATATAAGATGGGCAAGCCATTAAAATATAGAGGCTCAAGCTTTTTTTTTTTTATTATTTTTTTAAGTGATAAGTTGTTTGTTTCTGTGTTTTATTATTAGGAAAAAAGGCAAGCAAAAAATATGCAAAATCTCAACCCTTTTTCTCTTCTTTTTTTGAAGTGCTAAGTTGGTGCTGCGTTTTCTAAATTAAAAATAAGTGTGTGTGTTTTTTTTAAATTTTTCTAAAGTGATAAAGATAGCTTAAAAAAAAAACAGCGTAATTTTTTTAAGTGACTAAAAATAAGTTAAGTCGACCTACAAAAAAACACAATGGTTCGAAGTATGGGTAAGCATAGTCCAAAATATTTCATAATTCCATCAGGCCTTATATACTTTTTACTTATATAAAATGAATGATCCTTCAAAGAGCTTAAGGGTTCATCATAGCACTTCCAGCTGTCTATTTCTAGCAATTGCTCTAAGCTCGTTAAACGATTGCCAGTTTCTTTTTGAACCGTTTCTTTGTATAATTTATGTTTATAAACTTAAACTTAATTTTTGTATGGATCTAAATGGCAGTTTTTTAATATTACATCAAATTTATGTACACCTTATTTCTGTAGATTCGTTCCAGAAAAAACCGTGTAAAAGAGACACTGATCGTATGCGAAAATAGTAAATTGGTTGCTAGTCTCTATAAAACCTATTAAAATGAGTGAAAAACAGGGATTTTTTAAGAAGTACATTTTGCCAAGAAATGTTGAGACTTCTCTCTTGCGAAAGCGATACTACTTCGCAAAAGTTAAATTTGACAAAATAAAAAATTGAAGCACGAAAAGTTTCAAAATGTGCTAAATGGAATGAAATCGTGTATAAAATTTACTTTGTATTTTAAAAACGTTTTATTTAAAGAAAGAACGTGTAAAAACAGAATTATGTTATGTTATTATGTTTTCAGAAAACATATAAAAATTAAACCAACGGCTGCCGAAAAATAGGAATTTTATGGTTCCTTTGCCAAAGAACAATACAACTTATTAGTAATATTTAAAGTATTCAATACTTAGCTATACCTAAAATGGCGATATATTCAAGACTGAAAGCGTTTTAAAATTTATCACTATATCGATAATCAGAGTCTTGTAACAAAAATTTATTTAAAAGCTGCTATTCGCCCAAGAAAAACTCTTGCAATTTAAGGCAACCACGAGAGTATTTACTTATAAACTCCATTTTCAACAAAGATCCAAATGTAAATTATTATTAATATTAGTTAAATTATTTTTAATCTTGGATTGTATTTACTATCAAAATCGAAGAGGCTCGCAAGTGTTATGATCTTTTCGCCTTTAAATTTCACGTAATTTAACAATCATTGAAATTACTTCAGGTTATTAAGTTGGTATTTCAATACTGAACAACTTAAGCATTGGACAACCGATTGAATTGAATTGTTTTGGAAATATCAAAAAGAGGCAACACTGCATAGCCACCTAGATCGCCGGATTCGATCTCCTGGACTTCTTTTTGCGGGGTTATTTGATAAGCAAAGTTACCATTGAAGAGCTGAAGTAAATATTCTTGAAGTAAAATATTCTTGCCGAGATCATTGCTATACCAACCGAAATACTCGAAAAGGTAAAGAAAATCGCCGCAAAAGGGGCATTTTTCGTTGTGGCAAATAAAGGCGGCCACTTGTTTGATATTGTATTCCAAAATTAGAACTTAATTGGTTGCTCTTTTTTCTTGTTATTCAAATTTTACATGTCGACATATGAAATGACTCACCCTGTATATTCCAAGCTTTTTAACAAACTAAACTTAATCGTTTTTTCCTTATAAAGAGAAGTATAAACATTTTTAAAATAATTATCAAGTATTTTCAAGCCTATGTCAATCAAAATGGATATCGTCTGTGTAGTGCCAGCGTGCTTGCCTCTAAAGCGATCCTAGTTTCCCAAGTAATACTCTATTATTTCAAGATACATATCTGCAGATTCGGAAATAAACTGTAGGACCCTGTTCTACCTGAAATGTTTGAAGCTCTGATGGCATAGTTAAGGGCAATATATATATATTTTTTTTTTACTGGAACCAAATTTTGTAAAAAACTGTCTGAAGACCTTGTTGCTTTAAAGCGAGAATTGGCTGTTTCTATCAATTATAGTTCTAACAATAGTAAAGTTTAAATAATATTAACAAAAGATTGTCACTCCACAAGTCATATGTGTTTTCAAGTAGAAAATGACAAGCAATCCTTATTGAATTTCAATTTGTATTTCATAGTGTAAAAATTTCCTCAAAATTCATAACTTTTGTGTGCGTTTTGCAGCAGGAAATGAATTTCTCAAAGCTAAAGCTTCAAAATACCCTTTCCACTTGTTTTGTTTGATAAAAATCAAGCTTCTATTGTCAACATTAGGTAAGTTCTTTAATCAAAAATGTTCTTCCTACATTGAATTACTCAATCAATAAAAGTAGAAAACTGATATCTATGACATTGATTGACACCTCAGGCGTTCACATTGATAAATGTAACAAAGCAGCCCCAAAAAAGACAGAGTGTCAGTGAGGATAAATCATCCCTGCCTTTATCTTTATGATTTTTTTGTTGAAAATGTTTTTTTTTTGTTGAAAATGTTTTTTTTTTGTTAAAAATGTTTTTTGTTAAAAATTTTGTTTCTATAAATTTTTTTTTAGATCGAAATGCTATGTTTTTAGACAACAAAATTTATATAGTCATGAGGGGATTTTGTTATGGAAGGTTTTCTGAAGTAAAGTTAATATAATTTTGAAATATTTGATAAGAAACAAAACTAAAATTTCTTATCTTAGACAACATTTTTGTAATAACCAAACTAACATGCCTATATTGGTTTTCAACTCTTAAAATTTGGAGACTTTCCGGAGACTAAGTTGGTGTACTTGCATTGTGTAATTTGTATAATTGACTCTGTTTCCTTAAGACACTTGTATTGATTTGAAATTTTTTTTAATAAATAACTAGGGGCCTTTGCCCGCTGCTTGCATACTGCGTTAACTCGACCACAAGCGATCTCAGGGGGGCGGCTTCACTTTACATTTTATTTTGTGACTTGAAAAAAAAAATTATTTACAAAAAACATTGTAGAACAGTTTTGAAATTTTTCGGATTTATCGCAAAATGTTAAAAAAAAAGAAAATATAGGTAACTTTTTATAATATTTTGAATTTTATTCTGCGCCGTGGGGCACTGTATTTGTTTGCTTTTCTACTTTTGCACTACGAGGATTGTTTCGTGGTCTCTGATCAATAATCCTACTTTTTCGCAACTTTATCCTTGCGATTTGTTGATGGTCAGGGCAAAGATCAATCTTACAGGGAATTGCGTGCCTTTTGCCATGAACAGCATATCGATGTCGCCTTGCGTCTCTGAAGTCATTTTGGGCATGTAAACTATATCTCCGGTTTTGTCATTATTATTATTTATTAATACGTAAGGGGACAACTAAGTCCAGTTGACCTAAGATTAGACAACTTAAACATTCTAAAAATTATGAAATAATAAATGATAAAGAGGAAAAAATATAATAAAACTAATCCGTATTCCTAGCCTGATGGGTGAATTTTTTTATATATATTTACCGTCTCACGTCTCACATGTCATAAGCAACATTTCATTCTCAAAAGTCAGAGCTTTGCAATGTTCGCATTCCTTGGTCATGTCGCCCACATCCAAGTATTCGACTTTTTCTACCTGTCTCATTCAAACCCCCTGATACAAGCCCCATTAATTTTGATTTTTTTAGCCTTTTTCTCTTCTTTAGTTGATAATATTCTCTGGCTGCTTTTGGTTTTTGTGACTTGTTTTTTTTTTTCAAAATTTTCCAAATCTTTTCGTATTATCTTCGCTTTTTTGATTGATACGAATTTTTTTTTGAATATAATATGCGACTTATATTTATTTATTTGTATATCTTTTGATTCGATTTTTAAACTTGCAAACGCTGAAGTTCTTTTCTTACTTCGTCTGTCAAATTCAAACTCAAATTAAAATTGACTCCCTGTGTCCCAAAGAAAAATACATTTTTGTAAAATAGATAAATTAAATAGTCTATTATAATTAATTTTATAATTAATTTTATTATAACTAAAAAATGTTTCAGCAACTTTATTAATATTCCAAAACTTATTGCAAGAACTAAATTAAGCAAAACACAAAGTCAAGTGTTGAAGGTTTTTGACCTAAACAACCCGTTCAATTGGCCATAAATACAAAAAACCACAAAAGCATATAAATATAAATAATAATAATAATAAATACAATAAATACTCATAATATTATTTTTACATAGACATTGCATATGGCTGCACTATCTATTCATATATTACGCACAGACATTTTGCACAAATAAATAATTTAGTTTTATTTGGTAAACGCTTTGAATGGCAAACTCAGCATGTACTTCATGTCGGTAAATAGTCTATATATATATATATATATATATACAGATATCTGGATATATTTGTGTAAGCAGCGCTGCCAATAACAGGAACCAAATTTATGCCATTTGCCACTGTCAACTTTAGTCATTTCCACTCTTCTATTATTGTTTTCTGTGGTTGCCTGTAAGTTCTGCCACAAAATAAGCATGCCAAAGCATTTCAAAGTATTTGGAATTTTGAAAATTGTTTTTCGGTTAAATTAATAGCAATCGTTTTGTGGTTATACCAACTTTAAATTCATTAAATTTTGTAACAATATTTAAATAATTAAATGTTTAATGGCAATTTCATTAGAATAACATGTTCGAAATGTGCAGCACCACAGTGTGTGCAAGAAGTTTGCAAATTGTCAGCAATTAACTTGATTATTTGTTATGTAAATATTTTCTATTTATATTGGAATTAATGTTAAGTAGAAGGTAGCTTTGTAAGCTAAGCTGAAGTTGCAATGTGTCTTGGAAATATAACTATGACTCGAGAGATGTCGTTGCTTTCATTTGAGCTTCACCTACAGTTCTCAACGAATTGGAACAGTTACTGAACTTTTCAAATCTACATTTTGAGCATTGGAAAAGGCAAAAGCACATTGTTAAATACTCAAATATTTTCCCTTAAGTCTTTATTGATTTCTTCATTTCCATATAACATTTTTTTGAATATCTTCGTATATTTATTTTTAACAGTTTTTCCTTATTGACAACAGCAGCGTTACGATCGCGACATATCATTTGCCAAGTAAGAGCCTTACAATATTAAAAGCTTTTCTTCAGATACCCTATATCCTAATTTTCTATTTTTTTCCCTGCTTCATACAATCCTAACATCAACATCTGCTTTTTAGATTTTACATATTTGTACGAATCCAACGCAAGCTTCCTCTTTTTATTAATTTGTTCTCACTTCAAGCATCAAACTATTATTCTTACGTTTTTTTTCAAAGTTGATTTTTGCCTAAATTTTCCAAGCGAACATTTTCTTGCATCTTTTGCTTTTTCTCAATTAATGTTTGCGCTCGATTTTTAATTTTTCGTATTCTGGCCTGTTCTTGCGTCACGGAACTATTCGTTAATCTTCAGCAACATGTAAATTTTTTCTACCCATCTTAAGTATATTTTACATATAAAACGTGAACGACTTCAAAAAAAAACTTTTTATATATTACATAAAACATTTAATAGTATATAATTTTAAATATTATATAGAGGGATTTAAGGAACTTAAGCCTGTATTCAATTTTGATTAGAATAATTAAGTTTCTTGTAGCTCAAACTGTCAAAAATAACGTGCATAAACTCAACTTTAATCTATTTTGTGCTTTTATTATAAATAATTTAAAAAAAAACTGCTAAGAATTAATTAAAAAAAAAAGGATTTTCTTAAGTTTTTAGTGCCAATAAATACCAGCCAACAAAATATAATTAATTTAAAATTTGTCGAAGCACCTAAATCTTAACCAGCAACAATAATTTTATTTGTTGAAATTTTAAATTTTTTAAACATAATAAAGCATAATTTGCCCATAGTGCCTAGCAGTTTATTTCTCTATGTGTGACCGCACGATGGCACTAGCTGGCTGGCAGGGTGACTAATCTTGGTCACGTTAGATGGCGCCAGCGTGCCAGCTATTTCTTTTTCAAACACTTCAAATATAATTTAAATGTTATTTTGCTTTAAAATTTAGTATGTTTTTATTTTACATTGCTGCCAGCAGCTTTTGCGCATCATTAGCCTTCTGGATACAAATATTGGCAAAGTGTTTGTTAACTTTTCACTGGCAGTGTGCGAAATTAGTTGTAAGTTATATTTGAAAATATATTTTTGCAAAAAATTACTCTAACAAATGGCGACAGGTGCCACTGATTGACCACAGGAAGGCAGCACAGCTTAACCAAAATTATATGTCCCCTGTTGATTTTAGCCAAACCTCAAATTTTATTTATGCTCTTCCGGCGGGTAGGCTTTACTTTTCATGTCGTTGCTGGAGACTAGCGTAAGCTCTAGACTGCTAAATCGGAAAATTACCTAACAAACAGTCGTTGTATTTATATGGAAATGCCGGGCTCGTATTCAATATAAAAGTGGAAAATCGAAAGTTTCTTAAATGTGTTTGGCACTTAGTAACTTGAAATATTTTAAGTAAAATTTATGAAGATTTAGAACGTTGTGGCATTTTTCAGATCTAAAAATATGAAACGTAAATAATTAATAATAATTATAATAATCAAACGGAATTAAAAAATATATTCTAAAGAAACTCTATAGCCTCTAGATTGCTGCAGTTTTTTGAAGATTTCTTGGACCTTTGACGCCTTTGTCTCCCTTTTCGCTTGTTGGAAATCTTTATTGTTGTATAAATGATTCGCGAAAAATCAGATATTTTTGATAAAGGAGACATGCAAAATTGTTGTGGATTGATTTTATTGTTTATTTTTAGTTTTGATTTTAATTTTTTAAATACAATTAGGAGTTTGGTGCATTATTCTAGGAATACTCGTGTTGAACTGTTTTAAATGCTGCGCGGAAAAATACTATTTTTGGAGACATTTAAAAATATTTTTATTACAACGCCAATTGATTTTAATGTTTATTTTTAGTTTCAATTTTAATTTTTTAAATATAATAGTGAAATCGGTACATTATTCTCCAACTACTTTTTAAAAGCTGAACGGAAAATCCTTTTTTTTGTAGTAAAGACACTTAATATTTGTTTTTTTTACAACGTCGATTGATTTTAATGTTTATTTTTAGTTTTTTTTTATTTTTTTTTTATTTTTTTAATACATTTGGAAAATCGGTTCATTATTTTATAAAAATCCGTATAAACTCCTTTTTGATGCGCGGAAAAAAAATTTGTTGTAATATAACCATTTATGGGAGTTCATTTTTAGTCTCAATTTTAGAATAGAATTGGAAGTTTGGTGAATTATTTTACCAAAGCTAGTATTTATTATTTATAAATGATGCGCCCAAGCTTTTACTTTCTGTCTTAATTTTTTAAATACGGCTAAGAATTTGGCTCATTTTTCTCTCGAAGCACGTGCGGACTTATTTTTAAATGCTGCGCGGAAAATCCTTTTTGTTTAAATATAGATACGTTTTTTGTTTACAAGAACGATAGATTTTAATGCTTATTTTAGTTTCAATTTTAATTTTTTAAATAGAATTGGGAAATTGGTTCATTATTCCACCAAAACTCGTGTTGATTCCTGAGCTGTAGGTATGCGGTCTGAGCATACTTTGGCAGGAATTTCGATTCGGACTCCCAGCATTGCTGAGATCCATTTCAAAAAAGCTGATCTTTCTGGCACTTGGTATTTCTTCTTCATAACGATAAAAGTTCAAAAATTAGCTACAATCGTTTTATAACTTATTTCGAGAATTAAGGATCTCTTAATTAGAAGTGTATACAGTATTCGATTTTTGCCAAAACTATGAAATTTTCTATTTTAGTTATGGTTTTTGTTGTTTGCAGCGGAACACAACCATTTGACATTTTGTAATTTTATAGAATTTTAGATTATTTATTGTACTATGCCTGTGGGAGGTTTTGCTGCGTGAACGAGTGTTGTGTATATTTGCGTGGATTTGAATATGAATATTCATATGCCTAGTTTGGCTTTGAGTTGTTTTTCCACATTTTTTTTTTTGCTGTTTTATGCTTGGATTTTGTTTTTATTATTTTACTTGTTCGCGAACGTTTGTAAACCAGCAAAATGAAGTTCATTTCATTGCAAATTGATTTACATGAAAATTGTTGTTGAAAATTTTCATATAGATGTTGTTGTTGTTGTTGTTGTTGTAGGTAGTAGTACTTCGTGCCCAAAAAAGGGAACGCTTGTTTTTGTTGTTGCTGTTGTCGCTTGGAAATAACAATGTGGCTTGTAGTGAAAATATTTAATTGAAAAACACGCATGGAGCAAAAAGGCCTTCCCTCGGGTAAAATAGAGAAAGAGTGTCTGTATTTTATCAAATTTTGTTGCCTGACATTTGTGTGTGTGTGTGGAGAGTGTGTCAGAGTGTGTGTAAAAGCAATGAAACGGAAATCTATGCAAATTCCATGTACATTGTGTTGTTTTTTCTTATATGTTTTTGCAACAACAAACTGCTATGAACAGCACAAGAGCGAAGAGAGTATTTGCATGCCTGACGTCATGCACAACAACAACAAACTAAAAAATAGTACAATATGCGCCTGAGTGCTAAATTTTACAATAAAATATTTTATTTTCATCAACAATGTGTAATAAAAGAGCAAGCCTTGCCTGAAAGTGCAAATTCTTTTGAAATAACTCAAGAAATCAAAGCAAAATTGAGAGGCAAATTGATTCGTATGAACTAGTTCATTTTTCAAAATGGCGGGCGTCGTGGTATGGCTGCAGACTGTACTTTTTTGCTGCAGCAGCTACAATGCAGCTGTATGTTGGTTTATGCGATAGAATTTAAACTTTAGTTTAATTCTGGCAATCGTTATTATACGAATTAATTTTAAGTCTGGTAACTGTTTTATCACCAGCTATTCTGACATAATATTTTGACAAAACTCAAAAAATAGGGACTTCCCAAAAGCAAAATTCAGAAATTTCATAATTTCAAATCGTTAAAATTTCATTCATTCATTTCATTTGTTTTAAAATATAATTTTCATAAGTTCATAAAAATCTTTCAATGGGAAATGCAACAAATACCAATGATGCGCAAAAGTTTGTGAAGATCAATTGTATCGATTTTTTGAAAAAAAGCAACGAGAGTTTTAATGAGAGAGGTTTTCGAACAAAACGGCCCATACT
Organism: Chymomyza procnemis; assembly: GCA_035046065.1. Lineage (NCBI taxonomy): Eukaryota > Metazoa > Arthropoda > Insecta > Diptera > Drosophilidae > Chymomyza > Chymomyza procnemis. The sequence goes on along the minus strand of JAWNOJ010000004.1, from coordinate 12,448,783 downwards.
TGACCTAAATCGGATCATTCTAAGGTAATTTAAGTTTTCAATTATAATAGGATCTTAAACTGTTTTGTTGAAATACTGGGTTCAGAGTCTTCTGACACAGCCCTGCTTGCAATATTATTAAAAATAAAATAAATTACCCACACTCCTTCTAGGAGGTTTAGGTTTAGATTCTCTAGCAAGTGCTCGAAGCTTGTTAAACGATTTGCCAGTTTCCTTTGGAACCATTGTTCTTCAAATTGTGCTTACAATCTTATAACCTTAAAATAGGAAAATTTATTAATGGCTTTTAGTTTTCATACGAAAAGTGCAAAAAATAACTATTGAAATTTGCACGATTCTATTATAAGTTCTTAAGCTCACTGTAGCTTACTTGTCGAACTATGAACAAAGTCGAATGCGACTAAAATATTTCCGCAGCTTTGCCGTTTATGTTTTTATTTTCATTTTTTTTAGACTTAAGATAAGTTTTAAAATATAAATAAAATTTCTTTAAATTGCAATAAAATTCCTAAGCAGATCTACAATTTGACCAAAAATGAAACATTAACTTATATTTACAATGTATTTTTAAAATTTTTTTTTATGTTTAGCTAATTTCAAACTCAAATAGAGAGAGCATAAAAATGTGCTCAGAAAAAGAAAATAGGGCTTGATAACTTTTTCGTAATAAGCTTTTGCTTTATCTTCTTTGGCTTTTCGAAATCAATTTTTTGACAAATTACTGTGGTTTTTTGTTAAATCTTAATCGTTGGACAAAAACGACTCTTTTTTTTGAAGCAGCCCAACTAGCCTATTTTTTTGACCTTATAATTAAACAATCTAAAAATCTTAAAGGAAATATAAAATTATGAGGAAAATATAATATAAATTTATATGGTTTCTTGTCAAATTTTAATCGTTGGACAAAAAACGATTCTTTTTTTTTTGAAGAAGGCCAACTAGCCTATTTATTTTGACCTTATAATTAAACAATCTAAAAATCTTAAAGGAAATATAAAATAAGAATGAGGAAAATATAATATAAATTTAAACCGTATCTCTAGACTTGATGGCTGAATTTTTTATAGATATAAAAAATATGAAAATATTTTTAAGGAAGCAAAAAGGTTTATACAGAATGCGACTTAAGAAACATTTTTGGAACATTATAGCTTATAAGAAAATATTTTTCAGGTAGTTCTTTACCTGAGTACCTCAAAACCAGGTTTGAAGTTTTAAAGAAAAAAGTTCCTTTTATAGTAATTCCCTATTTGAATAGTTCATGTAAAAAGCAGTTCATGTAAGCCATTTTGTGCAGCTCACAGCTTTCAAAGCAGCTCTTGGAGCAATATTAATATTGGGCAACACTGCTCAATCGTTTAATGCATCTGTCCTAATATTAAAGTTAAAGTTGAAACTATGAAACTATCCGATTCACCAAACAGATGTAGCCACTACATCTATTTTCTTTCAAATTTCAAACTCGGTTCCGGTTCAAACTGTCACAACGGCAACTGCCTCAAGCAGTGCCAAGCAGTATATTATTAAGCCCAAATGTGCTCTTTTGTGTAGCTGGAAGCTGCAAATAATTTTTTATGTGCGTAGTTCATGCAGGAAGCAGCTCCTGTCAACCATTTTGCGAACCTTCACGCTTTAAAAGCAGTTCAATATTTCAGCAGTTAATGCAGTGAGCATCACTGCTCAATAATTTAATAGAACTATGCCTTAATTGGATTAAAAACTAAAACTGAGCAACTCTGCGGTACACGATTTTCCAAACGTAGCTGCAAATATGATGTAGCTTACTTTTCCACTGCTACGTCAACTTGCCTACGAAAATTTCCCATCACCATCGCCAGCTTCAAACTGTTCCAACTGCAGCAACTGCCTAAAGCAGTGTCAAGCAGTTTAATCAACTATTAAACCCAAATCCACAAAGTATATATTGTTGCCAGTGTATAGTCATTATCATTATCAAACTTTTCTTGTTAACTGCAGCAGCAACGGCACCAGCACCGGCACCAGCAGTGGATGCTGCTCCACAATTAAGTACATAAGCCCAGCTCGTGCTGCATCTCATTAACTACGCTGACATATACGAGTAATAAATATATTTATATACTTTATAGTCAGTTTGATGAAGAAACTGGGCCTGAGTCTTGGCGCCTGAAGCGTTGGCCGAGCCAGTGTCGCGGCCAGGTATACAGGACAAACAATATGCCACTGTTAAGCCCAGAGACTTAAATAGAATCAATTAATAACTTATAAAACACCTGCACAGGTTGAGTTTTTCATTTTTGCAAACGACCCAAACAATATTGTCTGACCGTTTGGCCGTTGAAAATAAGCATTTAAGTGAAATAAATGACTTTTACTTACTAATTAATGCCGTCATAGCCAGCTCCAAGACCGACGTGATCGATGCCAGCGACACGCTTAATGTGATTAATATGCGCTGTTTGTTGTGTGTGTGTGCGCAGTCAGGACAAACAGCAGGACATCAGCATGCCAGGATTGCCAGCGTTGCCATCAACGCCAACGTCGGTGAGGTCGGACGGTTGTCGTTGTTGTTGTTGTTGTTAAGTTCATTAAAATCCATTGTTAAGTACGCGGTCGCATTGTTGTTGTTGTTGTTGGCATCATAAGCCGCCATTATTAAAATTTGGCGTATTTGAAATGTGTCCAGGCCAAGTCCCGGCGAGAGCGGCAGAGAAGAGACATCGCATTGCAAGTGGAGGAGAAATAATAGACACAATATTAGAACAATTGTACAATAAAGTTGAGCATAAGAGAGGCAACACAAGAAAACACAGGAAGTGATTACGTGCGCCATTTTGTGGTGCGCCTGAAAGCAGGCAACAAAAAATTTGAAATGACGCAGTAAAAGTCGCACATCAACAACGACTTTGATAGCTCCTTTAAGTGGTTAATCGCGATTGTACTGCTAAAAAGCAGTTCTCTGGATTTGGAAGTGTCAACAAGTAGTTTAAAGTTGGTTAGGGCGATGGGAAGGCAGTATTTGGATCAATATTTGTAGACCGATTGTTCGCTATATATGAGCATTTAGGAGTTGGTCAAGATGGAAGTGAGTGTAAATTGTGAAAGCAATTTTCTCGATATATCATTATATCGCTTTGAACCGGATTGTGTCATGTAAAACAGCTGTCCTGTGGACCAATTGTTCGATATATAGTTAATAATTGCCTTAAATTGGTTTGCGCCAAGTAAAAGCTATATTTCGCGAACACATTATTCTCGATGTATAATACCATCATTTTGGATTTGGCATTGCTTTGTGGCCTGTGAAACTGTTGTCTTGCGGACTGATTGTACTCGAGTTATCGTCATAAAATTAGCTTGAAAGCGGTTAGTGCCAAGTAAAACCAATGTTTTGTGCAACTATTGTTTTAGATATATTTAATACAAGCACTTAGAATTTCTTAGATCCAGGTGGTAGGTGGCATGATCATCACGATATATCGTCTATATATCGTATGAGCATTTTGAAATTGGTAAAGCAAGAATTGTTTTTAAATCGGAATGTGCTGGCGATTTTCACGATATATCGTTCAAATCAGCATTTTGGACTAGGGAAATCGAAAAAGTGGCTTCAAATTGATTTGTAAAAGGTAAATGCCATGTTTGTTGGTTCCAATATTCTCAGTATTAAATACCACCATTTTATATTAGGTACAGTAAAAAATGGAAATGAAAGTTATGCTTTATGCACCGATTGCTGGCGATATATCGATAATATGAGCATTTTGGAGTTGGTAAAGCAAGATGTGATTTTTGATTGCGTCATGTGACAGCGATATTTGATGAATCGATTGTTTTGAACATGTGATTAAAACGAGAATTTTGTATTTGTTACTGGCAAACAAATGGCTTCAATTTGGCTTGTGCCATGTGAAAGTGATATCTTGTGCAGCACTAGTTATCGATATATCGTTAATATGCGCATTTTGGATTAGGTGATATTTTGTGGACCGAATGTTCTTGATATATCATTTATACAAGCATTTTGTCTATGCTAGAGTTAAAAATATGGTCTCAAAGTGTTTTGTGCCATGTGAAAGATAATTTTTGAGCAGCGATTGTTGTGGATATATCGTTAATCCGGACATTTCGTAAATGTGGTATAGGAAAATGGTTTTGAGCTAGTTTGTCCCAAGCTAAAGCCATGTTTCGTGGATTCATTATTTTCGTTATAAAATACTAGTATTTTGGATTTGTTAGTTACAAAAATTGCCTTTAAATTGGTGTCTTTCATGCGAAAGCTATGTTTTGTGAAGCAATTTTTTCCAATATATCGTTAATATGTTAATATTTTTGGTTTGTAAGAGTCCAAAATAGCTTGAAATTGCCTTGTGCCATGTCAAAGCGTTTTTAAGCATTTTATGCTTAAAATGGACTTTGATGTTTGATGTAGATAGCATTTAGTACCCGGTTTTGTATAAATATTCAGATTCAAAGGAGAGTATATATTCGGAAGAGATAAGAGCTCACAGAATTCTTTCATTATCGAAATAAGATTGTTGATTGATGTTGATTAATACGAAAGTCTAGAAGCTATGCGATGTCCATTGTAAACTATATTCAGGATGACTAATTATCCTCTACAGAAGATTGTTGATTAATATGCAAGTCTAGAAGCTGTGCGATCGATACCTTTCAAAAAACTTAAAAAAAAACTAGTTCAATTTATGAAAAGATGTATTTTCAAACTACTGTTCATTTTAACTGATCTCACGTTTCGACATACCAGTAACTGAATGGAAAACGTTTTCCAATAAATTTAGATTTAGTTCTAATTATGATGCCAAAGTGTCATTACTAGATTTAATATCTTTGGAAATCATGATTTAATTGGGCAGGGAATTAGGTGAAATAGGGTACCTCTAACTTGGCATTTATTTTGCTTAAAACCGAGAATTAATTTTAGTTATAAGAATTAGCTGTCATTATTCCATCTAACTTGGCAATTTTTAATTAAACTTAGACTTCATTTCCATTACTAGGCTCACGTGTCATTATTTAATTGTCATACTTTGGAATCTTGATAAAATTAGGTATGGGATTATAGGAATAAGGATAAACCCCGTAAATTGGGAATTATTTCCAAAGCTCCAAGACTTAGTTTTTATTATTAACCTTTTATAATCTTGATTTAGTTTGGCAGGGAATTAAGGGAAATGAGAGTATGAGGATACCTCTTATTTTATAAAAAATTTATACCATATAACTTGGACTTGCTCTTGATATAATCCGAATCTTGATATAAGGCTGGGACTCAAGGGTATTGGCAATCCCTAACTTGGCAATTATTGCCAAAGATTTTAGACTTAGTTTTTATTATTAGATACGTGTCATTGTTGGTCATTATGATTATTTTATAATCTTCAAAAAATTTGACAGAGAACTAAGTTAAGGGATACCTCCAAGCTTGGCAATCAAGTGTGGAAAAAAGATTGTTTTGCTCAGACCTAATGGTTTCCGCAATAGCAGAGGTCATGTAGTTGAAGAATAAGAGAGATATTTTTAATAGATTAAGATTGCTTTTTGAAATGGACGTGTTTTAAGGAGGTCATGTATTTGATGCTACCAAGTTACCTAATTTCAGTCAAAACTAATATGCCGCTCAAAACTCTCCAAGTAGCGCACACAAAACTAGATGACAACGAAAATTAAAAGAGAACAGGGCTAAAGGGCAATAATGAACAGCTCAGAAACAATGGACTCAAATCACAGACCACAAGCTAGAGACAGTCAGTGGCTTTGATTGATTCTCACTCATATAGGGAAGCGGACGTGGATGGGACTTCAAGTGCTACAAAGAGCAATGAAGATATGAAGGGCGCGCATTACTTACCAACTGCATCGTGCACTGTGGAATTCTCGCTGCAGGACAAAAACTTTGAATAGAAATTCACCATAACCAGGCCACCATTCTTGGCCAGCGCCTGTAATATATCATCCTGTACATTGCGACTGGTATTGCATAACTCATAGGCGGAGGAGTGTGAGAATATCACAGGAGCTGCGCTCACATTCAAGGCATCTCGCATGGTGCCCTTGGATACGTGCGACAAGTCAACCATCATGCCCAGACGATTCATCTCGCGTATGATTGTCTGCAAGAAAGAATGGGAGAGAGAGTGGAGGAGTGTGGCTTATTAGTGGATGCTAAAAGTTCAAGAGTCAAATTAGATGCCATAAGAAAACTGTCCAAAAATTAATCCCTTATCATAAAAGATAAGTAATGAGGCAAGAACCATGTAACATTAAATGAAGATAGATAAGGCAAGTCATCGTACACACACACACACACACACACACACACACACTGTACACACATTTCCACACATTCCCACGCACACTCCCACACACACACTGACACACACTCACCCACAGCTGCTCTGGAAGCGCTGCTACGAGAAGTCAACTTTTATTTAACTTTTGACTATTTTTCGGCTTGTCACTTGATATTTCACTTTAACTATATACTCATTATGTACAAGTATATAATATAGTTTGATGCTTATGTATTCGAGTGCACACATTAAATTTAACTATGTCGTAATTCCTATTTATGCATGGATTTATAGACATTGTTTTATGGGTCTGTCTGTGGGTGGATGGCTGTGTGGGGAGGAGTGATTGTAGCATAATTACTAATCTGATGTCGAATTGCTGCGTAAAATTTGCGACAAATTATGACAAGCTTTTTGGCGCGTACACTAGGAGAAATAATTCCTGCAGAAGCTAATTAAAAATGTGAAAAATATAATGAATAATCGAGTTATATGCAAAATTTTAAGAGTCTCGTATTTTTGCTTCAAACATATAATTTTTAATATAAATTTTCATAAAATTTAATCAATTGACTTATTTACAAATTGCTGAACACATTTTTCTTCAAAAAAAGCCCTACGATGGCGTAGAATTGAATTTTATATGAGAAACAATAATACAAATATTATTTTAAAATTAAAAAATACAAATAATCGTTTTATATGCAAAATGTTGAAGTTTGTATAATTTATTTATTTCTAATTAAGGGAAACAAATACCAATGTTTTTTAAAAAATTGTTTGCTTTTTCTTCTCTAAAATGAATTAAAGAACATTTGTTGACAAAAATGTTGATTAAATTTGAGTAACAGATTTATTTGCAAAATAAAGCAAAAAAAAATCCAAAGTTTAGAAAAAAAGTTAAAAAAGTTTTGAAAAGTCTTAATTACATTTATTTGCTTTTTCCCTTTAACTTAAATAATAATATAACATCTTTTGATAAAAATGTTGAAGATTCAATAGCTGACTGATTTGCAAACTATTAGAAAAAAATTCCAAAGTTTAAAAATAAAAAAAAATAGTAATCGCAATTATTTGCTTTTTCCCCTTAACTTGATAATTTAGGAACATTTTTTGACATAACTTATTAATCTATTTATATCCAATTTTGTTAAAAATATTAATTTTTTTTTTGGAAACATTTGCATATACTTAGACTTTTATTTTTATAAATTATTATTTAATTATATTATTAATTATAATTAGACTTATTTCCACACTATTTAACAAAAGCCAACTATTTCAATTAATTCGATTTTACTCGGAAAAGCTTTGAAAATCACAGTTTTGCCGAATTTTTCCCTTGAACTTGAATAATCAAATTATTTTCAAAATGAATGACTTATTAAGCGAATAATTAGCAATATTTTACAGCAAATTTGTGCAATCGATACATATGCATGTAACTCGACTTTTTTGCATGAATATTATTTAATCGACCTAAATACTAACGATTTAAACTTGAGTAATCGCAATATTAACAAAATTTAGGTCAGAACGATGGTGATTTAAATCAATTAATAAGCCATTTTTATAGAAAAATTTTTATAATCGACATAGTTGCATACAATTTGCCTTTTTCGCAAGCAATGGGACGCATATTAAATAATTGACAGAATACCAAATAATTTGAAAACATTTTGTATAAATCCACTTTTGTCGAAGTACTAACCAAATTTAAGATACAATTTATTAAACAATCAATGCGATATATTTTTTTAAGAATATTTGAATAATCATAATATATGCATGTCATACGACATTATTGCACAAATATTAAAGTAACGATTTGATAATCACAATTTCTGAATAATCAAATTATTTACAAATTTAATGATTATTAATCGACTTATATGCAATTTTTTAACACGAAATTTAGATTTTATTTTTATGCCTCATTTGCATGTAATTGGACGAAAACTCAATAGTCTACCAAAATCTAAAATTTTTGCAAAACTTAAAAAAAAATATTTTTGTAATTTTTTTTCCAAATTTTATTTTATACAAATCTATGATAGAAATCTTTAAACTATTTATAAGCTTTTTTTTGCACAAATTTGTCTAAGCGTTATATTTGCACTTAGGCGACTTACTGACTATTTGCAAGTAATTGAACGAATATTAAATAATCGTCTAAGTTCCACAGATGTTCAAAAATTATTATTAAAAGCAATTATTTTCGAATTTGCTGCTGAGACTAGAATTAACAACGTAATTTGTAAAATTTCAGCTGCAAACAATTAAGCGACTTATAAGCAATTTTCGACAGCAATTTGCTTGTATTGTTTTAAGAATAGTTATAATCGACATATATGCAAAGACATTCAATTTTTGGTTTTAGAGCATAAAAGCAAATAAACTTAAAATAAAATTATTTTAGCAACTTTATTCAGTTTGAAACAATTTGAGGTTTTTTTTTCACTTTGAAAAATATTATAAAAATATTCCGGATGAAAGATATACAAATGATATATATGAATCTAAAAAAGATAATTTTTTTTAAAAAAAGATGTACAAATATTAAATGCATAGAATCGATATCAAAGCGAGTTCAAATTGTAGCATAAAACTTGACAAAACTCAATATTGCCGAAAAAAATCATATATAATAGTTTAGCGAAACTTCCGTCTTATTTCAGAAATAACCTTAATTTTGGCTGTGTTCGTTGCTTTTCATGGTCTTCTTGGTGCCAATTCGAGATAATTTTTAATAATGAGCAATGGAATTTATTGCATGGCAATTAGTTTGCGACATTTGGCATTAAATTAGCTAACAAATTGTTTTTTGTTTGGCATGGCGAAAATTTGTGCAATTGGCTTCGAGTGCTATCAAGTACACTAATGGCGATGGGCGGTAATAGTTGATGGGCGTGGCACGTGAAGCCTTGCAAATAAACAGAATAAACGAAAATAAACAAACGCCAGGGCGGGCGCGTTGAACAAAATGTAATTCCAATGCGAGAGTGTGTGTGTGTATGTGTGTACGCGCGTGTGAGTGTGTGTATTTGTAGGTGTATGTGTGTGGGAGAATGTGTTGTGTGTGCGTGTGTGTGTGTGGCAGAAAATGAGTATTAAATGCTTATTGTTGCTTAATTACGTACACAAAATGGCGACTGTCGAAGGACGACTGAGTTTGAGGGCGTTGTGTTGTATGTATTGGGGGAGGTGGGAGCATTAAATCTTAATTGACGATGCATAGCAACATGGAATAGACACACACACACACACACACACACAGTAACATATAAGCATACACACACAAATAAATATAAGCACACACAGATACACACCCACACATATAAATATATATTGATTCATATATTGATGTGTGTGTGTGTGTGTAAGGATGTTAACAAGCCATGTGTGTGTGTGTGTGTGCATGAGCCTGAGCAGTATTTACAGTTGTAGCAGTAAATTTAAATTACCAAATTATTTTGTGATTAATTGCATTGACTGCTTAAGCCTGCCGTGAAATACAATTTGCCATAGTAATTATAATGGAGTACACAGCCAGCGGGGGATCGGTAGTGTAGGGGGATATGGCCAAAGAGGGGGTCAGCCGCCGTTTTTTTTTTTGTTTATTGGGATCACAAGTAAATTGAAGACTTTTGATAATTGAATGATATTTTGCAGCGGAATTTGGAATGCGCCAAAAGGCTGCTACATTAAAGTAACTTGGCTAAATTTAAGCTTTTAAAAGTCTGGCTCTTATCCAGACAAAAGTTCGAAGCTGAGCATACTAATGTGCTTCAGCTTCTGCAGTAGCTTTGAGAGAGTAGGGAGCACAAGCAGTTCCAAAAACGGATGACCGATTTATTCCAAAAATAAAAAGAAAAATGAAATGAAAAATGAAAAATTTTCAACGTGCTTTAGTGTTTAGATTATCTTTAGGAGAGAGTATAAGCAGACATAAAAATAACCATTTTGAGCATTTTTTTAAGAAAACATTGACAAGTAGCGGAGCACTGTTCAGTTTCAAAAACCTCTTTAAGCATTCTTTTGAGAAGACCATTTCAAAAAGTGAATAAATAATTTATTAAAAAAAAAAATGAAACAAAAGAAATCATATTAAATGCTTTTCTCTTCATAAGTTTTCAAAGTCATTAAAAGTCAAAGTCAAACTCATTAATATTTATTTATTTTTATTTTTTATTAAACCCCCAAAATGTGGAAAAGAAAAGTTGTCTTAAGTATGACGTTACTAATTAAATTTTTTTTAAATTGTTAATAAGCGACCAGATGTTGCTCTTCATAAGATTTATTAATTAAGCATGCATAACTTGAGGTGGCTATTACAAGGGCTGCAGACAACATTACTAGCCCTCATCACGCCTTTTTTTGTAAAAGTTTTTTGTGAAATATACATATAATATCGACAATGATACTCTTCCAAACTTAGATTTTGTTCCAATTGTAGCATACCCAAACACTTTTTTCCATAAAAAAAAAATTGCTTAAGTTCAGCTTTTTGATTTCAATATTTGTTTGTATTTTTTGTTAATTCAAGATTAAGAAAAATAAAAGCTTTTTTTACGGATAATGTTCATAATTACATTTTGAAATAATTTAGCTCTTCATAAGATTTATTTAGTTTATAAATTTTTTTTTAGAACTTCAGGTAGCCAATTATCGGTCAGTCGGCCTTAAGTTTAATGCAGATTTTTTGTAAAAAAAATAATTATCGACTATTAATCGAATACGATACACTTTCAGACTTAGATTTTAACCCAAATGTAGGCTACCCAAATACATTTTTCTTCGAAAAAAACTTGCATTCAGCCTTTTAGATTCTAACGCTTCAAAAGTTATTCGTTGTCGTTTCAAATAAAAAGAAAAGAAAAAAATGTTCTTAAGAATACTTTAGTCATTAAAGTTATTAAACCAGAATTAAATTATTAACAAATAAATTAATAATAAGTTTAATATAAGCCAGATGCTGCACGTTAAAAGTTTCATTTATTTTAATAATTAACTGTAAGTTCTTTGTATAATTTATACACTATGAACAACTTTCGACTCAAATTTTTTAAAATAATAATTGAACAAACTCATTACTCTACTTCAAAGTTTAATAAATATATCAATCAAAAAAAAAAAATTTAATTTTAGTTGTAATTTCATCGATACTTATTCATTGTCCATTTATGAATAAGGAACTGACTGTCAAGAATATTTTATATATTTATCCAATAACAACTCTTACACATTTTCCTAGGTCTTCACTCCGCTAAGTTTTGCAGATTTTGTTTCATCAAATTTTATGTTAAGTTCCAAAAATGATTAAATTATTCGACAGCGTTTTTTAGTTTTAATTACTTTTATTAACAATTACAATTTTTTTAGATTAACATTAAGCAAAACATGTAGGAGGTCTCAGAATTGTTTATAACTGAGAAACATAGACATAGAAAATGAAAAATAAATATCAAAAATAAAATTTCACAAATTCTTGACAGAGAATTGAACCTGAGTCTATCCTACTTAGCTATTCAGTTTTTATTAAACATTTTTATTTTAAATTAAACACTTAATAATGCAGTGTATTTTTTGATGAATAAACTGTTAAATTCAAAAGATAATATGTCAGATTAGTTATAATGGAAAAGTATGAAAGTATTCATAAAAAATGAAAATTTCGAATTTGAAATCTTCGCGACTTTTTGCACTCATCTGCGCATAATCGATCTCATGAACAACTAACTTCGAATTTTTGTTTCAGAATATACAAAATACACTTAACTTCAAAACTTGAGCACAATTCTGCTTTATATTTGTCATACCTCAACCATTTCTCCCGTCAAAATAAAACCAACTAAGCCACTGACAGATATCACACATACGCACCGTTGCATATTATTTATTTATTTTTTTTTGCATATGCACGTGAAAGGTATTAAAATTTTACGCCTGGCAGCATTTTTGCATTTATACTTCATAATACCAATTCAATTGAATATTCTTTTTATACGTAATTTTATTTTTATTTTTTGTTTATTTTATTTTTAAATATATTTATATTATATTTTTGTGTTAATTTGAGTTAAGTAGATGCTTATGGGAATGCGTTTGGTTGCCGCTGCCGCTGCTGCACCGCCCGGTTTGTTGTCTCTGGCATATTTAATTGCAATTTTCATTTGTACGTTTATTAATTACTGTATATTACATTTTGAAGTATGCATCAATCCATTCAAAAAGCAAACAATACGCAACTGCAATGTAAATACAATATAAACAAAAAAAAAAATAAAATAAAATATCTCCTAAAGGCAGCCGAGTTTAAAATTTGTGGCATTTGTATGACGCGTAATGCTGACGCTGACTGAAACACGGATTGCGTTGGTTGATTGTGAGTGAATGCATATTGCCTGCAGGACTTTATATAATGTGACGGTGTCAAAAATCTGTCCAACACTGCTCATTATAATTCCAGCCTTGGGCTTCAATTTGTAGCTGTCACAGTGCTGACTGTGGCTGGGCAGTTTAATAATGCATCGACTTGGCTTTTCTTTTGTTGATAGTCAATGACTTTTGCAGCCGGCCACATGGCGTATGCGTTATATTGTATAAACCATTTACATGATATTGAAGTGCATATTAAAGTTTAACGTGTAAACGAGAGAGAGCTTGAAGTTAAGTTTTAACAACAGCAAATTATCATAAATCGAAAGCGTAAAGTGCGGCAGCACTGTTGAGCAATGGCCTCAAGGTGCTGGAAATGGGGTTGAGTGGGTAATGATTTTGCCATATATTTTTGGTGGAAGTTTAAGAGCGTAATGAATATCCTTTGGAGTTCTGATGAATGAAAATTTCTATTGTTTTTAGTAAAAAGAAATCCCTTATTCTTCCAATGGATGGCGTTATTTATCTGAATTTTGCGTTCTATGAGTCCAAACGGCGTTAGAAAGATGACATTTCGCACTAAAGAAAGTTTTCTGGTTAGTTTTGTAATTGATTGGTTGATTCAGTTTTGTTTGATCGTGCATCAAAGTTGGAAAGATAAAACACGCTATATTTTACAGTCTGCCTTCGATAAGGGCGAAAACACAAGCCAGGTGGCTGAAGCGTTTGTGGTTCAGATACAAGAACAGCCAATTACGCGCAATTTCGGGGTCATCAATTCGTTTGCAGTAATTTCGATTGAAATGCGTCACAGCATTAGATCATATTGGATAGAGTAAAAAACGAATTAAAATTATTTTCTCGCTAGATGGAGATATTTTTCGGTACTTCACGTTGTGATGTAAGCACTGTTTCGATTGCCTAAAGATTGCACAAAAGCCATTTAGAATCATTTAAATAAGGCTGGATACGCTCGATATATGGATGCCACTCGAGCAAAAAAAAACTTCATCTGCGTACTTTGCTGAATGACAATAAAATCGATTTATTTCTGAAGCGGTGGACTGGTAGATCACTTACGACAACGTCAGGCAAAAATAGTCGTGGTCGAAACACACTGAGCCGTCGGATACGAAAAGAAACTAGCTGGCTGCCACACGATTTAACGCAAAACAAATGCCTCATGCGTACTTTCTGAAGCGATTTGGTGCCTGGCGATGAAAGGTGTATTACGTAAGGTAAGGCGGCGGAAAAGGTGGTCAGGCTAGGATTAACGGCCGGGTAGATTTTGCTGTACGTTTGGTGGGACTGACAAGACTTATGAACTACATCCCTCGATTGGATTATTTTTTTTGGGAATTGTTGCAGATGTACCGACCGGCAAAATACACTTTATGACGTTCATACAACGTTGCTTAATTATATTTTGACTAGTTGCGGCAGTGTTTTGATTTGTTCTCGGTTTATACCACTTGTGAATTATAAGCAAAAGATAATAAAATGTACTTTTACGAGAAGTTTGGCTGTGGTTTTGGGTTATTGGTGTTAATAATTTTCTATAACTTTTTTTTATTTTGGTTTGAAGTTCATTATAAAACATTAATTAACAGTTTCATATTTTCAACAAATGTTTAAGAAAGAGAAAAAAAAAAATAGTATTGTTTATTGCATTTCTTTGGCAAATAAATTGCATTAATTAGGCCAATTAAATGAAGCATTGTTCATTTTTGAATTTTTCTTAATTAAATGCAAACATATGTACAATTGCAGTTGAAAAATGTTTTCATTTGTTTATAAAAAAAAAAATAACGAATGCAGCGAGCAATAGTAAAAACAATGAACAGGCCAAATTTGCAGTGCATAGTTTAAGCCAGGCTAATAAAAACAATTTGCTCTAAATGAATTATATACAAATTAAATTAAAATTTGTTCAAATCTGCGTAGAACAACAACAAAAAATACTGCTGCATAGGAGGAAAATGTATGTGTAGGTAGAGAAAATAAATAAATAACTTTGTAAAATGCGCGCCAAATAAATATCATATACAAAGTACATAGTATTTAGTAAAGTTGTTGGCGGTTTATATACAAAAATATGCACGCTAGGCATTAAGGACACACACACACACACACACACTACCCCACCCCCGCACACATACAATACAAAAACTCATTAAAACTTTAAATTGAAATAAAATAAAATGCATATTTATATATGCTACGCTGCGCTTTACAATTGAGCAAACAAAGTTCTACGTGCTCGCGCCTCGCAACTTTAAGCCAAACAACTAAACGGAACAAAAATATAAAAAAAAAAATACCAGGTAGTTGCGTAGTTTTAGGCTTAATGTGAACTTTAAGCGCAAGTCATTTTGATAAAACTGGAAAGCTGTCTATCAGAGATTTGTTGGAGGTAAAAAAACTGTAGCATACTTTTGTGCTGTTGGAGATTGAAGTCACGACGCTTGTAGCGTACAGACGAACTGTATCTGCCATAGAGTTTGTAGTATGTGGCCTATAACATTGCTGTCTGCAAATCACGTCTGATGAAATATGCAATTTAAGTGTACAAATAACAGGGTGAGCCTGGTTCAGTGCATCAACTACCGCCCCTCAGAGCCAGAGCTAATTTTTCTTTGGTACCAATTTGGAATGCATACTGTCGGCTGTGTATTGTCTCCTTGGTTTGCAGCGAACTGTATCTATTACCTTATTTCATATTGAATGCCAAGGAAGAAGGTCAAATCCAGCAATGGCTTGGTCGAGGAATCATCTTAAGAATTAAAAGTAATCTAAAAACAAAATTGAATTTAATACTTCCATTTTTTTTTTTCTAAATTGAACTATTTTATAAGCAACACTTTTTTTAGGCAATAACTTAGTTTTTTAACTTAAAAATTTTAAAAATACATAAGTTAAGCTAGCACACGGTAATTTACGTCCAAACTTGCAGTTTAAATTGTCTAACGAAATGCATTGTTTTGTTTTCCGCGACGTGCAGTTTCCAGCAACTTACCCCTTGTATTTCGAAAACAACAAAATTTTGAATCGAAATTGCAGTATATTTTCAAACTTGAGAAACTTCTTTAATTATTGGTAGTTTAAATTCACAATGGAGAAGATTCTATTCAAAAAATGTATGACGCACATCATTCAAAGTAACATCAACCTGAAACGACTTATCTTTTCTTATCAATCCGGTAATTTTGAAAAACCATTGATAAAAAATTAGCTCTCTCTGGTTTCGATTCAATTACTGAGCCATTGTTCGAATTGTTTAAAAGAACAAAATCGTCGAACTCCAATAAAAATATTCAAAATCGGCAAGTTTTTCAAGTTACGCTTAAGCCAAAAAAGCTTTAATTAAAATGAATTTTTTAATATTTGGCACATTTCTGCAATGAAATTTGAAACTTTGAAGAGTAAAAACTTTCCTCAAACTTTTCTCAAATTTCTTATTAAAATCATTCAGAGCAATAGCAAAGTAGCGAATTCGTTTCAATAAGTTTGTAATTTTTTTGAGTTATTTAAAAGATCAGAACATTTGACTCCAAAATGTCTTATTAAAATCGTTTATAGAAATATTTGATATATAGCACGGCAGAGCGATCATATTAAAAAAAATAATAATAATTACGAAAATTATGAAATTATGCAAATTTGTATTCAAATTATTAAGAGAAATATTTGACGGCAACAATTGTGAGATTATGTCCAAAATGTTTATCAAAAATAATTGTATATTTTTGAGTAAGCGCTTTCAGTGAGTTACTTGTTCCAAAATGCTTGATATCTCATAGTTTCGTAAAAAAACATTCTGTGTATTTCTTTGCCTAGCAGCATTTGACAGCGCCTTCTTCCATGAGCTCCTACTGTACTTCTTGGCCTATTTTCCAAACTTCTTAATATCCACTCTTACACTTAAGTGAGCGTAATCGACTTGTTGTCCAACATATACGCAGCATTCTATCTTGCAAAACCCCGCCACAAATGTGCTTAATAAATCCATTTTATGTTTAAATGCTGGCGCCGCCATTGAGCTGGGCATATCCGGCCAGCCGTCTGGCGACCTACTCAGCCATATCAATATATATCTACCATCTCT
The DNA here is from genome assembly GCA_035046065.1 of Chymomyza procnemis. Classification (NCBI taxonomy): domain Eukaryota; kingdom Metazoa; phylum Arthropoda; class Insecta; order Diptera; family Drosophilidae; genus Chymomyza; species Chymomyza procnemis. Next base: position 12,432,007 of record JAWNOJ010000004.1, on the reverse strand, counting down.
ATAACTTGTGTGGCGGCGCATCAATTCATATTCAAATTTGCATGAAGACGGCGAGCGGTTTGGTTTTGCATGCCCACCATTTGATTGTCTGCACCATTAGACGCACTAATGATGCATACCGAAGAACAAGAGAACATGTTTCCAAAGTTCAACGAAATTGTCATACTCTACTCAAAGGTAAGAGTTCCTTCTACACAAAACATAACCTTGCCGACTACTTTCTATGCGTTTCATATTCAAATTTTATGTCTTTGAAAATTTTTTTCAAAACCCTTCCCAGCACTGGCGCGCTGGTGCTGCCCCATTTTTGTCAATATGCTTAATGGATTTTCAAATATTTAAACAGAACCGAGCATGTGGTTGCCAGCTCAACTAAACTCAGCAAACGAGCAACGACCAAAGACCAAAGACTCTTGGCCGACCGGCTGGCTGGTTGCTTTCTGGCTGGTTTGGTTTTGTCTTTCGACTGGTGCGCTCGGTTGCTTCGGTTTGTTCTGCTCGGCCAAATGCATTAGGAACATTTACGCATTTTATAAATACAAATAAATCAAACGTTATTAGTGTGGCCTGGTTTGGTAATGCTTTTTGCCAATATCATCGTTGATGGTTTGGGGCATATTTGCGCCAAATAGCTTGCTGAGAGGGGCTAATTGCAGAGCCGTTGGTTGATATTTGGGCCACAATTTATATGTTAGACTATTTGGTTTTGGTTGGGTAAAGTGTTTTAAAGCGATATCGATTGGTAAATTTTCAATTTGCATTTAGTAAATTGTAATAAATAAGATTATAATCATTGAGTTGACCAAGCCAAATGTTGTCGTTTTCATAATTATTTGGTTGATGTTTGTTGGATTTTCGAATAACTTGATTTCTTGTGGGTAAATGAGTTGAATGCATATAAGTTGTATTAATTGGATTGTGGATGTTGGCATGGCAATGGATTTTAGAGTAGGAAGATATATTATTTACAAGGCAAAAAAAAATTAAAGTTGATTTGCTTTACGAACTAGTTTGGGAATTTTGCTGCGAAGACAAGTGCTTTCAGCTTACTTTTGGTCTAAAAAGCTAATTGAAAAAGTCTTAGATTCAAGTTAAAGATTTATAAGCCAAAGAAATATCAGACCACTAGTTTGAGCCACTTGTTTTTGCGATTCAGCATGGGAAACACACCATACATGTCAATCGACTGTTTGAGTTCAATACGCTGAAAAAGTCCGACTTTTGTTTATTAGAAGTGCCGCATAATGGGAGTCCAGATAGTCGAGTTTACACTGAATTTTTTACATTTTTTGATCAGCAAATATTTTTCAACTTTCAATGTAATGAGATAAATTGCGTCCAAATTTTTGCTGGCGCCATCTATCGGCCATGTTCAACCGATTGTACTTAATGAAAAAAGAAACCTCTACGCATTGTGGTAGGCACAATGTAGCTCATCTTCGTATATAAAACCATATCAGCAGCAATTTTGAAAAATTGGTATGCAACGTTTTAGGTAGAGGTAGGAAGTTCCTATAGGCAGTACAGATAAACAATCTACTGTCTTTTTTTATTCAAATTTAATATTTTTCAGTAATATATTTGGCTTACTCCAACTGTCGGCAACAAACAGCACTGAATAATGAAGGCAACGCATCTTTGTATAAAAATCATAACTCAAAAAATTTGTAGAAAATCGCATAGAAACTTTGACGCAGAGGTAGATAGGTTCTGACTTTGCATAATACATACAAATATTTCTTTCAGTTTTTAAAAAGAAAACTTAAAGTTTAAATGTTTGAACAAAAATTAAAGAAATCATATTTGGCCGTTGGCACTTTGTGCCTTATTAAATTATTATTTTTTGCAAACAAATGTTTAAGGATAGTTTGCCGCATTTTCTGGCCTAACACTAACACAAGCGAAAATATGCAGATACTCTTTAGAGTAAAGGAGAAATTGAACCTGTATTGGCCATACCGCCAAGAGATCCATTCAACGAAATCCACAGAGTAACCGGCGCCGAGGACGCACTTGACAGATCTGGGTGAAAACGCTGCTTGCAGAAAGTTTGGGAAGAGCGTCATGGAATGAATTGCGTATTATCACCTTTGATAGTAGGTGCTGGAAGAAGTTTGTGTCCGCCCTACGCTACACATATGAGCGTCAAATTTAGCTTTATTAGTTTTATCATATGTTTGTATTATTTTGCAGTAAAATTTTACAAGACATTTAAAAAAATTATGAATTAAAGAAGAAGAATCTATCAAAGGAAATATTTTCTACCAATGGAAACTTTTTACCAATATTGTCAGGAACTGAATTTGAGTTGGGTATTGTGTGGTAAAGCTCATAAGGATGACTGAATAGTCAAGGCGAACAAATTTATGTAAAGCAGATATCTTTTTATTAGCGAAATTCGAAAAACATACAAAAACGTGAAGAACACATTATGTTCTTATTAAAATATGACATAAAATCTAAACTTTTTTATTGAAAACTTAAACGAGTTACAAAAATCAAAACTTAAGTTTTTTTGTTCATAAAAATGTCAGTCTATATTTTGCCCAAAAGTATTTCGTTTCTTCATTATGCAAACCGAAAATTCGTCGCAAATATGTAAATGAAAAGTGAAAGATATTTTATATTGAAATTGCTTAAAAACCACACACACATACACAGCTGATGAGCTTATAGCCTTGATCTCTAAGCTTACTTTGGCTGGAATAACTTTTAGATAAATATATTAAGAGATTTCCATAAATACAATAGATACAAACATATGCTCGCTTGCCTGTTTAAACCGATATGATTTAATTTCTATTTATATAACTAATCTCTTGGCAGCAGGGAAATCTAGCTGCTAGCAGGGTACCAACTTTTTTTTTTCTAAAAATTTCCAAATTCAACAAAATTGCTGCCAGCCACACAAAAGCATTGCCAACACAACACAAAAAAAAAATATAAAATAAACCAACAACAATGGCGGCAACAACAACCAACGCCAACATGGCGTAGCTATGCCCTACCCCCCGTACTGACAAAAAATGCAGGAAAAGGAAATACCTGGGATTTAAATGCTATTTACACAGCTTTGGGGCCCAATAACATGAGCCACATGCGAGAGAGTAAAGCTCAAATCCTGGCACTGACTACTACTTCTCGTTCCCTTAGGAGCAGCCTGAAGGCAGGCAAAGGCAGCATATATACAGCTCATACATGAGCAAATTTTTGCTTTTGGGTGGGAAATCTGTTGTTTTGGTTTGTTGTAGCCAAATAGTGTTGACCTTTTTTGCACAACAACAACAACAAAGTTGATCTCAAAATGTGACACATGGGATAGGTATGACATTGTAGAGTCAAGTCATCATCAAAAAAAAAAAAAACAGACAACAAAAAAGCTGGCCGAGATTCAGTGCTAGAAATTGTGCTAAAATTTGTTGGCAGGCTTGTCGTTATTACCTTGACACATGTGTAAAGGCTTTGGTATTTGTTTTTCTCTACTTTTCCTACATTTTTTTTTCTCTTATTTTTTTTTGAGTCTTTCAACTAATACAGCCAACAGCAAGTTGGTAATGCATGCTGAGTTTAGCTTAAGACACAATTTGCTGGCCTTTGTTGGAGAGTTTCCGTAGAAATTTGTAAGCCATTTACGTGGCAGGCGCCGAGGTATATGTGTGTGCCGTAGTGCTGCAGAATCTGTGAATTTCATTTTTACTGAAATACATGTACTACCCTCTAACGAGTACTCGAAATTGACAAAATGAATAAGGCAAAGCGCTTCATATTGATTAAATTGATTTCACTTGCAATTTTCCAACCAAGCGCAGCTGGCCTGCACCTGGCCAAACCATAAATATCTTTCACACATAAAGGTTGTCTTCAGAAAGGGTGCTTTTTTGTGGCGCTGAACTTTATTTTGAAAAGGGTTCAAACTAAATAGTTTGGCTACTTTTTTGTAATTTTTACTTTAAGTGAGGCCAATAGATGCCAAGGAGGTCGATGACGCCAGCGGGCGGCTGCAAATTTTTGATACACCTTTTGAAAGGATTCAAAATTCTTAGTCTTGATAATACAAAATATTCAGTAGATGAGGCCTATGACTGGCAAGGAACGTATTGACTCAAGAGGGAGCCAGCAATTTTTTGACGCAGTAAGGAATGTCCTACGTGGACTTCGGTAGCGTAGGTACCTCGATTCCACACAGCAGCACTGGCATTTGTCTAGCACTGACATAGCTAGCAAATAAATAAACGTGATTTATCTACATAAATCTTTATTAATTAAGGACACTTCATTCGGATTTAGTTATAAATTGTCGGTCCCTGTTCAATTCGAAATTAATTAAATTTAAATAAATTAAATTTTTTTTTTGAAACTTTTGAAAAGACTGTCAGTTAGATTCCGTAATAAAAATATAACCAAAAATTTTTTGAATCACTAGCTTTTTTACTTCAGTTGGTCGTTACAGCTCGAAATATCGGTAAACGTCTGACCTCACCACATCTCGCAAGGCGCCGCTGCTTTGAGTGCCCCTTCTGCCTTTGGTCACTCCAATGGAAGACATGGGCTGGTCATGAGAGATCTCTGCTATAGCTCGGCTAACAAAGACCATAGTAATATCTATTGACAAGTTTGATTTTTTGCTTAAGCTTCAGGCTGTCAAGGTAAGTGAATTCCTTGACAATTTCAAGAGTAAATCCGTCCTCTACAATATGGAAGCCTAGGCGCCGTGCATTCCTATACAGCATATAATTTGTCTTGAACTCGTTAGACGCAGGACATACATCTATGGACTTATTTTCGATTGCGGATATCGCAGCGGTAGCATCTCGCTTACAACGCCCAACGATAATCATATCATCGGCGTTTGCAAGAAGCTGAATATTTTTGTAGAAAAAAGTGCATTCATTTTATTTTCTATAACAGTTCTATAAGTTTTTCCCAAGTTTTCATTTCATTAAATCAACATCGACATTTAAGCTTGAGGAAATGTTGCAGCATTGTGTTATATATCTACCAACTTCAGTTCTGCCCTCAACTATGTTTTGGTTTTCTATTTGCTTGTTTTGAAGTATTTCTATTTAAGATCAAATGCTAATGGCAAATAACTATACCCACCAGCTTCGCTTATCCAGCTTCTATACAAGAAAAAAGCACCCTCTATATCCAACTAGTTGAACTTACGTATATATATCTACTTTTTCGTTGATTTCTGCAACCATCCATCTTGTCTGCAGTGCAAAGGCCAAGAATCGCAGTTGCTGTCGACGTCTGCGTCGCTGTCTATTAGTTGCTTGCCCATGGGCCCTCCAGGCGCAGACGTCGCCATCAACACCAGGCAAACGTTCTCAGACACCCGCACCTGCCGCAATTTTCCTGACAATCTCCAAACTTATTCAAGGGATTTTTATTTTATGTTTTTTATTTTTATTTTTTTCTCTCTCTCTCTCTCTCTCTCTCTGCTCCACGCGCTCTCTATGAAGCATTTATTTTTCTTGCAGGTTATTTTTCTTGGCTGCCGTTGCAACAAATTGTTTGCCTTAGCTCGTATTGCACATGCTGGCACGTCTTTTGGCGGTGGTTGGTCCGGAGGGAGGTAGGGAGGGGAGTACGGGACTTTTGGTACTCGGGGACGCTTACTAACGACAGTTTATAAAATATTCAAGTTGGCAGCTTGGGGTCTGTTTACCTTGGCTAGCGCTGTCTGCTTGCAGACAGCGGACTACTTGGCACACGCTAAAAGTTTTTAATGAATTCTTTAGCAAGCTAATCGAAGTAATTTTTTTTTCTGCATAAAAATAAATTATTAAAAAATAAGCTAGACGGCAAACTATGTGTACAACGTGGCGTATAAGCGTTGTAATAATGTTAAGGTCAAAGGTAATTGAATTGTTTGCATTTTTTTTTGGAGCAAAGCATTTATGATATTGCTGGGGCAGCTTTGGAGCTATATAAGCTGTTAAATTGGCAGGCAATCAAAATTGCTTGCAGATTGAAGGAGCTGTAGTAAATTCTAGTATGAAAATTTAATAAAATGTTCATTCATACTTAAGTCTCTGCTCGTTTTAGTTCATGTTTGACTTGCAATAACTCGATATGCGCTTCAAAAAGCAATTGCAAAGGCTGCGCATATCAAACGCGTACGTGTTTCTCTGCTCGACTTTGAGCGCACTGCTCGGACCTCGACTTTAAATTCCCTTTGACTTCTCAACTGTCAAGAGAAATTCATCAGCAAATAGTAAGCCAGCTGGTAGACAGCAAGTCAACCATATAGACGTTACTGATATGAAGTTGCCGCTCATTTTAATGTGAATTGATTTTTTTATTTTTTTTTTCCAACAGACGCGCAAAAAGGAGTAAAGGCAAAAGGGGGAAAAAATGTGCCGCAAAAAAAAAAACAAACCGTGGCATGGCAACGCAACATCCTGGCAGCTTGGCGGTTGCCACTTGGCAGCCATGACAGCAGTGTGCCAGCTGTCGTTAGCTTCAAGCGGCAGACACACAAAAAAAAAACATAACTAGTTAAGACAACAAGCAAAGCAAATGAAGATACATTTGCACACTTAGGATAGAGCTGGAGGTACAGAAGAGGAGTGGACGTGTGACATGTGGACAATTGGCAGCGAGCTGTTGCGTCTTGTTGTATGCAATGTTGTAGGCAGTTTAGTTTTTGGCATGCCACACGGCGTATACATAATTTACTGCGCCTAATGGCTGCACATTTTTATTACCCACACACACTTAGCTAAACACACACCCATACACGCACACACCCACACACGCACACACACACACGAGGCTATTGGCCAGAAAAGTAATTTATGTTAAGCCAATTAAGCTTGCAACAAATACACACGCAATTACGCACAATCACACACACAAAACATATTTACATAATTAAGTTGAAAGTACTTCTGACACTTGTTACACTGAGCGAAAAAATTCGTCAGTAATTTTTGTATTGCTCTATTCTAATGTTTCTAATTTTTTATATTATTGAAGCTAAGATCAACTGAACTAAGTTGTTGCCTGAAATCCGTAAATAAGTAAATAATTACGTGAGAAAATTAGTCGTTTTAACATTTGTTATATTTAGAAATATTTTTATTTTAAGTTGAAAAAAAAAGATACTCTTAGAAATATTTATTACAAATTCTAACAAGCTAATGGGTTTTTGCCTGCGACCCTAAAATTATTTTACAAAATATTTAAGTATGTAGGTTTTTAAAAATTATTATTATTACTTTATGAGAAAATTTGCCATGCTCTTTTTTATAATATTGTCGTGAAAATACCAAATGCAATTATTTTGCTTTCTGTCAAAAACAAGCTGCGCCAGCTTAGGGACTTCAATTGATGAAAGGTTACAAAAGTCGCAAAAATTTTATTTGTTAAAATCCTTTAATGTTTGATGTGATTCGGTATGTATAGCACATATCCGAAATAACAACTGGCCAATCATGTCAGAATTTTGAGATATTTTGGGTTGTGTACTCAGATTTCTATTCCCCCTTATGAAAAACTTGCTTTCTTCTCGGATTTCAACTGACTGCTGTTCATAAAGGTCAACACGAATTAATAATTAGAGTTATTGCATTCAAAGGGTGATTCGGTGTGTAAAATCCGTAATCCAAGTCGGAAGTAGCCAATTACATAAGGATTTGGAGATATTTAAGTTTATGTATGCGATTTTTCGTTTTCCATTTTGACAAACTAAATAACCTTCAGAATTTCAACTGACTGCAGATTATTAAGATCAACATGGATTAATGGCTGGAGTCCGCATTCATAGTATGACTTGTTCTGTAAAGTCCTCAATCGAAATCGGAACTAGTTAATTACATAGGGATTTGGTGATATTTAAGCCATTTTTTTTTCATTCTGCCAATTTAGTGAATCACAAAATTTTAACTGAATGCAAAATTTATTAATTGTTAGAATCCCATCATTTTTAGAGTGATACGGTGTGTAGAGTCTATATACCAAGTGAGAATTGCGCAATATCATCAGGACTTTGAGTTATTTTGGGTTATGTACCCTAAACACCGATTTGTCAAATGAGCGAAACTTTACATATTTAGCTGACTGCAGATTATAAAGCTCAACATGCACCTGGAGTCCTTTCATTTAGAGGTAAATTCGAAAATGATTTGGATATATTTAACGTTTTGTAGCCGTTTTTTCTTTTTTCATTCTGTAAAATTGCGAACTTTTGGGATTTCAACTGAGATCAACGTATAAAGGTCAATGGTTGGATTGCGTGTATTATTAGGTTAGCGTTATTCATTGTGTAAAATCCGTAAACCAAGCCGGAACTAGTCAATTACTTAAGGATTTGGTGATATTTAAGCCATTTTTTTTCCATTCTGCCAAACTAGCGAGCTTTTAGAATTTCAACGGGTTGTAGGCTATGAATGTCAACATGGATTCATGGTTGGAGTCTTTGTATTCATAGGATGATTTGGTATGTAAAAACCGTAACCGAAGGCGCAAGTGGCGCATTACATAAGGATGTTGAGATATTTAAGGTAAAGAGCCGTTTTTTCGATTATATACAGAATATATATATGTACCACCTTGTTACCCCTAACTACCCAACAGCTCATATCGTATAGTTTTTTTTGATAGAAATACCCAATAATAGTTTTAAAATAAGTCAAAATCTTAGCTTACCAAGTGGACAGATTTTGAATTACCAATACCCGAAGCGATGATGAATAAATACTTCTCACTTCTTTTTCCGTTTCATATTAAAGTATGACAAGTAATGCCTTTATGCTCGGATTTGATTGAATTTATATCTAACTTAACTCAAGCATACTAGCGATCAACCTGCTAGACAACAATTAGTCAAGAAGACTTCGAAGAACACGACCCTGCTATCTTGTTAAAAAATGTCATAGAACTCTTAGTATTCCGACCTCTACACTGAAGCAATGGGTAATGATAAACATTTTAATTTCGACTATTAATTTTAAGTAATTAAAATAAATAAATTAAATCCAAGATGGACAGATCTTTAATATAGAAAACAATATATTAAAACAATATATTATTATTAACTTAGTGATACAGCAAACCGTAGCATTCTCAAATTAAGAAATATCAAATTGAAACCAGGAAAATATAATATATAACTAATCTGTAGTCTGGTGGCAGCGTCTCCCATCTGGGGCTGGCTTGAAACTTGTATTTATAATGTAAGAGATGAAAACAGTAACTAACAGAAACGTTCAAATATTTCTTAAAAAAGGAACCAAAAGATTAGGGTTCTTCAAGTTGTATTTTCATAGTTCGTTATTGGTCCAAGATGCTGAATTGGCGAATCAAGATGAGTTTCGACAAAAAAAAGATGAAATGAATAGACCGTTCATAGGATAGGAAATCGTAAATCCAAAGATGAGTAACGATAGAGAAAGAGATGAATTGAATAGACAGTTCATAAGAGAGTATCGCAAAGTCCTTAACAGTTAGCGCATAAGGCACGAAAAGGGTCGAGCAGTGCATAGAGGTCGAAAGTCCGAAAAAAAGTTTTTCCTTTCTAAATAAAATATTCAGCTCAAAATTAATGTCCCTGCTGCTTGAGTAACATTTGTACTGCATTCCCTTTAAGCAGTGACTCTCTCGCATTCCTTCAAGTCCTCGAAAACCCCTGCCCCCACAAGTGTATTTTTCTGCAAGTGTATCCAAAACACGTGGGTGCAACTTGGTTACACAAACAACGATTGGCGCGCGCATTTAATTAGTGGGGAAAAACCTTAAGCATAATCCAAATATTTTTCCAATTAATTTCACCTGACTTCGCTGTAGAACGCAAAAATTTTCATTGTAATTATTTTTTTCCTCGCATAGTTTTTCCTTTCGGAATATTTTCTTTTCATTTTCTTCCACGCTCAAGCACTCCTCGCTCTCCCCGCTCTCTCTGTCTCTCTCCACCGCGCGTCTTCCTTCAACTGCTTTTTGCTGTTTTCCTTTTTGGTTATATCTTATTTTACAGCTAACTCTTGAGCAAAGCTTGTTACCGTTAGTCGGCACCGTTAGCTGGGTACCGTTGCCTTGGCTGTTTTGCCATTTATCTGCGCTGCTTTATCTCATTCTTGGTTGGTGGGGAACATTATCTATCTCACTCACTCGCAACGTTGATGCTATGCATTTCTTTGCGTTTCTCATAAGCGCCGCGGGTTGTAATTTCAGTTGTTGCTAGAGTTTTCCTTGTCGCGCTTGTGCTTTTGTTGTAGTTGTTCTTGTTGCCATATTTGTTGTGCTGCTTCTTGCTTCTTGTTGCTTTGCGTGCAACAATTCTAATTATAAAGCAGCAAACATCAGTTAAGAAAGTAGCTGCAAGAAATTTAATATGTTTTGTGGGTTTTTGGTCATATTAATGCGGGTTTAACAGCTTTTGAGAAATTGCGAAATATTTCAGATGAACAAGTCGGGAATTAAGCTAAATCGCTGTTTTTTTTTGGTTTGTCAACTGTGGGGAGCTTAGTTTCAGGGAGGTAAAATATAGTTTTAGGGAGTTTTTTGATGGAATTGTAAGGGAGAATACGCAAAGTGGACTTTTGAACTTTTGAGAAGCAGTGTGTGGAAATATGTTAAGCTCTCTTACGAAATGTTTCGAAGTAGCTATACATTTGTATCTTGTAGCTCAAGTATTAGGTTGCGCAAAAAGTAATTGCGGATTTTTTAAAAGAAAGTAAATGCATTTTTAATAAAACTTAGAATGAACTTTGATCAAATATATAATTGCCATTTTGTTCGATAACCTTTTGCCATCTTCCTGGCAAATTTAGTATGCCACGCTCATAGAACTTCTGGCCTTTAACTGCAAAAAACTGAACCAAGTGCGATTTTATAGCCTCATCATTGCCGAAAGTTTTACCATTTAAGGAGTTCTGCAAAGATCGAAATAAATGGTAGTCTAATGGTGCAAGGTCAGTTCTATATGGTGGATGCATCAAAAGTTCCCAGACAACGAGTTGGATTTTGTAAAGCTAAATGGAGGTTTCTTTACCAACTTCGATCCCAAAAGCGCATCATATCTTGCTTTCTTGCTTTTCTAATTTGTTAAGGAATATAAAATATCCCAATGCCCCACAAGATCTGCTGCTGATCTCAATCTTTGCAGCTGCCTGCCCTTCCTCAAATAACCAATTCAAAATTAAAGAGCATCATCAATATTAAAAATTCACAATTCCTTTTAAATTCTCATAAATAATGAGCAAATGATTGATGTGAGCTCTTAGCTCAAACATAAACTGCCTAACAATTTCGACAACATGGTGCATCCATTAAAGCAGCGTAGCGCTTGATTTTCCAAAAATAGTCCAAATTGATGGGTTGCTTTGGCATAAGCCTGCCTCATCATACACTCTGAATTATGCCCTTTCATTTAACGTTTTTATTGCAATTTCAATGTAAATTTTAGTGAACCTGTTGACGGCAGCCAAAAATGGCGCTAATAAAGAGTTTTGCGGCGCATATGAGGCATGAAAAACCGTAGCTGAGTTTTTGAGGTAAGACTAGGCATGTCAAAGGTTAAGCCACAGCGCCAAAAAATTTACATATCATGGATCAAACAAACAGACAGTTGCAAAAACAGGACAACAATATGGCTGACAGTACATACATATGCATAAATTTTACACACAACTGAATAACGTATACGTAATATATGTGCATATATATGCGCGCGTGTGTGTATTATTCACAGCAAACGCATCACGTGTGGGAGGATGGCGCATTAGATAGGCGTGGTCGGGCAAGCTGGCAGCGAGCAACATTGCTGGCAGAGGAGCACAACTGACAAGCGTTGAGCTGGGCGTGCAATATTAGCAGCATATGAAAACCATGGCAATGGGCTGCTGGCATGAGCTGTGTATGGCTTGGCCTTAGCATGAGTTGCAGGAGCATACAAAGAGGAGCTAAGACGATGAGGAGCAACGTCATTAATCTTTATTTGCGACGGCGAACGCGTGAATAATTTTCTACCTAATAATAAATCATTGGCAATGTGCATTAGCCGACTGTCGCCCATCTGACTACAGACAAACGTGCTCGCAACGGAAGTGCAGAGTTACATGCTTAAATGCTTATCAAATTTTTGTATACATTATGTACACATATATATACGTGGAGTAGGGGGCACACATGATCCAAAAGACATTTGTATATCATGTATTTCTGCCGTTTTAGCATTTTCACTAATGAGCATTAATTAATTGCCTCGGCAAAACAAAGCAAACAAAATGCTGCCACTCGGCGCCCACCACGCGCGCCAAAACGGAAACAAAAACAATGACAACTTTACTGACAATAACAAATCATGTAACGCCTTTTATGCTAACGCCTTTTGTGCACAACAAAAAGATACAGCCACCAAAGACACTTTTGTCATTTAAAGCTGACTTCAGTTTAAAGCAGCAAAATGTAAGAAAAAATAAAAACTCGAAAAATTTTCATAGCATACACAAAGGCGCACACTTGCGGAATGCCTAATTAATTTGAGCTTTTATGCGGGCATATAATGTATACATATATGTATTTGCATACACACACACACACACACACACACACATGTGCCGGAAAAATCTTAGCAAAGCGTCTGACAAGTCCTGCTTACAAGTGCAAAAATTTAATTTTCATAAATGAGCTGGCGACACTTAAGCAAAAAACGTTGCGTATACGACGCGTATGACAAATTTTTGTTTAGACTGTAGCAAATGTGCTATGGTGTGTGCGTGTGTGTGTGTGTGTTGGTGTGTAAGTGCTGTTGTGTGTGTGTGGAGCACATTGTATATTTCAGCTCCCTGTTAATGACTACACCCACACACACCACAGAGCGCAACACATCACACATGCATGGTAATATGCGGCGTATACGTAATATAATTTGCTTGTTAGCAAAAACCAAGTGCCATGTTTAGCGGTTTGCATATATAAAGGGTGTTTTTTTTTATGGGGCAGCTAATAGTAGTAGGTTGCAGCATAAGGTATTATAGAATATTTTTGGGTACCTTTACTACAGTAAAACTTGCTTATGACGAATTTTTAACAGCAAAAGCTATATATATACTACATAGTATATAGAAATATGCCAAATAGTTATGCAAACTATGATTATTATCTACAGTAGATAGTAAGTCAGCTCATAAGCATAATCTATAAAGTCAGTAATACTTTAAAAATTGGCCAACTCGTCGCTTAAATAGTAAGAAGTCTAGACAAGAACAGGTCAAATTCTGATGCAATCACAGTGGATTCTTGCTTGAGATCAAACCATCAGCTTGATTCTGGCAAGAGACTATCAAACCATCAGCATGATGCTGGCAAGGGACTATCAAATCATTACCATGACCCTGGCAAGAGACTGTCAAATCATCAACATGACCCTGGCAAGAAACTATGGAATCATCAGCATGACCCTGGCAAGGGACTATCAAACCATCAGCATGATGCTGGCAAGGGACTATCAAGCCATCAGCATGACCCTGGCAAGAGACTATCAAACCATCAGCATGACCCTGGCAAGAGACTATCAAATCATCAGCATGATGCTGATAAGAGACTATCAAACCATCACCATGACCCTGGCAAGAGACTATGGAATCATCAGCATGACCCTGGCAAGAGACTATCAAACCATCAGCATGATTCTGGCAAGAGACTATCAAACCATCAGCATGACCATGGCAAGAGAGTATGGAATTATCAGCTGGATCCTGGCAAGAGACTATGGAACCATCAACATGGCTCTGACAAGAGTATTAAACCATCAGCATGACCCTGGCAAGAGACTATCAAGCCATCAGCATGATTCCACCAAGAGACTATCAAACCATCAGCATGACAAGAGACTATGGAATCATCAGCATGATCCTGGCAAGAGACTATGGAACCATCAGCATGGCCCTGACAGCAGCACAAGGTATGATAGAAATTTTTTGGGTACTTTTTCTACAGCAAAACTTGCCTTAGGTAAATTTTTAATCAGAACATTGAATACTTTATATTAGAATAATTTTATAGTTGATGAGATATTTTTAAAATTCGGTTACTTAATATAACAATCGTTTCAACCCTCGATTATATTTCAAAAGTATTTCAAGTAAATTTTCCAGCTAAAACATCTTCCAAATAAATGCGAACGTTTTTTCTTTTGATTCATAAAATTCTTAAATTATTTAAACGCGTTGAAAGCAAGAAAAAAATTATATCCAAATCTAAAAAGAGATTAGAAGAGTAAATGAAAATATGTAGGGCTTATGCTTTTGTGAAAGCGGCCACAACAGCTGCACATTTCAGCAAGATATTACAAAAATTCGTATATTTTAAATAAAAAACATTCCCAGCGTTTTATTACAAAGTTTTTCAAGTAAATGTTAAAGTTAAAAGATACATCGTACATATATTATAGAAAATGTCATAACATTGCATTTTGATATGTTGAGCATAAATTGGCAAAGAAATGTGCTACGAAATATGGCACAGAATCGATCATCATAAATCAAGATAACTATCATCTTGGGGATATTATTCACGAATTAAGTAGTTCTGTAAAAAAAATGTATTGTTTTGAAAATAATGAACAAAAATTTTCAATAGAAGAGATAGCGGGTGTTAAAGTTAGAATATAAGAATGAAAAAAGAGGTAAAGCTGTAACTCTGTAGAGTGCTTCCTCACTTGAAAATCAACATAATCTACCAGATGAAATTATGTTTTCAAAGTTTATTTCACAAAACTTACTATAATTCAATAAAGTTATAGGTTTTAATATACGAATAAAAAAAGAGTCAACAAGGAAGCGCACATTTGCAACTTAATTTACTAGGCGAATTTTCAAAATCAATTTCCCACAAACTCTTCTGCATAAGCATTGCTCAAAAATATATTTCTAAAACTGCTTTAAATATTGAAACAAAAGTAAATGATTTGCTGCAACAAAAGAAGCACCCTATACAACATGTAACCAAGCTCCGCGAGTTCATGCAGTTTGGCTTTGTTTGGCACTGTAGCTGGTTTTTATCTATAAAATTTTGTTGGCACGTAGCGCACTTTAAATTCAACAAATGACAGCTGCAAGCACCCGAAACTAGAGCTTAATAAAGTAATTGGCTTAAATAAATGAAAATTTTACTATTTAAAAGTAGCTGACTGTAAACTTTACTGAGCGAGTGCATGTCTGCCGTAGCGCACAGGTAAGACAATAGCTGGCAATTAACACATGCACAGAATATTTAATTTAGTTAACAATTTTACAATTGTTGCATAATTTGATTGTCGAACTTTGTGTACGAATATTTACTAGATAAAAAAAATGCTATTTTATGGGCCAAAAAATGCCAGACAATTTGGTAGCTAGCAAATTTCATTAAGTTTGCTGAATGGCAATTTTAATTAAACTCTGAGCACAGACACCTTACCTCTCGAAACATAAGCTTGCAGCCTACTAACCATCTTGTGGTTAGTTGTCTATTTTTCGGCCTGTCAACACTTTGCCTTTTAAAATATGGCCCCAAAAATGTTTTTGATATACAAGCATTTGGCAGCTATCTCCCAGTTGCGTGTGGCAAATGGCAATCCAATAAAATATTTAAATGTGCAATCAATAAATGTGTTCAACATTTCACTTGTCGGAAATACAGTTAGGGTTATTTTGGCCTGCAACAGTCGAAAAGAGACATTTATTTGATTTGCACTTGGAATTTTTAGGATTTTTAAATTGTTATATGTTAAATTTCTGTTGCATTGCGGTCAATTGCAGTGTCAAAGTTGCAAATATTTTCAATTAAAAAATTGTTTGCTGCCAAACGCCATAACTACTACAACAAACCTGGCATACATTGCGTATACATAACAATTTTGTATTGCATCTTGTGTCGATTTAATTGTGCGCACAGACAGCAGGTGTTGTTTGTGGTTTTTAGACGAAATTTATATATTTGCTGTACAATTTGGCCGAGAGATATATGTTTTTCGGGGGCAGAATTTCAAATTTGCAGTAAATTTGAATTGCAAACAATTTGCAAAAGCAAAATAAGTCAATGTGAATGAAGTTTCGTTTTTATTTTTTTTTTTTAGCTGCCGGCAAGGCATTTAGGCTTGCAAAGTTTGAGGCAGGCCTTGTTTGATTTGCAGTTGTTGCAAACTTGGTTTTTAATTGATGTTGCACATGGTTGTTATATTTGATTTGCTAAGCCAGCAAGGTTTTTGGTCTTGCATTGATGAGGATTTGTAAGGCATGCTGCTGGCATAGTTTGACCCTAATCCTGTACTGAAACCTGCATTTGTTGAGAGCATAGAGTGTGGAGAAATGTGGCCTTTTGAAATTATCTTAACATCAGCGCAGCTTGCAGCAAGTAAGTTGATGTTAGCCATACAATTTGCATTCAATGGGCTGTAATCAAAGGACTCGTACACATTGCAGTCTTGCAGCTATTTCGAAAATCAAGATATTTCGTTGGAAATGTTTGTAGCTCAGTCTTTGCAGCGGTTTTTAATAGAAATTTGAAACTAAATTTCGGACTGCAGTTTATGAGCTGTAAGAGTCAAATTGAATTACGTTTTGCGGTTGGTTCATTTTCCATGCAAACTGAACAAGATGGACTGAAAAAGCAGCAGCAGCAGAGGAACCATCCAAAGACCTTTGTTGAGAGAAAATCTTTATGTTTTGCAAGGCAATTGAAATGGGACCCATTACGCATAAAATGTGACTCTCTCTGAAAAAAGTAGATAAAGGAATTTATATTGACTGAAAAGGCAGCAGCAGCAGGGTAACGAAGCAAAGGCCTTAGTAGTTATGCACGGCCCATCAAATTTGACTTTTCATCAGAAAACTTGGCCAATTTCTACTACAAAGACAAGGGGTTTGAAACGAATTACGGATAAAATATGACTCTTCTTTGGCAACCTGACTCAAAGCTAAATCAAATCCTTTTTTCAATGAATAGGAGCTTTGAAGCAAACCTGCTCATGGCTATTCAGCTTTTAATTATAATATATGTTTCGACTTTACCAACTGGAGTAGCAGCTCGCAAAGCAGGGCGCTGGCGAGCGTTAGTAAAGATGGCTGAAACCCGATAAAGGGTTGTGATGGTCAAGCAAAGCAGAAAGAATGAATATATGTTTCGACTAGTTTGTTAATATAAGCGACTGAGTCGTAAAACTAGCCGCCATCTGTGCTCCCACTAACATTTACTTCCATTAAATAAAATTTTGATTTTTTTTTAATTAAATTGGGTCAAGTTGTGCATTCCTCTACGCAAATCCGTAAAGCCTTCTTTTGGAACTCTAAGGAGCCCAAAGTTAGTAGTCAAAATAATCCATTCCCATTACTATTAAGCTGCTTTGATATAAGGGAACTTTTTTAGGCGGTTATCCTAGAGAAGCTTAAAAGTTGGTGTTCAGTTATGAACCGAAGCCCAGCGCAACACAAAAAGCGCTATATTTCAACTAAACTTGTCTAGCAGTCTTCAAAGCAATGATGGGAGCATGAGTCATGGCAGCAGAAATTGTTGTCACTAATCATAGCTCACTTTCTCATGCTTACGTGAATCTCTTTGTCGTTTTGCAGCTCTTTGTTGCTTTGCATCTCTTGGTCGCTTCGTATCTCTTTATCGCTTCGCAACTGTATGCCGGTTCGTATCTCTTTGTCGCTTCATATCTCTTTGTCGCTTCATATATCTTTGGCGTTTCGTATCTCTTTGTCGCTTTGCATCTTTTTGTTGCTTTGTATCTCTTTGTCGCTTTGTATTTCTTTGTTGCTTCGTATTTGCTAGTCGCTTTGTGTCTATTTAGCGCTTTGCATTTCTTTGGCGCTTTGCATTACTTTATCGCCTCGCAGCTTTAGTTCAAGCGCTGCCGCTAATATCTGCTTGTCGCTTTGCATCTCTTTGTTGCTTAATATCTATTTTTCGCTTTGCATCTCTTTATTACTTTGCATCTCTTTGTCGCTTTGCATTTCTTTGTCACTTTATATCTCATCGTCGCTTCATATGTCTATATTCTTCATATCTCTTTGTCGTTTGGTATCTCTTTGTTGCTTCATATCTCTTTGCCGCTTCGTTTTTTTTTTTTGACGCTACGCATATCTTTGTTGCTTCGTATCTCTTTGTCGCTTTATATTTCATTGTCGCTTCATATGTCTTCATTGCTTTGTATCTCTTTGTTGCTTTGCATCACTTTGTCGCTTCATATCTCTTTGTTGCTTTGTATTTCATTGTCGCTTCATATGTGTTCATTGCTTTGTATCTCTTTGTCGCTTTGCATCTCTTTGTTGCTTCATATCTCTTTGTTGCTTTATATCTCTTTGTTGCTTCGTATTTCCTTGTAGCTTCCTATCTCTGCGTCTCTTCGTTTCTCTTTGACGCTTTGCATCTATTTATCGCTTCGTATCTCTTTGTTGCTTCATATCTCATTGACGCTTCTTATCTCTTTTTCGCTTCATATCTCTTTGTCGCTTCGTATCTCTTTGTTGCTTCATATCTCTTTGTTGCTTCGTATTTCTTTGTAGCTTCCTATCTCTGCGTCGCTTCGTTTCTCTTTGACGCTTCATATCTTTGTCGCTTAATATATATTTGTCGCTTTGCATCTCTTTGTCGCTTTGCATCTCTTTGTCACTTTATATCTCATCGTCGCTCCAATATGTCTATATTCTTCATATCTCTTTGTCGTTTGGTATCTCCTTGTTGCTTCATATCTCTTTGTTGCTTCGTTTTTTTTTGACGCTACGCATCTCTTTGTTGCTTCGTATCTCTTTGTCGCTTTATATTTCATTGTCGCTTCATATGTCTTCATTGCTTCGTATCTCTTTGTTGCTTTGCATCACTTTGTCGCTTTATATCTCTTTGTGGCTTCGTTTTTTTCATTTTGACGCTACTGCATCTCTTTGTCGCTTCATATCTCTTTGTTGCTTCGTATTTCTTTGTAGCTTCCTAACTCTGCGTCGCTTCGTTTCTCTTTGACGCTTTGCATCTATTTGTCGCATCGTATCTCTTTGTTGCTTCATATCTCTTTGTCGCTTCGTATCTCTTTGTCGCTTTGCATCTTTTTGTTGCTTTGTATCCCTTTGTTGCTTTGTATTTCTTTGTTGCTTCGTATCTGTTAGTCGCTTTGTGTCTATTTGGCGCTTTGCATCTCTTTGTCGCTTTGCATTACTTTATCGCCTCGCATCTTCAGTACAAGCGCTGCCGCTATTGGCGCTCACTTTGAATCAAATTAGAATTAGTTCTCATGGTATACTTGGTGGTTGAAATCTAGTTACCGCTAACCCGCACAGTGCATTGGTTTTACAAACCAACTAAGTTTAAGTCGTAAAAATAAGTTTCAATAAACATTATTAATAATTAAGGTTCCACAAAAAAAACTGCTCTTTAATTGATTTCTCATAATTAAACTTATTTTCAAAGAAAATTTTACTATTTAATAAAAGAAATTTTATTTTTCCTCTACCAAAGCTCTTTAGTTTCTTTGCTCATACACTCCAGCTGCTTATCTTTTAAAAATTCCAAATAAAATTCGACAAAATTAATGAGAAAACGCTTATAGTCGCTGCCCGCTCAATGCTGCAATAATTTGCAGTTGTTAATTTGTTTTGTTGCTCTTATTTATCCAGCTGTTACTTATCCACTTTTCGCTTTTGCACTTGTTATGCTTAAGTCTGGGTAAGTACAGTCTGCACTTAACTATTTCGTGTTTATCTAAAATCCACGCGCTGCTTTTGTGTGCCACCCACAAACCCACTGCTTATCGCTAACCACAAAACTTGACTTGGACTTTATTAAATTTCATTTTCCAACTTGTTTCCTATGTTAATGGTTGTAACAACTGTGCATCCACAGGACTCTGCAATTCATATTGATGGGCAAAAACAAACATAAAATAACTCAAGTGTACAATTAGAAGGACTTTCATTGGCATTTGGCAACACTAACAAGTTGTGTAGGCCAACAGCCATGGGACGCCCCACATGGAGAGAGAACACAAACAATAGCAAGCAACCGAATACACTTCATTAAATATCCAATAAGTAAACGTCAAATTAGTAAACATAATTTAATGACGTTCATGCTTATTATTTACCGTAAAATTACCATACTTGAAACAATGGCTTGTGGTACCTGAGCTCATGTGAGCACAGTGGGTCGTAGTTGGCAATTGGCAAAGCAGGGGCGTCCGTTTGTCATGGCCAAATAATGTAAAGTAAAGTAGTTGGCGCCAGCAAAAAGTCAGTTTGGTTTATTTGGTTTAAGCAGCAAGGCAGATCATAAAATTTCTTAGAAATCTAAGCCTTACTAGGAATTATTTCATATGTACTTGAGAAAAAATCTATTTTAGGATGGGGCCCATTTTAATAAACTGCTAACTTTCTAAGATCTACTTCATAGTTTTGTCCTACGCCTACTTATCTACTTATTAAACTTCTCAAATAAATTTATTCCACCAGTCTGCATGCCGTACCACTGTGCACTTGCATTTGGGGTCTGCAAGTGGGGCTTGTGTACGCAAACTCTGGTTTGTGTAAATGTAATCGATGCTGGTAATAACTATTGCATAACAATTGACCGATCAAACTGACACAAATGCACAAAATAACAGCCAGTTATATTGTTATGGCAACAACAAGAACTGAATAACTCGAACATCCCACCTCCCCCCACTTTTGTAAATTTCAATTACAATTCAAAGTGTTTTGATATATGATACAAGAGTTTCAAAGCCAATTGCATTCATCAGCTTCGCAGGATAAACTCATGTCCTAGTAGTTGAACCACTCAAGCTTTGTAATTTTAATTAACTTGCTGCAACTACAATATCTGTAGAGAGTTCCAACAAGCTCGAGAACTTGTATAGTATCGTCTTGCATATAAGCGAAATGATTGATGTACAGTTGACATCTTTGAGCTTTGGGGAATCTATTGACAGAAATTGTATGAAAATTGCAAAAATGCCATTTGCTGCCACCATTTTGTTTATTTTATGCTCATCACCAGGGGCAACAATTTGGCGGCTGTGCATTTTGCATAATTTATGATATTTACAAAGTAATTGTAAATCAACAATTATAATCAAATATTTATTGATTCGACTAATGGCATTTGGTTTGGTCATTTTTGCAATATGGTTGGGCAGCGTTCCTGCTATTATTTGCATAGGGTGTTTTTTTCGTTGTTGTCGTTGTTGTTGTTGATTTTAAACAATTGAGCAGCAACAATAACAAAATGTATAACAATAGCCTAGCGGTGTAATTAATTAGGTTCTAGCAGGACCACAAAATATGTCGAGATTGAAGGGGAAAAAAGAAACATATGCAAAATTTGCTACATTTTGTATTACGTAGAATTTTTAAATATTATTCGGGTTTTGGGTTAGAAATTATTGATACTTTGTTTAATATTTGGAAAATGCGTTAAATTAAATAACAGCCTAGTTTTGTTGGGATTGTCAAGTATAAAATGGTTAAGCTTCTAAGTATAAAATGTTTCGACATTTCTTGACAAAATGTAAATAATTTTAGAAACTTCAAATTTTCTGAAATACAATAGTTTGGCTTTAAAAAAATTTTGTACTTTTATAATCGAGTTTTGTCGCTTTAGCAACTGTGGTGTAGAAGCTGGATCACTGGGTATCCTCATAAAACAAGTTCGCCTTTTAAACTACTAGCGCCATCTACAAATTACTTGCTTTCAAAATGTGTTGCACTGGTTGCCCATTAGATTGCAAATCGAGAGCTTAATTCTTTTCTCAACGCTCTGTGGTACAAACTCCGATAGAGCTGCCCAAAAATCGATTATCGACTTTCATATTTAGTATGTGCTGTCTTATACAGAGAAATAATAGTATAAGTTATGGATCGGGTTGCCGACCGTGCACGAGATCGCAGAGTCGTAGTTTGTTGTACACCTGCGTTTTTCGCTTTTCCGAGTGTAAATTTCAATTTGTCAAAGTCATTAAATCAATCAATTTTTTTTTTCAAATTAAAATAACAGATTTGTATTTCTTGACTTCGTAAACCCAAAGTTTCCGAACTGAAAGTACCATTTATGTCAAATTAACCCCCATTTTGGGTCGGCCATTTTATTTTCATGAATTTTGATACCAGAATTGGATTTCTTGACTCAAAGAACCCTATACAAGTGATTTGGCCAGCTTTTTCGGCTCTAGGATCACTGTACATCATTTAAAATTGACTATGGTCCGATCAAACGTCTGGCCACCTGAAACTAGTTCGATATCTGCCCTCTCTCCAACTCGATCTTTTCTCTGTGCTCTGTTTTAGTTGGAAATCCTTCCGCTGTTCACCTCAAACTAGATTCATATCTGTCCTCTGTTTACCTCGTACTAGTTTGATTTGTCCACTTTGGAATAGTTTAATATCTTTCCTCTGTCCACCTCGAACCAGTTCGATATCTGCACTCTCTCCAACTTGATCTGTGCTTTGTCCACCTTGAACTAGTTGCATATCTTTTATGGGTCCACCTCAAACTAGATTGATATATGTCATCTGTCCACCTCGTACTAGTTTGATATCTGTACACCTCGAACCATTACGATATTAGTCCTCTGTCCACCTTGAACTAGTTCTGATATCTGTCCAAAGGTTAGTACTCTGCCTTAATAACGTTTCTTTGAACGTTTATTTGAACAGAGCAAAGCTTCGGACTGCTGTTCATCCGGCGATAGCCAAAGCGAACTCTATCTCTAATGATGGCAAGTTGAACCACAGGTTCCTTGGGCATTGAGGGCAGGCTTTGGAACACCGCTTCAGAAAACAAAAACCCAGTAAGCACCAAGAATAAACCTCCGATGTGATAAGACTCAAAATCTTAGGACATTTTTGGATTGGGGACGACTTAGACTTGTGACACAGACAGCTTGGCCATGTTGTGCATATGGATGAAGAAGCTCTAGCAAATAAGGGCAACGTTACGAGGGACAAAGAAGCAACACGAAGGAGGTGAGCAAAACTTAAATGAAAAGTCCCAGTTGAGGAGCACCTATGTTCTGTGGGAGAGACTAGTATTGAAACGCTCAGCCAATAAGGAGTTCATTGCGAAAGACGAAGAAGAAAGAAAGAAGGCAGGCAGGAAATGAGTTGGGCAGGTCAGGTAGCGAAGGATCTGCTTTCCCTTGGAATTACTAGCATTAAGGCATAAGCAAAGCAAGGACGGCCGGTAAGAGTAAGTAAGATCGGCTGTAACACGACAAGGGGTCTTAATGCTCAACAAAAGTAGAGTAGACGTGCATACGCATGAAGAAGCTGCAGCAAATAAGGGCGTCGATTCGAAAGAAGTAGGATGAAGGGGAACAAAACTAAGATGGAAAGACCAAGTGTCGCAGGACTAGGTGGCTGCTTTTGGGAAAACTGATATTTAGGCGCACGCAAAGAAGCGCCCAACGCTGAGGTAAGTGAGCACGGCAACATATTTTATTGGCCAACTAAAGAAAAGTATATTTACCATCAAAAGCCTATTTCAAGTCTTTAAATAACTCTTACATCTTTTACATGTTTCCCTCATCTGAAGGTTCTACGGTTTCAATGACCACCTAACGAAAAGTAAATACCATCATAGCCCATTTAAAGTCCTTAAATAACTCTTATATCTCTTATATATATCTCTCATCTAATCGCTAGACCTTACTTAAACATTATTAAATCAACTCTTCAACACCTTTGATTGAATGCACTGTCCATTTTAGGAAAATTGCTGCACATCTTTCAACTACATTATTTTGAGCTCTTAAATATTAAACGAAATGATGGATTGCACATATTTCACACAACCGGAAATGCTCTTGTTTGGCTATAAATAGAATCACAGTCGCAACATATCAAAAACATTTTGTACAAAATCTTTTCAAAAAAATGATTGATTGTGCATGCGCTCAACTATTAAGCCGTAATCCATACATATTTTCATTTATGTGAAAAGCACTTCACCAGAAAATATTCCAAACTCATATATATATATAGTGTGCCTTTTATGCAATTAAACGCTTTAAAACTTATATGAACATACAAAGCGAGCCCCCCGACATGGTTATGTGGTATTACACCAAAAGGTATTATTATTATGCATATTATGCACACTAGACTGATGGCATATTAAAGTTCTCCTTTATTTGTTGTAGTTGCTGCTTGCTGTAAGGGGTTAATTTTATACTGACAGCAAAATTTCGAAAAAAGCTGAATAATTTTTTGGTTCGGCATTCAGCGAATTTGGATTACACTTTTGTTGGTAACAATTTGTAAACAATTGTTGAATAGAGGTTTGAAAAACGATGGATGGAGACAATTTCGCTTAGACATAAACGTTCCAGCTCCAATTTCGAACTAAAGTTCTTAAGCCGTATATATGCTCTTCGGTGTTTAAGTTGGGATCCTTACATTGAATTGCCATTCTCTTCTTGTAGTGTTTTGCTTGACGAAAGTTAAAGTAAACAACTGAAATCTATCGAAATTTTGGATTTTTACTTATTTTCTTGAAATGACACTGAGTTACAGCTTTATACATTATACTGCTTATAAAGTTATTAATATAATAAATCAAATGTCGTTCTTAGATGTAACATAAGGCGGCGTATATCCTTTCAAACGGTAGAGTAGGGTTGAAGAGGGTTACTGTCTTTGGTTTCTGTTATTTTCAGGAAACTCGTAAAAGATTAATATTTCAACTTTGCTTTGGCGCCTGACTACTTTTTTTTTTTAGCTTTGTAACGACTTTTTATTTTATTTCAGACATAATCTCAGTAATAGCTATTTTTGAAATATAACTTATGGAAGTAATATGATACATTTGAAAAGAATTTAAGCTAAAATAAAAATTGCTTGTACTACGCTCTAAGAATACTTTATAGAAATACGATCCAAAAAATTCCTGGACGAAAGTTTCAGAAAATAACTAAAATCGATTTAAATTTTTGTGCTTTAATTATTGTCACGATATATGATATGTATGCAGATTTATGTATATGAAGCTAATGAAGTTTTAATACAACAAATATTCTTCTAATGCCAACCACAAGCCAGCAAAAATCCTTTAACTGCTACTGTCTATGGTTTAGTTTTCTAGAATTCGTCGAAAAATATGTCTATTTATTTATACAATTTGGGGGTACAGCAAGTAGAGTTGACCTTAAGTTTAAACAATTTCAAAATGTTAAAATTGAGAAATATTACATGATGGAAGGACAAGGCAAATATCATATACAACCAATTCGTATTTCTAGCCTGATGGGTGCATTTTTTATAGATAGGCAGCGACTCACATCTGAGCTTAGGAACTTGGATTTACAATTTAAAAGATGAAAGCAGGAAAAAAAAAGTTTAGACATTTCTTAACTAAGAAACCAAAAGATTCGCGTTAACTAAGTTGGGTTTTCATAGTACTATTTCAGCTTTGAGATTGACTAACTAAATGAATTATGAGAAAATTTTTTATTTTTTTTTCAGACTTCTTTTTCATTCCAGATGGAGTAAGGAGTATTTAAATGAGATGCTAAAATGAAAATAGAAAAGTTTGATTTAATGGATATAAAGATTAGAAAAAATCAGATTCCAAGGATTCCCGGGCTAGATATTATGGGCATTAAAGTATAAAAAAATTCCGATGCAAGGATTCCAGCTCTCGCAACAAATTATGAATGAGCTAGAATATAGGGATAGTTAAGGTCAATTAATTGGATTTATATCATAGCTTCATTGAAAAAAAGTTAGAAATAAGTCAATTATTTCCATACTATTAGTTGGTAAATATATTTTGCAGAAAATAAGTAAGACTTGCGTTCAGCATTAACGGATAAACTCAGGAGTAATTTTTATTTTCACATATTACTTAAGTTCTTTTATGTCAGAGTAGTCGGATAGGTAAATTCATCTTGCGAAAAAGTTTCTTGGGCGCTTTGGTTTAGCGAAACAGCTTCTTCTAGTTTCAAGAATAATGCCGCAAAATTTAAGACAAAAGATACTCTTGTAATAGTGGCGCCTTTGACTGCTGCTGCTCTGTGCTTATTGTAGTTTCGTCGTATAAGATTCTCAGAATATCGAAAACGTTGCCTTTGCTTTCACCCAATCAATATACCCTTTTTTTAGAGTATATATAATGAGTATAAAAATGAGTAAAATATACTCAATGAATATTTTTGATGCGCTTTAAGCCAAAGCAGCTACTGTATGATTTTTTTTTTTTTTTGGCTGCTGTTATGCATAATGAGCTCCCGCACACACACACATTTCCCACACACATTCCCACACACACACACACACTCCCACAATACCCTGCCGAAATACCCATGTACCACATTCTGCTTATAGTCAAACCAATTTTCTAAAGCTTTGTAGACCAAGCCAAAATTTTTACTATATAAATTTACACTTAAATATGCATATTATATATACGCACTCATGTTCATATTGTTGCGTTGTTCATTATGTATTTAATTACGCTTTTGTGCATTTTACAACACTGAAACAGCAGCAACAAAAACTGCAGCAGCAGCAGCAACAAAAACAAAAATAGCAACTACTAAGCCACAACAGCTGCAAAAAAACTTTTATAAAGCAACCGAAAAACTACACAAAAACTAACGCAACATGTACACACTGGCACAGACAGCAGCAAATAGTTTTTTGGGGGTTGGGAGAGTGTGTACACACTCATTGTCACAAGCCTGCAAAATGCAATTAACTATTTTTGCAGCGCTTATCAAGCTGCTTACTCATCGACTTAAAGCGAGAAAATTTAGCATTTTTTGTGGGTGTTTTAAGAGGATAATTCAATATTGGACTTGGGGGATTAATTATTGTGAAAATATAAAATAAGCAAAGAAGATGAGATTGTAGAGTTGAAAGTTTATTGGAAGTCTTAATGGTTGATTTAGAAGAAAATTGTAGGGCTTCAATTAGAAAAGTCTAAAAACATTTTATACAAAAAATGTTTGTGTTTTCAAATGAGGTCTAAGGAACAAATTTTTGAAGTTTTGTAAAATTTTTCCAAATTTCTAAAATATATGGATTGAAAGAGGCTGCTTTTGTTTATTTCTTCACACTTTTGAGAGAGTTAAAATTTCTATGCAAAATATTCATGAATTATTTATAAAAAACCTGTATCTTCAATTTATAAAGAAGAATCAATTTATATGAAGAAATAATTAAATTTGCAAATAAGCTTTACGAAACTGATTTTTGAAGTTATATATAAGGTATGAATTTTTCAATAAATATTTTAAATATTTTAAGAGGCTGCTTTTGTTTACTGTTTTACACTTTTTTTGAGGACTTTATGAATGGACTTCAATTTTTCCAAAAAGCAACGATATGTATAAGTTTCTACGATTGTCTTATTCCCCAGCACTTTCAAATATTGGAAGTAGTAAGAAGAAATCCCCTTTATTTTTGCATTAAAATGGAAGGCTTAAATTACCATACAATGCTCCGATTTACGAAAAATGGCCGTGAAGCGCCTTGAACTACTCTGGTTTCCGAAAGTCGACCAGTTTGTACTGATAATTGCATCTAGCTAAACTTAGAGTTAAATTATTGCTCTTCACAATAGTCATGGCTCCAAAGGCGAAGCGCATAGGGAGGTTTTCCTAGATAAATAGCGTCTATCGAGCTAGCCATTTCGGTGCTAGGCAAATGCACCAGTGCTGCTGGGTGGAATCGAACCGCCGACCTGCCGATTTAGAGGTGAGAATGCCAACGAGGATCACCGACCTTATAGTTCAATAATATTAAAATTGAGAAATACTTTCAAATTAGAACAAGGAATATCTAATATAAATCTCAGCTATGTTCCTAGCCTGATGGGTGAATTTTGTATAGATATGCTGCATCCCACAGTTGGGCCTGTCTAGGAACTTGGATTTATTTTGTAAAAGATCGAAATATGAAGTAGAAAAGTTTGAACAACTCTGAACAAAGAAATGTTGGGTTTTCATAGTTCGAGATTGGTCAAAGATATACGACTTGGCGAATCAATATGAGTTTTGATAGAGATAGAATGAGTTGAAAAGACGAAAGATATGACATCGTAATTATTATAGGATAATTGGATCCACAAAGTAGTTGTTCCAAAAATGCTTGTGCATGTGATGGAAAATGCCAATAAAAAGGGCCCGTTTTTGTTGTAGTCATAAAGGGAATCATTGAGACTATGTTTATTTTTGGAAAAAGCTTAAACAATAAGTAAAAACTTCATCTTGATAATAATAAAATATATGAAATATATTGAAAATTTTTAAAGTTATGCGTCATTTCTCTATTGACGGCGCACCATGTAGAGGTCGAAAATTATGAGGACGGAATGACTATATTAACGAGTGCGATAAAGTCAACGAAACCAAGTAAGAGCTTATGCAGAAGTAAACCGTCATGGCATGCTCTAAGATGTCTTAGTGGCTGGAATTTTCCAAGGCGAAGATGGCAATCGAATGTTAGGATGACAGCATAACATGATTGCAAAAATATGTTGGGAATCAATATTAATCGAATATTTGTATAGTTCTTATTTTTTATAGCTTTAAAATAGTTAGTTCCAGCTTATTGAATTTGTAGAAAAAATAGCATAATCGTGAAACAAATCTAAAAGAGTCAATAAGGGCAAGATACCCATAGGTAGATGGCGACAGCACAAAACTCATTTTCATTGCATTTTTAAAAATAGCATAATCCTGAAACATTTTCAACAAAAAGTCTCAATAGGAGCAAGATAACATACATATAGATGGATGGCGCCAGCACACAACTTATATTCTTTTGTAGATATACTTAAATTTATTGAATATTATTATTTGTTTTGATTTACTTTACTGATTATGTCAATTTGAATTGAACGAAACTTGCTAATCCGATACTCTACTATTAAATTAATTACAAATCCATGATTAGAACAATATTTCCTTAGCATTTAAGCCAGCCAGCCCATCTACGCACCTAAATCATGATTACTTTTCAATAACTTAATTAAGTTTACTTGCTGAGCCAAATTAATAACATTTAGCTGCAAATTGTTGTAAGGTGTGAAAAATAGCTATTTGAAATGAAAATCAGCTTAAGTACAATTTTCCCATTTAAGCCAATAGAAATTAAATTTTATACACTAACTTGATGTAATACCTTACTTATGCCGCATTTACTGCAGCAAGCATATTTCCATACACAGTCACAGTTTATGGCAGCAGCACGTACAACAATTGGTTGCACACACAACCAACACATGCGCCTGGCATTGCACCCTAAGGGTAACTTCTACTCCAAATCCTTGAAATTGCTTATTCCTGCTTGCTTATTAGCTTTTGTTTGCCGCATTGTATTTGCTGTGTTGAGCTACGTTGTTAAGCTAATTCAATTATGAACAACTTCACTCGTAGCACACAGTAGTGTGTGTGTACGTGTGTGTGTGCGTGTGTGTGTTGCATGCAACATGCATTTGAAGTGCGCATTGGGTAGAGAATGGTACCTATTACACACCTGTATGCACACACTTGTGCGCATTTTCAGTCAGTGACGCATATGAAAAGCAGCCAATGCTTTTGCTCTCTTGGCCAGCAGCGGTAACTTTGGCGTCTACAGAGTCACATAATAATCAACATCATAATCATAATAATAATAATAAAAATAATATAAAAGCTACGTAACGTAACGTAACGTAAAGCATTTTTGCCATTTATTATACGCGGCAACACAAAAAAGAGCGGCTGGGCCAACGGGTCGGGCACGTAATGGAAATGAGTTAAAAAGTGTTGGCCTTTAGCTTTTCATATGCATATGCAGTCAGTCAGTCAGCTATATACGCTTATATACACAAAATCATGGGTGTAGCGGCTTAAGGGTGTGTATCTGTGTGTATGGGTGTGTATCTGTGTGTATGGTTGTGTATCTGTGTGTGTTTATGTATAGCTGTATTGGTGCATGTGCTGATGTTTTTATGTTTCACGTGTTTCGAGTGAAAATGAGTGGCACTAATTTGATATGACATGAAATTAAATTTAAATTATTTAACACATGCCTTTCCTGCGGCCAGTCGTCGTCACACACACAAGTGTGTGAGGGTGCGAAGAGTTCTATAGTATTTATTATTGACTGCTTCAGATTTCGTTTTGCATTACAATGCAATTTATCGTAATATGAGCAGCTGAACAATTTGCTTTAAAGCGATAAAGTGCGCGGTTTACGAATTATCGAGCAAGAAACGCCCAAAGCTCATCAACGTAAGCTATTGAATATTAAAAAAAAAACGGTTGCGGCATCTGAATTGGCTTAATAGAAAAGTCGAATAACTATCAATTTTCAAAATATTTCAAACCTTTATATTACAATATTAAGTTCACCTTTTTTGAGCGTTTTACCAAAAACCACTTCAACCAAATGATTTGCTTTCTGACATATACAAAAAGCGAGCTCTTTGTTTTGGCGTTTTACATCGCATTCACAAGCACCTCGTGCGACATAACTAATTTCAGCTCGTATGTTGTCCTTTAGCTCTTCTATAGCCTGCGGCTTGTTGGTATAAACTTTGCTTTTCAGAGATACCCACAAAAAGAAATCTGGCGGTGTTATATCTAGGGATCTTGGCGGTCAGCCAATACCAGCGTTATCGTACACAACACGTGCCCATAATTTCCAACGCTAATAATCGATTGCTGCAGTTGTTGCTGGGTGGCATGTAGCGCCATCTTGTTGGAACCAAACATTTTCCAGGCATTTTTACGCATTTGGGGGTAACACAAAGTAAGCCAACATCCAAATACTCCAATCGCCGTTGAAAGTCTAAAAAGGTCTGAAGCAGAACAGCCCAATTATGGTTTGCGAGCAGTTACTCTCCTGAACAGCTTCGATTATTTCATTTGAAGGGCGCGAGCGTGATTTTTAAGATAGCTTGGGATCTGCTACAAACCCGTGTTCAAAAAAATTTAAGTCTTATTGAGGTATTGTGTCGCTTTTGGGTGCAATACGGCAATGATATCTTCGGTGATATGTTTAGCGAGACATTTTTAAAATTTTACTGGACAAAACTTTACTAAAGCTTAATGGTGAAGCAGATCGGTTGAAGATCATCAAAGTTACTCGACTTTTCTGTTGACTCGATTCAAATAGCGCACTCGTTAGGTTTTCGTATTAATCTAAAATCTTCTAGGCAAATAGTTTTTTATGAGCCACGATATTGTTGTGGTATTTGTCTAGCACTATTTACCTAAGAAAATCCCTATTAATTAAAGATATCGCCTCTAGGATTCGTATATAAACTGTAGATCGCTGCGCTCTGCTTTTATACAGATATATCCGCGCTTCGCCTTTGGAGTAATAACCGTAGTCAAGCGAAATAAATTTATTTCTTTTATTTTATATAATTTTTAATGATATATTTATCGATTAAAAAATTCAATATACGCAGGTAGCTATAAAAATATATATCTTTTTCATACATAAATTTGCATTAATTTAAAAATTATAATATAATTCATGACTACAATAATTTCAGTTTAAATTAAATGGGGCAGGCGGTATTTATTTGCCAAATGTGAAAAATGCAAAAATCAAGTTCCAATATATGTCTAGCATACTTTTCAGCGTAAGGCTTTAAGTGCTTGTGCTGAGTTTAATTATGTTGCTTAATTTAATAAACAATTATTGCTTCAGATTTTTCAGCTTTGTATTAAAAACATTTTCCAATTATATGAAGTAGATTAAAATGAAATTAATCAAGTGTTTGCTTAAGCAAAATAAAATTGTACTTAATTTAGTTAATTTGTTGCTTTGACATAAAATTGAGTGATTGCTTGATTTCTAAAAGACTTAAAAAATAATTAAATTAAGCTTTTCAAGTTATATGTTATTTCATTCAAAAACGAAATTAAGGGTTTTTCACAAAAAAAACAAAATTTTGAAGCTGATTATTATTGCTATTTTTTTATTGAAACTTTCATAGAACACTTCAACCAAAACTAAACTAAAAATCAATAATTTGTCTACTAAAAAGTTAAGACAAATGTAAGAATTCATGTTTGTCTCCAGTAGGAGCCTACCTTCATAAGGTATCAACACTTTTTGTATAATCTCTATTAGAAAGGCATTGAAATCTACCTTATTTCTAATAATAATCAGATAAATATTGAAAAATGTATTACATAAACCCAGTACAGAAACAAAAACTAATTTTTTAAATGGAATTTTCCAATTCCACCTATGAAATGGTAGCCCACTTTCAAGTTTCACTCTGTGACTTTCGTACTTAACTTTTAAAAAGTACAATATGTAACGTTTTACAAAAATAAAATTTTCTTTCTTTCTTGCATAATTAGGAAAAGCCCCTTATAACAATAATCACAGTTTACCCAGTCTCATTATTTGATGTTTACAGATCTATCCTTTTTATTCAATCTTTCTTTTTTAATTAGGAATCACCCATTTCCCATTGTCACCCATTGTCAAAAACGCATTTTATACACATGCATTGATTGTTTTTTTTTATCATTTATATCGAAGAGAAACATTGTCAGAAAACAAGATATAGTAAAAGTTGCTTTTTTATCTTTAAATCTTATACAAGCAAAAGGTTTTAGATGGAAAAAAATTATCATAAATATCTATCTATTATATTGCGTGTTTCTCTCTTCAAGCATCAGTTAAGACGAAATCGTACAAAATCCTGCATCTTTATTAAATTTATATATATTTAAACAATATTTAAATGAAATCCTGCTGCAAGTTCATGAGGCTTATTTTCTTTGAGTGCTGATTGCGTAGAAGTACGCTGCTAGCTTTGAATCAAAAGCAATAACTTCAAGTTGTAAACCCTCAAAACGAGTCAGGTCTAAGACAATAAATGGCATGTTAGCCTCATACAGATTTAATTAATGTTAACACAAACGGCTTTGGTATGCACACAACAACAACAACA
The DNA here is from genome assembly GCA_035046065.1 of Chymomyza procnemis. Taxonomy (NCBI): domain Eukaryota; kingdom Metazoa; phylum Arthropoda; class Insecta; order Diptera; family Drosophilidae; genus Chymomyza; species Chymomyza procnemis. The sequence continues at coordinate 12,399,127 of JAWNOJ010000004.1, read as the reverse complement.
ATGACGTCAACAATTACAACAATAATGCAGCCAATGCAATAACTACAAATGGAGCAACAACAGGAAGGATAACAATAAATACAAATAGAAATTGAAGGCATTGAGTGCGCTACGTCCTGGGAGTTGCGATTTGTCTGTGCAAACGAAGGGCAGACATTAAAATGAATAACGACACAAAGACATGCATGCACACAGATACACGCTCACACAGATGCATGCTAACACAGATACACGCAAATGCACTTACTCAGCGTGCTTGCACACACACACTGACGCACTGCACTCGCAATGGCGGCGACCGCAGCTCGTTGACTGACAAATTCAAACTAAGGGACAGTTGGCCAAGTGACGTACTTGATTGCATATGTGTGCGTTTGTGGCGCTCGCTCTTGTGCGTTTGCTTAATGAGTATTGTTGCGAGTGTGTGTGTGTGTGTGTATCTGTGTGTGTTGCGAGAGTTTGTTTGTTGTTTGTCATGTCTGGCTGTGCCAGCCATTTTGTTTGTCGGCGCTTAAGTTGTCTGGCTTGGATTCATTGTAAACAACTTGGCTAACAACAATGGCCAACAGCTTAGAGAGCGTATTAGAGATGCGTTTGTATTGATGTGGACGACGCTTGTAAGCACATTTGTAGACAATCAAACTAACACACGCACACATTATACACCGTAAGAAATATTGTAGGAAAATAAATTGGCTTCCTTTTGGAATTTCAACACATTTATCAGACAAAAGAAGTTATGAAGTTTATTAATTGAAATTAGGTAAATATTAAAATTTGTATAACAGTCTATTAGTGCGATTAGCAGATGCAAGAAACTATCATATTTGATAAGCTGATAATTGACTTTAAGTTATGTGAAATTGAAGCACAATTTGTTTGTGGACTGCTATCAAAGGCCATTTAGGTCAGATCTTCCGCAACAGCATTGACTTGGTTGGGATTATAAGGTTGGCTAAGACGAAGTAATTTCTTACTATGCGCGGAAAAAAGTGCGATGCTTACAATGATTATTAATATTATGTCATCATCATTATTCAGTTCTACAACCCGGGCTTTCTTAACAATTCTTCTTCATTCGTCTCTGTTGTTCAGCAATCGCCAATATTGTCAATTAGGCGATTTCTTGGTTGACCTCTGTTTCTTGTGGAGAGTGTTGTGTATGCCAACACAAGCTTCTATGTCCATCCGTAGATTATGTGGTTTTCCATAAAATTGTAAACGAGTAAATAGAAGCTTATTGTGGGTCTCTGGTGCGTAGGGGTAGCGTACCCGCCTCAAACTCGAAAATCGATGGTTGCATTCCACCCTGCAACACTGTCTATCTGGCAGCTGTTTGCCTAAGAAAATCTCTATTAATTAAAGACACCGCCGTTCAGATTAAGCTATAAGCTATAGGTCCCTGTTCACTTCGCACAGCCATTTGTAGAGATATATATCCCCATGAGCGATCATCATAGTCAAGGGGAATAAGTTTAATTTATCCTACCTTATTTCAATAGATGTTTATGTCTCAATAAGATGAAACTAGATCTGTGTGTATCTGTTTCGACCGATCAGTCATGTAGAGAAAAATTTCGACCTTACAAAAAGTTGATTTCAGTGTCAAAAACAAAAGTGCAAGGCTTCGCTGAATCAACATCCTTGCCAATCGCAGAACAATTTCAGGTCGGTTACAATAATTAGGATTTTTCAAATGCATTGTTATATGTCAAACGGCGATTTTTCTCTACGGAACTGCTGCTTGAAAGACAAGAAGTAAAGGATTTTTGTAGCAGATCGTTACTGATTCTGTAAAGTGCATGCCATAATTCTAAGAAGAATTACATACTATGCCAAGCAAAATATGCATGGATCTTGCGCTGTTTTTGGTGGAACTAGGAGAAAGCCATCTATTTCGAGCCATCAATGGGAAAGGTGCCGATACTACAAGCCGTTCAAGCCGTGCGTTGCGTAAAAAAGCCAAAAATAGGCTGAAATGTTTGACATGGCGTTTTTATAGGTTTATTTGTATATTTCTTCTGATTCAGCTGAAAAAGTACTGAAAGGCTAAGTCTTAGCCCAACCACTTTATTCCACAGACTTTACTTCTTAAGATTACTGGCTGCTTCAACGAATGCAAGAGGAATTTTGGGTTTTACTGGTTTGAGATTTTTGCAGAAATCAAAAGACGGCACAGTTTTTGGATTGTAACATTACCAAGTAGATGGATAAAAGTATCCATGGACACTGTTGTACGTTTTACTTTAGTTCAATCAACCTTTTTTTGAATACAAAAAACGTATTGCTATTTTTTGTATTAAATTTGTAACGCCCAATTTCTTCCTTATTTGAAGTTAGCGTTTTCTTAATAAATTGTGATTGTTTAGGCTGTGAAGCTATGACTTCCGTGGTAACGTCTCAATTCTTCATAACTACTGTCACGTTAAGACAACGAGTTTTGTACGTCTTATAACATTTTATTCTCAAACCTTTCTTTTATGAAAATTAAAATACTTTATAGGCAATAAGTAGTTGTTATTATTGCTCTCTAACTTGGAATACTAAACCTTACGGCAGGATGACGCCAGTTACTTCAAAAATAAAGCAAAACTGTTTATAAAATATAAGAAAAGCACATATACAGATTTAAGACTTTTTCAAAGCCGCAATTTTAATATTATTTATAAAATTAATCATAAATTTTTATTTTGTTTTTTTTCAGCCAATATGTTTGGGTAAGTCAAAACAAATAATTTATAAGCATTTCATAAAATTTTTATATCAATAAATGGAGAGCGGCCTTTGAACGCCAGCTGGCTATTATTTTTGGCACAAAGTGTGAAGCGCGCAGGGAACGAATACCTTTCGTTAAAACTTTTTCCGTTTAGCGAAAAACTTAAACAATATGCATAGCAGCTTTAGCCATTTTATAATGAATTCGTAGACAATTGGTAGTAACTGCTTTTTTGACTTAGAGATTATATTTTTGCTTATAAGCGGTTATAGAATGAATATTCAGTCATACATTATTACAGTGCCGCAAACCTTTTAAAAATTTCATTAATTTCACAACAAATTTCTTAAAATTTTTCACTCTGTGCTTTTCGCGCAGTGTACCCACACACACTTAATTAGTGACATTAAAACTTTATTTCAATTTTAGGCACTTTAGCAAAAGTTTGCATGTAAACGGCTCATAAATTTTAGCAAATTAATTACCATTGACTTTTTAATTAACTAAACTAAAACCAAAAATCTACCGAAAATCCCTAAATACCGACCGCACACTTAACTCCGCCGTACACGTTATCCGTATATCTATTTAGCTTATGCCCAGGCTTCATTAATATCGCGTAAATATATTTAACGCATCAACTAATTGGTTTATTTTGTATTATATTATTATTTGCAATATAAATTCGCGAAATACGCAAACTGCCAGGCGATCGACCACCACATTATATGCGCCGCATGACTTCATGTGCCACAATTATGCATATAAAAACTGGGTAGGTATGCACTGGCGTACACAGTGTGTACCTACCTATAGAAAAGAAAAATATGCATAAATATTTTGCAGTTTTGGTTTTTCTCGATTTGCACGTCAGTAAAATTGTTGTGGCTGCTTTTTTGCCATATTTGCTGCTCGCTGGAACTGACCCAATATGATTTTTATCGCTTTTTACTTAGTTTTTCAATATTCATGCTGATGTCATTTTATTTACCTCAAAAGCCTCTGGCTGCCAACGTTTTTTTTTTTGCCTTTTATTATTATCGTTACCATTATTAGAGTTGTTGTTGTCGTTGGTGTTGCTGGAACTGATTTTATTGCACATGTTTTTGCTTTTGAAAGCAAAGTGCTCTGTCATAGTAGTAGCCGTCGTGGCAAGGCCGCAGCTTTATCGATTTTTATTACCCCGGCGCTTTCTATCTATTACAAACATCTTGATATTATTTTGTATCTGTATCTAAATGGTATATCTATGTATCTGCATATGTTTGCGATTTGCACGCATTAAATATTAAACTGGTCAAGGTTTTTTATAGTATTCGAATTGATTTGTTTGTTTATAATAGCTTATGGCTATTATTGTTTATAAGTAGAAGTGATGGGGCCTCGAACTTGATTGTTTAATATTTTCTTTCTGCTGAAAATGTTTTGATTGATATTTTGAGAGCAATGTGTGTATGAATCACTTGGGAAGTGAAAAATTAATGACGGCATGGCTTAAGTATTGGGAAAATTTTTTGAAATTGTAGAATTGTTGCTAGGGAGCTGTCGTTTAGTTGAGACGGTTCAGTGCAAATTCAATAAATGGGTTTTTCCAAAAAATTTTATACATTTTTTTACACTCTGCATTCAGTTGTCAAGTGCAGAAAGTTAGCTGCGGTCAGGGTTTCTCAGAAACACATCAAACTGCTGATTTGTTTATTAGTAATTTTTAATCCATTTTGAAAACAAAGTTGGCAGATTGTTGACAAAATCTACGCAGATTTATAGAAAAAATTGCCGACTACTTTAAAGATTTTAACATTTGGTAGAGATTATTTGAAAGTAAGAAGAAGAAATAATGACTATAAAGCAATTTGCATTCGGAAAGATTCTTATTTATACCAAATTGATAATCTGCTACACATTTGAAGAATAAACAATATTATTCACCAATATTTAATTTACCATCGATTTTTTTTAAATAATAATTTCAGTTAGCAATATGCGATAAGACCAAAAATTGTTTGGGAATTAAAGACAATACGATATTAGATTTACAAATTTACACTCAATTTTGAGTTTTGCAAACAATGTTTTTTGTAGAAATTGCAAATGTCTCGAAAAAACAATTAAAAAATCTAGAATAAAAAAGGGTTAGGATTAGGCCCAGCACAATCAGCCCTATATCACTTTTCTGGAAACCAACCGATTCTTAGCAAACTTTATAAAGCACTCAGAAGTACTACAAACCTTCAGAGTAGTAAATTTAGTCATATTATAATCAAAAACAAATGAAAGTTATAAGTTATATAATAATTTATAAATAATAATTTTTAAATCATCAAATTATTCATCGAAAATTTCTTGATTTTCTGAGTTGCTGCAAAACGCACATTTGGGAGTATATATATCATATATGCCTGATATTGAAAACTATGATAAACTTGCATACTTCCTACAAAAGTCGTTTTTTTAAAGTCATTTTTTTAAATCTGATACTACTTCTAAGATGTAGACCTACAGACGGTCAGACGAGCAGACGACCAAGCGGCTGTGAGTAAATCAGCTTTTCTAGGCACTCTGGTCATACTTTATTTAACTTTAGAGATCTCCAGCTTCTTCTGCTGGGTGCTACATATGTTTTCGGTTTTCTCGTTCTCAACATAACTAAATATATCATGTCATATATGGATATACCGTATGGTACAGGGTATAATGATTGTTAAACTTTTCTCTGGGATCGCAAATTAATGATTCCAAATTTTTGGAGATAAGAAAAAAAATCTCAAAAATAAAACAAGACTGCTTAAAAGCCCTCAAAAACGGTTTTTACTTATTTATTGGTTTGATCGATATATAATTATCGACCGTTGCGTGTGAACTCTATGACGATCGTGGAGAGACTGCACAATGCTCTGCTTGGTGTTGCCAGACGGTCGAAACGGCTTGTGGGTTGCCAGATGGATCTCCAACAAAAACAAATTTTGGTTAGTATATTTAATTTGTTGTATATAGGTTTTATTTAGGGAGAAGAATTCTGCAAAACGAAAAACTCTACCAGGCATATGACAGAGAACTAGTCAGTTACAAGCAACTATACTATCATAGTGGGTCTTAGAAACTTTAAGATCTTCCAAAGATTGATTGATCGGTCGGTGTAAGAAAGCTTTCCGTATGCATAGCATTGAGATCATCTGTTTTAAATGTGAGTGATGATATGATACCGGATGGAATGTTTGCTACGTGACTCTGAGACCACATACTCTCACCTAAGTAGAAGCCTTAATGAATAGAAAAGGGAATAAACAAGGGAGAATTAAGTATTTTTGGGAGTCTAGCTGAATCTATAAATGAAGATAATCGATTAATTTTAAGCAGCTCAAAGTAAGGTTTTTTTAGTTACGAAAACTTAAACAGATTTGAATTAAATCTATGTCGTTAGAGTAATACTTTAGGTTGCTCCAAGACCCACAGAGAGACTACTACTTTGCCACTTGGTTTTATTTTCGCTGAAAAATATTGAAAATCTTGTAAATAAAACGCATTTTATTTCGTTTTTCCCAGCTTTGCTTTTGTTTTGTAAACTTAATCGGTATATAATTTGTGTTTCATTGGACATTGAATCAATTAAAAATATAAATATATATTTTGTTTTCAAATTTATATATGCACACACCACTCAGAGGTACATATATATTCACATTTAAAAAAAATAATTTTATGACATATATAAGAATATATATAAGATATATATTGTATATAAATAAGATTTTTTTGTTTTTGTATATATATATATTGTAATTATATGCATTTGTTTTTATGTATTTTATACATGTTTTGTGTGTAATTTATTTGTGTTTTTTTTAATAGTTTGTTTGTTTTAGTTTGTTTGTTTTGTTTTAGTTTGAATGCATAAATGCGAAAATACACGAGTATATTATATACTTTAGCTATACATATATTAAGTATACACTTAGAGAGTTGGATTTGTTCAATAAATAGTTTTCATCTAGTTATAACATTAATAAAAAATACATTCTCAACAGTTGGGCTAAAAACAACAATTTGTCAATAGAGTAAAAGTACATAACTATTTGGTAATAATTATAATAATAATAATAATAATAATAATAATAATAATATTCGTTTTAAAGGTAATAGTTTTTTTTTCAATATTTTTTATATAACAACAACAACTAGGGCGTTATACATGGCACATATAGGTCAGATCAAAACGTTTGTTGCACATCTATATATAGTTTGATGTACTTCGAGTTACAATTTCTTTTGGACACTTTTGTCAGAAAATCAAAAATGTTGCGAGTTCTATTACAGGCTTTTGGGAATTCGATTCCCAGGCGAGACAATAAATAAAAAAAAGGAGCAGCTTTGTTTTAGTTGTACAAAGAATGCGCGAAATACTTGGTATTATTGCTTTAAGGCTGTGGTGCAATTTATCGTTATCGTTATCGTTATTGTAGAGCTAACTAAACACACATTCACACACAAACAGCTAGTTAAAACATCAAGTTAAGAGGCATTTGATGGACCACTTTGAGACAAAATTGTTAACCATAAAGCACGCTGCATTTACTACAACTTAGCTAGCGTCTCCCGCACGATGACAGCTGTACATCGTCTACAAAAAATTTGCAAAAAAGTTAACCAAAAGTATTGGTTCAGCTAATCCTTCTTGTGTAAAAAGTGCAGCACATAGTGTAGCACCAGATCGTAGCAGTACTTGTATTCGGTCATGTTCTCGACCAGCTGCGGACGATGTCGACGCACGGTCTTGACGGCCTGAAAGACATCAACCTCACCGTGCTGTATGACCTGCTCGATGCACGCATTGGCCGCACAATAAACACCCGCACGACTGCGTCCATCGGGCGAGACAACACAGACGGGACCATAGTCCACCTTGTTGCGCCAAATCTCAACCATATTCATTAGATACACCAGCGAATTGGTGGAGTTTGGCACCTTATGACCCATGGGCCAGCATGTAAGCTGAAACAGTTGGACGGTACGTGTGGGCGCCTTGACACCAGCCATCATCTCGGTTAGTGAGACAATTTTCTTGTTTATCTTGAACTCCCATTGCTTGATGTTGGTATAGCTCTTGGACATGACATAGTGCACGGAGAAGACAGGACCGTACTTCTCCATTTTGGATTTATTCGGCCAAAAGGAGGGAAACTGCTGTGATTGTGAGGGTGGCTGGCAGAGCACTACCACTGCTGAGCATTCCTGATCGTAGACAAGCGACCAAAATTCACCAAGTGTATGCTTCATGGGCCACTCGGTGACAATGTACTCACGCGGCTTGGTATAGCCGTCCACAAAGACTGAGTTTATATAATCCGTAAAGGCATTACCTTGAAACGAGGTGAGATACGGTCTGAAGTTATCCGGTGGCACGCATAGCACATCGCGATTTTTCTCACGATTATCGGCACGATGTCCGCCCGCGCAGTCGCCTATGGTAAAACGTGGTGTCTGCTTGCAGATCTGATCATACTCCGCCTGGTATTCGTTCATTTTAGTGCCCGAATTGCGTCGCGCTTTAGCCTTGAGACGATCACTTAACTCGGACACCGGAAACCAGGTCTTGCCGCAAACTATATGCTCCTCCAGTGTGTCATACACAAACTTGTATTGATCCACATTTTCAACCAGACCCTTGCGTGATTGACGCAACTTCTTCAGATAGCCAAAAACATTAAAGCACTCCTCCTCCTCGGCCAGCTCCAGATTGGCATCAATGGACATATAAACACCAGATCTGCCGCCACCATCATTACAATGCACGAGTATTGGTCCCTTCATATCGATATCATCATCACCTTTAATAATATTGCCCACCACCAGACGCACGCGTCGTCTAAACTCCAGCAGCGCATTGGAAAAGGGGCAGGAGTGTGAGTACCATTCGGTATAGTGAAACTGCAGTATAAAACGCTCATCCGTTATCTGTCCCTGTTCGTTCTTCTTGTACAGACGAAATGTGCGTATATGAAAATTGGCCAGCTGCTCCTCACCCACTATATTTATGTGTATATCACCATAGGTCTCGTGCACCTCCATATTGGGTGGCCAATACTGCACGCACATAACCTTGGCAAAGTCAAAGGTTTTGGTCAGCATAACTATGGCGCTTACATTCTCCTGCCAGACCATGCGCCAATAGGCATTCACCGTCTCCTCCACAGGACCTTGTGTGACAATATAAGCATTTGGCTTGAGCAGACTATCCACATAGGAGGCATTTATATAGTCCGAGTCCGAGACGCCTGGTAGTTTTTCAAGTACCACACGATTGTAATCAAATGGAATGCACTTGGGATTCTGATTCTTCTCTTGGTTGTTCTTTTTGAGCGCATGCCGGCAGGTATTTGTTTCCACCTTTGCTGCGGTTTGAAATTCAAGTTTATAGAGTACGGGAAATTTGCGTCGCAGATCGCAAAGTTTTAGAAAATGCCGCACATCTATGGGTGAGTTGGGTATGGTCTTGGACAGCGAATTGTTCTCATCGCGCGCCTCCAGTTTAATGCGTTCGAAGGAGAGCAGACCGCTGTTCAGCATGCTCAGCTTAATGGTATTGGGTATGGAGACAATTGCGCGACTTTTGCGCTGCTGTTTCTCGACGTCATCGTAGCGTGCGGATGACCTCGACCTGTGTTTGCTTTGCTTTGAATTGGACGTTGTTGTTGCTGTATTGCTGGCTGCTGCTGTCATAGCTGCTGCTGCTGCTCCGCTATCACTGCCCCCCTCGTGCTCTTCTGACGCTGTTTGCTGCTGCGTTGTCATCATCAATCACGGCGTATGGGGGTGGTGTCCGTAACGTCGTCGTCGTCGTTGTCGTCGTAGTCGTATATAGGAAGTAGTCGAAGCAGACGTTTTTCGATTAGTTCGATTTGCGCTTTAGTTTTATCATTTTTTATTTTGTTAATTTTGTTAGTAATTTACGAATTAGTAGACGTTTTAGTTTGTGATGTTCACCTTTAAGGGCGTCGCTCGTTGTTGTACAAAAAATATATGTAAATTCTTATAAAAATAATGCGAAAAGTATATTTGGTTTAAAGAATTTCTATTCTTTTTATTTTCACTTCACTGCGGCGACTGGCGACGACTGCTGGTTGCCTATGTTTTTTTTCGTCTCTACCATTTGCAGCTGCTTTTGGGGAAAATATGCGACTGACAGCCCCAAAGCTGCGTTGTTTTTATGCTTTCACCACGCAGTGGTCGTGGTCAAATGAGAGCATGAGAGCGCGCGCCCGTTGAAACTCACCACGTTACATGTGACTTGGGAGCTTCGTTGGGAAAGCACTCCGTGCGTGTGAGTGTGTGTGTGTGTGTGTTGGTGTTGGCGGCAGGCGCTCGCTTATGGACCAGAGCGAGGTGTATTTTTAGCCAGCAGCGAGCGGGCGTTGCACAGTGGGTTGAGTGGGTAGCAAATGTGTTTTTTCGTTTTATTTTGGAGAACTTTGTTTGGAGGCTTATTGAGTATATTGCAGCGACCGCACAAAACAATGTGAAAAAATCTCAGAAAAAAATATTTGTTCATAAGAAAGTTCAGCATATATATATATATATGATTTTTGAAAGGACATTCCCAAAGAAGAATAAGATTGTATTTTCAGTTTGTAACAAAAATTCAGTTTTATACAATTATTTCTCACCTAAATAATGAAAGTATTAATTTTTATTAAAAACTTTTTGTTTTTCATTTTTTTTTTTATATTAAAAATTATAAATAAAAATGATTAGTTGGGTAAAAATAGTATTATTAATATTTATATTAATTTTAAAAATTGGGAATAGGCGTTATTAGTTCTTTTTTATTTTTACAATTATAAAAATATATTTCATTTTAGGTTTTAATTTTATGTTTTTATAAATAAAATTTTGTTGGTTTTATTATAAATAAGAATTTAAAATTTTTGAACAATTTTTAAAATAGAATTTTTTTTAAAGTAATTGAAAAAGTAATCAATTTTAGTTAAAAGCAAAAAAAATTGTAAAACCGATTTGGGGTGCTGCGATTTTAATTGTAAAAACTTAAAATTATGGTAGCATTTTTATTTGGAAATAAAAAATACTTAAAATGGAATATTTATAAAAAAATCTTTTTTTTTCTTGTAAAGTTTCATTAAATAATTTTTATTTTTAAATATGTAAATAATTTTTTACTATAAAAATGACAAATAATAGTTATGTATCACTTTTATTTAGAACTGCACAATAAGGATTGGTAAATCAGTATTGTTTAATAATTTAATTTTTTTTTTTGTTAATTCGTTACAAGACTTCAATGTATCAGTACTTAGGCATGCTACGTATCGAAAAAAATACACTGTATTCCAGTTATTTTCAAGGAAACTAAAAAAATAATTTTAATTAAGTATGAAAAAAAATATTTTTAAAAAATAGTTTTTTTTGCTGTTTTTTTTATTAAAATAAATCTTTTTTATGCCTTTTTTCACTTACTCTATTTTTTTATGAAAAATACAAAACTTTTAGCTAAACTGAAAAGCGGCAACAGTTTAGCGTGGAAAAGTGTTGTAAGAATAATTATATTCAATATGAAATTAAAATGAGTGAATAAGAAATTTTTCTGAAAACTACAATTATATATTGTGAACACGCAAAAGAATTACTTTTACAAAAATGTAAAAGCCATTGGTTGCCTTCATCTAGATATTAATGAGTGCATTTGAAGTCTTAAATGCATAAATAAATTCTTTTTTTTCTATTTCAAACTTTACCACACTATTTGAACCACTGTGCAATTCACCTTTTAGCATGAATGAAAATTTCGATTTTCCCATTGCACGCTCTTTTCGCTTGCACAACGTAGATTTTCATATATTTTTGCTTTTCACCTCGAAAGCAGCGCCCTAACTTTTTGCTCACCAAGCAACGTCTCTTGCACGTTCTCTAAGATTTCACGTAGCACTGTTGACGCCTGCGCCTTGCCTTAGTTTTCACTTTTCATTTTTGTTTTTCTTATTTTTTTTTGTTTTTCTTTTTTGGTTTTTGTTTTTTCTATTGTTTGATGTGTAATTGTAAATTCCGCAAGTTAAATGAGGAAGTGACGAAAAGTTGATTTTTCATTTTTCTCATTTTTCTCATTTTTATGCTTTTTCGATTTTTCTTTTCTCCGTTTTTTTTTTTTTTGCTGAAAATTTATTTTCCATATTTAATTGGCATGTTCGGTATGAAAATATGACCACAAAATGTTTGCCATTTTTTATGCATAAATAATCATATTCTAGAAAATATATATAATTTATAATAAAATATCTGTGTATATTTTGTTTTAAATTGCTGGCAGTAAATTTACATTTCCTGTTATTGTCATCTGTCTTGTTCTCATGTTCATTGTTGGTACGCTCCCTCCTCACCCCCCGCAGCACTTTGCACAAAAATTTGTTATATTTCATTTCCGTGTGCAACGGGCAAACGGCGTCTGCTCTAAATTTGTCAATTGGCAACACACAGCAAACGATGCCAAAGAGGAAGCTGCTCAGCGTAATGACTTTTCATGATAATGACAATGTTTGATGATAATGATATTGCTTTAGGTTCTGTAGTACTTGTGTTGTTTCGAGGTAATTTCGAATTTTCGAAATAAAGCCAACAAACGCAAACCGAATTTTTGTACAAATGTAAACAAATTGTGGGGCCTAGAGGTTGCAGCTATATAGTATCTAGATTTTAATGAATCGAAGAAAATGTTTGTTTAAATAAAAGTATATAGCTTTTGAAGGATTTATGGCACATTCCACTGATTTATTGAGTTCAGCAATTGGACAACGTTGCGTATGCGTTTTTTTGTTGTTGTTGTATGTTGAGGTAATTGAATGTTTATTATTGTGCGTTGGTTTTTGGAATGTAATAAATCTTTTAAGTGCTTTTGGCAGCAAAGAACTGCAAGAGTATTTAATTATTTACAAAATTAATGCTACAAATTTTTTTAATTTTTATGCAACTTAAACGTGTTGAAGGCAGAACACGTGTAGCAGTGTTTCTGCATGTATTGCACTTAACAATGCCTACCTCTACTCCTTGGCAATCTCAGAAAGCCAGAACCCACATTTTATAATTGAATAATGAATATAATGACATCCGATACCACTAAACCGTCCAAGCTGCTTGATTTAGTTATAAATTAAAATTAAATGTATTGTAAGTATACTATGCAGGGAACCAGGTGTCAAAGAAATCTTGAAATACCTTTTATGCAACTTTCCTGCTCTCTGTACTTCGAGAGCTAAATTTCTAGGGAAATCAATGTTGTACTCGTTTGCAGTGACCACCTCAGAGACTGTTAGCTTTCATGAAACACACGCGTATATTGTACGATTAATGCAGCCACAACCACGACTTACGGCCTCAAACTATGTTAGGTCTCCCCCTTTTTTGAGCGCCTGCCGGCTTAACCTAACCGAACCGTCATATATATACACTTAATACTCCTTTTTCGCTTGAAACCAATGTTGTTTTGTACAAAAAAGCAATTTATATATTGTCATCGGATATAATGAAAATTTTGTGATTAATAGTTTGGGTCTCTAAAAATATGATTTTCTATTAAATTTGAAAAAAAAAAAAATTGTAGTACAAGCCAGAGTTTTGGAAAAAGGCGCCAACCTTTGAGTCTATGGCTAAGACTTCTTCTATGAATGCAGAGGATCTTGTAAAATAAATAACCACCGAATATTTGGACTTATCAATAAATCAGTTTTTGGCATTCCTTGGCGGCTTAATCAAAATTTTTAAATATTTTAATAATTTTAATAATAAGTTATCGGCTATATATTGTTTCTATATAATAAACTCTTTTTAATAGTTTTCTATTATTAAATAATATAATATACAGAGTAAGTTCTTTTAAGTTTTTTATTATTGGAAAGAGGTAAGTCCTTTCTGATATAGAAAAATGTTCCAACTGTTTGATTAATTTTGACCTTTGGTTTTTCAGCTTTGATTTTCCCTTTAAGCTATTATTACATTAACTGATACATCATTTTTGTTTCGAAAGAATATTGATCTCAAGCGCATTTGTACATCAGGAATCTTAGTTTTAGAACTCAGTTTATAGTTTCAAATTATAAAGTTCCTTTTTATGCTTTTATTTTATATGCAATACATTTCATAATCTTAAATCTCTCCCAAATCTTTTCTTGTGCAAATTTTCTCAAGTTTCAGCATACAGTAGGATGCATTTTTAAAATTTGTGAGCATACCAAAAAATTGATAGGATCTCAGAGGATTTTTGTATTATGACTTAATTCTTCGTAATGTAGGCAATTGTGGATGGTACGGTAGCAATGGAAGTTGTGAGAAAGAGACTTTGGGACTGTAAGATACTCAAAATACCTCAGAAGATATTTTAAATTAAATTGAAAAAAAAATGTCTTTCGTTGTAAGCGAAGCCTAATAAGCTTGGGTTTTTTTTAAGTTCATAAAAACAGTTTGTAATATAATTTAAGATTACTTTTAATAAATTTTAACTACTAGTAGATTAAAATTATTAAAAATTGTCAAAAGATCATTGTAAGGGCGTTATCCTATAATCTAGCTGACCTTTGATTGTAGTCTGCAAGGAATTTTACTTCTTTCAAAAATCGTCTATGCGACAGAAGCGAAATGAATCATCAGTGGGTTAAGCAGGCAGGCGTATGATACTTCTCGGCAACAAAATAAATTTTTTAAAATAAATTTATTACCCTAGGCTATGGTCAACGCTCCAAAGGCGCAGCAAGAAGATAGATCTATTAATAGCTGTTCGAAGAGAACAGCCACCTAGATTTTATTGCCGAAGCCGAACGGCGATGATGATAAATGGTGTCTATTTATTTGCTAGCTATGTCAGTGCTAGGCAAATCGAACTACCGTGCTTGGGGTATTGAAGCGAGTGCGCTACCAAGGCTTCGCTTCTAAATATTTTCTAGTCATAATTGTTCACCTTAAGAACTTCCAGTAAGAAATTAACATAAACAGTTCCACAAAATATGTAACAAAGAACTGAGTTACCCCTTGTAACTTGTTCGTTATTTGTATGTGAGTTTTAACTAGAATTCTAGAGCTCATCAAAAACACTAACAAGTAAACGTCTGAAGTTTTACCAACGGATTTTAAGAGATTCTGAAATGAAGCAATTCAACAGCGCACTGCGTCAGTGCTGAATTTTTGAAATATTACGAAATTATGCAGGAAATGCTGAGCTCCACGATGTTTATTCCTTAAAGGCTTTATGGAAAATTACCTGCACGTATGTTTCTTACCTAATTGCCATGCTCGACGGCACAGACGTCACTTAAAATATAGCCATTAAAACATATAGTAATTAATTTTTGCTTTATGGTTCTTCATAAATTGTGTCTCTATCAACAGACGCACTAACGCATATACAACGTAAATCTAATTTATTTTACCATAAGCCAGTCTGAGTGGCAATTCTGGAAGCCAATTTAATACCAAGAGCAACCACTAAATGCATGCTCAGGTAACCTTCTGGCGGGTAGCTGTAAATGTAGCTCACCTAATTTGAACTGTTGACCCATTAAGCACACAAAAGCAGTCTCAACAGCGCGACATTCTCCACATACACTCTGATACAGACACACACAGATACACACACACACACAGATACACACATACATTCAAATAAATATATATATATAGCAACTCATATATATGTTTCAGCACAGTGGGCTCGGGCACTTACATAAATGCTTGGCCGCCAACACATGTTTACGACTAAGCTAACAAAGTGTTGAGTGCGGTTGACCGCGTCAGAAGATGATAAAGCTGACGACTATGATCATCATCAACATGCTGATGACGACGACGACGACGACGACGCCGCCGTTTACATTAAGGACAATGTTGGACACTAACATGTATTGTTGTCCCAGCCCCACCGCCTAATATCCATGTAAGCCACACGGTATGGGGTTGGCACCAAAGCGACCCGGCAACCGGGCAACCAACCAACTAATTAGCATTAAATCAGCTGTAACACCCCGGCTATACGAAATACTGCGGCGTTCATAATTGCAGCGGCACTTACCTTGCCGAATAATGTGAGTCCACCGTGCTTCATGTTAAAGTTCGGCGCGTCCGCATAACTTGAATCAGCCCAGGGCGTATGGCATGTCGACGTCAGCGTCATATAACGCACTCCAATCGCATACAGTGTCCTTAGTACAGCCAATGAGCCACCCAATGAGTGGCCACCCTCAACGCCAGTTAGAGAGCAAAGTTGATGGTTTTTGTGAGCCACTCTAATGTCTGTAAAATAATTGTAGAGCCAAGAGAAGTGAGTGTTAAAAAGCGGGTTTTATGTATATATTTTTAGACGGTTTGAAGTTTAAATGTTGCTTTGTTTCTACCAAGTCGAGCTTAAATGTTTTACTGTTTTGTGTATGGTACGCTGAAAGTGTCTGTATTGTTTGGATCTGTCAGATTCTTGAGTGGTCTTCGGGGTCTGTCATTTTTTGAGCTTTATTCAGCTGTCTGTTGTTTAACAGTTTGAGAACTCAACATGGTTGCGTTCTTGGTGTGCACTGTTTTGGAGATGAGTACATGCAGTTTCGCGTGAAGGGATTGAGGAATGCTGATGTATAAGCACAAAGACATTTAAGGTCATTTCAAATTTGAAGTACAGTATTTTGTTCTTTTCGGACAGTCTTCGATGCGGGTCTCTTTAAAATAGTCTCTATTCAACAATCAACAAATCGGTAGAAATAATGCCTCAAAAACCTTAAATTATTTAAGCAATAAAGTGTCTTTGAAGATTCTTAACTTTCGTATAGTTCTCGATTCTCGTAGAAAGACTAATAAAATATTCCCTAACCATTGTCTAAAGACAGATAATTCGGCTGTCTTTAAAACCGCATCAAAGCAGTCTTGCCCACTATCTTCAAATGCTGAGCTTTTCCAGTTTTTGAAGAATATGATGTTTTCGACCATCGGAAAGTGTATTATCGCATTAAGATGCTCAACCATTGTTTATGCTGGACGACTGTTGCAGATTTATAGGGTTTCCGACTGTCGTAAAAGCACAGGTTTGACGATTATCCTAAAAATATAAGCTTCTGCATTCTCAATGAAAGAGAGGCTACCACTCTCCGCTCCCATAAGAGCATATGCTTCTTCACAAAGGCTTCCTGATTCTAGTTAGATCTTTTGCTTAGCAGAATCCAACTTCCCATTGTCATAGAAAGATATGCTTGTTGCCTGTTGGTATTCTATTGTCTTAGGCGGATATGCCAGCTGTCTTATGTTGAAACATAGGCTTTTCTTTTGTCTTAGGAAGATACGCGTTATGATTGACGTAGACAGAAGACTGCCTTAGGAAGGTAGGCTTTTCCGTTTTGTAGTACGGAAGGCGTTTGAACTTTGGCTTATGCGACTATTAAAGGAAGTCTGTCTGTGGAAGCTAGGCCTTCAAACAACCCAAGAATGATATCCCTTCTAAATTTTATTTAATGTTAAGCTCCCTACTGTGAAGGGAATGCCAGCTTTCCGATTATTGCAGAGAGATAATCTTACCCAGCCTTTTGGAAAGACTGTCAACCTGGCTTTTGTTTGTAGAAAGTTTTTCCAATCACTTATTAGCAGATAACCTTCATGATTTGCAGAAAGTCTGTTCTCTCTTTCATTAGCAGGTAACTTTCATGATATTCTTGGTAAAGTGGTTTTTCCCGAAAAAAATAGTTTTACTTTTAAGAGGACTGTCTTCCTGGCTTTTGTTTGTAGAAAGTCCTATCTTTCATTAGCAGATTAACGTTTATCTCAATAAGTTAGTATTTCCCGTAAAAAAATAGTTTTGTTTTCAAAGGGAGCCTTTCTTATGTTGACATTTTGGCTTTAAATGTTCTCCTGTTTATCAAAAAAGTTTAATAAAGTGCATTACTTTAATATTATTGTTACCTTTCCTCAAAGAAATAATAGGCTTCCCTCCCAGAAATTCACAGAATTGTTATTCTGGCATTTGTTTTGATCAAAGTTGGTCTGGTAAACGAGGCTATCCCTCTAGTATCTTTTTTGGCGACTAACTTTTTATCAATTTCCCAGGCTCTCTTTTGCACTCGACATGTCCCCAACTCAACAAATTTCTTTGCACAACTTAATGCACTTCTAAGAGTATCATTGCTTCGACCTGGCGAACCTAGCGCAGCTGCTTTTGCTTTTTCTGCGTATTTTATACGCTTGTCTTGAGCACATTCTTCAGCTCTATCTTCTGCCCATCCCCCCCATCAGATAAAGTGCTTCAATTTTATTTTGTTTCAAGCAAGCACTTGTCAAAATACTTGCACATTGTTTCATTGTTAGTTTTGGCCATAAAAGTTGCGGCATGTTTGCATAAAGTTGTTAGTACAGTACAGCTCTTTCAACGCCCTGCGCTGGCTGCAATCCAAAAACTCGACTCCAATTTAGACAGCAAAACCCCTACTACAATTTATATTTCCACTTTTATTTAGCATAGTTTCCCTAGAACCAAACTTTGCCGGCACTGTCAAGCCAAAGAGTCAAAGTGAGTGCAAACTTTTAATGGCAGCGATGCAGGCATAAAAAATGTATAGCTCCGAAAATGGTCACTATCTCTATAACTATATGATATGCTTATACATTGTTTTGGCTTAAATTTGAAAGCAATTTGGTGTAGCGGGAAAGTGTCTTAATTTAAAGTGCAATAGCGCTCTTGGAAAATTATCTTTCAACCGTTTTGGAGGTCTAGTTGAAAATTGTAAGGGAATTGGGAAAATGAAAAGTGATCGGATGACAATTAAGAAACAAGTAGTGGGACATGAACTTACAAAATATTTATGCCGTGGAGGAGCGTGAATATAGTTAAATTTCTCGCTCAGATGTCTTTTGTAATCATTTCTTTTTTTGCAGTAGCCTAATTTTATAAAAGAATTGGATTTGGATGAGCTGAGCTTGAAGACAAACCGATTGCGCACCATATTTCAAATACTACAAATCTTCAGAAGAAAGGCTAGAATAAGTGACTGTGTTAATCAAAGTGGAAGCTATCATTCGGTGAAATAAAAATAAAGTACTACGAATTTAGTTCAAATATGAGATATCTTAGCTGGCGTTGAATGAAGCTGATTGAACCGAACTTGCAGCATGATTTTTTGACTTAACTTTGAGTCTAAATGGTCTTTTCTGTCATGGCATATAATGAATTCTTGATGAACATCGCATAAAAAAAGTAAAAATTAAAAGACTTTCTTCCGACTGTATATATCAAACCGCTATTGATAAAAGCGCTTTTCCTTGAGTCTCTCTAACGGAGAGTTGCTTTCCTGCCAACGGCAATAATTAACTCATAATTAATATTTCATAAAAATAGCCAAAAACTCTTCTAAAAAGCTTTTAAAATAGTTTCTTCCGACTTTATTTATCGAACCGGTGTAGTTAAAAAAGCTTACTTGAGTCCCATAAAGCGACAGGTTTTGCAATTATCGTTTATCCCAACTGTCTAAAACTGTCCTAAAACATACGACTTTCCGACTTTTTTAGTATATCCATAATCGTTGAAATTCAGTTTCTTCCATTATCTAAGATAATCTGCCAAACACATATGCCCAAGAATGTACATAATCCTTTAATCTAAAGTGTTTCCGACAGTTGTAAGCAGATAGTTTTGTTGACTATCGTAGAATCATAGACTTAATTAAGTTTTAAAGCAAGAACATATTTTGGTACAATAATATTTAGGATATTTAGCCTGAGTGTCTGAGACGGTGCTTTCGTTGCCTCTGCCACCCTCACATCTATTCAAGTTTATATTTTCTGTTGTCTTTGAAAGAAACTCTTATCTATAGTCTTTTCCATATTTGTAAGCAGTTTAATTTGCCGATTATCTTAGAGACATAAACTTTATTAACTTTTAAAGCAAGAAAGTCGTTTTTGTGGTCGAAAGAAAGTATCGTAGTTTTGCCAGGTCACTTTGAGACTACCTTCTTAGATGGATATGTACCAGTGATTGTGATACATGAAATCGAACCTATGAACAAAACAAATACAGTAAAAAATTGTATAGATTCGTTTGAATCATGGTTTAATTTCGACATTTTCAAGCGTATTTGGTACAGCTATATTAAATATATCAAATTTTCTTTCGTATTTCTGCGTTTCTTAAAGCACTCTCCCCTGAAAACTTTGCTTATATGAATCTATTCTGCTGTCTTTACTTATCTGAACAGATATAGAGCGAGATCTTTGCAGTTCGATTATCAACTTTGAAGATTATGAATAGATAGATATATGTGTGTATGTGCTTTTTAAAAGATTCTCTTCCGTCAACTTTGTTCATTTGAACAGATATAGTTCAAGATCTTGGGATATTTAGGACCGCAGAAAGAACTATTTGAAATCGTAATATTATGAGTATCAATGTGCTGCAAGAGAGTTGTGTCTCTACACATGCACTTCATTATTTACTTCCCTTTATTAAGAGGATCAGCAAATAGATTCCCAAAACTACACATTTTCATTCAAAATAACTACAAAATAGTTTTTTAGTTATTTCTACTATTTCTCAATTAAACGCAACCTCAAGTTCCTTACTCACAAAAGCCTTGTATCCATTGAAATATTTACTAAATAAAACCCACTCGGAATTGGCATAGCATGCTCTTACCCGCAATTCTGCATACTTGCTTCTGCATTTTCTACCTTTGGTTGCCCAGCTTCCCTGGAAATCTTTTATATGGATTCATAACGTTCTATTAAACCAAATGCCAATGTCTTGCCAAATACCTGCAACAAACGATCTCAACAATTTGTCGCACAAATCAAAATGTGCTACCTTTGTGACCATTTTATGCATATTTCCCAAACTCACGCACATACACAATTTCCTCAATAAACGAATCCCTGCTAAAGTAAAATCTCTGACCAGGACGTATTCCAAAATACTATATACAAGTTGCAATAAATTCAACGCATAAGTAAATAAGCTGCGTAAAATCAAAGGAACCCATTTCGCAGTGAAGAGAGAGTGCGGGAGAGAGATGGGATACGAGTTGGCAGTTGGCATTGTTGTCCAGTTGGCGCAAATACCTGGCAAGAAACCTGGTCGATGTCGTCGCAGTAAAACCCTAAAATATGGAGCAAATAAACAAATATTTGGCCAGAATGGCAATGCCAATACAATGTTGTTGCTGGACCCTTTTGTTGTTGTTGTTGTTGTTGCTTGGGGTTTCGGGTTCGTTGTGGAGCAGTCAAAGCAAAGCAACAAAAGCACTAAAATGTGCCACGTGAGCTGAAGTTCAATTTTACAGGCCAAAGGCAAAAGGTAAAGGCAATGAGCTGTTTGCTACGAGGGCACATCTTTGGTCCTGCCACCGCCGCTTGGAATGCTCCATGCTGCATGTAATTGTCTGTGACTTGGCAGAAAAGAGACTTAAAGGCAATGGCGCTGCAGTGGCAGCCCTACACTGAGAGAAAACCCAACTAGCTTTTTATCTTATAAAGTTAAATTGATTGACGCTGCTGCAGTTTTCCCTATATCATAAGCACCAGCCTAGTTTCTGCCAGTGTATATTATATATAATGTATGTTGTCCATGTATCGATGCTTGAATTGAAGCAATAGAGCGAATGCTCCAACACATTTCAAAATGAAAATCCTACGAAAATGCCACTTGACGCAATAAACCAAAAGAAAATGCGGCAACTGAAGCATTCGAAATAGTGTGTGTCGCAGTTGTGTTGCTCGTCCAGCAGCAGCATTTCGAATAGCTTTTCCAACTGGAAATTGAGGCGACCCAAAGAAAATGCAATTTTCCCCCAACTGTAAATTGAAGTTTACACTTGCTTTCTCTTTGCTTTACACTCGCTTCAATTCAAGTTGTTTTCTTTTCTTTTTTTTTTTTTGTATTGTTGTTGCCGTTCCAGTGTTGTGCAGTTTTGTGCGGTTTTGTGCACTGCCGCAAAGGTGGAAATTGAAAATTGAAAATAAAAACTATTCCCCACATAGCCAAGCACAATGAGCATTGCTGTAAAATGTAAAGTAGCAAAATCTTGGCTACTGACAGTTGCCAATGACAGGTGACAGAGTTTCCCAGAGGACATGGATGGACTTCTTGCAACACTTATTATTGCCGTGGTTGTTGCGGCTGGAGTGTTGTGGTGCGAGCGTATTAACTTTTTACTGCGGTTTGTGTCTTCAGGTCTTTTAAATCTCTAGAAGAAGCAGTTGGTTTTGTAGGACTAAGTGCTGTAAGTTGTTATGCTTTGTGTGCTTCTTTTTATAGAATCCTAAACATCTTATCAGCGCCTTCATCTAATAAATAAAGTAGTTTTGTACTTTCCATTGTAAATCATATGCGCGATTTTTCTCATATTTTGGCATTCTTCTGCTGTCTGCAAGTTTTAACTCAACGTCAACTGCAGTCATGTGAATTCGTCGTAGGATTGCGCTGATTCGATCGACCTTCAATGTAACAGTTGAAAAGAATAATGAACTAATCAAGAGCTTAATGCCTAAAAACTGTCAATTAAATATTCGCGAAGACAGCTACTTTGCACACTTCCAAAAAATGTATCTCAGCAGATTAAAATCCCTTGTAACTTTGTCATTTTAATTAATAGATTACTATCTCTTGTTACTATGTCAATTTACCTTCTTAATCTCAGCATTCTACAGACTGATATGTTGATCTAACCACTCTTAATCATCTTAACTCATCTTATTATAACTTGTTTGCTTGCGTCATCTCAGACATTCTGCAGCCTTATGGCTTATCAAATTTTGTTTAATGAGCAACACTCTAAATCATCTTAACTCATCTCATCATAACTTGTCTTCTTTTTAGCTCATCTCATTATAAGTTGTCATCACCATTTTCAAGCAAACACAAAAATTTAGCATATGATGACGGTTTCTTCGATTTTATTTTGATTCATTTTTGACTTTATTGTGGTTGCTACAAAATAATTTTAAGTGCGCCACTATCTAGCAACTTAATTCATCTCATCTTAAATTTTCATCCTCTTCAACTCATCTCATCATTACTTGTTATTCTCTTTAGCTTATTAGCTTTCATCATCTCTTCGCCTTATTTTTCTTTTCGCATGCAGTTTTTTAAGTTCAGTAAGCACTAAACTTTGGAATACAAAATTAATAAAATGACTAATAGAGTTTAAAATTGATATCTTGATATTATGAAAATTTCTCAGATTATCTTTTCATCTTTATCGTTAATAACATTGTTTTGCTGCTAATATTTATCTTTACCTTGAATCAACTTTTCTAAATTTAATTCTTCATTTAGTTTTGCTTATAATATTATATATTTAGAAAAGTTTTTTAACTCAACTCTGCTCACAACTATCTAATCAACAAACGTCATCTGCTACGTTCTTACTTTCTGCCTTTTTGTGTTCATTTTATTATTAAAATTTACTTAAGCACACAATTACTTTTCATTTGAAAAAGCAAGTAAAATTTTCAAAAGACAGCAAACTTTAGTCATCATATTATTTCTTACTTTTTTTGTCTTCGTCTTTCTTCGTTTTGTTGTAGAAAATTGTTTTAGATCCAAAAAATTAGATCGATTTTTCAAAAGACTGCAAATCTTAATCACCTCATTAGTTGCTTTGAGAGGTAATACCTCTTTCTATTGTCTTTTTGTTGCTTTTTATTTGAGTAAAAATAGATTGTAAGTCAGTTCATCAGCATTTGTCTTTAATTCCACTTTGACTTTATCATCTTTATTTAATCATCATTACTATCATCATCATTATCTTTTATTCTTCTTGTTGTTTGCCCCATATTTCTTTCTTTTTCTCATTTTCTAATTATCTGCTTGATTTTACATTGTTATATTGATTTTATGTGCTTAAACACATTTTTGCATACTTTCTTGTCTTCTGCTTTTTACTACTTAACTTGCTTCTGATTATGTTATATTGGCTTCTTAAATTCGCTTAAAAAATTTCACTTAAAATTAGAGCCGACTTAAGTCGTCTCAAATACCTGGAGTCACTTTACGCTGGCTATTCTTTATATTCTTCATCTCATGTTTATTGTAGGTATTCATATTTTATACCTCAAATTCTTTGGTTTTTTTTCTATGCTATATTCAAAGTCTCGAAAACTCAATGAATTAAGTATTGTTGAGTTTCTCTTTTTGATATCTTTAATGATTCTTTTTATCAGTTTTTATTCTATATTCTTTATCTTATAGTTTTTGCAGCTGTACATTTTACATTCTACGTATAATTTCTTTTAATTCAAATTTATATCGTTGTTAGTTTCTTTTTTTTCAATAAACTTATTACCTGCTT
Organism: Chymomyza procnemis; assembly: GCA_035046065.1. NCBI lineage: Eukaryota > Metazoa > Arthropoda > Insecta > Diptera > Drosophilidae > Chymomyza > Chymomyza procnemis. The sequence continues at coordinate 12,375,112 of JAWNOJ010000004.1, read as the reverse complement.
ACATTGTTTTTTTTAGATACTTCATCTCACTCTATATACTTCTCAACTCGATGAGAATTTAATGTGCTTTATCTCACGTCTCAACTTCTGGCGTCTATTTTAAAACTTAGATGACGAAATACGTTTAAAAAATATTTTGAAAGAGAGACAGACCCACAACAATAATTCACATTCTTCATATTTATTATTATTAAACTTTCCAGAATATGTATGAAGTTATGTATTTTCAAGACTTAAATCTGAGTTAAGCGACAAATTTACTATTTCTCTTTTGAATTACCCTACTAAGTTCAGTTATGCATATTTATTTGTCAATCGTCTTCAATTCAAAGTCATCATCTCATACTTTGAGTACCTTCTTCCGCTTCTCTTTCAATATATTTACAAAGCATGCCCGCTTCGACCGCACGTAGTAACTTTTCTTTGCATTTGTACTTCCTTTTATTGTTGAGAAAGCCACGTGAAATTGGACAGGATTGCAGGATTCGTGCATTACTGGCCATGTTTATGTAGCGTGTTACGCTCATTTGTTTAGTTTAGTCCAAGCAGCACTCAATTTTGTACTCACTGACTGCCTGCATGGCTGACTGACCGACTGACTGACTGACAGACGGCCTGGAGTACGAACAGACAGTTTGAGTAAATGCCTGACTGACATGCCACATCACTTGGCGCGTTGTGTTTCGGTTCGTTAGCGTTGCATTTTTTACAATCACTTTGGCCGAGTATCCCTCGTATGCCCCAGAGATGTTGCCCCCAAAAACCCGTACGTACCCATGCATTGCTGCACAATCTCAATAGTCACTTGCATTCGCATTTTATTTACACGATATGTAAGAGTGGGAACACGGGGAGGCTAGGGGGTTGCCTTTTGGAATAGCATATGGATTGTGGCCATGATGCCAAGCCATGCACAATTTGAATTGAATTTATTTGCTGTAGTTAAAATAAAATGTTGGGGTTTATTTTAACAGCAGCTGCGATTCCATGCACAAAAAAAAACACACACACACACACTCCGGACACACACACACACAATGTAAGTAAAACTAACAAAGTACATAGTTGGATATGTATTTGTGTATCTATGGGGTTAGGGTGTGAGTGTGCGGTTTAGAACGGGTTTAGAGTGGGTTTCTGGTATCAAAGATGGTCTGGTCAGTATGTCTTGATTTTTGTTGTGTGCGCCACTTGCTACAAAATTTGTTCGGGTTGATTTACAAAAAATTGCCAAAACAAACTGCGGGAAGCTGTAATTTTCGAGAGTTTGTTAAATATTTCTTTTTAAAGAAAAAATTGGCATTTTTAGAGTGCGATAGTTTTAGGAATTGGTTAATCTTACTTTGAAATAACTGACAAATAATATAGTAGAGAGGTTATGAGAGTTACTAGCGCATATAAGAAGATAACATACCTATCAGTACATGTTGTAGAAGTGGAATAAGTGTTAGATAGATTTAAGAATTCTTTTCAAAGCTGCAATTAGTAAGCTAACGGTAAGCAAGATTCTGATGTATTAGTTGCTATTTGTCTTCACCCTAGCATTGGAAGCTGTATGAACTTCCACTTTTTATACAAAATATGCTCAAGTAGCTGGAAGCTGTTTACTCTATCAGTCGCAGTATGAAGTACTGTCAAAATTTTCTATATATGAAACTGTATCACATAATATTACGAGAGAACTAGAAATAGGCACCCGTGCGGATTTGCAACTGGGCCTAATTGTGACGGTATTTAAGCCAATTGCCGCCCTAAACATAACTAACTTCGGACACCGTCTTTGAATAAAATATATATATAGATTTGCAATATAAAAATATTTTTTTTTTTTAATTTACAAAATTGCTCTGCAACTTGGTTACGTCTTTCAAAGTTTATTCTATTTATTGTTCTTGACTCGATTGTATCATTGAGCCATTTTTATATTATCGCGTGGGACATACGCTAAAACATCTTTGTCCTACATCTCAGTGGGTTTTGGTCGTTTCGCAAGCAAAGCGCGACTCAAACCTATTAATTGTACTCAATGACGTTCATCATTAATGGCATTCTCGGGCTATACCAGTTCTTAGTTCATCACAGTCGGCTCATCCCAACCATATACATGATACAACGCTTCACTAGGCTTGCCATTGTAATTTTTGTCTGAACTTACTTTCCTTTGACAATTTTGTCATTGATCTAAAGGCAAAGGAAGCCCTCGAATATCTTTATTTATATTTGCTCGAAGAATTAGAGATATACAATTTTTAGCTGAAAATGTTTAGCAGCCGCACTGCGGGGAATTCAAATCAAAAGTCCTTAAGGCTTTCCTAGAATAAAGTCTTAAGCTACGAAGCAAACGAATTGTACGATTTTTTTTTGGTAATTTCTACACATAAGCCAACAAGAAACCTTCTACAAAACTGCTTTAACGATCTACAAGGTCCAGCTTAAGACGAGAGATAAATTACCTATTAAGCTACAGTCACAGACCGCAAATTGTCCTCGTCGGTACTATACACGTATGAAAAATATATAAATGTTATGTGGTTCTTGATTCTCTTCACGACTTCTGCGATAAGCCCCTAGACGAGAAAGAAAGCAGCTTTTTCGCTGTATTGGATTATCATTGGAGCTTAAGTAATATTGTTGATGTATTTCACATAGCTGCAGCAGATTCCTTTGGGTATCTACTCATGACGAAGGAGTAATAGATGCTCAGCAGTACCACACTTCGACAGAGATTTCGATAAGAATCATTTCGTTAAAAAGTCGTATTTTTTCTATTCTCTTCAGGGAAGAGCTTTCCTAGTATAAGTACAAGTAGTTATAGTTAGTAAGGTTTTTCTTTCTATTTTCCTTGTTTATATATTATTAACTTGAATGTAAATATTTATACTTAACACATATATAAATTTGTCAGTAGTAAAGTTGTAAATAACTAAACTCTGTAAATTACTTATAGTTCACTAGCTTAAGAAATTGTTATTATCATGGAAAAAGCAAATACATAAAGCATAAATCATAGAATTCATTTCTTTGGGCTCCGACTTGCTTCGATAAAGAGTAAATATGTTCATATTGCACACAGGGGAACCTTCGTTTTGCCGCAGTTGGCTTTTCGATGTTCGGTTTTGGGTTTGATTTCCCGTCTAAGCCGAAAAAGGCAGAAAAAGTGTGGGCGGTACCAGATTGCTAATACTTACACGAACATCATAGCTTAAACGTTTTGTATAGAACTTTTTCGGCATCTGACATAATTCTGTCGAAACCGAAAAAAAAGAGCGCTAGAACGAGCTGTATTTTTTTTTCAATAATGCAGATATTGATATTTTTCAGTTAAATTAATCTTTTTCTTAGCCGCAAGAAAGACAGATGGCCAGCATTTGGCGATAGTTTTGTTTTGATCTCAAAAGAGCTAAGGAAGGAAATATTTGTGACGATATTGATTACTTGCAGAACATGGGTCCTAAGATATTTCTGACAGCACAAATCAAAGAGAGAGGCAGATTTTTTGATATTTCCGAACTAGACTCTATGGAACTTATGGTATCAGAAACTGCTACGTGAGTAGGGCACACCCATCAGCGCATGCCCAACTTTCGGCAGTCTTTTTAGGCTTAAACATGCACAAAGAAATGCTGAAACTGGTGGGCTCGACGCAGATGCACTTATCTTCATACTGCAAAAAACAATGATCTTTTAAGTAGTCGTTTGAACATCACAAATTTCGCCAAACTTACTTTCGAACGTGCTTTTGTCTTATTTCGTTAAGGAAATGTTCCAAAAATAAAGCTAAATATATTGCTGAAAACAAAGAAAAGCTTACTGTCTTATACTAGCCGCATTCAACATTACCCTAGTACTAGCTTCTTCCACTTAACTTTGAAGATTAGTTCATTAAAAATGGTATTATTACACTTAAACGTCAAATGTTCTTTTAGCATTTTTTATGGAAAAAAGTTGCATTATTAAGAAAATGTTAAATACCTGAAAGACTGAAACGCAACTGAACGAAATTATGCATAGCCACTTCGACTTGTGCTGGCATACAACTCACCCAGAAACCCAATAACATCTTATCTGACGGAGCTATGCCTTTAAGCGAAAGCAATTTACATACCTGGCTATAACTTTATGGCCTTATCTATGCGCACATCTGTTATGCTAGCAAAATATTTTTATTGCTAATATATAACAATAACTTTTGCTGATGCCAAGGCCATACCAACTTGAACCAATAACTATTTGCAGCTTTTGCCGGCGCTGGAATAACAAACTTGAAACGTTTTGTAGCAATAATTCACGTTTGGAGAAAATAATACAAGAAAAATATTTTGTTTTTCGATGTTGCATTGCAATGAAAATGCTTTGTACATATTTTGTCGATGATTTATTGACATTTCCATTTACGGCAACATAAATGTTTCAACGCAAAAGCCGGAAACGATTTGTTGTTTGCTGTTGTAGTTTGTTTGCTTGCGCTCTCTCTTTGGTTGCAATGCTCGAACATATTTACAAACAAAATATTTTAGTAAAAGATTGCAGCCTCGACTTGCAACAATTCACCTTGCATAATATCGATGCATGAAGTGCAAATCAAAATGCAAAACGGAAAACAAACCAAACAAGCAAACTCTAAATGCTCGATAGGTAGAGGCTGGATGCAGGGACTACAAGCACTAGTGGAAATTGTAGAACATAAGTCAGTAGTTTTGCTGCATATACTAGACGCAGTAGATTGCTGCTGTTGTTGCAAGTGTTGCCACAATGTGAGGCAACCACAATGCGCGCCATGTGGCAAACTATGAAGAAATATGAACTGCGGCACAGTGCCGCTAAGTAAGGCATGCCAGTAACTTGAGTATGTATGTGAGAGTATCGGTGGCGTAGTGCAGAGGGGCTGCTGGAAAAAACCAAAAAGTATTTGATTTGCAAGCAGTAATCTTCAAAGTGGTCTGTCTTTTTTCGTACTAGCGCTGCTCAATTATTATCTAAAAAGTGTATTCCCTTACTTCAACCCCAAACCTACCTACACCTAAAACCCTCTACGTCACTGCCAAGTAAATAAAAGTGTGTTAGTGCTGTCTGCTATGTGTGTTTATTTGTGCCGCCTGTCTATGTAGGTGAGTGCAGAATATCAAAGGAAATGGCGTAAAAAATATGGCACGCATTAAGCAGGCAGGCAGGCAGGCAGACGTGTTGAGTGCAAAACGACAACAAGAAAAACATTTCCTAAAACACTCCTACAACAACTACATCATCTAAGCGCCTCCCTCAACCAGATACATTTTATGCGCTTTCAACGACTCGCGGCGAACTTAAAGTTTACGTTTACAGTTTTCCTATTGAAATCTGCCCCAACTACCCAGGCAGCATTTTCCAAGCAACATACCCAAAAGTTTTTTACCTCTGAGCTATTGTTTTTCCTAGAATTTGGCAGATGTGTGTTTTATTTTTTTGTCTACTGCAATTTGAATGCGAACTTTTATCACAGGCATGCCAAGAGCTGAAATTTGTCAGTTTGCACACGGGGCGTATGCGCAACGTCAACGTAACACGGTGCGTATGAGTGTATGCGTGTGCGTGAGTGTGTGTGTTTGGTATGCGTGTATTTGTGTTTCAATTTGAAATGACATTTTTTTGTGAAACTGCAAAACGGGCATGTTGAGTTTGGTGTAAGCTTTGTTGCAGCTTGAGTGGTAGAAGAAATATTTCATAAAAGGTAAGATTTCGAAAAAGCATCAAATCGATGGAGTTCATAAATTATTCGAAATCCAAAGTTAAAAAAAAATGGATAAATATGCGGCCTATGTACTTTGTTCAAATGTTTCTCAAATGCAATCTTGACTATCAGTGGTACAGCGCCTACAAAGTTTGTATGTGCATTTGTACATTGTTAATTCTTGCTTCATATTTTTGTTAAATTTTTAACTAATTTAATAAAAATTTTTAAATGTACTTTGGCATATGCCATTGCCGAATATAATTTTTGTACAATTTTATATATCTTGTATATTTTTCGATTTTTTCTAAGCAGAAGAACATTTGAAATATTTATAAAAGCTGTGCTAGACCTCAAACAAAATGAACTTGTTTTTTCGGCATTTTTAAAAGGAATTTTAATTTATTTAGTTAAAACTAGATTTAATAAAATCTAGTCTAATCTTATTTAGTTGTAAAAATTTGTTGCGAAAATAGCTTTCGTTTTGATCGTTATTAAAAATGTTATTAAAAGCTCATAGAAATTTATTTAAAAATTGTTTATTTTCAAACTATTTTTGTAAATAATCATAGAAACGTTTTAAATAATTTTTTTTCAATGTATTTTTTTTTTAAGTTCCTAATTTTTTCTTATTATTTTTGGTATAAAATAACTAGAGAAGAAAACATATATAATATAAAAAATAAATATATACTTCATTTTTAAATTAGCACTTAAGATAAATATTTTGTAATTTGTTTAAAATGCTTTTAAAATAGTTTTTGGATTCAAAAATTCTGACAAATTTGTTTTTTTAATTCCTAACTTGTTCCTATATAATTGTTGCTTATTTAAAAAAAAATAAAAAATAAATATACAGAAAATAAAAGAAAAGTTCTGTAATAATTTGTGCCTTTTTTTTCAATTTCAATTTAAAATAAATATGTTTTAATTTATTCAAAATGTTTTTATAATGGTTTTTGCATTCAAAAATGTTATGACAAGTTGAAAATATCTGAAAACAAAATTTAAATCATTTTTCTCTATGTATATTTTTTTCAGTGCTTAATATTTTTATGCATTTTGAAGAAGCTTATTTAAGAATTATTTGCTAAATGAAATCAAAAGATAATTGAAAAAAAAAATTGTATTTTATTTTTAGATAGGGACTTAGAATAAATTTTATTAAAATATTTTTAAAATATTTGCTGCCTCAAAAATTAAAAAATTTTTTTTTGAAGTAACCAAAAAATGAAAAACCTTAAGAAAATGTACTTAATTTATAATTACGACTATAATAAAACTTTATTTTTAATGTTAATTTGTTTTTACCATATAACACATATTTGTTTTGAATTTTTTAAGCAAATATTAAAGAACATTTTGTTTATAAATCAAAGCTGTGGCGAGGTGATTAAAATAATGTACTTAAATTTTATACGAAGTTTAATTTTCAAAAAAAAATTTATTTTTTTGTTCCTGCACTAAAAGTCTCTTACATGGTGTGTTAGTGTTATATTAATAACATTAAATCTTAGTAAAACATTTGTATTTTTATGATTTCGAGTTTAAGAGTTGCAAGTTGGCGGGAGTATTTAAAACCCTAATGCAAGTTATTGAAGCTTGCAAATCTAATTACTATCGCATTCAATTAATATTAATTTTCAATTCTACAGGAAATGTGAGGTAAATTGACATTTTACGGTTGGCTTGCAGTTGATGGAGATATCTGCCAAACTGACATATGGTTAGCATTTAATTATTGATTATATTTGAAAAAGGTTTTGGGGGAAAAAGCAACTCTTCAACTGTAATCATCTCAGATTTTAAGGGTGAAGTTAACTTGTATTTGCAGCGTTTTCAGATACTTAAAGTTTTTTAAACAATTTATAAAAGTTAAAAGTGTTTTTGCAGGGAAGTCGGAGGTAAGTTTCAGGTTGAGTCTTCCATGTTAGTTTATGTTGATGTAGGACTCAACTTGAGAAGTTTGAATTCTTTTATATATATTGATTGATATGATATATATTATTATTAGTTTGTATTATATATAGTTTGTATAAGATTACTTGAAAAATAAACCGTCAAACGCTTTGTGGATTATAAAAGAATCAATAATTGGAATTTATCTGTAAGTTCCAGACGTTAGGGATAAAAATGTGAAATTTTCGAAAACTACTCCCAAAACAGGCGTTAGATTCTCAATGACGCCCTGCGGCACAACCCCAAAAGTGTATGCCAACTTCGTTAGAAAAATCGTTCACAAACTTTTTTTTTGACTTTTTCATTACTTACCTTCCGCTGAGGTGCATGTTGTCAGCTGTGGCGCATAGCGATCTGTCAAACGCTTGATGACATCGATCTGTTCCAACGTTAGCTGTACTGCATCTCGATGTTGTGCCTCACAGGGAACATAGGCGGCCCAAAACTGTAATAAAAAAAAACACACAAATAAATGTTTGAATTACGAGCCATTAGTTCAGGCATTTGGAGCACTACTGGAGTGTTGCTAGAGCAAATGGCACGACCAACTTGCTGCATTTATTATGAAGCATAAAAGTTTTTTGCTAATTGTATAAGCATAAAAAAATTTATATCATTAGTTAGTGCAAAATAAAAGCTGCTACGTGTCTCTTTGGCCCAGCTCACAAAAATAAAAGCAAAATTTAAGAAAAGACAAAAAAAAAATATAAATTATAAACAGCAATTAAAAAGTTTTTGGCACACAAAACAAAAACAGAAATGCAGTTGATAATATTGTTGTTGAAGATGATGAAGAAAATGAAGCAGATGATGAAGCTAACGTTGAAGATGATGATGATGATGATGACGAGCATGCTAGCTGGCAATGCTGCAAAGCAGCAAGTAGGCCAAAGCAAAGCACAGCAAATGCAATAAATAATTTTTAATATAAATTCGTAAGACGGGCTACAGATGAAAGACCCAAAAGCAAGTGCTGTGGCACGTAGCAACAAATATTTCAATGCAGTAAATTAAAAGCACAACAACAAGTGCCGCAACAACGCAGCCCAGGACCTTCCAACTGCTTGATGATGATGATGATGATAAAGTGCATACATTTAGGCGTAATTCATATATAAATTTACGTAGCTCGTTCAACACGTTAGAGACTCGGCTAACAACTGGTTAGAGTTAGTTCCCTATATGAAAAATGTAAAACTTTTCAATAAACGAGCCGAGTTTTAAGCTCGAAAAAGGTAAAAACAATTTAGTTCGGGTAGTTTTTCCAGACTCAAACCATTCAAATGTGCTTAGGCATTGTCGAAGTGTTGTGTTTGCTTGGTTTAATTTTTGCACTTGTAGTTTTTGTTTGAATTTTTTGTGTTTTCTCTCTGATTCCGGAGTACGCTCGGTTGGGCCTCTTTACCTGTGCACGGGTTTTGGGTAGCCGGGTATCGTACGCTTGGTCTGCTCATTTAGCATGTACAATTGTGCAATTTTAATTGTACAACATGGCAGAGTGAACGCAACAAAAGTAAACGTAGGTCAGAAAACAACAACAACGACAAGAACAACTTCAACTGTAGTTCTACCGCCCACAAGAGTTCGGTGGTACCATAAAATTTATCTACCTGCGTTGTATGTATGCTATTGTGTATAGTTCTGCGAGGGTTGACGTAAAGATCAAAGATGATGCTGTAAAAACAAAAGTAATCTGTTATGTATTCGAAAAATCTTACGAAGATATAAAATTGAATCATCTGGGTTAGCTTTGAAGTGTTTAGATCATTTTCACGAAGCTACTAACGATTTGGCCGATTCTTCTGGGGTTTATAAAGGGATACAAAATATAATCTTTCACTATTTAATTACAAACTTTCATCTTAAACAAATTCCTCATTTAAATTAGGCAGTTAGGCTTCTTCTGAGCTCAACAATCGTCTCGTGCAAGCTTAAGCTCATATAGTAACACAAAATATAATCTTTCACTCTTCATTTATAAACTTTCATCTTAAACGAGTAGCTCATTTGCTTACAATGCCTATCAAGAGTGTTACGATATTTTTCTTCAAGTATATTCTCGATTCTTCTGATATTGCATTTGTATAACTTCATCTTAAACAAATTCCTCATTTAAATTAGGCAGTTAGGCTTCTTCTGAGCTCAACAATCGTCTAGTGCAAGCTTTAGCTCATATAGGAACACAAAATATATTCTTTCACACTTCATTTGCTTACAATGCCTAAAAGAGGTTTAAGCTGTTTTTCTTCAAGTATATTCTCGATTCTTCTAATATTGCATTTATATAACTTCAAATGTAATTTTATAAGAAAGTCACTGAAACTTGATCATCTTCAGATTTAATTTCGTCTTCCAAGACATAACAATATTTTTGAGGGTATTTGATTAACTTTTATACTTTGTTTCTGAATTGAATGATATTCTTTTAAAATTCCTTGCCATTGACAATGTAAATTGAATTTTCTTAGTCTCATCAGATCTGACAAAATCTTTTATGAAGAATGCTGCCTTATAATCGGTAACTCTATAATCATCTTTGGAAGATTTTAAAGGTTTTTTGATTGTAAAATAAAAGAGCGACAAATGACTGATGGAAATTTATAAGTTAACTTTAATCTTTCGACGAATGCAATTGCAACCTGAAATCGTAAATTGGAATTGGAATAAAATCTTTCATAGGAAAAGTAAAAGTCAGTTGCAAATTATGGATTTTACTGACAGCTTTTTGAGTAATTTTTCTTTAAAAAATATTATCAAAAGCTAGCAACACCGAAATTAAAAGATTTTGTAGCTGAGTTCTAAAGAGTTGCAATGACGATTTTGAAGAAATGCTAATTTTTATTGCTTCTTAACACTTCTTCTCTGCCTTAGTATTCCAAAGCATTTAAGATAACCCCTCGTCTGTGCTTGCTTTGTATAACTATGTGTGCTGGGCGTGTCAATGTGTATTTATATGTCCTGGTACTATCGTGTGTGTGTGTATTTTAGTTTTTCCGTTTTTGCCTCTGCTCACTTATGCATGCACTTTGACCCAAACGTCCAGCTGTTTTTGGGGCTAGCCGTAGCCGTAGCCGTAGCAGGTCTAACAGTTTATTTAAGGGCGTTTTGTTTGTTGTTCTGGGGGCATTCGTAATGTTAGCTTATCAGAGGGAACTGCATAAACATTAGTTCAATTCGGGTTAATTGTACTATGGATGGTATGTGCTGTTAGGCAGTTAGTACTCCGGGAATGTAGTTTAGATATTTGGGTATACTTTCGAGTAATGCAGCTGCAAATGACATTGGTTGGTGTTGAGCGTAGATAATTTGCAATGAAAACGGGCAAAAAAATTATTTGCTGAGCGTTTTGCAGGCAGTTTTCAGTTGAATGGGCTATATAAGTAAAAGTTTTATGGGAGTATTGAAGGAAATATGTCTTTAAATCTCTTAAGAGAAAGTTAGGCGTTTAAAAGTTAGAAATTAGCAAGAGAGCATGTGGTCATGCTATCTTTACCCTCTATATATCTATAGCAACATTGCGTGTACGTAATTTTATTAAGTGTACAAAAAGTTTAAGTTTTTAGCTCTACTACTACTTCTTACATGCATGTGACATCAATCATTAATTCAAAATATTACCAAAAGAAAGATTTCATTTCAAGTGCTCGCATTTTTCTTGATCCCCAAAGCAATTGCTTAAAATTGATTACTAAATCTAAGTGTATCCATTGACAACAAATCATTCACATATTGTATAAACAAAGCAACAATACAAGTAACATATAACAATGATATTGTATACCAAAAATTGTCACAATTAACTTCAAAGTCAAAATGATGTCCTTGGAGGGCAATGCCTGGGACCCCGTGTGTAGCCAAACAACTTTAAATATTAATATGCTTTGTGCAAAAGTGCCACCTTGACGCCAACGACACACAACAATGATGTTGACGATGATGTTGATGATGATGTTGGGTGTGTGTGTGTGTGTGTGTGTGGCTTTAAGTGTATGCGTGTGTGTGTGTTTATGACACGGCTGATGAGCGCAAGGACAGCGTTGACGCCATTGAGACGATGACTCCGGCAAACGTTCCCGACACTCTGGCGACAACAAGGACGCGCAGGTGGTCGCCTGCTAACGGTTAAGTGCCGTGCTTAAACACACTTCAAGCGATGCTTTGAAAACAAATACGTGTACACAAAACACCCACTACCCCCGCCCTAACAAGCATCGAACCGTACTGAACCGAACCGCACCGCACCCGTGCCGCAACGAACCACGGCGTACCCAGGCAAACAAAGGCACTTTGGCATTGTAAAATCACACCTAAAGCTAAAGAGGGTAGCTTATGGGTGGCAGGGGCCTTGAGGCTGAGGTGGGACGTGTAGCCTGTTTAAGGCAACAGGTGCGCCTCGAACGGCGCGGCACATGAATGAAATATTTGCTGAGCGTCAAGAAAAACGACGACAAGCTTTAAAATTTGCTGCAAGTGTAGAACAATGGCAGACAATACACACAAATACACACACACACACACGAAAACATACAGTACAGCCACAAAGTATACACACAGCCGCAAACATGGCCGCACACATTTCATTTGAGTCAGTCAGCAAACTGTCTTGGCCTAGCGCTACACTGGCAGAAAAATGTTTTAATTTCCCCAATGAACAAATTGGGGAAAGTGCGCCTTCAGCACAAGTACAGTTGGTACCTACGTATAGAATACATCAGAAGAATTTGAGATGAATCTATCATCTTGATACAGTTTCTAAAACAGATATCTGAAAGAATTTTCTGCGTAGACATAATAGTCGAGGGTCCTAAAATAAAATTAATTGAAGAACTAATATAAAATAAAATTAATTAGTCAAAAATTTTCAATGTTAAATGTTTCAAATCGGATATCTTGGTCTACTGCAATACTTTCGAGAGATGATTGGATATTTCGCTATATGAAAAGCAGTATCAGTAATGTTGTAGGAGAGAAAATAGAGTATTTTAGAGAGCATTTCCCTCGTTCTAAAGATGTTTTGCCAAAAGCACGAAAGAGAGAGTATTTGCAGGCTGCAGTCAATGTTGACCTCTACATACGCTGACATAAGATCTCAATAACTTAAAAAAGAGCTATGGATATCCTCTTCACATAGAAAGAGTCGAAAGGAGAAAGCTTCTTGCCCTATAATATTTGATTTTACAATATGCTTCAAGAGAGAGTATTGGCAGATTTTAGTTCATGTTGGCCTATTCGTACGAAAAAAGAAAAAATTCCATAAAGCCAAGCGGTACATGTTCAATCAAATCTGACTATTACTTCCCGAAGCGTTGAGAAGAGTATAAGTCATGATATGAGTCAATGTTATCACTTATCACAACTCACTCTCTCGTGCTTATGCAAATCTCTCTATCGCTTTGCATCTATCTCTGTCGTGTCGCATCTCTTTGTCGCTTTGCGTGGTTTTGTCGCATCTCATCTCTTTGTCGCTTCGCATCTCTTTGTCGCTTCGCATTCTTTTGCCGCTTCCCATTTGCAGGCAAGCGCTGCCGCTTTTGGCGCTCACTTTAATTGAGCGCTCACTTTAATTTAATAATTTTAATTAACTTTCAGAATTACGAAGCTTAAGTCACCGAAATTAGTTCTAATAAGCTTTATAAATTATTTTTTTTTTTAAATCTGTTTTAATTTACAGCCAGCCAAAAAGCTAGTTGGTTCAACAAAGAGCTATTGAAAGTCTCAATCAATTTTAAGTAGCTCAGTTTAGACTTAATTCACATTTGCACAGAATGACGACAAAAAAGTCACTTAAAAACTCTGCGCTATCTCTTACATATAACTCAAAAATTCGCTTTTGTACATCATCGTTGTGCTCATCAATTTTCTCTCCGTGCATGCCAGATTGCTCATACGCCCTGTTACCTGTTGCTGCTGCTACAGCCACTTTCATATTCCCTGTCGCTGCGGTTTCAATCAAGTGTAGCAAATCTAAAGCACTCCTTCAAGCCTCATATTATGGCTTCAGTAGCGTCGTCTGTCTACTAAAAAGGATTCCATTTTTTTTGTTGTTGTTGCACTAACCCAACATACTGACAGACTGACTGACTGACTGGTTGTATTTTCAAGGCCTACAAAAATGTTTTAAGCGGATTTGCGCGCGAGAAAAAAAAATAACCATATAAAATGATAAAAAGAAAGAAAACATTAACAACAAAGCAAATGGGCGCGAAAAAAATGTGCAAAGTGAGCGTCATAATGGAGGTGAACAAAAGCGGAAAATTGTGAAAAGAGTTGAAAACGTTGAAGGAACACGTCGGAGTTCACTTTAGTTGCTTTTGAGGTTATGTGCAAATGCCGAAATTTCTTATCTCTAGCTTGGCATTAACCGCTCGACGGTAAATGCAGGTATTACAGGAATAAAAAAAGGAGAAAAAATTCTATAGCTGCAAATTGCTTCATTTTATGCGGATGAAGGGATTGGGCAGCAGTTGCTGTTTGCACATGAACTGTGATATTTTTTTTTGTTCATGAATGAGAGCAGCACTTAAAGGCGCTAATATTGAAGAAGTTATTTGCAAGGCTATTTTGGCTATTTAAAGGGATTCGTTTTGCAGGATAATAGAGTAGCATCAGATAGAATGAAAGGTGGTGTGGTTAAGCGTAATAGGCGTAAAAATCATAGAATAATTATAAAAAACAGAGGTTGGTTTTGCTAATGTGCAATATTTCGGCCATTTTAAGGTATTTAGTGAGTGGGAATTAGGACTTTGGTAATACAAAGTTAGATAAGACGGAATAATGAAATTAGAATTACTTATACGTTATGTGGACTGTATTATTGTATGGATGGCTGGTGCTGCACTTGAAAATTTTGTTATTTTGTAAAAGGTGCGACATCTGAATCGCGTCAATAGAAAAGTCGTGTAACTTTGACAGTTTGCAATCGAGCTGCATCACCATTACGATTTAGTAAAGCTTGGTCCAGTACAATTTAAACCATGTATCGATATATACCTCAAGAACGCGCCAATATACTGTCGCTCTACAAAGTAAAAATCGGTCAGTTGTGCTAACCCCCAACGGGCATATCACCGAAAATAGTGTGGCCATACTGCACCCAAAAGCGACACTATAGGTCGTTTAGCCTCAAATTTTTTTGAACACCTGGATTGTAGTTGATCCCGAACAATCTCAAAAATCATACCCCCTTCGTTGATGAATTGCTGAAAATCCAAATGTTTGGTACCGACGTCGATCTCAGCTGTTGAACGTTTGTGGAACCCCTTGAAGGCGCATTTTGAAGAAAAATCTTAAAATGTTTCTATATAATCTATCTCATAGATTATTGCAAACACAAAAGTCACAAAAAAAGTGAGTTAAATCGTAGAAGTTGAGACGGCTTTTTGGCAGTAATTTCTTATCTCAGATAAACCGTCAACAAACAAAAGGGCGCTTTTGGGGCACCGATAACCCTCATATCATTCAAGAAACACCAGAAAGGGACTGTTTGGGCTGGTGTTTGCTCGCAAACGATCATTGTGCGGTTCTACGTTAGACCTACAACGACGATTGGTATAGACATTTTGTGTTACCCCAAATGTGTGAAAAAGGCCTGGAAAATTTTTGCTGGCAATACATGCGATACAGCAACAACTGAAAGAATCGACTATTAGCGTCGGAAATTATTGGAACGTGTTATGTACAAAAACGTTGATATTGACTAGCCGCTAAGATCCCCAGATTTGACATCGCCAGATTTATTTTTGTGGGGATTTTGAAGAATCATAGTTTATGCCAACAAGCCGAAGATCATAGCAGAGTTGAAATACAATATTTTAGTTGAAATGGCAGCTATATAGCTCGAGATGTTTGTAAATTTAATGAAAAACGTCAAAAAGAAGCCCGATTTATTATTCATAATAAAGGGGAGCATTTGTTCGATGTTGTTTTTGGGAAATATCTCAAACTAGTTATAAAAAGGTGATCTTGATAATAAAAAAAATTTTTTAAATATATTGAAAATTCTGTAAGTTATAGACCCGATTCAGATGTTTTTGTGGTTTTCCAAACATGCTAAGCGATAAGTTAGAGATGAGCGAGGCGGGCTAAGCAAAAGAGCATGGAATGAATTGTTGGAAACTTGAACAAGAAAGATTTTCGTAGCCTTGCTGAGTGGATTTGTAATCTTTTCTACACAAATTTAAACATTTTTTCCTATGTAATGTTACAGATGAAAAATAAGTGTAAATAAAATGTAGTAGCAGCTAATAATTTAAAAAATTTGTTTGGACAAATGTCAACTAGGGCTCAAAGTAGAAAATTATAATATAAGCACTAAAATAACAAAAAAACAAGTATACGCAACGTGGGACCTAAATACACGCAACAGAATCTCTGCAAGTTAATACAACTTACAGTAATTACTTAATTTTCAGTCATGGAATTCCACGAAAATGAAAGAGAACACCAATTGCTCTAGACTTTTAGGAAAATTTCTTTTATAAAACATAATTTTCTTGTACATGCAAACGGATCTGTTTTTAACCCGTGGCGTTTTGAGTTAATGCTCTGTAAGTACTTGTACGCTATTTGCTATGTAAATAAAATTACTTTATGTATCTTTCATTTTTACACAAAATATTTAAGCAAAAAAACCGCAATTATAACACCAAAGACAGCCAAAAGCAAGCAAAGAAACTTCAGGACAAAAAAAAAGTTGGGGGGAAAACATTCTAAACCCTAAAAACACAAATCCTCACACAAATCCCAAGTTTTAGCGCACAATCATTTACTCTAAGATTATTTTGAGGGGTAGTCGAGGCAAGCAGAGCCAAGTAGGCGCCTAACCGCAAAGCAAAACCAAACAACAACAACAAAGAACACACAAAAATGTTGACCATGGCTCGTCTCTTGTCTAACCAACACTAAATACTACTACTTTTTTTTTTTTTTTTGGTTGTACACGTGTGTGTGTGTGTGCGATGAAAAAAGTAAATATAAATTTCAGAGCAACGGTCAGCAAGATAAGCGCTGTCCAATTGCCCAGACCGTGTCAGAGCGGTATATATATATATATATATATATGTGAGTCTACCGTCTGTCCATGTAGGCCAGCGCCAAAGCAACCACAAGCAAATCCTCTGCCAGCGTACGCCCTCGAGCAGCATGAATGTTAAAAATGCTCCAACCAAGCCGAGATTACAACACAAAACAGCCGTAGCCTTGTGTATATGGAGTAGCCATAGTTGTAGTGAACCTGGCGCTGGTTTTAATGTTTTTGTTGCCACAGTGCACAGTGGAGCAAATATTGAAATAACTGGGAGTCCAGCTGCTGCTGTTGCTAAAAAGCTACAAAAGTTTTCATAATGGAAAATATTGCATATTGCTGGCATGAGCAGGGTCAGTTTCTAAGGGTATGTAGCAGATGTATCCGCTGCTTTAAGCTATTTTTCCAGAAATAGATTTGAACAATCAAGAAACTACCTACAAGTTGCAAAACAAAACGAAATTGTATGGAAAAAACCACACATTATGTAGAATAGTGTAGAGGCACATTATCTTCCAAAAATGCGTATACGCAGTGTTGCCCTACATGGAAGATAATGTTAATATAATGTGCCAAACTTGTTGCTATTACGTGTAGTGAACATAAATCCATTATTTTTTCAAAATGGGACTGAAAATTTGAATATCGTTTATGGTCCTGATACTGTAACAGCCAATCACGGGCAACTTTGGTCGACTACTTTCTGGTAATTTCGATGTCAAAGAAGCACCACGTACTGAATGGCCAAATGTCGAAAATGTCAATAAAATCATGGACATTGTAGAGTCTGACCGCCACGTAAGCACTTTTTGGGTTTTCCAAGAGCAACAGATTACACAAAAAATCGTTTGGCACTATTTGTATAAGGCTGGATACGAAAAGAAACTCGCTGTATGGGTGTCACTCGAGTTAACGCAAAAAAACCTCGAATCGAATTTCCATCTGCGACAAAAACTCAACAAGAACGACCCATTTCTGAAGCGGTTGGTGACTGCCGATGAAAAGTGGATCACTTCCGACAAAGTCAAGCGAATACCGTCTTGGTCAAAACTAGCTGAACCGGCCAGAAGCGGCCAGCTTTTGCCAATAGAAGAGGAATTTTGTTCCATCAGAACAACGTCAGGCTGAACACATCGATAGTGACTCGACAGAAGCTACTGGAGTTCAATTAGGTGGTTCTTATGCATCCACCTTATAGTCCGGACCTGGCATCAAGCGAAATATTTGCTTCAAGAGAGACTGAGTTTTATCGAATACGGAAAATAATATTCTAATTTAAAAGCTTGAAATGTTGCCAGAGTTTGAAGGAACATCTATTTTTCCTGTCGGTGTTGTAGTCAGATATTATCACGTATACAGTGATTCCGACAGAGTCATGCCGTCATCATCAGCTTCAGCTAGCGTCTCTTCATTTTTGCAATAAAAGTCATCCGAGAACTTTAACCATGGCAACATCAAAAAATGTCTCATCTGATTTCTTACATAGAATAAAAATCAATTTATTCCCTTTAAATAAGCGGTTAAAGCACCAAGTGTGGAGGGATATACGCCCACAGCGGAATCCCGATAGTGAAGTCTTTTCATAGAAAGATATCTGTATTATTACGAAAGCCGTTTCCTTTTTATTTACCTTCAAATCAACTTTTGAAGCGCATTCTTATCGCATATATACGTTAAGAATTTGTTTTTGGATATAGATCAATAGTTTTTCTCACAACAAAACGAAGCTATTTATTTTGAAGCTTACGCCAAAGCAATTGTAGAAACTTTTATCTAAATAAAACACATATAAACTATTTTTATTGTAAGCATTTTTCTAGTTAGAAATAAAAAAACAAAAATTGTTCTACCAACGTGCACACGCCATCTGGCGGCAAGCGCATTTTCAACTTGTAACTTTTAGTGTGCCCAACTAGCGAAAAGCACTGTATCGATAAAAATATACGGTCACACTTGAAAAAAAATACTTGCTGATACTATGAAATCTTAACAAAACCTAATATGAGTTGAATGTCATAAGGTTTAGGTAGACCAAAGACTGCAGGAAGACTTCAGCTACTTAACGTTTACCTAAAACCGCACTGCCTATTTCTTTTCACAAAAAGTGTTTCACAATTTTTTCAAGCATTTCAAATAGCTGACCCCAAACGAAGTATTCCATTTGGGCCCATCGTCGTGCACAACCACTGTGCATGGCGTTGCCTCTGGATCCGTTGCAGGCATATCCGCCAGTTCGTGTGCACTTTCTATTACGTTGCACTTGTGCGGCCGCAGCGACAGCAACAAAAACGCAACCAACCATGCGCTGTGGCGGGGCGTAGACAAGCGTTACATGATGCTTCCGTGTCCGTGTCCATGTCCGTTGCCAACTTTTGAATGTTTCCAACAATGTTGCTACAGTTACACCTGCTCCCGTTTTCGGGCAACTCAACTCCAGGCACTCACGGCCATACTCTGACTGTGACTCTTCATCAAAAATTTGTTGTAAGGCAAATAAAAAGCCAGTACATGCAACTACCATTTGCAACTCCTTAGGCGCAGCTGCTACAAGGGCGGTACTATACCACATTATTTTTTGCACTATGCTGCATGGCACTGGCTGGCTTGACTTCTTTTTTGCAGTACTTGAACACTGCTAAAGTTGTTGGAAAAATTGCTGAAAAACGTTGGTTGCCAAGCTACACGTTTTTGAGTGCTTTATGGCCTAAACGTGATTTTCAGTTTGTCTATTAAATGTTTTTTGGTCTTGTTCTGGTACTGTATACCGGGAGCTACGTACTGATGCCTTTTTAGTATTTTTTCTTACTGCTAAAAGCTGCCATGGCGCACATTCTCAGCACGTTTGGCATTTTTGCAACAATTGTTGAAACATGTTGACAACTAGTTAGTTTCACTTTTATTAAGTTTGCGCGCGTTGCACGATTTTTGTAAGAAACTTTGATTATTGTTGATGTGCATACTAAAAAAAATGAACGCCAAAAAAATACCAAAAGAAAGACTAATGCAGCTGCAGTGAAGTTGGAATTTTTCTGCTGTGAAAAGTTGAGTTTTGGGAATTCGAAAGTACAGCCAAAAAAGCAGTTTTTAGCTGCATACTTAGTTCCCTAAACTAAGCCTACTTTATGCGATTTTATTTTAAACTTTTTTAGAAATAAAGTAGGCTAAATTTTTTACCAGAAACCCACTAGCATGAGAAGTTTATATTTCTATTCAGTACTATATATATTGCCTTGAAGTAAAGAGCTCCTAAGCTCCATTAAGCGATTCGTATTTTTTTTATGGTTCTTTTACAATATTCTTTCACAATTTTCACCATGAAGTAAGTTTTAAAAAAATTTTTTTTTTATTTATTTATTATTTATTTATTTTTTTTTTTTATTTTTTTTAATTTTAGTTTCCTAGAATGGGTCAACCGCACACTTGAGGTGGGCTACATGAACTATATTCACGGAAAGCGTCGCATGATAGAGGCTTATGAAAATATACAGAACCAGGGTCTTCGCGCTTATGTTGAAGAGGAGAGCGATGCTTTACGTGAATTTTTTCGCCGATACTTTTAGATGCGTTATACAAAATTTTAAAAATGGATGTACACAGGCAATGGACCATTAAAATATAGAGGCATCGCATGGCAATATTAATTGAACTGGAACTTTTTTTTTTTTGTATATGGGCGTTGTATGTAGGGGCTCTTCATCAGCTGCTTAGAGGAGTGGGTTTTATTGCTTGGTCATACGCTGCGTATGCGCAATGAGCGTGAAGCTATTGTTGCGGGGCAATAAGGTTGGCAAGCGAAGCGAAAGTCTTCAGTTGCTGCTTTTCTTAACCCTTTGTGTCCACATTTCTTCAGAAAATTTCTGCTTTTCCGAGCTTTTTGCGTGACCAACCAAAGTGAAGTGGTAGAGTACAAGAATTTTAAAGGTATGTTCGTTGGTTTGTTTAGCACTGAAGTAGCCAGCAGTGGTAGTGTACATGCCACCAAGGTCGGTGGTTCGTCTCTAGCACTGGTGCATTTGCCTAGCACTGATAGAGCTAGCAAATAGAGTAAATTTCTGCACGGATTCAAAAGAGGATTAAAAGAGTTCTTAATGCTGCTCCTTTGGGCATAGTTTGCCGCAATGGTCACTGCATTCTTCAGCAGATATTGATATTGCTCGCGTATGTACGAATATGGACTTCGCTTTTAAACTGCCGGTGGTCTCCAAAAACTGCAGTCAACTGCATTGAGCTTGAATGCATCTATAAAGTTAGTCGCTGTTGCTTGAACAGTTTTTAGAAGCGTTATTCTTACTGGTAAAATGTCTAGTTTTAAAGAAAAAAGGCAACATATTGCATCAATATTGTTGGTTACTAAACGTAGGTTTGAATTTATACTACCTGGAATTTGTTCTACTTTTATCTTATTCCCAATATTTTGAAGTCGATTTCTGTTTGTCAAAAGCAAAAATTTTAAGTGTTTGCTTAGTTCAATATTTTCCGCTTGAAAAACAAATAAATAAAAATATACTAAAGTGCAGCCAGCATATGCAACAAAAGTACATGCAGTGCTGCCAAATCTTAATAACGTTACTGTACAGCAATTTTTAACAAATGAAAAATGTAAGTCAAGCTCATAAATCAATTTTGGAAATTTCAGCAAAACTAAAACTCCCGTTTACGTGATTTCCCAACAAATGAAAAACGAAAGCGCAATCGTTAGTTAGCAACTACAATATTGCCAAATACCATTTACTACTATATAGTTTATATATATATGTATATATATTTACGTTCAGTTCATAAATCATTGGCAAATAAACATTGGCTTGCAGCGGCATGAATATATCAAAGTACAAGCCACGTTAGCCGCACTTTGCGTTGTCCATAGAATTTTTCGCGGAAACGCAGCGAAGCAAAACCAGCAGCAACATTTCAACGTGCTCAAAAACATAATGAAAATTAACTTTTCCCAATACGGTTGTTTTTTTTTTTGTTGCCACGTGAGAATGTAGCGAAAAGTTGTTGCCAATGCTATGGCAGCCATGCTTGGTACGCCATTGTTGCAATTTTAACCGTTGCTTGGGCCATATCCGTTTCCTGTTTTAATGCCATAAATTTGTAGCTGCTCGCAGCTACGCGCACAAAAGCTAGCACATTTGTTTGTTTGTACAAGGCTAAAGGATAATTGCCAGAAACAGTAACAACTGCAAGTTTAGATAGTAGAACAAATAGGTGTACCAGTGGCGTGCAGCATAATAGGAGTGACTCTGGAAGTGATCAACGAGTCTATGTTGTTTTGTGTTGCTTCGGATTTTTGTAGTGGCGCTTGAGTTACTTATTACTTCCTTCACATGAATTACCAACACCACCACTGTCGCTCACCTGCTTAAGGCCAACATGTTTTGTTATTATTATTGGCAACGCTGTAAACATAAAATGCCGCAGGTAAAATTATGCTGCACTCAATTTAATTATGCCACCAAAAGCCATAACTTTGACTCCTCCTTAACCATGAACCCAAGCAGCAGTAGTATGCGCCAAGTCAACGCCTATTAAAACTTCAACACTTGCGCTCGCATATGCGTCCCCAGCCGAATGCAACCTCGAAATTTCCAGCCAAAACTTGTCATGGCTGGTGTTGTTGGTTTTTGATACTTGTGTCAAAAATTTATTGAGCCAATTTGCTGGAAGCATGTTTCTGGCTAATTGAACTACTATGTAGAGCGGAGGAGTTTCCTTGACTCGGATGCTTGCAGCGTGTGCAGCGTCATGAATCAAAGTTTGTTTGTGTATGCGGTGTTAATTGCTCTTAATTAATGATTTTTGTAGTACATAAATGGTAGGAAAATTGCCAAGGAAATGACTTGGTCAAAAGTTGTGTCAAAAACAACTTTAAATATGAGTTGGTGAGAATCTTAGTGAGTTGGCAAAATTAGTAAATTTCAAAGTCAAACTTGCTTAAAAGCTTTTTAAGCAAAGTTTTTCTTTTCTGCGACTTTGTATTTAAAATTGAGGGACAGGAAAAATTCTATATAAACTTAAAATGCAAAGCGAATGCGTAAAGAAAAAATATTAACTGAAATTGTATATCAATTCTTTTCAAGCGGGACAGCTTAGTCTTTGCCCATTCACTTAGTTTTTCAACGTTTTCTGAAGTGAAGCTGGAAATCGTTGTTGTCTTATGTTTGCTTTGCTTTGAAGCTGGCTCTAAATCTAATTTCTGTTGAATTTTAATTATTATTTTAAATATAATTATTCTTTTGAACTCTTGTTTACTAATTTTTGGACTTGTTTATATTATGATTTGGTGGGCCTTGGTAGCGTTCTGCCTCTAAACCGAAATTTCGGTGGTCCGATTGCAACCTGCAGCATAGCTGCATTTGCCTAGCGCTAGCATAGCTAGCAAACGAATAAACGCATTTTATTGAAGAAAATCTCTATTAAAGTCATGGCCGCTCGGTTTCAGCTATAAACTTTAGGTTGCTGTTCTCTTCCAACATCTATTAATAGAGAGATATCCCTTGCTGCGCCTTTGGAGTGATGATGATAGTCAAGGGGAATACATCTATTGAATGTGCAAAAAAAATTTTTTTAAATAAATCTGCAACTGTTTATGAGTTCTTTCGGAGAAAGAGGCAGTTTTGTTTTTCTTTATTCGTTCAGTTATTCATCATTTTCTGTAGTTAAGATGGATATAGTTTTTGCCATTAAAGAAAGAATAGAATATAAAGAATGTATAGAATAAAATAGAACGAATAGAATAGAATGGAAAGAATAGAAAGCAATACAAGACTATTACTTTCTATTTAAAGTTAACTCCAAATCTAGAAGCTCCTTTTATTTGTTTGCTATTTTAAGTACAATAAGTCTCTCAAACCCATGTTTACCCCAATATGGATTCGCTGTTTCCTAGGAGGTGCGGGATTGCGGTTACAGTGTTCATCAGCATTCATTCCGATCCTGTATTATATCATTTCTGGGATACTTGTCAGATATATTATCTTTGCAGCCTATTTGTGCTGCTATAATTTTGTTTTACACTCCAAGAGGTCTCCAGATGCATTCACTGATTTTGAAAGACCTTTCGTGTGTTATGTGTTTGGCACAGTTTTAATATCCTGGTATGCTTGGCTGCTATTAACTATTTCTTTTAATGGATCCCTTTAGGTCTGGCAGAGATTATTGTGTTTTTACGCAAAATTCTTAACAAATACTTTATGATGTTTTGAAATCAGCTTACTTTGATATAATTTTTTCATTTATATTAAGGTACTTGATTCAAATCGCTCTATTATGTAAACAATTTTTTGACGTCGGTGAATTTGAAATATAATGAGTTGAAAAAGTTGAATAATTCTGAAGAACGCAAAGTTCAAAACATATGAAAAATAGAAAATCTCCACGTAGCTGTAAAATATTGAGAATAGGCCATCAAACTTACAAAAATGAAATATTTTCTTCGAAAACGAATATCGTATTTTTCTTTTCTGAATCTATTTTAGAATAAACTTTTTAACCTCGAACCACCTGCTTGAACCAAGCAACCCACTCCATTATTTCTGGGCTATAGTTGCTCAATGTGAAAGAAATACTTTTCTCTGTTCAGTATATGACAACAGGCTATGACTGGTTCTAGATGGCAACGGTGTGTTGTACATTTAGGTTCTCATCCGTGTGATTGCCAACTTCGCTTAGTTCTCATCGCTTTCTTAGGCAAAGGCAAGTCAATATACGAACCAAAATTCAGCTCTTTTGTACGTTTCCATGAATGACGACATAATATTGAACTCAAATAATTTTTAAAAATTAAATTTCCGCGAGTTTTTTGAATTAGAATAACATGTCGTGACCGCAAGATGGCGCCAGCAAGTGTGATAACGGTTGCTGGGTGACACAGCTAAGATATTGTGCCTAGATGGCGCCAGCAACTTTGTTAATCATTTTAATGCAATTTTCATTTAAGCGAGTATACTACACGCCTTAGTTTATTATTAAAAATTAACGATCTCTGAAGCCCGCTTGTATCAGAACCGGCCAAACTTCTGGTATGGCACGGCTGCTGCCTTAAAATATGCACGCATTACCCTAAAAACATTTCATTTCCAAAAGTTTATTTCAACTTAATACACCTACAACTTAAAAGCAGCTGCTCCAATGCTACAAAACTGCCAATTTCAGGCAGAGAGAGAGAAAAACAAAACAGACTCATGTCAGAAAATCATAAGAAAAACGTAAAAGAAAACATAACTTGAGCAAAAAAATGAAAATAATTAAAGCATCAAGTTGAAGAAAAAGAAGCCGTAAACTTGCACGGAAACTAGGCAACACAAAGACTTTGCAGCAGCCAAACAGCGAGCCTCATAATTAATATCGCCATTTTTTGCCCAACACTAGAAGGAAATGTGGCAGAGGCGTTGCCCAGGCAATGTGGCCAAATTAAACTGACAGCCAACTGAAAGTGGGGGCGCCAAGGTGAGCAACAACAAGCAAGTGGCAATTAAAATGCGTGTAATAATCATCATGCTGGTCGTGATGATGATGATGATGATGATGGTCATTTGAACTCACCTGTGCAGATATGCGTCCCTTCTTCAGTCGCGTGAGATCCGTATGACTCCAGAGGCTACGATCCCAGGGCTTAACGTTACGCAAATCCTCATCAAAACTGTGCAAAATAAAATGAAAATGGCATCAGAAAAGTAAACGTTGATGGCAAAGTAATATTAAAAATATAAATCACAAGTTTTATGAAAATATAATAGCATTATGGCGCAGACGATGGGGCCGGCGCTGCTACTACTATACTCACTTAAAGTCATTGAGCTTGTTGTGCAGGAACTTGCGTATATTCCAGGGTAAATCATTATGGCCATCGATTAAAGGCACTTGATCCAACAGTTGCACAGCCACGCGTAAGCGTTCCTCAAATGGAGCACCTGTAAAGGATTTGAAGAGGGAGAGAGAGAGGGTGAGCAAGCAGTTTGTAGCATGGGTGAGAAACATGTCAGCTGTCTTGGCCAAGCTAACTAACTTAAACGCATTAACACGCCCGTTGCACACACACGCTCATACAGGCTCTCTCTCAAAGTGCCAACACAGGCAGCACCTTGAAGCTGAGTGCCGAGTGTGTTTGTGCGTGCAGCATGTCCTATGCGTTATGGTAATTGATTTATTGTCTATGGATACACTGGATACTCACTTGCTGCCACACGTAATGCCAGCGGCACGGCAACACTGGCAGCGCCAATTATCAAGAGTATCGAGCTGACTGCAAGCCAATGCTTTGCCGCATCGAATCCTTTACGTGGCGTATACGTAATGCAGCGACGTTGTAGTCGCCGACATTGTAAATGAACCCAAGCAGCCGCCGTTCGCCATAAGTGGTGGCAGCAGCCATGGCAGATGACCAGCACAGGGAGTTATGGTGCGGCATGATGCGATTTGGTTTATGTTGGTTGCAAAGTGCGTCCATTGTTGTTGTTGGTATTGTCAGTTCAATGCCAAGTCGTTGATGTTGTC
The DNA here is from genome assembly GCA_035046065.1 of Chymomyza procnemis. Taxonomy (NCBI): domain Eukaryota; kingdom Metazoa; phylum Arthropoda; class Insecta; order Diptera; family Drosophilidae; genus Chymomyza; species Chymomyza procnemis. Next base: position 12,348,926 of record JAWNOJ010000004.1, on the reverse strand, counting down.
GCAGTAATCATTGTTGTTGTTGTTGTCGTTGTTGTTGCAGGTTGCCCGGTTCGTTGGTTGTTTTGTGTTGCATTGTGTGTGTGTGTGTGTGTGTGTGTGTGCAAATTGCCGTGACAGTAGCATTGATTACAACAAAAACACACAGACACAGCGGCAAGCATAACAACAACAAGTTGCATGCAACAAAGAGTTTCGTTGCAAGTTGTACGTGGCAGTAGAAGAAAAACGATAATAAGGAAATATGGTTAGTTAAACGTTTAAAATTGAATTGTTGTTTCGCAAAAGCAGAACGTTGAAAGCTTTGTAACTTTGGCAGAGCAACAAAAGCAGATGGCAAAAAATACAAAATAAAAAAAAAGAAGAGTTGAAATTAGATATTGAAAGACGGGAAATTGGAAGTTTTCATTGTAGTAACAAAGTGAAGCAGCTGAGTAGCAACAAAAAAATTGAAGGCAAAGTAAATATGTGGTCAGCTTGTGAAAAACTAGACTGGTTTTGGTTAGATGACTAAATGAGATGCGCTTGTAGATGAGAGATTTGTATATGCGAGACAGCTAGTTGAGTCTGATTAAAGGGTTAATTTTTGCTGGTTTTAGGTTTGTTATTAAGCAGAAATCAGATGATTGTTGTATATGTTGGGTACTTTGTTACATAAATATTTTATTGCGCAAATCTACAAAGTTAAGCACCATTTTTGTTTTCTTTCAAGTCCCTATTTATCTTCTTTTAGATTCGCTTTTACACACCCTATAAATTAAGTTTGTACACATTTTTCTAGCTTCTAAATTCTCTTGCTTACTTAGCAATATAAATACTTTATTTTTGTACAACTTCCGTCTATCCAACACAACTTCTGTCTTGTACCATAACACTATCTACCTTTATCTTTACAGAATTTTGTAGCTTTTTGTGTTGAAATAACTATTTTATCAACCTTTTTATTGTTTATTATTTGATGGAATTTATTTAATTAATTTGGAAAAATTTTTAAAACTCATTTTGCCTATAAAATCCCTATTCAGTGATTCGCAAAATTTTGTAAATCATTTTTTAGAAAAAATATCTTAGTCGTTCAATCACTTCAGCTTCATCAATTCCCTTTATTAGATTGTTTATTTTTTGTTCTTTAATAATCTCTTTCTTCTGTATTATCAGCTATCGAGATACTATATATTTGCACCTGTACCTCAATTTACTCAGTAGATACGTTCCTGACCAAAACGCATAAATTGAATCCTACATTACTATATGGAAAATCCGCGTAAAGCAAATCGAACTAAAAATAAGCTTTTGAAAATAATATCTAACTCATCAATGGTTATAATCATCGCAATAGATTCTGTTTCTACAATTGTTGCATTGATTTTTGTGTTAGTTTGAAGAGCTCTCGATAGACTTCTTCATATTGTTTTAATAGATCATTAATAACATCTACTCTTTGGAAATTGTTTCATAGTTTCTTGCTAGTACATGTCGCACGTGAATAAACCAACCGCTTCATCTTACCCGCGTCAACCGAGTATCGCGTAAAACAAGGTAAAGGTGTATTTCCTTTCTGGCAGGGGCACAATAGACCCATGGGAGTTACAGTGCTGAAAGGCGTAAGCGCACCCCCATTCATAATTTCTGGAACTAGTTGGGCAGTACTTCATTTTGAAATAAGTCGTCGGTTTTGTCACGCTTTCTGATGTTGAAATTACTATCCTGCAACCACATACAAACATGTTTCCTAATACCTGTTTTCCCTCAAAAACTGACAATTTTTATGTTGATCATAGGAGATTTGGATTTTGTGTCTTAAATATATTCAAAATAATTAAGAGATTTTAATATTACATAAAAAGATATATTAACTTTAGAGTCGCAAAGTTTAAGCTGTCTTTGAGCTCCATTAGGCTGAATAAATTCAACAAAATGTCTGCAATACTCTCAGTTCTTCTATTTGTGCCTCTTTTCCTACAAAATCTTCTCAATAAATATCAAACTACTCAAATATCAACATCCCTAATTGTACAACGCTCACAACTTAAATGTAGCTCCATATCGCTAGCGTTAAAAACGTTTCAATGTCTGTCACATCAAGCCAAATGTCAACCTTAATGCAAATCTCATTATCCTTACAAACAACAACGAGTTAGACATCAATTTAATTGCAAAACCAAATTTAATTGGAGTACTATATTATCGTTTAATTGCTCTAGGATGCACGCAAAAAAGCAAATCTCATGAGCTGAAGCGAAAAACGAGCTCAATTTGTAAAAGTTAATACATCATCAGATAGTTAGCGTTTGATTACGCTTCTTTTTATTTACCCAACTTTGGCAAGGGCCGTGAATTACCATTAGGTAAGCCCGCCGCCCGACAACAGCAATCATGTTAGCGGGCTGGGGTGCTTTGGTATGATGTCTGCTTATGCAACTGTGATAGTGCTTAGGAATGCATGATGCCGCTGATGATGGCAATTTCGAGAAGGGTTGGCCGTATGCCCAGTGGCACTGGACGTGAGCGATTTGCATAAAGTGGAAAATTTTTTGGGTACGTGCAAATGCACTTGGAGAAAATGTTGCGGAATGCTCAACAAGCCCACTAGCAGCTATAACTATATAATTTGGCTGTTTTCTATTAATTGGCACTAGTTTTTAAATTAATTTAGTTGCTGCGTCTTGCAGCATTGCCAGCTTGCACATGCAGTCATGCGTCTGGCAACACTGCACACTGAATATGGCAATTGTGGCGTTGCCAACGTAGCACAAAAAAAATGCGCGTAAAGTTATGGTTTTCGAATCTTTTTAGAGTGCTAACTGGTTTTAACTATTTATTTTCACTTTATCTACACAAAAATGACATTTTCAAGTAATAAGGATTAATGTCCATAAAGAACCGTACAGAATGCCATTTCCAACCACTACGCAGACACGTACAAATTCGCTTTCTACATTGCGCAATGGATAATTTTCGCTTAGTGCACTTGACTTGCTGCAATTTTTGGACATGATGGATGGGAGCTAGCATTCCGAGTTGGCTAGTTGTTGTTGTTAGCCTTGTTGCTGCTGCAGATGAGGATAATGATGAGCCCGGTTGAATGTCTGACTCACTGTGCAAGCAAAGTCACGGGGGCATTCGGGCGACGTTTAACATTTAGCGGCATGTTACATGAAGCGCAATGAAACGACTAACGACTAAATATAGTCTATCAGGGAATGGCAGGAAGAATGATACAGAAGTTAGGATAGAGGTAGCGGCGGTAAGTGCAAAGCCATGTAAATGTAACTGTCAGTGGGGTAGGCCAGCCGTGGATGCTCGGCTGCGTAGCCCCTTGGGTGCGTCTACTTACGAAATGAATTTGTGCCCGAACTGGATGAGCCGCGACTGGGACACTGCCGATGCTTCCATGGCATGATGCTGGTAACGCTCGAATGCAACTGATGATGTTTCTGCGGCGTTGTTGTGCCACCCGCACCGGCAACGCCCACGCCCATGCCAACCGCATGTGTTGCATGCTGCAGCAAAGGATGTGCGCCATGCACATGATGTTCATGGTAATGATGCGGCGGTTGCAGCTGTGTCTGCAGCTGTTGATGCAGCTGCTGCTGCTGCTGTTGCTGCTGCTGCGCCTGGTATTTGTCTTTAAGGCCACTATTAGCGCTATCGAATGATGTCATGGTAAATGTGGAACTGCCGCCCGTGCACGGCACATTGCCATTGGCATTGCCATTGCCGGCTTGAAACTTTTGATACGCTGGCGCACGACAGTTATTGCCAAGTGTATTACGCGCCTCCATGTCCACCAGATTGCCAAAGCTGCGACTATTAATTGGCAACGTTGCCGTGCCAGACATGCCAACAACTCCACCAACACCACCACCCAAATCCATACCCATACCCACATTGCCATTAAACCAGTCCTGAGCATCGGAGCTTGTATGAAATATATTGTTGTTGCTGCTGCGCGTGGAGGCCAACTGCGGCTGCTGATTGTCGGATGCGCTGCGCGTGACAAAATACTCACGCGGAAAACTGGCCAAGGATTGACTAAAGCAGCGGCAACGCTGCTGCTGAAAATGTGCAAGCTGCTGCTGTTGATGCTGCTTCTGCAGATAGCGACTATAGTGCGCCAAATGTCGTGCATAGTCGCTGCTCGGTCCAATGGTATTATATTTGCTCAGCGTGCTGGCCGCCGAGGCAGCTGTCACAATGGCTGCCTGTTGTAAATCTCGCTGGGACTTGCTGAGCGTTGCTGTGCCAGCCGTTGCACCGGTGTGCAGAAAACACAGACTAGGATCCGATTTCTTGGAGTGCGGCGTGCATATGTCATCCTGGGTAATGTGGGGCGGGTAATATTTCAGCATTGTGGATGGGCAAACATCGGGCTTGACCGGATTGTTGTTCTCCTGACCATTGGCCGCGCACTTGAGCAGCGTGCCAGCGCAATCATCCAAGGCAGTGCCACCTAAATGTAACGCTGTTTTGGTGCAATCCTGCAGCAGATCACTGCTGCACAACTGGCTAACCGCTGCTGCATGATGGCTGCCGTTGTTATTGGAGTTTTGCTGCAGCTGCTGCAGCAGTCGCAGACTACGCATGCTGCCATTGCGCTTCATGGCAGGCGGTGGCGGCACAGGCGGTATGACATCCACATCCAAAAGGCTGGTCGTATCATTCTGTAAGATAAGCAAAGAACAGGCAGAGAGATAGTGTCAGTAAAATTGATGAATGGCAGCTGTTGTTGCAGGAAATCAAATTAAATCAATAGACACCGGGCAGTTGCCGGAAGCCCAAACTTTAAGCTTAAACTAGAAAAGTGTGTGGGAGGGCCCAAAACGGGTAACATGTGCCTGGAATATTAAAATATGTTTTGATGGTAGCTTTGTGTCATAAAGCGGCGAATTGTTAATACTCTTAGTTGCGTGTGTGTAGGCGATTTGATGCGGTAGAGAAATGTGAGCGAAGCTTGAAGCTTGAATCTTTGCAATTTTTAGACAATTTGCATTTTTTAGAACAAGTAAAGTTGCTTTTAATAATTCTTTTAAATGAGATTTAATGGTTCTAAAATTTTAAAAAGAAATGACAGCAGATTTTCTAAGCGCTTCTAAAGTTTTTCCAGCAAATTAGTAACTTTTTTTTAAAAATAAATATCTTAAATATTTTTTAATAGCACAAAATCTTTCGAAGATTCCATGCGGCTTATATTTCTATTGCATAAAATATTTCATTGTTCGCTCAAAAATTCAAAATCTTTCTTTAGGGAAAATAAAATAATAATTATTTTACAGAAAAAGCTGCCTTTTTGCAAAGCAAAGCTAAACAGCAGGGGTCCGAACGACCTCTTGCCTATTCTACATAAGCAAACTCTTCCACTGCTCAGTTTTAAACAAACCCACAATATTTCTTGTAGAGTATTGTTAAAAGGTTTAACCCCCACATACCCCATCACATGCAATATGTATGTAGCTAAGTGCCAAGTATGGGCCACACAATGACGGTCCACCTAATTGAATTTGCTACATTGAAAATCATCATAGACGCCATCAGCAACACCGTTGTTATTATCATCTTCATCATTATCTGCGCCAGCACCATCATCATAATCAACATTATGGTCATCATCGTTTATCATTATTATCATCATCGTCGGCTACTTCATCATGCATCAGCACTCAGTGCTGCGGGATTTGACTGTTTCTGAAATTGAATTCTCTTATGGATCGATAGATTAATGGTTGGGGGAGGTCTGGCAACATTTTCATAGATTTGCTTTCTATTTTTATGTCCATCTGTCTGTCCGTTGGGCAACGCTATTTCCATTAATAAGAATTTCCTTTTGAATTTTGATTGCTTTATCGAACACTGTGAAAATGTCGCTACCTAAATAAGATTTTATGTTCATTTCGAGCAGCTTATTTTTTCCTCTTTTTTTTCTTGTATTTTTTATTGATATTTGCCTTTTTTTTGTTTTCATTATTTGTATGCTCTTGATGAGGGTACATGGAGTTTGGGCTGAGGTTTGTGTGTAGGCGTAGTTGTATGCAAATGTCTATTGGCAACGTAGTTACTTGAAGTACTTGCGTCGAGTTTTCTTAGAAAAATAAAGTTTTTAGAGTTTTTTAATCTATTTTTGGATTTGTTGCTTTAGAAAATTAATGTACTTTTATTACAAAAATTGTATGAAAACTTAATGAAAAACTGTTTTGAAAAATATCTGCTGTTGACAAAATAAAAATAATCCATTGATCTCAAGCATGCTGAAAATGTTCTGCTTCATATAAATTTTTATCAAATCAGCAGTAATCACAATACGACGAACTGTAGCCAACCACAGCTTGGAATTTCCTAGGAAAGACTGCAGGCTTATGCTGGGCTTACTAGCGGATCGCAATCCATGCCAAAACTCCGGGCATCACTGAAGACGATGCATGCAGGAAGTGAAGGGAACCAGAAGTCAAATAAACTCTAGAGCACCTTCTATGCAACTGCCAAGCCTCCTGTACCTCGAAAGCTAGATTTCTAGGGAGACCAACGTTTGATTCGCTTGCAGTGGCCACCTCAGAGACTGTTGGCTTTCGCAAAACACACGCGTATATTGGACGATTAAGGCAATCATGACCACGATTCACGGCCGACAAACTCCGCTTACACTAAGGATCACACTGATCTATGTGAGGTTCCCCCTTCTCGGGGGGCCTGCCGGCTTAACATAGCCTAACCTATATAATTTTACTCGATTCTTTTCTTTTGTTTAAACATGCATTTATTCATTAAAAATCTCGGGCCTGACATCTTCCAACCTTCCAAAAGACCAGAAGTAAAATTGGCATACATCAGGTTGTTTGATTTCTACAGCTGCCCAAAGTGCCATCCATCACCTTAGCTTTATTTTTTTACTATGGGAAAAAGTGAATTTCTTGTGCTCATTAGGCACTACTATTTGAAAGGTAGGTAAGTCAGCTAAGGAAGCGAAGCAACGGCTTGATAAACACTATGGCAACTCTGCTGCATCGAGTACGACAGTCAAAAGATAGTTTCAAGTATTTATATTTGGTCGTACGAGCACAAATAACTAAGCACGTTCCGGATGGCCTTCAGACGTTACTACGCACGATTTGGTAGTCCGAATCGAAAATCTTGTGCTTGGAAATCGAAAATCGAATTTGTGTAAGCTGGCTGAGATGATAAACGTATCATCTGCACGCGTTGATAACGCTTTTCTCGCGTTGGGTGCCGCGCGTGCTCACAAGTGAACAACAGAAGCAACGAATTGATGTTTCAAAGGACAATTTGGCCATGAGAGAATGTAATCATTCAAAGTTTTTGTTTGATCACCGTTAATGCAACATGGATGCAACACTAAACTCAACAGTCGGAACAATGTTTTTCACTGGCTGAAAGTACACTGAAGAAGCCAGTATCGCAATATACGACCGGAAAGGTTATGACGACCATACTTTTGATTTATTTACATTGACTACTTACAGCATGGCAACACAATCACAGTTCCATTTTATAGTGAGCTATTGCATCGATTCAACCAGTCGGTGACATGTAAACTCCCCCATTTGCAGAAAAAAAAACTTTTTTCAACAGGACAATACGCCAGCTCATAGAGCTTGGAAAACTATAACTAAATTGATAGAGTTGGGTTACAAAATCACTCCGTTTTCGCCCGATTTGGTTCGCTGCGTTAACTACCTCTTTCCAAACCTGCAAAGAAGGCTCGCTTCCACTCCAACACTCGAAGTACCTCAAAACTTTTTACTAAAAGAATGTTATCGCAATAATAGAGGATGGTTACAATTACTGTATCGAACTAAAAGATTATGTTGAAGATTAAAAGCTAATTTTGCAAAAAAAAATAGCTTTTTCTCAGTTAGGCAAGGGACTTTTGCAATCTGTCTAGTATAAATCGAAAGAAGCTTCTTTTTATCTTAAAAGAAAACTGACTCAACTTTTTTAATAAAGAATATGGAACTTAAAATTGCAATAAAACAACAAAGGATTATTCGATTGACATGAATGCTTTGGAAATCATTCAGAATTCACCAATTCTTGCTTATATGAGACACTTTTGTTTGAGTTTAACTCAAATTTTATGCTTTAAAAGGACAAGTTTGCTTAAAAAGAATCATGATTACCTTAACAACTAACAAAACATATTTTTTTCCTCATATTTTCAGGTACCCCTAAGCGCAGATTTAATTTTCCGCATTTTACAAACACATTTTTTTTGAGATTTCAGTAAGTGCAGCAGAAATAATTTATATAAATATTCAACAGCCATTTTGGTTTAATTTGGAATTTCAGGAATTTCGCACAGTAAGCTAGTTCAGAAAAAAATAAGCTTTTCATAGCCAGCTCAATGCTAATTAAATGCTGTTGTACATTTCATTTCCATAAAAACGAGAATTTCAGGAATCTCTTAGATGAGTTCGTTTTTTTTTTTTTTTTTTTTTGTTAAATTCAACAACATTTAGTGCGAATGTTTAGCTAATTAAATGCAGCTGCAGCTTGACTTGACTGCGTTGCACAATCGTCCTCCCTACGCTGGTATTATCAGGTTTGCAGTGAGTGTGTCCTGCCCATCCTAAAGTATGCAACATGATATGCTTATTTGGCATTTATGACGCCATTTTGACGCCATCTTTATGCACCCCTTGTGCAGCTGTAAGGGTGAAGCTTTTGCGTTTTTAAGCATTAAATTGCTTGATATATCGCAACAGTTTTTTACGCCAAGACGCGCCACACCGCCTTATGCCACTATCGCCCCCTCTTGCGTATATTTTAGTGACTTTTAGCTGCTTGCAGTAAACCCCCTTGCAGTAGCCCCACCCACTCGTTAACTCAACCGCCACTCTTTTGCATGGTTTTTCCAGCAATATTTTTTACTTGTTTTCATTTTTCATCTTTTCGGGGGTTTTTTTCTTTTTGTTTTTTTGTATTATATAAATTATGCGCCGTCGTCTTCTTTAGCTGAGAAGTTGCCTTTGTCTCGCCTTAAATTTCATAATGCACATTTTATAATCATTTTTCGTCTACTTTGCTGCAATTTTGTGCAATTTTTTACTATAAATTATACATACTATATGTGTCTCAGTGTGTCAGGGTTGCGAAATGTTAAAAGTTTGAAGTTAGCAATGGGTGACTTGTGGGAACAAAACAGTTGGCACGTCATAGGTTTTATTGTGGGAATAAAGCAATTGCATTTAAGTAATATATAATACAATATTCTGCAATCTCGACTGTATCGTTATGTCAGGACTTTATACAGGTTGTGCCATTTCTTATGTCGGCGTGTAAAAATTGAGTAGCAAGAAAAAAGAAACAACCAATTTCGGATAGTGAGTTATTTTTATTCAGTTGGATCCGTTGCAATGTATCTAGACTAGTTTTTGAACACAATATCAATATACTAGCCACAGCAAAATATGCCGCGATTTCCATTACGTTTTCGAGCATTTCGTTTGGTATAGCAATGATTTCTTCATAAAATTTTCTTAAATCAATAGTCTGCGGCTTTCTGGCGTACACTTTGCTTTTCAAATAACCGTGGGGTTAAATCCGGAGATCATAAGTGTAAATTTGTACCAAATGAGCATTTTTTGACTGCAGGCACGTCGTTGCTTTCACATGAGCTTCATCTACAATTCACAACGAATAAAGACATGAACCTTAAAAATCTAAATTTTTGGCATTGATAGAGCCAAAAGCAAGCAGTTTGTTTTTTATTTTCTCTAATATGTTTATTATATTTCTTCGTTTTCCAAAAACATTTTTCTTACTATCTCTGGATATTTATCTTGAGGCAGCAGTACAAATTTTGCTTAATGACAATAGGAATGCTTTGATCGAGACATTTTCTATTCGATAGTAAGACTGTTGCAATATTGACACTCTACCTTTATATTCGCTAAATCTTAATATTCTACTTTTTTCCTGCTTCAAACAATCCTAACATAAACTTCTACTTTCTGGATTTTACATTTTTGGACGAACCTATTGCACGCCTTCTACTTTTGTCAATTTTTTCTTCTTTCAAGTATCTAACTCTTTCATTTTTTCGTTCTTTTTTCAAGTTGATTTAAGTTTAAATTTTTTATGCCAGCATTTTTTTTTAGCTTATACTATTTCTCAATTGACATTTTCTCTCGATTTTTAATTTTTCATATTCTATATTGTTCACGAATGGCAACTTTTCGTAATGTAAGATGTTACGTAAGATGTGACCGACTGATGTGAAAATCGTTCCCAATATATAAATTTGAACTCTAACATTATAAATTTCTTGTTTTGCTTACAAGTTTAAGCTGTCTGAAGCTTAGAAAAGTGAATAAAGCTAGAAATATTGAATGATTGCAGTGAGTTTTAATTTTTTGAGCAAATTTTTTAGGTTTTGAATTTATTTGGAAGCTATTTCAGTTGCGATGTGGCTGTAGTTGCATAAGAAATATCTAATATTTAATTTAAAAAATTACGTTTTTTTTTCCTGTTGTTCGAAACGGGACCGAATCCTAACTTTAATGTCCTGAATTACAAGTAATTTACTTAGGCAAATAGTTCGACGGCAAAATGTGGACCTTGGTAGCGTACATGTTAGAGTACTCACCTCTAAAACCGAAGGTCGGTGGTTCGATACCACCTTCAGCACTTGTGTGTTATGTCTAGCCTTGCACTTTCAATAGCTAGCTAAATACATCAGCGCTGCAGGGTGAAATCAAGCCACCGAACTTCGGGTGCCGAGGGGATGGCTATAACATTTATGTTTAAGGGGTCCACCTTTTTCTTTTTAATTTATTTAATATTTTTTATTGCCGAATATTTGCCACTTTTGCAGTCAGACGTAGCGCGTACCGGTTCAGTGATATCGTTTATCGGAACCAGTGTACGGTTCGCTTTTGTGTGCAGCCCTGGGCGGCACATACACATCGCATCAGCGTCTTTGTTGTAGCAGTTACGAAATTTTTCAGCACAACGCTTCGAATATGTTGCCGAAACTATGGGTGTGCGTGTGTGTGTGTGGGGAGTATCCTTGCTTGAGTGTGTAATGTTGAGTTATGGCAGTTTTGCAGTTTGTGAAAAACTTTTTTTACGCCCTTTTTTTTGCTGCTGCTGCTGCTGTTATTGTTGCCCATCTCTACGGCTATATCTTCTCAACTACAACGTCATACTCACTGCTACTTCATCATCTTTAGTCGCCTGCTTTTAGTTCGTCCGCGTATTTAGTTAAATGTTCGTAAAATTGAGTGCTGGTTATATTTCACTTGAAGTTTTCTATATTTCTATTTTTTTGGGACAAAGCGTCGGCTACCAGACAAATGCAATGAAAATGCCTTTAATCGATTTGGCCAAAGCCAAGTTAAGCTGGCAAAGCTTATTTTAGTTGCAGACTTGATCAACTTTATGAGTTTATCTGTTTGTTGTATCTTTAAAGTGTGCTGAACTCATTATTAATGCAGCATCTGCGGGGGAGGTTGTGTGGAATTGTAACGATGTCTTTATGGGCTTTGACGCCTTCAACCCACATGGCCACAATGCAACACAATCTGGTGACTGCTTGGGTTGTAAAAATTTTGTTTATTAAAAGTTAGTGGCGTCAGCTGCAGTACTTTTTTCATAGCTAAAAAAACTTAAGACTAATTATCTGCATATAAAGCGCTCGAATAATGCCTGCAGCAAGGAAACAATAAAAAGTGGTGTGTCATTAGGGCGTAGATAATAAAATATGTGCATCTGATATGAAATTTTATTACTTTATCTAATTGTGTTGGTTTAAAACGTGCTAAATTTTGTAATTATCAGCGCTTGTACGCCCGCAGGTAGGCAACAAAAATTTAAGTACCTCTAAAAGGGTTCGTGGCAGCATTTGAAAGTTAGCTTTTACTTTAAGCAAACAGTATTTAAGGCGTTGGTTTGGTCTACGTATGTTTCAGATATCTAGCTATTTTTTTATTAAATTTATGTTTAAAAATTGCGCATAATTTCAGCAATAAAAGCCATTGGCTTACTCTTATTTATTAAACTGCCGTTTCAATGCCACTGCACTGTTTTAAGCCGCACATAGACCTTACCACGTTCAGCAAAAATTCTTAAATTTACAATTAATGTGCCCATAATTTTACAAATTAAATACGTGATTCATTTAAAATATTTATGACATTTTCATTTTTTTTGCACTTTGTACATATGGCAAACCAATCGATCTCATACCCGACTGCCTGTTTGCATTAAAAATGCTTTAAATTTTCATAATTGCCAAAACCACATAAAAAAAGTTGCCATTTGACTTTAAAAAGTTTCATTGAAAAATCTGACTACAATTTATGTGCATTTTTTTGCAGCCTTTAAAGCAACTGCCATGAAATATTACGCATACGCCACATATGGCTGGCAAACAATAAACTGACAGATTTAAGGCCAACTATGGCAAAAAACTAACAACTAAATTGCGCTAAATGTAACGCATAACGTAAATAAAAACCCAAAACGTTGCTACTAAATTATCTTTGCTATTTGAGCATGGACTTTGCTCCCAGCCAAACTCCCTTCCGTGAACTCTAACACGAGCTAAAGTCTAGCTAAAGACTACCGACTACGCATACACTTTGTATACTTAATATTTGCTCTAAGAAAAAGCTTGTACATTTTTCAATAATAATACAAAGGACTCAGCATCTATACTTCATTTAGTTACTTCTTACTTTTTGTGATTTCAATTGGAAAATAAATTGTTAGACAAAAGATCTCTAGTGTACAGCCGAAGTTTGGCCTTTTTTTGAATTAAATGTTCTTACGTATACTTAATTTTTGTAGCCTCTTGCTGTGATATTTTGCAACCAAAAGATAAAGCTTAGGTATTGCTGCATTTTTCCATTATATTTTGTGTTTCTGCATCTAGGTGAACTTTAATTTGTACTTCCTTTAGTACTTCAGTTGGAATAAAGTTTCTTGTACTAATAATTAGAAAATTTCTAACGCACAGCCGAAGTTTTGGCTCTTTTGAGCTTATTGTTCATGCGTTTACCTAATATTTGTGCCATCTTGTTGTAGTAACTTGCAATAAAGCGATAAAGCTTTAGTTTCTGCATCTACATTTATTTTAATATAAGTTTCTTTTACTATTTACTTTTTGAGTTGAAAAACATTAGTAGAAAAATCTCTAATATACAAGCGTAATACAGCTTTTTTGAGAAATTTGTTTATACGTATACTCGATACACCCAGCGTATACTTGATATTTTTCTACGTATACCTAACTAACTCAACGACTTTTTAGTACATATACTCAATTTTTGAAAATTTCTCATATAGCTTTGGTTACAATAATCAACTTAACTTAGAAAATTATGTAACGAGTGCAGATGTTTGTAAGATCACAGAAAAAGCGACAGCATTGAGGCTAGTTATCGATTTGCACACACATTGGTGGAGTAGATGGAAATTATTTAGCTTTCTTTTGTTTGGAAGCTGCAGCTTATGAGCTTAGTCAAAGGAGATTCATCATTTCTGCAAGAAATGGAAGGCTTCTACTGCAATAGTGAAAACAAATGCGCCTTGAAGTACATTTTTCACCAGCAAAATTGTTCGCCATGGACCATGAACAGTTGGTAATCACTTGTTGCCACTACGTAACAACCTTCCAAGCAAGCCACCGAAGCTTCTGGCGAGTCTCTATCAAAGTGTTTGGCTTATCATTGTCCTGATAGAAGACGATTGCTTTACTATTGTCCAAAGATGGCCGCGTCTGGGCGATTGCTTCTTTAAGACGGTTCAATTGTGGACCGTACTGGTCCAAGTTAAGGCTTTTGCCGTATGGGAGTACTTCTTAGTAGATAATTTCTTGCCATTACTTTATAAAAGAATGAGAGAAGAATAAGAGAATTTATAAAGAATGCCAGCCAATAAATTGTCTAATTTAGAGCTAGCAGCGTATCCCTTAGTCGTTCGACATCTCCACGCAACTTCATATTTTTCTTCTGTACAAGCCTAGTTGTAGAACCTCAGGCACTCCCACATACAGAATGCTGCATACCAAAGCCGAGACCAAATTGCAGCCGCAATTTGTTGCCACTCTTACCAGTTGTTGCTGTTATTGCAACAACTCAAAGTGGAGCAACTGCAGCTGCCAGTTGCCTCCGGGAGCAGTGTACGCAGCAAAGTCGTCGCCGGCGTAAAATGGAGAAAGTAACTCAGGGTTTTTGTGGAAGCAGAAGTTGCGCACTTTGCATGCAAACGCATACATCAAATGTGTCAAAGAGATTTGTTATGCATGACGTCGGCTGGCAAGCGGGTGTGCCAAGGCAACAGCAACAATAGCCAAATAATAAAAAAAAAAAAAATATAAATAAAAAAAAACGATATACAACAAAAAGGCAACAAATACGAGAAACAGGAACATTGAGCACTGTGCGACAAACGAGCATGGATAATTTGGATACGTCGCTGCACAGGGTTGTTTCCCAGGGGCTGTTGCGAGGGTTAAGGTAACCAACTTAAAAAGCTTTAAATGCAAACTGAAAGTTTGAAATAGGCGAAGATTTTAATGAAACTTCAGTTACTTTAAAATAATATTAAACCATTTTTTCTTTTTAGAAATAGGAATGCCTTTTTGATGCTGGGTGACAGGCGTGCGTTGACGCAGGTGAGTTTGTCAAAAAAGTCCTACGACTTTGGACGTATTTGTTTTTAAATTTTATAGTTTCTAAAATTTTCGGTGCTACCAATAGGAGTTTAACAAATATCTGCAGCGTATTTTAAAGTTTCTTACAAAATAGTTTTTTAAATATTGCTCGCTGCTCATTGTGTCAATTTTAAGTCAAATATTTTTTAAATTTATTTTTTAAATAATTTTGTTTTTATTTCTACTACTTTTTTTACTTTGCTATGCTACCAATTTGTATCTTCGGAGCAATAAGAATTTCGATTATAGTTGGCGATAGTACAATTTACGTTTTCCAGAGCAACTGAAAATAATGTGCATATATACAAATTTAAATTTATAGTAAAGTTTGCTAATTTAAAGCAGAGTACATCGATGCCTTTCCAGGTGTGTATTTATATTATTTTACTTCCGAAAACGTGTGAAGATTTTGTATGTAAGCCTCTAACCTATATAGGCATTTTCTGTGACTTTACTTAAATGAATTAACTACAATTTATAGAGTTTTCTGTGTGTTTTAAGATTTTTAAACATAAGACTATGTTCAGCTCAATTATTTTGTAATTATTTTACAACAAGCTGACTTCATTTTTAAGAATAATTCAAATTACTTAAAAAACAAGAAAGAAAAGCTACCGTTTTACTTAAACAGTGATGGATATTTTAAATGCGAAAATAGTTGTAAATTTTGCTTTTGTAGATATTGATATTAATTTTAGGAATATATTTTAGGAAAATATAAATAATAAATATTACAATATGAGGAATTATTATAAGTTCAACTGGGTTTGCTTGTACTTCAAAATTACTCAAACATTATTTTTAAATTTCTAAATACAAAAAATAAAATTATAAAAAAAATTATACTGCTTCCTTCCATTGATTATTCAAGACATACTAAGTGTTTAGGTCGTTTTGATTTTTTTCACATTGTGAAAAGTTTTCAAATTTAACAAAAAGGGGGGTTATTGCTGAAACTGGAAAATCCAAATTCTCTGAAACCAAATATTTGCTTGCAAAAAGTAATAAATGTATTGCCATTGAGTATAGTTATAGCTCCAAAGGCGGGTAATAGCTGTTCGCAGAGAAAAGGTTACAATAGGGGAGAGAATCCGTACTTTAGTATTTTCAATTAGTAGATATTTTGGCAGGGTCTATTTATTTGCTAGCTATGTCAGTGCTGGACGAATGCACATTAAAATGTTTGGCAATCCCCTTTTTAAACCAATATCAAACGACGCTGCTGCTACTAGCAACAACTCATGCGGAAGTCTTCCAGCGCCCGTGTCATTTGCGATTGTGTGTCACGCATACAAGCATATCCATACACACACACACACACACACCTAGCAACACACATAGCCACCCAAACACACTCATATATCTCACATTTATTTTGTATTGGTATACGTTGTGGATACAATACATATGCGTGCTGCTTATGGGTTATTTTAGTGTTGTGGTTGCAAAATTTGCTCTTCGTGTTAATTGTGACAAATAGCAGGCTAATTGGGGTTTAAATTTTTACATTTTGCAAAAAAAAAATGCTTAAACTTGACAATTTTGAGGAAAAAAATTTCAATGCGCAACGCTGCCACTTCGTTGTGTTTTTATGGGTGTGAATAATGCTGGTAGATAGATATATATATATAAGCGCATGCACAATGAGGTCACGTCTCAAGGTTAGTCATGTACAGCGTTCAGTTGGTGTTTATTTCTACAAGGGTGTGTGACAAGCAAAGTAACCCAGCTGGAATTCATAGCCAATGGCATTTTAATTAAAAACTTCACACCACTCAGGTGCGAAAATAAAAGGTGAGAAATAAAAGAAAGATAGCCCATGCAATCTGGGAAAGTTTATGCGTGACTAAGTTGGATTTATCCCAAAAAGATTATCATGATTAAGCATATGAGCTAAATATGGAGAATGTTGAAGAAACAGTTCATACTTTTAACAATATACATGATGTAGATGGCGCCAGCAGACATAGTAACTTTTTTACATTTAGCGCATATTTTGATTTCAAAAAATTGTATACATGATATAAATGCATTTTTATTTTAATACATTGCAAAGAAAGTTGCATTTTTTAAAAATACAGACTGTGTAGATGGCGCCAGCAGACTTACAAATTTTTTTTTTATTTATAAGACTTTATTCGAAAGCAAAATGTAGCACCAATGCGAAAAGTGAAATCAAATAAAATGGAATAAAAATAGTTTTATTTTTAAAAATAAAAACGATATTGGTGGCATCAATAGCAATTTCAATCACATCATCAAGCACATGTAGGTTGCGCCAGCAAAAAAGTGCTTTTTTTACATTTAGCGCATAAATTACTGTACATCTTAATTCAAAGCTAAATCAGAGATTTAAAGTGAAAAGTGAATCTAAATGAAATGTATTGCAAAAACCACAAATTTTTATAAAAAACTAAGTTGTAGGTGGCGCCAGCACTAAAAGTAACAATGAAAATATTGGAGGCTAAAGAAAATGCTTAGATTTTTTTTTTTTAGCTTGTTACTAGTAACAGTGGAATGAATCATCATGATTTCGTAGACTTTCTAAATTATTGCTGGCGCCATCTAGCCAATCTAATTTTTTGTGACATTGCAATGATTTCACTAATCTTAATAAAGGGATCTGTGGCTCATGACAGCGTACTTGCCTCCAAATCCGACGGTAGTTTTATTCCCCCTGAAGCACTGGTGTATTTACCTAGCACTAGCATAGCTACATAATGGACGCTTTTTGCCTATGTAATTCACCTAGAATCTTAGCGTGCTCGCCTCTAAGTCGAAAGGTATGTGGTTGAGACTGAGACGTTATTCATCTAGCAAAACCTCTATTAAAGACACAGTCGTGCACTTTCGGCTAAAAACTGAATATGCCAATTCTATTCATTTTGAAACGATGACTGCATAGTGAAGCGATCTTGTAGGTAAATTGAGAATGCTGTTCCCCAAAATTTGGATGCACGATTATCGCAAAAAGAAAAGCCAGTATCTTTACGTCTGAGGTATCTCCACATAGCTTAAAGCTGCGCCGAAAAAAAAATTTACTCTATATACGACCTTTAGGTTAGATTTAGTTTATTTTAACCAAAGCATATCCAGCTTTATCATAAATTCTATGATGGATATGTCCAGAGTACAACGTGTATGTGTACGGCATTGTGTGGACTGAATGCCTCTTAAATTGCTAAAGAACACAACGTCGTTTCCCAAATACACGCAAAGTCCATCAACCAAAACAAGTATAATATTGGTGTGTGTGTGTAATTGCTCACATCAAGACCATTTTCTTTAAATAGTTCAAGAACTCTTCGCGACAGACTTCGCCATCGTCGTCGCCATCGGCTTCGTCAATCATTTCTTGTAACTCTTCATCGGTAAGTGTTTGATTGAGCTGTTTGGCAACCTGCTTTAAATTGTTAAAGCATATTTTGCCAGTGTGACTTATATCCATAAAATGGAAGGACTTGAGTATATCCTGTTTAGTGTCCTTTGCGGCCATTTTAAGGCGCATTAGGTGTAAAAAATCATTGAAAGTTATCTGTCCACTGTTGTCTTTATCAATTTCTTCCATCATGTTGCGTATTTCCTCCTGTGTAGGCTCAAAGCCCAGCGCACGTATAGCAACGCGCAACTCCTTATCTTCAATGAAACCATCACAGTCAATATCGAAGAGATCAAAGGCCTTTTTTATGTCCATCTTTTGTTCAAAAGATAGATCAAAAAAAGGCAAATGACTCTTGCGCTTGGGGGCTTTGCGTTTGGTCATCGAATAGGATGAGGAAGTGATGGAGCTCAGGCCCGACGTTTGCAAGCCATCGCCCATCATGCCCGAAATTGAACCGCTACTATCCATTTTGTGCATTGTGTAAAATTTGTTTAAAGAAATATTTTTTTTTTTTTTTAATTTTTATTGTTTTTATTTTTTTTTTGTATTTTTTGTAAAACGATGTTGCTGCTACTAGTGTTGTGAGCCGACTAAATAATAATTTTTCGTTACGTTTCCAGGCAGTCTGGCAACGCTGAACATTTAAAAATCGAACTGCTGCCTGCTGTATGTTCGTGTATTTTTATAATTTTTAATTTTAACTAAGTGGCAGCATAAGCAAAACTGACTAGTAGAGAGCGAGAAAAACCCAATTCCCCCCTCAATAGCTGCTACGTGCCAGCACTTTTGGGGCTTGGGGTGCTGTTCAGCACGTAGTCCAAACTGCGCACTCACCTGCTCTATGCCCGCCATGGATGTTAGCGATAATTTACGATTACGCTCGCGCTCCAGTCTCATCAGTATCTGTGCATTCTGCTCGCACGTATAGGTATGCGTCTTGCGTCTACGCTCTAGGCTGTACTCGTACAGCGGCCTTGCCGGATCCAGCTGCAGATCCGCCTCATCGCCCGCATCACAGCTGCATAGCGACTGATTGCTACGTCCCTTGCTGCGCTTAAGCGAGCCACGATTGTGCTGTGGCATGTTTGTAGGCGTGCTGGCACGCGTCGAAGGCGCACGCTGTTCGCTAACATAGTTCGAGAAGGTGACCACATTATGCGTAGCGCTGCCAGCATTTGTGGCATTGCGCAGCAGCTGCATTGTGGCATCCAAATCATAGCCAGTCTCAGCGTAAGCATTGGCTGGACGTGGGTTGGCATAGCTAGGCGCTATGCCAACGCTGCTGCCTATGCCTTTTCGTTTCGATGGTGAGACATAGTAGATGTCATGTTCATCAAATTCAAGATTTGCACTCTCGCCCATGCCGCCATTGCAATTGTTGCGTGCGGCTAAAGCAGTGGTGGCTGTGGTGGTAGCAGTGCTACTGCTAGTGCTGCCAGCGCTGCTTAAATTGCTGGCATCCTGCAGCGTGTGCAGCATATGAGTATGACCATGACCATGACCGTTGGTTAGTGGCAAGTTGTCACGCAAGGCATGTTGCTTGTGTAGACGCGGTGTGCTCTCCAGCAGCTGGCCTGCACCATTGCAGCGCAACTCCGTCATGGTGAATAAAAACAAATGGCGCGCTCTGTGTTGCTCTAGCAAGCGTTTAGTGTGACCATGCTGCAGCTTATTGTCGATGTACAGTAATGCGCGTTTAGTGTGACCATGTAGCAATTTAATGACAGTTTGTGAACATGCTGCAGCTTATAGTCTCCAGTTGGCAATGTTTTTAACTTTTTTTAGTTTTAATGTGACCATAGTGCAGCTTATTGTCGTTGAGTGTTTAGTGTGACCAGACTGCAGTCTATTTAGCTTAATGCTGTTGCGCGCGCCACAGTCTAATGCGCATATTGCAGCTTATTGTCATCACTTTTGGTTCATGCATTATTCAAAGCAAGAATCAGTTGTATCGCTGCTGCTGCTGCTACATGCTGCCTGCCCCAAAGCAGCTCACTCGTTGGCTTTAAGTGGCATTAGCATATCCACTTTTTGCTGCCGTCTTTTGATTTCTTTTATATGTGTATATATATGTGCATATATATATTTTTAATTTTAAATGTGCCGCATGAACCAGCCTGTAGCCTGCAGCCAGTTGCCTTGTGCTGCTGCGCCTGGCTAAGCCGGCTAACGATTTCCTTATGTCAATACAGCAAATTCGCAATCCGCTTTGCCAGCTAACTGTTTCAATTGTTGTCAAGGCAAAGTGTGCTTTGGGGGTAAAGTGTGCAGAAGCCAAGACAGCACGCCTTAAGCCTGTGTAAAATTCATATGGCTACACCCCAAGCAAAGGATGTGCTTTTCAGTGGCGGTATCTCTGGCTGGAGGTTGGCTTTTCTTTTGGGGGAGTAGCGTATTTGTTTTGTTGCTGTTAATAGACTGCTGAGTTGTTGCGCCAAAGCCTGCAAAGAGAATAAGCAGACAAGAGCTTTAAATATATATATATAGAAACAATGTGCATGTATGTATGTAAAAATCTGTCAAAATTGTTATGTAAATTGATTTTCATGTTGCTTGGCTGTCGTATTTGTTGGCTTAATAAATAGCAAAGTCATTGCAGGCAGCTTAGTGCAGCAAGTGTGCGCCATTGAAAACAATTAACTTATTAGACGCGCTCATTAAGCAACAGCCGTAAGTTAATTAAACTTGATTAAAACTGTTTCAGAACTTGTGGCACATAACTGCGTGCAGACCCAACTTAAAGCCGACTTTAAATACTTAAATTGTGTATACGCAAAGTGGGCTAAATGCCACTTGAAATATGCCCAAGTAAGAGCAGCTAAGGCAAAAGTTGCTACAACCAACTTGTGCAAAATACTTAAGCACCGATAAATATATATATACACATAAAAAAATGTCTGCATATATATGTGTATAAATGTTTATGTATATATGTGTATGTATATTGAGTACAAGTATCAAAGACTAAAAACATATACACAGCTTGGGCGTTGGAACGACAAACCTTTGTGACTCTTGAAACTTTGAGCAAGTTGGTTGTGCCAAACACACTTCGTTTTTACTTGCAACGGGTATGCTGGGCGATGGAACCGAAAAAGAAAGCAAAATATTTTTTGCAACATTATTGAAAGTACCTTCGTTTAAGTTACTTATAAGGGGCACAGTTGACCCATTAAGGGTTGGTCCACCCTTGTTCATACATTACAAATAACATTTACAATAATAATTTTTATATGTAGTTACTATATAGTTACATAGGAAAATCTGTTATAACCGCCTTTCGGACTCGGATATACTGCAGGTGCCTTGTCACTTTCGAACTCGAAAAAATAGTTGATTAGATTCGATCTGCTTTTTATGGAAAATGCGACTTTCGGAAAAATATAATTATTTGTTGCACAAGAGCAGGCATCTTGAAAGATTGATTCAGTGAGTCTCTAAAAAAAGTACGGGTAAGTGGCCAAGTTATATCGTGTAGCCAGGACTTTTAAAATATATTCAATAAAGTCACAATTTGTCAAATGAAATAGAGAAAAGAAGTGGGAAATCAACAGTCAAAGCACGGAAAAATATGATTATTTGTTGTAGAATTGCATGCAGACATCTTAAAAGAGTCATTTTTGGCTCACTCCACCATTTCAATAAATTAGCTGATATAAAATGCCCGAAATTTTGGGTAAAATTTCTATTTTTTTAGTAGGGACTTGAGATAAACCAATTCGAAAAAAATTGTAAATAATTGGAGGGGATCACTATTCTATCCAATTTTTTAAAATTTCTAATTTCTTAGTTAAAACATTTGGTTCCCTTCGACATCCTTTCAACAAATTGGCGTCGAAAAAGCTGTTATAATTTGGCCGAGATCTGGGTCAAATTTGTTAAATTTTTATTTTCTTACTGGGTACTTGAGGTAAACGAATTTGAAAAAAAGTAAAATAATTGAAAGTTGCATAGAAAGCATCACAGGTCTCACACAGTGGAAAAAATGTCGCGAAATAAACTAAAACCTCTAATAAATATAGAGCCACTGCTGCTTAGGGAATGGTAAAACTTCTTCTTTAAAGATAGTTGCTTTATGTGGATATTTCTTGCAGGCTGTTTTTGTATTCCATAAAAGTTTGAAAAATTGGTTAATACTTTTTTTTACATTTGTTGTGCATATCCGCATCGTGGTATATGTATTGAACAGAACGAGGTGCAATATCTGATTTTAGATTGCTGTGAAACTTGGTAAAAAAAAATCACAATAGTCTGAAATTAACAAAATTGTATCCAAGTAGCATTTATTAAACGAGCATTTTTAAACAGCGAAAGATACAATTATCAGAAAATTAAATTTAATAGATGGCTTCAAAAATGTTGAATCCATGCTCTTCATGACTGCCAAGATCTTACATAGAACTGCGCCGTCACATGACACGGAAACAAGTAATTTCTTTTCACCTTTTATACGCACAAGTCTCTTGTCTTAACATCTGGAAGTAACTGTGGTCGTAGCACTTCAAATCTTTGTAAGGATCTAAATGAAAAAATGAGTATTAACTCATAAGGAATCAGTAAATGCGGCGGCCAATGGACAGAAATACACTAAATAAATAAGCAAAACATTAAAAAAATCCAAATTTTGTGAATTTTTCTGTATCAAAGTCTTCAAAAGTTACTAATGTTTTGGATAACTTTATTTTACTGCATTTGAGAAGATTATTATTCGATTCGGTTCGCATTTTAAATTATTAGGCAAAACAAAGCCGCCAAGAGACCAAATGCTTTAATAGCTTCTTTTGGACTAGATTCAGCGACAGATATAGCCATAAGCTGAAGTGTTTATATTTTGTATATTGAGACTTTGATGAAAACATATCAGAAAATCTTCAGCTCGCAACTTTCTTTAATAATATTTGAGATTTTAGTTCAAAACTCAAATCAATTCCATTCTAATTAACAAAATAAAACACAACAAATTGGAAAAGTTACAAAATGCTTGCGATTATATCAAAAAGTATAGTGTAGATACCTCATAATATATTATTCTTAATTTATTTTAACTATAACCTGTCTTGCCCCAACTCAAAAGAAATGCCACAGATTTTGTAGCAACGAATTCTGATGGTTTGTCGATGTCATTTTAGATTTCGTTGGCAGATTTCTTTTACCAAAAGTAGCTGCAAGGGCATATTCACTTCGTGTTATCCGAAAGCCAGGCTGTGTATCCTAGCACAGTGGCTGTTTCTGTCATATCGGTAAAATGTTGCGCTTGTTCCGGCTATGTAGTAAGTTCCACGCATAGTCATGTTGCGTCCCACCCCAACTCCAGCGGCATACATAGATACTCACGATAGCACTACTCCCTGCACACACCCAAACAACAAAAACAAAAACTTCAAGAACACAAAAATTTCAGCCACTTGTTGTTGCTGCTGTTGTTGTTATCATTATCTTTTAACGTTATTATTACGCTGCATACTTTTGGGCTTTGCCTGGCAGTCTTTTGCCTCATTTGTTTCTTGGTATCACTTTAGACAAATTCCTAAAGGTTTTTAAAACTTTTGCATGTTATTTTTTCTTTGGGGCCCCGTACCCACTTTGGCAAGCTGCTCAATTATTTGCAATTTTTTAGCTTAACTTGTTATGTGAAGAGTAAAAGCGAGAATGTTAAGTTTGGGCAGAAGTTTGAAGGAATCAATGGAGTAGAACTTGTAGACATTTTCGGTACGACTTATGAAATGTTTGAATTTGAATTGTGTGTAAACTAAAAACTAGCAACTTTGTCATAATTTTCAAAGTAATTTAAGTAAGATTTGTAGTAAGTCTTTCGATACAAAAATGAAGATTATATGCAAATAGTCAAAAGTTGTGGGTTTCGGTAGCGTAGAGGTAGCGTACATGCGTCTAAGCCGAAAAGTCGTTGGCTTGATGCAACACTGAGCTAGCAGATAAGTGAAAGCAATTATTTTTCCTTATTCCGCTTGGGAACTTAGTTTCTCTACTAGAACCTTCCAATTGTTTAGCGCCGTCTGTTTTTGCGCATGTTGTGTTCGCCTGGGCTAGTTGTTGAAGGATGTATCTTTTTAAAGTCTCTTTAAGAGCTCTAACGTTCCATTGTGCAATTCGTGTCTGTTTTGGAAATGCCTATGGTCGTCATCGACCGTGGGGGAGCCGGTTATCTTTAATTCCCTTGTACTGGTTTCTGTAATCGGTTGAGTGTTTTCGATAGAAATGATGATTCGGGCAAATGCGACTTATTTTATTGGTGGGGCTGCCAGCTGACGTCTTCTGGGAGTGCAGTCTACGGCAACCATTGTGTTTGGTGTTATTGTGGATTGACACGTAGATTTGCTAATCGTGAAAGGGCCGGGGGACACAGTCTTAGTTCATAGCTGGTGTTGTTGTTGCTGTATGCAGAAAAGCGAATACTGACGCTTGGTTCTAAGTTGATAGTCCATTTTGCGTAGAGGGGGACAATGGTGTTGCCGAAATTGTTGAATCTCATGGCGCAATAGAAAAATGTTTTCTATTATGCAGAAAATCATTTTTAAGAAGAACGTTAAAATGGTCATGCCTGTCTTTGGCGCGAAAAGCATAATCAAGGGTAATAAATTTTCAAAACGCCCTCTCTAAGGAGTATAAGAAGAAAGTCATAAACATCGCTTCAACTTGCTAATGCAGAATTTAAGAATATTGTATTTCTAAGTGAAACTATGAAAACTGGTCAACGTGCTAGCTCAGTCGCTTATAAGCCCATGGTAGGTGCTTTGATTCTCTGCAGCAACACTAGTGCGTTTGGGCAGCTAGCAAAAACACGCTGTTTGTCGAAGTAGTTCTCTTTTAAAATAAAGACACATCCATAAGGATATCTCCATAACTCGCTTTTGAAGCCATGACAGAATAATAAAGGCGATTAAATTGAAGAAAATTATTTATTTGAAAACTGAGAAATGAAATTTTAAAAATGCGTTAACAATCGTAATTAGCCCAAAACCGTATTAGCTGCATTCCTTGTCTAAGCAAGGAACTGAAAAGCAGACAAATATTGATATATTACATAATAAATGATTCGACAAATGGTAAAAGTTGTTTTAATTGATTTATTAGGAATATTACGTATACGCATAGTAATCCCAAATTTAAGTAAGCCATTTGAAATGTACTGCTTCTAAATACAGAAAGATACTGAAATTTTGCAGTCATATTAAAAAATTTATTAAAATGCACAGCAATGAAAGTTTCATTTGATTTATAGCAATTTTACTTGTTGCTCTACAAGATAAACTTGCAATATTAAGTATACGAAAAAATTCTTCAAATGCAAAAGACACATTTTAAACGGCTTGGGCAGGTTTGAGTTTACTATGCGTATACTTAATTTTCCCAATAAATCATTTGAAACAGCAACAGCAAAGAAACAAGATTGTTTAATTTTCGAAAAATAAATAAACGTCATATATAGCGCATACTGCCAACTAAAGGCACAACTTTTCATTGTAGAAGCTAACAGCAAGAAATTTTTTTTTAAGAAAAAAATCATAGTAATAGGCAAACTGAGTAACGAGCAACGTTTGCAACTTTTATGGTTTTTTTTTTTGCTTATTTAAAAGTTGCTATCGATAGGGCTGCAGCAGCAAAAAAGAAGACTGCCATTAATTGTGCCAGAGAGTGGACATGTGGCTGCGCTGTTGGTAAGCTATTTGATTTTGTCTTCAAATTGAAAAAAAATATTGACATCTTGGTAGGTTGGGTTAGTGGCAGACAAGTTTTGGGTAAGGACTACGACAACGTGCGAAATAATATGTCAATCAAAACGAAAGGACAGCGTTGCCAATCTAGCAGCTTCCAATATCTTATTTTTTGTATACAATTTCTTTAAAGTCAGAAGTGTGTGTGTGTGTGTGGTACAAAATCAATAAATTGTGGCAGCTGCAGATGTTGACAGGCTGGCTCAGCTTGTACGCGTCACCTCTCAGTTAACTTTGGCCCACACTGCTATGCCACCATTAACTTGGCTTTGAGCACGTCAATAGATAAAGCAAAATGGAATATATATATATGTGTATATTGTATGTAGTAAGCAAAAATGTTTTTAGATAAATTGCGTTTGTGTTCGCACTTTTGTGCATTTGTGTTTGTGTGTGTGTGTGTGAGATTTGCGTGCCATTTTATGGGCAGGCGGCATTGCTTAAGTGCGTCTACGTCGTGAAGTCCCTGTATCTTATGTAGCTGTAGCTCTTTTACTCATACTACTCAACATTTGAGTTGATTAATTAATTTTGGTATTGATTTGGCCAAAGCCAAAGGAACTGTGTGTTTCGTATTTATTTGTGGCTGTGGCAATTCCTAAAAAGGGTTTTATGTGTGTGTCATAAACCCTTAAAGTGGCCGTCCAAAGTGTATCTATGTGGCGGCGTTTGTATGAGCTGCTTTCCATGGACAACAACTAACAAAAGCAAATACAAATAGAAATGAAACTGCTGCGACGCTGTCAGCGCCCACACAAATGAAAATCTAATTTGCAGATACATTCACACGACACAGATACTTGATATGTTTTTGGGTGTTGTGTGGTCGCCGTAAAAGCTTTAGTCCTTCCATTTGCGTTTAAAGACACTAGAGCACATTTCCGGTCGCAATGGCAAACAAATTAACATGCTTAAATCTGTAGTATAGGTAAATTGAAGCTGTCTGTGTGTGTGTGTATCTGTGTTGATTTATATATGGGTGTGCGTGTGTATGAGAGAGTGCTATGAATTATGACGAAAGCAGCTGCAGACTTAATGGAAAATGCCAGGTCGAGTGTTGCGCCCAAGCACGCAAGACGTAAATTAGAAAAAACAAAACCATAGCATACTTATTTGGGCCAGTGCGTGTATCTGGCCTGCACTTGCAGAAAATGTGCCTAAGGGAACCATTAGAGTTTGTAGCGCTTAGGAAATTGAATTTTTAGCGTTAAACTGTGTTAAAACCTAGCATTACGTCGGACTCTGTTTAGGGCATTTCTTTGAACAATAATAATAATTCTTTGCACAATCTTGCATGCATTTTCGCGCAGTGTACTCATTACATATACATACATCCCTATACGCCTATAATAATAAGTTGTTGTAAATACATTGTGCGTGGTCGTCTACTTGTGGCAGCCTCATAAATTAGACACGATCTATGACGATGGATTGTCATGCATAAGCTTGTATGCCCCGCGTAGAAGGGCTTCCAGGCAGAAATTCTCAGGATTTGTTGCCGTCGTTGCTGCTGTTGTTGTTGTTTGCTGTTGACAGCCATAAATATGCTGTACATTGTTCGCATACTTAATTTTTTTTGTGTGTTGGTGACATGTTGCTCAAAAAAATATTTATATTTTTTTTACAGCTCAAAACGGAAACATGTGTTAAAATATTTATTTTTTGCTATTAAAAAATTTCAAAGCACCACAAATGCGGAAATACACATAATGAGCTTGGGCTTAGCAGCCATAAATATTTTTGCCACATAATGCAAGTAAGTCTATTGGTCTCACCTGGAGTGTGAGTACATGGCAGGGCCATATATGCGCTATAATCAAATGAGCAAATAAATTATGTGATTTTGATTTTTTGTATATAATTTTGTGTATGAAAATTATTTTTGTTTTTTTTTTTTGCTCCCAGTGTCACTTGCACAAATCAATAAATTTTAAGCTGCAAAAAAAATAAGTGCAGATTTGTTGCCTTTTTTTTGTTGAATTTTAATGAGATTATGGTGTAGAGTTGTCAAAACAAATATAGTAATCCGGCAGTGCGCGTTTTTTAATGCGGTTTTCATTGATAAATGTTTGCATTAATAAGATAAATTTGCTGGAAATAGGTTAAAAGCTTTAATGCAAAATTAAATACAATAATAGTTGCACATTATTAACAACACTTCTTTAAAGCTTATTAATTTGGAAGTGTGTTTGGCAATTTTTTTTTTAAATTAAGGCTATCTATTTTAGTGTAAGCTAATAATATTTGATGTTCTGTTTGAGAAAATTTTACTAGTTAAAAAGCTTAGCTTCTAAGATGACAAACTTTAAAAATTGCGTATACGCAACGTTTACTAAATTTTGAGCAATCATCATCAGCGAAATAGAAGCTGTAAATACAGCTTATTCTACGCAAACACAATCCCTTCTTTAAGAGGTGACTGTCTATAATTGCAGCTTTAAGTTAAGATTTAGTGATCTAGATTCCAGGATAATTTAATTTTGAGCAATTATCTTCCACAAAATAGGATTGTTAATAGCTACTTGTAGAGACAATTATTTTGGATTATTCATTTAGTTGTCAGAATTCCAGTGAAAAATTACTTATGCCGAACAGGTCTTCCATGTGATCGTGTATTACTTTAAGAGGTGATAAGATTTGAAGTAGGGGTTTTAATTGCATGTACGCAACGTTAATTTAATTCCAAACAAACGTCCTCAAGAAGCTTAAGGATTAAACAGAGGACTTCCATATGTCCCTATGCTAGAAGCTCAAACGATTTGGCAGTTTCCTTCCGATCCGTTCGTCCTTAAGTTGTTAGGAGTCGATTGCGATGTCTCATGCCCAGTGGGTTCCACTTCAACGAGGCGTGTGGTATCTCATCATAGATTTTTCGTAATGTATGTCCTAGTCAGGCATATTTTCTTTAAAGTTTTTGTCGTTAAATTGCTGATATTGTTGTCCGCCAAGTTTCAGAGCTATAAAGCAACATAGAATATTTTCATATTCGTGTTAATACTTTTGATCGCTGCTCACCATACATTACGCGCTAAGCTGCATTTTGAATTGCGTATACGCAATGTTACTTTAATTCTAAACAACTTCCCTCAACAAAACAGTAGTTTTGAATACTCTAAGCTCAATACTACAATGTAGTCTTGTTTGCTATTGGAGCTCCTCGTAAAGATTAGTTATAAGCAACCAAACTGAACAAAACAGGATTTTTGAATACACTAAACACAATACCTAGGATATGGGGATCTTCTTGTCAGTAGCTTACAAAAAGTTGGCTTTTCAGGTTTTATTTTTAACAGAAAAGCAAAAGCGGCAAATAATTGTTTCCATATATTTGAGGAACAAAAAATAGTTTTAAAACTGAATGAAAGTGGCTGTTTTATGAACAATCTTGCGTTGGATAACTCAAGCTCCGTGCTGGCTTCTGCGCGAAACTTAAAACTTGTATTGAATGTATTTGTTTCAAAAATAATAAATAAATTTAAAGTATAGTGGTAAAGTAATGAAAACAGCAGCAGTTAAAAATGACACACACGCAAGTGTATCTATGCGCGGCAAAGTAAGAATGCACGGCGTTAAGAATCCATTGGAGTCTTAAGATTTTTTTTAGAGTTAAAAAATTAAATTTTGGCAAAAAAACATGCAAGCGACTTTAATAATAATTTTTGAAAAAATTACGTATACGCAGTGTTACCCGCATTGCCAGCAGTAATGTGCGTAATCTGTTAGCTCAACAAAACTTAACGAATACTTTGTTTCAGCACAATCACTTAAGTTTTTCAATTCCAGAAAACTGTAACAAATTTTATTTTAAATATTTTCCGCAATTAACTAAATGTGCAGCATGTCTGCAAGTAAAACGATTTTTAATATATCAAAATTTGTGCATAGTTGCCTCATTTCATTTTTAATATCCACTTTAATTGTGGTAACTTTTATGAGCCCAACGCACACGCCGCAAACTCACACACATTTATCCCCAAACTCGACGCCACCACACAACTCCTCACACACACACACACACATGGCGTGCACTTTATTTAACTAAAAAATGCATTCAGGCAACCACAAGTCATATTTTTGTGTGTAGTCGCCATTTTGAAAGTGCGAAGGCAGCGCCGCTGCTTGCACATAAAACTTTTGGACTTTGTCCTTACCTAACACACACACCCGTACATCCGTTGGACCACTACGCTGCGACTTCCTAAATAGTCGCATTGCCCATTTATATCTGTTTGCTGGCTGGCTGTAATTCTGCTGGCTTCCGTTTTCTAAAAAGTTTCGCTGCCAACGAGCAAAAATTCAAGTGCTTCTCGTAGGGGCCAAAGGCTTTTAGCTGACTTAACACCAGCTATGATATACACACACCCACACACACACATACTTGCATATATTGTCAGTGCTGCTGCTCCTGCTGCTGCCTTGTCTGCTTGCCTCTGCGTTTCCTGTCTCATACTACACTTCCTTTTAGTGGCCTCATAAAGCTTGAGCTTAAGCATGTCGCCCAACTTCGCCAAAAGTAGGAGTTGCCACCACAAACGAAGTAAAGGGTTTCCTGCTTTGACTTTTATGCTATTTTTTTTTTTTTTGCAAAAAATTGTGCGTATGTGTTGGCCTAAGTGTAGTAGCGCCGGGAGTTTGGCAGTCCTACCCACTCCCCGCCTTTGTTAACAAAGGCGCGCGCGTGACTTAAAATAAAGAAATAACTTGCGCACATAGTTGAAGTCAAACAATGCGCGACGCTCTCAGCGCCAAGAATTTAACTTGAATTCCCTTTTATATATTGCTTTGTGGTTGTAACTATCCCCCCTTAACCCTTAGCTGCAGCTACTATATAGCCTGGGGGGGCCTAGCTACCACAGAAGTTTCGACTGCGCTAACAATACCAAGTACCAAGTACCCAGCGCCAAGTCGCATTGCAAGTTTTGCATTTTTTAACATTCAGCCTCGTTGTCCTTTTGACAGTGAGCGCCAAAAGTTTAGCACTTAATTTTTTTATGCTTTGTGCATTACATTTTTTTTATTATTTTTTTAACTTTTTAGTTTCTTGTACTATTTGCTATATTATTATTATTTTTTTATTGTTGGCTACTTTGCCAGTGCTTAGCTGCATTGTTGTTGTTTTATTTATGACTGGCAATTTCGAGTGTCTTCTGAATTATTAACGCACCTTGACTTGCTTTCCTTGCTAGTTCCTTTTGGCTCTTTAATGTAGCAGTTGTGCTGCAGATTTTCCGCTCAAATGTACAAAGTGAAATGCTGCAAAGAGACGGAAAGAAAAATAAAATGTCAGTTTGTATTAAATATTTGCAAAAGATTATTATTGAGTGCACAGCAACATTAAAGTAATGGAAAGGAAGGCAAAAAACAATTCTAGACAGCGTTTCCCTGATGTTGTCTTCCCTGATGTTTAATCCTAAAACTAAGACAAATGGCTAAGCAATCAAATTATCCATATAATCGCTTTAATGCAAATCAACTAATCTGCTGTACTGAAAAGCATTTCTCTGACTTTGTGTACTCATATGCTTGATACTTTCATTATATAATCGTTTGTAGAAAACTCATTGTCTCATAGCATTGATATGCCAACTTTTATTATTATCGTATTTTCCGAATAATGGTTTATAAGCTAATTGTTTTCTGCTGCACTGGACAGCGTTTCTCTTCGCGTGTGTACCCATGTGCTTCATGCTATAAACTTACACAAAATTGGTAATCATATTTTCTCAATAATCGTTTATAAGCAAATTAATGCTTGTTTGCAAACAGAAGTTGTAGGGTTGCTTTTATAAGAAACAAATTTGTAAATGTCTAGTACTGCTATAGCTAGTTTTGCTAGATGCTATTTGGCTAAATAAATCTTCAATAATAATCAGAATTACGGATACGGCTCTAAACTATAGGTCCCTATTCTTTTCAAAAAGTTATTAATAGAGCTGCATTGCGGAAAGAATTAGCTACATTTGGAGTGTTTGAGAGAAAACTTGTTCGCTAAATCTTCGGTTCCTTTTGGATTGGGAGTGCCCTATCATTCAGCGAATTACGCCACAGAAGAAGAATACTGCGAAAAACGTTTGGGCCAGAGATATATGAACGCGGTGACTACATTCCAAGGAACAATGACGAATTGTTGAGCTTAAGCCATGGCAAAGCTTTAGTAAAATTCATTAAATCCTAGAAATGCATACGACATGTCCTACGGATGGAACAGAGCACAAAAGCTTGTGTTGGCATACACACCACCAGAATGTTGTTGATCCTATTGATATAAGCAGATAAATAAACAATGTTTGATCATCAAGCTTTTTAGTCGGCTTCAAGTTAAAGAAAACGATTGCACTGGAAGGGCAATATCGATGCTGTGAAAGAATTTATAGCCGAAAATGGTCATATCAGCTTTAAAGAGGCAGCAGGTGATCTGGACATCTCTTACAAATCGGCTTGTACCATGGGCATCGCTGCTCGACTTGTTCCAAAAGAGCTTAATTTTCTTTAGAAAGAGATTAAACGTGGGTATACCCAGTATGACACCCTCACAAGCCAACAATCGTCCAAATGGGTCGGTGCATACGAGCCAAGACCCACGTCAATGCAAATCGAAAATTAAAGTTTTACTAATATTTCTCATCTATATTCACGGTTTGGTACACTAGGAGTAGGGGCATACGTTGAATAAGGAGTACTACTTAGGTATACATTGGCGTTTACTTGATTCTAAGCGATTCTGCAAATCATGACCTGAATTGTCCCACCGTATAAAAAAAAATAAATTCCAGCTTTAAGTGCTTTTTCGTATTTGATTGTGCATAAAATATATTATTTTTCCCAATAAAAATAAACAAAAAATTTGCTCTTGAAAATATTTATTAAAACATTGAGCTTTGATTAATAAACAAAGCATTCATTTCATTACACATTTGCATATTACTCGAATATTGCACATTTTCGCTTCATTATTATGTCAAATTTAATTTTAAAAAATCAAAGTGTCAAATATATTTTCATTAGCATATCGAGTTGATGACTTTTCAATGCCAACAAAATTACCAAATGAAAATACATGAAGGCAAAACAAACAGTAGCACAAAAAATCCATGTATATATATATATGGATATTTATTAATAATTGCATATGTCATATTCATAATCAAAATGCATTAAAAAGCAGATTCCCACACACAT
This sequence comes from Chymomyza procnemis, assembly GCA_035046065.1. Taxonomy (NCBI): domain Eukaryota; kingdom Metazoa; phylum Arthropoda; class Insecta; order Diptera; family Drosophilidae; genus Chymomyza; species Chymomyza procnemis. The sequence goes on along the minus strand of JAWNOJ010000004.1, from coordinate 12,315,964 downwards.
ACAGAAAATAATAAAAAAAAAGTTTACACAAAATGCAGAAAACTGTTTTTAATTAACGCGAACCAAAATAATATTTGAACAAAAAAAAAAGCAAAAAATCAAATCAAACAAAATTTGCAGAAGCAGCGCTGGCAAAAAGTAAAACTAAAATTAAAACAAAATTAAAGCAAAAATATAAAAAAATAATAAAATGCAAAAGAGCCAAAAAAGAAAATTCAATTAAATTAATGACAGCTTTGATGTGAAGGCAAGGCAGCCAAACAAACAACCCGAACTACACACACACACAAACACATGCGAAAAAGTTGAAAAAATTTAAAAAAAATGGAAGTAAAATGCAGCCAGCAGCGGCAACTAAGCGCCTGCAATGAGTCCAGGGTCCAGCTGTGTATGGGATTTGCTCTAATGGGCGTGGGAAGTCGAGTTTTGGCTGATCCTGAGCCTCAGTCGGAGAGAATTCCATTACTAAGTCACATTAAATGCAATGCGCTAAGCGACGCGGCGTCCATTTTGAATTGAAATAATTTAGATGACGCATACAAACACACGCATACATATACACACAAATGCACCAGCACACACACACACATGTGCATGTGCCTGTGCTCTGGCCTGCAGCTTTGGGCACTAACTGAATGGACGCTATTGTTTTAATGCCTTGACGTTAGTTTTTGGCCGCTCTACTCTCTCTCTACAAGCAGTCCATGTAATAGTGTGAGCAGTTTGTGCAAAAGTTAAAAGTCGCTAGAGTTTCGTAAAGCTTTATTTTAATATGCATTTGTTTTTCAACCTTCTTCAATACTTTTATATCAGGTATACGCCCTAGTGACAGCAATCAATTTAGAAAATTGACATAATATGAAAATCTCTAAATGAGAAAATTGTTGATTTGCAAAGAACTTGAAATTTACTAAAAGTTATTCTCTGACTTTCAATACATCTTAAAAGTTTTATAATATTTAATTAAATGCTGATATGTTGTACAACGAAATTATATGAAATATTTGTGCCCAACAAATTGTTAGGATTTTGTTGCAAAAATATAAGAATTTCGCATGTTCATTGTGATATCATTTGTTATTTTGATTATTTGCAAAAAAAAAAAATCCTAACTTGCAAAGAACTTGAAGTTAATGATATCCTAGTAGAACCAGCATTCCCGACTTAAAGTAACACATTGTCCCAATAGTTTTTAATACTTTTTTACAAATTGTTAAATATAAAAAAACACAATAAATCAAATTGGTGAAGACAAATAAATTTATTTCAATTAATTTTTGGGGTAACTAAGAATTTTATAGTACAATAAAATTTTTTTAAAAAAAATCATCATTTTATAAAAAAAATATTTTTGTGCATTTAAAATATAAAACAATAGAATTAAAAATATTAAAATTATTATAAGAAAGGAATAAAATTTTTATAGTTTTTGTTTTAAAAAAAACATAAAGTTCCCAGTATTAGTATTTTGTTTATTATTTTTTTTTTTGACAATGAGCCATAAGATTGAATAAATTAAAAATCGATGGAAAATAATAACCATAAAATGAAAATAAAAATTATAATAATATAACTATAATAAAAAAAATAATATTATTACTATGATTTATATTAATTTATTTACCATTTATTTATTTATTTATAATAAATTTGAATATTTGTTCAAGCAGTGTAGTTCTAGGTATTAGCAAAATTTAAAATTGAGTTATAAACTTTAAGTTGGCTTTAATGTTCAAGATGGCGAACAATTTAACAGTTGTCTATTAATTTATTCTAAGTTTGTTTTAGCTATTCATCATGAATAGACACACGGTCATCTAGTAAGGCGTAGATCCGTCGAATGGGCCCAAAACGAGATTGCCATTGTTCCCGACTTTCATCTAAATATGTTGAATTCGTGATGTATAAAAATATTTTAATTTATACATGAAAAATTTTAAAATTTTTGGTTCTAAAATTGTTAATAGTCCCAGTAAGAGCATCGATAAATTACTTGCTTTAAATTTTGATCATTCCATACATCTATTTTTTTGGGGACTAACTTTAGTTGTTTTTCTTATGGCAGCAACAACAACTACTACTTCGAGTGGAGGAGCAATTTCCGCTCTAAATGCGCGCAGCAGCTCACTGCCGAGGGAAATTATTAAAAGAGAAAACGGGCGCTATTATTTTTGACACTGATAAATTTGCAGTGCAGACCTTGGAGTTTTAACCTAGTACCCCCGTACCTCGTACCCCGTACACCGCATCTTCAGCGCTCTAAATGCGCACCGAATGTCTAACACATTGCATAAATGTCCTTCTACCTCGCGTGCTATATGTGCGAGAGTGTCCTGTTTCTCTAGCTACGCGCGCGTGTGTGTGTGTGTGTGTGTGTGTGTGTGTCTGTGTGTGTGTTAGCCAAATGGCAGTTAGTGCCCTGCATGTGTGTAAGTGTTAGTGGGCCGTGCATGGCAGCGCTTCATGGCTAAAAGGGGAAGTAAAATAAATCTGTCTCCAGGGATAAATAAGTTTGTGTTAGTTATGACAATGTGTTAGCAGGAATGTGTGCGTGTGAGTGTGTGTGAGGGTGTGTGTGGCAACTGCAGTTTGGCATAAACACTTTTGTGTGTTTGCGTATGTGTGTGTGTGTGTGTGTGGGAGGGTGTATGTGGGCGGGTATAACTTAAGCGCATTGTTTGCAAAGTGTTGGATGTTATTTAGTTTGTGGCTTGTTGCCAAAAGAGAATAATTATTAAATTCCTGCAGAGGGCATTTTAAAAATTGTTAAGAAAAATTAAAAGTTTTGAAAGGAGTGGATTTTAAACTTAAAAAAGGGTTGCCAAGCTGGATTAATTTTGATATGTTTTTAGGCGTCTTCGCACAGCATCAACTTTCTTAGATAAATCTATAAAAGTTGCTAATATATAAGCAAAGATTTTGGGATGGCTGTAGGCTAGGCATTCCATATCAACGTATAAAAAAATGTTCTAAACGTGAGCTCATTGCTACTGTTTCCTGGAAAAACCGTATGAATACCTTTCAGCATTGGCTTAAGATTTTTTTTCCGTTTTAATTAACTTGTAGTTCGTATAAAATTTGAAAAATTTCGCAAATTGTTTCGCATTCCTGCAAAACCCTTCCAAATATCCCTTATCCCTCAGCATATCTGTTCTGTTTTTATAGTCTTTTAATTTTTTGAAAATTTCTAAAATTGAGCAAATTGCTTACAATTCCTGGAAAAACCGTAAAAATATCTTCTGGCACTGACTTAACATATCTAAGAGGTTTCGTTTGTTCTGAATCGGATCAAGAGAAATGTCGAATAACTTTGACATTGCGGTTTGCTTAAGTTTTATCCAGTAAAAGTTTAACTATGTATCGCTTTCTACTACAAGAACTCGCCAAAATAATATCGCTGCACATTGAAAATAATCGGTCAGTTGTGATAACTCCAGCGAACATAATGCCGAAAATATCCTGGCCATATTGCACCCAAAAACGACTTGATACGACGCTCGCCACAATATTTCTTGAACACGATTCTGTAGCAGATTCCAAATAACCTCAAAAATTACGCTTGATATCGTTCAAAAGAAAATATTGCAGATGTTCAGGAGAGTATTGCAGAAAATCCTAATGTTTTCTGACGTGGCCCATCACAGCAGTTAAAGTACTTCTAACAATTAATTCAATCGCATTTTGAAGGAAGATATTAGTTCCATCTTATTGGAAATAGAAAAGATACGTCGCTTGGCTTATGCGAGAAGAATCTGATAAATTTGCGAATTTTCGATTCTTTTTAGAAAAGTGTTGCTGAAAATCAGCATTTTTGAAGAAAGATCTTAAAGTGTTTTCATATAAAGTACAATTACCTCAAAGATGATTTGAGTCGATGAAGTTCAGACGGATTTTTGGGAAAAAATTCTTATAACAGATAAGGCTCATTTCACACTCCCTGGCGCAATCAACAAGCAAGATTGTTGCTTTTGGGGCAACGATTACCCTGTTTGGGGTGGTCTTTGGACGCAAACTGATATTGGGTCACTCCACTTCAGACGTGGCGAGACTATCAACTACGATCGGTATAGAAGTATGCTGACGCGCTTTGTGTTACCCCCAAATGCGTGATTGAGGCCTGGAAAACTTTTGGATCCAACAAGATGGCGCTACATACCACAGAGCAACAACTGCAACAATCGTCTGTTAGCGTTCGAAATTCCTAATACGTGTTGTGTCCAAAAATCGCTGATATTGACATTCCGCCAATATCCCCAGATTTGCCATCGTCAGATTTCTTTATGTTAGAATTTTTGAAAAGTAAAGATTATGCCAAAAAGCCGAAGATCATAGTAGAGCTGGAAGACATCATTCCAGCTAAAACGTCAGCTATATCGTGCCAGATGCTTGTGAATGTATTGGAGAACGCCAAATAAAGGATACCGCTGTTTTAGTAACAATAAAGGATGTCATTTGATTGATGTTGTTTTTGGAAAACAGCTCAAACTAATTGTAAAAACATAATCTTGATAACAAGAAAAACTTTTTTAAAATATATTGAAAATTCTTCAAGTTATTTTTTGCTATTGGCTGGATTCAGCTGACGCACGCGCTATTTTTGTTTAAACTTAACGTTTCAAAGTTTAATAACAATTAATACCCAATACTTTCCTAACACTTGCACATAGCAACTTAAAAAAACAAATAAAATATCGATTTAAAAGTAATTGCCACAGCCTTATTCGCAGTTATTTACAGCAATCCTGCGGCTATCTTGAACTTGAACTCCTTTTGGCCATCAATCAAGTCATAAAAAACGCATTGCATTCATTAATTTGGCCATTCATATTGTGTTCAATATCCAATCTACTAAATAACCCTCTATTACCCCCCCAAGCAGGCAAACATTTTGAACCAATTCCATTGGATGATGGGCCTGCTGCTGCACGCCCCCCCTACTATCCAAATTGTGCGCTGCACACATTAAGCCGGCAAAACTTACGCCATAAATTCAAGACCCGCTCATAAATATTGCCCAATGTCTTTTTTTCTTTCTTTTTTTTGTTGCTTATCGATAAGCAGTTAGAGGAAAATGGAAAATGCCTTATTATAAAATATGCGGAAAAAGCAACAGCGAGAATTTCAAAGTTTTTGATTTTTTTTTTAATATTTTGTTTTTTGCTTTAACAAAATTTTTTGCTATTAACTAAATACTTTGGCAAATTCATAAATTCAAGCCCATCATCATAATAACATAAATATTTAAAGTTGGGGCAGCGGAATACAATGAATAATGGAAGAGACGAATGTGAAGATGAACGACTTTGAAATACTCTGAATTTGTAAGGAAAGTGAGTGATTTCTGTCATACAATCAGCCTATTAATTTTTTCAAAAAACTAAATTTTTAATTTTGTTGGCGCAAAATTTTCTTGGGTACATATCTAACACCTTGATTTGACCCAAAAGAGTACAAAAATACACAAATTTCTTTCGTACAAAATTAGCCATAACTGATACACCCATTTTGCACTTCAAATACCCTCTAGACGCAACATATAAAAATAAGTCCAAAAAATTGAGTTGAAAAGTTTTTCGTATTTTTTTTTTACTTTTGCTGCACAGTGCCTTTGCGCTCTTGATGTTAACTTTATTGACTTGATTTTTCAACGCCAACAAACCATACAACATCGAAAGTTGGCCATAACAGCCAGGAGATAGCCAAGGTTTCTACTTGCGTATGCATGGGCGCTCATCAAAGCTTACTTAATACCAAATATTGGCCTTGGCTTAAACAGTTTGACCATTCAATGAACTTTGTCGTCGTTGCGCCCGAAGCACAAAACTTTTCGATATTTATAAGCGCCATCATGACCATATAATAATCCACATTGATATTAAATGCTGACAGCCGGGGCATTAATATGCAGCATGTTTCTTTCACTATGAACTTTTGTGGCATGCAAGGTGCCACAAAAAAAAAGCTCCAAATAAAAGTTAGCAGATACAAGATACAAACGTGGGCGTGAGTTACAAATGCCTTTATCACTCTACCTGCATGGCATGTCCAAATGTTGGCTAGTATTTCTTTAATACATAAAAGCTTAAGCCACAAAAAAAAATAAGCCCATTAGACTTTAATAAGCCAATAAGTTTGCGCTCAGGTGAGCTCTGAGTGCTGCTGAAGCACTCGAAATCATCGTCTTTGGCAGTGCATTAATATTTATATGCGTATAACACTTGATTGTGCAATACATTTTCATATTGTTGTTCTGTGGTTCTGTGGTCTTTATTTTAGCTATCCACTGAGCTATAAATAAAATTAAATGTACCAGTTAAGTTTAATTCGCTTTAGATACAGCTCAACACACGATAAGTTGATATAATGAGTTGCTGCTCGGCTGCTGGCTAAGCTCTTTGAGTGTCATTCAATTTTATAGAGCATTCATTGAGTTGGTTGTTGGAATCATCTTGGTTTTAAGTTTAATGGTAATGTTATCGTAGGTGTTGGATACTTTTAAGTGTTTGCCTGGGGTAAGTAAGCAGTAAGTTTAGCATTTTTCATTAAGTTGATTGCTCTAAAATTAGAATTTTTAATAGAAAACACTTCCAAATGCAATAATTCGCTAAGCGGATTAATACATTTTGAGGGCAAGGAAGTGGGTTATGTATGTTGGGCTGGGTATTCTATAATTGAAACCTTTTTAAAGAATTTTTTGTAAGAAGCTTTTAGTTGATGTCCAAAAGTGTTGAGCAGATTTTTATGTATTTAATTTATATATATTTAAATCGCAGCGAAAGCTTGCAGTCTTTGTAACTCTCAAAAAGTTGCTATATATTTTTATAAGTTGTGCTGTGCAGCTAAAAGTAGCTACGCCTATAAGCTACTATCGTATTAAGCGCCTTATAGATTTAGTAAAATATTGCTCAATGTAGCTCATTTTGCATATAGATTCGCTTTCAACTCATTTCTAATAGCAGTCGCTGAAGACTTACATAATTGTTTATATTGAAAAGCACTCAAAAGAACTGCAAACGTTTTGAACATGCAAAAACTGTTTAAATGACAACTACTCCAAAGACAAAATAAAATTAATGCTCTCAAAAGTATGCTACATTTTTTTCCTATACCATACACTACGATTTAGTACAAGTTCATCAAAAATAATGAGCTACATGAAGCAACAGTAGCAACACACTTGCCACATTTGTTTAACACTCTGCCCCTACAACAACAAGAACAATAGTGACAAAAGCAACAATAACAACAACATGAGAAGTTGCAACAACAAAAATACACATCTTGCTTGGGCATAATAAACATAAACAGAACCTATGAGCTGGCTTTTGTTTGTTTCCTTTGTTTTTGTTTGGCTGGTTGCCTGGCTTGATTTGACATGCTGCACGCATCATTTACTTGGCTATATATAAACACATTCATCTATGTGTGAAGCAGTGGCGCAGTTGTAGTTAGGTTAAGGGAATTGCAATGCATAACTCAGTTATTGAGTCATGTGCGTAAATCGCAAGTTGCTGGAAGCTTATTATCAATATTTATCAATCCATATCTGCCATTGATTAGCTTCGAGGACCTTCTACAATATTTCAAGAACATAATTCAATATGATATAAGCTTTACATGCAAAAGAGAATATATGCTGATAATCTGGCACGGTTGGCATTTAAAAATAGGAACTCAGCTGTTATGAATTCCGCGAAACACAAAACATAATTCCATTTTAATACCAAAGAGGGGACATTAAAGCGGGTACCTACATTGCGTATACCTAACATGCGAAAATGAATATCCAGCTGTAGATGGTATGATTGACGCTTAAAAATTAGAGCTTCAAATCAGTTAGAAGTTTATAACTCTTTGATTATTTGTGCTAAATTTACAAAGTATATAAATATTTTGTTACTTAAGAGGGGAATATTAAAGATCAAAATGTTACACAAAATACCTACACTGCGTATACGTAACATGCAAACACTCTAGATAATCGTGCTATGTCTGCTAATCTGATTGATGATGATTGATGCGTAAAATTAAAGCTTTGAATCATAGTAATATATGCATTTTTTAAAATTTTTTCTAATTTTTATATTATACCAAAATATTGTTAGTTAAGAGTGGAACATTAAAGCTTAAAAGGACACAGAAAGTATGGCGTTCACCTACATCGCGTATACGTAACATTACCACATTCAATTAACTTAAGATATAGATGCCAGAAAAAATATCGTCATACAGCTATATTCATTTTGACTTAAAAGATTAATATTTTTAACAAAAGATATTTATAGTGGCCCTTGGAAGCGTTATGGAGTTCTAAGCCAAAAGTCTATTATACGATTCCGTGCAACTGTAGTGAGGCTTTTACCTACCACTTATACAGGTAACAGGTAAAACGAAACTGTTTGGCTAGGTATATCTCAATTAATTGAAGAAACTGGGTTTTGAATCAAAGGTTCCATAAAAGTGTAATAACTTTTAATGCAATTATGTCTCAATTATTTCAATAATAATAAAATAAATTTAATGCTTAAGAACACGTGTCAAACTATAAATTCTGTTAAGTTACTGAAAATTTTTATTATAAAGTGTTAGCACTAGCATAGCTAGCAAAATGAAGTTGAGTGTATCTCTGTTGATAAAAGGTTGTATTTGGCTATATGATGATCCCTTTTCTCTTTGAAATATCTTTATGCTTCGTCTTTTGAGTAAAGACAGTAGAGTCAAGACCAATAATTGTGCTTTTTTTTTAATCAGGTATATAATTTTAAGTCATGTGATAAAATACTTTATAAATAAAATAAAATATAAGGGAAACCTGCCAACTTGGTCACAGTCTGCAGGATGAATATCTCAATCTAAATAATCAAGCTTTTTCGAAGGCCAAAGCTTCATTTGGATTAGTTTTAAATCTTATTTGAATATATAAAGACGAGCCAGGCTTAACATGATTAAATCAAAAACTGCCGCGTTCTGTTGTCTTGTATCTTTTGACTTCATGTCCAACATATTGATTCTGAATACAGCTCGGTTTACCTAAAAGCTTATACTATGGTGAAGAGAGTGCAAAGCTCACTGCCAATATGTAGTTACACTTATCATTAAAATTTTATTTTCAATTTTTGATATGCATTAAATTTAATAAGAAAATTATTCTCCTCGAACGTATGGATATCAGACAAAGCCCACATATCTTATACAATAGCTTCCAACGGCATTCTCATAACTTCGAATTTTTTCTTTTCTAAACTTTATAAGAAATTTGAATCAAAAAATAATAAATGTATTTTTGATAGTAGAACCATTTAGGCTGGAGCATAAGTTACAGATATTTCCCATCTCATTGCACAGAAACTGAGAAAACGACTCGGAGACCGCCAACCACCTACAAGTTATCAATATCTACATTATATGAGAATGCGAAAGACCATTGAAAGAATATAAATGCTGTTTAATTTTCTGCAGCTTCGGCTTTACATCATAAAGCAATGCATATGCATTCATTCGGTCATAACTTAAACCTGCAGTTTTGGATTATCTGTACAGGAAGCAAGAAAAAAGAACCGAGCACCAACTTTGCGTATACTTAATTTAAGAATCGTTTTGAAGTTCTACAATATTGTTGCCATTTCAAGCACGTGTAGGCAATGCTTTGAAAAAAATGTTTTGATTTATATTAAATTCAAGAAAAACACTTAACCACATTACCCCCTCTACGCCACTGTGCACACATGCGTCTGGGCGTGCATGTGGCTATGGCCGCAGGCTCAAGAGCCTTGGCATGTGCTAAGCAAAATGGCAAAAACTTGTAGCCCTTTGGTCATCTGTATAGTTAATGGAAAAAACAAAAATAGAGGAAAAATAATGCTCAAAGTAGTTGTGGAAGTTGTAGTGGTGGCCGCCGCCGCATTGTTTGACTGCGAGCTAAGTCGATTCAATGAGCAAACAATATAATTAGTGTGACTCAGCGGGGTTTGGGGCTGCTGATTTGATGTCGAGTTGTTGGCCCAAAGGCTCTTTTCTTTTTTCCGGGTCAAGAGAAAAGTGTGCTAATTGCTGCCAAAAACAACAACAGGCCGGATATCACAAAAACAGCACAATTAAATTTTGTTTTAGTAGCAGCGCAGCAGCAGCTGAGAATGTTTTACTTTTAGGCGCACTCCTTTCATTTATTTTGTTTATGATCAACTTAATGCGTATACGACGCGTTGCCCGTGCAGCAAAAGAGCTAATCAAAGCAAAAATTATGACGCAAAAAAATTGAGTTTATGAGTTCTGAGTGAGCTCTGAGCTGAGCTGAGCTGATTTTGATGTAAAGACGCAGGCGTCGTTTGAATGTTTCAAAATTAATTTCCCAAGTGGGCAAGGCAAGCTAAAAGCAAAATAAAAAAAAGTGGGGGAATTTTTTACAAGCTGACAAGATGAAATACTAGCTAAAAGTGCGGCATATGCCAAAAACTTTAGAGGGTGCCTTTTTCGGGCGTCACTGTAGACATGCGATGCAGCTTAACTTTTGAAGTGTGATTGTGGAGTTAGTTTGCTACAAGATAATTAAGCAGAAATCTGCTTTATGTTCCATCTTCACTTTAACATTCTAATTTCAAATGTTTACTCTCAAATTAACACCCTATACCTGCACAAGCAGCTGAAGAGAAAACTGAAAGCAAAGCAAAATAAATGCTGTAGTCTGTCTAGGTAGCTTGATTTTGCAATGACCGTGCAATATTTATTTTGGTCAAAAAAAATTAAGTATACGTAAGTATAAAAAATGTACAGCAAATCAAATCAAGCAACTTGTAACTTGAATAAGCGACAAGTTTTAGCCCAGCCGCACTTGCCACAAAATGTTGCAGAAACAAGCGCAGAACATGAAAGTAAAGTAAAAGTAAAAGCAACAAAACAAAATGTCAAAAAATCAAAAGGCAATTCAATCAAATGGCAGAGTGCGCATCATTGACAATGAGATTGCAATATTAAAGTGCGCTGATAACAGACAGACAGCTGTCGCTGGCGGCGTCCCTTTCTACAGAACACTGACGTTATCTCTTCTCGGCGAGCAAGCCATCTACGCTGCTCACTCTTTTTTGCTGATTACTTGCAGTGTCGTTGCTGTCACCTGGCCTGATTCTTTTTTGTTCTGTTTTATTTTGTCAGCATTCAAAAGGTTTGACGCTTTGTTGCCCTTTTTCCTGATATTTTCTTATGCTTCGTGCTACCTTGTATACACTTACGCTTGGGGCATTCAAATATGCGTAGTGCGTTTGCTACATTTGAGGAAGGTTTTCTTGATTGAGTTGATAATTCTTCCCTTGTAGGGCTACTTTCTTCTTGGAATGCTGATAATCTGGAGATGTTTTTCAACGAAACTTTTGACTAAAATAAGTGTAGCTATACTTTTGGAGTAAGCTTTCTACAAAGATTTCGATATATAACTTGATAATTTAGTAGCATACAAATAATGGGAAATATTAAGTATACGCCCTGGTATGCAATATAATATCTATAAGAATAAAGGAATTGTACCTACTCAGAACTAGGGACAATCTAGAAGTTCGCATATTGACTTAAAATTGATGAGGCTGTGTTTGGAATAAATTCTGAAATTAAGTATCCGGCAGGGTATGCTACACAATATAGTAGAGCAGCAGAGCTGCAGCTACAGTCCTCAACTACATGCTATGCAGAGTAAAATTTTAAAGTGTATTCCATTGTCGTATACGACCAAGCATAGCTGAGCAAGCTCAACATTAACAACCAAATACTTTGTCTTTTTTTGCGGGTATTCTTTGCATGGTAACGTGCGTATGTATGGGATGGTGCGCAGCAGCCCTTACTTACTTACGCAGGCAGGCTCATAAAATTTTATGATTTCGATCAAGTCGAGTGCGGAAATTATTAAGAGTTGAATCTGTTTCGGCATCCTGCCAGAGCCAACTTTGGCAGCAGAGACAGCGTCTTGTTTTTCGTATAAGTTGCTGCTAGGCCCTACGCACACACGCATATGAATGTGTTTGCACTTGTATATTGAAATAATTTCATATTGAACAGAAAGTGTCCTGGCAGGCAAAGTGCACAACAAGCAGCTCAAAAAGTAAAAAGTAAAAAATAAAAAATGAATAAATATATAAATAAAAAAAGGCGCACAGACACAAACAAGAAATTGAAGAAACGCTGCGAAAGGAGCATAAGGAGCGCGTGGCTCATAAACTTCGAAGCGTTGTTAACAAGCAGCAAGGATACTTTTTGCGTATATGCGTGTGTGTGTGTGTGTGTGCGTGCCTGCATGAATACGCCATTTTAATTTATATTGTAGCTCCTCCGTTAAAGTTCATAATAAAAACGCAAAAAGGACGAGATAGGAAAGCTTCATTTTCAGCAAATATGCAGCATATACACGCTGCAAAAAAAATACGCAATATGAATGACTAAATTTTTAAAAAAATCAATATGAAATATTAATAAAATTGTTCAAATGAAGTTTTCTGGGTTTTAATTCTGTGAATTACCTTTCATTTTTATCTCTTTTTTACTAATCTACAAATATTTTGATGACGGGTTTTGGTTCCAAATATTCCTACAGAAAAAGTTCTGCTGGCGATAGATCGTGTGATCACAGTAGAGAGCCATCTACTAATTCGGGCAAAAATGGTCGCAATGAATGCAACGTTTAACGAGCAATATGGCGATTTGCGAAATTTTGTTGGAACCAGAAGCCATTCCAAGCATTTTCACGTAGAAAAGGCATTACGAAATCTGTTATCATTGCTTTATAACTCTCACCATGGGCGGTTACTTTCTGCGAAAATGTGGGAGCCGATGATCCGTATCCGCGCCAAACTGTCACTGTTTGATTGTATAGCGATTGTTCTTCAATTAATTGAGGGTTCCCTGTGACATAGAACCGATAATTTTGACTATTTCCGCTTCCATTGATCGTTAAATGAACTTCATATGACTTGAGAATTTTTTTTCCAAAAGTCGAGTTCGTTCATAACCAATACAATGGTCCATTTGGCATAATTTACAGAATGTGGATAGTCTGCAGACTTAATTTTATGTGCCATTTGAATTTTGTATCGAACCATCATCAAATCGACACGAATTATGCGACGAAGAGTGAGTGGTCCGTGCCTAAGAACAACAATAACTCGAAGTTCGCGGTTCCTTCCCAACAGTCGCTCGTGCGGCTTCCATTTTTTTATTTGAACGTCTTGTGCGTTTTCTGGTTGTGTGGCTGGCGTTATTTACATTATCAGAATAAGAATTTAACTTGATTGAATTTTCCCCATTGATAGTTGGCATTGCTTCATCATCGGCTTCAAAGAAATAGGGTAGAGCATATCCGCACAAACACCACACCAGTTATTTTGATCATTTCTGATATAGAACTGACAATTATGAATATTTCTACTTAAAAGCGTCCGAAACGCTCGTTTAGTTTTCAGAATTGGGATGACATTTCGAATGCAAATCTTGTTCAGATTCTGGCGAATTCTTTTGGTGGAAACTTTTCCAAGACATAATGGAATGGAAGCTGCCAATGCGGTAGGACATTATTCAATATGTAACTCCTGACAAAAGTTATACATTTGCTTCTTCTTTAAATGATCTACCCAATACGTGTTCTTCTCTTAATAATTTTATATTCAAGAAAGTTTTTCTATTTAGCGGACATCGGACATTCCATTAAGTATTCAGTAAGAAGCCAATCGGGCGATTTAGTAGAGAGTAGAGAGATAGGAACTCAGGAGTTTTTACAAATATTTTTACTTTAAATATTTACCATAAAAAGCAAGGCCGAAAAATGTCGTACAACTAGAACCCTAAAAATAGGGAATTTTTGCAATATTCTACTTTCATATACCACAAAAAGCAGCGCCAAAAAAGACAAAGTTATTGGACTTCATAGCACTTGATAGCTAAGAATGTTCGTAAGTCATCGATGCCGCGTATCGGCTCTACCTCTCTGCCTTTCAAAATCCCTTAAAGTTCATTTCTTGGCAGACACAAAAATCCTACAAATTTTTGTATACCCCCCAGCTTTTGCAGAGTATTAAAAACAAAGCATGCGTAACGACGACTTTTATCTTTTTTCATTTTAGGGTTGCTCTGGCAGGTAAAGTAAAGTTTCTCAAGTTACACAACAAATGTAACATTGTGGTTCCCATGCTCACCTGGCCGGTGGTATTATTGGTTATTTATATTGACGGGACTCTAAACGTTGTTGCTTAATGGTTGGTTATGAAACTCAGCAGTGCCAGTCATTGATGGCTGTCATTTCCATTGGTATTGCACATTTATCGATGCGTTCGTGCGCAAGCATTTCATTTCATCTGGATTCCCAGATGATATTACATACTGTCTACCTTAAGCTTCTGGCTCTAAGTGTCTGAGCATAAAAGAAGCAGCGGCTCTTCTTATTGCCGTGTGTTAAATTGATTGCGCACCATTTTGTTGCCTTTGGTTTAACTTTTGTTTAAAAATTTAATAGCCACAATCAAAAGCCCGAACTCGGAGACCGAACATAACTACACAATCTTAACACCTGGCTCAACAGAGGTCCTTCTCTTTTGGTAGCTTAAGTGTGCAGCTTAAGCTGTTTATAGCCTGTTCACACGGCATTCATATGAAATCCAATTAGCGGCCTTGTTTCAAAATGTCGCCTAAAAGTAAGCAACGTTGGTTGTAAAAATACCCCAAAAAAAAAGAGAGTGTGTTGGGATTATGCTGACCAAAAGTAGGGAAGGTGGGGCATTGAAGTTAAGCAGAGTGGAAGAACGTCAACATGGTTGTGGGGTTCACAGGTTTGGAAGCCCGAGTTCGTAGATGCTTGCAAAATACTTTAATATGAGAAAAGTAGTTTTGTAATTAAGGCAGAATAACCTGAAATTTATCGACTCCAAAATGCGCTTCGAAAGTTGCTGATTTTCATTTAATTTTTTGTCAGATATAAAATGTTTTTAAAAAATCAATCAGAACATGCAAAGTTCCTAAAAAATATAATATTCCATCTTCTCTCTTCTAAGTAGCACTCCATGGATGTGGTGGAATCCTCATCATACTACGCACCACCAAGACAACCCGTTATCGGGATACAGCCAAACTAACTAGCTCTCACCAGGCGCAGCTGCTTTGCGCGCACCTTCTCCAGCTGGTCACTTCAAGTGAAATTAGGGCCTACTCCACTTGGTCTTTTCAACTGAGCTTAGGTTGTCCTCTTCGTCTTCCATCGTCGAATTTCGAATCGAAAACCTGCTTCGCTGGACCGTTTTCGTTCATACGAACAATCCCGAGACCTAGGTTTTTTCTGCTACCATCTGATTCCCATTACTCAAACTTTTCAAGCTTCTTATGATTATTTAGTTGCTTTACCAACATTTACCAGCTGTGCTCTTAGTAGGCAAATCTTTTTCAAAAACCTAAGATATTCCCGGGAATAACTGATTCCCATTGCTCCACCCTTTCAATCTTCCAAGCACCATTTAGTTCGCTTACCCACGTTTAGCAACAATTTTCATCCATTTCCCCACAAAATTAATAGGCCCCACCTTTTTAAAGTGTAGCTATAATTAAGTGTTTTGGAATGGGTAAAAAAAAGCCCCAAAAAGCAGTTCAGGCAGAAAATACCACCGACAACAACAGCAACACCAACAAGTTGTGATTACCCTCAAACCACTTTAGAGTATTTACCCACACTTCCAAAACAGCAACCTGAAGCACTGTTGCTGCGATAGCAAGGACTACTCATTTTTGTGGGCCTTAACAGGCCCACCCGCTAAGCCGTCACATAAATTTTGTGGCCCACTGTGTTAGCCCTTAACGAGCGCAGTCAGTTAGCTTTGAGGCGCGTACACACAGTGAGAGGCATTTAGTGGAATGACCAACGAGTTGTTTTTAAAATCATTTTCAAAAATAAAATGAGTCCCAAAAAAAAAATTAAAAAATGAAAAAAAGAGCAGGAAAAACTGTTGGAAAGATAAGCAAAGAGCAGCTGCTGTAAAAAGCACATAAAACATGCGTGTTCCTGTGACCAATCCATCTGGGTAGAGCTCTGTTGGTCGTTGTGACTTCCCATTCCAACGAGTCCTTTATAATATCCCTTTTGCTTGCGCTTTGTACAATGGGGCTTTTCACATTCATTTTTTCGTTGTTGTTGTTGTTGTCGACGTTCTTGCTGTTGGTTGTTGTTGTTGTGTTTGCCTTTGTTTGGCCTTAGCCGTTTGCCAAGTGCTACTTTGATGCTACTTAAGACCCTGTGAATATTTTATGAGCTTTTCACTCATAATGGCAGCGACGCCATTGATATGCATGCATACATATGCTTTGCCCAGAGTGTAGATACACATACACAAACACATTGAAAGCAGAGAGATACACACACAGATACACACAAATACTTAGATACACGCACTTACACGCATATTTCCATTATCAGACACTCCGCGGCATGCAAACAGCATCGCTTTTTTGATTTTTTTTTTTTTTTGAATAATCATATAAAATTAAAAAAAAAAGTATGTATATTCAAGTATTATTTATTTTTTTTAAACATATTTTAAAGCAAAGTCCTAGAAGTGTACAAAAAATAAAACTATCTTAAATTATTAAATAAATTAAAATTAAAGTGAAAAAAATAAAGTATCAAAAATAAATAGTTTGTCTGCCAAAAGCATAATTTTTTAAGACATATTGACTTATTTTTGGCAATTGTAACTTAAAATTGTTAAGTAAAAGAATCGTATCTAAGCTAAACATCAAACATGCTCACTTTCTAAAAATTAACAACAAATTTTGAAATTTGAGCAAATTTTGAGAGAATTGAATTATTTCTTATTTTTTCTGAATTAGTAGACCTAAATTCCAAAAAAAATTTTGGAGTAGTAGTATGGAAGATAGTAAATGAAATATTAATAATTTTCCGAAATATTTTATTCTACTAGACGTATAAAGTAGAACAAAGTCGTAAGTACAATTGTAGAGTCGACTTTGTAGACTGGTTTATTTTATTCTCAGTATCTTCTATCTATGAAGGTTGAAAATTAGTATTTGTAATTAATTAGTAATATTTAGTTAATAGTTTTCTGAGCTATGACACTGTTGGGCCCTGATATTCCATTGGCAACTCTTGGGCATATGTTAAAATCTTTTCAGTTCAGACCAATAGTTTCTTTGCATTAAAAATAACTCAAGTAGATGTACTCAAATAGGTTGAATATGCATGCGGCAAGATCCATATAAAATTTCAAAAAATTTAAATTTTTCTGTTTACATTTATTTAAATTTATTTATATTACTGAATATATCATTAACAAGCTTACAGATTCCAGAGCAACGTTTAATTGAGTCTGTCCCATTGACTGACTAAAAATATCTCTTAAATATTTTAATTCTGTGTTTCTACGTGATTTCGGATGAAATATTGTACAAGTTCTCATAAACTTGATAGTTGAAATCTGACACTACGTCGAGCGATTGGAAGGTTGGGAAGTGTTTTAAAAAGCTAAGCAAGCAGAAGTAAAGTCATTTCGTTAAGTTAAATGATTAATTTTGTATAATTTTAATAAAGTTGAAGCCGCAGAAATTATGGGTTGTGTTTGATTTGTTGAATTCCTTCATCATTAATTTTAGTAGTTATATTTTTTTGATACTTTTTTTCTTGTAAATCGAAATATCAATTATGAAGCACATCACTAAAATATTTGATAAAGCAGCCTTACTAGTGGCCTTAGACATATTTTGCGATTAAATATTATTATTATGTTTTTGATTTAAAAATTAAAAATTTATTTTTGTTGCAGTTTTCGTAATATTTATTTTAAGTTATCACAGTATTCATTTTTTGCTCTTATCTACAATTTTTGAAAATAAAAACGGCTAACAATTTTAGTTATTTAATAGTCTGACCAGCTTCAAAATTAAGTGCGCCTATTCAAAGGCCCCGTAGTGTGTTTTTATGCCGCTTTCTATGCGCTTCTGACACAAGTCCAAAAACTTTTTATTTTGATAAATTGAATTGTTAAATGTTGCCTTTATTCTGCTGCTTCTTGCTCTATTATTTCATTTTCTGCTTCACTTGGAAATTGAAGAGACTTTGCAAAGTTAGTCAAACTCATTTATATGTTTTAAGTACTTAGAATAAAAATATTTTTAATTTATTTAATTTAATAATTTATGCAAAAAACTTGTTAAGCTTGCAGAGTCCCGATTAAATCGACAAGTTCACTCTTTGACTAGTTTCCATAAACATAAAGTAGAGTATACCCAAACCATGCCTTGCCAGCTGGCAGACTCCCTCTTGACCACTTGTGCTAGTTGTGCCTTTTTTCGGATTTCCTTTTTTTTCCAAACGCTCCATTAAATATTTAAAACATTTGGTTTATGCCTCATAAGTTTTTAAAGTGCGTGCTTGTGCAATATTGATTGCATTTTTTGGTTCAATAAATCATTCGCATTAAATATTCTCCACTCACACACGTTAAACTAATAACATTCATTCACTTCCTAAATTTTAATTAAAATGCATTTTTTTTATATTTTGCAAATTGAAATCTAAGTCACTTAAGTGCAGTTAACAACTTAATATGCATTAAGTGGTATTTGTTTTTTTGAAATTTTATAAATTTTAGCAAAAATTTTAATTATATTTACGGCAGCTTAAAAATATGTAAAAATGTCATTAATTGTTTTAAATTTTAGCTCAATTTGCAATTAAATTGTGCAGCTCACATTATTATTTGATATTTTTATAATAAGTTAATTCATTTTGGCAGCTTCCAAAACCATTTTAATTGAAATAAATGATTATTATTAATATGAGGTATGCTTAGTTGAGCATTGGCGAGTTAACTAAAAAGCATTTAAATTTTAGGAATATTGAGATGTATTTGTGCTGATAGTCAAAGTCTGATGGGTTTGTTTATATAAATTATAATTGAGTTGATTTTTAAAACTTTTTGCTACATTTGTTGCTGTTTTTTTGGTAATATTTCTGTATCTAGCGTAGACCCGCCTATGACGGACTAAACGGTTTGGCTGTAGTAAGAGTAAATCCTTTAATTTTGCTTAAAATTGAAGAATTTAGTAGCTGTAGTTAAAATGATTCGATTCAGTTCAAATGCGCTGTTTTGCTGGTACACTTTATGCCATTTTAAAGGTATTATGCGTCCCAAAAAATTGAGACAATCGATTAGTCATAAGCCTCCCTTGAAGCGAGCAAAATTGTACGCCAAGGACAGTAACAGGTATAACTTGCTGCTAGGTTCAGATAAGAACCTCCCAATCCGTAGCTCCTCGACTCACTTTCGTTGTGATTCGCCTGGCGTTGTCCTAATGAAACACAATTTCTCTCATATTGGCCAAAGCTGGCCGCTTATGGGCGATTGCTTCCTTAAGACGGTACAGTACACTTCCGTGCTTAGAGTTTTGCCGTATGCAAGCAGCTCATGGTAGATAATTCCCTGTCAATCCTACCAAAGACACAGCAAAACTGGCCGTCAATCCCGACTTGGCCACAGTTTCCGCAGATTCGTTCCAGATCTGTTCTACAAGCTGTATGCATAAGAATCTCCCAACATGTTTTTTCTTTGTTAGCGTCCAACTTGGATGCGCGCTCAAACAAAAATCAGTGAACCAATCACAAAACTGTCGGAAAAGCTTTTTGAGTACGAAGTCCCATCTTTTTAACGCCGTCTTTCGGAACTCGATCGCAATTCAACAGATATACAGAGATACAGCTAAATAATGTCATATATTTGAAATATAATGTAAAGAATGCCAGCCGATAAGTTGTCTTCTCACGACACATCGATCTGGTAACTATCACGTAAGCTTAATAAAAAATAATAGGTTGGACCTTATGTTCAAAGAGGAAGTCCCAAGCAAGTCTTTTAGCTAAGCATTTCCATTATTCAACTGCTTCCAATTGGTTTTTTGTGCAATCCTTAATTCTTGGGTAATCGGTACAGTGCTTACATGATGGTCACAATCGACAGTTTCCATGGTCTTATAGACATTTTCAACAATTGGCATTTCAGTGCGTGTTGCATCCTTGACATCGAAATTACTGGAATTGATTTGACGACACCGAAATTGCGCGTAATTGGCGGTTGTAGTATCAGCAACCATAAACGCAATTCCAATTTTCCACCAACTGGCTGGCGCCTTAGTCTTTATCGAAGAAAAACTCTAAAATATGGGATATATTCTCTTTGCTGGTGTTCATCTGTGACGTACGTTCAAACCGAGTCAACCGAGCACAAAAAAAACGAATTGTCATCTTTCAGCCAGCCTTTGAAATCTTATAGAACTTATACAACGCGAGATACAGCTAAATAATGGAATTCTTTTTGCTTCCATTATTTTTCTAAATATTTTGTTTTTTTTTGCGTTTTCCTAATGAATTCGCAGTAGCAGTTTTTCGCCGCTAGATGGCTTTAGCATTTTGTCTGCAGCAAATTATTGCCGCTAGTTGGCTGCCTCAATTAGCTGCACACATTAATTATTATGCATAAATTAAAAAACTTAATTCTTAAAAATATTATTTTACTTTATCAACTTCAATTATAGCGCGAATTGTGCTTAAATTCCCGAAAAGAAATCCGCACAAACTTTAAATATTTATGCACATTAAACTTAACCCAACCACAAGCTCCATATGCATTACCAGCAATTGCCATTTCCATTAAATTAAATGCTTTTTATTTCTTTATATTATTATTTTTGTTTTTATGTTGATTTTGAATTATTGTTTTGGCACATTTGGTTCGTCGATTTATTTACAGCCTTTGTGCATGATGCTTCAAGGGTATTTTTATTTTTTTCGAGTTCCCTACCTATAAATTGTGCTTGGACGAATGCGGCACGTGTTGATATTGTTGTTACCACAGGGCGTATGATGTATATGTAGCATATATGGTGGCATGCATTGTACAAGGACACGGTGACGCATCGCAGCATATCGCTTGGCATATTATTCATTTTTATTATTTTTTGTCGCCTTAACGATCATAAATTGTATTAAAAATGTTGTCATTGAAATAATGTGTGGGGTTACATACAGTCAAGCTTGGGTTGACAAGAAAATGAAGACTGACTTAATTTTGGGGCTGATATTGAGGTTTTTTTTTTGAGTTATAATGGCAAAGTAAATCAACATAAATGACTAAGGTTGGCAGTAGGAGTTGGATTTGTCATTTAGAAGCGCAGCGCTGACTTTATTTTATGCAAGATACAACAAATGTTGTTGAGTTTTCATCAATATAAACCGAATTCTGTTGACTTTATACAAAATGCCAAGTAGCTAGCTGCACTTTTGTGGCATTTTTGTTATCTCAACTCTATAGCGGCAAAGTCCGCACCGCATGCTCTATTAAACATACATCAAATTTTGCATTCAAAAGCATATTTCAGCTTGCTTTCATATTAATGACAAAAAAAAAAGACGTACACATACAAAAAAAAAAAATTTGTCATTTTTTCTAAATATATTTTTGCCATACTTGATTATTATTTCTTTTTTAATATTTATGTTTATTGCTGCGCATGGCAGAGTATTCTTTAATTTATTTTTATGGCTTTTCAAATTTTGTTTTATTTTTATATATGTTTGCTTTAAAATTGAATAAGCTGAGTTGACAGATCAACGTGCGTCAGCAACATGGCGTATGCTTAATTCACAGTCTGACAATCTGACAATCAAAAATAAAGCAGCAAAAAAAAAAGAGGAATGTATGCAAAGGCTAAAAGTTAGATAAAAACAGAGCAGCAAAGAAGTGATAAAACAGCAAAAGAGCGCAAAAGGTGTGAAGGATGCGAAACCTTTAGGGCAGCTGGCCAAAAAATAGAAAAGGCGCTGGAAAGTTGGTGGACAAGGAAGCAGAAATACACTTTAGCAGCAATTTTATGAAAGTTTAATTTAAAATTTTTGGATAAAATTAAGAAAAATTTAAACGAAATAGTTTATAAAATTTATCAATTTTGAACCAGCTGTTTGCATAACGAAAGTCTTGAGTTTGAGTCTGTTCAAAAATAATTTTTAATTGTTGCGCTTCGGGGTTTAAATTATATCCTAAACTTTGATTGACGTTCTATACTTCGCCAAAAATTACCTACTCTTAGTTATCGTAGAACCTCTTAACGAAGTTTCTTTAGTATTACCCTCCCCTATTTCTCTAGTATTACCATTTTGTATATCTAATTATGCATCACCGGATACTTTTCACGTCTTATGTGCTTACTACAATAATCTTTTCGTTACCCTATTTTACGAGCGATTTGCTCAGTTCATCTCTTTCATTATCTTAACTCATCTTGATTCGCCACATCAAACATATTTGACCGATCAGAAACAAGTGGTGTATGCGAATACATGTCTTAGGCAATCGGCTGGCATCAGCATCCTTGAGCTTAGCTCCCTGTGGCTGTAACAAGCCTTATGACAAACTTAACAAAACTATTTCATCCATATAGTGTATCTTGAGGTAAAGCCGTAGAAAATTTTTAAAATATATTTGCTAAGTTACGTGAATGGGAATGCCAAAAAGACAGCAAATGGAATAACTTAACCCGCATCAAGAATTTGTCACGATTTGTAGTCGTTGCCGTGGCATGAAAAATGACCAAGTTGGCTAGATGGCTGGATGGCAAGAAAAACCCTCACACAGCGGCGCACAGTGCGTATACGTAATGCGCGCTGTTGTCTTGTGACAACTGCTTGGTGAGATTTGCGGCAGAGAGCGAACGAGCAGGACTTTAAGCAAAGACTTCACACATCGTTTGTCACATTGTTCGGAGAGACAGGAGAGCACTTTCAAAGGGGATTGCGCTATTGTTGTGTGTGTGAGTGTGAGTGCGTGTGTGTATGCGCCTGTGCTTTGTTGTGCAACTTGTTTGGCAACGCCGTCGCCATTACTATTTGCTATTGTCATTGTTGTTAGCATTTGTTGTTAGTGCTAGCCTATCGGGGTGTACGTGTGTGAGTATGTTTGAATGTGTGTCTGTGTGTGTGTGCGTATGAATAGTATCACATTTGTTGTAATTTTTCATTTTTCCCTTTGAGTTTTTTGCACATTAGCAGCAAGTTGCGTTTTACGTGTTGGTTTATTTGATGCTTGGGCGTTGAGCATGTAATCAATTGTGAAGCCATTTGTACAAGACCACCACACATAGCCCAGAGACCCAGAGACCCAGACCCAGAGTGCTTGGGCACCAGCTAGTGCCGCTGGTAGTCTCCACAGGAAGTCACTCAACTGAGTTGGATACATAAACAGTTGCATGTCTCAAAAGAAATGAATGAATGAATGATTAGAACTGGTTAGTGGAGCTTAGGCTGCTAATGCAGTTGTCATCAGGCAGTGCTAACATTGACTTAGAGCTAGTGGACTTTTGTAGGATTCGAATTAAAAGTCATAATCAATATGCAGCAGTAATAAGACTAATTGGAGAAAGACTTAGTTTCAAGCTGATGCAGTTCGTTGAAGTCAATTTAATTACATATTGCAGAAGAGCAACTGCAGCTGGGGTCTAAGGTAGCAAAATTTGCTTAAAGTAATTCGCTTGTTAAAGCTTTATAAAGAGTGTTTTTTTTTCGAGGTATAGAACTTTAAGTTGGCATTATTGTTTAAGATGACCACCGATTTAACAGCAGTCAGGTGATTTTTTTCTCAGTTTGGTTTGGCAATTCATTGTAAATACACTAACGATCATCAAGCAAAACGTAGATTCGTCGAATGGAGCCCAAAACGAGATTGCCTTTGTTCCCATTTTTCTTAAGCGAATTTTGTTTAGCGACGAAGCGCACTTCTAATTGAATGGCTAAGACAACTAACAATGGAATGCAGCTAATCCTCAAGTGTGCATGGTGGAATCATTGGTACTTTTTCAAGAACGATGCTGGCCAGAGCGTTACAGTCGTGGAGTTCGGTTTAGAGCTATGATCACTAACTTTTTTATTCAAGAATTTAACAACCGTGATGTCCAGCAGCTGTGGTTCCAACAAGACGGCACAACATGTTTCGCAGCTCGTGCCGCAATCGATTCATTTAAAGACCCGTTTGGTCGTCACGTTTTGCACCTGTGAATTGGCCGCCAAGATCTTGTGATTCAACACCGCTAGACTACTTTCTGTTGGGCTATGTAAAGTCATTGGTCTATGCGAATAAGCCGCAAACGCTTAACCATTTGGAAAACAACATTCGCCCTGTTATTGCCGATTTACAGCCCAAAAAAGTTGGAAAAAGTCTACGAAAATGGGACGTCCAGATTGGACTACAACCATGGTCATATGCCAGAAATCATATTTAAAATGTAATGTCACAAGATTATCTTTCTTTCGGATGAATAAAATTCAAGTCAATCAAAAAATCCATTGTTGCTTTATTGAAATTAAAAGTTCTATACCTCTAAAAATAATCACGCTTTACTTACGAGCTACTGGTTAGGCCATTTAAAGTGCACGCATTTCTACCTGAAAGAAATAAATTAAGTAGGCAACTTTAAGTTGACACGATTAATGCGACAATAACTGCAGCTTTGCGTCTTCTCCTCAATACTACCTTGGAGGCTTATATTTATGAGATACAGGGTGGGCCATTTAAAGGGAAAGTAGTTGTTTCTGAAAGAAGTAAGAACGCAGCTTCCAATCGAAACAATACTGTATCTATGCGGCTTCTTCTCAACACGTGCTCATACGGCAGCTATATTTTGTTCGGAATGTCTTACTCGTTGTCTTGT
This sequence comes from Chymomyza procnemis, assembly GCA_035046065.1. Lineage (NCBI taxonomy): Eukaryota > Metazoa > Arthropoda > Insecta > Diptera > Drosophilidae > Chymomyza > Chymomyza procnemis. The sequence continues at coordinate 12,291,241 of JAWNOJ010000004.1, read as the reverse complement.
TGCTTTTATATTAAATAGTTTAACCTGAATATGTATCTTTGCCAAAGCGTGGCTATGTTTCAAAAAAAGCCCAAACTTGCCTGCTTAAGTTCGCAAAAAGTGCCGCATATTTCGCCCTTAACCACTGAGCAGCTACACTGCCACAACTCTAAAATCCAACTCTTTCCGCCATTACGTATACGCCACGTTGTGCAGCGCTTAATTTCTGCTGCTCAAATGAAACGCAACGAATTTACTTATAAGCAAAATATAATTGAGGCTGGACATTAAAATTTATTTCGCTTGTTTGGCGACAATTAAAAGCCACGCCTATTTCACTCACTGATACAATCAACTTTTGAAATACAATTAAAACGAAAAAACACATTGAAAGCAAAATGCCAGCCAACAACTCCCAAAAGCAGTTGGCACAAAATCTGTGCATTTAATTGAAACTTGTGAGTGGCAGCAGGCAGCAATCAGTACAAAAAGCACCAAAGGACAGCAGCCAAAATGCTGTAAGTAGTGGTAGGGTTTTTTTTTTTTTTGGCTGTTTCGCTGCTCATAAATAAAATATACCAGCCGTGTGGCAAGAGTGACTGCGCTCAGCCCACCGCCTGCTGCTGCCACTGTCAATCAGCATAAGCCGCGCAATGCTTTTCATCAACTGCTGATTACGCAGTCGGACTCGGGCCATTTAGGGCCAAATGTCTGACATATTAATGAAGGGTAAACTGAAACCCGTTGTGCTGGTTGGTGAAGAGCAGCCGCATAAATGAATGTGAAGTATACAAGGCGTTTACAGCATTTTAAATCAATTGTGTTGCTTTGTTTTGCTCCTGTTGTTGTTGTTATTGTTGTTGTTAGCAGTTGAAAACAATTAAAACTTGCTACTGAAAATTGCCTGCTTATCAACTTAAGACAATGTGGAAAATTGCGTAAAAAGTTTTTGCCAACACAAAACGCATATATGTATGTGTAGGGGCGGGCAATCACAGTGTGCAAAGTTCTTTCAAAATTTTCTTACCAAATACAAATAAAGTTTTACATCTTAATTACTTATGTGTGTGTGTGCGTGTGTGTGGCTGTGTGCTTTGTTCTTTGCTCTTGCATAATTAATGCCTTAATGTCAATCATACGCACTGTGTGCCATGAAATATATGCAAGCATTGCGCTTATATGCTTTGTTGCTGCCAATGCGGCTACAATTTCAAAAGTTTCAAATACTTATATGCTCAAACGTTTGCTACTTTACATTATATAATTAAATTTGTAATTAAATAACTTAAGCGACACTTCATAGTGTTGAGGCAATAATGAAACATTGTTTACAGCTGATGAAGTATCACACTTTTATTTGGCTAATTTCAGCACACACGTGCTCTTGTCTATCTTAGTTACACATTTCTAGTGCACAGCTGCTGTGACTTATTGATTTTCTATAAATGTCGCGTTTCTCATGAATAATTAGCACAATTAAAATACGCCATACGCTGCTGCTACAATATTGACCCCAATTGGAAGCCGCCTCCCCCACCAATGCTTATTAAGATTGCAACTGGCAGTGGTTTTCATGAATTATTCACCGAACCAGCACAATTGAAAACGAAACATAAAAAAGACATTAACACTACCAGCTTGTAAGTCCCCCGCATTCGTTATGTGCTTTGTCCTCGACACACTCATGCTGTCCTTTCAAATTTTAATAAACTTAATTATGCAACATTTACGGTTGACAATTTGAGGTAGGGAAGTGAAATTTTTTGGTTGGGGTCAGGTTGACAAGCACAACAAAAGCAAAAAACAAAAAAAAAAAGAAAAGAGAAAACAAGTACCACTGGCAACTCTGGTTGCAAATTAATTTTGCATAGCTGCTTTCAATTAAAAATGTTTGCCTGGTTGGGGCAATCAATGTGTCAAAAAGTTAAAAAGCATTGCAGCAGCTAATGCAAATGCAATATGCAGTGGCAAGTTATTGTAACAGTGGCGCAGTCTGTGCTGAGGGGGTTATATAACAAAAAAATATTAAATTAATATTATTAAATAAATATTAAATAAATCGTTATCATAATAAACTTTTTTTCACAAGTAGCTTTAAAGGTTGCCTACTAAAGAATATTCTTTTCTACCCAAGGTCTGGTAATTATGGAATGTTTTTAAATTCCAATCGCTTGACTTCATCTTCAGACTGTTGTCTATGCTTTTTTAGATTGGCTAATGCTGAGCATTGTTTATGAAATCTCTGGACGCTGGATTATGCCACACTGAGAACCATTTGTAAAATATAAGCATTTTTGCATTGCATACTATGGTCTTTGGACGATTTTTAAGATGTGAAGGTTTCGCTGCGGACTCAATACTTTAGGTTGTTTGCTGCCGACTTATTATTTTCAGGAGCATAAACACTGTACAGGGGCTCTGTATATAGTATTCAATCTAAGTATGACAAAATTTTTAAGTTTAAAACAAAATAGATATTGCTAAAGACCGAAATTAAATTTATTTTTCTGTAATGGAAAGCCCAAAAACGAAATAAAAATTATCATTCTCAACATTTTAGAAATAAAAAAAGTATCAAAACACGTTTCGAGTATGCAAAACTTACATAAAATTTTGCTTATAATCAAATTGGAATATATTTATATAACCAAAAAGCTCTGGCTGTAGTCTGCAAATTACAAAATTATTACTACTATTTCTTATTTGAAGTTTAAAACAAAATCTTTGCTTATTTTTATTGGCAATAGTTATTGCTGAAGATCTAACTTAGGTTTGTTTTTTAGAAGGCCAACGCGCCAAAAAGTAATAAAATTTCAGAGCTTTAATATATTAAAAATACAAAAGACGCTTCGATTTTTCGTACGTTCTTTCTTTTAATATTTATCATCTAAAAAATACTATCAGCTTAAAGAAGCCACCCAGATAAAGTTGCAATTGATATTAAAGAATGAAGTTGCTTGCTTAGTCAATGCCAATGATTCTGTGAACTTAGTTTGGCAGGAATCTTACTCCCGTAAAGCCTCCAATTTCTCATCTTTCAGTTTTGTGGATTTGCCAGGATACTTCTGTCTTCAAGACTGAAATCACCAATTTGGTAGTATCAAAACCACTCTTTACATGACTTGCGTGACACTCTTTATATGACTCATTCGATGCAACACTATTCCTAAGAATTTTCAAGTTGTAAAGAACAATATTGTTGTCAGAAGTCGACGCCGATATTTGTCGATAAATGGCACAAAACCTTTTTAACGAAAAAGAAATCACAACTTACAGTCGGTACCGCTTATAAATGGAATTAATTAAACTGGAACACCCTATATATAGAGCTGTCAAATTCTGCAAAAATTCTTTTGTTGAAATTTCTGTTATTCCAAATAGAGTAGATCTACGAAGCCATAAATAATAATATCGTCATGGCCTTCAACATAAGCTCTTGAAGTCCCCTAATGGCAAGAAATAATCTTTAACAACGTCACTGCCTTCACTCCACTCATTGTTCTTTCTCTCTCTTTCTCTCTGTCTCTCTCTTCCACACAGCTACCAGCTGCAGCACTTAAGCTGTCAGCGAATACAACAAAACTGCAGGATAACAACAATAACTACAACAACAAAAACAATAACAATTTGCTGGCCACAAAAATTGTCAACATAGTCGACTACATCAAAGCTGCTGGCTACTTTGTAGCTCTCTTATACACACTCGCTCTCTCTCACTCGTCTCACTCTCTCTGTCACTTCGTTCTTAGCTGCAGCAAAGGGAAGCCATTTTGTAATAAATTTTACAAAATGTCGTTCGGCGTGTTTCCTGTTTGGCACTTTTGTGAAATATGCATGCCACACAACATCCGCTTGTCACGCTTTCAACTTTGTTTATATGTATTTGTCGCTCTAGCTTACAATGAGGCAAGTTTCTCTGGCAAATAAATAGGGTTGGTGCAGAGGGGGTGGAGTTGCAATAGAACCACTCGAATAGTAAAGAAATGTAAAATTCACAACTTGATTGTTTTTTTTTCGGTTTGTATGTGTTTGCTGCTGTTGCTTATATTCATACATATTGCCATGCATTGGAAATAAATACTCCCGCTGCTATACACCGCCCACTGGTTATTTGCATAAATTGTAGCTCCTTGTCGCCAAACAACAACAACAACAAAAACGCTACTTGTACAGTAAAAACAAGCCAGACAACAATAATAACAAAAAGTGCGACTCCATTTGCATGTTGACTTCATTGTCATTTCTTTTGCGCTGCCTTGCCTCATCATCATTATTGTCATTATCAGCGGCAACAACATTATCAAGTTGCTCTTATTGTTGTAAAAATTGTTATTTATCTTATAATTATGCAAATATCAGATCCACCTGACGCCCCACTGCGAATTAATGTGCGTGAGTTTTTGCTTTTGATTTTAATTTTTGAAAAAAGAAAAATTCTAAATATTCTGACTCTAATTTGGCAAGTTTTTTGTTTATTATATTTTGGTTTTTAAATGAAATCATTTTTTCTAAAAAAACAGTCACAAAAAGTTGTGCAGCTTGAGCTGCTTCTTATGCAAAGTTTTTTATTTTATTTTATATTTATTGCTGCACTGCAGAACATAGAAAATTTAATTAAATATTGAGAAAGCGCTAAAAAGCAGTTTTATGACTTTTTGTATTAAAAAGCAATTAATTAGTTAAAAGCAGAAACTGTAATAACAAAAGTTAAGCAGTGCAAGCAGTTCATTGAAATGTAAAATGAGTTGTAAAGAAAATGTAGTAAATGTATAGCGCTTTGTTGTTCGATTTAATTGGATCAGTTGTGCACTTTTCAGCCTGGGTAAGTCATATGAAGTAGCTTATTAAAGATGGAGTTATGGAAATGGACTTTGTCGTCTATGACCAATTCATCACATTAAATTTTCTTCAAACTATCTAAAACACATTTTCAATTTCCTAAAGACTTCGACTCGTGGGCACTCGACTCTAAATCGGAAGCTATATGGTTTGCGATTCCACCCAGCAGCAGTGCTGCATTTGTCTTGCACTGACAGAACTAGCAAATAAATAGACGCTATTTAGCTAATAAAATATCTATTAATTAGAGATATGGCGGTTCCGATTCGGCAAGTAAACTATAGGTCCCATTTCTTTTTGAAAAGCTTTTAATAGACATATCTCCGTATTCTGCCTTTAGAGTCAAGAGGAATTAATATTAAAAATTTAAGACTCCTTTTGCTTGTCAAATTTTACTGCAATATTTTGCAACAAAATAATAAATTATTGAAGTGAAATTTGACGTTGCTATGTGGAGCATAGGGCGGACATAAAACTCCTTCCAGCGCTTACTATCATGGGCGATACTGCGCAATTCTATCCATAACGCTCTCTGCTGACTTTCTGCAAGCATCGTTTTCACCCAGGCCGCATAACCTGCAGGTTCCATTGGAAATATCTCTTGGCGATGTCTTTATCTGACTGACTGAGGGTGTGGCCAAGCCAGGTCCATTTAATACTTTTGATTTCGGTGTTGGTCGCAGCAGTTCTAGAGAGTATCAGCAAGTATTCGTTTGTGATAGTATTGAGGCAAACGATCCATGGACATTTGCTTGCAAAAGTTTGCAGATTGAGTTTGCCGTCATCCAAATAGAAGATGCGTAGACTTGTTATTTAGCAAAAATTCACGTTGTCGCTACATGGCGCTATTAAATACAAATCGTTTTATATTTTCCAAATAAACAAAAAGTTTTGCAGCAATACTATTAACGCTAGATGCCGTTTTTTTTTAAATTATTTTTTATCACAAATTTTTCTTAGTATTTGTGCTTGAACTCTTAAGAGCATTGTTTTTATTTTGTAAAGTTGCAAAAATTTGTTTCGAATGTAATTTTTTTAAGAAATTATTTTCTTACAAAATGCCATATCTATCTGTCATATGCACTTGTATCTACACAAAAATATTTGAAATCTTTGTCTTTGTTCCACAAGTTAACAACATTTTTCAATTAACCCAATATATGCGCAGATTTCTGTAGTCCATTGAGCTTACATTTCTTTATGCATGCAAATGGAAGCCCTGACAAGGATATGCCTCTTCTTCTTCAAAAAAAAATATATATATATAACAAAGGTGTGCCACTGCCCCCAGACGTTTCACTCTCCGCTTGTAATCAGTCATATTATATGTATACCCTAGATCCTTGCATGGGTCACTGCAGTGTCAATTCAAGTCATTTGGGAAATTCAACGGATCGCTCAAATGCTTCATTTCGGTTTCGACATTTGTCCCCAAATGCTGCACGTGTTGTCTATGTGTGTGTGTCTGTATCTTTCTGTACGTAGCTATGTGTGTGTGAAGTTGTGTTTGTGTATCTTTCTATGTGTGTCTATGTTGGTGTATCCGTATGTTTGTATCTGTGTATCTGTGTGCGCATACACATGTGTGTGTACATTTGTATTAAAGGTTGGCGTTGTTCTTGTCAACATTTTTGTTGTTGAAAATTTTCAGTTTTTCCTTCAATTTTTTCTTGCTTTTTTTGGGGGAAAAACGCAATTCAAAGCTTTGCAGCTTGCCTTTGCTTATTTTCTTTATTCCAATTTTGCTTTGCCGCTGCCCCTCACCTCTCGCTTTATCGCTCAATCTGCTGCTTGTCAAAATTAGGCAGCTTCAATGCAGTCTTAGCATGTGTGTGTGTGTGTGTGTATCTGTGTTTATCTCTGCATGTATCTGTGTGCGAGTCCTGTGTATATTGTGACATGTCTTGTTTATGGGATTTTGTTACTTTTGGGCTGCGCTCGCCCGCCTGCATACCCGCCGCACCGCTGCCTTTGCTGCTTTATAATATTATTTTCTCTTTTTCTTTGTATTTCTTTTTTTTTGTGGAAATAAGATATTTATTTGCTTCTTAGCTCAGTGTTTTGGTTTGCCTTTTACAAATTGACAAATAAATAGCCGCTGCCTCAATGGTCATTGCTTGAAGAACAAGTCCGGACTTGGGTCTAAGTACGTTACGGAAACCGGATGGGCTCCCTGGGCTTTGGGTATTGTGTATGGCTGCTTTTTGTGGCCGGCTTAGGGCAGGTCGCTGCTTTCATGTAGAGCGGGGCTGGGTACACAGTGCATTGAAGACTTAAGCTTAAGCAGTTGAAATTCATTTACATAGAAATGTGAGGGAGCGTGGATAAAATGGCATATCAAAAGTTTTTTTTTTTTTTGCTTTATTTTGTATTGACTTTAAATTAATTTATTTTTTATATGAAGAGGATTTTCTTGTACTTATGCTGACTTTTAGTTAATTGATTTGTTAGGCTCTTCAGTTTTCAATTAACAATATGTACATTGGGGGTGCAGAGAGTGCACGCTTTGAAATTTTCTGTGCTAAAGAAATCTTTTGTTTTCGCATTGTAGAGAGAGGAAAAAGATTAAATTACAGTCCTTTTCAGAGCACTTTTCCAAAGCTTGGAAATAGTTGCTATGTTTTCGGGAAGGGATAAAAAAGTTGTCAGATCATTAGATACAAGACGAAAATGGTTTATAAAAAAGTTACTTTGGTACTAATTAACTGTTTTGTATATTTTCATAGGGTTATATTTTCTGATTACCTTCTATACTACTTAACTGAAGGTGGCGAAAAAAGTGAGATAATTTTAAAAAATTATGTATTCGTAACGTGGCTTATATTATAAATGAACTTTTACAGATTAGTTGCATCTCCTGGATTACATAAACTGAGAGGTACAGGTTTGCTGGACTTCTCAATTTCATCATCTGGATTGCGTCAACTGAAAGGTGAGTGCTTGAACTTACTTTTCAAAGTTCTGCGCAAAGTGTTTAAAGTGAAGGTGGCTTGTGACTTATACATTTTTGTGCAATCTACATTTTTCGATATAACTCGAAAATTCTGCGTCAGACTATGTCATGCATATTTGCTATAAATATCGAAAAATTTAAAAATTTTGTCGTGACACAGTTAGAAAATACGTATAGCTGTATGAACCCTATGCCAGCAACTGCGCTTATTGTTCTAATTCATGGACATGCTTTAGTTACTGCAGCTGATTGACTTACTGAACAACTGTCCGAAGTTGCCCAGAAAGCTCGAAATAAAGATATTTTCGAATCTCGCGAAGGTATTGCATGAAAATCTTTATGGACGCAATGGAAGCCACTTTTAAGAGGCTGCTGGCATATTCGAATTCAATTATATCATGCGGCCCAAAAGAAGAAACCGCCTTGTTTTTGCGAGCTGAAAGTTAAATTTATGTCAAATTTAACGCCATTTTGTATCAGCCATTTTGTGTCGGCCATTTTGTTACCGGATTTCTTGACCCAAAAAGGGTTTTTTGGCTTGGTACTTGGTACAGATAATTTTCGAGCATTTCCACTCAAGAAACGATTTTTGGAAAGCTGTTTTACGATATTGAAACCACTGTGCGTCGTGTGTATATGTTAAGAACACAAATACCAAACACAGTAGGGGCTTACATAACTATTAAATACAGAAATAACTAGAAGAAATTCTTTCCTTAACAAATTTTCATGCTTTGTTCCTTGTCAAAGTCTTCAGTCATTTAATGAGTTAGCTCCCATGCCCTAAAATTCGGTCACTTTTTGTTCTAACTAGCTCCACCCACAAAATTTATTTGCCGCCATTTTGAAACATTTCACTTCCGCTGATAACATTTATTAATGCCACTTGGTGGAATAGCTCCCCAAACTATTGTTCATTTGCTGTTGTTGGCTAAAATGCTGTCCGCTGCACCCACCCCTCTACCTACTGACTTTTAAAGTGTTGAATGCCCACGCATAATTATTAACTCGTTTTGGAGGCAACACTTTGCATAATTATCGCTTAATGATGTGTAATGCACAAAACCAACAAAAACAGCAACACCAAACAACAAATGGACAGTCAGACAGACGGACCGACAACAAATGTACAACTGGTAAAACAAATTTCTCACTGTGTAAAAACAATAACCAAAAAAAAAAAAAACAATGCAACTTACCATAAATTTTCTGTTTTTGGCACTAGTTGAAAAGTTATGCGCTGCTACTACGCCTTTTTATATAATTTCGTATTGTTTTGTAGGGCCCAAAGGCTGCACTCACTGGCCAAGTCGCAGTTCAACGAACCGAATGCTGCATTAATATTGCAAAGATTTTTCGCATTTTATTTCTCTCTTGTAGCTGGTAGCGTACTGAAAATATGAAAAAATAAAAATACAAATTGTAGTTTATTTTGATTTAATACATTTAATGAGATTTTCATATCAGTTATAATTGAAATGCGTGCTCAACTGTTGCCATAAATTATTTGTATATGGCCAAGTTTGGCTTGATATTTCATTAATCATTGCACAAATTGGGTTTTCAAAAATAAAAATATAAAAAAAAAATCAAAATAAAAATTGCAAGAGCGAGAAATACAAATAAAATGCAATGGGGAAACCAAACTCAATTAGAGTTGCTAATTAATTTATTTGCTTTAGCCATGTTTGCATTGGCCATTGCCCAATGGCCACAAACTCATTAAGTTGTCACATGTAATCAGCGACAAGTTGGGCTTGATGGTAACTGCTGCACTTGGCCAAAACAAACACATAGTAGGGACTACACTACTAGAGCGCCAGCGAAAAATAGAGAAAAAATCGAAAACTAAAAACTAAAAACTGCAGCTGAAAAACTAAAATTGAAACTAACTGACCAGCACTGGAAACTTTTTGGGACAACATTTTCGAAGCAAAGGACACGCTTCGTATACAAACAGAGTAGAGTGTGAGTGTTGAAAAAGTCGCTATGGACGTAAATAAAGGGTGATTTTTCTTAGCAAGCTAAGTTAAATAAAGTAGTTGGAAAGTGGCAAAGCTCAAGGAGTTCAAAACATTCCAGTTCCATCGAGCAAAGACCGAAAAAATCACGCCAAAGCCCTTCAAAAATTAAGGTCATGTTAACGATTTTCTTCCGATTACCATGGTGCAGCGCACTTTGAATTCCTTTTAATCGGTCGAACTGTAAATAAGGAATATTATTTGAGTGTTTTGCGTCGTTTGCGTGTAGTAATTCGTCTCAAGCGGCCAGAATTATGCAGCGACAACAGTTGGTTTTGCACCGCCACACACCGCACTCGAACTTCGTGATTATTTTGCCAAAAATTCGACTCATATCTTTTCACAACCGCCTTCTTCATCCTAATTGTTATTATTTACGTGAGAATTCTGGCTATTCACTAAACTCAAAAAATCTCTTCGTGGTCATTCTTTTGGTCGATTGAGTATAGTCAAACGAAATCGAAGAAGGATCTGGGGGCGTTTACGGAAATGTACTTTTCTGACTGTTTCGATAACTGCAAAAGGCAGCGGCATAATTGTATTACATCGGACGGGGAATATTTTGAAGAGAACAAAAGAGATTTTAAAGAAAAAATAAAGATTCTTTGGACAAATTTCCGGTATTTTTTGTCCCCAGTAGTAAGCATAGATTTGACATAAATATTGTTTGGCAAAAGTTACTGTATCATTATGAAGCACTATGCTTATAAAAGGTGATTTTTTTTGCCAGCTGATTTGGCCAAAGTAGTTTGTAAGTGAGAACTTTTAATGAATTCAAAATCCGATTCTGCTGAAATTAAGTTGTTTTATTTTGAAATAAGCAAGACTTCAACATAAATATGGTGTGGCAACAATTAATATAGAGTAGAGTCAAACCAATCAAGCTTCTGGAGCTTCTGACGAGTCACTAACGATGTGTGTGGCCTGGCGTTGTACTGATGGTACCCAGTTGGCCTTCTATTGGCCAAAACTTGCCGTTTGTGGGCGATTGCGAGTCCCTAACAATCACACCAAACACACAGCAACACCTTGCTCTATTCTGGCTTGACCCGCGTTTCCACCGGCTCACAGCATTTCGACTACGACCGTTTTTGCTTGACTTTGTCGTAGGTGATCCCCTTTTCATTGCCAGTCAAAAATTGCTTCAGAAATGTATCGATTTTGTTGCGATTTAGCAGCGATTCGCGAATGGCAATTCGCTGCATAAGGTTGTTTCGCGTTGACACGTGTAGTACTCAGACTTTGAAGTTCTTTTCATATCCAAGCTTCAAATGGTTCCAAACGGTGTGCAATCTTGATCTAGAAATAATGCTTACATGGTGGTCACATTTGACAATGTCCATGATTTTATTGACATTTGGCCTTCAGGTGCGTGGTGCAGCTTTGAAAGCTAAATTAAATCGACAAAGCCGAAATTGCGCATGATTGACTCTCATAGTTTCAGAATCATATTTTCATTTCATATATATTATCCAAGAAAAATTGTGAAATATCGCATATTTTCGCTATATTTTTATTTTATTTTTCGCTTTCTCAGTGTATATCTTTGATGCACGCTCAAACAAAACTGAGTCAAACAATCAGAAAACTGTCGGGAAAACTTCTTTAGTAGCAAATGTCATCTTCCAAAAGCCATCTTTTGGAACCCGAGCGGACTTATACAAGGCGAGATACAGATAAATATCTCTAGCTATTGAAAAAATAATGCATCTCTTCTTACTACACTTGAAGCACTATGGCCATATAAAAGAAAGCAGAGTATGCAAAAACTGGAGCTTTTGCGGTAATCATTGATATATATATATAATTAATATTATATATATTAATAAAATCTATAAGTTTTCATATACTACTTCCTGCATTTTGTTAGAGTTCCAAAGTTAATACCTGCATCTTCTAACTACTTACATTTTATTTTTTTCTCAAAAAAGACACCCTTTAAAATCGAACAAACTTTTAAGTGACTGACTTATTTTATTTGTGAGCAGTGATAGGCGACAGCAACAATAAGCTACAACAACAGCAACAACGACTGCGGCAACTTGCCAGACATCCTGTCGTCAGAGACGGACAACAACTTCAACTCTAATAACAACAACTAACGTTATCACGCTTTGCAATGGCGTCGGTGTCCGCCATTAATGGGCAAGTGCAATGGCGGCACTCGAAAAGTTATTGAAGCCAGGCTAGTACCCTACTCTCTTTTCTCTCTCCGTGGCAGCACCCCCCTTCTACACAAATTGCAATTAAAAATCCATCAATATTTGACTGCTTTATAATGTGTAGCCAGCAATTAAGAAGCTGCAGAGTTGCCGACTTTATTGGAGCACACACACACACACGTGAGCGCCATATAGAAAAGTCTAAAGTGAGCAGCGGCATTGTGGCAACCGTGAGTTGTGTCCAGTTTACGTGGACTCATCATCATCAACTCGTCATAGTGACAAGTGGCACAACTGACTGTGCGGCATTTTTTTCATCTTCTAACCGCCATGTTTTTAGGCCATACATGGATAATTTTGTCAAAATGCATTTGAAGCATGATTTGATGTGTTCCAAAGGTGGCTGTACCTGTGTGAGTGGGGTGTGTGTGTGTGTGTGTGTGTGTGTTTCCTTGTGTATGTGTGTGGGTGGGTTGCATATTGATGAAGTGATTTGCATTTGAATATGCTGACGAGCTGGCCACCCTGGTTGGTCGTTGATGATGTTATTGTTGCCACTGTTGTTATGGCGCTTGTCGTTTTCATACCTTGATAAACTTTGGCATAATGGCAACAGCAGCTGCTGCATCAATGGATTGCAGCTGTCGAGCAGTTTATTGCTCGCCATGGTACATACTCTTACAGAGAGTTGGTTGATACGGGCAGTCTTTTGGGCTACTAAGTTATAAACTTTATTGCGCTTAGCTGAACTCAAGAGATAAGTTGGCTTAAGGAATTTGTATTTTGGCGGGAATACTAAGTTATAACCGATATTGCGTTTGGCTTGATTCGGCTAAAAGTATTTTGTTGTGATGTTACATATGGGATACTTCAAATAAAATGATGATTAAACACGAAAATCGGTCTTAGTCCAAGAAACTTAATATCTTAAAACTTTTGTAACAAATAACAAAATCAGCGTTCAATCTTATGGCTTGATGTTATGTCTAAATGTACAGTTGGCGTGACGTTACAGAAGAGATACTTAAGTTAGTACAAGAATCAAATATAAAAACAAGAGTAATGCGACATTCATGTCTTAACAAGTCACAAAATGCAAAAACTGCCAAACGATTTGAAACAAAATATAAGAACTAAAATACATTAGGCGTGATGTTACAGAATTTTTGCTGAAAAATACAAAGTTTCTTACAGCTTGCTTTTTTATTTATTTATTATTATTTAAGGGGTACAACTATGTTGAATAACTGGGAAAATATAATACAAATCAAGTATCCCTAGCCTGATAGGGGAACTTTTTTTTAAGAATTTTTACAGCTTATGCAAAAATAACACGCTTTGGCATATTCTAGGATCATTTGGAGAAGGGAAGGAAAATTTTATAAGGCGCAGTGTACAAAATTAGTACAGCAATTGAATGTTAGAATCCCATTTAAGCTCCTTAGCGCAGATAAAAAAAATTGTTTATGAACAGACTCAATCAATTCCTCTTGCAGAAAAGTTCGCTTTAAAGAAATTCTCTAGGAAAAAATTGGACTTCCTGTTCTTCTCAGCAAAAAATGTCTCTATAATGCTGACTTGATCTTTCATCTGTAAAAATAAGTTCACTATTTCATTTTTATAAAAAGGATAGATTTAAAATCTTAAGTTCATTTTTGAGGATTATTCAGCTTTTTGCTCAGTATTTGTCAAATTTTGGCATTTCTTGACTAATTTTTCATATTGCTCAATTTATTTTAAGATTAAGAATGAACTTTTAAGATTGTCAATTGTCGGTTTATATAAAGAAACTTATTCATTTCGAACGACTCTTGCTCTCAATGAAGAAGATACATTGCACCTAATCCTTTCAGCCTACAATTTCGTCACTAAGACAACAACCATTCGGATTAGACTACAAAATTTGGGTTCTTATTCTCTTAGAACAGCAATTAAAAGGTATATAAACATCGACACTTTTAACTTAATTGTCATTCCGGGCTTTATTTTCAAGTTTTTGTGTACCAGTAGTCAGAAATAATACAATTTTTTGACGTATTAAATCCGCGAAAACCCATAGTACCGAGCTTAAAAACCCCAATGCACCATATAACCATTTCAACAATGTTTTCATTTCCAAAAAACCAAACTTTCTCAGAGTTTATATGCAACCGATATCTCGTATGGTTTTTATTTTTACCTGTTTGTGCAAAGGTAATAAAAATTTATGAAATTATTACCATATTTTTTATGAGTACCATTTTTTTTTATTTTGAATAAAGTCTCAAATTAAAGGCTGCACAATCAGTCCGATGATAAAAGGCTGTTTTCCGGTTTTTTTTTTTTTGAAAACGTTTGTTTACATGACACGCCTGGCAAATATTTAAATATTTATCAACTGAATAATATTAAATACTAAAGGTAAGGATGGTAAATATTTGCGAAAAAATCGCATGTGCTTAACAACGAAAAATTTACTTTGAATATTTGGCTTCCTTTTTCAATTAAATATATTTCGGTTTTTTACGTGTATAATAAAAATTGAGTAAATACATTTTGTGTAATATTAACTTTTTTTAAGGCAATTGATAGTCCCTAAAGCTAAATGGGCGTAAATTAATATAAAGCGCATATATAGTTTGAAATGCCGAATTAATTTGTTGCTACATTTTTTGAACTGTTTGGTTTTTTCTAGGAACTGACAAGTTTTGGCTTTTATAAAAAATTCTACTGCATTTTGTCACACAAAGTATTTGAGTGGGTAGAAAGAAGCTTTATTAAAAAATATTTTAATTAAAAATTAATTCTGTTTTTTTTTGGGGGGGTTTTCAGTAATAATTTGTTATACAGTTTTGTTCGTAAAGTGTGACTGAGAGCGATTTAGGGACACTTGTACCCACTGAATTATGTTAACGATTGATGAGGCGATTCATTGATCAGTCGTCAATATAGTTTGGCTGTGAATTGGGAATTATTTTATAAAATGTGAAATAAAATAATGGAAGTAATATTATATTATTATTTGTGTTGAACATTATTGAAGCTAGATGGCGCTAGCAAATTTCTGCAGATTTTTAATTATATTTATGTCCAGTTATTGAAATTTAGACAATTTTGAATTGAGCAAAGTTCCAATTACTTATACAGATAGAATCCTGAATTCTTCAAAAAGAAGACGTAATAGTAGCTTGAAGGAGTCATTGACGATTTTGACGGCATATACGCAATGCTGCCTTTAAAGATACAGCCACTCACATTCTGGGCCGATCCCAATGAGAGCTCTTAAAAACAAATTTATTTTTTTATTGGATAAAAGTTGGCAAACGATGATGTAGAAAAAACTCTCTAGTCAAAGCGTACAATTATTACTTTCGATCCAAGTTGTGCTGGTCCATTTTTGTAATTCTTTATGATTTCGTGGGGTTTTTTAAGCCAGCAATTGCGCTTCAGCAACTAAAGGTCGATGATTCGATTGCCCACAGCGGTCTTTGTGCATTTGCCTAGCACTGGCTTGACTAGCAAAAAATAGGCGAATCTGTAATAATTGAAGGTTAAGTCATTCAGATTCTGTTGGGATTCGGTTGTCATCTGTTGGTCCCTGTTGTCTTCGTACAACTTTTAAGACTTAAAAAAAAATCTGTTTTTTGAGCCATTTTTGAAATTTCGTCTGATTTTGCGGTTTCGGTCGCTGGTTCTGTTCCTCGTACATTCAGTTTTTCTAAGCCAATTTCGAAATTTCTTTAGATTGTGTTGGTTTTGGTAGCCTAAAGTTAGCGTATGCACTTTTACAACTGATGTTGGCTTGTTCGACTTCCCGTAATTGCCTAGCACTAGCATAATCTCTATTTATGAAATATATCGCAGTACAGATTCTGGGGCGATAAATCTGTTGTTTCCTGTACTCTTCGAATAGCTACTAATAGAGATACATCCAGTCTTTGCCTTAGGAATGACGATTGAAAATTCATGGCGATGGACTTTATTCATTTATTTAATTTGAGTATATGTCTTTCTCTTTGTGGGCATCTCTGACGTAGTTATATTGCTTTCGCCTCGAAAGCAATATGAAATATGATGACCATAGGTCCCTAATCTCTTTGAACAGCTATGAACCATAGCAAATATCTCCATGCCTTGCCATTGCAGCAATGGCAATATTCAAAGAGAAAATTGTTTTTTTTTTAATTTTTTAAAATAAACTAGGGTCGTCAAAAATGAAAAATTGGTAGCACTCAATCCCCCCAAAAGTATAAATATAATGTGATAAAACTTTGTAGCTTAAGTTTAAATATAAGATTTCGTTGAGAATAAACAAAATTTGACTTTTAAAAAGCTTGTATCATTTTCCAAATCTGTATGTTTACAGTTTATGATATGTGGGCTCCGGTTGCATACTCGTCTCTAAACCCAAGGTCGGTGGTTCCATTCCGCCCTGCAGCACTGATGTATTGGCCTAGCGCTGGCAAAGCTAGTAAATACATCTAGATAAATCTCTATTAATTAAACATACCGACACTCTTTATAAGCTCTTTAATTTCTTGACGGAGCTTCCAATCTGAATACTTTGTTCGCAAATATGCAAGGCCCAATATTTGCTTACCAATTGCTGGATTGAATTCAGCTTTAAACTGTAGATTCCTATTCTCTTCAAACAGCTTTTAGTAAGGGAATTCTCAAAGCTCTGCTTTTGGAGCGATGACCAATGTCATTGGAATGAGATGAAAAGTTTTCAAAGCTTTTGCTTTGAAGCTCAAACAAATAAATGTGCAGCTTATAAATACGTAAATAGACATCATCTCACCTTTATAGAGTATCCAATCTACGTAACTTGCAAAACGCATTTACTGCTTGTTATTACATTGTCCTCGATACAACGTACGATAGGGTGCCGAGTAAATTTGTTTATTCTAGCAAATGCGGTTAATTGCCGAAAATGTTTGGACATGCAGCTTGCTTGCATAATTTGTTGCCGGCTACAAGGACTCATAGCTGCACCGACAATGATGAGGACATGTCATTGATGTTGTTGTTGGCCATGTTATGCACATTTGTGATTTGCCAATTGGCGGCTAATTGCATTGCATTGTTGATTTTGCGCACAAAAGAGTTGGTCAAACTTTTATCTAAGTTTAGGCACAAAGACTTAAAACAAAAGCGCGCTGAAAAGTAGACTAGGCGCGGGCGCCCATGATTAAAGGCAAAGTGTTAAAGCGGCCTCTGGATTGAATACCGGCGAGGCGCTGCACAAAAAAAGTTGGCACAAACTACGCTGATGAGTGAAGCGTCTAGCTGTCAGTGTTGTGGCAGGCAACATGGCAGGGTCGAGTTGGTGGCAAAACAAAAAAAGTAGCACACACACACAACAGTAAACAAACTATGAGCACACGCGGCGTATACGTAACGTGAAAACAGGCGCAAACAACTGAGAAAATTCGTAACGGCGAATTTATCGCTCGACGCAAAACCGCAAAGGCAAAAGGCAAAGAATTCATCATCATTGCTCTTCGTCAACGCCATCATCATCATCAGCAGCAGCAGCAGCAGCAACGTCTGCTGGTTGTTGTGCTCTGGAGCAACGTGACGTCTTGCTGCCCAACGTAGGTGTGAGATTGATTCCCAGCGGTGTGATGCTCAAATTGTTGTTGCACTTGCGTTTGATGTTGGCAGCAAACCAAAACACAACACAGCAACAACAATACCGACAAAAAAAAATGTGAAAAACCTAAAGAAAAACAAGAAAAACTGTGCAAAAAAGTTGGTGCCGCACGACGGCGCTGTCAAAATATGTCCTTTATTATATTTCCTGTCATTTATTTTGCCACGCTTCAGTTTCTCACTCGCTCGTTGCTAAAGTTAATCCTTAGGCATCAATTTCAAGAAATAATTTTACCAACATCAAAAGTTTTAATATGCCCAATGATAATGGGGGTGCTTGGCTGCTGCGTTCCCAGCGGTTTTCCTAACTTTCGTTGCCTGCGCATTTTTTTTTTTTGTCCTTTCCGTTTATTGCTCAATTTTGGCTGGGCTGAGTTATTGTCACTTGGCCGTGGTGAGCATGCTGTGGTCAGCTTTGCTCATTATGCTGTTTATTGAGTGCCACACCTGGGGGCACGTAACGCCACGGGCGAGCGCTTGCTTCATGGGTTAAATTTATTTGCTTATTTTTTTGGTTTTAAGACTTTCAATGAAATTTGTTAGGCAGCATTAAGCTAGCTGTCGCATTCGCACAACTAGGCGGCACTATGGTTGCTGCACTCTAACATAACTTGCTCAGTTTGGTGCAACTGTACCAGCACAATTTAAAGTCCATTTTTTTTGTTTTGCTTTTATTGCAGTCTGGCTTTTATGTGCTACATCGTCTCATCCTGCACGCCCACTCGTTTTCGCGTAATAACTTGATGCGCCGTTACGAGCTGCTAAATCAAGTTAACATTTAAGAGGCCGTTTAGTACCTCCTATCCTGGCTGTGTCCGCATCCTTACATTCTCAATTCGCAATTCCTTTATCTTCGCATTTTGTTTTGGTCATAAAAAAAAGCATCCCTATTGTTTTTGTTCCTGGCTGGCGTGCGCCCATTTCTTTTATTATTGACTATAAAGTTTATATTTTTAATAATTTTCAGCTTGTAATTGTTTTTAAAACAAAGTTTATAACTTTTTTGTAGCTTCTTTGTTGTCTGTTGCTTACTTAATGTTGGTTGTGATTAAATTTTACTTGTTTTTTTTTTTTTAATTATAGTAAGGTCCTTTGGGAAAATTACAATTGTTTTATAAAGGTGTTGGCGGGAAAACAAAAAGTTGTAATGAATTGTTTAAGCAGCGTAGGGAGTGGAGTAGAGGAAATGTAAAGCGGTAGTTGGAATAAAGTTATTTCATTGAGAGAGTAGTTGTACTAATGAGATCTAGTTTTCATTAAAAGCTGACTCTGTTGAGCTTTGTGGACAAATTTAATGGCAGATGTTGTGAAGAAAGACCTCAAAATGTCATATTAAGTACAAATAACTTAAAATTAAGACAAGCCCCATAGCTTGTCTAATGCAAAAAAAAGTCACAGAAGTTGAGCCGAATTTTGATAAAGATTGTGAATCACTGTGAACGTGAAAAATATCCCAATGAACCCATTATAACCCGTCAGTTATGATGCGATGAAGCAATCCCTTACTTTTTTGATCTTGACAAACCAAGTATCCATTCTGAAATCTCTTGCTGAGTCACTTACCATAAATCTGCCAACTAATAATTATCAATCAACAATAAGCTACACTAGAGGTCGGTAGAAAGTATTTTTATATTACAAAAACATATTCAATTGAAAAAAATTATTTTACACAAAATGTATATGATATAAGTATTTAATTGTTGAAGTTAAAAAATAATTGCGCATCATATGAAATAACTTATTTTACTAATAAAAACAGGCGAAATATATCTTTAATATAAAAGCATTTATACATTTTATAAGAAAGGAATACTTCTTTGGCAGATTTTTGTTCTTAATTTTGTGTATCGAGTGAAAATTAACTTTCATCATAAAAGAAGTATCTAAACAGAAACCAAAATGCAGTATTCGATGACAAAAAGCTGCAAAAGTTTCAAGTCGATTTAAATGCAGCATCAGGACATCGTTTCATACTCTATGGCAGCATGAAGTTTTGCTTAATATGCAGTCAAATAATTGCAAGTTTCACCCAAAAAGCTGTTTTTTTTTAAGATTCATATCAGTTTGAAAAAGACATTTTTTCAGTTAAATGCTTATAATTCACATGGTGTTACAGCGATTGACTCGATAATACTGAAGGAAACCCACTGGTTTTCATAGTTTAACAAGTATTTGGTTTTGTCCTGAACTCTACGTATTTCCTTTGACAAATATTAGGGATATTCCGAACTAAAAGTCACTATTGTAACTGATGTAAGTTTATGTGACACTTATATTTTATGTTGGGTTGTCTTGGCTATGTGACACAGCCGAGTATGGCTAGATAGACATGCAAAGGATATACGGGTGGCTTGTAATTCGTTTGGCATCTCAGAACTTATAGATTTTTTTCTAGTACGATAGGTCCTGGATCCTACGTATATCATTTGATTGGAACTGCTCGTTGTGAGACTAACAATTAGTTTACAAATTTAGGAATTTAGGAATTTTCTGAACTAAAAGTCACTATTGTTACAACTGAAGTGTTAATATTTAGTCTGGCTAGATAGCCGTGTGAAATGCCCCGCAATGCTCCGATAGGCATGTAATTTGCTGCGATATTTTTCCATTTATTGGGCTACATCATCTGTGATCTGATGTAGAAGTACTGAATTTTTTATTATTGATTTCCCTGTTTCCCTGGATCCCATGTTTGAAGCAACTACATTTTGTACACATTTATAATTAAAACTATACAAAATTCGAACAGCAAAACTAAACACTTTTTGAATATAGGCCAAAGCGGAAAATAGAGTTGGGTACCTGTTGCTTTGAGTTAAATGCAATATCAGAAACTAAATATCTGCTCCTAAATTTTTGTTTTAAGAGAAATAAAGTCTTAAATTTCTTATTAATAAATAGAGAAGCTGAAGCTGAAATGCATCAAGCGTTTGGTATCGATTCACTTGGCTATAGCAGTTCTCGCCCAGCTGGTGCCGTCGAATAAAGAGCATGGTTTTGCCGTGAAAGTGGCGGCATATTCAGGCTTTTCCAAAGTCTGACTTTAGGCATCGTCATGTTGCGATCCTATGTTGCAACCAACTTTTTCGCGGTTCTCTTGAAGCAATTTTTTTGGTTTAGTTTTCGGCTAGAATTCCCGTGAATGTTTCACTAAATTTCAGCAAAACATAATATATCACACAGCCAACTGATCCCGCCAAAGAACATGACTTTGATGCTATGAATATTATGCTTTGAAATGTTCCTGGAGGCATGTCATAGCTTCCCCTTGACTTGCTGTGCTTCGTATTATCGTGTCTTCGCCAACCCAATGTCCTTGATTTTTAAACCATTTTCATAGATTTGAGATTTCGGAAGTGTTGAAGCCACGAGCGATTCGTTCATTCTTTGTAAAAGAAAAGAAGTGATGTCAACAAAGACATTATATACTATTTTGTATATTGGCTTCAACCCATAAAATACTGTCCCTTAAGTTTTTGAACTTGCAGTCGCTTTTCGCTCGCTTTGTAAACAAAATAACCACATATTATTTTTGACTTGTAAAACATGAATATCCTTAAAGTTTAACCACGCATTTCTTTGAGTCTAAAACTATCATTTCGTACTCGCAAGTCGTACCCCAGCTCTTCAAGATTTGGTCACAGCTGTGAGCATCTTCTTGCAGTATGCCAATCTGAATGCAATTTCAATTCCAATCCCATAGATTTCAATTGCATTTATGTAATCAACAAACAACACACACACACTCAAACATACACACACACACACAGATTCCTGCATACATAAGCAGCATCACCCAAGCAGTAAAGAGTCCTTCGTCGTATTATTGATGCTCCTTGTTTTGAGTTGAATGAACATATTTCGCCTTGACATACATTGCTTTGTTAGCAAATAAGTACGTGTGTGTCTGCCACTGGGTTCCAGTGCCAGCCGGGCCAGGCCGACTCTGTGTCCCTTTTTGCAATGAAGAAGGACTTTTTGTGTCCAATACAAGCAAGTTGCATGAGTGTGCGTGCGGGTGACTGTGCGTCTGCACACTCATACATGATGCATACAGGCGGCTGCAGCGACAGAAACATGCATCACATGAAGAAAATTTCTTGTTCACATTTCACTCATTTGAGTGTGTGCGAGAGGGGCGACGTGGGAGGGTGAGTGTGTGGGAGGTTGTTATTGTTCAAATAACACAAACTTGTACAAGAGAACCAACAGAGACAACAACAATAATGACGTTTTGACTGACAGCGCAACAGTAACAAGCTCAAAGACACATTCAAACAACAGAGTGTGCGTGAGTGTGTGAGTGTATCTATAAGTGTGTGAGTGTATCTGTGAGTGTGTATCAGTATGTGTGAGTATCTATATCTATGAGTGTGTGAGAATATCTATGAGTATGTGTGAGTGTGTCCATGAGCGTGTGTGTGAGTGTATCTATGAGTATGTGTGAGTGTATCTGTAGGTGTATCTATGAGTGTATCTTTGAGTGTGTATGTGAGTGTAGCTGAGTATGTGTGAGTGCACCCAATACCGAGAGTGAAAGCTGCGCTTGCAAAAACTTGTTCAAAACAATAACAACAATATGAAGTACATGGTGCCGTACAAGGAGCACCATGCTCACTTTGACTCCTTGCGCCTTGCGGTGGCGGCATCTCTGCCCATCATCCTTACTCCAACTTATCGTGTTTATTTGCTTAGACAATGTTGTTGCTTTGCCGCCGAGACATTGAAGCCTGTCCGCAAATACTTAACAAGCGCTTCTCTATTTACACATACTTGTTGCAAATTGTTGTTTTTGCAATTAGGTCCTTGTTGTTTGTTGGTTGGAAGTATAAGCTTCAAGGCGTTTTATAGCCGTTTCGTTGTGAGTGAGCGAGCGATGATGGCGTAAGTTGTTGTTTTTGCCTTTGAGCAAGTTATTGAGCAAGCCAAAGATAACAAGACATAGTTAGTTTGATGAACTACTAAAATTCGATAGAGAGTAAGAGAGTTGGACAAAAGTTTGAGTATGGTATTTTTTTTTCTGCTGGGTGTGAACTTTTTAGCAAAAACTAACTAAAACAATAAAGTTTGTTTAACTGGCAAAATAAAGTGGGGCAGGACGGAGTGACGTAAATAGTTTTATTTTTAGAGCCGTGGGCGAGACGAGTTGGCTTTAAATTTGGAACAAATTTCTTTAAAAGTTCGAGCTGTACATGCCACAAATTGCTTTGCAGAAAGAAACTTAAGTTAGTTTTAATTTGGTACAAGCTGCCTCCAAGGATGGCCTACGTAAAAGTTCATAGGTGACGTTTTTATCATTACGTGCGTAACTTATCGTGCAAGTGTCAACTCGAACAAAGATTCAGAAATAAACGAATTACAGCCAGTTTTTGGTGAGTTGAGTGAGTTGTAATTTTCATATCATACAAAATGGCCCAAAAATATTTAGATATGTGAAGTTTGTGCAAGTCTAAAATGTGAAAGCTCTGAGACCCCCAATGTTGCCCTTAAGTGTGATCAAGAAAAAACTATTGATATACTCATGTCCATCTGACAGACTGTGAAGGACTAGAGAAAGTAGATCTTCAGAAAAAACTTTGTATCTGAGACGTACAAGTTTAACTTAGTTTTTGATATCGGCAATGTATATATTTTGGGATATTTTTGTATCACCTTAAAATATTCAAATAATTTTGTATAAATAGTTTGATTGCCTGTAAAGATTTAAAAAAGTTCTAAAACGTCAATCAATGATTTTTTTCATGTTCATCAATATCAGAATTGATTTAAAATAATAAACTTACATAGGTCGAAAAATTCATTAAATTTGTTATATGTTTTTATTCGGCCAACCAAATTCGGCTTATGAACGTTTTTAAGTATTTCAAAATCTCATTTGGCTGTAATCAAAATCGGTTTATCTTAGAATTTACCATCCATTTTGCAAAATTTATTATGATTTTCTTCTTCTTACCAATATTATGACCAAATTTTGTACTTATTGGGGATATAAAGCTCCCATAGCGGCGTTAATTGTACTCATAATATCAATATCATAAGTTTTAATTGAAATATTTATTAAAAAAATTAAAATTTTTTTTAAAATGATTGAAAATAAATGCATACTGGTACTTTTTTTTGCAGCAGCTCGAAATAATCAAAACATTTTCGATGAATTACTCAGTTGATTAAAAAGATAGAAAAAATTCAGTTTCAGCAATTAATAATCTTCTTATGTTCACTATGTCAAACTTCATCAAAATCGATTAACTATATCATAAAGCTCCTTTGGGAAAGTTCAAAAAATTCTTCTTTGAAACTGCATTTGTTGTATTTTGTGTATTTATCATGTTATCCTAATGGCCTATGAACAAATTGAAGTATTTTAGGGCACTGATCTGACTGCATTCGAAATTATTAGTATTATTTCAACCAAATTCGGCTGTATTCGAAAACGGTTCACGATAGTTTTTGCCTCCCATCAGTGGAAATATGTCTCATTATGCAAAGTTTGTTGTATTTCATTTGTTTTAGAATATATTATGATCCCTACTCAGAAGGTTATTAGTGTTTGTTTATCCCAATATTCTAAGTCAATTTCGTAATAATCGGGTATATAAAATAGCAATGAGTATTTAAATGAGGTCCTCAATTTTAACTAATAATTTAATAATAAAACTATTAAAACATATGAAATTTTGTAAAGATTTATGCAAATATCTATTCAAAATAGCTTTCAACTAACTTCCAATTTTCCAATATAACTATTATTTTTACATAACAAACAAATACTTAAGTCACTTATATTTAACGAAATATCAGCGCTTCTTAACTTAAACAATAAATATCCAAAGTGTTTCCCTAAATGCTAATAAAAGTAATTGTTTTTGCTACTAAATGTGCACAGCAGTCTTTACTTACTTACCACCTACATTTTCCCAAACTCATGTATTTGGTTTTGCCTAATCACCACGCCAACGCTATCAATGTCTATAAATACGTCTAAATGCTTTCACACAACGCGACAGCCATTTAAGCCAGACTGTGACGTCACAAAGAAACACCTCAAGCTTGGTCAAAAGCAAAAGTCACCTGCAAAGCCAGCAAAGCACTTAATAAATTGCCAATTTTCGTAATAAAATTTTATGCAAATGTTTGCTAAGCTTTTTAGAGCTTAAGTCGCTTACAGCTTACAATGGAAACGCAAATAGACAAAATCATCTTTCCAATGATAGCAAGGACCAACGCCGAGAACTTACTTAGCAGCTACTCGCATTTGCCGCCGCACAATTAGCATTTCCGAGTTGAAATAATTTCCGAAAATTTCGTTTTCTAAATTTGAATGTCACTTAATTTGCATTGCCAAAGGCAGCGCCGAAACTACGACAAAAGGAGAGAAGGGAGTGAGAAGCAGCAGCAGCAGCAGCAGCTTAGCAAAAAGCAATTAAACAAACAACAATGCAAGCGCGGCTTTTGTTTTGCTGCGTTGTTTGCGTTTTGTTGTTACTTTTGCTTTTGTGCTTTGTGCTTAGAATTAACACAAACAACAATGTAAGCGCGTCTCTCTTATGTCTGCTCTTTTACTCTCGCTTTATTCGCGCTTTTCGCGTAATTTTTGTTCTTTGTTTTTGTCATTTCGCAATTTACACTAACAACGAGCAAAGCCTTGCATTGTTTTTGTTTTTATTTTTTTTTTGTTTTTGTTTGTCTTTGTCTCTGCTTTGGTGACATTTTGCTTAGAAGTTACAAAGACAAGACAAAGTGCAGGCTTTGCCGGTGGCGTGTACAGTGGGCCAAGTTTGTAATTGAAGTGATGGAAATTTTGAATATTCATTTTATTATAATGTTATATTATTTTATAAGAATGTTATAACTTATATTTTGTGCAAATAAATGTTGATGCCAGTGTGTCAAACGCCGATGGCATGGATCAGTATAGCTCGTATATAAGTTTTTCGAGCGAATAGATACATGCAGAAAAATCAGCATGTTTACTCTCAATACATATATATAAGATATATTGTTATAGATTTAGTTTTAGATTGAAAATGTGTTATGATGAAAACCTTGTGATCGTTGAAGCTGCAATTACCATAATTTTGTTGAGGTTACACATAGAAATGGTATAGAATAATCAGATCGATAATGTTAGAGTATGTGCAGACGCATCGTTAAAACTTGTTTTTAAAATGCGTTCTAAAAATATCAAAAATTCACACAAAGGGTTAAGTATTTCAAAAAGTCGAGAGCGGATCCTTCGGCTTAGAATTAGCGACAACTTTTTGCCCATTTGCATAGAAAATAGCGAGATAGAATAAATATCCATACATACATAGATAATTCAAAACTTTGCCTTAATAAAAAAATTAAAAATTGTATTGCCTCAAATAACAATTTCGCCTACTGTGCGTTGCACTCTTTTGTTTATGACATTTTTAGGTTTTTTGAAAGCTTTGCTTTGATTAATGTGCGTTCAAAGAAGAAGTTCATTGAGTCTGCGCTCTTTATGTAAGCCGGTCGGTCTTTGGTCTCGGGAGATGTGTTGCATTGCGTTCGTATGTGTGTGTTTGTGTTAGTGTGTGTGTGTATATGTGTGCGTGTAAAGAGTGCAAAGTTCAAGCTAATTTGTTTTTGTTTTTGAAAATAAAAGGCCAGCACAAAAAGTATCTTGTTCGTTTGAATTGTTGAAGGTGATATTTTGATTTTGTGTTTTCTAGTGCAATTTATTAGTTAAATTCAAATCAATCATATAAACGGTAAACGCGTTGCGGTTCGGTAAAAATAAAAATAATAATAATCAAAAAAATTGTTTATTATTTTACAAATGCTTTAAGGTTTGTATACGTTTTGCGTCTTCTATTTTATGAGCTTTGCTTATTTAAAAAAAAGCAGAATTACATTCCAAATGCATTTTCTCTCATTTGTTTAAATGAGATATTTTCGTATGTTTTCTTAATTTTTTAAAACTATCAGCAGTATTCCTATTTGAAGACGAAAGTTTTGTGCTTCCAATTTCACCGATTCGCGTGTTGTATGTGGTAGAATGTTTTGTTGCAGGTGGAATTCAACCAAATATCCAAAATAAAGAGGATGATGCTTAAATTTAATTTAAAAATATTTTTTTAAACATTCTTCGATATTTTTAGCTAGTAGTTAAGTTCACTTTTTACAAGAAAAGAAATAAAAAGATAGATGTTCCCAAATAGTTATTATTATTATTTCATTGTATCATTCCCTGATAGCTATTATTATTTAATAATATCATTTTATATTTTCTATTATTAAATTGCTGCAAAAAGAACTAATTTTTCATTGCAGTCAGCTGATTAAATTATATGAGAATTTATCTATTATTAATGAGATACTTAAAATTTTATAGCAAAAACTTTTTGAAAATTATCAAATAAGTATGCAAAATGGCAGCACAAAAATTCTAATCCATGTAAAATTGTGCAGATTTAAGTATTTAAAAATGGGATTAGCAATTTCCGATAAGTAATATTATTATTGGTAAGTGGTAGTAGGACTTTAAGTTAAGATACCATTTTTGTATATAATGCCTTTTTGGCTCACAATCTTTTGCAAAAAAGTATAAAATTGTTTTGGTATTTTAAAAGTGAAAATATGGAACAAGCATTTTATAGGCAGAAAATAATACCTTCCAATAAAGTATTGACATTGATTGAGCTTACCCTTTTGAATTACCATAGGCAACCATAAAAATAGATGCTGATATCGATAGAAGTAATACAACACACTCCAAAGGTAGCGGGTTGTAGGATTACTTACTGAAAAAGAAAGAATATATATTGGTTTTACTAAATAGACAAATTAAGCCATTTTTATAAAGATTCAGCTATAAGTTTCAAAATATATGCGCTTCCTACAAAATAAATATTTTTTTTTGTTGAGCATTTTGTTTCCAGCAAAGGTTTCATTTATACATTTTTGCTTACTTAAGAAACATAGGGTCTTTTAAACCTGGCTTTTTCTTAAAAAAAAGTTTTTTAAATATATATGATTCCTACATTACATTTTGGTCAATATTTTTTTTTTTAATTTTTAATTAAACGTTTTTGCTTACTTACTTTAAAAACATTTTAAAAAACTTTATTTTAAAAATAAAAAAAAAATTGAGTTCTGAAATAAGTTAATATCTTGAAAGGGTATTCAATCGAGTTTGAAAAGTCAATTTTTCGTTTTAGAAGCCCTTTTTGTAATAAAGAATTTTGTTTTATCATTTATCTTTATCAACTTTAAATATTGTGTGCTCAAAAGTCATCTTAAAATGTTAGAAAATGTTATTATTTTTCAAGAATCTTTGTTAGGATTTTTTTGATTAAATTAAGAATATTTTTGAAGTGGAAATTGTTTAATTACGAGAGTAACTTAACTTAATAATTTTGTTTTCTCAAAATGCAGTTTGGTTTAAAACATATTTCTAGTTTTATATTATTGTTTATTGCAAAGGGAATAAGCTAAATTAGAAGAAATGCCTTAGCATTCAGTAAAAGTTTTAATTGCCTTGATTTATGGCCAGCTGTGTTGCCGAAGCACGCTAGAATGGCATAGATTTACATAAAACTCGAGTTTTTCATCCGTAAGACGACATAAGCGTTGAAAGATCTTGATAAATTTCTCCATGTTGTCAAAACGCTTATGGAAGCTAACATGCATATATATTTTTAGGTAATTAATATTAAAAAAATCGTAAATTCTACTGTCATATTGTTGTTACAAAGATGACTGAAAACTGATTGGTAAAAAAGATGTCAGTTAAAGGAAAAAAATGCAATAAGTTGCAATTATTAGAATATTCTTTGTGTAATTTTATTTACAAAACAAAAACTTAAGAAATATGATTTCTATATTATATATTGATAGACCTCAAATACCAATTTCATATAAATATATGATAGACCTCAAATGGCTCAAATATTTAATAAAAACTTAGTGATATAGAACTTGTTTAAAATTTCTGATTGATTGATGTAATATTTGACCTTTTGTGCAAGATAGATATGAAGCGAATTATTTAAATTTTTATCTTTACTATAACTGATTTGAAAATCTTTAGATTAAAATGAAGCAAATTATTTCAGAAGAATCCTCATTAAAACTGATGTTGAGAACTTCAGTGCAATTAGCTAAACTAAAGAATTTTCCGCATTCAAAAAGCCAAGCTGTCAGAATAGTTTTGCGCCTTCTCTAATATCTTCTACATTTTTCTTTTAATCTGTTTAATTCATAATCCAAAAATAAAGCCATTAATATTCAGCATAGGCACAAAACCACTTTAATATATTTCAACAAAAACTTGCATTTTTGAAATTGTTTATTTAATACCAAAAGCACTCAAACATTCATCATATACGCTTAATTAACTTGTGAGTAATTTAAACAAATTGCTTTTTGCATAAAGTCAACTTTTATAGTTGTTGGTAATATAAATTAAAACAAAAAACAAAAAAACACACTGAGTAAAGTTTGTCTTGTTGTGCTTGCAATTTATTGCATCAATAAACCTGCATAAAAGATCTACTGTCAGGCAATTTAATGTGTTTACCACAAAGTTAAGGCCAATTATAAATAGCAATATACAAATACATATATGCAATAAACCGAAAGCAATCTGTACCAAAAATTAAATAAAAAATGTAGGAAAAGTACTTGCATAGGTCATGCTTGAAAAGCTATAAAGCACTTAAGCTAAACTAAGCAGGACTTGGCAAACACTTTCATACGTATATACACTGCCAGACACACACACGTCTTATGTGAAAAAGTTGCAAAAGTCTTCTGGCAGCTTAGAAAATTGTTTGGTTTGGGACAGGTTTTTGAGCCTGGTTCCGACTGCTGAGCTGTTTGGCTGGCTGGCTGGCTGGCTGGCTGACTGACAGCTGCACTCATTGAGGCAATTTGCTTAAGTTACAAATTGAAATATTTGCATTTTATCTTAGAAATGCAAATGCATGCTGCCTGGGCTGCTGGAGCTATCTGTGGCCCCAAAGGAGCAGGAGTCTGTCGCTTGCTATCTATCTCAGGGCTGGCAAAGTATCTGTGCAAACAATGCCAAACAAATTGGCTATTCAAATCCGCAGACATTGCCCCGACTCAGGACACAAACACCCCTTAACAATCACATACTGGGCGCAGAATTTATGCGTTGCTCTCTGCTAAGTTGCATTTTGCAATTTTCATGGCTTTGGTTTTTCTCCATTTTTTTTCTGCTCATTTTTGTTGTTTTTTTTTTTTTTTTTTTGTGTGCCTTGGCCAACTACAGGGGTTACTGCTAGCTACAAGAAAGCCATTAAGATTACTTTCTACGGCCAGATTTGCTGTTAGCTATGCCATTGCCATTGCCTTGTGATGTGCCATGCGGGTGGCACAGGCATCATCTGCAATTGCAAGAGCAGCAGTGGCTTAGTAAGAGGGTGCACATGGCGTATACTTAATATGACATAAAGAGTGTGGATAAGAGACAACTTTGCTTTCTAAATGTTGATTTGTTTGTTGATGGATGTAGTAATGAAATCGTTTTTAGTAACAGTTGCTTGAAGCTAGCGCTATATGTTTATTCGCTTTTATTGCCATATTTCACTAGGTCAGTAGCAACCCTAGCTGCCGCCAGCTAAGCCACTGTGCCACAACTGGTTCAGCCAGATATAGAGAACTCCATGACGAGCAGCCAGCCACAAGTTACATGCAAACGACAGGCAACAAAGCTAAAGAAATCAGCAACGGGCTTGCTGGAGCGGCGCTTGTAGGAGGCATCTATGCCAGCCATGGGTTCAAAAAATGTGCTTGCAAAGATACTACTTTCTCTGTTGCATGGAGCAGCTCATGTTGAGACGCCTGATGAGATTTTCCTTTTAGTAAATACGCTTACAAAATATGTGTGTACCAGAAGGCTGGGCAAGAAGGCGGCTGCACTTTTCACTGCGTGTTCAATAAATACCAAAACGGCCTGGGCAAAACCCAAAAAAAAATAACCCATACCCAGCCAAAGACAGTAACAATGCTATAGCCTGGTCGTAAAGTAGACGATTGATGAGGTTAAAAAACTTAACAACACTTTAGCACAATGCAAGCATAATGTACTGCCGCACATGCACTGGTTGAACTCATTCTGTGTGTGATTTTGTGTATGCACTGTGAGAAAAATCTGAGTTAGTGGAAATCTAGTGGAGGCTGTGTTTTGGATAGTTCTCATTTTACATAGAATCTGCTTGAAACTTACTTGACATTTAATAATTTTTGTTTATAATTAACTTTAAGTAAAACCCCAAACTTATCAAACTTAATCTATTCCAAAATAAAAACTACAATTAATAGCACACACTGCACATTTGCCTTAACATTTCTCACGGTGCATTCAGGCTCTCTTTGCACACACTTTGTTGGTTCATTTAACAGGAGCAATTTTTACTCTGTTTCGTAAGTTCTCACAAATTGTTGTGGAAATTTGCAAATGTTTTACAGTCAAATCGAGTTTAACGTTACAGCTGCTGCTGCTGCTGCTGCATATCTTTCAAAGGATGCGGGACATTGTCTGGGTAAGCTGAAGAGTGCTAGGATTTTATCTGGCTGAACCTGATGCATTGGCACATCAGTTTGGTAAAAGTGCAAAAGCAACCTGAGCATGTGACATGCATATTTATGTAATTAAACGTTGCGTATGCGTATTATTTTAGTATGTAAAAGTATTTCAAGTTGGTATGCTTAAAATGCTAAGCAGATGTTGAAGTTACGTTGCGTATACGTGATATTTGCTATGGGATGTCGTTTGAGAAGCAGCTGAGCATTTTTACAAGTGGGAGTGTCATTAGAAGGAACTCTATTTGAACTGCAGCGTTTACAATCAAGAAATATGCATCTTGGCATGTGTTGATGGATATATTCTTTATGTTTTAAGTCGGTATATGGAAACTGATGAGAATGGGGGAAGATGTGACTTGGTGCTTAAAGAACTTGAAGGAGAAGAGATACATTTTTAGCTGCTATATGCAAACTGATTAGGTAGGGTTGGGTGAAAATAGTTAAGGTATCGGTCGATGCTAAGCACACCTTTTTCCGACTTTTTTGCTAAAGAACTTAAAGCAGAAGATACATATTTTATGTCTCTGTATAGAAAATGTTTAGAAGGGAAAGATGTACGTTTGTTAAGACAGTCGGTTGAAGCTTATCAATAATTTTCGCGGTTTGGTGTTTAAAGAACTCGAAGAAGAAGAGATATACCATAAAAACATAAAAAAGTAAGTAAGAGATGTAAGAGAGTAAGCCACAAGGCTGCAGTTAAACGTATTAGTTCAAAATTTAGCAAACCTTTTAAAGTGACTTGCAGCTAGAGTATCAGAAATATATTTTGTTTAGCTTTGCCTTAAAAAACTGTCTTTAAGATTAAAAATTTAGAAATTATTTTGACAGCATGCTTGACTTCTTACACCTACACAATTACACATACACAAGCTTGCCTTCCAAAAAAAAAAAAAAATCTAAATTAAATTTAAGAGAAATTTCAATCCAGTAGATAAAATGTCTTTTATTTCAAGCTCATTAGCGTTTAATGTAATTTCATGCGGCCCAACGCGCTTTAATTTTGTTTCGCCACGCGCTTCTAAGGTCCACATCAAAGATACACACGCACACACACACACTCACACGCATACACACGCACAGATACACACTCACACACAGATATATTGTCATATAGTGTATAGGCCATGTTGACATTCGTCGCACATCATTTGTGTTACACAATATTTTCATTTCATTTGTGTGTGCGTGCACATTGTGTGCCACACTCACTGTTTGTATTTATGTTGGTTTTGCTTTTTTCCTGCCATATGTTTTGTGGATTTACAAAATTGACTTTTGTAGTCATGAATTAATTTTTTTCATTTTCCGCTGGCTTTGTTGCTGCGCCTGTATTAGTATCTCTCATTGTGAGTGTGTTTATGTGTGTGTGTGTGCATGTGAATTATCTCTTGACTTCATTGCAATGCAAAAAAAAAAAAAATAAAAAAAATTAGTAGGAGACACGGGCCAAGAGTCAAGAAAAGAGCGAGCGAGGCTTTAACATTTTATGTAAATTTTGTAAAATATTTATGGAAATGTAGCATATTGTGACTGCGTCAAATACATTTACATGAGCAAACAAACGTGTGTATCTGTGTGTGTGTGGAGTGTGTGTGTGTGTATCTGTGT
Source organism: Chymomyza procnemis (assembly GCA_035046065.1). Lineage (NCBI taxonomy): Eukaryota > Metazoa > Arthropoda > Insecta > Diptera > Drosophilidae > Chymomyza > Chymomyza procnemis. The sequence goes on along the minus strand of JAWNOJ010000004.1, from coordinate 12,258,464 downwards.
GTATGTGGTGTGTTGGTTTATGTAAGTGTATTTGTCATTTGCAAGCTTACTAATACACTGCCATGCAAGACATCAGCATAAATTTAAAATAAATGCTACAGAAAGAGAATTTTAAATGTGCTCTTCCTTGACTTAACCATGTTTGCTGTGTCCGTGTGTTAGTCAGCGTGTGTGTCTGTGTTGGTGGGCGTTACCGGGTTTTTCTGCTACTACCCCCTGCTCGGGAACTGTTGCAAAAAGAGCTGCCAGCTGCTTTTGGGCTAATGTTTTATAAGGAAATCCCACAAAGTAACTAGAAGCAGCACAAGCTAAAGATGTATGAGTTATATTTAAAGCAAACATTGCGGAGATAGTGTGAGTAAGTGGGCTACACTGGGAGAAAATACGGGAATAGATTAGTAATACTCAAACTGCCAAATTAGCTGTATTAAATTCTATTTAGAAATAATCGCCATAAAGCTTTAAAATTGTTGCCAGCGATACTAGATACTAGTTGCAGAATGCTTAGAAAAATAAACATGCAGTGGTCAAGGGTCTTCTCTAATACAATAGATATGGAGACCTATATGCGTTGATTGGATACATGTATTTGCTATATCAAATATGGGTTGGCCAATAAATGAGAAAAATAATCTTTAATATTCTTTTAATAATTCTTAGTTCTCTTAATTTTGGGCTTTTTTTATTGCAAATCATTTGAATGCATCAGACAAAAAGTACAAGTGTTATCTATATAATAATACTAACATACATTCAAGTATATAATACTGATCCTAGAGTAAAATCTTACTTATAAACCCTTGCCAATAGTCTGCTCATATTTCTGAGAGTGTATTCAGCTCAGTTGAGTTCGCGCTATATGGCCAACTGACTGGTTGGTTCAAAAGGTTAAACCAATTTAAGGACAAAAAGACAACAACGCAGGCAGACAGAGAATACCAGACAGATCATACAAGGCTCTTTTGCCCGGTACACTGATGTACATACATATGTATATAGTGTATGTATACATAAGTAAGCGCCTTGTATTGTTGTTATTTTTGTAAGCTTTTGTTGTTGCTTGTTGGTTGGTTGGAAGTTGTTGTTGCTATGTGTTATGTCGATGACGTTTGCATTTTCCTTTCATGTAGAAGCACCACGTTTTTGTTACATTTCCAGTAGCCCAATGCGCTCTGCCCCCATCTGTGCGACTCTAACCAGCACTCTTTCAGTTTTCTGATTCAGAAAGTATACATATATATATATATATATATATATATAGATACATATATAAATGAATATTTTGCACATTTGAATATATGAAATGAATGAAATGTTTCGACCCAGCCAGGCAAACACTTTATTTTTGCTGATTCTGCAATTTTCTTTGTAAGTGTATTTTACAAACTACATATGCTTGTGTGTGTGTGTGTGTGTAAGAGTATCTGTGTGTGTGTGTGTTGTCTGTTAGTGTGTGTGTGTGCGGCTGTCTGTATGCCAAAAAGCATGCAAATGTATTTGCTAAGTGGCAAGGCGACAGTTTTATTGAGCTTATCTTTTAGGATTTTGAATTGTTTTCTGGGCTGACTCCATGCCGTAAGAGCTCTTGATTACTGTCTGGCATAGTAAATTTACCCACTAAGCCATCTTAGTTCTAGGTCACTGCTGATGGGGAAAAACGCTTGTTTGTTTGGCTTTAAAGGTTTTTCACCCTATTGGGCACCGGTTTTTTCTTTGTTCGCGTATTCCACTTTGGTATCTTCAATTTGTCGTGTTAACATTTGCGCAGCACTTTGGCTATTGCCAAGTTCTATGCAATTTTCTTGTTAACTGCATTTAAAATGCATTTTCCATTTGGCACAGTTGTAGTTGACAAGAAACAAGTCCCCCACGCTGTTGAAGTTTGTACTAGTTTCAGGTGTAAGAGTGTTGCTTAGTATAAGCATAGGGAAACTGGCCTGGATTGGATTTTATATTTTGACAAGCTTCAAGAGTCACCATTTTGCAAGATGTGCCATTATTTGACTTAATAAAATTCTTAAATTGTTAGTAAAATTGTTTTAGATTTGTTATATAAAGTCATCTTTTGCAAGAACAACTGTCTCCAAATCCATTCCAATGCAATTTGGTATAAAAAGCAAAGAAAATGTTATTACAGTAAAAAATACGTATACGTAATTTTTCAACATATTACGTCTTTTATTAATTAAATAGTTTCAAAATGTAACTTTTAACTTACAAGCCCGCAACTGCTCAAAAAATTTTTTTTTCTACCTTCTGTGCATCGGCCTCAACAGAGACCACAAGTCTAGCAAAGTCAAAGTCCGGCGACAAGAAGAGCTGAATGGAGATCCCGTTTGAAGAACATTCAAAACTCGTCATTCCAAGTTCATGTGTATTCGGGTATGCGAGGTTGTTGGCCTCGCTTCCTTTGAGATGCGTACCATGGAATTGTTGAAGGATAAGCTTTGAAGTTCTTAAGGCGTCCTTTAGGCACACACATCCGTGGCAAGAGTAAACGTGAGAGACTGTCCAATGTTCTCACTCAGATCCGTAAGTCTCAGAGCCAGACTCACGTCAAGTAAAACATTATCTGCAGTGACAACAATAGCTACAACTCTCACTGTAGTCGGTCCTACACACCTAAATCGATGCAGGCCCAGGCCTGCCCAAGGACTGCCAAGCCCCCTGTGTTTCGGCTGCCTATATCTGGTGCACCGAGATAGTTATAATAATAACAACTACACAGTGTGGCGTACAGGGCAAAACCTTGCCAGATCGCAATAAAATCGGGGAGAAATATTTTGTGTGCTATTGTGATATTTGTGCTGTAACTTTATTTCAAAGCTGAACAACATTTTCAACAAAGTTTTGCACCCAAGGTAGACTGTGCTCAGACTCTATTTCTATTTACTTCGATGAGCTATGTTCCATTTTAGTTTCATAATTTAAAGGCTTTTACGCATTTTAAGTAGATCAAACAGTCAAAGCTTTTCTGAATTGTGTCACAAAGAGGTCCGGACTGTCTTTTAAAGTATCTTTCATTATGTTACTGTCTTCTACCCTATATACCTACTATCTCAAGACTCGTCCCACTCTCAATGGCATGTCTAACGAGCTGCTATGTTAATATTTTTTCTAACTAATAAGATCTCGCATGCCAAGACGAACTTGTTGTCTACCTGTGTGCATCACCCTTGCAACTCCTGCACCTAATACGCTTAATCAAATGTTTATCTTTTTTTACTTGCTCGCAATGTTTGCTCTTTTATGCGCTGCCTTGTGTTCCATCTGTACTCTTAGTATTTGCAGCTTTCTTTCTGTTTGTTGCTGTACGCCACGCATAGATTATGTAAATTTTACTACTTTCACTTTGACATTTTCATTATGTTCGAAATGATAGAGGAAAAAGCGAAAACTTGCATGCAAGTTGCCTTAAAGCAGCTCTTTGTTTGTCTTGCTATTGTCATATAGCTGGAAAGTGAAAAATTGCGCGCTCATTTCGTTGGGGGGAAGCAAGCAAGATGCCAGCGAAAATGCGAAAAAATGTAAAATCTACGCGTATTTAAAATACTTGCACATAATTTATTTTCACACGAATACAAATCATTTCATTTTCGTGCAAGTCACGGCAATGTCAGCAGTAAGAAAAAAAATGGAAGAAAAAACTGTAGCATATCTTACGGCGCAAGCTATTAAAGCCCCATGCAGACAGGGCCAGCGCGGGCTCCAAAACCGGCTCTAGTTAGAAACGCCAAGCACTGCTCTGATGATGGTTATATTACATTAACTGCAGACACAGCGGCGCAAAGGCAGCAGCAACAGCAACAACAACAACTTGGGAGTTGTAGAAGCAGCGCAAATAGTGCTCCATAAAATGAAAATAAAATGTAGCCTAGAAGCAAGCGAAAAAAAATTGAGAAAAGGCAGAGTATACGCGAGATACGTGAGTGCAGGGAAAGAGTAAACGTAGAAGTAGGATGAACGCATAGCTATGAATAAGTAAAGAGCAAGCCAAGTGGTCTATATATGTGGAAAACATTTTTTGACGCCTTTTGCATAATGGTTGTGTGTGATATACAACCATTGGTGTGTGTGAAAAATACCCCGTGGTGTGTGAGTGTGATAAACACACAGTGTTGTCCTGGTGTGTGATATACACCCCGTGCTGACTATGTGTGTGTGTTTGTTTCTGTGTTAAAGTGTGTAGGTGCGCTATTACTATCACGCTGCTCATTAGTTGTGTTCAGCTTGTTTAGTTTCTTTCACTTCTCCAGCTTGCCACCCTTTAAACACTGCCAGAAATAATAGTGTTGACCTACCAAGGAATACAGCAGATATAGTGTTTTCCAAAAGCAGGCATCCTTATTATAAGAATTGTTACCTTAAGGTGTTGTCCTTAATGATACTTCTTGTCATCTGTTTTATCAAGTTACTTACGATTTCAACATTCTTCACTCTTTCCATTTTTGAACCCTTATCTTATCATTAGAGAGAAGCGTGAATCCCTATGTAAATCTCTTATCTGCTCTTATTTCTCATAGCCCCATCTCATCTCCAACTGATAAAATCCCTTACCCTTTTTCACATTCTCTAAGATTTTCTAAAAATTTGTTTTGTATTACAAAAAAGTAAGAATTCCATCAGCCTCATTTTGAACTAGCGTATTATCTGATTCCATTTTTAAATCTAAGAGATGAGAGGCTCTAAAATGAAATTATCTTTATCTCATTTCCTGACAAAATATTGTATCTCATCTCATACGACATCTCTCATCCGCACTATCTTATCATCCCATCTCATCTACAGTTTCTAAACTCGCATCTTTTCATAACTTTTCTCAACACCTCATCATACCAAAAAAAATATATATCTCATCACATTCCATATTTGAGTTCTAATCTCTTCTTTTATTTTATATTATCACCTGAACGACTAGTGTACATTATCTCAAATGCTCTCATCTCTCATCACCCCTTTTCGTCTCCAGTTTTCTAAACTCGTATCTTTTCTCAACGTTTCTCTACTTTAAATCAAAACAATATATAAAATTATGAAACAGTTATATTTTCATTAGTTTATTTTTAATTAGCATTTGAACACATTTCATTTTTTAACTCTTATCTCATCTTCTAGTTTATCTCATTTCTTAATGATATATCATCTTGTATGCCATTCCTCATAACCTAAACTCTCTTTCGCTCATCTTAACTTCATCAAAATTCATATATTTTCCTAACTTTTATTTTTCGCCTTTTCTATGATTTGAGTTTTAATTTACTATAAAATATTATTATTTTCAACAGCATTATTATTGAGTTATCCCATTCCATTTTTGAACTCTAATCTCATCTTTAACTTTATCTCATCCCATATGTGTCTCATCTCATATGTAAATTCTCATCTGCTCTCATCATTCATCACCCCATTTCATTTCCAGTTTTCTAAAGAAAAGATATAGATACAAATTTTTTCTTAACTTCTCTCAACTGTTTATCATTTACTAAGAAAATGGCCTTATTTTCAACTAGCGTCTTATATCAATCGATTCTTTAACTCTAATCTCAATTCATCTTTTACTTTATTTTATCTATTGATAAATGTGTATATATGTCATGCCATATATCATACGCTCTCATCCCTCAACACCCCATCTCATCTTCAGTTTTCTAAGCTTATGAAAGATCTTCAGTTTTTTTCACCTTTCATCATTTCATCATAAAAAAGCAATAGTATTTAAAATTTTGGCGACATCAATATAAACTTTACTTCCTCTTTAAAATCTTGCATTTTTTTTAAACTCTGCGAAAACCACAGCAACAACCACGAAAACCACCAACAAGCAGCTCAACTGTTGCCTCATTTTGGCGCACTTGGCGTATACGTAATTGAATTAAAACTATTCTGTGAATATGCCCTCGTACGCAACTCAAGTGTTAATATGTGCATGACATTTACTGTCAGATTTTGTATTAAATATTTAAGCGATACTTTAAGTCTGCCACATAACTGACAAAACATATTTAAATATGTTTTCAACTAATTTGACAACAAAACTTTTAAATGAAATATGAAACTCAGCTTGAAGTTAAAAGTTAAACGATTGGAAGTTGAATGACAAGTCATAACATAGGTCAAATTTAAAGCTAACAAAAACCATAATAAATATTAAAATTATAACAACAAATTTGGTGAACTAATTTGCATAAACACAAGTTCGCAATGTCAGGGCTACACAATATGCATATGTACTCACCCGTCTACCCTTATCGCTTTTACAACTTATCTTCCCTTTTAGTCCTGTACATATTTTTTGTGCAAATCTCAACAACTGTCTGTCTGCCCAGCAGCTGCACAAAACTCTGTTCCAACTGAACCGCACTGAACTCAAGCAAACTAAACTGAACTGAACTGTCAAGTTGCTCTACAAACCGCAGACATAGGCCCAAAAATGGTGCCTCACTTACGAGGTGACACTAATTGCTTGACTTTCTACTGCTCTCAGAGCAGCAGTGCTTTACTTATGCCACTGTTGACCTTTTTCGAACAGTCTCAGTTTGAATAGAATTTCTTTTTTTTCGTTCTTTTTTTTTTTGTTGAGTAGAGACCTTCAAGTGGAGCGCATTGTGAAGAGGTAAAAGCAAAGTCAGACAGATAGCAAGTCTCTGGCTATGGAACTGAAGTATAGAGCTCGAGGCCAATGACATGAATGCTGACCCAAAGCCGACACCGTTGACATGGATAACCACTTCGAGTCAAATGCAAATAAGCAGACAAATACACACAACCAAGCACACACACACACACAAACACCCTCAACACACACAACAAAACCAACAGCAACAAAACAGATTTTAAAGCCAACACCCAGCCGCGTACGTCCAGACCGCACGAAATCCATTAAAAACTGCAAAAATTTTTAAGTATAAAATTGCTTTGTTTTGGATGGAAAAATATAAGGTGCAAATGAATTGAGGCAAACTGAAATGTGGGTTTTGCAATCGATAAATATAAACTTAAATCGTTTGTATGGAGCTGACAAAAGCTACTACGTGATAAGCGATTTTTATTATTATTTTTAAAAATTACTTTAAGCGAAAGTATAACGCACACACAGCTCGGTAAGACTTTAGCGATATGTAAGCCACTGGAGCTGGCAAAAGTTATCAAATTCAGCTGTTTTTGTTGTTAAAAATGCGTGGGAAAGTTTATTTTAGTCGCGGATTTCATAATGACCGTAAGGTACAACATTTCACTTTAAGTCGTATGAGACATATCCTAGTTTGTATTAAAAGCTTCACTGGTCTTGGCGCCGGCGCAAAAATTATCAATATGAATATAGTTCACACATGTGAACAGTTTTACAAATGTCAAGATTCGTCGTATCGACTGTCATTGCTTCCCTGGTGTAGCATAAGATATCTCTATTAATAATTGTTCACAAGGCACCTATACCTAAATTATTTAAGCAGTGCAGCTGCGGGATATGCAACCATTAACCTCTGGTCGAGTTTTGTATTTAAATTAAGAAATGGAAAAAATATCTTTAGCTTCGAAAAAGCAGTTGATGCGATAAGATCGGTTTATTATGAAAATTAAGTTAAAGAAGCTGTTTGAAGGAAAGGAATCTTTAGGTTATAGATAAATTCAAACGGTGACAGTGGGCCTCTGTTGCATACTAGCCTCTAGGTGCATAGGTCAGTAGTTCGATTCGAGCGAGCAACAGGAATGCACTGATATATCAAGGAAAACCAACGCAATTTTCATAAGAAACCCCCTATTGATTAGAGACATCATGCAGCGCCTTATTCTCTTCGAATTAATACAAACATATCCATGCTCAGGCTTTGGAGCATTGACAACAATTTCTTAACAAAGTTTTCAACTTGAACACATCGTTCGCAAATATGCAAGGCCTAATATTTGCTTACCAATAACTGGATTGAATTCAGCTATAAAGTTTAGATCCCTGTTCTCTTCGAACAGCTATTAAGGAGATTTCTCCATGCTTCGCCTTAGGAGCGATGACAACATGACGCTCAAAGACCAACATTTAATGTGGTGTATAATTTCTTGATAAAGTTGTTAACTTGAGTGCTTCGTTCTCAAATTGGAAGTACCTTATATTTGCTTACCAATTGCTGGATTCGATTTGGCTTTAAGGTGCAGTTCCCTATTCTTTTCAAACAGCTTCCAAAAGAGATATCTCCAAGAGCGATGTCAGCATAGTACTCACGACCTACACTTAAGAAGGCCCATAAGTTCTTGACTGAACTTTCAACTTGAATACTTCGTACTCATACATGTAATATCTTATATTTGCTTATTGCCATTGGCTGAACTGGATTCTGATAAATGGTAAAATTTTGGTCATTTTTCTCTTCGAACAGCTATTTAGAGAAATCTCTGCATGCTCCATCTTTGCAGTGATGAAAATCGAGTGCGCAAGATCTACACATGACAAAGACTTTAATTTCTAGACGGAGTTTTCAACTTGAATACTTCGCTCGCAAATATGAAACACCTAATATTTGCTTATAAATTGTTGATATTATATCGAAATTGAATAAAATGAAAAATATGTACAGATTGGAACGTTGTTTTGGACTCTATGAGCTGAAAAGTTTTTTTTTTGTTCGATGATTTGAAAAACTATAATTTGGAAATAATAAATATAAATTTTTTTTTTGAACAGAAAATCAAATTTCAGTATAATAAAGCATGAAGTAAGATGAGTGTGTGTACCTGTAATCGTTAGTATAAATTATCTGGTTGCTCCAAATTGCAAGATCGTTTAAGATAATTAAGTAAATGAGGCACCATGTTGGGCTTCTGTATGAGCTGCTGGTGATGGTGTTAGGCTGGATTTTAAGGACTGGATTAGCTGAACTTAACAGGTAACTGCTTGTGTAATCAATTGTGTTTACTTTCTTCATCATTCACCCCTAAAAATGGGGCTGATGCAGTTTTGTGCTAAGAATCTATTTGCATTTCGACTAAGTGTGATGTTTTAAGAGTAAATTAAAGAAACTAAAATTGTTGAAGTTTATTTGGCATTTAGGAACTTTTGTGCTACACTTTGGACTTATTAATTTGCCTGCATTGTTTCAAAAAATTACGCATTTCCTTATCAGCTCCAGTTTGGCAAATATTTGCTAAACTTTAAGCAGCAATGCCCAAAATAGCTGCAAATATTTCTGCTTAAGCTATTCACTTAAATTGAAAGATGTTATGCCAGAGCAAGAACACCAGCTCATCATGTAGCTCTTGCTGTTGGTTTAACCAAATCGAATGCAAACAATATTGCACACACTAAACCAAAAGCCCCAAATGGTTTAAATCAAAGCAGCTCATAATTTTTAAAATTTCGCAAAAAGGAAAAACAACAACGCAAAGATAACTAAGTAGTACAAGAGCATAAAAATACTAAAAACTAGAAAATGCTGTACAAAAAAAAAAAAAAATACCACAAGTGCATAAATTTTCGCATTTTCTCGAGGTTTTAAGGCAGCTGTACAAACACACACGCACACACTTAAAGAGCAAGCATGCCACATGCATGCATGTATGTGCAACAACAGCCGCAAGTTTTACATTTTGTGGCAAATACACGAAATCCGCAGTGCAACAACTTCACAAAAAGAACAACAACAACAACTCCTACCTACACCTTCAATGCTTGCAACAGCAATGAAACAGCTTCAAAACGTGTTGCAACTTGTGCAGTGTGTGTATGTGTGTGTGTGGCATTGTGTGCGTCTCTTTGTGGCAGCTTCCACCTACACAGATTTAGCTGCTTTGCATTATTTCTATGCTACCTTATAGCACTAAATTCTTTACTTATTTTTATGCGTTTTGTGCTGCTTTAGCAGCGACTTTTGCTTTTCATACTTTATTTGCTGCCGCGCTGCGTGCTTTGCTTCTTTTTGCACTTTCAGTTTGAGATTTTTCTTGTGCCACCCACAAGTACATGCTGGCAGCTGCTGCCGCACATGCTGCAGCATATAAAACATAAACTTTCAACCCAAAAATGTCAGTAAAAAGTCAAGAATGCTACGCTGGTACCGTGCTCTCTCGGTTTGGGTTACTACTTGGCCCGGGCAAGCAGCAAAAAATAATAAAAATTGGCGCCTGGCAACAGGCGAAATGGGCGAAAGATGACTACAATGGCGTATGCTGCCGGTTTATGAGTATCTCACCTATTAGCCTGTTTCGCATGTCAACCAAAGTGGCAATAAGTGCCACGCATATTGTCGCCAACAGATGGCGCTCACACTTGAAGCCAAATTGGCTTTCGTCTTTGTCTGCTCGCGCTCTTTGCTTGAAATTTTATATCCAAGTTTGCTTATTACGGCAGCAACGTGAGGAATTTAAATATTCTACAAGTACAAACAGCAACGGACTTAAATGTCATGTTACGTGGCCTTAAAATTCTCATTGAATATTATTTTTATGTTTATGATTATCTGGTATTTTGCGTATGCATGGAGAAGCTGAGCGTATTTGCTTTTGTTTGTCGTGAAAACATTTTGAGTTGATCTTAAGGTTTTTAAGTGAGAATGATTATGATCTGAAGCGGTTAGGAGAGGCAAGTGCTCTAGTATTGTCTATCTTGAAGGTTTTTATGTGGGAAAACGAATTGGAGTTTCTGGTTTAAGTATATAAGTATTCTGTTATAAGTATATTTGGGCTGAAACCAGGTGTTGTCTTTCGTTGAGGTGTATAAGGCATGAAGTATGTTAGTTCCATATATTCAGCAGGCAAGACATCCTGATAATGAGGTTTTTTTGTACAAATTTCATTAGTTTGAAAATTTTCAGTCGGGTTTCAGAAATTATATTGCTATATTAAGTCAAATGTCTTTTCTCACCGACGCGGCTTTCAGAAAAGTTATTCCATATTTTTAATTTCCTGACTTTAGCTCAGAATTTCAAGTTGTTTTTCATACTTTTGACAAAATAAATATTTGCCAACACACAGCGACGACAACAGCTGCAGCAAATTCTTCAAGGTAAACTTCTCATGTACGATTCCCCCAGTTCTTTTTTTTGCAACCTTAAAACAACAGCAGCAATTTCTTTAGCACTCCAAACTGATTGCTGACCCACTTGGCGTAAAATTTTACACGCGACCCATTTAAAAATTACAATGGAACTGCAGTGTTGGCTCAACAGAAAAGCGACATGTGCGGAAAAACCCCCCAAAAAAAAGAAAATGAAAAGAAGAGGGAAAATTTAAACAAATTTTTACACATTCTCTGTTGGTAGTGCTTGTTGCTGCCGTTGCTTGACACAGTTTTGGGCCACGCCCATTTATTTACAATGTCAACAAAATGAGAACACAACAGCAACAACAACAACAAAAAGTGCTAACAAAAAAATTACATGAGACCCAGAGCCTCTGGGCTCCAATGTACAGCCTGCTAATGGTCAGTACATGGCCATGGCATGGAAATTTTCTACAATAAGTCGGGTGGAGGGGGGTGAAAAAAAAATGACAATGCAATGCGCTCATGCATGCATTCATTATGAGCAGCCACCATAGGACATAGAGCATGTAGGGATGTTGTGGATGCCTTGTGGGGAGGTCAGCTGTTGTTGGTATATGGCTGATTGGCTGCAGGCATTGAAATGACCTTGTGCCTAGAGCAATTGACCGCATTGTCAGTAACAAAACGTATGACCTTGAACTATGCAACAAATGTCTACGAGCATACAAATCACACGGGAGCGGCAGTTAGGGCTTTGGGCCCACCCCAATGCTCTCGTTGTACTGTGCTGTGCTGACTTTTAAAGGATTTTCCACAGCTAATTAGTGCACTAAAGCAATTGGCATGCCGAATGCTGGCCAAAGCTGTGATAATTTGGTATAATTTTCAATGGGCATCATTGTCGCCCATGGGAATAATGAAGAGTTCGAGTGCCAAGAATTCCCAAACTTTGCCATGTCATGCTCTCCGTTTTATTGAGTTTTAATTTCCGTTTTGCGCCGGTTTTCCTTGCCTGACTTGGACTCGAAACATTTTAATTTAAGCTCGAATACTCGTTCTGTTTCCGTGCCTCTGTTTTCATGGCTTTCATTTTGTTTTTCCTTGTGGCATGGACTGCCGCCAGTGTTGCCAGCTTTCTTGCAGCCGCAAAGCGTGTGTGAAAATTGAAATGTCACCAGTATGTGCGCTGCTGCCCGATATATATGTACCACATTCACCCGCTATTCTTAGCTTGCTCCACACTGCCAGTGCACATGCTCCAAGCGGCGCTCCATGTCGTGCAAGCAAGCACTTGCTTGTCTGCTGTTGACAGTCATTGACAGCGCATAGCACACCAGCGGCAGAGAGTGGGAAGTACTTCTTGTGGCAGCAGCTCAAGTTGCATGCAGCCCAATGTTGCATGTCCGTGCTGCATTTAATGCTGATGCGGCGACTACGTTATAAGTTCTATTTGCCAGACGACTTGGCTTGACTGGTTGGGTTTCCACTGCTCCCTATCTTTTGGCTTTTGTAATGCTTCACTTGGGCTTATCCGCAGATGCCCTACATATGCGTCTGCAGTGGCTGTAATAGCTGTTTTGTGACACAGAAAAAAAAAAAATTGAAATTAAAAAATTCATTGCCTGCCTTTAGGCGTCAGCTGTTCTGGAACGAATTTAAACTCATATTGGCATTGTTTGTGCTCCAAATTCGAACAATATTGGCACAAAGCGCGGCTGCTGCTCTTTAAAATGAAGCTGAAAGCTAAAAGAAAATCACTGCCTATTTTGGAGCGGGTTTCTCTATTTAAAGTGAGTATCAACCGTTTCGCGATTCAAGTTCGTACATTTTTTGAAATGCATTTGTGTAAACTTATGTATACTTTGAATATATTTAAAGTTCTTAGTAAAATAATATGGTCATACTATTGAGATAGCTGTTCACTTGGTTTCAAGTCATAAGGTACTCACTGTCTTTGCTTCTGAATCATTTTCATGGCTTTGAGGCATTTTGACATGGCTTGCTGACTCTTCACTTGCAAAGAAACTGCCAATTCCACTTGTGTTTGGAAAGTGTCTTGGTCAAGCATTGCTTTCAATTCTGCATCTTCGAAAGCCTCTTTTAGTTGCATGAATTTTTTGTCGTGATTTATGATGCGATTAAGAAATCACTTACTATTTTGATGTAGTAAAGCTGTTCGATATCTTTGGGTTTAAAGTTACACGGAACCCAGTGTCCTTTGAGGGGTTTGCTGAGTAAATTGCAGTTAAAGTGTAAATTGCTTTTGCACTTGGAACGCCTTTGGGCAAGTATTGCTACCAATGCCACATATTCGGCATTTTTATTCCTTTCGACACCAAGCAGGTCATTGACATAGAGTAGAGTAGAGTAGAGTAGAGTAGAGTAGAGTAGAGTAGAGTAGAGTAGAGTAGAGTAGAGTAGAGTAGAGTAGAGTAGAGTAGAGTAGAGTAGAGTAGAGTAGAGTAGAGTAGAGTAGAGTAGAGTAGAGTAGAGTAGAGTAGAGTAGAGTAGAGTAGAGTAGAGTAGAGTAGAGTAGAGTAGAGTAGAGTAGAGTAGAGTAGAGTAGAGTAGAGTAGAGTAGAGTAGAGTAGAGTAGAGTAGAGTAGAGTAGAGTAGAGTAGAGTAGAGTAGAGTAGAGTAGAGTAGAGTAGAGTAGAGTAGAGTAGAGTAGAGTAGAGTAGAGTAGAGTAGAGTAGAGTAGAGTAGAGTAGAGTAGAGTAGAGTAGAGTAGAGTAGAGTAGAGTAGAGTAGAGTAGAGTAGAGTAGAGTAGAGTAGAGTAGAGTAGAGTAGAGTAGAGTAGAGTAGAGTAGAGTAGAGTAGAGTAGAGTAGAGTAGAGTAGAGTAGAGTAGGACTAGAGTCAAGTAGTCGATGAGCTTGAGTCACATTTTAAAGAAATTTAACTCGTAAAAAAGAGGAAATAATTTCGGCAAATGACGCTAATTCAGCTAGAAGTTTAAAATTTTCAATCAGCAACAGATTTTCTAATGCAAGCAGTTATCCCAAAATGTTCCGATACAATAAAGTAGACGCATGCTTACGACTATTGTAATTCATTTTCAAACGATTAATATCGATCAGCTTTTACCCCTAGACAGATATCGTTAGAAGAAGCAAATTTGTACATCAAATAATATAGACATTCTCAAGTATTAACCAATCAATTCTTCACTCGAAATTTAAAGCTCCAGCTGCTACCACCAACACCAAACCCCTATCGACTTTGATCAATATGCGCTACAGTTTTCAAGCAGTTCGCGTACAGCACTCATACTATTTGCCACACAAATCCTTTAGTTTTTTTTTCCGCCTCGTACATACTTTAAAACGTTTTCGACAGGATTTGAGTTACACAAGTATTTTTATTTTTGTTGTTGCCCTCTGGTCGCTACAAAACGCCAAGCATATTACCTAGCATTCGAAGCGCCCATTTCTAACTCCATCAATCCCTATAACCCCTGGCGGCAACCTCTGGCACATATTTTTCATTTTACTGGACTTAGTAACGGGTACCGGGATCAGCAACAGGACACGTACACATGCAGTAAACGTGCGCGGCATTTTTAAAATACGAAATACCAAATACAGAATACAATATATACATATGAAGCAGACTATTTTTAGTTTCCATTTTTTTTTTTTAAACATTTTGTACGTTTTGTCTTCGATAAATTTTGCTTTAGTATCGGTTCAATGGTATCTCTGTTGTTGTTGTTATTTTGCTTGCAAATATTGATGTATTGATATGACGTTATGTATTTGTTTGTATCTACGAACTGTGTGTGTGTGAGAGTATGTGTATGTGTGTGCGTGTGTGTGCTTGGTGGCCATTTTGTTTCTACTACAGCTGAGCATTAATTGTGCGCATGTTGCGCGTAAGCACAATAATGCCGCATAAGTTCAAAGCTGTTGGCCATTTGCAATCCAACACACACTCACACTCACACACCCACACTGACATAATGACACATATACGCGTTTATAGGTAAGTGTGTTTTTGTTGCAGTAGAGGCAGCTCTTGTTGTTGTTGGCCTCAATGTTGCGCTTTGTTTGTGGTAAAACTTTTCTTCCTGCTTTGTTAATTCGGTCAATATTTGCGGACGCACGAAATAAAAATGAAAACTCAGCGTTAAAACTTTTCCGAAACAGAGGCAGCCGCAGCACCACCACCACCAGCAGCAGCAGCAACAATAAAACACTGAGAATCTAAAATGTAGTTGCTTTTGGCTATCATTTTGCGGAATCACCAAAAATAAGTGAATTCGAGTTAAAACGACTGCACTTGCTTTTATGTTGTAATTTTCATTTTTGTTTTAGTATTTATTTTTGAAAACATTGATTGAAATCGATTAGTATTTTGCTGTTAGCTAAAAATTTTAAATTTTTAAATTTACTAACGGAAATAACTTTATTAAATCACCAAAAATGCGCGATTCCGTGAAAAACTACTTTTTTGTATGAAGCTGATACTGTAGCGACATTTGAAGGAATGTATTTTGACAACTTTTAAACTTGCTAAGTTTTGATTATTTTTTTGCTATTCAGCTAAAAATTCAACAGTTTTGATTTATGCAAGTGTTGTCATTTTGCTAAATCACCAAAAAAATGCAATTTGCAGTTTAAACTACTTTTATTTGTGTAAAGATTTCTTCTGTGACGAATTTCACACTGTCATCTGCTTATGTATGTTTGAAAACGTCGTTTAAAATCGATTAGCTTTGGGCTTTTGGCTAAAAAGTTACAAATTTTCTGAAAAAAGCTGTTTCGACAGCTCTTGAAAAGCGCAAGTTCCCGCTATCTCTGCCAAATCAGCAAATATGCGCGATTTCGAAATAAAACTACTTGTGCTTTCATGTAGATGATTTTGTGGCGAAATTTTCCCTGTTGTGCGCTCACTAATTTTGAAAAATATGCATTAAAATCGATTACCTTTTGGCTCTTGACTAAAAAATTAAAAATTACTTTACAAGTTAATTCGGCTCAGTTGCCTTTAGGAATTGAAAATAAATAAAATGAATAATTGTTATCAAAGATTTCCCAACAAAAAAAAAAAAATAAATAAATCGTTATGTTATCCGTAGGGGCTTTTGAATTCGATATCATTCTATCTATCAAACTGATTGCAGAAGCTAATTTCTTAGGGCTGTAAATCTAGTGAAATTAAAGCCACACCAGCTGTACAACAAGTTAGTCATTTTGGTCCCCTACTTTTAATAATGATTTTGAATGTTCTCTCACAAGCTATCTCCTTCTCCAGCATGCTTTTAAAATATAATATTGAAAAATTACTTCTTCAACCTGGTTTTAAAGCATACAACTGTGTTGCAATAAAAACCTACTTCTTGTAACAAGTCAAAATCATCATCACCAGCACGGCTCTGTGTTTTGTAAGAAATATTCATCATTTCACTCTGCATCAATGCAAAAAAGTGCTTGAGTTTCATTGCTCTCTTTGCTTGCTATACAATTGTTTGCACTGAGCCAACATACCATTTTTTTTTTTCAGTGTAACAGCCGCAGTAACTACAAAAACAAAAACAAAAGCCAAAGCAGCAGCAGTTCCAAAGTAAAGCAAAATAATGAAAAAATCTATTTAACCCCTTAATGGCAGTTGAACAAAGTTTTGTTTTTGTTTTCTTGTTCGTGTTGGAATTGGAGCGAGATCTCATGGCTCTCTTTCTTTGCTGTAGGTACTTCGAGTTTGCACACACACTGAGCGTACTGTACAGTGGGCAAAATGTGCAAATAGCAATGAAAATATAGCAGCCTAGGTATATAAATGATGGACTTTTTAATGAACAAATGTCTTATCGTTACTAATAGATATGAAGCATTAAAATGAAGATATTAAAAACATATCACGTATACGACATGAGAGCTGCTGGCAGAAAGTTGGAAAATATCAAAAACTAACGTTTGGCCGACGTGTTCGAATTACACAGAAAACTAGATATTCGGAAGAACTATTTTTTCGCAGCCGGAATACAGAAATGTCTCTCATTATAATAAAACGAGTGATTTTAAATCGTAAAAAGGGAAGTAGAAATCTGTAACGATAAATCTTAATAATACTGTATGTATGAAGATAATGAAGAGAAGATAAAATGCCTAAACCTTTTAAATTATTTATATTTTGGATTATTAAAGCTTAGCCAAATCGCCATTAAAACCTCGTTGGCTCGATACCCCGCAGCGGCACTAGACGATTCTTGTCCAATATGCAGAATAAGGCAGTCGAACTGGTTCTGCTGCAGAGTTTATTTTACGTGGCATGTGATATTGCTATCAACGCTCCTCAGAGCTATCAGAAGCACCTAATTTTTATTTTTATACCAATTTGGAATGCATACTGTCAGGTGTGAATTCCATCCTTGGCTTGGCGTGAAGTCTATTTATCACGTCTTCCGCGTTTTGGGTAACTAGAACATTCACAAAATTTCTCTTAATTCAGTCCAAGTTGCCATATTTCCGATTTCAGCCAATCCGATTATCTGATCCATGTTTGGCGTGGTCGGCCAGCTCTTCGTGTGCCCTGTTGCTTTCGGTCCAAAGCCTGTGTCACTTTGTTACTGTGATCTCTGCGAAGCGTTTTCAAACTTAATTATGGTATTGAAGCCTTGCGTTGATTCTCCATAATCTTTTGTAATTGGTATAGGCCAGAAAACACGGCTAATGAATTTTAAGCATCTATTAATCAGTACTTGCAGTTAGGAGCAGATACACTCGCTAACTTTTTATGTATTGGATCATTAACGCGGATAATACATTTTTGAGGCATTGTGTCACGACTAAGCATGCGAGCTTCGCGTCTATGCCTTCCGAAGTCTCTGAAATACAACCCTGGCCTTTGTGACAGGCATAGTCATGCATTTCGCCATTCACAGCAACAATGCTGGTTTGGTTTTTGTGAAATTTTTTCGAAGCTCAGTCACTCACGCATTATCTGAGAACTTCATTAGTTCTGTCGCTTAGTTCTTCAAAGCTGTGTGATTTCTGTGAGATATCATCAGCGTTGTCCTCATCACTCAGCTTTCAAAAAGGTCCCTACTATATTCCATCAGTCGTTGCTCTGTTCTTATCGGCTAGAACGCTATGTTGACAGTTGAGTTGAGATGAACACATAGTATTTTTTTATTTATTTTATGCAAATATTATACTACAAAAATTTAGAGAATTCACTAAAATTCTGCATTTTTTAATTAAACTTTTTTAGAGCAAAATCTGCGATAATCTATCATCTTGCCATGGTCAAAGATAATATTTTCTCTAGAGCTTTATATATTTAATTACTTTAATTGCCCATCACTACCTATTATCGGATAACAGCTTGCGAACTTAGCTCTCGCCAGGTGCCCCTTTTTTGCGCCCGCCTTCCCCAGTTGATTACTCTAAGTTCAGTTCGGCCCTTCTCCCTTCGTCTTGCTATCTGACCTTGGCTCGTACCCTTCATCTTTCTTCATCCGCTTTCGTACTGAAAATCTTCTTCGCTGAAGCATCTTCGTCCATATGACCGACAGACAACACACACTTTGTTTCGTAGTACGCTGAACGTCATCTATGTCGTTGTGGAGCTCAAACAGCACATGGTTCGTTCCGTTGCGTTAATTGTCCCATAAATTTACCACCAAATTCAGCATTTTGGCCCACTGTACTTCACATTAAAGCCACGCTTAAAGGAAATGTAAACTTATTGGCAGCAACAGTTGCAGCGCAAGCTATACATACAAACTAGCGGCAAACTCTGCTCCCTTTTCCCAAACACCAATACATAGACGTACACTCACACACCTACACAAACATACACCCACACCCCTCCCCCGTATGTTTCAACTAAGCTTTTGGCATAGTAAAATTTCATTTAGCAGGCAAATTTTGTTGGCTTTCATCTAAAACTCAAGTGCTTTCAACTATCTTAACTAATGCTTTAATTTCGTGTACGTGCCGCATTGTAAGTGTGTGAGTGTGAAAATATGTAGCTGTGTGTGGGCGTGTGTAGCTGTGAGTGTATCTGTGTGAGTTTGTTCCAAGGAGAATGCCAAAAATGTTATTCAATTGGGCAGCTGCTTGTGGCGCTAATTGCATAGACTGTAGCGCGTGTTCCACGCTTGCTGTCTTCAGAGTGTTAAGAACGGGCACACTGAAGTTGTCTAGGTTCGAGTTAGACCCTATCCTCCTCCCCCCTCCCGCCACCCACCACACACTAGACAAGTTGTTTGGCCAACTTACCTGCTCTATAAGCATTTTGTTGTATAGCAGCCATATTATATGTTGTATAAGCTTTAAGCCAACTTGAGTTGAGCTTGATTTGGCCTTGTTTGAGTGAAGTTAAGCAAAAGTTTTGGCGTTGGTTTAATTTGATGAAAATTATTTGTTAGCAGCTTGTACAAGCAAGCGCCTCCTGCACTGCACTGCCCTTAGTGCTGGTTTGTGGCTGTTCTGCTGGCTACTTAAGGACTTTGGCTAATTAGCTTGAGCATACTTTTATGTTTAGTACGTACTTTTTGCATTTTTTTAATAAGCTTTGTAAATTGAGCGTGGCAAATATAGTTGTAGAAAGTTTTTCATTTTTTTAAAACTGCTTTTGTATATGAACTTTTGACTTGGCTAAAAGAGCAAAGAGTCAGTCAAGCCAAATAGGGTTGCCACAACACGTAACTTTGCTGAACGTTTAAGCATAACTTTTAATAAGCTTCTTTTTTTTGGAAAAAATTTAATTTTTTGAAGTGCAGTTTTTGTAAGAGGTAACAGAAATTCTCGCTTTCAATTTTAAAACAAAAAATACTTGCTAAAACTTGCAGAAATACAACTATAAATTTTGCGAAATAAATCAAGAGAATTGAAAACAAAGCGGCACGTAAATAACATTTCAATATTTTTTGAACTCTCTGGCTCGTTGGGCAAAGATAAAAATGATTTTATATTCGTGCCACAAGCAACAACAGCGGGCAGCTACAGTCACATTTTCCAATGAAAAAACTATAAAGTAAGCAAACAGCATGTGTTCCGCCTTGAGAGACATGACTCCAAGGCAGTTTTATGCTCTCTTCTTGCATGTATTGAAAATCCTTATAAGCGAAAACTATAAAAAAAATATATATAGCGCAAATCAGCTTTGAGCCAACACGACGACAACGACAACGACAACGACAACAAATTATGCTTCAGTGATTTTATAAAACATTTCGCTTTTTATTGTAATGCTGGTTGGAGCTCAGTTTTAAGGTCTTACTGCTTACACCCTAACTCTATGCCTAATCTATCCCTCTACTGGGCACGACCCCAAGTAATGCTCGCCCACATGCCTTTTGGCTTATTTATGTGCTGTGAAAATGTGGTTAGAAGTCAATGACATAATAAAATGTACGCTTTGAAGGTCACTCAGATATATGTGGTGAGCCTTGTGCTCGAGGAAAATTTATGAAAATTGTCGGCGTTGTAATGGAAAAACTGGACAAGGACGCGCGACATATGAAAACAAGTTGGCTAAATGAATGTAATGTAGGCCGTTAACAATGACAACAATAAAAACAGAAAATATGGCATAAAAAAAGATGAGCTGCAACGAATTGCATGTGCTCTATGTTGAGAAGGAATTGCTCTTGCAGCAATTAGAAGCAGATGTGAATTGTGCAATTGAAGGTTCATTTGTGGACGCCGAACTACAAGTTGATAAGCACTTATGTTAGGACTGATGTTCTAGCTTGTTTTCAAAATGTATATTTTAATGTATATTTTATATATTTTTATTCAAAATCAAATAATTAACTCTAAACCATTTTTTTTTATATATAAACTTTTTTTTGTTTAGAACAACAAAAATTTCTTATACAAAATATTACGCCAATTTTTTCTCAAAAAACTCTCACTGGACAAATAATGTCCTGAAGCACAACGCAATCAAAAAAAACTTGTTATATAATAAATAAATAAAAAGTGAGACATTTGTGTTTATAACTTTGGCTTGACCTTTTTTGAGCTTTCCAAGCCCCTATATCTGCAAATCTAAACGAAAAAGTTTATATTTGCCCTAAATATGTAAAAAGGCAAATGACAAATTAGTTTTCATATAATTTTTCAGCCTTGAGGCAGCCTTTATTTTCTTAACGCTCGAGCTGCACTTCAAGGTCAAATGTAACACTGCTAGGCCTCTATGTTCGGAAAAAAGGCACAGCGCCCACAAATGGCTGGTACGAGATACTTTATAGCATTCCAAGTACATCCGTTTTGCCGCAACATAAAGCTCAACAATTTTGGTATAGACAGCTCTACTCTACTAAGAAGCAGGACAACAAAAAAAAACGCCAACTCAGACGCCATTTTATCCACTTATTTGTGCGCGTTGGGCGCTAGCGGGGCTTATGTCTAGGCCAGCGGCTATAAAGCGTGAAACAATGCCTAGGCAGCAGCACGGGGTCCAGGACAACAATAAGAATAACTTTCATTGCATAACAATAGGCGCGCGAGCTGAGCATTTAAATAAATACCTGCCCGTTGGTCCACTTTCCCAAAAAACCAAAACAATTTCGAAAAAGTGAAAACTTTTTTTGCACACTGTACACGCTTTTTCGACTGCCGATTGCCCCTGGCAGCACTTTGAAAATAAGTGCCACGTGGTCGCTGTGCCACACGAAAGCCCAACTTTCAAAAAAACACCAGCTATATGGGGTAAAAAAGTACAGGTGGTGGCTTGGTCGGCCTAGCCACTAAACAAATAAATTTTGTTTTTCTTGCTTTTCTTTTACTTTCAGATTTTTTATTTTTTACTTTTTTTTGGTTAAATAAAAGTTCTTGCCACATTTTGAGCAAAATATGTACGGAAAACGCTAAAAATGTTGCTGTAACATTTATAACAAAGCGAAGGGGAAATAAATACACATATATACACGCGCAACCTCACTCTCTGCCCACCTCTCTCACAAATACAACTAAAAACATTGAATGAAAATAAAAGCTGAATTTTTTTTTATTTATAATACCAAAAAATGGTGGGAGACAGGGAGCCTCTTTGTCGAGCAGCTGCTTTGATGTTGGCAAATAATTGAGAACAAATACGTATAATAAATAAAAATATATACAAAAAATACACACACCGATAAGCACAGTTTGTTGGTCAGTTCAAAGTGAACCTAGAGGGATGCTGCGGGGGGTCATTCGCATGTAATGCCATTGTATCTGGTATTATATGCGATAAGAAAGTAACAAAGTTATTGTAGCGAAAAAAATAAACCAAACAAAACTTTGCCTGACAGCTTAGATAAGGCACTGAAGGATAAGCAATAAAAATTAAGCAAAAAGAGAAACCAGAGACATATGACAGGAGAGTTGAACTAAACAAAATGGCGGCTGGAAAGTAGACTGGAAGTGAAACACTTTTTCCCATAACCAAAAAAAATCTAAAGAGTTTGGAAAGCGACTAATAGAACTTAATAAGCGAGATACTTGCGGAATATGCGGCATTAATTATTTTATTTATTTAGTTAAGAAAACTAAAAGAAATCACTCTAGCTGGATTTAATAGTTACAGTTGAAAGCAGGAACGTGGATATCGTTTAAGATTTCCATTTAAGTCAAGAACTTTGCTTGTAGTTGAAGAATTTTTGTAATAGAACAATAAATTAATTAATTAGGTTAGATTAAGCCGGCAGGCCTCCAGGAAGGCACATAGATCAGAGTGATCTTTAGTGGAAATTAATTAATGAATTTATATATCATTTGCCTTTGACTATGCTCATCGCTCCAAAGGCGGAGCATAGGTGGATATTCCTAGATAAATAGATAAATTGCTGGGTGGAATCGCACCACAGATCTTCCGATTTAGAGGCGAGTAAGCTACCACTCACGCTAACGAGACGATATTTATGAGATTTATTTTGAGAACTACATAATTTAAAGTTCATATTTTGTAGCTGTAGTGCTAAAATTAGTACAGACAATGGACAAATTAATGTTGAAAAATTTTGACGCGGTTAAAAAAGAGAGTTTGTAAAATAGTGGATGATCATTTATCCTATTAAGTAGGTCTACTTGGCTTTACAAATGCTACCATTTACCTTGAGAAAATATCTTAAAGGGATCGCTGTCATTTTGTTCATTTTCCGCGGAATTCATATGTTACCTATTTTTTCATACGTCTAACACCTGAATTGAATATTAATTAATACTAATAATTGTTTGACAATAATGACGTAAACTGCTTTCAACCATAAAAATGCTTAAGGCAAAAAGAAAAATTGGGAATAAGACAGACTAACTTTCGATATAGATTTATGGCATTTAAATAGATTTTCTCTTAAAAGTGTAAAATAATTTTGAACACAGCTTTAGGTTTTCAACATTTTGTTCAATCATACATTTTCAAAACTATTACTAGAAGACATAGTATATTTATTATTGTTATTGAAATGTTCTTATTGTAACATAACGTTATTTTGAGAGCTTAGCCTATCTACTATCACTTTTCAATTTTGTCCGTCCTGAAATGAGTCTTAATTCATTTATTGACTTGTTGGGTTCGTTCAGAAGCGCACGTCTCCACGTAGTGCTAGGGCAACCCCTGCGTCTAGTACCAAAGGGGTTTCAATTAAGGGCAGAGTGTGCTAGCCATCTGTATTTGCGTCTATTGATGTCGCTTAGTAAACCTTTTGGTCCAGTTAACTGCCATAATCGCACATTAGGGATTCGTCTTGGCCAGAATATACCAACTATGCACCTAGGGCATAGGTTGACGAAGCATTTTAGCTATTGTTTGATAGTATTCGTCGCATATGGCAGGTTTCGCTAGCAAGTAGTAGTACCATCTTAAGGTAAGCCATAAATTTTCAGCTTGGTTGATCCTCTAATGACGGCGGATCTCCAAACTCGAGAAAGCGCAGCAAAGCTACGTTTACCTTTCTGTAAGTCACGAACTGTGCCACCATTCGGAGTCAGCATACTACCTAGGTATTCAAACTCATCTCTTAACTCTAAGTTGAGATTGACAACATAGTGTGGAGTTTGATTACGAGAGTTAAAGTGCGTGGTCTTCGATTTACCACAATTTATCTTTGGGCCAGTTTTAAAAGAAGCATCAGATAGAGAAATGATCATACTTTGCAGCTCACTTTGGTTCTGTGAGAGCAAAACATATTTTTTTTGGTCAAGTTTTCAGTCATTTAAAAGTATCTTAGAGTTGGCCAAGACACTAACTTACAAAAGTACACAAAATTGTCCAAGCTTTATGGCATCAATCCCTCATTCCAAGACAATCTCAATGCAAATCTGCCCATTTGCTACAAACTATCCTTACATGTACTTCCTTATAAGTCACTTTTTGGCACTCCCAAAGAGCCAACAACTTTTACTGCATTTCCATTCTAAAAATGAACTTATTTTATGTTTGTCACCTACATTTGCCGCAATGCATTCATTGGTAAAATTTCGCACAGATAATATCTACAATTGGCTAACCAATTGCCATGGGCAGGACAACTAAATAAAACACCCACAAGGACAACGAAAGAACGTTACTAACCTAAACTCGTATAATTTTATTTTCACTGCCTGCCTGCCTGTGTCGCTCTTCCCTTCTCTTCTGTTGTGTTGCTCTGTTTTATTTTAGTTTTTATGACAAAATATAGTATAAATCGTAGTCCTTTTTTGTTGTTGTTGCGCCTTTTGGCCAGATATAGGTAGGGATTTTTGTTTGTCTTTTTGTGCGCTTTGCATTCCTTTCTCTCTCTCTCTCTTTCTCTCTCTACCCCCTTTGGGTTTGTTTTGTTCTACACTTTTGCTGTGCTTTTGCTTTTTATTATTATTGCTGCTTCATGGTGTTGTGTCCTTGGTGTGATGCTGACATAAATCTGTGATATATTGTGCTGCAGCTGCCGGCTGATATATAGCTTGCTGCTCTTATCCCTATGTCCCCGCGCCAAGTTATTTTTATGCAAACAATTTTTAAAGTCGCGCAAACGAGTGCGCACTGTATTAAGCGAAAAATACTTTGGCATGTCAGACATTAATTTAAAAATCAAATCAAAACTTGCCAGGAACGCGCTATTAATGTGAGTCATGACTAGCAGCAGCAGTCGCAGCTGGAGTCGGAGTCAAAGTCGGAGCCGTTGCCGTAGCCGGAGCCCACACCCGCAACGGCTGCTGAGACAGACCCAGAACAGTACAATAGTCATTACATAACAAGTGTTGGCCGCATTCCCAACGGACACTTGAGCATAATTAATGCGACGCCGTAGACAGCAGCAGCAGCAGCAGCGCAGCAGACTGGTTGCTGGTAGCGGCTACCCCCGCACCTATTCGACAAGGTTCACGAATTCAACAAATAGAGCACCGGAAACTTGGCACAATTGTCGCTCCCAAATTAATTTGTATAATTTTACACTGGCAACAACCAAAAAAAGGAAGAGCAGCAAAGCCATGAATGGAATGAAACTTGTTCCCTGTAGGGCAACCCTCAGTCAGCTGCAAAATAAATTGAAGTTTGTAGGTGGCAACTGTGTGCCTGCACTCTCACCCCAGCCACCAAAAAAAAAAAGTAGGCAATTATTTTCATCCTGGCCTGTCAATTTGCATTTGGAGCTTGCAAAATTTGCAACTTAGGGTTGAAGCCAGTTGTGCTGCTGGGCATTGAACCCAAGCAACATAGCCCAGGCTTTTTGCATATGAGTGACAGCCATTGTATATTTAATTAAGTTGCGCCTACTCCAGTTGCGGGAGTTGCTTCACTTGACTCGTCTACGACTTGTTACTGTTCATTAGGCATTCATTTGTGCAAATGACAAAAGCATGTTGCTGCCCCCAAAGTTTGCAAGTATTGAAGCAAACGAGTTAAATTTATTAACAACAATTTCAGGCAGTTGCTTGCTAATCGTATAGAGAGTGTACAGAGTACTCTCTCTCCCTCTTACAACTCCAGGATATGCATAATTAACATGCCAAGGGATGTGGGAATTCGTTTGGAGTTTTGGGAGTGCCGTTGGTGGCATTGCTATATGTTATGCAACATGATTTGTTATTGTTTTCGTTATGAGACAATGTTTTTGACACTTTAAGCACAGCACATAAATTTAGTTTATTTTTATTTTTCGGCTAAAAAACTTTTTAAAGTCCAAACTTTACAGACTTTGGCGACCAAAGCCTACAGAAAACAAAAAAAACTATGCACCAGCTGATTTATGTGCTCGAAACTACTTTGGGGTCTTAAAACAAATGCAAAAATATCTGCGTAGAGCTTAAAAAATAATTTATGTTTTTAGTGCGAAAGAGTTGTAGAAGTCGAGTTGGATTATGCAGGCCTCCCGATACGCTCTCTACGGAAGATATTGGTCGATCAAGTTATATCTCTTTTGTAGCTCTTTTTTCGAATGATTTTTTAGTTTTTGAGTGAGATTTCTTGTGCTTTTGTTATTTTTTATTTTTTATTTAGTTTTAATTTTTTTATTTATTTATTATTTTGGTATTAATTATTTTATTTATTTCCAGTAATATTTTATATAACATAATTCTTCCGTTTTAAATTTAATATAGTTACCATTATTCTATTTTTGCTCTTCAATTTGTGGTTTTATTTTTTGTCAATAAAATTTGATTTGAGTTTATTTTCTACATTTTTGTTTTTAATCTTTTCCATTTGTGCATATTAAAATCAGTTTGAACAAAACAATAAATAAAACTAAAAGCCATTTGATATATTTATAAAATGAAGAATTTCCATTATTTTATATTTTATGTCATATTCAGTTTAGAAATCTTTTTCAAATACAAAACAATAAAAAATTGTCTTTTTCTTTTTTAATTTTACATAAAAAATTATTTATTGTGTTTGATTGAAAACTACAATGCTTGAAATAAAACAATAAAAAAAGTTTTTAGATATTTTTGAAAATGTACAAATGCATTTAGGTCTCAAATGACAAAATGCAATAAAAATAGAATTATGAAATTTACAAAATTTGAATTGAAATTTCAGCAAAATAATCAAAACTAAAAAGGAAAATTATGCTTTATTTTTTAAGCGTCAATACACATAAATAAAATGAATTTATTAATAAAAATGTTCAATACAATCAACTCTGTACAAAAAAATTATGTTTTTATCAAATGCCAAAAAAATAAAAATATATTGGAAAAAGCCCAATTTCCATAATAAAATATTTTTTAAAAAATTTGTTACAATAAAACTTTAATTAAAAAAACCAAAAATAATTTTTAAATTGACAAAAAATTATTAAGCAAATAAAAAAAACAGAAATATATTAGAAAAATCTGATACATATGAATTGTCAAATATAGAGATAGTACTGTTTCAAAATTTTGCAGTAAATGGATATAAGAAATTTTTATTATTTTAGAAAAATATTAGATTAAAATATTATTATTACATTGTGATTATATCATGGTTATATAATGATTATATTATGATTATATTATGGTCATATTATATTTAAAAAGTTTGTTTCGACGACTCATGAGGCATTTGTCAAAACATATATAGAACTGTTGCAACATTTTTTAGTAAATGGTTTCAAGCACTGGCACATATATTAATATATTCAAAAAAAATAAATATAATTATATTTAAATTTCATGTCTTTAAGTTCATTTATAATTTCAGGCATAACATTATTTTCTGAGTGCTTGTATTGAATAAATTATTTAGAAATGTCAGACAATACGGTTCGGATTTAGCTTTTAATTCTCTGCGAAATATCAATGTCCTTAGTATTTCCAGGTTCCGTATTGCAGGGACTAATTGAAGCAAAGTCAGTAAGTAATATTTTAGTGGAATCGACAATTGAAAACGTACGAAAAGCATTTATTTAATTTAATAATCAATAAAAATGTGGTTTGATAACGATCTTACAGGTATATTTATCATCTTTTTTCAGAGTACTTAGCAACTATTCTTAAACTCTGCTTTGAAGATTAAAAATTTTTTCCAGTTCCAGTTTTTTTCGAAAAGTGAATGTGTATAATATTCCCAGGGTTCATATTAAGGCGACTGATAGAAATCAGGTCGGGAAATAATATTTTTGTTGTCTTGGAAAATGCATAGGGTTGCGATATCTCTTATTTAATTTTTGTATATCATTTCATTATTTATAAAAAATGTGGTTGGATACCGCAATTTGGTAGTATATTTTTCATACTTTTTGTAAGTGTTCAGGAGCTATACTTAAGAGCTGCTGATTGATTGAATGATTTTGTCGTAATTTCTTAAAATATTTTGAAGTTTCCAAATGTTTGAAATAAAAAAATTGGAGACGATTTTGTGCATACAAAAATGGTTGTTTAAAGGTACGGATTGCTTATTTTTCATCTTACAAAAGTATTTTTTATTTATTTTTTTTTAATGTGTTCTAATTAATTGGCTGTCGATATTGCTTTAAAATAAATAAAATCGATATATATGCAAAATTGAATGCAAATTCGAATATAAGCATGTCTGAACCCAGCCTTCAAACGATTTAAAATTACCAAACTTTATGAAACTCAGAGTTCTACTTTTTAATGGCTTTAAATTTGTTATCAAACACATTCAAGTGGTTTACCAAGTGTAGAGTATCTAGCAGAAGGAAACAACAAAAATGCCATAAAATTCTACCAACTTACATGCATAACATATAAGCCACATACATACCCAGTTACACCCTCACCCTCACCCACACACACACACACACACACACACACACATACCAGTCGAGTACATATAAAGTCAGTTTCAGATACGTCTATGTACCAAATAGACATTGGCAATCGAAAGTGTCGTAAATTAGGTCAGTTGGTGAGACTGTCTGCTGCCAAATGCCAACGATTCACAATTGAGTTTACTGCCAGTGCCAACAACGGAGCAGCAACCAAGACGCAGAAACAATTCGCCGTGCCTCCAAAGATTCCACCAAAAAAAAGTACTCCCCGAAACTTGTGCAAATAAACTCAATGGCAGAAAGGAGTAACCAAGTAAAATAAAGGCCCACATGCCAAACTGTCTGCCTACAAACGAGCAGCCATGAGCACATATCTGGAGGACGCCCACTTTTTCACTGCGGGAAAACAAATCGCCGAACCGTAGAAATCATGGGTGAAATTGTATTAATGCAAGAAAACGTGTTTGGGCTATAGGCGGCGAGCAGAATGCGCCCGCCGCACTTTTTATCACACAGACACAGACGCGGTCTCTGGCAAGCGGCGAGTATGGGTCGCTTCCAAAAAAAACAAAAAAAAAACGACAGCCAGCCAGACGATGTGAAGGAGCATAAAAAGTAAAATCCCTGCCGCAACGCGTTGCAAATCTATTTATCAATTTGCAATTGTAAGTTTGACTGTGTTTTTGGGCTTGGCCCCGTTGGCACTGCATAAGAATAAGAGCCAAAAAAAACAGACACACACAAACACACACACACACACACCAATGGACCAAGTGAAATGCTGGCCAAAAGAAAAATCACAAGAAATTATTTTTTATAGTGCGGCATTTGAAAGTGAATAAAAGTGTATGGGAAGCGGCAAAGAGGCAGGACGTTTGGTAGAAAAACAAAAATAAAAGTATAAGGCAACAGTAAAATATGTTGATTTGGGTTACGAGAAATGTTTCATACGCTTTACAGGTAGCATTTTCGATGGGGATGGAAAGAAGACTTGAAAGCAGGGGTAGGAGATGCCCAAAATAGTTAAACTTTAATTGAGAGTAGAACTAGAAAATGGATGTGACTATAGAGAGGTAATAAAAGATGGGCAGAGAATTTAAAGGTGAAGTGAGAAATGAGTTGGAGTAAAGTGAGTAACTGAGCCTAGGCACAGGATTTAAAGCTGTAGAAAGAAGAATTGCATTGAAATGAACACTACAATAACAGCGGGCTGTGGATTTTTCTGATGAGTAGCAGATGAGATATGGTTCTTATATTTGAGTCCGCAAAGCATTTTTTCTATACTCATGGGGATTCAGTCTTGGGCGGTATGTTAGGATTAGATTAATTTGGTTATAAGGATAACCGACAAAGGGAAGAACACTTTGAACTCGTTTAAGATTCTATGCACAACTGATTTTAGTGAACTTAACATAACTTGGAACTAGGTGGGTGGGAGTTAGAGTAAATCTTGCACTCAGTGCACTGATAGTGTTCTATGCAAACTAAGAGCTTTGAATAAGTCGTAACCAATTAATGAGGGAAAATTAGTTGAAAAGAAAATATGACAGGATAGGATATACATTGCGAAAAACCTATGATGAGTAGCGCACAAGAGGACTCGGTCGACCCCAAACAACTTGTAGAAGAACAGCTCAGAAGGCAACTGGCAAATCGTTTAACGAGCTTCGAGCAATTGCTAGAGATGGGGACAGGTGGAACTCCTATGCTTAAAGCTTAAGCTCCTAGAAGCAGTATGGATCATTTATTACAATTTACTCTCATGCAGGGATTTTTAGAGCTACTCTATCTACTCTATCTGTCTGTAAGCTCGTTTATATGTGAGATGATATCACCAATCAGAGTTACCAAATTTTCTGAATATATTTCGAGATACAATTCTTACATTGTACAGCTTTCATTGAAAATTTTTTACAGATACTCCAGTTAAACATGGATTTTAATTTATTATTAGTAATATTCTGAATATATTTCGAGATACAATTCTTACATTGTACAGCTTTCATTGAAAACTTTTTACAGATACTATAGTTAAACAAGGATTTTAATTTATTATTAGTAATCTTTTCAAAATCCTGGCTAATTAAGCGATTTTGGCCGCAATCAGTACAGTCTATCTCTAGTTTAAATGCTATCCCACATTTTTCGAAAAGAGCTGGCTCTAATTAATACAACTTTATGCGCAAAAAAATACGAATTTAATTCTCTGCACAACGAAACTATTCGCTATTAATGCAAAACTTTGTTCCCAATGCGAAGAATTTACTTGCTGTCATCAATAAATTGAATTTTCCCAATCAATCCATTTAAGCCAAGCTAACTTATGAAACCCAATGACGGGCTTAGTGCTGCGCTACCAACTTCTTGACCAACTTGTAAGACTCCTTTTGGCGTGGTACAAGCAAAAGGGCTTAGACCCTTGCCAATATTTGCTTTGAATTGTAAAAGTCTGCCGCTGCATCATGCAGCTACTTGGTGGGTAGTGTTCTCGTTGTTCTTGTTGGTGGTGGCTGACAATTTCCGAGTCCCCATGCACAAGTTGCCTTTGCCTGCAGCAGCAACAGCAGCATTCTACCGAACCGCAGAGCCGCCTCCGGCTGGCAATGGCGTTGCGGCATGGCGTGAAAAACTGCACTAAATAACTGGAGCATTCGGGTTGGTTTTCTTAAAAGATTCGTCGAGTTGAGTCTGAGGCTGCCCTGTGTTGTGCTAAAAAACTTTAGAGCTGCGTTGGTAGAACTTGAGCGGCAGGAAGTCTAAGAGTGAGTGGGGGCACGCTGCGGAAAAGTTTTTCGCAACGCGAATTACTGCTACCCGTTGCAAGCAGTTTAAAGTTGCAAAGTCGTTGAAAAGTTGGCTTTGCTTTTCTTTGCATTGCCGCAGCCACATACAAAGCGGTCGACGCTCGTTGAGTGTGCTCCAAATAAATGTGCTGTGAAAGTCAATCAAGTGTTGCAATTCGGGTTACTAAATGGGCGTTGGGGGGGCGGGGTTACCTGGTTAGTAGCACTGCGTTGGGAGCATGTACGCCGCTGCACTTTCCGTTATAAGTTGCATTTGCATGTGGCAGGCAGCTGAGTGGGGGTAGAGTCCGCAGGTTGAGTGCAACATGCATTTGGCAGCTAGGTGAAGCTATTTGGTTTGCAATCAGTATTGGTGGCTTGGCATCAATGCACCCGAACCTTGAGCCAATTTAAACAAAACCACTGCAGTGACGCCCACTTCAATGAAAAGTTATTTTCCAAGACTTTTTCTTGTTATTCTTTCGAACCATTTACAACACTGTTTGCATAGTGCAACGTTTTCTTACACTCTTTTTGAGCTGTTTTTTTTTTTTTTGCATGTCGCTCATTCTTCAATTTTCTTTGCTGTTTTTAACGAATGAATATTTAATATGAAAGAGATGTATACAAGATAAATGGCTTTTAATTTGCTTAACTCTATATATATATCTTATTGTTTCAAACTTGCACTGTTCTGGCTATGGTTCTTCGCTGCTTTCTTCGGATTTCATCTTTCACTTTCTACTTTTTTCTTAAGTGGCTTAAAAGCAAGATTTACTGCAAAATTTGGATTCAATTTATGAATGCACCCTGATAGCTAGACTAGTTTTTGCAAGATAAAATGCATGGTATAAGGGCTGCCACATATTATCTTCAAAAGATATTTTTTTATATTGTAGTTGATGCAGAAACTACCAGGCCAGTTATTAAAGCAGTTTTTCTCTTCGGGCTTTTTGTGCTATATTTTAATTTGTTTGAAAAATCAAAAACTTGTCAAAGTTTTTATTATTAATTTTATAATTTGTTACTATATTTTAATAATCCCACAAGAAGTATAGAGTAACTTAGTTGGCCATGAGAACCCATTTTTGGGTTACAGCCGACTAAATAGCTCTGGCCAAATGTCCCTGCCTCGTCCAATTGGGCACTCCAACTGAAGACAGGACCTTCTTCATATGTTGTTTTCATCGAAATTCAGATGGTCCACTTCCTCTTCATAGCAGAGCTTCTGATTGCTATTCACCAAGCGGCAGCTAGAGGGATCGATCTCTGTCTCAAATGAGTACACACAGCCTTCAGGCAGCCGCTTACCAGTAAAGTAATGTGGTAAGCAATTTGCCCAACTGATAAACGGTTGTGAGCAGCAATAGGTTCAAAAAAAAAAAAAAAAAATGATCCAAACAAAACCAATACCAAGACCGAGGAAACAATCCCATAAAAAATGTTACTAATATAGTCATAATGAATTTTTTTTTGGCGGTTGAAATATTCATTAAAAATAATACCACAAAATTTATCAAGTCCAATTTTCTAAAATGATATTGAATAAAATCTAACAAAGGTTTTTAAGCTTCTCTCTTTATATCTTTATAGATTTACACGAAAATATAAAAATACTGTAGTAGAAAAATTAAAATTGGCAAATAGAATTTCCAAAATCATTTAGAAAATAAAGACATTTTGTGGAGTTTATTTCGTATTCCTTTACAATATGACCCGAAACTTAAATTACAAAATTTGCTCTTTAAAATAATTAAAAAGAAAATAAACAAAGGAATACTAATTAATTTGCCTTTCCAAAATTTTCATAAAAATTTGCTCTGTAATCTTTCTTATCTTATATAACATAATAAGCCTAAAAATCCCACAAAGCTTTGTTTCAAAAAACCATATTTCTAACTAGAAAGAAGTATATCTGCAGCATTTTTTGGAAGTTTTACGTTCTGAAATAATACATTGAAAAATGTAACATTTTTTTTTCTTAATTTTTATTTACTTCGTCTTTACATTTTTCAAAGTATTACTAATCGATTTTCTATTTTTTTTGTCTTCACAGAAAATTGTAAATTTTTCCACGTATTTCTTTTCGAATGCAATAGATTTATTTTTTTAGTTTTTCTTCTCATCTCTTAGTTTTAATATCTATACCTCAACGCATTTTTGTTTTTTTGTGCTTTAAATTCTTTTTCGTTTTCCAGCTTTGCTTCAAGTTTCCTTAAAGTTTTAGGTTACCACCCTTTTTGCACTTTCTCTTTCGTTGTTATAACTCTTATATCCTTTTTCTTATGCTTGCATTGTTTTTTCTACAACTTTTTTATGAATTTGTCCCTATATTTCGCTTTTTTTCCGAAACCCTTTGCTACTCTTTGTTTTCATGTTTTACTCTGCCTTTATCCTTTTATTGTTTATTTTTTTTTGGATTCTTCCAAGCTCATTCGCTGCTTCATTTCACTTTTTTTTGTATTGATTTTGCTTTCTTTCTCTGCCACGATATACCCATACATTGCCTTTGTTAAAACAATCTCTCTATCTTGTTTATAGTTGCCCATATTACATCACATTCAATATACATTCAGCTTTGTATCTTCAGCATCAGTCTCACTTTGGTTGAGATAATTTACCTGTCAAAATCCTTGCGCTTTGCAGCTCTTCAAATTGCCTACAACATTGCATATTACGCATACGCCGCGTGAGCTGATAAGCGTCAAAGCAGAAAACTGTTGCATACTTTGCGGCGTTTTGCTATTTTGCATAAACATTTATTTTATATAAAACAAAATCTCTGCGAATAGTCGCAAATCCTCAATGACATACGCGCTTATCCCGGCCGCCCTGGACAAAATGTCGCAGCAACGAAGGACAACTGCGCCAAAAGCAACTACGTCAATCCTTTAAAACTTTTATTGTGCATTCAAGCGTAAATAAAAATGCCCAAAATAAAATATATGTATAAACACATAGCAGGATATACAAATACATGTGTGCGAACAATAACACCAACCAAAAAGGATCTGCTGGGGCAGGGAATGTGAGTGTAAGTGTGGGTAGGGATACGGGTGTGGGTGTGCATACTCTGTGCTGGCAAACAAACTAATATGCTTTAATGGCTTAGACTTTCAGCACTTTGGCCTGTTAGCCTGTCTGTTTGCAAGCTACGCTCAATGCAGCAGGACAATGTGTGTGTGTGTATGTGTGTTATCCTTTTTGACTATGCGTAAACAAGTCAAATGGATAAAACGCCATGACAGACAACAAACGCCCAATGACTACGACGACGACGACGACGACGACTACGACTCCTATATCCCAATATCCTAGACGCTGTCATGCTGCATATGCTTCTGCTCATTGTTAGTGTTGCTGTTGTTATTGTTGTTGCCCTTTTGTTGTTATCCTTGTTGTTGTTGCTCAGTTGCCCTGCTTAATGCGTAAAATATTGCGATGATCAATAACAATCGCTGTACGCTCTGCTACACAGAAAGAAATTTTCTGCGTGCACAATGAATGTGCTGAACCGTATATGCAGATCCTGCGGAAGGACGAAACTTTTGAAAGAACTGGGTATAGTTTATTCTGTTACGAAAATTTTGATCAGAAAATTAAAACAATGCGTACATATTTCATAGCTTTTTTTTTGTCAAAAGGAAGACATGACTTGATGGGCTCAAATATTAAATTAAAATAAAAATATTTAAAAGGAATAATTTTGAAAATTTGCACTAATTAAGAATAAATAGTCGCAAAAGTACTTAACTTTGTGCCTTTTTAATTGTTCCTATTATAAGAATACTTGTGAAATTGGAATTTGAAGATTTTGAATTTTACAAATATTCGGAATTATTTGTAATATTTGATTCTACTGCAAGTCTTATGCATTTGCTTTTCAAATAAAAGAAAAATATATGATTTTCTGAAGTTAACCATACAATTTGGAGTTTAAATTTGAATAAACTTATTCCACTTTGAGACATCTTCTATCAAAAGCTCTTCGAAGCGGAACAGGCACACATAGTTTATAGCCGTATCCAAAGGGCGGAGTCTTTCATTAATTAAGAATTTGCTAGTTAAAAATTGCCTCTTTATTTGCTAGCTATGCCAGTGCTAGACAAGTGCAAAGTATAGAGTTTTGTTTACAAACATGATATATATATTTTGCAGAGAAGTATCATATCCAGTATAATTCCAATATATATTATATATATTGTATATTTTTCAAGACTTTTTTGATAAATATCAACTTTTGTAATTAAATTTTGCTTTTTAAATTTTCCATGCTTCCAGCAACCCATTTATTTTCATTAAAATTTAATTTGTATAATAAAGCATAATACAAATTTAATTTAAAGCAGTATTTAAATTTTTTCTTTCATATTATTCCAAACTAATTTAATACTAATTAATCAAATTTAAAACTTAAAAAAACCAACAAATTGTCTAGAAAAAGTATATGTACATTAAAGCGAGAAAAATCAACTTTTTATTGAATTAGTTTTTTGCTTCGTCAATTAAATTTATTTGCTTTGCTTGTTAATTCGGGAAGAAATTCATTTAAAATATATTACACAGTTTGCCATTGTTTCATAATATAAAATCCAAAACATCGTTATTTCAAGAGCATTTTTAATGCATCATTAGTTGCTTTATTTTGGCAGTAAATAAAATGGCTACTATAGCACTAACTTTTTTTTTATTCAAAGCAATAAATCATTTTCGATTCTATAATTTTTGTGTTTTATAAAAGAATGTAATTTACGAAATATGCCATTAAATAAATTATAAATTAAACGTAAAACATATATCATTTAATGTATTATCTATCGAAAGCGAGCAGTTCTATGCATCGCTACAGCTTCTTTCAAAACATAGTATTTATTAATTTGTTTACATTTTCAAATATCTTCTTAAAATGTATCAGTTTCCATTTGTTATCGATTCATTATTTAATATTTATTTTAATATTTATTTAATATTTATTTTTCAAAAATCAAATATTTTTGAGAAAACAACGGATGGCTTCATATTTTTGTGTTAATTTTGGCTGCTTACAGCGTCTGCGTCTTTGGCAACTTGTACAAAATTCTTAATAGAACTTTGGCATAATTGATGGATAATAATAATAGGTGAGGTCCTGCAAATTCGCTTAATGATAATAATATCTTTTTTCTCGCTGTGCATCAATTTTTGCTTTGAAAACTCAGTTTTTCGCTACCAAAGTAGCGTTTCATACAGCGACTACTCTAACTACCATATCCATATCCTTAGCTCCTCCTTACTGCCTGCCTCATTTTCCAGGCTCTCTCTTCTTATCTTGTTTGCCGTCATTATTGTTGTAATTTATTTATGCTCACAATATTTTTGCTTACGCTTTCCGTATGGCGGCCGGAGAGAACTCATTTTGTATGAATTTTTATCACATGAATGAAAGTTATGAGAAAAACACACAAAGATACAAACGCACACACAGATACACTCACACACAGATACGAACATACAGAGACACACTACACCAAACACACACACAGATACACTCCCCACACACAGATACACACACCCACACACACAGATACACTCCCCACACACAGATACACCCTCACACACGCTAAAATTAAATGTAACGCGATTTCGTTGCGTTTGATCTTTCAATTAAGTTTTATGCTTGATTTATAATTGGTTGTTTATTGTAACGCTTTTTCCGGGAAAACTATTCAAAGACCGCATATTCGTTTGATAACGAAAAAGCATTTTAAGTTAGTTATTTGTTGCCTTAACTTTAACAAACGATGTAATATTAAAGTTAAAGTTTATGAAATCTGTGCAATCGGGACACTCACTGATGGGGGGCCAGACCCACTAAGTATGTGTTGATTGCAATGTTGCTGTTAATGGCGCTGCAAACTATGCTACAAAATGCACGCAGACACATTTAACTCAAATATATGTAAATCTATAGACCCCCACCGGCACCACTCGTGATGGAGGTATTTGAGGGGCGGACCGCAGTTCAATGCAGACATGACAGCGCTTCTAGACCATTTACAATTTTTCCACAAGATAAACAGAATGGCGTCATATAGTTCTTGGCTTTGTCTCATACTCTACAGAGAGCATGTCAAATTTGTAAAGCAGATGGTTGTCTTGTTGATATGATGTCATAATACAAGTTGTCCTTACAAAAATGGTATAATTTCAGCAAAAAATGGCCCTGGCTAAAAATAACTTTAACTTTGCTCTACAGTTTTTTTTTGTCCTTAGCGTAATTATTCATTTGATGCTTTTTTGCGCTGCGTATACGTAATAAATGTTGAATTTATTGCTGCGAGGTGTTGCGGCCACTTTAACTAAACAAATTATTGTGACCGCATATTAATAGATCATTAATTATTACATATGACGTGGTGGGTGTCACTTGATTAATAACTGAGAGAAATTGCTGCTAATATAACATTCGGTAGAATAGATATTTATAGGATATGTACAAACAAAATAATGTTCATTTAATTATAATACAAGCGGAGGTGGTAAGTATCACAAAACACATCGCCTTGTAGTATATGCTATCCTAGTATCCAGTATCTAGTATCTAGATGAGAATCTGGTAGTCAGCTGAAAATCTGGTATCCAGCTCATCTGGATACAGCTATTCAGATAATAATAATATTGTATCACAAAAGAATCTGGTATTCAGATAAGACTCATGCTATCCAGGTAAGAATCTGGTATGATGAGAATCTGGTACCCATATGAAAATTTTGAATCGGGATAAGATTTGGTATCGCGATAATCTGGTATCCAGACAAAAATCTGGTGTCAAGATAAAAAGATGAGATACATGTGAGAAATTGGTTTTCAGATGAGAATCTGGAATCCGAATGAGAAACTGGTATGCAAATGCGAATCTGGTTTCGTGTAGAGCATCCACAAGCTCACTTGCACTACGCCTTCTGAGATTTTTGGGGAACGGAACCGATTACAACTAATGCGTTAAAGCCGTGCTTCATAAATGGCCAGATACGACCGAAACTGTGCTTCATAAAAGGGCAGAAGATACGTCCGACATGCATGACAAGTTGATTATGAAGCTTCATTATATTTGACTCTATATGGCTATTACATTCGAGAATCTTATGAAGTAGGAAAGTCATAACGCACCCGCTTTATTCTCCTTGATTCTTGCGACATCAAGCTATATTTACGGAGAAAAGAGAGATTTTAGGGTATCCCAGCTTAGGAGCGGTAAATGCCTCAATGATTAGAACGAATCTTTCACCAACTTATATACACGTAATGGTACTTATGATGACCAGAGAGAAGCGAAAAAATAGTCATACCATTGAAATATCAAACACAGCTCCCTCGCTTACAAAAACACTCGATTATACATTTTGTTACAAAAATAATAACCTCTTTGAAAAGTGAAGAGCGCGAAAACTCGACTACCCAGTCTCATTGGAACTACCACCAAAATAGGAACCGCTGAGTGCGCCATACAAAATTAAGCACTCCATACAATATGCATAAACAAGCTATGATACTCGGTTTGGAAAATGTGACAACTGTGAGCTGCACTATAAAAATATTATTAAGCTTCCTTCAAAATAATAGTCATATTGAAGTAAATTCTAAAAATCACATATTGCAGCAAATTTTTTCTTTAAACAAATTTTCAAGTTTACCTTCAAAGAGAACTACCAAATGCCGCACTTATCTTAAAATCCTCAAAACCTAAGAGTATATAATCTTCAATAAGATACATCGCTGCAGTGTTGACTGCGCTATCTGGATTTTTTATGCAAATACTTAAGAGCATCATTGAAGTAATGCAAGTGCATGGCTGCTATCAGCTACCTCGAGCAGTCATATAAGTCCATACTGTACCTACCCCACATACATATCTATTTATGTGTACACAGTATACTTGACGTTAAAATCCTTGTAGTCGTAATGTCTGCATAAAATTGCATTTGCTGCAAACAAATACAGCCATAGGAGCCATCAGCTATATATATATATATATATATATCTATATAGAATCATATACTATATACATGCTAAAGCTGGCTACGCCAAGTGCCTTGGGGGCCATATGTGTCGACGACAACAGCAAATATTATCTTGATAGCATTTGTAAGTGTGGAGGGAAAAAGCTACGTGGTTTGGCAGGAGTCAACCACGATGCAATGTGTATTTATGCAGAGAATTTAATGCGGTTCAATGTCTGGTAAAGACATCAAAACATGACGATATCATAGCTCAAGTCATAATCGCAAACATAATCCCAATACCAATCGCTGGCGTAATCACAATCAACAGCCAGCCAGCCAGCCAGCCAAGTCATCCATCCATGCCTGACATATATTTGTATTTTATAGAAATATTTTTATATCTATTTTTATTTTGATGCTTTTCAAATTGAAATGTGCTCACATTTTATGCAAATCGCTTTTGGGAATCTTCGCATTTATTGAAATTGTTGACTAAATGCATTTGTTGTGCTTAAACAGAAATAAAACTTTGTTGAATCGTTGCCTAAACTAGAATACAAATTTAGTTTTGTTTTTTTTTTGCTCAAGTTTTTCCTGTTGGCCTCTGGCACTTGACCTTGGCTTAAGCTGTGGGCAGTGCTGTACATTTTGTTGTTTTAGTTTTTTTTTTTTTTGAGCAGCATTTTATCATTTTGCTGTCTTATTTCAAGTACCAGCAGCAGCGTTT
This sequence comes from Chymomyza procnemis, assembly GCA_035046065.1. Lineage (NCBI taxonomy): Eukaryota > Metazoa > Arthropoda > Insecta > Diptera > Drosophilidae > Chymomyza > Chymomyza procnemis. The sequence continues at coordinate 12,218,368 of JAWNOJ010000004.1, read as the reverse complement.
GTTTTTGTTGCTGTAGCTGCTACTACCACGATGGCTGCTGCTGCTGCTGACGATTTGAAGATGCAAATGTCCATTTAACCGAGATTTATTGCCCGGACAAAAGTTATTTATTACAATTTATTTTATTTCCAACGCTATCTGCCAGTGGCCACAAGGGCACCTTTCAGCATACACCCACACAATCACACACACACACACATACACGGCGTACTTACACAGACACACACGCACACACACACGTAAACATGCAAAACATTACACAGATACACACCCATCTACTCAGTCAGTCGTCAGACATTGTACGACTATCTGTATCTGTTGCCCGCCATTGCGTCTCCAGCGCCATCTAGCGGCTGTCCCTGCTGCTGCTTAGTTGGGAGCGGTGGCGTATGCTTGATATGTGTCACATATGCAAATGGCTAACTTTTATACTCTAATCAAAAGAAGTTAAAGTGTTTTTATGCTTTGGCATAAAGTTGATGCTTTGTAGCTTTATTTAGTAGCCTTAATATTAAATTAAAATTGATTTCCATTTAAGTTTATATGTTTGATTTTATTTTGTAGCAATAAAATGCAAAGTTTTTTGAAGTTAAAAGCAATTATTTGTTAACAATAAATTTGTAAAGACGCATGATTTTGAAGAAAAAAATATGTTGAATTTATCCAACGAGAATAACCAAACAAGCTTTGACAAAATGAATAGTTAATTTTTCTAATACAAAGACGGAAAAGCGATTAAGAACCCAACATTTTAAAATTCCAGCAACATTTTATTACAATTTTTTAAAATTATAATATTATATAGCAAATTGATTAAAAATCTTCTAGAAATTAAACAGTTATAGACAATTCTACCAAGTTTTGTACAGGTACAAATCGCTGAGTAGTTTTCAAAGTTACATTTTTGACGAATAAATTCAATAATAATAATACGTAAATCAATTTCTGAATTAATTTTTGAATAAATATAGAAAAAGTTAATTAAAAATTCAACTGGAAAACGTGCTGCAAACTGCCAACAGTGTTTTTTTGTATTTTTTCAAAATAGTCAATTTAAAGCAAATTTCAAATTTTAAAAAAATTAAATAAATTAAAAATAATACTATTACTACTCAACATTGTGAAACCATTTTAATTTTTTAGTCTAAAACTCGATATTTTGCTACTAACCAATTTTCTACAAAAATATAAATAACGCATACATTTTTTTCGAAATTTTATTTTTTTTTGCACTAAGGGGCTTCGGCTGCCATTCGCTTCGCTCGCCAACCCCAACTCTTAGAACATCAAGTACGTCGTTTCTTTTTACTTTTTCAGTTCTCTCGCCCCCGCAATCGTCATAATTTGTAAATTTGTCCAAATTGAGTATTTTGAATAGTTAGAATTAAAGATTCATTTTCTACTCATCAATTTTTTAAATTTAACATCAGTATCCACCCCCCTCTGGATCCGCAACTGTTTCTCGTTACTTATTCTGCTATGTTCTAAATATTATTCCCCTTTGAATATGCTCATCGCTCCAAAGATTTTTCTAGGTAAATAGCGGCTACTTGCCTGTAGGATTCCTACAGTGTCGGAAATTATACGCTACTTGTTCGTACTGAACAGCCATACCGACTAGTTTCTAAATATAAAATACATCGCTGGATTTCGGATCGAAGTAAGAATTCTGTATCTGGAGCTTTAGTTTGTCCTGGATTACATTTTAGCATGTACATAAGCACATTTCGCACAAGACTGCAACGGCGTGAGTGGTTTCAAAAATAATGTCCTTATAATTTTTAAAAGACGTCTTATTCGGATTTTGACGGTACTATAATTGCTGTCTGAACTTGTACCCTTTTGACTTGGCTTAGCTTCTGCTCTGCTAAATTTCGACAACTGCACACAGCATAAATTTTGCTTTTAAAGAGTATTGAAACTTTACTACTTCGTAATTTTATGCTTCTCACTTCTCAACATTGTTATTGTTGCTGCAGTTTGTGCAACCCACAAGCTCATCATCATCATCATCAGCGTCAGCAGCATAATTTTTTTTGTTGCTTATATTTTGCATGAAACTGCTGAGCTGCATGGAGGCAGCTGGCATACAAAGTCGTACTAAGCACTGCCAAATAAATTTGCACAAATTATTTTGGTTCATTGGATTAAAAGCGCATATATAATATATAATATATATATAAAATGGCTAAAAATATTTCAATGCATTGACCAATGGCCTGTCTTGCTGGCCAACAACCAACGCCTGCTGCCCGCAGGGGCTCGACTGTATTTATCGATGGTCTCTCTCTCTCTATATATATTTTATACATAAATTTTATGTTGCAGGTGCAGCAGTTGGTACCAAGTAAACAGCTTAATATAAAAAATAAAAAATAAAAAATTCGGCGCTGCTTGCAAACAAATTCATAGCGATAAAAAATTGTTAACAAAAAAAAATTTATTTTTGGGTAAAAACTCATTTGGTTTACACGGACATAATGAATACCGCATAAATCCTGCCAGTGTGGGATATGGTATGTGGTTCAGCACAATATTTGGCTTGTTGTAGTTGCTGTTATTGTTGTTGTAGCTGGAACTGGCTTCGTGCTCTAGATTTCATGGCTATGATTTTGTAATAAAAATGCATTTCGACCATATAATATTGCGCGTAAAATAAATTGCATTTGGTAGGCCATATTTTTATGCAAGTTTTTTGTATATCATCTCATCTGGTAACTAGTTTTTCAGCCAGTTTGTTGTTGTTTGCATAACCCGGTAGTTTGTTTAGGTGTGGTCCTGGGACTATGACGCTCCACGGGCTGACTGACATATATAATTGGCAACAATTTTAAAGGATTTAAAGCAAATTTTTTTGCAATTTTTTTCATGAGTAGCTTAACTCGAGCATTTTAAAGCTGCCAGTTGAAAGCAGCTTTAATTGTTATTTTAAAATTTATTTTATTTATTTTTAATTGTTTATGTTTTGTGCATATTTTTTTGCTTAGTTTATTGATTTACCTTTGAGCTGTTTGTACAAGTTCTGCTTGAATTGCTGCCAGTAGCTGCAAGTAAAACAAAGTATTTTGAAAATTTTGTTAATTAAATTGCATTGAGAGGAAAATTGATTTTAAATCTGCTTAAAATTGCAAAGACAGTTTATTTATTTTATAGTGTATACAATATGTGTGTATATGTGTGCGCTTAATTTAATTTAAAATTTTATGCTGTTTAAAATTATTTGACTTATTATATTTCTTTGCAGTTATGTCAATGAGCCAGTATAGCGATGTCAAAGTAAATTACTTAAGCTGTTAATTGATGAAATGTAAGTTTATCTTTGAAAGTTTTTCACTTAAAAACAAATACTTATGCTGCATGACACATTGGAATTAAGCTGCCAAAAGTGTATTTGCGAAAGCTACAATTTTGTGTTTAAAAATTTATGAAAATTCAATTAATATTAAGCTATGCGTAAGATATCATCTGAAAAACGTAAACTTCTTGATGATTTAAAATATTTTGAATTAAGTTTACGTATCAAAAAGTATTGCAAAATTAGCATGACGAAACAATTTTCAATTTGTATAAGAAAAATTGGTAAACCAAAAAGATTACCCACTTTTAGACAAACTAGAATCATTTTCAAAGTAATAAGACAGATTGTGGAGCAATTTAATATAGTTTTTTCAAAATATTTTATCAATTTAAGCAAGGATAAGCTGAAAATAAAAAGAAATATAAGTAATTTGATGCTAAAGTCAAAAAACTTGAAAATAATTGATGCAAAAATCAACATATTTGCTGATCTTTCACAACCTGAAATTAACCTTCTGAAAGGATAAACTATAGTTTTTTAAACTACAAATCATAACTTGTATAAACTATTTTTGGCTTACAACTATTGCTTGTCTAGGCTGCCCTAGCAAAGATTCCTTAGATTTATGACCTTTTGCAAAAGAATAAAAGTTGTTCTTGTCGTACCCAAGACTTGGTAATAGTTCCAGTGATTTTTCGTCTTTCGTAAAGGTAAAAAAAATATTACGAGAAAATTCGTTATAGCATGCCAGCCCAGGTGCCGTGCATCCCAGTTTTTAGACAGCATACACTTTGTCTTGCACTCATTAATCGCCAAACATTGATGTGGATATCATCGGCGTATGCTCGCAGCTGGGCACTTTTGTAGAAAAAATTGACAGTATAATGTACAACAGCTTTTCGTAGTACCCCTTTCATTATGAAATTGAAGAGGTTGCACGTTAGAGGATTAGCCTTTACCAACACACTTTCATTCATAAATTTTGCAGCTGGCTGGGCTCTCCAATCACCCATTTCTCTATGGAAGTTACCAAACATTCAATCAATTAAAATATAAGTACTTCGTTAGTCTCACAGCAGCATTGCTGTTTCTACAATTTTGCTCTCAAAATCAAATGCAAAGTTCGGAAATGAAATTCTGTTGCATCAGAATGACTGGGATAATGACACTAACTGCTTCACAACTTGTTCAATCAAAATAATAATTTATACTTCAATCTTTCAGAAACACTCACACACACACACACACACACGATGCTATGAATTGCAGCAGTATGTGTGATTTTAACAAGTCTCTTTGTTTTGGCAATCAAACCAAATGCAAATTATGCTCAATATTGCTCTCATTTACTCACTTACTCACTCACTCAGTCACTCATTGGTTTGCTGTCAATCTGTCATACTCGCTTACACACTCTCACACACTCAATCGTGCCATATTTCATTTCAATAAACAATAAACAATTTGCTGCACCAATAACAGGTCATTAATAACAAAAATGCTTGACTGCCCAATGCCAGGACATACGCAAACACACACACCCTGACACTTACACACACACACACACACACACACCGAAGGACTGACGTATTTACACACATGTCCTTTACAGTCAGTCAGTCCACTCAATAAAAATGCTAAGCAAAGGCAGCAGTCTAGAAACAATTGATTATTTTGTGTCATAAACACGGCTCGTATGCCGCTTGCATTGAACTTATATTGAGGTTAGAATTCCCCATCGTCTCTCGTCCACAACAGCTCTGCGTCCTTTAAGAAGAAAAAAAATAAACCATTCCCATCAACATTTTCGGACCAAACAAAACAACTGTCAAATGCAGATTGTCAAAAACAAATTTAAATGTTAATGAAATGAATGGAAGAAGGAAAAATATATATATATAAGTGCGACGGGAATGAAAAAAAAGTTAGATAGAAAGTAAATCATGGAAATTTGTGAGCGTTGAATACTCTTTCTGTGAGAATGTAAGACTGATTACGAATGCAATAAACATTCATTAATAAGCTTTAAGGATGCATATGCTAAATTTGACTTACTTTTAAACTTTGTAGTATTAAATATATTAACATTAAGTTAATCCAGAAACAAAAAGCAAATGCATCTAATGTTCTAAGTCGCTTTAACTCCAGAGTATCGGTCTCTCGCAGTAAATCTTGATTGTAGTCCTAAGTAGATCAAGATATTGTTTTCCCTCGTTTTTTTATGTTTAGTCAATCAAAGTAGAGTGATCCCTTCGGCGCTGGCAATATGATGATCTCATTTATGATTCATATCGGGAGCGCAATCTGCAAAGCCTAAGATTGTAATTTCGGTGTGATAGTTATTCATCCTTTCGCTTTGCCCTTGAGTGTTATTATTTGACTTCTTTAAAAGAAGACCCGAATCAGTGACCAACATAAATACCTCGCATCCGTTGAAAAAGCCAGTAGTAGGAAGTAAAAGAATCTAAAGTCTATTTTTTGGCCCTTACCTGTGATATTCTTCGAACTTTATTGGACAGATAAGAGAGGCCTCACCTCATAGACCTCATAATGTTTGCGTCTTACCCGTTCTATGCTTTGGAATTTATTAGAATTAAATGGAAATTCTTATCCGATAATTTTTTACCCATACTCGTTGTATGCTTTGGACTTCGTTAAACTGAAATGGGACCAGATAATTTTTGACCTTAAGCGCTGTATTCTACAGACTTAGCTAGACTGATAAGGGCGTTCGAAACATATAACTTTTGACCTTTACAATCATATGGGTCCGAGCATCTTTAAATATCACCTTGTCATGCCTATCGCTTGATTGTGGCCGCTTTTCACTAAGTGCATAGTTTCAACATATAGTTGGATAACGTTTGTCATTAATGGATTTTCCTAGTTTGGGTAGCTCATTGTCAATATCAATCACCAGGTCTCACCACATAAAGAGCATGAACTGTGAATGATTCGCTTTGGCGTCGCTGTAGAAGTTGTTAAAAGATGTTCACCAGGCTCAGCATAGTATTGTTTCTATCTCTAATCACAATCCAGTTTGAAAATCGCTTTTTTTCATGTCTTTTAAGACGCAGTTCCAAAGTGACAAACTGCCTTTCGACATTACTTCACCCAACCTTGATCTTGAATGAATGCCAACGGAAATTTTTTGCTTTGTCATACCTTTCGAATCTGAGAGTTCAGTTTGCATTTGGCGTGGATCTTGATTTAACAAAGCAACCAATCTCTCACTTCCAAAACTTTTTGGATTGAACAGTATGCGCTGTGTCTTCAAAACGTAAATGATTTCAATGTGCTTCAGCTGCATTTTTCTTACTTTGAAAACGGAAATTCAGAATTATTATGAATCCTACCATCTCTTGTATTTATGCAATCGAACAATTATTCTGAAAATTATTTACGAACTACCAAAAGTACAGTTTTCTAGATTTAGAAAAAAATGTTCACTACTATGCAGCCGTCCTATATCTCTCCAACTGTTTAGACAATATATAAATCATATATGGGAAAAATGTTCGATTTGAAATCACAAAAAAAACTTGTTTTGCTTCAACTGCAATGATGAAAAGAAACAATATTCAGTCTAAAATACAAAGTATATTTTACGTAAATTATTTTGATAGTTAAAAATACTGGTTTAACTGCTGGCGCCATCTACCGTGTAAGAATAGTGTGCAGTCCTGCTTAAACTATTCGCTGAAATGCCTAACATTTATGAAAGACTGTAATATGTGGCTTTACTCTTCAAAATGACGATTAATAGAGATGCGAATTCTACACGCCCGATAGACTTACAGAAACGTCGAAGGTACTATGATTATAACAATAAATTGAAAATTTTTCCTATTCGAACTCGTAAACATAATTATGAAAGGAAAGTATTTTGGTTTATTATTTGATTCTCTTAGTTGTGGACAAAATTTTCCTACTTTAAGGCAAACTCTACAAAGTTTATGGTTTCCAATTAATATTTTTAGATATTTTAGATAAGAATTGGTTTTTGAGAAGAAAACACGATTTTATATTTCCACAAATGTCTTTGGCATAGTTCGATGTTAAAATTTAAAGCAACTTTAGAAAATGAAACAAAAAACTTGAGTTACTGCTACTGCTTACTGCCCCCAACATATAAATGCGTTACAAGCACTACCTGAAATTGCCATAATTTGCAACAAAATGTAGTGTATCCAAAAGGACATATATATATATACCAACGGGAAAAGGATGTCGGGAGCAATTTCGCATGCATGCACATAAAAATGGAAATGAGTTTGATATGCGAAAAATGCTCTGGGATGCAGGTGCTTATTGTGAGGTTTGAGGTGTGGGGCCAGAGAGTAGGGTTGCCAGACAAACCCAACGCTGGTGCGTCAATGTAAATGTAATTGACAGTTCAAGTGACAGCAGCCGACGGCAATGTCGACAGCGACGCCAGCAGCGCTGTCGCAACCAAAAGGGTTTCCTGTCCTGTTTGCCTTCCATTCACAAGGCGTCAATAAAAATGTGCACGGCATTTTTTTCGTGGTTTATTTTTTTAATTTTATTTTTTTGAAGAGCTTTCAAAATTCATTGTTCAAATTATTGCAGAAACAACAGCAATAATAAAAGCGGATACGATGACAACAACAACAACAACTACAACTCCAACAGCAACAACAACAACCACAAGCAGAGTCCGACAAAAGCAACAACAATGGCACAACATTTTTAATTAAAAAATGAACAATTTTTTTTTGTTGTGCCTCTTTTGCAGTTTGTTACATACTTTGCTGCTTTGCTTTTTATTTTATTTTATATTTTTTATTTTTCGTTTGTTGCTTTTATCATATTCGTCGTCGTTGTAGCATGCATTAAAATTAATGTCATTTTTCAACAGTTTTTCAATGTGGCTCAAAAACTGCGCAATGGTTTTCTCATCATTTTTTTTGCTCTTCAAATTTTTGTTATATTTTTTATTTTTTTATTATTGTTCTTTGTGCTTTTCATTTTTTTATACCCTTTACTTGAGCAGTACATGGGCTGGAGTGGTATGTTTATTTTGACAGAAGCAAAATTGCATTTATATCTTAAACACGCTGGCGCCATCTGGTGTTCACTGCAGCTAGCAAAACATATTGACTAGCGAATTTTGTGGGAACTAGAATTCGTTGTTAAATCCGTTAAGCAATCTTATGACATCGCCGACAAATTTTTCTTCACGGTAGATGGCGCCAGTACTAAAAGCAGCCTAACTGGCATTTGGCTGTTAAAATAATTTATTCAAAATATACATATTATTTAGGGCACTTTTGAGCACTGCAACTTAATTACAATATATAGTTTGTTATATATTTTAAACAATTGTTTTACTAAAAATTACTATCGAAAGTTTAATTTGCATTCAGAAATTTGAATCGAAGTAAGTTGCACAGAAATATGGCGCCATCTGCAGGCTACATTAAGTTAAGTTTCTCGCCAGATGTCGCCAGCTGTCTAAGCAGCTTAGCAGGGATTTAGCTTTCAAAATAATTTTGAAATAAATTGTGTTTTCATAACAATTTGACGAGAATCATTTGTCTAAGTCGATTCAACTGACCATCCCAGGAAAACATCCACGCAGACCTGAGTAAGCCTAAAAACATAGTTTTTCGAAGAACCAATCTTCCCAATTATCTGAAAACGATGTGTCTTGCGTTTAACAGAATCCTTTGGATAGTTGGGCAACAATTTCTCGAAGCGCGTGCATGACCAAATAGCCGTCATCAAAGGTCTTGACAATGATTTCTTAGCGGCCAGCGTAATGCTCACTAAGGGCTACATTTGCTCTTATCTTGAAGGAGGTCTGTTCGCCGACAGGAAAAAATAGACATATTTTGCTTAAAGCCTTTTCAAAATAACATGAAGATTCGCTGCTGTTATTTGTGGCGCCATCTGACGCTAATAAAAAACAGCTCCCATTTACCTTTAAACGCTGCCTTATTTTAACACCATTCGCTAGATGTCGCCAGCAGTAAAAACAGCTAAGCGCACATTTTGCTGTCAAAAAAATTTGCTAAAAGATAATTTTTTGCCTAAATGGCTGTGAAAACTCTATGGTTTTAAAGTCGTCTAATATTACCATTTTGTGGAAAAAAGCTTAGAGGGTATTTGTTTGTCGACCAATTCCTCGGCCGCACTCCTTTTTTTCATCCTACTGTTATATGTATTTTCACATGGCTGCGCTGTTGCAGAATTGTGAAAAATTTTCGTATTTTTTTGCGGTTGATTCGTTGTCACCGTTGAGTGAGTGTGCACCACACGGGTACCGGGACAACACTAGCATCGACGACAACAATGGAGCCCACGCGATATATTGCCATAAAAGGGCTAAGCTTGTAACTGCTGTATAGGTATATCATCTGTATAGCTGTATTTGTGACAAAACCCATAATTGAGATATACCAGCTAACCAACCACAAGAGGACGAACGCCACACAAAAGAACTTCAAAAAAATATTTTCCCCAAATAAAAACAATCCATTTCAAATATTTTCCATTGTGACTCTCAAATGTGCCTTATATTTATTTTCTTTCCGATGTATTTGCTGTACTCACACGAATTTTAAAAAATTCGTTGAGTTGCTTGGGCTATTATTGTACGTACATCGAAAGGCGTTGGTGGTGGTATGCTTTGTTTTTAAAAGGTTTCAAACAAGAACGTACTGAAATCGGTAGATTCATAATTTTGGTCACCCAATGCCTTAAGCTTCCAAAGCTGCGCATGACGCTCGGTTTGAGCAACGAATGAAACCATGTTTTTTTTTAACCAGTCTAGGAATCTGAAAATATTTAAAGTTAAATATGAAGAAATAAAATCAAAAATAAAAAAAAAAACTTTTGCTTACATCATTTTGCAAGACTTAAAAAAATGTTAAAATTAAATAAATTTTTATGATTTAAAAATAACAAACGATGTTACGAGGCCGAAACTGCTTGGCAAAGTGACTAGAACAATACAATTTTCGTAGCTCAAGACTCTGAAGTCGAAAGCTAAGCCTACTTTTGTTTGAAATTTTTGTTATAAATAGTTAAGGCTAAGTGGTTAAGGTTAGAAGTGGGAAAAAAAGAACCTTGAGGCTGTACTTGCTTTTTCAAAAAGTGGGTTTGTTCTATAAATTAAAAAATTGGAAATTCTTTTTAAGTAATTTTTCGACTTCAACAAAGTTGACGAAGCGCTGCTCGGTAAGTGAGTATGCCAATAATGCAAAAAGCTGATAATATGACGGGGCGTAGTATTAATTCTTTGCACCGTGTCTTTCATCGATTTAGCTGTACAAGCCGGCGCATTGTCATTTTGTAAGAAAACTTGGGCATATCTTTGGGTTCTATCAACGCATTATTATTATTTCCATGGATAGTTTGTTGTCGGTAGCATTTCTTGTTAACCGTTTTACCAGGTTTTAAGAACTCTTAGTACAATACACCAGACTAGTCCAGCCACACGAGGCCAAAGCTATGATTTTTTTTGTTTCGGGTTCTCGAAATATATTCATTTTCATTCCCCGTGATAATGTGATGCAGCGAAGATTTTCGCAAAAATCGTTGATGCTGTTTCAGTTTTTCGATTTTCCATTTGCTTAGCATTTAGTTGGTGTGGTACCCATTTCCCTAGTTTTTGGAGCTTACCCATGGCTTTTAAACGTTTAGGAATTGCTACTGGGATCACATTGAGTGTTTGCGTCAATTGTTGTTGCGATTGTTGTTGAACTTTTTCGCCGCACCAGAATGTTCATGGTCTGCCAAAGGAAAATTTTCACTATTGAATTGACGCAAACCATGTCCCACATGTTCTAATCACTGGGGTATGTTCCCCATACGTTTCTACCAGCAAACGATGAGCTTCAGCTACTTATTTTGTTGGTAAAATAAGAAGAGCAACGAATGCCGCAAATGCAATTTACTAGGAAGAAAACGTGACATCGATGGTAAACAACAACGATGTTATTATTTTGACGAAATGTGACTGGCGCCATCTATCATTCAAACCGCCAAACTTCAACTGACACTCTTGGTATTCTCGCTTTTATCAATAAAAAAAATAACTTTAAATAGTTTTAGATAGTTACTGCTGCAATTTACTTAAAATTTGCAGCAACTGGAAATGAGTTTTAATATGTAACGCAATTTCCTTGGTTGCCTTGAAGGCATTATCTTCCAAAGTTTTACAAACACTCAAAGTTTTTCCAGCGTAATTAAAGCTGCTGCGCCATTTTCCTAAATAAATTTTTGCTGCAACAACTTGTATTAAAGCTTGTTCCTTAATTGCAGCAATTTCCTTGTATAACTTTTTCAAACTTGTTTACCTATAAAATACCTGAAACAAACCGGTAACAACCCAAAGCAACTCAAAGTAATTCCAATACAACAAACTCATATTTGTAGCTGCTGCACTCAGTCAAATCAATTGGCTGCTAATAAAAACAAATACACGCACGAAATGAATACACCCAAAGAGCACACTCACACACGCCAGGACCTAACATAAATCGCAGGATTTGCGCCTTGTGCGTGGCACTTTTTATTTTATGTTTATTACAAAAAATTTCCTCTTGATGCGTCATAAAAAAAAGTAAGCAACCAAATAAAAACAGCAACAGCTAAATGGTCTTGCAATTGTGGTTGAAACAGGACGTAGCGGCAGAACGTTACAGCCTGCAGTCCTTAGGGATATATATATACCGCTTTCGGCAGTAGTTTCTCCAGCTGTACCTTACATTTGTCTGTCTGAGCCAATATTCAAAACATTTTCCTTGCTGCGTTCTGACTAAAAGTAGATTTTCGCTTTGCTGGTCAGCTGTGCGGCCATTTTGTTACTTTCACTTGGCCGCCATTTTGTTGAGTGCAAATCTAAGTGTTGCCGTGTTCATAGTTATGTCGAGCATTTGCTTTTTTTACGCTCAACAGACAGTGTCCCCCCCTACACACACACATACGCCGTCCCCACACAGCACTCCACTACAATATTCATTCTGTTTTTTATTTTATTTTATGTTTATAAGTTATGAAAGTTTTTGGAAAACTCATTGCAATTTTCAGCAGGAAAACCTCATAAATGTGTGGCCCACATAAAATGTGCATTAGTTTTGAGGTTGAGTGCTAAATTTTAAATTGAAAGTGAAAAGCCGTGAAAGCTCAGCTGGTACTAACGAACTGTTTGATACACTTTTGTGAGCTGTTTGAGATATTTATAAAAAAAATTGTTTGATACACTTTTGGAAGCTATTTGACATAATATTTAGAAAATTCTACTGCAAATATGAAACTTACAGCTGCAGTTATATTATTTTGTTGCAGTTGTCTCTTAAGATTGTAATTTATGCATAAAGTCACTTAGATTCGGCTTGCTTGAACACATATTGCCGAAAACACAGATGCTGTAGAGCAGTCAAACGGCCAGACTCTGAGATTGGCTAAATCTACCGAATCAAGTAGCTCAGATTCGAATTGCTCAACAGATATTGCCAAACATACTGAATAGTGAACTGGCCTAGCTCTGAGTTTGGCAAAATCTACCAAATCTTGTTCTTTACATTCGACTTGCTCAGCAGATATTGCCCAAAACAAAGTTGCTATAGAGCAATGAATTGGATTTGTCCCAAAGACATATCCTCAAATGCAAGGTAATTTTTTTTATAAAATTTCACGCCAAAGAAAGCGTGTTTTTTTTTAGAGGTAGAGAACTTTAAATTGCAATAAAACAACGATGGATTATTCAATTGACATGAATTTTAGTTATCCGAAAGATAATCTTCTGAAATTACATTTGAAATATGATTTCTGGTATATGATCGCCCCGGCTGACTTGGATGTAATCCCATCTAGACGTACACTTTCCTTCTAGTCGGTTGCCATAATAATGCCAACTTAAGGTTTCATACTTCGTAAAAAAACACCCTTTATTAATGTAAATATGTTTGTCGCAAAGACGTATTCTTCTATATTAAAGTATATAAGGTTACATTATTACGTTATGAAATTTTTTAATAATTTAATAAAATTTTTGTAACTAGGCGCATTTATTCCAAATGTATCTTCACCATTAGTTGATTGAAAATGTCAACAAATAAAAACTCTAACGTTTTTCTCAAAAATAATTTTTGATATTTTTTGAATTCAGTTTATTATGTGTTTCTTAATACGATTTGCATAAAAATTAAGAATTCAGTGTTTAATTTGTTTTTATTAATATTTCCATCAAGCATATGCTTAATGTTCAAAGGCCAACAATGTTCATCCTTTCGACGCATCGTTAAGTTTTTCACATTAAACAAAAAGTATTTTATATTTGCATAAAATTGACGGAAAATAAATTGCAAAATCTGTTAAAGGGAATTGCAAATACCTTAATGTCTGCGTAGTTGTAGTAGCAGTTGGGCAAACATACCTGAAATTAAAAGAAAAAAGTTGGAATAAGATAAGATTGAACAGGAATCTAGAAAGTTCAATGTTGTTACAAATATTTAAAGAAAAAGAGTTCCGATTTCACAATATTAACTTAATTTTAAGCTAAACAGTAGTTTGAGAAAAATATTTGCATAACATTTCAGTTACCAAGTAAAGTAGTTGTCAGGTAATGAATAGACCAATTGGAGTAGGACCTATCTTCACTTTGAGTACCAAACTGGAGAAGGCGCGCACAATGCAGGGGAGCCTGGCGAGAGCTAATAAGGTCGATTGTAAACCTTGATGTTGGGATGGCCAAGTAGTTTAAAAATAAATTAGGAGCTTAGGTTTATTATCAGAAACCGGCCATAAACTGTAGATTCTCATTCTCTTTGAATAGCTAGTATTCTACGCCTTTCGAATGATGACAGCATGGTCAAGGGGGATAAATCTAAATATATTGAGGTAAGCATTTGATTAAGTTTTCTTTCGAAGTTCTGAGTCAGTCAGGGAAAGCCGAAATGCTAGTGTTTTTCTTAGATAACTTGGAAAATCGTTGAACAAGTACCAAGTATTGAAACCACTCAACATTGTTGGTTTACTGGAAGCTACTTATGGGTGAGCTAAGCCGGAATTTAATGTAACTCAGAAACCTCGCCCAGACTCTTCAGCTTCAGCTTATTGGTTTTTCATGCTTAATGTGATCTTCCTAAACAAATGTAAATATGGATCTTTCAGTTTTGCTAGAATTTCACGTTAGAGCGCAAGGCTCTTATCTTTCGAAAATAATATAAGATTCTGAATGACTGTTTATTTTTAATGATGATTGATTATTTTTCTTTATTTTTAATTCTAATTTTATATAAAAAATGCTATAGATTTTTTTCTTAAAAAAATTTCCAATCTCTTAGTTCTATTTAACAAAAGCTCTGCTTCCTCTAGTTGTCACATAGACTCTCAAATGCCACATACTCGGTTACTACTCATAAGTGTATTTAGAGCATAACCTAAAAAGCCCTAAAGCCTAATATTCGACAAGCCTCATTGAGATGTTCTATGAGTTAGAACTTTATTTTTTTCGGGGAGCGGGCAAGCACCTATATATATTTAGTACATAATATAAAAGCCACAAGGCAGGCAATTACCAGAGAGAGAGAGAGAGAGAGAGAGAGGTGAGAGACACAGACACAGTGTGAGGAGACCATTGAAATTTCACACAACTTGGCTCAATTACCAGAGTTAACTTCAGGTAATGATGGCCCACAATCATTTATTCATTGCACATTATGAAACATTGAGAACTGCTTGCCAATGCAAATGAGTTAAACGTGGATAAAATAAAACTGAAGACCAGGACTTCAAGTAAAGGACGAAAAAAAAGGAAAAGAAAATGGCAGCCGTTTTTATTATTTTTGCAATTAAATTTTATTTGTAAGGACACTCACACACACAAACAAAAACCGAGACAGGATAGCCAGAAATTGATGGCGTATGAATGAATGAAAAGGCGGAAATACGGAAACAGCAACAACAAGAGCCAGGCAGAAGAAATAAGCAGAAGCATTGAAAGAAACGCAGCGCAGGCGAAAAAGAAAAACACAAACAATAATGGCGTTGATTTTATTTCATTTCTCAATGGTCGCTTTACAACACTGCACAGTGGCAGCAGTGTTGAGCAGGCGTTGGTAAAAATATGTCTATGCAAGTTAAGGGGTCTGCAAAGTAACTATGGCTATGGAAGAGCTTGTCTGCGTAATCGCAGACATAAATGGATGTGCTAGTATCTAGAGTATCAATAGCAGTTCAAGAGGTTTGCTTTTTTCTAATAAATTGTTGTAATATTGCTGAGATAGTTATGCCGAGGTCTCAAGGGTATAATATACATATGAGATATAGGAAAATGTTTTCGAAGTTGACGTTTACCTCTAAGCTAGTATGAAAAAATACTGTGTATGAAATATATGTATGAAAATACTATGTGTTAGATAAAAAGTGGAAAAAAAAAAATCTTCGGAGTGCTGTATTATTGTTTAATAATAAATGCAGAAAATTTTGCAAAAATGCTGGTAATTTATTATTTTTTAAAGATGCTTACTTGTAATATGAATAAATATCAAAGCAATATGCTCATAATCTTAAGATACTTCTGAAATAAATATCAATCTAGTATTATGCTAATCTCTGTTCAAAGATCCGCATTTCAGATACTTAAGTTCAAATCAAGTTTTTAAAACATTCTTAACAATAGTTTCCTGCAAAATCTATTGAATTATTGCAATCACTTTGATATTGAACTGAACCAAAAATCAATAGAGACGATTCCAGATTTTAAGCAATTCCTAGACAGGCTCATTACTAAAATCGATAGATCTATAACTATAATATAGTGAAATTATACGTATATATTTTCTTGTGCATTTCCTAGCCTGCTGATTTCCAACTTTGGAAGAAGCAAAAACTGTATTTTTTTTCATAAAAATAACGGGAAATTCGAAGAGAAGTATCTGTTTTTTTTTTTGTTAAGGTGACGAAGTATGTTCAAAGAGAAGTTTTCTCTTAGAGTGAAAAACTGACAAGAGTGCCAACTCATACAATAGTAACCAAAGCATTTCGAAAAGGATATGCTTTGTTCAAGCTAAAAACTAGGGAAATTCGATGGGAAGTTTTTTCTTAAAGTAAAATTGTGGCTTTCTCAAGAGTGCCAACTAGAGCAATTCGACGTGAATTGTCTGTTTTGTTCAAAATAATAGCTTGTAAAATTGTCTTGTCTTAGAGCCAAAATGTGGCTTGCTTTAAAGTGTCAATCCTTGAAATAAAAGCTTGGGAAATACTAAGTAAAGTATCTGTTTTGCTCAAAATCAGAAATTTGAAGAGATAATTTGTGGTAGAGTACAAATGTAACTTCCACAAAAGTGCTCACTCTTCAAATTATAATTAGGAAAACTCAAGGCAATGTATCTTTGTGTTCAATATCAGAACTAGGGAAATTTGAAGATAAGTTTTGTCTTGAAGTTAGAAGAAAATGCAGTGTCCACTCTTCCATTGCTCATCTTCATTTTAATCAATTTTACGTCAATTTTCGACAATATTTTTAAGCACTGTGCACTCGAGCTCTCAGCTGCTCTCTGACTTACTGCTACTTATTTTTCGCTCTCTCCGTTTTACTTTTAATATTTTGTAATTTGCGTTTGCTTTGCATTGTCTTTATTTGTTTGCTTGTTTTTCGCCTTTTTCTTCCTTCATTTCATCGTTTCTTGTTTTTGTTGTTGCTGCTGGGCATTAACACGTTAAAATTTTCGTAGTCTACTTTTTGGGGTCCTGCTTTTTACCACATCCTGTCCGCTGCTGCTCTTGCCTCGGTGCTTAAGTGAGCCATAGCAACAAAAATCAACGCTCATTGTCATCACTGTTATCCTTGTTCCTTGGCCTGCTGCTTGTTACTTGTGTCCTTTCTCGCTGTTGACTTGATTGTTTGCTTGACAATTTGCAGCAAAAAAATGAAAAGCATTATCATTTTCACTGTCGACTTCTAGCAACTCTAATGAATTGGAAGCGTTGGACAAGTTAAAATGCTGCCAAAACGAATGCAAACAGCAAAAAGAAAACAAAAAACAGAAAAAAGGAAATAAAAGAATCAAACTTAAAATTGAACAATTTTTATCTCGGATGACCACAAAAGTAATTTACAAAGTGCAGTCAAATTCTTTGCATTTTTTCCGCACGAAAACTTTTCGCTTTTCATGTGCTTAAATATTTTATTAGTTTTCGAACAAACACTATGCCAACTTTTGTATATTTTACTATGTTTTTCAGTTGTTGAATATTTAAACAATCTAGCAAGAGTTATTTGGGATTAGCTCGTTTTTCTATTTTTGTTGTTTTTGCCTATGTAAATTAAAAATTGTATCTGTTTTAGATTTAACTAAAATTTTTTGTGATTTTTTTTTTTGGAACCAGCTTTGTTATTTGCATATTTTTGTATAAATCTATATGGGTATATTTTTTATTTAAACAAAAACTACAACCATGTTTATTTGCAAAGCATATAAAAATTCAATTTATTACAAATCGTACAACTGTGAAAAATATTTGAATTATTAAAAATTATAATTAAAGTAAAAAGTATTTCCAGCTTAGATGCAACCAGTACATAGCGATTTATTGTTCATTTTTTTTTAATTTAACTTTTATATTTTTCAATCAAATGTGGCACTCAAGTTCTATAAAGTTGTTAAGCACTTTACCACATTTCATCTAATAATTTAGTTTTCCAATGGGTGTTTCTAGAGATAAGTGATGATCGATATTTATTGCTAGCAATCGATTGACAATAATCGTAGACTACATCGGTGATTATCATAAAATCCATTGTTGGGTAAAAATGTCAGTTTTTGAAACGAATTCGCAATATTTTCGGAAAGAATTGTTCTTCTTTCACAATTCAAAGAAGTGTGGGTGAAGTTAATCGATTGCTTGACGGTGTGGCTGCTCTTAATGAAAGCACATGTGTTGCTTGCAATGCTTTAGAAATAGCGATTTCGACATTGGAGACCGATATGGTGGTAGAAATAAATACATTTTCGAAGATTTCGAATTGGATTGAAAAGCATTGGTCAAGACGAATTCTAAAAACAAGAAGATTTTGCAGATTCCTTGCAGGTAACTTATCAAGTCGTGTCAAAATGCTTGAAAGCCATAAGAACGCCTCAGATGCAAGGACACTCGATTTGGTATGACTTGAAGTCGAGAGACAAAGAAATGCGATTCTGTGCTTGCGAACAGCTTCGTCAAAGCCAAAATTATGAGAGATTTCCTCATTGCATCCTACGACGAAAAATAGTACCCACAGGGGAATCTGAAGCGCATAAAGTCTTAGTGAAAAAACTCACGTGCCTTCATGCCAAAGTCTAATAAATGTGCCACAAAAAGCCTCAAAATTACAAACTTGACAATTGATAATCGGTTGCCAACCCCTACCATGACAACATAACTATTCACAACGAGCTGGGTGTGGCCCGGTGTCCAAGGAATTATATGGGATGCCAGCACTAGATACACCCAGAATCTGTACAACTAGCTTAATCTATTGGCAGGTAATCTGACAGCAGGTAACCTAGTAGAGCACCTCCATTAACTTACCATGTATTAGGGAGGTGTCCCAATCATTACTAAAAAATACACTATAATAGGAAGCGGAAATTTTTGGGTAAACCACAGTCACTACATTCACAACTCATGGTTTGATGTATAGGTGAGCAGATTTTTTTGTCGCAGAAACTGCATATCTTAAAAGCGACTCTCCTCCACGTATTATCTTCTCCGATATCGTTGCATACCATTTAAACAACAGGCACTTTCGTCTATTGGATTCATATCCAATGATTGAATTGATATGCGGAACACCAAACAACAAACAAATTTTACATTGCGTAATCTGCATGCTGCCATAAAGTACTGTACAGCGTCCAAAATTTCGAACAGTATTTGCCATACTATTTTCTAACAATAAAACAAAATAAAAATGCATTCCATTAAAATTAAAAGTTATTAAAACCATGATTTTGAAGCAAATTTAGGTATTTGTTTGCCTTTAAGTATATTGTCACTTTAATCGTTTGTGAATTATAAGCAATTGCTTGTAAAAAGTGTATTATTTGTATATGCAATAAAATTGATTTGGCTACTGACATTTAAATCAATTTAAGTAATTATTATAATAACGATTAATTTCGAATAGTTCTACTTCATAGTAAACTAACCTTAAGTCTCTTTACATTTTATTTTTAATTTGCGTTTTTACCTTCTTTTTTTCGTAAATTGTTAATAAGCATTTTGCAGTAAAAATGGCGCTTAACATTTATTGTTATTTATTTTTAGCAGCAGTGTAAAATATTTTCTTCTGTTATTATTATTGTTGGTTTTGTGCATTTATATATTTACTTATTCTTTTTTTTATTTACTTTTGCCATATTTTTACTCAAGTGAAAATAAAATGCTGGTTATAAAATTTTACGACGATTGAAACATTCAGGAAGCATATTTCCTTTATGGCTTTATTTTATTTAGCTACTTGCTCCCTTTTTTTTGGACGTAAAGTCGTATCTGTTGTTGGTTGGTTGGTGGTTGGTTGTCTCAGAAGCTGCCAAGTAAAAGAAGCTGCCAACTTGCCAGAAACTTTCGCGCACACACAGATACACACACACATACATACAGTGCATTTGGGCTGCATTTCCGCATTGTGCGGCAAGCACATTATTCATTGTGTGTGTGTGTATGTGTAGAGGAGTGCATATGGCGAGCATTTGCTTCTGGTTGGAACTGGTGTTACTCTGGCACTATCAACCTGGTACTTGCTCAGCGACTGCCACTTGAGCGTGCAACAGCAGATAATAATTCTTACATGTCGCATTCAATGATGATTCTCCAGCGCTTACTCGCTGCCTTCTTTTAGTTTGGTTTCACTTGGTTGTTTCTTGATACTCTACATGCTGCATTTAGGGTATATGGGTTTTGATAGGAACGTTAGAGAAAAAGAAAACAAAACAAAAGTCTGTCTTGATGAAATGCTGTGCGGAGTGTCTCATTTGGTTGCATCTAAAGAGTATTTCTCAGTAAAAAATTAAAAAATAATAAAAATAATAAACGTGGCAGAGGCGACAAACACCACCTCGGACAATCAGGCGAAATAGCCCATTGTGCCATACCGGAAAGGCTTTAGGTTAGGGAGACTTTTTTTTATTTATAATATATCACACAAGCTCTTCAAAAAATGTTCAGTGTAGCCTAATTTTCTAATTAGTCTCTAATTGAATATTATGAGAAATATAATAAGCTGCCGTGTCACTGCAACCGTATTTTACTGACGCCACCTACACTTTCTTTCTACCTCAAGTACGACTCTGGCCCTTGAAGAAATGCTCTGTAAGGCATTGTTACCTAGCAATAAAATAATCTGACTAAAATATGTAAATGCTTTACATGCTACAGACACCGAACTTTTGCTGGCGCCATCTACAAATTTATTTTATTCTCTTATACAAATAGAAATTTACTCAATTTTTGCAAAAAAAATACACTGTTGAAAAATACTTTCAAATAACTTTAAGCTCCAAAGCATTTGGCCCATGAAAACCTTAGCCATCATAAGAACTCATGTTCGTTTTTATTAAATTTTCATTTTTCAAGCTTAGAATGTCAACAGCCAATAAACAATTTTTTTTCTATTTTTTTTTTATTTTTTTAAAAAGCGTATTGGATGCTCGTACTTGTTAGTTTTAACGATTTGGTTTATGCTTCGCTCAACTTTCATCATGCTTTGAACTTCCTGTGACCAACTGCCAGCCAGTCCGCCAGCCCGTCCGCCACTTCCTTACAAATGCACACTTTCAAGAACTCAAGCTCAAACTCAACTCAATTCAACTCGCCAGCGTCTTGTTATCAAGTGTCGCATAGTCACAGTCGGGTTTGCACAGCGTCTTCATCTTCGTGTTCTTAATAATCCATGGCACCACATATAAAGTTGGTAGTTTTGTCAGCTTCATTGTCTTTTACGCCTTTTGTCTATCACTTATGCATGCGAGCTTCCTTTTTGTAGCAGGACTCGGCGTGTCCTCTGTCCTCACGCTTGGGCTTGACTAAGGGGTTTTATGACGCGACATCTTCAATGTAACTTACTCCTATGCCATATGAGCCCCCAAGGCATTGCCAACGACAACGAGCACGAGTATGAGAATGAGAACGGGAACGAGAACCAGAACGAGACAACGACAATGCCATAAAGTGCGCAAAGTTACATTCAACGTCATATACTTGACTCGATGTTATGCTTCTTCCAGTCTCTCTAATACTTTGATAATCCTTGTCTAACTCTAACTGCCATCTCAACATGTCGAATATTCAGCCACAATAACTTTTGATATGCATCCTAGTTCTGGTCGTATGCACTGAGAGAAATCGAGTTCGAGATCGACTGTGAAGGATCGTTAACTGTTTTGTGGTAACTTAAGTTTTGAATTTACCATAAGGGAATGGTTTGGCTACCAAAAAAGCAAGTAGAGTTCGAGTGCCAGCCGACTTCGCAGATCGGTTAATTTATTTGAGAATAATTTTAATATATGTTTCGGGTTACATTATTGGTTGACCACTTAAGTGTAGAATTTTAGCAAAAAAATATGTCTAGATAATGGGGTTTGCTTATATTAAAAGAAATTAAGGGAATAAAAATATTTTATATTTTCAGAAATCTTTTCAGAAATTACGTAATGGAAGTAAAATAAAATAGTTTTTAGTTTTGAAATACTACTCAATAGCGTGGTGGTAGAGTACTCGCTTATTGACCAGCAGGTTGGTGGTTCCATTTCACTCTGTGGTGCTGGAACTAGCATAGCTAGCAAATAAATAGACGCAATTTGCCTAGGAAAATCTCTTTTAAGTAAACATATCGTCATTGGGATTTGGGTGTAGGTTGCTGTTCTCTTTGAGCAGCTTTTAATAGAGATATCTCCATGCTCCGCTTCTGGAGCAATGATCATAGTTAAGGGTATTGATCCGTTTTCTTTATTTATTTATTAAACTGAAGATTACTGAACCCCGTCTCTTTGAAGAGCCCCGTTTCTCTAAGAGTCCCGTCTCTTTGAAGAGCTATCATTCTCTGCCTTACGAAGGCTAACAGCATATTTAAGGGGATCAACTTTAAGTTTCATTTTTGTGTTGAATATCTGAATAGTTAGACTCAGCATGAGGAGATTTCGAGTTCAGAGCCTCAGAGGTGGTCAGCCGTTGTTTATGTTCTTTTTAGTTCTACAAACTAAAAAATATTCAACTAATTCAAATGCTGAATTCACACTTAGAAGGTTCATTGTATAATTCATCGACAATATTGTTTTAACTTCAATAATAACTGCTTTATTGAAATATTAATTGTGCTTCTCCAAAAACTTTGGTTACACTTCTTCGAATACGAAATATGCTCTTCTTGCGATGTGAATTTCGGGAACTCAGCTTTCTCTGGCAGACATACCTACGCTGCATCATGGAAAACGCTGAGAGTATGCATTATTGATTCATTATCCATTCAAATCCTTATATTTCCCTTTAGGCTTCTCTTACAGTGAAAGTCAAAATTCTGGACTCTTTCTCGTATATGAAATGGATACAACTTTTAACAGATTTTTGATCAAATATCGAAGAAACTTAACATTGTTGGCTACGTGTCTACGTGCCTGTGAACTAAGCCGTAAGTCGTTGTAACCCAGAATTCTCATTGAGCATGTTTCCTGATTATAAGTTAGTCGCATCTAAGTCATATAGCTAAGAGCTTCCGACTTGTATCTCGTTCTTGTGCCTACAGCTCGGCATTACCAAGGTACACCTAAATACGAAATACAAAATCCGATATACGCCGAAAAACTTCCAGAATATTAAGTATACAAACATACCGCCAAAAATGATAGATTTTCTTTCCGTGTCCCCAGAACGTCATCCGATGTGCTTCGATAATATTTCAGCATAATAAGAATACAAAAATACCGCAAAAAACGCTAGATTTCTCTTGCGAAGTTGTTTTTCCCACTGCGTACCGACCCAAGTTTCCATGCGAAATTTTTTTCAGTGTTCCCAAAAGTGGCAGACTTGCTGGCAACTAGGCAACCAGAAGAGCTCTGTAACTGGCAGAGAGCAGCCAGTCAACTTTGTTATGCGAGCTGCCTTTAACTACACAAACACACACACACACACACTCCCACACACATACCCACACTAACAGAAGTATAATGTCCGTGTATATGTGGGGAAATTATATAAGCATGATAATATTGTATAACACAGTTTGGCTTGCACAACAACAACAATACCAGTAGCAACAACTCTGGCCAACAACTACAAAAACAAGCAACTAGCAAAATGGCAGCTTGTCAGCTTTTGCTCAGCTTCCAGAGCATAATACTTTTAGTAGCTCGTCTTCAATGCCCATCTATAAGGGAGTTATGCGCCAGGACCCTACTTCCCAACTCAGTTCGTTCGTTGCCAAGCAAGCACTTTGTCTAGTTTCAATTTCAATTTCATTCGATGCTTTGGCAACATTTTGATTTTGATTTCGATTTGCTTTGCATTTGTTGTAATAATTTTTTGCCCGTATCGCCATTGTTGTCCTTGTTGCTGCTGTTTATTTATTATATTGAATTGTCATGCAGGACATCAAGACAATTTCGTGTTTAACAACTTAAAGTTTGTTTTTTGTTTTCGCTTTTGCTTTGTATTAACTTGAAATTCGCTGAAGCGGCTTATAATAAGCCAATTTATGATTTGACTATTGACTATAAATTGGGTTATTAAACGCAACTGTTACATATGTATAAAGTGTGCGAATTTAAAAGGATTTCCCAAACCGCAAACCAAATCTGCAAAAAAAAAATAAAATCAAACAAAACGAAAATATGTTGCGCTGTTATTGTTTTGTGGGCGTTGGAAAGGTTAGTAGCTGGGCGAAAGGACGTCTGAATGAGTGACAGTGAAAGATGAAGCGCGTGCAGACAGAGGGAGAGGAAGAGAGGGTGTGTGTGTTGGGTAGGTTAACTTAACCGCAGCAGCAACAGCAACAGTATTGCTCTAACCGCAGACGCTTTTTGTGCGTGCGGTTTCCAACACTTTTAAAACAACAGCACAACGCTAACAATACAATGACAAGCAACACAGCAGCAAACAGTGTGGGAAAACGTTGCAATGCCAGTGTGCGAAAGTTTTAAATGCTCTTAAAGAGCAATCGAGAAGTGAAGGATTTGGGAATTGAAGGGGAAGTAAGTAATCATGACATTTGAAGTGAAACAACTGTTTTAGAATTATACGGTTTGAAGTTTAAATAACGCCATTGTGCAACACTGGAATACAGGGTAGGACGATGAAAGCAATGGGCATAACTTTTAACAGGAGTACAAGCTCGACTTATATCATATCGGCTTGGAAGCGTCGTTCTAAGAGAACTTCTGCCATGAAACAGTTCACATTAAGGGAAGATACAGAAATTTGTCAGTTTGGCTTGCAAAATAACTTTATTTAAAAAATGGAGGTGGTAATAATTCAACTTGTCGATTCTATATAGAGCCGTATAGAGATACGGCTAAGATCAATGGTGCCTATTTCTTCGAAGCTTATGATGCAGTAACGACAACTGGGGATAAACAATAAAGTTAAAAGTGCGCCTGTTGTTAACAATTTTAGACGTTTTTATGCAAAACTTAAGAATTCTGGAAATGCTAGTAATGCCAGCCAGATAACGAACAAGATACTCAGACCATACGAAGCAGCCGTCAACATCGAATTAGCTTTGTTCTCAGGAATTGGGCATCACTCGCAGCACTCTTCGTTGCATAATTCGTGTCGATTTGTAAATGTTTCCATACAAAATTAAAATGTCACACAAACCTAATCCAGCTGACTATTCGCAATTATGTCCAAAGGACTATTGAAATGGCTGTGAACGAGCTCGACTCAATAAATTGAAGAATAGCTTCTATACAATCAAAGAGTGACAACTTGGTGTGCTGTTTGTGTGCCCTTTTTGAAGATAATAGTGGAGCAAAGGCAACCGTCACTAGGGAGCGTCATCGGGTAATAGTAACCGATTTTGTTTTGGTAATTCTTCGTGAAAATAATTGGTGCGAGAAAGATGGATTTGATGGACTTTATGTGACTATTGTTACACGGACAAGTCGAAGAGGGTGATTTTGTTTGTCCACCGGAATCACCCGATCTAACGTAACTACATTTTTTTGTTGTGAGCATATTTCAAATACAAGCTTTACGTTAATAAGTCAAGGGCTATAGTTCAATTTAAAGACAATATGCGACGCGAAACTGCAGCCTTACGGACCATTACGTTGGCCAAAACTAAGAAAAACGCCGAAATGTGTGCTTAAGGCCAAATGTGGACATTTCCGGGACATTGTCTACAAAAAGTTGCTTAATTTTTCATTAATTTTGAAAATTGAAAACCGGTTTTTGCTACACATTTGCTTATAAACCACAACTATTGGCAAGTGGGATACTTTGTATAATCTCGTGGATTATATTATTTTCGGTGCTCACGGCGTTGCCAAGGTACGTGAATTCCTTGAGAACTTTAAATGTATAATAACTTTAAATGTATCAAAAGCCTCAAGACGTTTTTCGATTAATCTTTTGCGTTTTGCAGAAAACGCTGCGGTAATATCTGGCTTATAACACCCAATGATGTCAATATCATCAGCGTGAGCAGGAAGCACAACACTTTGTTACGAAATAGTGCCAGTAAGATGTACAATAGCAGCACCTCTTCTATAAGGTTGTACGATAGAGGTTCGGTCGCCTTGTCTAAAACCTCGAGTGGTGTTGAAGGGAGACGCCATATCCCACCTTGACAGACTTAATGTTGGTGTTCAATTTTCATTTTGCTGGAAAACCAAAGTCAGACACCTTTGCGTACAGTAGAAGTCAAGGTGAAAAACTAGCAAAAACTTTGAAGAAGAGTCACACATATATTCCATAATTTCCCCCCAAAATTATGCGTGAAACCATTGACTTGTTTACGCGATTAAATGCCACACGCACGCAAACTTGCTCACAAAGTGCATATACCCTCTAAACACAATTTTTGCCCACATAAAACATATTTTAACTACAATATTTTGCACATCAATATCAACATTTATAGCCATAAATTGATAACAAATTTGCACGTTAATCAGTTATGGCTGACATCCAATGCAAAGCCAAGCAAATGCACAGTGTGTGCGCTGCACATATTTGCTGACGTCACATGAGAGGTTGTGTGCCCCTCCCCAAATGTCCCTGGCATATGTATTTGTTTTCCAAACGATTAAACGATTAAATTTAGCAGAATTTTCGTGAAATTGACAGTGTATTAGCCCTGGTTTCGGGTTAGGCTTATTACGTAAACAAAGTCAAACCTGTGCATGATAATATTGATCAGTTTGTTGACACTTTATGTCTCTGGCTAATATTTAACACTGTCCCATGATAGTATGCACACACTGCTGCTCACTGACATGCAAACTTAACGCTCTGCTGTTTATCAATTAAATATTTACACTTGCGGCTATGATTTATAAACATTATGAACAACGTTGACTTTCAAGCTAAATCGCATAGTCGGATGTATGTCGGAATAGTTTGGGTATATATAGTACGGGTGTGTGCGGGTGTGCCATGGTTAGCTTGAGTTATGGTAAATAAAACTTAATATTTATACATAAAATTCAACAGGATGCCAGCTGAGACTGTTAACTTTTAGCTCTCTGCTTAAGCGCAGCAAAAATTATGCACATCATCATGCGTAGGAGATGGTTGCTGGTGCTTGCTGGTATGCGTGGGTAAAAATATGTCAAGCGGGATGGCGTTTGGCAAGGTGTTCTTGTTTGGGTAGGTAGAGAAGTAACATGTCATAATTTTTTTTTGAACAAAAATGGTAACTATTGCTCAAAGCTATGTGGGCCAAATAGACGCTATTTAATTAGGAAATTTTCTAACTGTAGGCGCCTATTCCTAAGTCCCACACTGTATGCAGATATTTCCATGCTTCGCCTTCGGACTGAATAATCCAGGTGATTTAATTTTCTCTTGAAATTATATGACTAACAAAGAAAGGCAGTTTTATCCAAAAGTTATTGTTTTGAATAATAAAATTACAGTCATCAAAAGATGCACTTCAGTGAGTTTGTTTGTTGTACTGTGCGTATACTTAATTTGAATTATTTAGATCTCAAACATTGCGTTTACGTCGTCTTCTGCTGTTGGTGTAGTCTATCTTGGCCAAATCCTCTACTTATTTTTCACTGAATTATTATTATTATTATTTTTATTACTAATTTTTACTAATCGCCAGGGGTCGTCAGCCTTAAGTCGGAGCGTCTTGAGAATTAAATATTTTTGAAAAAACGTATTTGAAGTTTGAATGAAGTAGACAAAATCCTTGGTCTTGGAAACAAGCCAGGGGTCGTCCGCCTTAAGTCGGAGCGTCTTAAGAAATACATATTTCTGAAAAAACGTATTTGAAGTGTGAAGTTTGAAGTAGACAAAATCCTTGCCATATCTTCACAACGACTTCGAATTTTGGAAAACTATTCCAATACTAAGATCTACACATACTACAATTTCTATTTAAAAAAATAAAAACAAGTCTTACCCAAAACTTCTGCAGACGCACACTCAGTTCGAAAACAAATGCTCACAGTTTTGAGGATCCCGAGGTCTATGTATTTTCGCCCTAACGTGTTAAACTTTTCAGCATAGTAAATGCTTAATAAAGCGGAAATTCTCTTAATTGTCAATTTTAGTATTTATGTTTGACAAATTTCGATAACTGCGCATAAATTGAAACACATATTTCAGTTTAAAAAAAATATATCCTCGCACTTTTGTCGATTCTCCGCTTTATGTATTTTCACCCTAATGTGTTGATATGTTTGCCAGCGTGTACATGCAAATGTTGTAACTTTGCATAGACAATTATTTACAAGTGCGAGCAACTGAGGCGACAAATGCTAAAATTCCCTACCCCAAAAACCCATGTCCTGCATGGTACCAGCAAAGATACCAAAACTAACACGACCTCCCACGTAAACCAGCTGAAACTTACATCATGCATACTTTATCGCAGAGACTCAGACTAAAGTGACACTAACGATGGCACTCACACACACCCAGCATATGCACATAAGGCGCTTTATATGGGCGCTATATATAGTAAATGTATATAGCAGCTATATGATTGAGCAGGGGGCACTGTTTGGTGGCAGCATCAAGGCGCTGACTGTGCGTGTTGTTATGTTTTGGCTGCTGAGAGCAACTCAATCTAAATGCGGTACAATGACATCTAAAGTGTTTGGTTTGAGTTTAAGATGTGTTAGAGGGTACTACTTGGGGTTTTTATATTTTCGGATTTGGGTTTGGGTTTGGGTTTGGGATTTCTTCAGCTATTTCTGGTGTCCTGTAATGCGTTGAGTGACATTAGTTTTGCTTTCTTTTAAATGTGTCACGTAATTTTACTTGGCACAAAAAATGGCAGCAAGCACTGCTCGGTGCTGCTGCACTTGTTCCTAATACTGACTATGTCCTCCATGGCAGCAGTGGAACAGACAGACAGCCTGACAGATGAGCAGAGACAGTCAGCAGCACATGCAGGGAGTGAGTGAAAGGGAGACAGACATACAGTGAGCGAGACAGTTGTATATATGCTTAGCATTTAGTTAAATGTATTCAAAGCGTTTGGGGGCATTACGAATGCAGCGTGACAGTGCAAGCGAGATGGCAGTGCGTGTGAAAGAGATGCCAGCTTAAGTCAAAATGATGCTCAAGTTAAGCTTAAATGTGTGTCAGTTAACATTTAAACATGTTTAAATAGCTTTAGATATGGTTGTAATTTAAGCAATGAGCTCAGACATGAGTAGCAAAGAAAGGAAAGAAAAAAAATATATACGAAAATGGGGAACAAAAATAAAGTATCCTTGTTTATATGGTTGTACTTGGAGTTTTATATGAGCGTGCTGCTGTATTTCGTCAGAGATTGATTGTTCCTAATAAAAGATATGTGTGCGGCAACAACAACAGCAGCAGCAGCAGCAGAAGTACAAGAAATGTAACAAAAACAAGGAAAAGATTTACTAAGATTGAATGCTAGGTAAACTTAACTAGGTTCCGGAAATAGAAATGAAATGAAATGTTCGTTGTACCTGCTGTAGCTGATGTGCATCTAATTTACAGAAGCTATTAAGCATTGGTAGAGTTTGTCTTATTAACTTTAACGTTTAAGATTTTGGGCAAAGTTCTCAAGAAATGTCTCTATTGAGCATAGAAGTCATCCTATGTTGTTATTAAAATTATATATAAAAACTGCAATTAACTTTAGCTTGGCAGATAGTGTATATCATTGGTCGAAAGCTAAGTTGTGCTCAACATATTGAATGTCATGCAGAGAGTGGCTTCGATGCCTCCAAAGTAATGATTTGAAAATCATCAATTTGAAAATTTTCAAAATGGCTAGGAATTTAAAATTTTACTTGATCGAAATTTGTGTCGAATGCAAACTGAATGACTCTTTTATATATTGATGACTTTTATATATTTTTTAATCTTTCATATAAAAACTGCAATATCAGCTTAAATTAAATGACTCAGAAACTGTACAAAACAAAAAGCATGCTGGCAACCTAAAAAAATTTAAATTGAGGAATTAAAGCTTAACTAGACCAAGCTTTGTGCCTAAGGCAAACTTCTCCCTACGAATCGTTGGGAGTAACTCAGCAAGCATTATTGTGCTATTTGAGGTATATTTAAAATTAAAGAAATTCCTCGAGCAACCCACAAACCTTTAGTGGGTGAAGATCAGTGCCAAATGCAAACTGCTCCTGTCGGAAGCAAAGCAATTCCGTGGTTAACCCAAAAGGTCTAACAATGACAAACTAAAGCTTTACTGGATCAAGTTTCGTGCCAAAGACAAACAGAACTCTCAGAATCCTTGCAAGTGACTCATTTGAGGTTCATCTAAAAGTATGGAAATGCCGTATGGTACATACTGTGGCTAGAAGATTTCAAAAGGACTACGCAAATACATCGAGAGCGATATGAAAGTAAGGTATTTTTATATTGTATCACGATTGGATATGAAAATACCCGACATATTAAGGTAAGCCCCAAAAAAAATAAATTGTGTATATCCCAAGACTGGTGAGTCTGTTTCATAATCTTGTACATCGGCGTCAAACCACAAAATCGATTGGACAAATGTGCTCTATTTTAAGATTTCAACGTAACGTAACGCTATCGTATGCATCTATGTCGATGTAGCAGTTTCCTGCGTGAACAAATTTAGTTGTGATAACATGCGGTCCATTGTCAGATTCAATGTCAGCATTATTTTCATCACAATTTTTAACCATCTCAATGAAGTCTTCTGCAATTTATTCTTCATCTTGCATTGAATCCTACATATCTGCTTTATTTATATCGATAAAGGATACTTCAACTAATTCTTGACCCAACTCATTGACTTCAGAAAACTCTTTTTCTTTTTTATTTTGAATTTAAAAAAATGACGTAAACTCTATCCGCGTAAACTGACAACTGAGAAAACCTAGGTACAAATGTAGATTGTTAGAGTTCAACGACGTGGTTCTATAAATAAACCCAAATCATGGTATTCGACAATTATGGAGGAGACTTGGAAAGTATACACTTTCCATGAAGAAAACTTTTAAGTTAAAATCGTCGTATTTGAGCACAACAAACGTTTCGAGCTAATTTGAGATAATAGCTTTATCTCAATCATAATTTCCAAAAAAAACTTTTTTAGGCATATACGAAATTCTATAAAGTCACATCAAATTTTTGATTCAGATCAGAACTAAATGATATCTTACAATTTTTTAATATTTCTATTTGAAAACATATGCCTAAATATAATGTTGTTTATATCTTTGCTATTCCATATTTTAGAATCTATAGCGCTGACGTTGATATAAGTCTAATTGAAACATTTGTGGTCAAAGTAGCTAACTATAATTCACAATTTCTTCAAGCAGTTTTTTTTATAAATATTTACTTTCATTGTATTTTTGTTTATAATTTGACTGTGGAATTTATTTTGATGCTTTGGTGCATCTCAGCATAATCGTTGGTTCGGTGAAAATCTTGAAATTTTATTTTATTGTATAAAATTTCGTTTATAAACTTTTTGTCTTGAGGCAGTTTTGTTATAATTTGAATTGACTGTTTATAAGAAAGTAAAACAATTTAAAATAAAGCAATTGACAATGCCATGACCAAAGATGTTGACGTTGTTTTTAGTAGTAACACGAATCATAAATAAAAATATGTTAAAGACAAAAATATATCAAAATTATCGTCATACGTAGGATTATCTATATTTGGCATGCATCTATCAATTGTCCAAAACTAATTTATAGACAAATGGAATTATTGTGTACAATTCATAAAAATATTTATTCCAAACGAAATGTCCAATTTGAGGACTTGATTGACACACTGACAACTAAATTGATTTGGTTTTGCTCGGAATACAAGCTGTTTTTGACATTTGATAGTTATAATTATGTGTAAATAATATATGATATTTGTTATACTTATGACAGTTGTGTAAATCGGGATTACGACAACGTCTAAATGGAACCCATGTTGTGGCCAACAATCTGGTCAGCATTGAAGCACTTTGTATAAATTGCATGCCACAGATTAAACAATACAAATGGGAAATGCATAACAAGCAGCAGCAAAAAGTTGTTTCTATCGTGGAAACTCCCCGAACAACTTTACAATTTGGCGGAAATAAATATATGCTATATATTTATTTAAAAAAAAGTGTGGTTAAAAAAGTTCAGCCATAGTTTTATGTGGTAAGAAATCAGCACTTAATGTTAATTACGATATTTTGCTGATATGGCATTTAAAATGATTTGTCCGCCGTTGTAGTTTAAAGTGTGGCAGGATTAATGTAATGCCTGTGGCAAGTTTTTATGCAACTGCAACAATGGGGATACAATATCCACTTGGACAACAAAAACTGCAGGCGGAGTGAGTGTGCGTTTGACATTTTTACAGAACAATTTCAAGGGTATATTGAGTTGGTAAATGCATTTGTAACAGGTAATTTGTAGAGCATATGGAGATGATTTTGCAATGGCTTGCTGTACGTTTTGTAGTGGAAACAAAAATGCGTATACGTAGTATTTTCAAAGCAAAATTTAAAATAAGTCAAAAGTTAGTTTGGTTTAAGGCTGTGATCAACTTCGATACTTCGGCTCATTGTGAAGCTTTGTGTACGCAAGTTAGAGCTGAAACCGTGTGGAGCGTTGACCTGTTTGTGGGCTCATATCAATCTTCTGACAGAAGTGAATATTAGAATTCGCAATCACTTTAAGCGTCACACAAGGATTTGGTGAAATCTGAGAACAAATAATTGTACTTACGAATAAGAAAAATTTATAATATTATATCAACCTGGATTACTGACTGGGCGCTTATTGCAAAGAAAAACACGAAATGAAAGTGCTATCCAAATTTGAGAGAAAACGGAGATTTTTATTCAAAAGTTAGAATTTTATTCAAAAATGTTAGAATTTCCAATCGGTCTAAGCGTCACACAGCACGTAACTCTTGGATTCGGTGAAATCAGAGAACAAATAATTGTATATACGAATAATAATAAGAATAATTTACAATATATCAACCTGGATTACTGACTGGGCGTTTATTGCAAAGAAAAACACGAAATGAAAGTGCTTTCCAAATTTGAGAGAAAACTGAGATTTTTTATTCAAAAGTTGCATAGCTAAAAGAGATTGTTGTCAAGTAAAGTCGTAATGGTGCCTTTATTAAAAATGCCTTGTTAAAAAAGAACACCCTTTATTATAGTTTGTTTGGCATATGTTTTTGGATAATTGAGCACATACGTCGTATATGTATACTTAGCACTTGGTTTAAGTCAGGTTCGAAAGTTAGTTTGGTATAAGGCTGAGAAACACCTTCGATACTTCGGCTGATTGTAAAACACAATGGACGAAAAAAGTGGGTGCTGAAACGGTGTGGAGCGTTGACCTGTTTGTGGGCGCAACTCTCAAATCAATCTACTTGCAGCAGAAGTAAATGTTAGAATTTCCAATCGATCTAAGCGTCACACAGCACGTAACTCTTGGATTCGGTGAAATCAGAGAACAAATAATTGTATATACGAATAATAATAAGAATAATTTACAATATATCAACCTGGATTACTGACTGGGCGTTTATTGCAAAGAAAAACACGAAATGAAAGTGCTTTCCAAATTTGAGAGAAAACGGAGATTTTTATTCAAAAGTTAGAATTTTATTCGAAAATGTTAGAATTTCCAATCGGTCTAAGCGTCACACAGCACGTAACTCTTGAATTCGGTGAAATCAGAGAACAAATAATTGTATATACGAATAATAATAAGAATAATTTACAATATATCAACCTGGATTACTGACTGGGCGCTTATTGCAAAGAAAAACACGAATTGAAAGTGCTTTCCAAATTTGAGAGAAAACGGAGATTTTTATTCAAAAGTTAGAATTTTATTCAAAAATGCTAGAATTTCCAATCGGTCTAAGCGTCACACAGCACGTAACTCTTGGATTCGGTGAAATCAGAGAACAAATAATTGTATATACGAATAATAATAAGACTAATTTACAATATATCAACCTGGATTACTGACTGGGCGCTTATTGCAAAGAAAAACACGAAATGAAAGTGCTTTCCAAATTTGAGAGAAAACGGAGATTTTTATTCAAAAGTTAGAATTTCCAATCGGTCTAAGCGTCACACAGCACATAACTTTTGGATTCGGTGAAATCAGAGAACAAATAATTGTATATACGAATAATAATAAGAATAATTTACAATATATCAACCTGGATTACTGACTGGGCGTTTATTGCAAACAAAAACACGAAATGAAAGTGCTTTCCAAATTTGAGAGAAAACTGAGATTTTTTATTCAAAAGTTGCATAGCTAAAAGAGATTGTTGTCAAGTAAAGTCGTAATGGTGTCTTTATTAAAAATGCCTTGTTAAAAAAGAACACCCTTTATTATAGTTTGTTTGGCATATGTTTTTGGATAATTGAGCACATACGTAGTGTACGTATACTTAGCACTTGGTTTAAGTCAGGTTCGAAAGTTAGTTTGGTATAAGGCTGAGAAACACCTTCGATATTTCGGCTGACTGTAAAACTTAATGGACGAAAGTTAGTGCTGAAACGGTGTGGAGCGTTGACCAGATTGTGGGCGCAACTCTCAAATCAATCTACTTGCAGCAGAAGAAAATGTTAGAATTTCCAATCGGTCTAAGCGTCACACAGCACGGTACTCTTGGATTCGGTGAAATCAGAGAACAAATAATTGTATATACGAATAATAATAATAATTTACAATATATCAACCTGGATTACTGACTGGGCGTTTATTGCAAACAAAAACACGATACGAAAGTGCTTTCCAAATTTGAGAGAAAACGGAGATTTTTATTCAAAAGTTAGAATTTTATTCGAAAATGTTAGAATTTCCAATCGGTCTAAGCGTCACACAGCACGTAACTCTTGAATTCGGTGAAATCAGAGAACAAATAATTGTATATACGAATAATAATAAGAATAATTTACAATATATCAACCTGGATTACTGACTGGGCGCTTATTGCAAAGAAAAACACGAATTGAAAGTGCTTTCCAAATTTGAGAGAAAACGGAGATTTTTATTCAAAAGTTAGAATTTTATTCAAAAATGCTAGAATTTCCAATCGGTCTAAGCGTCACACAGCACGTAACTCTTGGATTCGGTGAAATCAGAGAACAAATAATTGTATATACGAATAATAATAAGAAAAATTTATAATATATCAACCTGGATTACTGACTGGGCGCTTATTGCAAAGAAAAACACGAAATGAAAGTGCTATCCAAATTTGAGAAAAAACGGAGATTTTTATTCAAAAGTTAGAATTTCCAATCGGTCTAAGCGTCACACAGCACGTAAGTAACTCTTGGATTCGGTGAAATCAGAGAACAAATAATTGTATATACGAATAATAATAAGACTAATTTACAATATATCAACCTGGATTACTGACTGGGCGTTTATTGCAAACAAAAACACGAAATGAAAGTGCTTTCCAAATTTGAGAGAAAACGGAGATTTTTATTCAAAAGTTAGAATTTCCAATCGGTCTAAGCGTCACACAGCACATAACTCTTGGATTCGGTGAAATCAGAGAACAAATAATTGTATATACGAATAATAATAAGAATAATTTACAATACATCAACCTGGATTACTGACTGGGCGTTTATTGCAAAGAAAAACACGAAATGAAAGTGCTTTCCAAATTTGAGAGAAATCGGAGATTTTTATTCAAAAGATAGAATTTTATTCGAAAATGTTAGAATTTCCAATCGGTCTAAGCGTCACACAGCACGTAACTCTTGGAATCGGTGAAATCAGAGAACAAATAATTGTATATACGAATAATGATAAGAATAATTTACAATACATCAACCTGGATTACTGACTGGGCGTTTATTGCAAAGAAAAACACGAAATGAAAGTGCTTTCCAAATTTGAGAGAAATCGGAGATTTTTATTCAAAAGATAGAATTTCCAATCGGTCTAAGCGTCACACAGCACGTAACTCTTGGATTCGGCGAAATCAGAGAACAAATAATTGTGTATATACGAATAATAATAATAATTTACAATATATCAACCTGGATTACTGACTGGGCGTTTATTGCAAAGAAAAACACGAATTGAAAGTGCTTTCCAAATTTGAGAGAAATCGGAGATTTTTATTCAAAAGATAGAATTTTATTCGTAAATGTTAGAATTTCCAATCGGTCTAAGCGTCACACAGCACGTAACTCTTGGAATCGGTGAAATCAGAGAACAAATAATTGTATATACGAATAATGATAAGAATAATTTACAATACATCAACCTGGATTACTGACTGGGCGTTTATTGCAAACAAAAACACGATACGAAAGTGCTTTCCAAATTTGAGAGAAAACTGAGATTTTTATTCAAAAGTTAGAATTTTATTCGAAAATGTTAGAATTTCCAATCGGTCTAAGCGTCACACAGCACGGTACTCTTGGATTCGGTGAAATCAGAGAACAAATAATTGTGTATATACGAATAATAATAATAATTTACAATATATCAACCTGGATTACTGACTGGGCGCTTATTGCAAAGAAAAACACGAAATGAAAGTGCTTTCCAAATTTGAGAAAAAAGGGAGATTTTTATTCAAAAGATAGAATTTCCAATCGGTCTAAGCGTCACACAGCACGTAACTCTTGGATTCGGTGAAATCAGAGAACAAATAATTGTGTATATACGAATAATAATAATAATTTACAATATATCAACCTGGATTACTGACTGGGCGCTTATTGCAAAGAAAAACACGAAATGAAAGTGCTTTCCAAATTTGAGAGAAATCGGAGATTTTTATTCAAAAGATAGAATTTTATTCGAAAATGTTAGAATTTCCAATCGGTCTAAGCGTCACACAGCACGTAACTCTTGGATTCGGTGAAATCAGAGAACAAATAATTGTGTATATACGAATAATAATAATAATTTACAATATATCAACCTGGATTACTGACTGGGCGTTTATTGCAAAGAAAAACACGAAATGAAAGTGCTTTCCAAATTTGAGAGAAAACGGAGATTTTTATTCAAAAGTTAGAATTTCCAATCGGTCTAAGCGTCACACAGCACGTAACTCTTGGATTCGGTGAAATCAGAGAACAAATAATTGTGTATATACGAATAATAATAATAATTTACAATATATCAACCTGGATTACTGACTGGGCGCTTATTGCAAAGAAAAACACGAAATGAAAGTGCTTTCCAAATTTGAGAGAAATCGGAGATTTTTATTCAAAAGATAGAATTTTATTCGAAAATGTTAGAATTTCCAATCGGTCTAAGCGTCACACAGCACGTAACTCTTGGATTCGGTGAAATCAGAGAACAAATAATTGTATATACGAATAATAATAATAATTTACAATATATCAACCTGGATTACTGACTGGGCGTTTATTGCAAAGAAAAACACGAAATGAAAGTGCTTTCCAAATTTGAGAGAAATCGGAGATTTTTATTCAAAAGATAGAATTTTATTCGAAAATGTTTGAATTTCCAATCGGTCTAAGCGTCACACAGCACGTAACTCTTGGAATCGGTGAAATCAGAGAACAAATAATTGTATATACGAATAATGATAAGAATAATTTACAATACATCAACCTGGATTACTGACTGGGCGTTTATTGCAAAGAAAAACACGAAATGAAAGTGCTTTCCAAATTTGAGAGAAATCAGAGATTTTTATTCAAAAGATAGAATTTTATTCGAAAATGTTAGAATTTCCAATCGGTCTAAGCGTCACACAGCACGTAACTCTTGGAATCGGTGAAATCAGAGAACAAATAATTGTATATACGAATAATAAGAATAATTTACAATACATCAACCTGGATTACTGACTGGGCGTTTATTGCAAAGAAAAACACGAAATGAAAGTGCTTTCCAAATTTGAGAGAAATCAGAGATTTTTATTCAAAAGATAGAATTTTATTCGAAAATGTTAGAATTTCCAATCGGTCTAAGCGTCACACAGCACGTAACTCTTGGAATCGGTGAAATCAGAGAACAAATAATTGTATATACGAATAATGATAAGAATAATTTACAATACATCAACCTGGATTACTGACTGGGCGCTTATTGCAAAGAAAAACACGAAATGAAAGTGCTTTCCAAATTTGAGAGAAAACGGAGATTTTTATTCAAAAGTTAGAATTTCCAATCGGTCTAAGCGTCACACAGCACGTAACTCTTGGATTCGGTGAAATCAGAGAACAAATAATTGTATATACGAATAATAATAATAATTTACAATATATCAACCTGGATTACTGACTGGGCGTTTATTGCAAAGAAAAACACGAAATGAAAGTGCTTTCCAAATTTGAGAGAAAACGGAGATTTTTATTCAAAAGATAGAATTTTATTCGAAAATGTTAGAATTTCCAATCGGTCTAAGCGTCACACAGCACGTAACTCTTGGAATCGGTGAAATCAGAGAACAAATAATTGTATATACGAATAATGATAAGAATAATTTACAATACATCAACCTGGATTACTGACTGGGCGTTTATTGCAAACAAAAACACGATACGAAAGTGCTTTACAAATTTGAGAGAAAACTGAGATTTTTATTCAAAAGTTAGAATTCCCAATCGGTCTAAGCGTCACACAGCACGTAACTCTTGGATTCGGTGAAATCAGAGAACAAATAATTGTGTATATACGAATAATAATAATAATTTACAATATATCAACCTGGATTACTGACTGGGCGCTTATTGCAAAGAAAAACACGAAATGAAAGTGCTTTCCAAATTTGAGAGAAAACGTAGATTTTTATTCAAAAGATAGAATTTCCAATCGGTCTAAGCGTCACACAGCACGTAACTCTTGGAATCGGTGAAATCAGAGAACAAATAATTGTATATACGAATAATGATAAGAATAATTTACAATACATCAACCTGGATTACTGACTGGGCGTTTATTGCAAAGAAAAACACGAAATGAAAGTGCTTTCCAAATTTGAGAGAAATCGGAAATTTTTATTCAAAAGATAGAATTTTATTCGAAAATGTTAGAATTTCCAATCGGTCTAAGCGTCACACAGCACGTAACTCTTGGAATCGGTGAAATCAGAGAACAACTAATTGTATATACGAATAATGATAAGAATAATTTACAATACATCAACCTGGATTACTGACTGGGCGTTTATTGCAAACAAAAACACGAAATGAAAGTGCTTTCCAAATTTGAGAGAAAACTGAGATTTTTATTCAAAAGTTAGAATTCCCAATCGGTCTAAGCGTCACACAGCACGTAACTCTTGGAATCGGTGAAATCAGAGAACAAATAATTGTATATACGAATAATGATAAGAATAATTTACAATACATCAACCTGGATTACTG
Organism: Chymomyza procnemis; assembly: GCA_035046065.1. NCBI lineage: Eukaryota > Metazoa > Arthropoda > Insecta > Diptera > Drosophilidae > Chymomyza > Chymomyza procnemis. Next base: position 12,179,057 of record JAWNOJ010000004.1, on the reverse strand, counting down.
ACTGGGCGTTTATTGCAAACAAAAACACGAAATGAAAGTGCTTTCCAAATTTGAGAGAAAACTGAGATTTTTATTCAAAAGTTAGAATTCCCAATCGGTCTAAGCGTCACACAGCACGTAACTCTTGGATTCGGTGAAATCAGAGAACAAATAATTGTGTATATACGAATAATAATAATAATTTACAATATATCAACCTGGATTACTGACTGGGCGTTTATTGCAAAGAAAAACACGAAATGAAAGTGCTTTCCAAATTTGAGAGAAATTCAAAAGATAGAATTTTATTCGAAAATGTTAGAATTTCCAATCGGTCTAAGCGTCACACAGCACGTAACTCTTGGAATCGGTGAAATCAGAGAACAAATAATTGTATTATACGAATAATGATAAGAATAATTTACAATACATCAACCTGGATTACTGACTGGGCGTTTATTGCAAACAAAAACACGATACGAAAGTGCTTTCCAAATTTGAGAGAAAACTGAGATTTTTATTCAAAAGTTAGAATTTCCAATCGGTCTAAGCGTCACACAGCACGTAACTCTTGGATTCGGTGAAATCAGAGAACAAATAATTGTATATACGAATAATAATAATAATTTACAATATATCAACCTGGATTACTGACTGGGCGTTTATTGCAAAGAAAAACACGAAATGAAAGTGCTTTCCAAATTTGAGAGAAATCGGAGATTTTTATTCAAAAGATAGAATTTTATTCGAAAATGTTAGAATTTCCAATCGGTCTAAGCGTCACACAGCACGTAACTCTTGGATTCGGTGAAATCAGAGAACAAATAATTGTATATACGAATAATAATAATAATTTACAATATATCAACCTGGATTACTGACTGGGCGTTTATTGCAAAGAAAAACACGAAATGAAAGTGCTTTCCAAATTTGAGAGAAATCGGAGATTTTTATTCAAAAGATAGAATTTTATTCGAAAATGTTAGAATTTCCAATCGGTCTAAGCGTCACACAGCACGTAACTCTTGGAATCGGTGAAATCAGAGAACAAATAATTGTATATACGAATAATGATAAGAATAATTTACAATACATCAACCTGGATTACTGACTGGGCGTTTATTGCAAACAAAAACACGAAATGAAAGTGCTTTCCAAATTTGAGAGAAAACGGAGATTTTTATTCAAAAGTTAGAATTTCCAATCGGTCTAAGCGTCACACAGCACGTAACTCTTGGATTCGGTGAAATCAGAGAACAAATAATTGTATATACGAATAATAATAATAATTTACAATATATCAACCTGGATTACTGACTGGGCGTTTATTGCAAAGAAAAACACGAAATGAAAGTGCTTTCCAAATTTGAGAGAAATCGGAGATTTTTATTCAAAAGATAGAATTTTATTCGAAAATGTTAGAATTTCCAATCGGTCTAAGCGTCACACAGCACGTAACTCTTGGAATCGGTGAAATCAGAGAACAAATAATTGTGTATATACGAATAATAATAATAATTTACAATATATCAACCTGGATTACTGACTGGGCGCTTATTGCAAAGAAAAACACGAAATGAAAGTGCTTTCCAAATTTGAGAGAAAACGGAGATTTTTATTCAAAAGATAGAATTGCCAATCGGTCTAAGCGTCACACAGCACGTAACTCTTGGATTCGGTGAAATCAGAGAACAAATAATTGTATATACGAATAATAATAATAATTTACAATATATCAACCTGGATTACTGACTGGGCGCTTATTGCAAAGAAAAACACGAAATGAAAGTGCTTTCCAAATTTGAGAGAAAACTGAGATTTTTTATTCAAAAGTTGCATAGCTAAAAGAGATTGTTGTCAAGTAAAGTCGTAATGGTGTCTTTATTAAAAATGCCTTGTTAAAAAAGAACACCCTTTATTATAGTTTGTTTGGCATATGTTTTTGGATAATTGAGCACATACGTAGTGTACGTATACTTAGCACTAGGTTTAAGTCAGGTTCGAAAGTTAGTTTGGTATAAGGCTGAGAAACACCTTCGATATTTCGGCTGACTGTAAAACTTAATGGACGAAAGTTAGTGCTGAAACCGTGTGGAGCGTTGAACAGGTTGTGGGCGCAACTCTCAAATCAATCTACTGGCAGCAGAAGTAAACGTTAGAATTTCCAATCGGTCTAAGTGTCACACAGCACGTAGCACTAGGATTCGGTGAAATCAGAGAACAAATAATTGTATATACCAATAATAATAAGAATAATTTACAATATATCAACCTGGATTACTGACTGGGCGCTTATTGCAAAGAAAAACACGAATTGAAAGTGCTTTCCAAATTTGAGAGAAAACGGAGATTTTTATTCAAAAGTTAGAATTTCCAATCGGTCTAAGCGTCACACAGCACGTAACTCTTGGATTCGGTGAAATCAGAGAACAAATAATTGTGTATATACGAATAATAATAATAATTTACAATATATCAACCTGGATTACTGACTGGGCGCTTATTGCAAAGAAAAACACGAAATGAAAGTGCTTTCCAAATTTGAGAGAAAACGGAGATTTTTATTCAAAAGTTAGAATTTTATTCAAAAATGTTAGAATTTCCAATCGGTCTAAGCGTCACACAGCACGTAACTCTTGGATTCGGTGAAATCAGAGAACAAATAATTGTATATACGAATAATAATAAGAATAATTTACAAATATATCAACCTGGATTACTGACTGGGCGTTTATTGCAAACAAAAACACGAAATGAAAGTGCTATCCAAATTTGAGAGAAAACGGAGATTTTTAATCAAAAGTTGCATAGCCAAAAGAGATTGTTGTCAAGTAAAGTCGTAATGGTGTCTTTATTAAAAATGCCTTGTTAAAAAAGAACACCCTTTATTATAGTTTGTTTGGCATATGTTTTTGGATAATTGAGCACATACGTAGTGTACGTATACTTAGCACTTGGTTTAAGTCAGGTTCGAAAGTTAGTTTGGTATAAGGCTGAGAACACCTTCGATACTTCGGCTGATTGTAAAACATAATGGACGAAGAAAGTGGGTGCTGAAACGGTGTGGAGCGTTGACCTGTTTGTGGGCGCAACTCTCAAATCAATCTACTTGCAGCAGAAGAAAATGTTAGAATTTCCAATCGGTCTAAGCGTCACACAGCACGTAACTCTTGGATTCGGTGTAGTCAGAGAACAAATAATTGTATATACGAATAATAATAAGAATAATTTACAATACATCAAACTGGATTACTGACTGGGCGTTTATTGCAAACAAAAACACGAAATGAAAGTGCTTTCCAAATTTGAGAGAAAACTGAGATTTTTTATTCAAAAGTTAGAATTTCCAATCGGTCTAAGCGTCACACAGCACGTAACTCTTGGATTCGGTGAAATCAGAGAACAAATAATTGTATTAACGAATAATAATAAGAATAATTTACAATACATCAAACTGGATTACTGACTGGGCGTTTATTGCAAACAAAAACACGAAATGAAAGTGCTATCCAAATTTGAGAGAAAACGGAGATTTTTTTATTCAAAAGTTGCATAGCCAAAAGAGATTGTTGTCATTTAAAGTTGTAAAGGTGTCTTTATTAAAAATGCGTTATTAAAAAAGAACAACCTTTATTATTGTTTCGTTTGCAAAGAGATATGCTGCGACAAATAGTTTGGCATAGGAGAATGAGTTGTGATAGGTGATAACTTCTCTTGGCGTGATTTATTCTCTTATATCTTATCGCTTCGAATAGTAAGGTATATTTAATTTGGATTTGAGCAGCATCGCTACTTGCTGCACTGCGGTACGGTTCATTACGGAACAAATATTTTTATATGTTTATGTATTTGCTTTTTCCAAGACTATTACAATTTCTTAAGCTAGTGAACAATAAGTAATTTACAGAATTTAGTTATTTACAACTTTACAACTGAAAAATTTAAATTGCGTTAAGTATAAATATTTACATTCAAGTTAATAATATATAAACAAGGAAAATAGGAAGTAAAACCTTAATAATTAATAATATCTTTATAGTATTTCCAGGAGATCGAGGATTTTCTTTCATTTTACTATTAAAAAAACTGTTATCTCCATTATTTCCATGAAATAATGAACGTCTAAGAATCTTGATTTATAACATCTACCTTTGACATTTAACTCCACAAACACAGAGTATTTTGAAGTCGTACACGTCTAAATTTATGCCATTTTTTTTTTGTCCATTTTTTTTTAATATTTTTATTGTTCGTTAGCCTTGCTCAGTCTGAACTTTCTGCTGACATTGCAGTTATAGACATTGCAGCTATATAGACATTAAAAAATGGCTGCCATGCAACAGTAACAGCAACAATCAGCTGCAGTTAGCCCGCCATTTTGTAGACGTGAGCATTTTGTTGTTGTTGTGTGTGTGTGTGTGTGTGTGTGTCTACGTGTATGTGTGTATTTCCTACTATGCAAATTAGTGTAAAAAGTTAACTACGAGTCGAGAGTCGAGCTCCCAAGTGGGTTTTAACTTTGTTGTTGACTTAATTGTGTACGCATTAAATTACACACACACACGTTAATTACACACATACGCACACACGTTTAAACTCACACAGACTCTCACGCACACTCATACACTTACACTCACACTATGCTCATACATACAAGTTTATGGTAAAATTTAAAAGTTTACTTTTCAGGCAAGTGTGCAAAATTTGTCTTAGAATTTGAGTTAAGAAAAGGCTAGGCAAGTCAGCAAAGGATTAATTGCTTATGTCAAATGAGTGAACTCTCTCACATACACACACACAGGCATACAGCTATACACAAAACACACACACATACGCAGAAACAAACACACAATTACCCCAACACAACGTGTATGGAGCGCCTCTTAGCATTTGTTAAAGTTTAAGCATTTCAGCTACTGCTGCTTTAGCTCTACTGGGTATCCTGCCTGGCCTGGGTATGCCTACGTTGACAGGAACTCACAATTCCATTTGCTTTCGACTTTTGTCTAAAATGTGTGAAGCTTTATGAGAATTTTCTTTGTATAAATGTGAATAAATAAGCTGCTTATGACAGTAGAACCTGGCAATGCAGCACGCGTTGAGTTTCAGAGGACCGGCGAGTGAGAGTTACATGGATTTCCTGTTTGTTGTTTTGCAGTAACGAAGTTAAAATATAGTTTCTTTGCGAAAATTTATTTAAAAAAATTAAAACTTAATAAAGAGATATAGACCTTTGAAGCGCTCAATGAAAATATTCGTGCCGAACTCATTGCTATACCAACCGAGATGCTCGAATAGGTAAACTCCACAAAAAGGGCATCTTTTGCTGTGCCCAATAAAGGCGTCACTTGATTGATATTGCCTTCAAAAACTAGTCTGTATAAGTTGCAAAGGATTTACAAATACCTCACATTCAAAAATAATTTGTTTTTTTCTTGTTATTCAGCGTTTACAAGCCGAAATAAGAAATCGCGCACGCTGTATATAGTAAGAATCACTTATCGACACTACTTACACAAACCCAAATAAAAGAAATTAATTTTTTAATTAAAAGTAATTTTCCTGCAGTCAATTTGTACAAAAATTGAATGTCCAAAATAAGCAGCTGAGAAAAATTCGCATTTCAGGTAATAAGTTAACTTTACGAAAATCGATTGTAACGATACCACATCTTATAAGCGAAATTATGAATTTTATAAGATGAAAGCAGTTGCAATATTGTACTAAAAAGTGTTTATTTAGCAAAACCAGCTTAGGTGGTATCGGACTGCTAACTAGAGAGCGCATGGACTTTGAAGCAAGTTGAAAAAGTCAAATAGAGTTGCAGATGAAACAAGGCTTTAAAGTTAAAAGAAATATGAAGCATATAATATTTCAATCTTTTAAGCTTAGAAAAAGTAAAAGGCCTGAATATAGTATTTTTTTTGAATGAGTGTCATCAATCTATGGAACAACCGCCTCTGTTCCACATATATCTTACACATAAGTTTCCACATTGGGGTCCAAAGCTTTAAAGTTAAATGAAACATAAAGTATACAACATTTCACGGTTTATTTATTTTTTAATGAGCGCTTTTGAACAACTTTGAAACAGCCTATTTGCCACATTTCTCGCATTTACAAAGCTTCACTGTACTTTTCCACTTTTACTATTTTTACTGTTTGTATTCAAAAATTTCATTTTCAATTCAAAATTGGTGGGTTTAATTTTGTCCTTGTTTTGTATGGAAACGCCCCTAATCGTCTTGGTTGTTGTTGTTGTTGTAACCATTGTTATTTTCATTTCCACTTAAGATCAAAATTACTGTCCGTTCAAGAACTGGCTGGCGCTCATCGTTCGCCCCACATTACCATTACATTTCATTAATTTCGAAAAGGGCAGGAGCAGTGTAGCTAGGGGAGACACCAAACACATATACCGCCCACCCCACCAATGCCCCCCTCACCCACAACTTTTGTTGTTTTTGTGCTTTATGGAAACGTTTTTAGTCTATGTGCGCATTCATTCAATTTGTGCTTGTCGTTGTTATGTTATGCTTATATGCCTGCCTGCTGTCTCTAAATAAACAAAGCCAAAAAACCATGAAAGAGAGGGAACAAAAAAACATTCCAAAAACAACAACTTTGTGAGTGCTGTAGATTGCTGTTGCTGTTGTTGTTGTCAGCTGTCTGTTTCTGTTTCTGTTTTGTTTTTCCTTTTAAAAATCATCTTAATTGTTTCTGTTTAAATAACACACGCAATAGGCGCGTAGGCGTATACTTAATATATTGGTACATAACGCATACGCCATGTTGTGTGTGCGCGTGGTTTATAGCTGCGTCTGACCGCGTCAGATAAAAGCAAAGAAATACAACTGTATTATTTACAACTTGTTTGCAGTTTTCTCCGCCCACTGCCCACTCTCGTGCGAGCCTTATAGTTATAAAATTTATTGTATGCCTGTGTTTGTTTGTATATGCTTTTCATTTGTTTTTGACGCGTTGAGTTGGAAATGTTTTGTTGCCCTAGAGGCATTTCTGCCTTGACAATGAACTTAAGCCATGCATGCTCAGACAATTTTTCGAATTTAAATCAAAAGTTTTTTTGCACTATGTACAGTTTGCTACAAAAGTAATTTAAATTTTTTGAAAGTTTTAATTTAAGTGCGCGTTTTATGATGAAATTTGTGTGTCAAGCTGAATGTATCTTTTTTTAATAGTAAAAATAACTTGACAACAGTAAAGTACGCATCAAAAAGCAAATGGCTAAGTTGGATAAGGTTTTGGGGGCTAGCAAAGTCGCTGGGGGTGTTAATCTAGCTTAAATGTAAAACTTAAAATATATAACTTTGAAGTTTATCAGGGCAGAGTATAAGGAAAATGTGAAAGTTGTAGCAAAATTTACAACAGAAATATTACAAAAGTCGTAGCATACCTGAGGGCACTGATTTGCTGGTATAACTGGGATAAGCCCAAAAACTGGGGGATGATAAAGTATGCTATGATTTTTGTGAAGTGCTTTGGGCTTGGACTGTTTTTTCTTTTAAGTATTTCTGCAGAACTCTTAAGTAAATGTACAGTTTTACATGGCAGCCGCGGTGACAGAACTTGGATTTTATGCGTAGTTTCAATATTATTCGCAGAAAAATGCTCTAGCTTCAAGATGATTCGTGATATTATTAAAATATTTGCGGACAAGTACAGTGTATTTCTTTTTAAATTTTAGAATGACGCTTGAGAGGTGACCGCCCAATAGCAATAATTCTACTTTTATCTGAATTTTGTGTAAAGTGTAGAAGGAAGAGCTCTTTGTGGCTGCCATACAATATTTGTGTCTACAATTTTAATATTTAAAAGTGATGGCTCAATTTACAAATCAAAATATTGCTAAATACTCGCTGAACCAACATAGTATTTTTATATAAATTTTAGAGAGAAAACAAACTGCAGGAAACATTTCATGTACAAAAAGTTGAAGAATATTGAAGGAAATAAAAACAAGTCTTACATAAAAAATTCGAATTTTTTAAACTTATTTTGCAAATTTATTCCACAAAACTTAAGAAAATTGAAGAAAAGTTATTATATACGATCGGTCAAAATTCTAATTGCGAATAGCTTTACAGTTCAATCGTCTTATTTGCAAGAAGTAAACAAACAATACTTAATATATTTGAAGTATATCTTATATATAAAACGTGATCAACGTCAAAAAAACTTTTTTATATAATAGAGGGAGATGTTTCTGTCGGGAGCACAATAAGCTCTCCACAACATAATTTAGATCTTTCATAAAACAGACGGTAGGTCAAACGATGAAACATCGATAAATCAAGTAGGTGCCAGCCAAATATCGTATCCTCGTATCGATTCAGCGCCGCTATCGTCCATTGCTATCATATCAACACCCCATCGCTAACAATAATAATTTTGTACAAAAATATTGTCATACAAATTCATAATAAATATAATCTAATAGGACAGAGGTGGCATAAATTAATGCCCTCCGCAAAACAGTTTCTTTTGAGTCTTAGAAGATATATATTTTACCTACTTTATCATATTGAAAAATACGATACGTAAGAATCGAGCTGCAATAACATATAAAGTCCATGTCAATATGTGCTGCTCTTAATTAATTAATTACCAAATTTAACTTGCCACTTTGCCAGACGTGTCTCTCTTTCATAAACTGCATATAAAGTGCCGAATTAATTGCTTTTGCTTTCTACTCATTAAAACCAATTTTCTTAGAAAAACATATGGAATTTATAGCCTGCCCGCCATTTTGATTGTCCTTCAAGTCATGCTTATGTCTTACATAACAAATTTTTTCCCCCAAGACCAAAACTTTATTAATTTACGAAAAGTCGCATCAGATTATGTCAGAATGAGGTAAACTCAAAAAAAAAACCAAAAAATTACTTATTGAAATCTTCACGTGTTGGGCTTAAAATCCCAAGAAGAAGGTAAATGTTCAAATAAAACTTTTGGTTGCGCCCCAAAATGTGAGTACGTGAGCTAACTGTAGAATTTGACGTAATTAAAAGTACCGCTTGCCATTTAATATCTTCTACCATATAGAAGGTACATATATATATATATTGTATTCTATGTGTTTTTTGCAACAACTTTTGCCATATAATAAATCTACTTAATCCAATAAACAAACTCGGCAAACAGACGAAAAATAACGAATTGAAACGCGGCACAGCAAGTGCAAAGTTTTAATTGTGAAACTTTATTTTATCTCTATGGCACTCACGCACACACACACACATACACAGACACACAAACGGGCGGAGACACTGCCACACACCCACAAACACACCAGCGCACATGGATATGCTTGCAACATATTGACAACTCAACGCAGCAGGTGTGGCAAATTGCTTGCCAAGTATAACAAGAACAACAAAAAAGTAGCAAAAGCATAAGTGTGGCAGCAACTATATAGATGAATGTGAGAGTGTGGGTGTGGGTGACTGAGCTACACTTGGAGAAATTTGGATAATTAATTGGTTCAACAGATATGAATGTGAAAATAGCAGATAATGTTGGTTCAGTGTAGGATTCTAAAAGAAAATGGTTTGTGATAAAGTTGCTGAAATTGTCTGGAGTAGCTAAGTTGCTAGATCAACCATCTTAATGCCTTTCTTAGTTGTACAATATTAAGAATTAATTAAATTGGTCTGCATTTTTTCTTTTAATATAAATATAGTTTTCAGTAAGAAGCAATCCATTAACTTTGAATCAAATTGATTTATCACTATCAGAGTTAGAATGTTTCGATTTAGTTCAAATATGCGCCGTTTTGTTTGATAGCCTTTTGTTATTTTAAGGGCAATATCGATATATCTCTCTCATAGAAGCGCTCGTTCCTACATGGAGACAGTCGATTTTCACAAGCCTCTCTTGAAGCGAATTTTTTACCAGCAAAATTGTTCGCCATCGACTGGAACAAATGGTAATCACACTGGCCTATCAGATGGATGTATAAGAACTTACCAGCTACGCTCCCGTAGCTTCTGTCGAGTCACTATCGAAATGTGTGGCATGGCGTTGGCCTGTTGGAAAAAAATTTCTCTCCGATTAGCCAAAGCTAGGAAGCTTTGCTTCCTTCAGAAGGTTAACTTGTAGACATAACAGTTCCGAATTATGAGTTTAGTCACATGTAAGCAGCTCTTGGGAAATTGAAACTGTACAATATTCATGATTTTATCAACATTTTCGATAATTTGCCATTCAGTACGAGGTGCAACTTTGTTATCGAAACTACCGGAATGTTATCGACGAAACCAAAATGGCGCACAATTAGTCGTTAGCGTAACAGGACCAGAAACTACATATTTTTAACCACCTTGCTTACGTTTTCGCCTTTATCGCAGAAAATTGTAAAATATGAGTTATTTTCTCATAGCTAGTGTTCATCTCAAACAAAACTGAATCAACCAAAAAAGTCAATCATGAAACGATTTTTTAGTACTAAATTTCGACTTTCCGACGCCACCTTTTGGAACTCTATCGGTCTTATACAAAGCGAGATACAGATAAGTGACCTCATCTATTGGAAATATTATGGATTTCCTTTTATTACAGTTAATATATTTAATAATATTTAATATGTACCTTGCTGTATAAGTTGCTTCGGAGCCATTCAAAGGAACATACCTGCAAGTACATAAAAGAAAAAATGCATTAGACGAATTCCAATATAACATATATATTTCTATGAACAGATTCATATTTTCTTACAACTAGCTACTAAAAAAAAGTCGCTTTATAGAACCAAATAAAACAGGTTGTCCCGCACGTAGAATATCTACGAATTCTCTTTACTATTATACAAGTGAAAATCTAACCTTTGCGGGTTAATTTGCTTCAAATTCACAAAAAGTTGATTTTTGTCTTTCTAAACTCTTCCAAATTTCAGCGAATTCGGTAAACTTAATAGCTCAATGGGCTTTCTAGCTCAAAAACAGCTCAACAACAGCCCTACCATTATGGGAATCTTCCAAAAGTCACTTTCTGCTCCACTTTGCTGTACAAATATACTTCCAAGACATTTTCTCTCAGTGTAATAATGTTCATACTGTTCCACACACACACACGGGTCACAGTGACACACACACACACGCACACATATGCACAAAGATTACTTTCCATCAACGCTGTGCAAAGCGTTCTCTCTCTTCTGCTGCCGAGAGACTTACGTCTCGCTCACTGTCCCTCTCTCTCTCTGTCTCTCAGCGCTGTCATTTTGCTTTACTTGTCATCAACTTCATAGGTTTTGACATTTTTATTAGTTGAATACTCCTTAACAGCACGCTCCATTGCCTTTTTGGTTTGGTGCTGCCCCTTCTGCCTTGCCCTGTCTTCCCACAAAAAACTCCTGCATCCTTGATGTCACTTGGTGCTGTAGAAATCTTCTGACATGTAATAAGTGTTTACTGCGCTGCTCTACAACATTTGCTTTAAAGTGTCGCCGCCCCAACACGCTGTGTCTCTCACACTTTGTCGCTCCCGCTCTGCAGCTCTGCTGTTGTCCTTGCGCCATTGTCTGTCTCTATTACAATTTGTTGCCACGTGCTGCTGGCTCCCCTGGTGCCCTCAAAGAACACTGCCACACACGTGGTTCACTGTGTAGAGCTGATTTCTTGTATTCCCAGTCGATAAATGTCGCACAAATTGCAAACAATTTCACTTTTTTTTTTCCCTGTATCCTTTTTTTGTGCCTTTGTTTATTTGTTTGTTGTTTACGTTTCCTTTTTTTTTGTTGCGTAACTTTTGTTTATGCAACTGGCAATTGATTGATTGACAGGCTGCTAAGTAATTAAATTAAATTAAATTAAAATTTGCATAATTATTTACGTAACCAATTAAATAGTTTATAAAATGTGCATACAATTATGCAATGAAGGCTTACATTTTATTTAAAAAATATATACATATTTTTTTTGTGTATATAAAAAGGGCTTAATTAATTAGTTTGGCAAAATGCGCAGCAATATAGAAAATTTTTCATCATTAGTAGGAATTTGCATAAATTTAAAAATAATTGAGTTTAGTTTTTAGAATAATGGTTGATATGAGTTTTGTTTTTCCAAAACAATGAGCACAAAATTAGAACTAAATTAATAATTGCATTAAGCTTAAATGCATAAAAGGTTAAAGCCTTAATTGCGGTTAATAAAAATAAAGAAAATAGTTCACTAATTAGTGGTTTATTTAGGTATTAAAAAGCTTATTTTATTTATTTTTATTTAGTTATGAAGCTGAGTAGCTGCATTATGCAATTCAGTTAACAATTTTAGCTTTTTTATTAATTTCTCAACTATATTATTAAGACTTATTGTCTTATTCAGAATTATTATTATTATTGTTAGTTGAAAGTTTTCTGCAATGACTTTCATATTTAAATTTAAATAATGATGATGCACTTGTCTATCATAATTCATAATTATTTGAGTTCGAAATTGTTGCTACTGTAACTTAAATGCGCAAAGAAGTTGCTCAAAATGCAAACTCAAAATGAAGAAATACATGAATCAAAAACTACTGAGCGAAATTTTCTGAAAATTTGCAGACTGCAAACCAACTTTTCCGTCTGTTACTTTTATTCAAAATATTTATTTATAAACTAAAATCAGTCGAAAAATTATGCCATTCCCAGTCTCCTGTGAATGCATAATTCGCTTTATCTGAGCAGCTTTCAATTTTGGGAATGGATTTTATAAATCTTTTCAAATTTACTAATGATTTCAGAAATACAAAAGTAAAGTTCATACTTAAAATGATGTACTGAAAGTGCAACAGTAGGGAACAGCACAAGAATACTAAAACGAGCAGCTGATCAACACAAAAGTACGCCAAGTCTTGTGAGCAAAAAATATAAAATTTAAGAAAGTATGAAAATTATAGATTGTTTGTTAATGTAAAATAAATACTATTATTTTAAGTCTCCAAATCTTTCCAAGAAGTTTCATCTATGAAACTAGGAGAAACTTATGTGTATGTTATTTACTATAAACATGGCGTACACTTAATTTTTTTTTTTGAAAACATTTGAAATTATTAATTTTTGAGGCAAGCAGACTCGGTCAATAAAATAAAATTTAAAATAAATTATAAATAATAACTAAAATTGCTTGTTTTGTTATGGAATAATAAAGTTCATATCTTGAAAAACGAACTTAAAGGAATTATTAAATTTGCTAAATTTAACTCAACACTTTTTTCTGATCTAAATTACTTAACAATTAATAAATAATTGGATAATAATAATATGGATATATAATACTATCCAGGGTGTAAGAAGCAGAAGTCGTATCATATGGTGAATATGCATACAGAAGCTGCATTGAAGCAGAAATTCGAGCAGACAAAGAAAGATGAAGAAGGCGACGACCTATACTTCAACAGAGACAGTACATAAGATACCACTTCCTTTGGAATAACTTTTTTTAAAATTTATTTAATTTTCTCTTTATCTTATTCGAATCTTAATCAAAGGTTATTAAATATAACTAAATAATTGTACTTTGAATTCGCATGAAGACCCCAACAGATTTAACACTGGGTTAGTGCTGTCTACTTTGGCTGCATACTCTGATTAGTTTTATAGCAAAATGATTCGCATGTTTGGCCGGATTTTTGTTTTTTTCTTTGCTATTACGTACTTGATTTTGAGGACTCTGTGGATGTTCTGGTTCCGTAGGTACCACATTGCAGCAGTCATTGTTCTCAGGATCTTAGACTGTATTCGATAACCCATAGTTCGGCGCTGTAGGTTTTAGAACAGAGTAACATAACATAGGAGAATCTTATACTCCAGGATAAGTGTAGAGTGGGATATGAAGTCTTTTTACTTCATTGTCATTTATTTGACTTTTATGAGCAGTCTGTCTAGGTGGAGACCCATTACGATTTACGATTTAGGATGAAAGGAATATCTAAGCAAAAATCACGTATACGTCAGGTTGTACGAAAAATAAGCTTGCTTGCTTGCAGTTTATGTTGTGAACAATCTGCAAATTGTGTTTATTTATAAAGTGAAGCTTATTGAAAATATTTAAGCAAATAATGCAAATTATTTATTTGTTTTTAACGCTTAGCTTAGCCTTGACAGTAACTGCAAACTAGTTATATGGCTATTTTTCGCATATTTTAACTTTCTACGAATTTTACTAGGAAAAACCACTGCAGAATTCTTAAAATAAATTATACAATTCTATTCTCTGCATATTTTGCATTTTTCAAAACACGCTCCAAGAAAATTCTGAAGAATTCTAAAAATAATTATATTTTTCCGTATACATAATGCATGAAGCTATTTTTGTAATATTATATTTTTCATTATTTTTGTTTCCAAGCTTGCTACGCCCACAAACTGTCATAATTACTTCTACAGAAATTTTTAATTGTCATTTTTGTTTTTTAAAAACATGTTAAATAACTCATTTAAATGCATTTTGAGCAATTTTACGCCAAGTTGGCCTAAACATGTTGCTGACAGCAGCTAGCACCAACCAAGAACTTTATGGCCATTATGATAGATAGAGAACTAAAATAACAATATCAACAACAACACGTGACATGGGCATTAAGGAATTATTTTCATTAAAAAAGTTTAAATGCAAAAGTCGTGCTCAAAAACGAAGCCTACAGCGTTATAAACAAATGGCCGAAAGCATACTTTTTGGCCAATACTAATAGAGTGTTGGTCACGCAAGCTTTGAGCTCGTAAAAATTGTGGTTACGGCGCATTGCTGCGACTGGCAGCCAATTTTTATGATGAAAAACAAGTTCGTCCAGAGCTAGATGATAACAACAACAACAGCAACAACGAGCACCACAAGCGTTATGGCGTCTATGTATATTTTGTGCAAAAAGTTGGCCAAGAAGCGGTAACAAAAAAGTTTTAAGCAGCTGGCAGGTAGCAAAAGCAACAACGGCGAGTTCTAAAAAAGTAAAACTTTTAAATGAAATTTTTGTGTTAAAGTTTCTTACACTTGAGGTAAGCTGCAACACCAAAGGTCTGCTATGGTCAGGGCACTCAGACTGATGCCTGCTCCTCCCAGGGCTGCCAAGGCGAGTGCGCCAAAACTTGGCTTAGGTCAGCAGTCAGCCAGCCAGCCAGCAGCGGTCGACCGCTGACGCATAAGGACGCAACAAAGTTGCAGCTGTATTGTCACGTAAAATGGTGACAGATTCCCAGCATGCCAGCAACAACAGCAAGGACAACAACAATGGCCACCATGGCAGGCAAATAACATTAAAACAACAAATGACACTGGCAGGCAACATAAGCATCAACATTATGGGACACTGTGCGCACAGGTGGCAGTTGGCAGGATGCGGCATCTGCCTTTTGCTGCGAGTAACTCTCACGGCGACATGCTGAGATACGCACTCCTACACCCAAAGCTTCCTCGTATCCTTCATACTCTCCCACACACACACACACATAAGGAAAAGTTTCATTTTAATAGCAGGCGGTAATTTTCTTCAAGTGTGCGTATTGCCATTTCTCTTGCTTGCCTTTTGCTTTCTTTTCTTTGCATTCTCATCGTTACTTTCTCACTCAGCTGCTTATACTGATACTCTCCATTGGGTAAAGCCAGTTTTAAGCGCTTGTTGCTCTCGTTTATGTTGGGTAAGCTGAGCTAGACAACTGAGATGCAGTTAAGTGAGCTGAGATAATATAAAACTAGCTTTCAAATTTTTTGAAATTACATGTTTGAATAAATCCTAATAGTTGACTATAAATGTAGTAGATACTTTGGAGAAAAAGATATTCTAGATTTTAAGATATTTCAATATAAACTAAGTTAATTTTCTCTAAAAAATTCCAGAATTTTAAGCTTAAAAAGAAGAAACTGCACAATTTTCGAAAATTTTGAAAAATAGACACATCAGATTTAAAGATATTTCAATATAATTATGAAACACTTCAAATTCATTTTCACCAATAAAATTCTTGAAAATTCAAATTAAAAAAATAACATTTTTTCTTACCCTTTCTATATCCTTCATAAAGTTTTATTTTTTAGTTAAGATTAAGGTATATAGGATTTGGTGCTGAGATAAGACTGGCTTGCAATGCATAACTTTTTTTAAATATTTTATTTGAATAAATCGAAATTCTGAAATATATATATAGTAGGTGCTTTGCCGTGTTAAAAGGAGATATTTAAGACTTAAAAATATTTTTATAAAATTAGAATAGACTGGATTCTCGAAAATACTGAAATAAACAGAAATCCGCAGTCATTTTCAATTCCGATGCCTTGTCGAGTTCCTGTGCTTTTCTTTCAATTCGCACAAAAATGTTGTAGACCATTTAAAGTGAAGAAGTGGTTTCTTTCTGAAGAAACAAAGGAAGAAGACATTTTTTTTGATAATTATTTATTTTGGTTTAGGGAAATATTTTGAAGCTGCTTTTTGAATCTGATATCGCGTAAATGAACACGTTTGGCCTTGAATATGTTACAACATGTGGTCTGTTTTCAAAGTTTTCCATTGTTATGCTCGATATGGCTCCAATTTCGTGTCGCATATTGTCTTAAAGTTTCGTTATGATCCT
Source organism: Chymomyza procnemis (assembly GCA_035046065.1). Lineage (NCBI taxonomy): Eukaryota > Metazoa > Arthropoda > Insecta > Diptera > Drosophilidae > Chymomyza > Chymomyza procnemis. Next base: position 12,162,514 of record JAWNOJ010000004.1, on the reverse strand, counting down.
TGCCTTTTCAGTGTACATCTTGGGTTTTAAATGCGTATCCCCCCAAAAAATCTCTTGGCTTTAGATGGATGATCTTCGTGGCCAGTCAACATTCACATTTTTCGATAAGTCCGGGAAACAATATGTTCTTTTTATATTGTTTCGACCAACGTATCGTTCGATATGGCTGCAATTTCGCGTCGCATATTGTCTCAAAGTTTAGTTATGATCCTTGTCTTTTCAGCGATTTAAAATATTCCTACAAAAAAAGTCTGTTGTTAGATCGATTGATCTCGTTTGGCAGTCGAAATCAGTATTTTTTCGTTATAACTCGTTTAGGGAACAATAGTTCCAATCGAGTGTTTGATGTTGCTCCAACTTGTTGGAACCAGCAGCTATTGAAACCATTTTTACAAAGAATAGGCGGCATTCAAAAACCTATTAAAATCTGTAGTGCTCTCTCTCTCTCTCTCTCTCTCTCTCTCTCTCTCTCTCTCTCTCTCTCTCTCTCTCTCTTTATAGAGTATAGCAACTTCGCTTATATCAAGTTGATTTTTCCAACGCCTTTTTTTTCTGTCAGCTTGCCATTTGGTGTCAGTTTTCCGGCGCGTGTCGCTCTGTGGAAATTAGCAACACATGGCAGCCATACAAGAAGAAGAAGAACATGGACGACAATGCCTTTCCTAATGCCATCTAATGCGCTCTAACTACCCAGACATCACATACACTCAAACACACACACACATACACAGACGTGAATTCACACACACCGTCCCACACTCACACACACACACTCAGCCGACACAATTTTCAGCTCAACTCCGCAGCTGTTTAGCCGGTTCCTAAAAGTACTATAGCCACCTAGAAAGTGTCCCATCCAGTTTCTGGTACTCTCCTACTAAAGCTGCTGACGACAACTGGCGACAACGACAACAAAAACAACAACAATCACATTAACAACAACGTTGCCAACGCATTTAAAGTAATTACAACATTTTTGCATATTATATGAAGATTTTGGTTTGGGGTCTTTATGCTTTTTACATGCCTTTTGCTTTATGTCTGAAGTAGCCTAATGTGTTTTTGGCCAAAAATGCTTTAGCGGAAATTATGAGAACCAGCCAGGAGAAGGACGAGGAGGAGTTTGTATCTGCCTAAGCCCGGGCTAATGCGTTTTTAAGTAAAATAAGCATAAGTATGCTGCAATACAGGCAAAAGGCAACATTAATTAACAGGCCGAGGATTTGAAGGCAAGCGTGGCGGCCTATATGCTCGGAAGCCACTGCAGTTGGTGGTAAAATCTGGATAACGTTTGTAGCTTTAATATGAAAAAAATGAATTGAATCCTGTCGGAAATTAAGGCAGTAACGCAAGTGGAAGATGTGTAGAGATATGGAAGGTATTGGGAAATTGATTTTTTTTGGGTCGTGTTGGGTTGAGAAAAGTTGTCTTTGGAACCAAAACTTAATATGTAGGCATGGAATTGGAATGGCTTGGAATTGTAAAAAAAAGGGGAACAAATTTTTTGTTATATGAAATTTGTGGTAAGCAGCGAGTTTACAATCTTTCGAAGATAGCATTTTTTAAGCGTTTAGTATGCAAATACCAATTAAGAAGCGAAACGTAAAAATCGTCTTTAAAAAACATGAAATGAAATCTATCGGAAATTTAGGAAGTAAGCGCAGAATGTTATTGATATTGAAATTTAACTTATTTTTCTTTTGGGCAAAGTTATAGCAGAATTGCAAGTAATTTTTTCTTATAACTATCAAAACTTTTTTTTAAAGCGAATAAAACTTTAGTCAAAACGACTATTTGCCATACGACAAATAATATCTTAAGGATAGTACAAAGTTTCGTCAACCGATGCCTGAGGCGCATTGTTGGGGTGTGCTGGCCCAGCACAATAAAAGACTATGGGAAATTACCAGCAAGCAACGGGGCTTCAAAAGTGACATATCGATCAGAAAATATAGATGAAACTGACACACGCTCAGGAGAGTCAACAGAGACAGTATAGCATGTGCAGCCTTCGAAAGGAACCTCATTGGCAAACGTTGCAGCGGGCGGCTGAAGACTACTTGGAGTTGGACACAGTGCTCAATGAAACTTACAAATTGTTAAACGAGTTAAGGTTTTTAGCTAACAATAGGGAAAGCAAACTATTTGTAAATAATTAATAAATAAACTTAATTATTTACACGCCAATAAACAGAAAAAACTGAGTTGATTCAATAAATATTGCACGTGCATGTGGTATGAATAGAGTTACATTTGTTTGAAATGAAAACTTAATTTAATGCTTTTGTCATTTAGCAGGTAATTCTAGAAATATTAATTAATTTAAAGGAAATTGGTAAATTAATAGCAAAATATTTATAATTCACGCAATAAATTCTTTAGTGCTTTAAATTTTAGACCAACACCAGATGTGAGACGTTAGCTATAAATAACTCAACCATCAGGCTAGGGATACGCAACAATGTCTTGATATATCTCAATTTTAACATGGTTCGATCATAAGTTTATCTGGTCTCAATTTTACGCCTTATATAAAAATAAATAAGTTCTACCATTCACTTGTCAACTAAAGCAACCTTTATAATAGAACTTGTAAATTAGAAAAACAAAACAACTCGTACACTGTACAAATATTAATTTTTGGTAGCTTAAACCCATTGTGAATTATAAAAATAATACTTATTTAACAGAAATAGAAAGCCACAAATGATTGGCTGTTTTAGAATTTACAAAAAAATTATCTTTTTTTTTAGTAGTTTTAGCTTTATGTGTTTAAGGATAATAATGAGTAGGTAGGCATTTACGGATAGCTCTTGAGTTTCGTGTTACTTAATTTTATTTATAATTTCTTTTTGCTGTTTGTCTTGACTTGGCTACAATTTTTTCCTTTTTTATTTTTAGAAACCATTTTGTGAACGTACGCTTGATTATTGTATTTCTTGTTTTACAATTTTAAATAAACTGCTTACGATGGGATTGGGTTTCCGACAGGAACAACTCCTTTTATTTTTAGCTTGGCAGGACTGTCTGTGACATCCGTGTCAAATTTCATTTCAATATAACAATTCCTAAGATAGTTGAATTTGTGTTTTATAAACAACTAAAAGCGCATTTTTTGATTTTTACATTGTATGAAATTATTCATCAAAAATATTTCATCAAAATTTGTGTAAGGAATTAAATATCTGTAGCCAAATTGTTGGGAGAGTTGCAATAGGCCTTTGGTTAACAGGCTCTATCCCAAAAAGGTTTAAAGAGTGCCGATAAAGTATAGAAGCTGCAGGCTGGTCGACCATTCACTTCAAAGAATGAGCAACATGTCAACGAAATCAAGGAGTTACTGTTCGAAAATCATCGATTGAGTCTAGAAGATATTACTGGTCTTGTTGCAATATCAGAAGGATCAGTAAAACTTATTTTAAAAGACCATTTAAGCCTACGAAAAGTCAAGTCTTGTTTGTTGTCAAAAATAATGAATTTCTTGGAAAAACAGCATCGCATTAATGTTTGTGAAACCATGCTTTCTAACAATCAAGATAGGATGAAACGCACTAGAACTGTAGACGAGATATGGATTTACGCTTACGACACGCAAACAGACGATCTATCGAGCGAATATCGTGCTAAAATCGAGCTAAGATGAAAAAATCAAGCCAAAGTTGTTCCAAAGTCAATGTCATGTTGATTGTTTTCTTCGATTATCGTGGTGGACTTCACTTTGATTTCCCTCCAACCGACGTTTATTGAATCCGCAGGGTCGATAGACCTGGGCGAGAGCAGTGCTTGCAGAAAGTCAGTAGAGAGCGTCATGGAATGAATTGCGCTGGTAGGAGTTTGTGTTCACATAGAAGCTTCAAATTTAACTTCATTCTTGGGCTATTTTGTTGTGTTACTTTGTAGTATAATTAGAACCGATCTCAATTTTATATATAACGCTTTCTCTTAAGTTGCAGCTGTCAGCAACACTCGGTTGATGCTTATGTCTGCTCGAAATATTATTTGAACAAAATTGCTAATGCATTTCTAATGACTTGTGAGTTCTTAACTTTATTTGCACATAAATATGCAGTAAGAGGTATGCATATTACGGCATTCAATTTTACATACACTTGTCCGAAAACTAAAAGTTTTCTTATATTTATATTTACTTATTTTTACGACTGTCATTGTTCTACAAAAAATAAAAACTTTATGCAGCTGACAGCAAGTAGTGGGGATGTCGGAATTTATGAGTCAAACGCATAAAAGTAGGCAATGCATTTTCAAAAAGCTGTTTCAGAGACCATAAAGCTTTTATATTTCAGAGAACTTGCAGGACGACTTACCTGTTGAGGACAGAGAGAGAGAGGGAGGGAGAAAGTGTGTGTACTTGTCGTAAAGTTTTTCCTTTTTGTGATTTTTTTGTTGTATTCAGTGAGCTTGGGTAGCTGCTACTGCTGCTGCTTTAATATTTAAATAGAATTTGCACACCATTTGGTTAACATTTATATTCCATTAGATTATATATATAAGAGCAACGGTATCTAACGGTAATCATGTAATAAGCCGCACTAACACATACACATACACACACACGCGCAACCGGATGCGGAAATGCTGTCAAGTGTAGAAGAAGACGAGGGTCACACTCACATGCCCTAAAACTGTAGTTACAGTCGCTGTGCTCGTACACCTCTTGTTTCTGTAGTTTTGGTCAGTTGGCTACGTTTTCTGCTTGCTCCTTGCTGCTTATCTTCTGTTATTATTATTATTTTTTTTCCTTGGTGTCGTTCGGGAAAGGCAACAGCTTGAAATGCTATTAAAATATAATCTGCTGATAATCTGCACTTAATTTCGTACTACGCTCAAAAGCAGCAACAGCAGTGTGCTTGTATATTATATGAGCAAGCAGCGCGTATACTGGCAGTGCTGACCCACAAACAGCTGCCTGCTCGTTAGTTGCCAATCTTCATACAATTCTCCACTTTTTCTTGTTGTTTTGTGGTTTGTATTTTTTCCAAAATTTTGTTTAAGCGCCGTAAATATTAACCTTAATTTTTTATTTATTTTATTTCACTGTTTTTTATTATTATTATTATGTTATTTCGGCTTATTTCGCTGCTACACACAATAGTAGTCCTTTGGCGTATAATTTTTGCTGCTTTTTGCTTTGTTACCCTTTGCTATGTTACAGTTAGTTTCTTTTATTTTCTTTCGCTTTTCTTTTTTTTATTGTTGAAGTTTTACGCTTGGTTGCATTTTAATGTTCGTTGCGTTCGTGCGAGTTGCGCCTTTTTGTTACCTTTGTAGCTGCGTCCTGGTGCGTTTTCTTACTTTTATTTTTCTGGTTTTTAGCTTTTGAAATCTATCAAATTTTCGTTTTCTTTTAATCAAATTTACACTTCAGTGGAAGTAAATTGATGCGTCTGCCGATTTCCTGTGGGCAATAAGATAGAGAAGGGTACGGCTATTAGTATGGACAACAAGGACAATGGTAGAGTGTTTAGAAAATATTTGAAAAAAGTTTGTTAAAATGAGCAGGAAGTGCTTTTGTGGTTGAATTTTGATATGAGAACGCTAGAGGCAAAACGCTTGAAACTTTTAATTAAAACAAGTCGTTTGCATCAGCATATTTGTTGAAGAACTACAAAAGGATTTTTAGACGTTGCTCAGTTTAAGGAGTCTTTGGACAGTCTGCTCCTAGAAACTGGTGTCTCTAGTAATAGTAGAAGACATACATCTATATTATTGCATCAGAGGAGTGGTTGAAAACCTCAGTTTTTGAGCCGATTTCGCGTTTTCTACGTCGAGGTTCTAAGTGAAAGCACATGTTTCGAGTGCCTGCAACGCTTCAAGAATGGTGACTTTAAGATGGAAGAATAGGCATAAATTGACCAAGATGCGTTAGAAAAGCCAAGAGAAATTGGCAGATTTATAGCAAGTAACTCAGCAAGTCGCAGTTTATCGATTGCTCTTGAATACGTACAGTGAGGTTGCTCTACTCGTGATAGTTTTCCAAGCTTGAAGAATGGTAGTTCATAGAAGATTGGTATGGTTTGGAAAGGGATAAGGATATCGAAGATACGGAATTGAAGGCAATACTTAACCAAGAGGCGTTCCAAACGTAATCGGTAGTGCATTTGCAAATAACTCAACCAGCCGAGTCAAAAATAAAAACAACCTACATTGACTTGAGGTCTAAGATTGGACATCTCTCAGCAAAATAATGAGGGGTTTCTTCCTCGCTTCATAACTGACGACAAATAATTGATGAAAGGGAAGAAGGTATTCGAAGATGCTAAATTGGAAGTATAACTTAATCAAGACACAAGAGGCAGATTCATGGCAACTAATTCAATAAATTGTATTAAAACGCCTTCAAGTCATGGGAATGGTTGAGTTTTCAGCAGGATTTCGTATGACTTAAAACCGAGATCTGTCGAACGCCGTTTCCCCATTTAAATCGAAGCAACAGAGGGCCAACCCCATTTGCCGCTTTGGTCGATATTCAAAAGTTCTTTAGTTTTGCTGTTCGAATGTTGTATAGTTTTTATTATAAATATGTACAAAATGTAGTTGTTTCAATTGTGGTATCCAGGGAAATGCGTTTTTATGAGCAACTTTGTAAATGTCTTAAGTGGATATCATTGTCTGCGCCAATTCTTCAATCAGCCTTTTCTGCTCTATTACGTGTAAATCATTTTCTTTCCAACTTTTCAACCAGCAGTGTCTGCTCAGCCTGCAATAAACTCAAAAGCTTATTTTTCGCTATAAATTTTTAGGTTTCTTACTATTTCGAGCGCGTATTGTCACGCAATTCAGCTAGTATCTTAGCGGCGGTGGCTGTCTTAGCTCCTCTCGAAGTTGGAGTATAAGGTAGATACCGACTATAGCTCCAACAAGGTAAATTATGCTCTTAGGATTCATGTAGAGAAATTCTATTATTGATGCCATCGTGGCCACGTATTCCTTGAATAATTTTCGAACCGGTTCTATGAAACACATTTTTGTAAGCCGGAGACAATTTTAACACTTCAACGAGCAGTTTATTTTTTGATAATAACAAATTTAGCTGACAAGTCAGTCAAGGCATACAAAGTTACAGTACTTTTAAATGTAACTTTAAAAATTTAGCAGCTTTTCGTAATATTGCATTTTAGTTTCTGCTTAAAAACTTCTCTTAAGATGAGAGTTAATTTTCACGCAATTTTAATTCCCTTTATATAAAAAATGTTTTCTCGTATTCGTAGTCTCCCCTAAGACTAACAGAATAAAAGATTTTATTCTATATCTCCGTCTTAACACAGATCTGAAGGCTCACAACTATTGGGGGAACGTGGTACTATCGTAATGGAAAAAATCCTGAAAGTCTGATATGACCAACAAATTCCTACGCGTATAACTTTGCCAGGGATTTCACACGGCAATTTTGCCAGACTCGACTGTGTCATATAGCCAAGACAACCCAACGTTAAATATAAGTGTCACAGAAACTTACATTAGTTACAATAGTGACTTTTAGTTCAGAAAATTCCTAAAATTTAGCAAAGGAAATACGTAGAGTTAAAAAACCCAAATACTTGTTAAACTACGAAAACCAGTGGGTTTTCTTCAGTGTTATCGAGTCAATCGCTTTAACCCCATGTGAATTATAAACATTTATTTGAAAATAGAGTATTTTTTAAAGTTTCTCACATTTTTATCATGCACTTACATCGAGATTAATTAAATAAAAGTTCGCCTCACAACAATTTAAAATATCAACGCTCAAAAATCTTCTCAGGTTTGTATAACCTCGAAAAAGCTGCTTACGGCAAGAAGCTCATACAGCTTTGGTCATTCCATTTCCTTTTTAATTTAATTTTATGCTTTTATCATGTCGTATTTTACTTTTTACTTAATTTTTATATTACTTTTCAGTTTATATACGATTTTTTTTTTTTTTTGTAATATTTTTTTATTTTATTTCTTGTATAGTATTTTCTTTGCCGCGTAGTTTTCTGATCCTCTTAACGTGGCTTGCCCTGCTTGTTGGTTGCGGGAGGTGCTCTCTCACTCTTGGTTTTTATATAACTCTGAAATGCAACAACTCGGCATTAACACGCACAAACCTGCACACACACACGCACACCCACTCAAGGATTTGGGTGAAGGAGAATTTTCCATTTTCGTTTATTTCATTCAAGTATCATCGTTGCCTGCGCCGTCATCATCGTAAGCATCGTCACTTGTGTGAAATTATAATTGTGTTTTTTTTCTCACTGCCTATATGGGAGTGCGTGTCTGTGTGTGTGTGTGGGGGTAGGGGTGTGTTTGTGGGTAGTGGTATCTATAGGGGTGGGGCGGTAAGTGTAAGGATGTGTGCGGCAACTGTAAAATATTTAATTTCCTCAACGCGTATAATTCCTTCCGGTTATTTTTGCCACTGCGGCAGCCATTTCTCGCATTTGATAGCCAAAAAAAAAAATGAAATAAATAAAAATGGGCCAAAAGGACCCCCACCCCAGCATGCTTGCCATCAATTGAGTGCGGCATGTTTCTAATTTTTCAGCGTCACAAACGTATAGGGGAACAGTGGCGTGGTTAGCTTATTTTTAGGGAAGATCTTGCAGACATTATACTGACTTGTTTTTTTGAAAGTATTTATAATTTTTAAAAAATTTAAGAATTTTTTAGTCGGTAACATTTCCACTGCCCCATTTCATTTTTTGAGATTATTGAAAATCTTTTCAAAATCGCTTATATTTTTTTTTCACAATTTTAGCCGAAACCTTTAAAAGTTTTTTGGCCGTTTAGACGTTTTTATTTATTTTTTTATTTAATGTAAAATCTTTTAAAAATAAAACTGGAAGCCAGAATATTTTTTTATATATATTTTTTTTTTAAATTTTTTTTTTAAATAAAAATTTTCTTGGTAGATATATTCTAAGTTTGGCCTTCTACCGACTTATTGTTCCAGCTAGATATATTTCCTTAACTTAAGGTCAGAATTTTGTTTTGTTATTTGATTTTATTAAAAATCTTTTCAATATAAAGAAAGGGCCAGCATTTGTTTTTTCTTTGTTTATTGATTTTATTAGGCAAAACCTTCAAACATTTTTTGTTCGGTAAAAACTTGTTTCATATTTTTACAATCACTTCAAAATAAAATGAAAGCATTTATTTTGGTTTTTAATTTGGTTTAAAATTTGTTGGCCGAAAGCTTCAAAGTATAATTAGAGTGTAAGCTTAGACCAGGGGAAGCAGAATATATTCGGTTATTGCTTTAATTTACAATTTTTTACCGAAACCAAAGTATGGCCTGGGAAAGCCGTATAGTTTTATAAGAATTTTTAGTTTTTATTTTGAATTTCTTTTTAGACAAATCCTAAGTTATGCCGATACATAGGTCTATCCTGACATATTTCGTTCAAAATTACAATTAAAAAATATTTATAAAATAACAAACGACTTCAAGTTCCGGGAAGCTGCCTAAGTTTTCTTACTCGAAAATCATTAGATTAGCTTAGAATCTGCTTTAACTTTACAATCTTTATACAAAGTTTTCAACATCCTTAGCGTATCTTCAATTTATTGCAAGTTTTTCTTAAATTGCTATATATTTATTTGGTTAGATTGGTTTAGGATATATTTGCGATCTTAAAGTAAATGTTAATAAGCGGTTGCAGAAAGCACTTATCATAACTTCATATAGATTTTTTTCCTTAAATTGCTATGTCTGACTTGCTTAGAACTGAAAAGCTTAGTTTCAACTTTTGTTTATAATTTATTTTTAAAACGAATAAAATGTCATTAAGGAATTACAGGAAAGACAATTTCAAGTGAAATCCACGTGCAACTCTATAACTTTTGACAGATCGACTTATACTACGTTGGCTGCATATTACCAAGACAATTCATACCATGTAGTAGTTCATGCCAAAAGCCCCCGCTAAGACTCAGAGACGCGCTGATACTCAGACGCTTGCAAGTTAAATTTTTTAATATAAATTTAGGATTTGAAAATTAATCGCCAACTCGACTAAGTGTGAACCCGAAAATGGCCATATCGCAAAACGATTTGGTAAAATCTTTTAAATGAATGAGGAGCTGGCATCTTGAAATAAAAAAAGAAAAATAATTAAATAAATTATTCCACTTGATCGCTCCAAAGGCATAAAAAGCATAGGTTGATTTCTTCGAAACAAGCTTAAATTTAAAAATTTAATGTTTTTATTTGACTGTGTCATCGCTCTGAAGACCAAGTGTTGGAATATTTCTATTAATAGCTGTTCGTAGTGAGCAGCAGCTTATGCAGAAATAAAACGCCAAGGCTGGTTATACGATCATTTAGGAAGGGATCTTTTATAAGGCAAAGTTGATCAGTGTAGGAAGGCACTCGAAAGTTACAATGTCAATCTTACGATCTTCAAAAATGTTCGTTTATTCTCAAATTATTCTTCTTTTAATATCATAAGACTTCAAAGAGCTCCAGTTATTTATGCATAAAGAACCCCCAAAAAATCACCCTGTCTACGTTACTGACACACACACATATATCCTTGTAGGTTATTGTAAACACATGCAAACATCCAACTCTGTTTCTAATGATGCGCGTGTTACTGTTGTTGTTGATGTTGTTCTTGCCTCACATAGAGTGCTTATGCTCTCTTACCACCTCCCGTGCCCTCTGCATCCTTGCCTGTGCCTCTTCTATTCGTTCTGCTTCCCTGTCTAGAATTCTTGAAATCCGTTGAAATCACTTTGGCAACTGCAACAAATCTGCTGCTTGCCACATTTTGGAATCTGGCTTCATCTCTTGCTTCATCTGCTGCTTCATCTGCTGCTGCTGCTTTATGTTTCCTGTTTGATATGTTTTTGCCATTTATGCTTCATTTATTTTTGATGTTCTTTTCTCTTTTGCTTTCTGCTTTCTTGGCTTACACTCTCCGGCAGCTGCCGCGTGCTCTCTCCCTCTCTCAGCCTCAAACTCTCCCACTTGGTACAGTCAATGCTGCTAAATGTAGCCATATTTTCGGCCTAAATGCTTAATGGTTTATTTTTCTAAACTTTGGCTAAATTATGGCCTGTTGTTATTTTTTTTTTCTTTTTCCTTACATTTTATTTCTCGCTTTTGTTCTTAGCATTTTTTTTCTGCAAATTTCATTAATTTTATGCCTTTTGCTTAGCTGTAGCAAGCGCCATTTTGTTTGTGCTGCCATAAAAGATTTAATAGATTAAAAAATATGGCCCGACCGCACAGTTTTGGGCTAAGTAATAGTACCATGTGTAAAGTATATTTATTTTTTGAAATTTTTATTTATGCGCTTTTAAGCAAAGCACACATAATAAAAAGAAAATTGCTTTTTAACATTTTAATGCAATTAAGTAAAGGTATTTATTTTTAAAAAATTTATTTGCGCGTTGTATCTGTATGAACATTATTAAAATTCAATTAATTTTAATTTTTTATTTATTTATGGATTATTTTTATAGTCAAGCAGGTTTTAACAGTAACTTGGACTAGTTTATTTATTTATTTATTTATTTTTTTTAAACTACTAAGAGAAAATTTTCGTGTGATGGGCTTGATAAACTGGCAACTTCACATATCAAAACTATAATGGTAGGTGAATTATTAAAATTCGAAGGCGTTCTATAGCTACAGAACGAAAGATATCTTATAACTAGGAGCATGCTTGAAACTTTTTTCTAGTTTTGCAAATAAAAATTTCTGTCATATCTCGAGAGCGAAATGCTTGATATTTAAGCTTGACCCAGTATAACTTGCAATAGCAAAAATTTATTACGAAAAAAATTGTAATTAAGAACTTTTATTTTTACAATTCTGCGCAGTTTTTCAAAACGTTCATGTAATTAAAAATTTATAAATATTTCATAAAATTTTCTATAGCTGTGTTTTAGTTTATTTGATAATAAAAAAATATATATACATATATAATAAAAAATATATACATAATAAACCGTATTTATACAATTTTCTGATAGCTGTATCTGAATTTTTTTTGCATTATTAAAAATATAATTTGATATAAAAATTAAAGAATCAACTAACAGCAGAATACAGAAATTTTGAATAAAAATAAAATATATTAAAGTTGCTTCTAATTTTAGACACAATATCTTGGGTTTCTTGCTTGTTTCAGAAACAATATAATATATTATTAAATGAAACAATCACTGCGAATAATATTTCTAAAAAATTAATGTTTAAGAGTTTGTATTTTTAAATTGAGAATTCTGCCACAAGTGCAAGTTTTCATATTTTTAAAAATTACTTGTTCTGATATAAATGCAATGTATCATTAGATCATGATATTACATTAAAAATACTATTTTTTCATTTGCTGAGTGCTAAATCTTAGCCTATTTTACTTTATAAAAATTTTCGCCAAAAGTAGAACATTTTATATTTAACGTAGGCTAGGCATTTTTTTGTTGCGTTTATATGAAAGTTGCTTTTTATTTTGGTAACAATATCTCGGTATTTTTGCATATTTTAAGAAAACATGAAAAATAGTATAAAAAATTCACTCATAACTTTTTTTTAGCAAAATTAAATTAAGTTATATTAATTAGTTTTTTAGCCAAAAATGTAATTTTTCATGTTTTTTAAATAGTTCTTTTTCTGATTAATCTCACACATCGGTTGTGTTTTTTTGTGCACTCAAAACATAGTTTTGATAAGTCATCCAATATATAGTCCTGACTTGACTTCTTTTTCCTCCTGTACGTAAAAATTTAATGAGAGCTCAACATTTTTTGATCATCTGAAGAAGCTGTTATTGCGTTCAGGATATACCATACTCAATCAGAGTGGCAAAAGCGCTACGACAATTGGTTCAAACGTCTCAAGATCTTAATGGGGAATATTTTAAAAAACAACAAAGCGTTTGTTCTCTTTTTCCGAAGTATAAGAGGTCACCTTTGTATAGTAATATTAGGAATACATTTTTTGATAGCAAACAAACCAAGAATCAACAGAAGGACGAAAAACAATTTGACAGAAAAATAAAATAGGTTTAAATCTAAAAACCCCAACGTTTTTCTGCTTCTATCTAAGTTTCTTTATATTACTGAAAGAATTTTTGATTAAAACTGCATTTTTAAGAAAATAGTAATACTCTTATAAAATAAATATACAAAATACCTCACAGTATAAAAATTTCAGCTTAAGCAGCTTTAAAATGTGGTTTTGCCCCGAAAAACCCAGCTTAAAATTTCGATAAAAAATAAAACACTTTCACGCTTCAACGGGCTTAACGCCTGTACAATGCATTTTATTTGCATTAATTGCATAAAGGTATTAAATTTATCGTATATGTGAGACTGTAAACTCACTCAACAGCGAGATACTATGATAATATATATTATATATTAATTGCATATTTCAACAAATGTAATTGCTGTGCAACTTGGACAGCATATTTTATGCTTAAATTAAAACCAAAAGCCAAAAGTGTGTGCTAATTAATTTAATTAAATATTTTTCAAGCATATACACAAGTAACAATAATACAAAAGAGAGAGAAAGAGGGAGAGAAGAGCATAATAAAAATCATAAACTCATTTTATGATTTCATTTTTTGTTTTATTTTTATAAAAAAAAAAACGCCACAAAGTGTCAACAAAAGGTTCTCGGTAAAAGTACAAAAAAAAAGATGGCGCATATTTTCAGTACTTTGCTGGCCGCATTTTAATGAGGATTATGCCGCCGCTGCGAACAGTGACTCGGCCCAACCAAGCAGCCGACCCAATGACCCAACCCTGCCAGCAAACTCTTCCTGTAGAAGTTAACTGTATTAATTAAAAAGGGTTTTCAAGTGCGTTGCCAACAATGTTTGAACTTTTTCTCACTTTTTTTTTTCGTTGCATACAAAGACAAACTATAGCAAATGTCACCAAATATCAAGCGTTCCGAGTTCTGATTCGACGCGTATTGTTGCGCCCAAGTCCTTGACCCAAAAAAAAAAAGAAAATGGCGGGCGTGCTACAAATTAAAGCGCAAAATTTTAAAGTTACAACTTTAAGGCGCGGTGGTTGGAAGTGAGGCACGTAAATTGCTTTGACATGTATTGTCCTTTTTGTCGCCCACACGAGTGCACGGCCTGGAGACAAACCAACTGACTCGCTTTTTACTCTATCCTTGAGCTGGCACTATCCTTGCCTATTTCCCATTGCTCCTTGGCTTACGCTCTGCTACGCACTCTGGTCAGCATTTTAATTTCCGCTTGAGTGCGAAGGCGCAAAGGTTTGCCCAGGCTAGGCCAAAAAACCCAAAAAGGTCTTAATACTTTTGGGTGTGAGTGTATCTGTGTGTGAGTGTATCTGTGTGTAAGTGTATCTGTGTGTGAGTGTATCTGTGTGCGGGTGTTTCAATGTGTGTGTGTGTTTACTCGCAAGCTCAAGTCTCAAGCACTGCCCAAAGAAAAACAAAGACCGCTCAAACAATTTGACCTATGTTTGTAGGTGTGCTATGTGTATGCCTCTGTGTGTGTTTGTGTGTGTGTGTGTGTGTGTGTGTGTGTGTGTACACAGTGAAAAAAGATTGTGTGCGTTAAGTCGCGCGTGAACGACTTTGGCATACCCCTTAGCACTGACCCGTTACCCTTTGTCCACAAAAACCTTGAATTCCTAGAAATAGCGCTTAAGGAACTTGCATATTTGGGACTGCTTGTTGAATGTGTGGGAAGCAGTTTCGTGAACTGCTTGTTTTTTTTGTAGATACAAAAAATGAACGCGCTTAACTTTTGTAACTTTATGGTTTTTACGTAACGGAAGGAAGTAGAATTATTTTTAGATTTTCATATAGAAACTAAGATTTTTAATTTGTTTTATTTTTCTATTAAGTTTTTATTAATAATAAAGCAATTAAGGCAATTCTCTCTCCTGTCTTATACAAAACTGAGCTGCTTTGAGCTCTAGGATGTCTAACTAGTGCGTCATAATCATCTTAAGCTACTATAGTTTACTTGCTCTAATGTAAAAATAAGTGTAACTTGACTTTTAGTGTAGCTGGGTTAGGGTAGCTACATTTTGTGTTTTTAAATACAATCTTTAGATACTTTTTCTATTGGTCTGCAGTAGATTTTAAATATAAGCTTTTATGTTTCTATTTCAGTTTTCTTAACTTTGGAAAGTTTTGAATAAGCTTCATATCAGAATTGTCATATACCATTCAGTTTCGCTTATTAACAATAGGTCCTTATTCTCTGCGCTATAAATAAAGATGTATCTGTGCTTTGGATTGACAGAAGTATAGGGGAATGTATGTAACTTTTTCCAATAAGTATTACTTCATCATCATTTGTCAGCTCTACAACCCGGTGTGGGTTTTGGCTTTCTCAACAATTCTTCTGCAGTCGTCTCGATTGTTTGCAAGGGCGTGCCAGTTCCTTACCTCCATCTTCAGCATGTCATCGTCAATATTGTCAATTAGGCGCTTTCTTGGCCGATCTCACTTTCTGGTGGAGAGTGGTGTGTATGCCAACACAAGCTTTTGTGCTCTGTTCTTTTGCATCTGTAGAACATGACCCATCCATCTTAGTCTCTGGGATTTAATGAATTTGACTACATCTTCGCCATGGTGTAAGCTCAACAATTCGTCATTGTTCCTTGGAGTGTGGTCAGCGCGATTATTTATCTTTGGCCCAGTATTTTTCTTTCAAAGATTCATAGGGATTCTGCGTCTGCTGCTGTCATGGTCCAAACTTCTGCTCCATATGTGACAATTGGCCTCATGATGGAATTATAAATTCGTAGCTTGTATGTCTTCGAGAGCAGTTTTGATTTGAATAATTTGTTGTGCGCGTAGTAGGTTTTATTGGCAGAGATAATCTGGTCTTGTATGCAGTCCCTTGAGCTGTTGTCATTGCTTATCAACACACCCAAGTATTTTGGTTTCTCGACATATTAATAGGCCAAGTAAAATAAGATGTAATCAACTAAGATAATAGTTTTCTTTCTCTTGCCTACACAATCGAAAGAGAGAGACAAGTTAAGAAGAGTTTGGTAGAGCTCAGAAGAAAAACGTGATGAAGAATTAGTAAGAGAAATTGTCGCGCTTACCTTCTAATATTTTGAAATCAGTCTTAGTACTTGAAAAAGCAGCTAGCTGTTCTAAAGATCAAAATTCTCAGGTCTTTGAAGAATGTCATCTAGGCAACCCTACTGACCCCAAAATATTTGTTTATCAAAGAAGTAATATTTACTAGCTCATGTGACGTACTTTTTTTTATGAAAAATTA
Organism: Chymomyza procnemis; assembly: GCA_035046065.1. Taxonomy (NCBI): domain Eukaryota; kingdom Metazoa; phylum Arthropoda; class Insecta; order Diptera; family Drosophilidae; genus Chymomyza; species Chymomyza procnemis. Next base: position 12,146,288 of record JAWNOJ010000004.1, on the reverse strand, counting down.
GAACAATTTTCGAATACCTGTCATATCCTAAATAAGCTAAACAAGTACAATTTGTGAAATTAATGCAAATTTTTTCGTTGTTTTCCTTTCTTTTTTCCAATCAAAATGAAAACATTTAGAAATAAAAAAGTATTAAATATAACATGAATTAATTTAAAAATAAGCTTTGCATATTTAGCGAAATGACGAATTTTTTTGAAGATATTCAAACTTTTACCAAAAAATAACTCATTTTCAGCAAAGTTTATGAATAATTTAAATTGTTTCTTTACAATTTTTGTATAACAAATTTTATTTTTTTGTTTAAGGAATACAAAACCAATATATCGAAAAATAGTATTTTTTATATTGTTAAACATTTAAACATAAAATTTTTATTTCAAATATAATTAACTACTTTTTAAGGAAGGTACAAGTTCTGCCATCTTCTAAACCAATTTTAGAAAATTCCTAAAACTGACAATATTTCCAATGAAAGCACAAAAATTAAAAATTTTAGAAAATAAGCTCTAAGTAAAAAGAACATTGTTTGCAAATAGCAAAAATATTCTTGTATTTAAGATCATGATGCATGAAGGTCCAGAAAGTATAAGCAATAATTAATTAATTTTTTTCAGCAAATTTAAAGATACAAAACGTTCTTTTGTAACGCCCAATTCAATTTCAAGAATCATAATTAGAAGACTTTAGAAGCTAAACTTCTGATTTTTACGCAAACTCAATACAAGTCTATTTCTATAAAAAAATATCCCTGCTTTCTACACAACCATTTCTCTCAGTATTTCGCCAATATATAGATAGACCTTCTGCAGCGATGTGTTTGTATTTCTGTGTGGTTGGAGCAACCTTTTCAACTTGATTAATTTTCACAATTTAAGTTGATGAGCACCAAAATTTCAAGTGAACAATGCCCCAAGGCTGCAACAACAACAACAACAAAACGACCACCTCAGCAACAACAATAGCAACAACCTGCAGTCATTCCCTCAGCTGCTTCAATATCAGCTCGTCACTCGCTCATTGCCAGTCTACAGTTTCGCTTAGCTTTGGGTTTTTTTCCGTTTTTGCGCCTTGATTTCTTCATTTTTCGCTTCACATTCTTTTGTTTTCTTTTGCTTTCCGCCATTTTTTTTGCTTTTTGTTTTTATTGCACTTTATATTTTATATTCCTTGGACTCGGTGAGTTTCTGTAGAATTCTCCGTGATTAGTTTTTGCAGTAGGTCCGTCGGTCACAAAATGCTGGCCACTGATTTTGATTTATTTATGAAAATGTTTGGCAATTTAGCTTGCAAAATAAATAAAGAAATGGCAAAGAAATTTTATTTTATGTGCCGCTTGCCCTCCATCCCCTCGGCGAAGCATTTGGCAGGACTTTGCCAAAAACTTTGTAATATTACGCATACGCCGTGTTTGTGCGCGCCTAATTGAATGGGCATAATTTTTGAGTGAGTGAGTGGGGGATGCACTTTAAGTTTTCAACGAAATAAAGTTGTTTCGGTATTGAATCAATATTTGATTTATTGAAATTTTCTAAGCGTTTTCGAAAGGTTAAGCTGTACTCGAAGTTATGGAGAGCAAAATATTTACAAATACAAGAGAGATTATTGTGTTTATTGAAGATGTTCGACAGATGTTGGTAGCTGAAGTAGATGCTTGAGAAATTATAAGAAATGATTGATTTTTAGGAAAATGTCAAGTAAATAACTTATTAAGTTACTTGGGAGAAGATACATGAAAAAGTATACCAAACCAATTTCAGCCAAGCAGCAATTGTAACTCAAATAACTTCATATTTCTGTTCGTTTTAAAAATAATTAAAACTTGTTGTCTACAACTTTTGTTCATTTTTTGAGAAAAAAAAATGCAAAACGAATTAAATTTTTTATTTTAATTAAAATTCTGTAGACAAAAACATGCAACTGAGCAACAGCTGTCTTGTACGAATTTTCCTTGCAGATAAAACATACACCTTCGGATGCGTCACATGGGATGCAAAAATATTATTTAAAATATTTTTAAATAAAAATATAAATTCAATAAAAAAAAAGCTCAACACTTGCAGAATTAATTGAAATTTTTGGATGCCTTTAGAATTCTGACATTCTTCAAAGCTTAAAACCAATTTGTGAGTAGCTCTAGACTCTTTTTAGTGAATTTTAAATTTATTTATTTCAGCTTTTAAGAATATTTTTTGTTTTGTTTCATTTTCAGAATATTTTTTCGCTTGCAAAATGCTACAAAAAATGACAAAACTTGCACATAAAATTGTTTGTTAAATAATTGATTTTTTGCAATTGCAGCTTAAAGAGTTCTGAAGTGCAAAAATTGATGAAAATGTATTTCTTCTAAAGACTTAAGTTTTTATAAAATAAATTGTTCCAGATTAAGTTTTTTTTATTATTAATATTTTTATTATTTAATTTCTGTGCATTTTCGCCACTTCGATTTGGTCCCTGTTCGAAGCTATGCTTCTTTAGATCGACTGCAGAAAAGTTTATTAAAAATATCCATTTATTGTTTCGTTATTAGGTTTTTCTGACAATTTCATTAACGTTTCACTATTATCTTTTTCAGATATAAATTTTATAATAGCATAATAAATAAATTTGTTATTATCGATTAAATATATCGATATCGGCAAGTTACACAAATTTTTATTTTATTATTTTGTCATATTATGAAAGGTAATACACCTTTTGAAACATTTATTTATTTTAAACGTTTATTGATGATCAGATGATAAGAAATTGAATTTTGCAAAATAAAAACGAATTTTAAGAAAATAATTGTAGGCATAACAAATGTATTTATATATTTTGGTTTTTAATGTAACAAAAATTCACATTTGTAGCAATTTCTAAAAAAAACTTTTTTCAATGAAATTAATACTTGAAATGCAGATGATACTGTGAATTTTTTTTGCTCATATTACCAATTGACTGAAGCTTCTAAAAAATTCACGCAAATTTCTCAGAACTTCTGAAATTGCTGCAAGCGGTTACATTTGTATGCGAACATTTCATTGAATTGTTTTGGAAACAAGTTGTTTTTAATTGAATATTAATGCGACTGCTTCAATTTTACTTCAAACTTAAGGACCCTATTGGCAAATGTGGAGAACCAACTTTACGATATCTCTTTATTTATATTTAAGCTTTACTTTAAGTTTATGGTTCATGTGAGTATTCTTAATTTGAACATTTCGAAGCGATTTTTTGGGGTTGCCCCAAAAAGTATGCAACGATTTTTATGTGATTTTGGATATTTGTGGTTATGCTTATTATTTCAAATATAAACGACAGTCGGTTTTGCTTAGTTAATTTTAAATGCGCTCGAGTTTTTCAAAATATAAGTTTATCACAATTTTTTGCACAAAATTTCATTTGATTAGTAAGCCTAGCGCCATTATATTAGGAATGCACATATGGTATTAATATGGAATTAAATTGAATAATAAATAGCTTTCAATCATATCAATTTCTAGATTTAAAGCCTGCAGATTGTTCATTAAAACAAAAATAGCAAAAGTCAATTAGTTATAGTTCATACAAAATATTCTTAAATTAATTTTAACTTAAAACACTTCTAGCAAGCTAAAGATGCATTTCAGGGAATTTAATATTTCGCACTATAAAATCGCTTGTTGAGCTTTATTCCAGTTTTGATTTTTAAAGAAACGCAGAATTGCTGCTGTACATAAATTTTTAGCATTAGTTTTTTAACAATTCTTATATTTAGGAAGCGTGCTTGAGAAATACTAAGATCATTTTGTCTTGAACTACAAGCTTTTTTATGTAGAAATATGAAACATTTTTATTACTTGAAACTAAAGAAATTTTTTTTTTTTGTATTAAACTTATAATTAAATTTATTTTTTTTTATCCACATTAATTGTTTATTTATTATTATTATTAATTATTATTATTCTTATTATTTTAACGTAGTTTTAACCTGTAAATCTTATTCTTTTATTTTTAATTATTTATGGAGCCAATATAACAATGGTTTTTTATGATTTTTAAGAGTGCTTACAGAATCGTGTTATAACAGATTAGAGCAAATATATTGCAACTGATTTTGTTTTAAAAAAGGCTTAAAATAAATTTCTATGTTTATAAAAATTTCCATATCAAAATGGATAATTCCTTAACTTTTATTTTTTAATTTATGGCAAATTTTGAAAACACCTGTTCTGCTTAGGTCACTAGTTATGAAAATGCTTGAAATGCATATTTTTTGTAACAAACTAAAACTAGATATCGAAACACTGTGCCACAGAAGGTGTGGTACAATATTGAAAAATTTAAATTCAAAGAAGTTTCAAGAAAAAAATTCATAAGAAGTAGTTGTCAAATCTATTTTGAAGCATGTTGCATATTTTCAAAGTTAATGCTTTTAGTTTTGAAATATTTTCAAACATGTTGCATATTTTCACAAGTTAATAAAGCTTTTAGTTTTTAAAATACATGAAATGCATAATTTTTCTAACAAAGTTGAAGTAGATTTCAAAATATTGTGCTTCAGAATGTTTGATATAATATTAAAAAAGTAAAATTCTTTGATGCAGCTTAAAGAATAAAATCTTGAAGATGCAGTAGTTAAAATATTTCCAAACATGTTGCATATTCATTTGTGTCATTTGTTTTATTTATATACATTCCTATTATTTCATACATTTTTTGCAAAAGATTAATCAAGCCTAATTGAAAAGGGGCCTACGCTCATGAGGAATTGCAATAATACTGCAAATTAAAATAGAAGAATTTTCAAAATTCTTTTTTTAACATGTTGCAAATATTCAAAAATTTTTTATTGCAGTACAAGATAAAATTTTGTTTAAATGCGTTTAAAATAGTTTCGAAAAATTAAAACTCTCAACAAATGCAACATTTTTACCAATTAGATGAAATATTTGTTAAAATTAAGCATGTTGAAGCTTTTCAATAGTTCATGAAGCGATTAGTTTGGATAATGCACACTTTGGACTTAAGTTGCATTGAGCATTCAAAATGCTTCAGATAATGCTTTAAATAATACCCAAAAATGCCAATTCTTATAAAAAGCAATTTAAGCAATAAAATTCTTAAGCAGCAATTTTGAAAATTATTTTTCAGCATGTTGCATGTTTTCAAGCACACTTGAGTTGATTTTGCCAACAGTTGTGCAAATGCATATTTTTTTTATTAAAATTTCGTATAATCGAATAAAAGCTTTTTTATATCACGGTTTTTACTTTATTGAATACCACATAATTTTCTGCAATTCTCACTGCGTATTTTTAAAGCCTGCAGCTTGTTCATGCCACAAAATTTAAAAAGTGCTCTAGCCCGCAATGTTCCCTACAATAAAGTTGTCCTTTTTAAAAGGACTACACATTTAACCCAATTCTATATTTGCAAATAACTTTTTTTTGCTGCGATTCTTGATTTAGTAGATGAAAATCTCGCCCAAAAAAAATTTGTTCTATTTTTCACTCCGCCGCTTGTTTTTATGCAAATTTCTCATTAAAGCTCGCTTAAAACTTGGTAACCCAATTAAGCAAGGAAGCGACTCGTTTTTGTTTGTTCTTTATGATTTATGATATATTTGCAATAAACTTGCTAAAAGTGCTGCGAAATTTATAAGTAAGAAGGATTTTTTTTTCAGCCCTAAAAAAATTGTAGTGGTTATTTCAAAGCTGTTCTCGTTAGCAAGTTCTGGAGATTCTTAGTAAGCTTTGGAGATTTTAGGCAATTTTTCGAGAACCCAAGCAAGTTTTCATGATTATAAGTAAGTTTTCGTGATTCTAAGCAAGTTCTTGTGATACAAAATTTTTTGAGATACAAAGCAAGTTTTCGGAATTCTAGACAAGTTCTCGAAATTTCAAGCAAGTTTTTGAGATTCAAAGCATGCACTGAACATTCTCAATATTCTAAGCGAGTTCTCAATATTTTAAGCAATTTATTAAGACTTAACAAAGTTCTCGAAACTCGAAGCAAGTTTTCAAAATTTTAAGCAAGCTACAGACTTTCTAAGCAACTTTTCGAAATTCTAAGCAAGTCCTCAAAACTCTTAGCAAGTTTTTGACATACTAAGCCATTTTTCAATATTCTATGCAAGTTGTCGAAATTCTAGGTAAAGTTTTCGAGATTCTAAGCAAGTTGTCGAGATTCTATGCAAAGTTCTGGAACTTCTAAGCAGGTTTTTGACATACTAAGCAATTTTTCGAGATGCTAAGCAAGTTGTCGAGATTCTTAGCCATTTTTCGAGTTCCTCAACAAGTTTTCGTGATTCTAAGCAAATTCTCACGCTCGTAAAGCTAATATCACTAAACTTTAAAAACTGTACAAAATTTCAACTAAAACTTACTTTTTGTCAAAATTTCACGCGCTTTGCCGCTTTCACTTGTCAACACTTTCTAAATTTCTCTTTTCACAAAATTTCCAAAAAATAACTGTAAACTATACCACCGTTATGTTTAGTTAGCTTACAAACCGTTAGTTCACTTTCGACCGTTATATTTGACTTTGTGCCCGTTATTTAACTTATGTCGCTACGGGATTGACTTAAGCAACTGCCAAAAACTTTAAACGATTTTTTGGTTGCCAGGACTTCACTTCGAAGACCGATCCTGTCACGTAACTGTTAAACGAAAACCGCAAACCTTAAACCGTCAAAACCCGTTAGGCGGCTGCTGTTTGTTTGTTTTAGCCAAAAATTTACAGGCACGCACAAAGCGTCGATAAACAAAATACCGTTATGCCGATACACTACACACACCCGTACACCCGCACACACTCGCACACACCCGCGCTGGCACGTGCATGCACGCACACTTATAATTATATATATGTATATCGAATATATGTATATATATATATATATATATATTTATGTATGTATGACAATACAATAACAAGCGCACACAGATACAATCACATAGATACGCGCTGTGTATGTTTTGAAGTTACTTTTGCGGCTTTATTCCAAGGCGAACGAACGCGTGCGTTGTGCTCCTTATTCGTAAGGATGCTGGAGCTTGACTGAAACAAGTCTACCTTGCGCTGCTCGGCAGGAGCCTAAGAATTACACGATGCACACGATGTTGAGCAGGCCAGGCACGAGCTGCCAGCCAGTACCGATAAGGTCCTTTTTCCGATATGAACAGCATCCCAGCGTAAGCTTTGTCGCAAAAGCTTCGCGCGAACTTTTAAGAGAAAGCCAGCTAGAGCTTAAGAGCGCACTGAGGCAAGCTTACAATACACAAATTCAGCAAATTGAGAGCAAGATTGAGAGAGCGGCAGAGTGAGTGTGTGTGCTGTGCCAGCTTTTGGCTGTAAATTATGACGGCTGTTCGTGCTACATAAATCAGCTGTTCATTATGGCCCAGACACTGGGCCAACAAGCTTTTCGCTTTAAAACTCATGCCGTTGCGCCCGCTCCGGCTATCATTATGTTATTGTTGTTGTTTGTACTTTACTATTTACTTTAGCTTTGCCTACTTCTTTGTGGTTCACTTCGTTTATAGGTCGAAGGAGCCCATTAGCTATGAGTGTTTCAATGGGTTACTGTTGTGTGGAAAAAGTGTAGTCAATTGTGATTTAGAAGGGATATATTTTTATTTTAATGAAAGCTGCGTTTTCTGTTAAGCAGGAATTGTTTTTAAAGTGAAAATTATGTAAAAAGTATTCTACTTCTAGTAATGGGTGGAACATTTTTAAATAAGAATTTTATCTTACTTGCAGAGAGGGAATAAAGGAAAAGGGCCAGTTCTACATTTTGAAAGTGAAACTGGAATTTGACTTAAGTTTAAAATTATATAGACAATAAAGCAGTTTTTCTTATATCAGTAACGGGTGGACTATTTTTGAATGGGATTTTCGCCTTGCTTACAAAGAGAAGGATAAATAATAGCGCTAGTTACGCATTTTGACAGTGACATCGGATTTTTTTTAAGCTTAAAATTATTTAGAAAAAAAAATGCAGTTTTTCTCATAGCAGTAACGGGTGGACTATTTTTAAATGGGAATTTCAGTTTACTAACAACAGCAAATGTATAATTCAAGTAGAGTTAAGGCTCAAATAGGTAAAAAGAAAAAGATAACAGGTGAATTGATAAGTCCCCGGCTTACTATGGTAAAAAATATTATTTTTGGCAAAATGGTCTTTTTTATTCAACTTAGTTACTTCCAAGGGAAATATGCTGAGTATAGCGACCCTTTAACTTTGCGATACCATCAGCGAGCATTCTTTTGAGATCTGAAAACAGGAAATAGGCGCTGGATGCCAGATCTGAAGAATACGGTGAATGCGAAAGCAATTCGAAACCGAATTCATGGATTTCATGAAATTTCTTCATTTGAAAGTTAAACTGGAAAGTTTTTTAAGCTTTCAAATATTAACAAAAATGCAACTTTTTCATAGGATATACTATTTTTAAATATAAATTTAAGTTAGTTAATAAAATAAATACGTAAATCTCCCAAAATTTCGACCCCCAGAGGGAAAACCAAAGGCGAATTAATATAATAGAGCTTTAACCTAGCGTCCGCTATTTCGAAGTTAAAGTTACTTGAGTGATTTAAATCGATATTACAATGTTAGGGGACATTTAAGATTTACTTTATTCATGCAACAATCCTATTCATGTGGGGTGTTCATGTGAAAATTGAAAAAAGCATCTTCTTTCAAATAGTCACCTTATTTCGTCTCAGTTAAATTATTTCCAAAAGCCTTGACGGATCAATTAGAAAACACTAAGTCTCCAGGGAACGGCTGCGCGATTTCATCTTTCAGTCAATGTTACACTCAATAAAAAAGAGTGGTTTGAATGTCCAATAGAATAACTTCTGAAAATAAAAAAAGATTAACAATAAGTAATTGGTATAGAGGATTTGGAATTAAAATGGCCCCTTAAGGGCACAATATTATATTGATCGTATGAAAAAAGGCATCTCTTTTAGCTGACAATCTTAAAGCGTCTTGCTATATATCTATATATCACATATCTGATTGTCGCTTGGCTTAGGAATCAATACAACTCATCTATATCCAGGGAGTACCTGCGAATTTATAACTATCAGTCAATGGTATGTTCGTGTTAGAATGCTGACCTTACAAAACTCTATTACTTTTGATGCTGCGGAAGCCTGATGGGTGTTTTTATTACAGAATGTAAGAAATAATAGAAATCAGTACTAATTTGTAGTAGTATATTGAAAACAAGATATTGAAATAAAGACGACTTGAATTGTCTCAAAAGATTGTGTTAAAAAAATAGTATTGCCAAAGGTAATACTGCTGACGTTATGGAGGGTGGGCCATCGCAAATTTAAGTAGCCAGGTTAGTGCTCAAAAAGGACAAATAATTTTCATAGCTCCTTACTATATGCGTCCGTGGGAAGTTCGATCGGTTGTTCAATTCCTCGCAAGAACTCTGTTGTATTTGCCTAACACAGACCAAGAAAAAATATATTTAGTTAAGTTAATTTATTAATTATTGTTAATTATTACTAATGATGTCTTGAAAGATACTTGGCATATGGATTCGTCTATAAACTGTTGTTTCCTATTGTCTTTGAGCAGCTATCAATAGAAAAATCCCAAAATCCCAGCAAGCAATGATAGTATAGGGAACTATTTTTGATAATAATAGTTTGATTTTTACACCTAATGGATCAATCACCCTTTAGTACAAAAAAGTATTATTCATAACCAATAATTCAAAATCCAAACACTGAATAGACCATTTTTTAGCACAAGAAACCTGTATTGATTCCAACAAGCTACGGATGGCAGCCTGACATCGCTTGCTATATTGGCAGAAATAGCATAAAACTGCTTCTAAAAAAACGGAACACAAGACGAACCGATTACAGATAATTTGCCAGTTGGGCCAAAATATCCCTAGAATACTCGGTAGACTATACTATAGACTTTGAAGTCTCAGTAAACTGAAGTTCTGTGTGCTTTCTGCCACGTTTTCGTCCCGAATTTCGATGTTAGATATCAACAAGCAAACAGAGCGGATTTTAAAATTTATTTTTTAAACAGCAAGTCTGAAGCATAATTTCGTGGTTCTTAAGCAACAACAAGCTTCATATATCTAAATTATTGTAATTATATTAAGTTTCTTTTAACGCTTTCGAGTTGTACTTGCTGTTTGACTTCACTATTTCTGATGAACCAAAAGTAACTACCCACTTTTAAAATATTCCAAAGAGTATCCCGAAGTCGCATCTACCCGATTTAATTAAAAGCAATATTTTTGTTTGTTGCTTAGTGTCTTCTATGCGTCTCTGCTCAGTTGTTGCTTTTTTGTGGCGTGTAACTTGTGTATCTGTATCTTCATATATATGTTTGTATCTGTATCTGTATCTGTATCTGCAGCCCCAGTGCGTGTTTGTTGTCCTTTTTGGTTTATATGTATTTGGTTTTTTGTTTGTTTGTTTGTGTGTGGCCTGTCGCTGCTGGGCGTTTGTGGCGGCCACCAATTTAGACAATTTGCACTTGCAAACAATTTAACAGGTGGTGCCTGCCTGGCCTAGCTTGGCCTGCTCACTGGTACATGCTGTCAGGGACTACTCCAAAGTGTCTGTCTGGCTTTAGCTGTCGCATCTACTTTACCTGCCCCGCTTGGTGTCTGTCTGCTCTTTTGTTATTTACAAACTGTAAAGCTTTTTAAAGGTTCTGCGAAAAATGCTTGGCATACTTATGGGCGCCGTCTGCGAGTTTGCAAAAAGCGATTAAGCAAAAGGCTAAAAACCTCAGAAAATTTTCCCAAAAATGCTTGCTGTCCTGGTTTAAGGTGTGTGCGAAGCACTAAGGACACTTTTTTTATCAGATTCACGTACGGTTTAAAAGGTTTGCCGTCTCATTATGATTGTATTAAAATTTACTTACATTTAAGTTTTAAGTGTTGAGACAGACATGAGCGGCACATGGTATAAAACAGAAACCAAAATAAGTGAAAGGAAGTAGACATAAGCTTATCAGTATATCATGATATTTTATATATTTAATATGCATTTGTGCTTTTCATTTCTTTGCAACTTGGTGTGAAATTGAGCAAAAATCAAAGTTTTTATTTATAGTTCGTGGGAATTTTTAAGTATATGTATGCAACCGGTGCAATTTGTCTAAAGTCCTACTTGGCTGTCATTGCACAAAACACGCCAAGTCAGGCGAATGTCTAGTCGCAGTTATCACGAATACCGATAGACATACAGATAAAGCAGGCAGGCAGGCAGGACAAATGGAACAGCTTGGTAAAGAGGCCAAAAAGCCATTTGGCTGAGTGGCAGCAAAACTGGCAATGGCTACAATGGTCATCGTATACTATGCGCTAATTAAACTACTACAGCAGCCAACACATTGACCAGCAACCGCATTGGACGCTCCACACAGATACACACACATAGATGGATACAGTGTTGCAGATGAATTGATGAAGTTGACATTAAAACTGATATAAAGCCTGAAAAATCAACGACAAGCAGCAGGAGGCAGCTGCCAATCGCCTAAACTGAATGTCTCTTTGGCTTAAATGGCTTGCTGCGCCTGCTCTTACTTTGGTTGTCGTCTAGGTAGCGGCTTTTACCTGGGAAGTTACACTGCGCAACACAATTGAGCAAAATTAAGAAAATTTTTGTATGCTTCTAAGTTGCATAATGTTTCCGAATTTTCCGTTTCAAAATTAAGGGCAACGATGTACGCATTGGACTATACACTGTGAGTCCCTGTTAACTTCAAAGAGCTATAGAAAGCAATATCCCAAGTTACGTTAAGTTTAGATCGGCCACCTTTAAATTGCCAGTTTTTCCAAAGAAAACGGCTGTCGGCATCTTTGTGGCTAAAGTCAATAGGAAAATATAGAAGTGATGATTTTTGCACATCAAGTTGCATTTTATACAATAACTTCTGAATTGGCAACTTCTGAATAGAGAAAGTGAAATCCCGATGAGAGCAGCTGCATCTATTTGATGGCATTGCGAAAGAACTTTCCCGAATTTCTATTTATCATAAATTCCCCATTTTTATTCATTTCTCAATTGGAGTACCGGCAGTATTTTACTGATTACCAAGCTGGATTTTATGGAATATCTCTGAATGACAAAGTATCTATGTTATGTCACTACGGTGAAATGAAGAAAGTGTAACCGTAATGAGTGAAGCCGCATCTATTCGATGTCTTATTTTTTTTTTTTTTTTTTTCCTTATTATTCCACTTGGGAACTACAAGAGCCATCCATCGAACCCTAATTTTTCGCCTGGGTCAGTTGTTGGAGGATGGATCTTCTCCAGGTCGCCTTGGGTCTGCCGATCCGTCTATTGCCTTATGGATGGATGCCAGCTATCTGCAGTTTTCTCCATTTCCTCCTCGAACTGTGCTAATCTTGATGGATCCTTTAGGGTTCTAACGGTCCATTGTCCTATTCGTGTCCGTTTTTTTTTTTTTTTTTTTTTGTAAATGCCTTTGGACGTCATCGAACTTGGGGAGCCGTTTATGTATTCTCTTGTGTAGGTTTCTGTAATCTGTTGAGTTTTTCGGTCGAACTGGTGATTGGCCAGATGCGACTTATCCCAGTGGTGGGCTGCCACCTGCCGCCTTCTGGGAGTAGCGTCTGCGCTTGGCTGCGCGGAAAGGCTGGGCGATACAGTCTTTTTATTGTTGGCATCATTCTAGCTGGTGTTGTTGCTGTACGCCGAAAAGCTATGAATGGCGCTTGGTTCTATGGTATACCCTCCATTTGGCGTGGGGGGTGAGGAGTGAGGCAAGGGGGGATGCCATAAATTGTTGAATTTTTTGTGCAAATGGAGAAAAGCTTTCTATTAGGTAGAGAAGCAATTTTTAAGAGGGACGTTGGAGTGGTCATGCCTCTTGCCATGAGTGGGATTCGAACCCACGACCCCGCGATTAGAAGGCAAGTGTATTACCCACTAAGCTACGAGGCCCCACTCGATGTCTTAAAACCTCTTTTTTCTTCTATAATATAAATTTTTCCACTTCATTATTTTCCCATTATAACGAATTCTGCATATTTACGGCCGGCAGCACTTCGCAGATTATCAAGTTGGACTTTATAGAAAAACTGAAAAAATATCACCTTTACTTTAGTTGCTATGAAGAAAGTGGAATCGTGATTAGAGCACCTGCATCTATTTGGTGTCTTACAACTAAAAAATTTCCCAACACTATACTACGATTTTCCCATTTTCATAAATTCCCATTATTATAAATATTTATATTTTTATAGCAGTCAGCAAGCACTTCACAGAATATCAACTCTGTCATTTGCTCTGAAGAAATTGGAACCCTCAAAACTGAAGCTGCAGCTATTAAGTTTCTTATTAAGAGCAAGCTTTCCTATTGTATATATGAATTTGCTATTTTCATTAATTTCACACTATAAATTTTCTCATTTTTAAGGCAAACAGCATTTCACAGATTAAGGTTGGCTTTCGGCGGAAAATATGTCTCTACTTTGTTGGCCGGTGTTATCCATGAAGCTGTCCAGACTCTGTTGTTTCCACTTGCAAGCCATTAACTGCTTTGTTTGCAGGGCCAATGAGTTTGGCGAGTATATGTGTCTTAGGCAGTGTGTAGGAGTGTGTGTTTGAGTGGGCGTATGTCATTCAATTGGGCGTTAACGGACATGAGCTGACTATCTCACAAATGATTGTATAATGCCTGCACGGATTCGGAGTTTAGGTTGAGCTTGGATTTTGACTGAACGGCCAAACCACCTGTAAATGACACATTGAGACAATCGAATTGTGATTTGTCGAGACAATCGTAGATACACACACACACACACACACACACCCTTACCCACACAGCCAGCTAGACATGCCACACTCTTATGTCATTAATACCTTTTGTATTTTACTCTGCTTCATTTTTCTGCTTCACCTTTCTGACAGGTGTCCATGGCCACACGGCACAAAATTGTGCGTAGACTTGATAAATTTCACACGAATTTAAATGCTCATTAGTATCTGCTGTGAGTAAATGTGACGTAAGCAAAGTAAATTTTGTAGAAAAATGAGAGATGAAAACAAAAATCATTAAGCAACAGCATGAGCTTTATATTTAAATGAAAATATTTGAGCCCACAGGACAATGGAATACCTTTTAAGGCATTTTGAGAAGTAAAGTAAAATATTACGACAAATAGTTGTGGACCATTTTGGAAAACAAATACATGTATCTCTACACAGTAAATTACAGCAAGTATGTAATTTATTTTGAGGACCATATCTGAAGAGTGCAATTGCTGCTTGTCTTGACCCTCTGTGCTGTAGGGTATAAATATCCATCCCGTTGATTCCCCAAGTAATCGTAAAGCAAATGTGGCAACATTAAAACATAAAAATTGCTGGCTTAAGTAGTGGAAGCAACAGCAGCAAAGATGCTGCCAATGCCAGATATTGAGATACTTTATCAAAGTTTTGTAGCTGCGCTGAAAAGCTCGCAACAAAAAAGTAAAATCTCAAAGCTGTCAGAACTTCGGCATCTTATATACCTTCAGACAGCATAGATTTTCCTTAACAAAGGAAAAGTATTTTTGAAATTTTAATTACATTTTTTTGTGCTTATTTAACTAAAAATTCTAAAATATTAATGAGTTTGAAGTTCACTTTAGTCCGAAAGGCAGTTCTTCTTGTATTTTACTATAATACCGAGTCTTTTAATTAATAAAAACTTGATGTGTAATCTAGTTGATAAATTGATATTTCTGGGGCGCCAATTTATAAAATTTAAAAAGGTTTTTTTTTGTAATTTTTAAAAAATTAAACAGTCTTAAGCTTACTTGAAGACACAATCTGTCTAAGGTATTTACAGCGACTTACCAATCGTGTTAATCCAAATCTGCTGGTTTTGTCTATAAATTAGAAACTGAATTTTCAGGGAAACTTGAGAACTTTTTTAATTCAAAGTATTGACCATGCGATTCTACACATTTAGCCCACCTTTTGGGACAAATTATGAATGCCATCTCAAGAATTTTTTTTATTTTAGGCGACTTCTTCAAAGTAGACTTCTTCGAAGCGCTGCTCTGGTATAATGAACAATCAAATTTATGCCTTTTGAGTAGAGTCTCGTTTTCATATACAGAACTCTATAAGCAAATAAAAAAATTCCAACTTTTATTTAAATATTAATAGAAAAGATTTTTATATTTTTCAGTTTAATGGGTGCGCCATCTGAACCAATAGTAAAGTCGAAAAACTTTAAGAATTATCAAAAAAAAATTTATTTTATTCTCAAGATCATCTTTTTACAATGTGTTTCAGCTTTTTCCTAACAACAACATCGACCAAGGGACCCCCTTCATAAAGAGTACAAATGCCTTCTCTTTTTTGGCGTTTTCCATTACATTCACAAGCATCTCGCACTAAATTTCTGTCATTTCAACTCGAATTTTATCTTTTAGCTAATCTATGCTCTTCGGTTTGGGCACAATAGATCCATGAAGGTTGCAGTGCTGAAGGACATAGGCCCACCCTCGTTCATACTTTACATGGTTTTCGACTTGTTGGCTTCAACTTTGCTCTTTAAAAATTCTCAAAAAAAGAAAACTGGCGGTGTCAAATCTGGGTATCTTGGCGACCAGTCAATCCCAATGTTTTTGGATACAACATATTCTAGGAATTTCTGATTATTGCAGTTACTGTTTGGCATGGAACCAAAACTTTTCCAGGCCACAACCACGAATTTCGGGGTAACTCAAAGTGCGCAAACAGCCATCTATAACGATCGCTGTTTTTCGAGAGCCAACTTGTGCACTAAAAATACATACTTTTTTATTTTTCAATAAGCTTAAATCTTTAAATTTTCATGTCTTATTGAAAGACAACTTTTCAATGCACAAACTACGTCCTATTTTATTATTAGACAGTCACACAGGCTCCATTCGGTAGTTTGCTCTCATTTCTGCACATTCTCTCACTTAGTTATCCTTAGTCTTCTGTCATTGCCCGGTAATAAACTTAATTCGTTATTTTACCTTGAGAGCATATCACAAAACCAACATTAAGAAACGCAAAGCAAAAAAAGGCAAAGAAGATTTACGATTGCCTTTACGCACCTCGTACGCTTCAGTGCCCCTCTGCTTATCACTTGGGTATGTCCTTGCGCGTTTTCTACCATTTTTAATGCTCATTACTTCGCATTTGTATCGCACTTGAGCCTCCTGCGCTCTTACATAATCTCATGCTCTCATTTTTGCTCTCATTTTGTGTACTTTTTCTTCCCGTTTTGGGGACGGTACTTTAAGCAGCTGCTCTTTGTGAATTTTACTTTAAAAAGCAGCAAAAATAAGCATAAAAAGTGTGGAATTGTTGGGTATGAAGAGCGAATATGGTATACCCTTTAAAAATTTTAGAATGTATAATTTAAAGTGTGCAGAGTGAGAATTGCTAAAGATGATTTTTCGAAGCCAGCTGGAAACTTAAGTGGTTTCTTCTGAAACTGTAGAAACTTAAAAAAAAAAGATAGATGCCTATTTTTGTAATCCTTGGAGTTTTGCAAAATTTAGGATGAAGAATAGAATTTTATGCATTTTTATATGTCTGATTCCGTCGTTTCTTTATTCTCCATTTGTTATTTTCTACTACTTTTTGACTTTCTTTCCGGGATGGGAAAACCTACTCGTCTGTTTGCTTGGATACTTCCAACGTCTTGAACAAGTAATACTCGCAATTCTTTAACTTGGAAAAACTTTTCCCTGCTGGTACCCGACAACGAAATTACATTTCTTGTAGCTTTGAAACCACTCGCAATATGTGCTGTCTGCCTCAGCGCACGTATACATGAGAGCCTCACTTTTATAAGAACTGTTAAGGAAAAATCAGCACTCCTCCTTAATGAGACGAATTCGTCTCAATAAATGACATTTTCAGTCGACTTTCTAATGAAAACAGATATCCACACATATTTTGATGTAGTAATGTTGCCTACGGATGTCTTCGGATGTCTATATTATTATATCGCGTTCTTTCGATTTCTACCGATCATCACTTGCTCCCAGAGACAACAAACGACGGCGGCAAAGTTGTACATCAATTTTATTATGATTCACCTGTAGGGAAGGCAGCAACTTTATATGGAAAGAATTATAAAAATATCATAAATTTTTCATAAACTTCATGAGATTATCTTAAGAAGTTTTTTCTACGTTCTGATTCGTCCATAGTCGCCTATTAAAGTATCACTGAGTTCTTAAGATTATAATTATATCAACTCTAGCGCCAAATCGTTGCCACTGCAGCAAAACCGCTCTTAAATGCCTAACTACCACAAAGTTTGACAAAAGTTTATAGAGTATTTTGAAGCTTTGACAGCAGAGGTTTGTTTTTGTACTTAGTCTCTGTTGGTGCCGTGTCTTCGGCTTGTTTTGGTTTGTTTTAAGCTTATTTTGATTTTGTTTGGCATTTTGAGCTGTTGCCACGCGTATTTATTGCATTTTATTATGATGTCTAGAAATTGTCCAGACAATTTATGGCCAACAACAATCATGGCCAGCACATTAAGGCAACGTGTGCGCACACACAGCTGCAATCAATTGATAATAATGTTGTACTACTTGTGCTCCTCCAACTCGTATCCTATGTTAGGCTGCTGTACAAGTTCAAGGCACTTTTAAATCCCGAATTGTGTCTATTAAATTTGATAGAGCATTTGTCTAGCCTTTTAAGTTATTTTGCATAAAAGCTTATATTTGTTTATTCATTAAGCATTCATTCTTTTGGCTTTTATTTCTTGAAAATTGTGTACAGAGCTTAAAATTTTTGAAAACGAAAAACAAAATTTAATAGCTTGCTGGGTGGGGCTTGGCCATCAGAACAGTTGAAACGGAGTTTTTGCTTTTCTTTTATTGGAATAAATTTATTTCAAATTTATTTTAAGCTACAAGGTAAGCTGGAGTGTGACCCCTAAATTAATTGAAACTTTTTTAAATTCTATTAAGTTTTTGCATTCATTCTTTAATTCTGAACTATTCTAGCCTTCTGACTTTTGCATCCGAATAAAATGCCTCAAATTGCTTTTACCCGCCAATACCATTTTCTGCTCTGACTTATGCAGCCAAGAAAAATCATTATACAATATAAGTTATTATTAATTAATAACTTTACGTAACACATCATTATGTCATCTCTCTACCCCGCCCTCACCGCCTCTCTTCACTTTGTAACCATGCAACTAGAGTCATTTGTGTGCTTGCGGCAAATAAAATTGACTATCTGACATGCAGACACATTTTGTTGCATACTTTAGTGCGCAGCATTAATGCCAGTATTGTCGTCTGCGCCTTTTTCCATGCTTGCCTGCCAGGGTTGCCAATGTCGTTGTCGTCAACGCCATCGTTGTTTGCATTATTAATTAAATACAAAATGTTTACACTAATAATTTCCACATAAATTCCCAAGATCGCGCATCTTAACGCAAACAGCAAACGCGCTACAAAATGGCGAACGGAAGTGCAATAAATTGTGCCTTTGGCTGCTTGGTGCGGCCCACGATGTTGCACATTGGCATTGGCGCCCATTGTTGTTGCTGCTGCTGCTGCTGCTGGCTGCTCTTGTAGTGGCCACAAATTGTAAGTTATCTTTGCTTCGTTGTACCGCAGCAGCAGCCGCGGCACTGCTCATTGAATGCCACCATGTCGATGTCGCCGCCTTGGTCCTTGGCTTTTGGTGCTACCATTGCTTGGGCCTTTGCCTTTTCGGGCTGCTTGCTGCTGCTTGTTGTTGTTGTTGTATGCAAACACATTAAATTAAATTATTGTCATAAGGCTGCTTGCAACATCAGCGTTGTTTGTTATTGTCCTTGTCGTCATTCTTGTTGTTGCTGTTGCACTTATTGTTGGCATCTTAGTGCGACGCTGCCTGTTTGGGCTTAAATGCGCGACACTAAATAGCTCCCACGGCGTGTTGTTGCCACAAAGTATGCAACACAATTTAGACGCCATTTGAAACGTTTCATTAGGCAAAGCGGCAGGCAACATTTTCTTGTCTCCGCTGCAGCATGTTGTTGTTGTAGTTCGTGTTGCCTGTTGTTTCTTTTTTTTGTAAGTCTTGTTGCACATTCATTAAAAAAATGGCTGCCAGCAGCTACAAAATGGCGCGCATCAGTTTTTTAATAAGTAAAAAAAACGCGTTAGTTGAAATGTGTAAAAAAGCGAAGTGCTTAAGCTACTGACAACTTGATGCTCTTTAAAGTGTAGTAGGTTATGACATAGACAGTTTTTTTAAGACTATTTTTAGCCAGTTTTTATTAAAGATACGATATTTTAGTAAAGATACGACTTGAATCTAGTAAAAATGCTTAACTTAGACACAAGCACATCATGCAGCAAATATTTTGTATCTTAAAATTTGCTGATTAGTTCGCCTGTTATCGGAATTTCAGTTCTATTTCCAAAAGTCATTATTTATTTAGCTATTTATTATAGATTGAGGAGTACAACTAACTTCTGTTGAACATAGAGCTCAACAATTCGCTGAGCCGAAGAGCTCAACAATATGAAAACTAAGAGATATTAACTTGAAGCGAGCAGAATGTAATATAAAACTTAACCATATCCCTAGCCTGATGGTTGCATTTTTGATAGATATACAGCGCTTCACGTCTGAGGCTGGCTAGCAACTTGGATTTACAATGTAAAAGATGAAGGAAGTAATACAAAACTTCAAAAAATTCATAACAAAAAAGCCAAAAATAAATGGCATTGTGCAATGGATAAATGCTTTCTATTAAGTAGAAAACCATTTTTAAGAGGAACTTAAGATGTGCATGCCTCTTGTCATGAGAGGCATCCGAACCCACGACCTCTTGTTTAATAATTTAGTGAGATAAAGTAAGTTTTCACTAGTCTCGTTGTAGCTTAGCTGCCTGCTAGTTAACTTTCTAAGCATATCTGGTGCTCCAGCCTCTCAAAAGATCTACAAACATTCTATCGTTTTCGTTTATGTCTAAGTGAAGCGCCATTTTAAGCTTCCACTTAACTACCCAACAGTTATATTCATTCCCTTCATTACTCTCAGATGCACATTAACTCGATAAAAATCTTATTGAAAGCATTTAATTTTTCATCCAATTTTCGTTCCTAATATCCGTCCCATTGATAATTGAAAATGCTCAACTTTTCCGATAGTGTAGCGCGCAGCTCATAGTTTTTATAGTTTTATAATTTTTCAACGCGCACTCGTGCGCTTCGCTGCCCAGCGTGAGTTAGACTCTGGCCGGCCCTTTGGCTTTAGTCCTTGCGTACGCTGCTCCCTCTGCTACGCTCCGGGTAGCCATTGTTTTTCCTTGTCTTAGTTTGCTGCACTTGGCGCATAATTTGTAACAAGCTTTGGCGGCGCATTAGTAGCGGCGACCCTGTTGGCTTAGTTTGCCCTTAGTGCCGCCCTATCCCTGGCAGTGTCGTGCATTTATGGCTTTATGGTTTTGGCCATTAATGCGACGCACACGCATGAGCGAAGGCGCTGCAGCGCGGCTCGTCCAAAAGCTGCTAGTGATGGGTTGCCCCCCTACCGGTGTATGTGTTTGGACGACATGCTCAAACATTTTCACGGTTGGATTTTAATGAGAGTAAAGTGAGCTTGGGTTACTTTTGTTGTTGGTTGGCTCAAAGTGCGTGCATTGGCAGCTGCTTGGGGCAAGGTGTGTTGCAGCAGTAGCAGATTGAGGCCAGGGCTGAAACTCTATTAGCCCAAAACGTCTAGTCGTAGATTGTAGCCTGACATGCACACTCAGGCACTCATTCATTCATTCTCTGACAAACACGCACACAAGTAGACCCACAAAAAAATAACGTAGACTTAAAGTTTTTTGCCTAATGGATTTTATGCATAAAATTTGTTTTGTATAAATTATATTTGCACATATTTTTTGCACAATTCTTCTGCCCCTTAGCCCGTTCTACACAAAGTGTTAAGTGAAATGTATAAAACTGAAATATGAGTACACATAAAAAAACATAAAGTAAATACTTGTGTACATATAAAAACACTTTACTTAGACCAAAAAAAAAAAAAAATACCAAGGCTGCCAAGTGTTGGCAGTTAGCTCTTTTTTTGTAATTTTATGACCAAAAATAGCATAAAAAGAAGCAGATAAGTGCGCATAAATGTAAGCCAAGTGCATACTTGAGTTGTTTGGTTGAAAGAAACTTAGCTTTTAATCAACTTCAAGGCAACTGTCGTTTTCCCAACTGTCTGGCTACTGCTAAGCATAAAATAACACTCATACGCAACGTGTGCCCATCGATAAAGCCAAACAAAGGCATAAAATCTCATTAAAGCGCAATGAAAACTAAACAAAAGTTGTGCAAATTGCAAGCTAAACTGCAGGCGAAAACTTTTGCCGGTTGCAAACACACACACACACACATTTTCATAAAACGAAAAATTTTCATTCCAAAAATTAAAATCAAGTTGGCAGAGCAAAAAAAAGTTAAATGTTGGTAAGATTGCAGCTGGCGGTGTTGACATCGAAATGCTCTTTTTTGGCTTAGAAGTATTAATTAGTAAGAATTGTTTAATTTACTGAATGGAATAAAATAAGATGATTGAGACATAAATTTATAAACAGCTGGTTCATGAGGTAAAGGGTGTTTTTTTTGAGGTATAGAACTTTAAATTGCAATGAAACAATAATGGATTATTCGATTGACATGAAATTTATTTACACGTAATATAATCTTGTAGTATTACATTTTAAATATGATTTCTAGCCAACACAGCTGCCTCGGATGTAGTTCAGTCTGGACGTGCAATTTTCGATAAATTTTTCCAACATTTGTGGCCGTATAACACGCCAATAATATGGTGAATGTTGTCTTCCTAAGCGTGTGTGGCTTATCTCCATAGACCAATGACCTTACGTAGCCCTCGGAAAGTAGTGTGGCAGTGTTAAGTCATAAGATCTTGGAGCCCAATTCACAGGTACAAAAAGGTGAAACTAGTCGGTCACCAAACGTTTCTTTCAATAAATCGATTCTGGCACGAGTTATGTGACATGTTGCGTCGTCTTGTTGGAACCACAGCTCCTCGTGAACATGGTTGTTCATTTGAGGAATGAAAAACTTAGTAATCAAGGTGTATAGCGATCACCATTCATACCATAGCGTTCTGGCCGTCTACGTTTTTGAAGAAGTACGGAGCAGTGATTCCACAAAACGTTTTCTCGACTTACACTTGAGGGTTAGCTTTACTCAAAATGCGGCAGTTGTCTTTGTTGACGTAGCCAGTCAACCAGAAGTGCGCTATCTCCTGTTGGGCCCAATCGACGAATCTTCACCTTACTTAATGATCTTGTGGCTTCAGTTCTTGCAAGAGTTTGATATTGTAAGCCAGCAAACCAAGATTCTTTCACAAATTCTTCCATAAAGTCAATGGCACAGTTCCAAAGTCTTGTGCTCAATGGCGGATAGACTCAATCTACAGCAGCAATAACTGCTTCTGTTCATACCGTTAGGCGTCACTGGAGATGCGAGTTAGCAATAAGGGAACTCGGTTTGGCTTCAATTCTTGCACGAGTTGGATATACGCAACGGCATCTTTGGGGATCAATAAGTTATCAATAAGACAAAACGTGCTGCGAATACGATCCATGGTTAATCAAATTAACTACTCTGATGGACGATTTTGTTGACGATATAATGAGCGTAGTGTGGGTTACGTATTCCACATAGAGCTATTATTTTCGACATAAAATTACACTATTTGCAAGCGTTATTGAGGCGTGAGTCTATTTATATTGAATTGCCAAACCAAACCGAGAATAAATCACTTGACAGCTGTTACATCGGTCGCCACCTTGAACTATAATGCCAACTTAAAGTTCTTTAACTCGAAAAAAACACCCTTTATAAGCTGTTTTTTCTTTGATAAGTTACACAAAGTTCGCAATTTAAAGCAATACAGCACATTTAATTAATAATATTACGTATACGCAATGTCTGATTTTCATATTACAGTTCTGTTCCTATGATGTATATAAAGGTATAACAAGTCAACTCAAATTGGGAACGCATAGCAACGATCGATTTGATGTAACACAACATCAGCACATCAGTGACGTATACTTAATATTGAAATATTTTTACCAATATTTTCTTGTTAAATCGGAGTAAAATAGTTGTTTTCCTTTAAGCTATAATCAGAATCAGACTGACCGATGATTGTTTGACTTGGCCAAAATGAAAACCCAAAGCAAACATTCGCCGGCATCCTTTATACTCTACCAACGTCATACCTAAAGAGTATACAAAACATAGAAAGTCGTCTATAGACGACTAGAAAGCAAGCCAATGTGGGTTAATTTGCCAAAGGTCTTTATGCGCCTGTTATACCATTATAAGGATGTGTGTGTGTGTGTGTGTGTGTGTGTTAGAGTGTGTATGAGAATGTGTGTTTGAGTGTGAGCTGCCAATTCCAACACACACATAGAGGCCGTCATTGAGACACATACACTTGCTCACACTCTCTCGCACCCCTTCACATATGTAATTACAAAGCAAGCGAACTTTCATTGTTATACGGATCCTTGCTTCAGCTAAGCTAGCATTTTCCTTTCTCTTTTTTTTTTCTTTGCCTTTTGGCTTTGCCCAAGTCAAAGGAGCAGAGAGATAGAGTGTGCAAAAAGCAAAAAGCTTTTTCTAGTTTTAAAGTGTTACGCTTCGTGAACTCTGAACTCCTTTTGGCTTTAACTTGGAACTATTATACAATACAAAATGCTACGAATTATGCTCAATGCTCAAAAGGCATTAAAAATGCCACAAGAAATGAAACCAAGCCATGGACATATTGGCGCCACATTTGCTTACATACATTTCATTACCATTTCCATACGCATATCCTTAGGGCTTCCAGGATTAGCACGCAGCCAGGCAGGGCAGTCGGGCAGTGGACACAAAAGTGCGTTCATTCAGTTCGCACTAATTAGTAATTTATTTTTAGTATTTCTGACCAAAAACTGAAGCACATGCGCACATATGAAAATTAATTCGAATCGTAAAGGCAGGCGTCTCTTTTAGTGCCTTTTCGTCCTGTCGCAGAAGTCGAATATACTGCAGCACAATGGGCCCACACATACGCACACTCGTGCAGAGTTGAGCCTGCAATTAATTGTGTCATTGAAATCATTAACCAGACAGTTGAACAGTAACCCAATTTGTGGGCTTCATTGTAGGTCCTTCATGTCGCAAGCCTACCATGTACGTCCTTCTAATGGCATACGCAATGGAGCGAACCTTATGGTGGTCGCTTATCGTTGGGCGCGTTTTGAAAATCGTTGGAAAACGTGAATTCTTTTGACTTACTTTTGACTTTTTATTCAAATTATTCAATTTCAATTTTTTTTTAATTAAACATAGTTTCCTATTTTTTTGGGCAAAATCTTAAAATTCGTAGTAAGGAAAAAAATTTTATATCTTTTTTTTATTTTTTCAATTTCCATTAAAAAAAAATAAGAAGAATTACCTCATTTTTCCAACTATTGTCTTATTTTTATATGAAGTAAAACGCGTTTGACTATTAGTTTCTTTAATATAAAACATTTAAAATTTAAAGTTGTTTCGATTAAAAAAAAAAACATAAAATTTTGGCATTTCATTTTTATTTAGAATTTTGACGCAAACAGGAAACTATAAAAATTTATGTTTGATTAAAAAAAAATACCATAAATGTTTAGAAAAATTTTTCAATTTGTACAATTATTTTTTAAGTGAAGCCAAAGTTTTAGAGTAGAAATTGTTTTTATTGACTTTTATGTAAAAGTTTTGTATCTAACATTTCAAAATATTTTTTTTTAAACTAAATTAATTTCTTTATTTTATGAGAAATTCGATTTGCACTTTAGTGGATTTGCAGAACAGTCCTTATGAAGCACTCTGAATTTGCAATTAAAACGCACCGAATATAAGAGAAATTTGTTGTGTGGTCTGCAGCTGACAGGGGCACAAGTGAAATACACAGCTTGAATATATATATAAATATATATATATATATATATATATAAATATATATATATATATATATATATATATATATATATATATATATATATATATATATATATATATTATTTATTAATATACAAAGCATGTATACATAGATATATTTATGAATACCTATTTTTGAGTCTTAATGACTTTATATGAAATGTGCTTGGAGTGTACAACATTTTCCCATTCTACATGCAAATGGCATTTGAATAGAAATGCAATCAAATATTCATTGCTTTATTATAAATTCACCTTAAAAGTGAGTAGTGCACTTATATGTGAAAATTTGCATGCCCCACCAAGTATCTAAACTCTATAGAGTCTCCATCAATAAGAATTTAAGTCCTTAACGCTAAGTGTGAGGTGCATGCTGGATTCGATACGCCGGCTAAGCTGATTAAATTTGCAAGTGGCAGGATACTTGAATCTAAAAGCTTTGGCGGTTATGTCATTTGATGCCAAAGACGCAGATTGTCGGGTTGTTTAGCTGACCATGAAGCCAGCAATTTGCAGTTAAAGTGTCCTGGAGCGTTTAAGGATGGCCATTGATATGTTTCGGGTTACGCTTAAGTGCGCGCAGTCTAGCCGCAGTTTGCAAGAAATATGGCGATTTTAAGTGACTTTTGAACTTTCAGAGTGTATCCGTGTGGCTTTTTGTGAATTTCATTGGAAAATCTGCAACATGAAACATTTTTAATTATTTTATGCTATTTTCATAGATTTGTATTAGTATAAATTGTGGTCTTAGCACAGTGGCGTCAGTTAAAGCGAACTGGGATTAGTTGCTTCAGTGCGTCTCTAAGAAATCAGCTTTTGAATATAAGCTGCTTTGTTTACTGCCAAGAGGAGGACTTTACAACTCCAAAAAAACTCAACCTCAAACTGATTACATATGAAATCTGATATTGATATGATTGTTTTTTCTGAAAAAATAACAAACCTATCAT
Organism: Chymomyza procnemis; assembly: GCA_035046065.1. Taxonomy (NCBI): domain Eukaryota; kingdom Metazoa; phylum Arthropoda; class Insecta; order Diptera; family Drosophilidae; genus Chymomyza; species Chymomyza procnemis. The sequence continues at coordinate 12,120,345 of JAWNOJ010000004.1, read as the reverse complement.
AACCAAATAAAAATTTTGTAAATAAAATGCAACATTTTCGGTCAACACATTTTCCTTCCCAATTTCAAAATCTTATCTTCAGACGTCACCGTTGGAGTTCTAGTCGGTGGCAAAACTTGACAAGCTTGAATGAAGCACAGTTGGCAATGTGGAAAACTGCAACAACAACCACTTCCGGTTGTTTCTTACTCAAAGACAGAGATTTTGCAGTCGTTGTTGTTGTTGTTGTTGTTTCGGCATGTCCTTGCCCTCGGTGTCGTTTGCTATTCATGCGTTTGGCTTTACTTTGGATTTTCTTTTCCAGTTGCATAGTTTCCTCTCTCTTCCTCCACACACACGCATACATTTCCACAAGGTGCATGCGAAATTCCACTTTCCCGAAATAAACACTTCTGTCCAACGGCGGTAATCAGGATAATTCGACTATAAGTTACCCTTACTGCGTTCTTCGCTTAAATTTAAAGAATCTTTAAATCGGTTTAATTTTTTGGGAAAACCAAGACGAACTTGGGTAAATATCTTGATCTTCACGAATCATAGACTTTGAACAAAGTTTTTAGAAAGTTAAAAAGAAATCAGCTATTTTGAATTTGGGAACTTAACAACAGATTTAAAATGAGTTTGTTTCAAAATTTGAATAAAGTATGAAGTATATATAGACAGCTGTCTCATAAATAGACAAACAAACAAACTAGTTTAAGCAGTTTTTGGTAAAGAAAAAATGTATATATATCTGGTTCTAGAAACTTAGTTTTTGGAAAAAACAGGTGGAGTGCGATTTCAACACAAAAAACTCAACCTAAAAATAAAAAAATACAATGAAGGGCAAGACTTGAAGTATAAGATTGCTACCTTTCAAAAGAAACGTCTCAAAGAAAAGAAAGATACCGATTTGGTGGAATAGGTTGCACGAAGGCATAAAGAAATTTATAATTTTCCAGTTTTCACCACAAATTTGTTGTAGTTTTTATATGGCAAGTTAATTTAATAATAAAGTATTACACGGTGATTTGGACCGAATTACAATATATGTCCTACATTTTGGAACTACCTTTAGATTTAGAAATTGTAGTATTTTCACGAAAACAGTTTCTATACAAAAGTCCGAAAAAAGAACTAAGTCCCTTCCGAATAGAAGAGCTTAAATATGCAAAAGAAAGATTTTAAATTTCGACCCATCCCGTAAGGGCTAAAGATTGTAAAACGATGTATTTAATTTATTATTGCACTGAAGTAGAAGATTCATGAAATTTCTGTAGTGCCAGCAAAGTTCGAAAATACACAAATTAATGAGATCTTGAAAATTTTTGAGCGACTCATCAAAGCGGATCCATTTGCTCTTGGCGTATTTCTAAAAATTTTTAAAAATCAAAAATTGTCTGGTTTGACTTTTGGCCCTTGCAATTTTCTTGTTTTCCCATTTCTGAAATATTTTTCGTGATTTCGAAATTCTTTTTTATTGACAAAGTATTGCACGGTGATTTCGGACTGGAATATATAATTTCTGCACTCATTGGAAACAACAGCTTTCGAAATTGTAATATTTCGTGAAATCAAATTGTCAAAAAACTTTTGACAAAGAATTAAAACCCTCAAGATAAGAATAGCTTAAACTTAGACTTATCACATTAATGCCAAAGATCGCTAGCGCAAACCTTAAATCAAACGATATACAATTCTATATATCATAGCTTAAACTTAGACTTATCACATTAATGCCAAAGATCGCTAGCGCAAACCTTAAATCAAACGATATACAATTCTATATATCATCGCTTAAAAGTAGAATATTTATAAAGATACAATATAAAGATATCACATCACTGCATCATTATTTTGGGAGAGAAATTCGAAATTACGCAATTCATTAGAATCTTAAACAATTTGTGACGGACTCGTCAAAGCGGATTTATTTGCTCTTGGCCTATAGATCATAGAACTTTTTAAACTTTTTAAACTCCAAAATTATATATTTTGACATTCGGATGGCAATTTTCGTTCAAAAATATATGCTAATCACATAAATTCAGCAATACCTAGAAGGTTGAGCTTCAACTTGGCGTTGAATATAAGCATAAAGCTGAAAAATCGCATATCTCAATGAATTGAATGGAGTTTTCTTGGTGTCAGCTGTACTTTCCGAGATCGTCACTCCTATTTATTCTCAATTATTTTTGGTTACCTTTGAGAGCCATAACCTGATCTTCTGATCTCGAATTTCCAAAATTTATAAGCAAGATTTGGCACAATTTATTGGAGAACTGCAGAAAACTGAGCTTCTTGATCCTAATAAATAAAATCCTAAAATTCCAAAATTTCTTAAATAATTGAATATGTTATTTCCTAAGAGCTTAAATAAAAAAAATGTATATTGCTAGATTATGATCATTGCTACAAATGCAGAGCATGGATAGCTTTACTAATAGCTGTACGCAGAAAACAGGGGCTTATAGCTGAATCCGAACTGTCTTTTATTAATAGAGAATTTCCTAGGCAAGAAGCATTAAAATTGTGAAAAAATATCATTGATTTAAATTCCGAATCCGCACGACTGTGTCTTCAATTAATAGAGATTTGCTTAATCAATATTTACCACCTACGCCAGTGCTATGCAAGTGCGTCAGTGCTAGAGAAATGCGCCAGTGCCTCAGAGTGAAATTCAACTACCTTCGAGTTTAGAGGCGAGTATCCTACGACTACTCTCCCACTATCCATCGATCTTCTGTCTTAGAAGCCTATACAAAAACCTTTATTCAATATCAGCAGACTTAAGACTTGAAACATACAGGACGTGGAAGCCTATGTTACTATTATTAAGATACATTCTATAACACTTAAACTGCATACTTCAACTATGGGACAGAAATCCGAAAATTTACGAGATTTCCCAAAGGCTGCACCAATTTTTTTTGCCAAAGACAATGATAAGATTGATTTTCAATATAAGTACCACTTTGACGCCTAATAATGCTGTGCCATCATATACCACTCTCGCCTTTTAATCTTTAGCCAATATATCCCTTCAATCTCGCAGTTAAAGGGCATACAAGACAGAAAGGCACTTTCTCAAGCGTTAGTGGCATTTTTGTTGTTAGTCGAAATTATTTTAATATTCTAAGCAATGCGCTTACCGCTGCCATGCACCTACCTCGCTATCACCATCTACCAAACTGAAACCCCTCGGGCACACCTCGCACGTCTTTTGTGCATGGAAAATGCCTTCAAATTAAAAGCGGTAAATGCATATGCAAAGCTTCAGCAATTTAATATCTATATCTATAGCAACAACTATGAGCCAAGCCATATGCATTCGCACTTTTGTATCTGTAACTGAGCGTATGAGTATCTGTGTGTGTGTGTGTCTGAGTATCTGAGTTTATTTCTGTATCTGTGCAGCATCCCGGTCCGCATTGTGTTTAAACTTTATCTCTGGGCAATTCATTTTGTCGTCTATTCATGACACGCTGCAGAGAACTGCAGACATGTAAACTACACATTTATATTTATTTATATATTTATTTTTACATATTTATCTATCTATCTTTTTATACTTTTTATTCATTTGAGCTGCTTTTATAGAAATCTAATGCCATTTGCCATTTTGCCTTCGACGCTGCGTGTGTCTTTCTCTGAATCTTGAATTCTTTGTATTATTGGCATTCACCTTTGTTGAGAAATTCTAAAAGATATTTCATATTAAATTATTATTTTTTTTATTTAGTTTTTCAAATGGAATTGATATTTTAGAACGATATGTGTTCTTTTATTTGGCACTTGGCCAATTTTATTGCAGGTTGTCCCAAGCTGTTTATGCGGGCTGCTGTATTGCAATATAGAATTTTTCCATCAAAATATTTAGTGAGAATTTTGTATTTATTTTTGCATTTTGCAGTTTCGAATTGCATTTAGATACATGGAGAGAGAGAGAGAGAGAGAGAGAGAGAGAGAGAATGTGGAATCAGAGCCTCTTTGACTTTTCCTTACTTCTCAATTACTGAACGAATATACAAATCACAATATCACTCTTGTATAAACCTAATACAATAACCAATAACTAATCCCTTTTGGCTTAAAAGCGCTTTGTTTGCTTTCAAACAGACAAAGTGTCATGCCAATGTACAAAATATTTTCCACATTCCAGTTCCCAGCTACTTCATACTTATTGCATCCTTATCTTTAAAGACAACTTTTGCAAAGTTAATTTAATTTTTGCGCTTATTTCTTTTAACTTTTGTTTTAAACTTAAAAATCAGGCTGCAGTTGTTCGTTCACTTGTCCTTACAACCATTTCGTAGCTCATTAAGCGTAGCATCACGTTTGCGGAATCCCTGCATTTAACAAGATCCCTAGCAGGCCAGCCGCGACCATTTCGCCTCTTGACCAGCTTCAACTTAATTCAATATGTGAACGAGACGTACGAGACGGACGATAGCTCGGGCCATATTAATTCATCAGTGGTTGGTTGGTGGCGGCATTAACAGGCCAAGCCATGTACTGAGCCTTCGGGTTACGCTTGGTCTGTTTATCGGCTAGCACGGCCATTGTGTGGGACTTGTTGGCGTAGTCCTTGTGTTGGCGACAACTACCGCCTTATAGTATCTTCTCATAGCAATAATTTGATCGTTAAAATGCGTCAAGCAGGGATTCGTTGGTGACTGGTAGCTGCCACTGGGGACGGGCAGGACCCGTACTTCGTATTGCCGCTGTTTTATGCGCGCCCTCCCATCCCAACAAGCTTTGTTCAAGTGCAATTAAATGTATTTTTTACGATTGTGCAGCATTTGGCCAACTGCAGTTCCCACTTCCTTCACATTGCAGCCAGGGTAATGAAATTAACAGTAGCTGCAATAACAAAAAAACAGGAAAAAACAACTGTAATAATAAATGTGTGAAATACATGGCGATGAGTGTGACTTGCGTATACTCTATAATGCAAACCACTTTAGTGCTGCAAAGCTCTACTCTTTTTTGAACTTCTGAGGGAATAATTGAAAATCCAACCAATATATGAAATAGAACCATTGTTTGGAAGAATTAGTAAGAACACTCATTGCTGTGTTCTACAAATACCAGTTCTATGTGAATTATACGAATCATTTCGGTCATTTTAAGTGAAGATTCATAGGTTATATCCAAACCGTAGTCAAAATTGACCAGCGACGTCAGCGATTTAGGATATTTGAAAGTTTTTGACTTTTAAGGTTATGTAGAGGGTATCCAAGATTTGTTCTTAGTCAACGTAGATGTTTTATATTTAGTTTAAAATTTATACTTTTTTGGAGCAAGCTTGCTGGCTAAGTGACTCAGGATATTTTTTTTTATTTTTTTCTTTCAAAGGAAGAGACCTCACTAAAATCAAATTTCGATTTCGCAGCTGCAACTGTTGTGAGTCCTTTAGATGGCATAACCTTCACAAATATTGTAGTTCTGGATAATGGAAAGCTCTGTTTAGTCTGAATGAGCTCTCTGCCTACCAAAGTTGAACAATTTGTTTCAAAGTAACAGTTCGGCCTTGAAATTACCAAGCTTATTAACCAGAACATTTTAAATATTGCTTTTAACTTCAAAAATCAATATATCGGCAAGTTTTATTGGAAAGCTTAGAAAAAATATACCTTTATTTTCAGCATTACTAAAAATTGATTTTCAGCAAAAATAAAATGTTTGACATTTTGCATAAAGATCGAAATGTTATGTTGAAATAAAATGTTCAGCCTTGGTAGACAGAGAACTCATTCAAGCTAAAACCAGTTTATAGATATGCATTTGGACAACAACAATTTTCTGTATTATTCTTTTTTAAAATGAAGACTTTCCACCTAATTTCATTTTGCATTTTTTAAATTTTGATTCCAAAAATCAAGATATAGCCCAAATCTAAGACTTAGCGATAGTTAAATTACACCCAATATTAAACTATTTTTTCCTGGAATAGAGATAGATTGTTATTATAGTTTATTTTTTAAAAAAAAATTTTATTCAAGTTATTGCTTACACTAAAAAGTCGAACCATCGACCTTTCGGCAGCAAATCGAGATGGTCCGCTGATTTACATCAAAGCTACCTTTTTTTACCTATTTTTTATAATTTATCACTTTTTACTTTTAAGCTTTCTATGTCATGAGCCGCTTTCGCTGCTTAGACCTTAAATCACATTGATATTTCGCAAGATTTTGCCGATTTTGAAATACTGTAAAATTCTCACTACCCCCACATTGATTAACTTTTCACTTCATTACCATTTCTGTTTGAGACAGAGCGCCCATATGTCTGCCCAAACTCAATGCCACCATTTTTTTCTCTTTTTAACAACATATTGTCCTTGCCAGCTGCATTGCACAATTCCATAATGCCCTTTGATTGCAGGGTATTAAAATAACAAGACCAACAAGTACAACAACTAACGACAACAGCGTCGTTTGTCGTTTCATTTTCATGTGATAAACTGTGGAACATACACGCCTTTAAAATTGCAATGGAATGCAATGCCAGCCATGTCCTTCCCCTTTGTATGTGACCGAGTGTGTGCCACATAAAAATGGCAGCTTTAAAATGCCACTTAACCGGGCCATGAAATACTTGTTAAGCGTTAAATTACCAAAGTAATATTTTTTGGCAAGTGCCAAATGCAATTGCAATGCGGCAATGAAGTGTGAGAAGTGTGGGCCGCTGGTGGAGGAGAGAGTAGAGGCTGTTGTGATGTTGACGATGTGGCACAGTGGGACGATTCTAGGAGACTAAGTGTCAACAAATTAAAGCTTTATTGTTTGAGTTGTTTTTGATAGAGAGATTTTTCAAAATTGTAGATAGTTGACATAATTTATGTAGGTTCATAGTTTCCAAATACAAAAGGTATTAGTCCGTACTTTTTGTAATATTCTAAGCGACAAATTAACTTCAGTAGGGCTGTTGTGATATTGAAGTTATAGCACAGTGGTACGCTTAAAGCAAATCAAGTGTCAAAAAATAATAGTAATTTTTTAAATTTGCTAAGCGGTAAGCTGACTTCGGCAAAAATAAGTGAAATGCATACCTTAAAGAGAAAAGATCGCAAAATGGCTATCCAATTTTTCAAAAATTTTCGAACTCAAAAAATAAAATCTATTAATCCCAAATTTTTAGTTCAAGCGGCAAAAAATCTTTGGCAAAAATTAGAGAAATACCTAGACGAGCAAAGATTGAAAAATGGCTATCCAATCTTTCAAAAATGTTGGAACTAAAAATATGAAAGTATTAATGCCAAATTTTTGGTCTAAGCGAAAAAGTAACTTCGGGAAAAGTAAGTGAAATACATATCTAGATGAGCAAAGATCAAAAAATTGCTATCCAACATTTCAAAAATCTTCGAGCTCAAAAAATAAAATCTATTAAACCTAACTTTATAGTTCAAGCGGTAAAATTAAGTGATATGCGTACATAGAAGACCAAAGTTCGACTTGAAAAAAACTGTATATAAAAGCTGTCAAAAATAATTAATTTTTAAGTCCAAAAAATACTTTCATTTCAAAGAATGAGTACTCTCTGCTTTTGGATTCCCAAATACTCCTTCAAGCAAATGTCACACGCATAATTTCAAAAACGTTTATATCGGAGCTAAATCATCTTTCAATCGGCACTAATTCACGTTTAAATCGAAACTAGTTCAATTCTAGCTTTATACTGAAACCAACTGCATTACCTTTAACCTTTGCCTACGCAGCAGAACCACTGTGTCTGTACGGCTGCCAAAGTGTTTGGGCGTCAACCATTGTCGACGCCATAATTGCTTAGTGTGCGCCATTTTGTTATTATCACCGGAGTTCTGTATGTCGCTCAGTGAGTCCTTCGAGTGTATCAGTGTGCGTGTGTGTGTGTGTGTGTGTGTGCGTGCAGGTGGCACGCTTTAATTTCGTGGCATTCGTGGCACTTGGGAACGCTGTCAGCAAGTTGGCCAACACCCCAAAATGACACGAGAATTAGTATGAGAGCGTAGCTTGAAGCCACAGGATACGCGTCCAACTCTAAGTGAGCCACTATGTCATAGAGCCAACGCCAACCAACATGTTGGCATTGTCCTTTTGGGAGTAATTAACACTGCGTCGCAGCTCCGTTGAGTAAACAATAAGAATGCCGCAGCGTACTTAATTGCACTGCCACTGACGAGGCTGTTGTGGCTTCACGGGAGTGGGCGGCGACTGTAGCCTACAAAGTGCTGCATTTATCGGAATGGATGATTTTTCCTTTTTTCTGAAGGTAACATAAGAACTTTAGGGTGCACTACGAAGGAAGTTTAATATCTATTCTGTAAAGTTGTGTATTTCAGATAGGACTGAATGAGTAGAGGGTTTCTCATAAAATTTGGTACCCCTACAGTGATCTGACTAGCTCTTACGAGGCGCCCCTGCTTTGCTTGCGCCTTCTTCGGTTGATCACTGCCAGTGATGTTAGGTCCACCTTTACTTGATCTTGCCATCTGAACTAAGTTCGTCCCTTACGTCTTCGCTGGAGCACCTTTATTTACACGAACAACATGGCCGAGCCAACGTTGTGTCATAATACGCTGGACGACTTCTATGTTGTTCTAGAGTTCATATAGAGTTCGTTCAGAGTTCCTCAGAGTTCCTTCGGATGCAATAGACATCCCCAATCCAAAAGGGGCAAAAGATTCAGCGAAGAATTTTTCTCTAGAGCACTCAAAGCGCATCAGTTCGTAATAGAACCCAAGCTTCTTGGCAATATTTTTATTACTCTCCAAGCGTTTTTTATAGAATAACTTTAATTCAAAAATTCTTCCAAAAAGCAGCCCCCACTACTCTCTATAAACGTAAATACAAAAGCCATACTTCAATTTCAGCTAATTCGGGCATCGTCGATTAATCTATTTGTTAAATTTTGCCACCCAAAAAAAACACCCTTTATACACCGAACACACTTTAATATGCCATTTGCCATTCAAACAAACACATGTGTCTTAAAGTCTTTGCCAGAAACGATGCACTGGTCCTTGGGTTTGGAAAATGCTACGCAATAAATACACCTGCAATATACCCAGAAATATCATAGCCAGAAATTGCACCAGGGACCAATCGTTAACCATCATAAAACTATGTTCCGCCAATTTTCGATCGGCAGCCTCATAAGAACGTATCATATCCTGCAGCTGTCGTGCACGCATTAAATTCACCCAAATATGTTCGATGCCATTATGTATGCTAGTATATGTATTATCGTAATGATACTCCTGATGCATTTCCTTGCGCAAATTCAACAGCTCCTGATGCTCGAAGTCCTCGGCGGCAATCTCCAAATTGAAGCTGACAATCTTGTATTGCAATGTGCTCATTGTATTATCAAAGCAGAACTGATAACTGCCAATATCCTTAGCCTGTAGATCATGTTTGCCCTGATTTTTTGTCTGCTCCTTCACCAAAGGCAAACGATTGGGATCCATAAGCATGAAGTGTACATCACCGCCATCGATAACTTGATAGTTTACACGTATATACTCGCCAACAGTTATGGGATGATAGAAGCATTCCATACGTCCAGGATGCGCAAAAAAAGTGATTTGCTTGAGAAAGGGTTCTGCGGCAGCGTTATGGTAGAGCAACTGCAGCCAGAAACAGCAACAAATAAAACGTCGTAAGATTTGCAACATTTTTTCCGCTTAAGTTTTGCGTACTTCTACTCCAAAGAATTTCAATTGTTTACAGAATTTATAGTTTGTGGCCAGAGTAAACAGTAAGCGCCTACTAGATGCCCAAAAACACTTTAGGGCCAGACTGAGCATAGTGTGACCAGCGCAACGTTTAATAGCCGCCAGGGTTGCCACTGTTGCACACAACTACAATAACTGCATAAAGCAGAGTTACCTGCGTTACCTGCTGCAACTAAAAGCAAAAGCATCAAAAGGAATATGAATTGAGGTCGATGTGTAAATATTTGTCAACGGTAATGGAAATTTATGCTGCGCCAGTGCAGCCGTGCAGCGGCAGGACATGCAGCGGTGGCGTTGAAAGGTGACTCTGGTGGGGTGTTCAAAAACTGTTCGAGGCAATGGCAAAATGGGGAGGTAAAAAAAAATGCACGAAAAAAAGGATACTTTGAAAAACCAACTGCAGTTTAGGAAAAAAGCAACGCAAGCGCGTAAAAGAAACTAAGCAAATAGACACACACAGCGGCACACATAGATACACACAGCTAGATAGATAAATACACACACACACACACTTGCAGGTAGGTGTTTGCATGTGTTGTGTGGAGTGTATGGGTGTGTGTGTGTGCGGTACACCCACAAGTTTAGTTGCATTTGTTTGCTCACGTGCACGGATATATTTTTGTATACACTTGTAAAGGATATTACAATTTTGATAGGGTTTTCGGAACACAACGGAGTGAAAAATCTGAATTTTATTTGAAGAGCGTCGAATGACGCGTTTTGAGAGAGGTGGCAAAGTGGGTGGTGAGGAATACAAAGGACTTCTTACGGAGAGATTTCTACAGTTTGGCTAAGACATGTAGGTTAGGCAGAGATGTTTTGGGCAGTTAAGTGGTTGGAGCTAAATGGGTTAGATGTAGAATGTTTTAATGGAAATATAAAGAGAAGAAGAAAATCTGTCAAGTTTTAAGTATTATAAGAGAACCTATAAACGTTGGAATACTATCCAAAAATTTACGAAAACATTTATTTAAGGGAAAATAATATAAGTGGTTCGAACTAAAGGAAATATCAGAAAGCTGTTGAAGTCTTTAATGGTCAAGAAAATTTTTAGTATTAATAGGAAATCTAATGAGTGTTGCTATCTGTAAGAAAATATATGCCGTTGGATTTCAACGATTAAATTCTTATTTTATGTTTGTCTCTGGCCACCAAGGCACTTGTACATACAGTTTACAATCTCTTTGAAGCATTAGAAGCGATTTAGAATCAAGCAAAGAATATTCATAGCTATCAAATCTGGATCTGCGACTATCGATAAAATAATATAGAAATCACAAATAACAGAGACTTCAAAAAGGTAAAATGACTATAGATGAATAATGAATAAAGAAAAAAGCTGCTTTAGATCCTTGAGCGAAAATTTCGCTTATATTCGGAGTTATGAAATCTGGATCTGCGACGATCGATAAATCAATAAAAGAGTTACTTAGATAGCTATAAATAATATATAAATCGGTATTAACCGCATAATATGGAAGAGCATTTCCGTTGGAACATAGGGCGACTAAGACTTAAGCAAAGAATATGGCTTATATTCGGAGTTATGACATCTGGTATTGCAACTTTCGATAAATCAATAATAGAATTTCTATAATCACTGATCTTAAATAAGTACAATTAATGTAGATTTCAGTATTAACCGCTCAATATGTAGCAGAATCTACTCTATAGCTTAGGGTGACTGAGAATTAAGCCAAAAAGTATCGCATAGATTCGGAGTTTTAGAATCTGTATCGTCGAATAAAAAATTAAAAATAAAACAGATAAAAAATAGATAAAATGACAATCCATATCAGCATTACCCGCACAATATGGAACCGTATCTCCTTTGGACCATAAAACAATTTAAAAACGATAAAAATAACACCGATTTAAAATCGGTAAAAAGACTACAGATTTTAGCACTAAACTCACAATATGAAGTGTATCTCCTTTGGATCATAGGGCTATTGAGAATTGAGCAAAAAATATCGCGTAGCTTCGAAGTTATGGCATCTGAAACTTATCGATATTTTATCACAAGAAATCTTAATATTGCTTTCAAATCCACAAAACGATTACAGATTTCAGCATTCAGCTCATAACATGGATGAAAATCTCCCTAAATAAAATAAAACACAAAATTTTCTAGAATCAAAAAAAAAAACATTCCTTAAAATCCTTAACTTTACAATGAAGTAATCCTCAACATATATTTAAGCAATATTCCAAAACCATTTCCCCACTTGAACTTTTCCAATCTTCTCTTTACTAATGCAATAGAGTATTTCAGTTGAGTCTCTCCAACGCGCAGGCTACCTTGTCTGATTTTTCAACGTCATCCATTTTAATTTTTTGATGTGTATAAAAATTTCCCACTGCTGACTACACTTCAGTTTTTATATTTACTTACACCCGAAAAAAAGGGAAAACCCTAAAAAAATAAAGAAATTGAAAAAAAGAAAAAAAGTTATGGTAGCGTGGAAAACTTGCTGAACATGGACGCAGCCAACGGCCAAAATACGCAGTCGAAGCATGAAAGCTGAAAATAACACACTCCAAACGTTTTTGAGAGCAAGTCGAGCTGGGAGACCCGCTACCGAACAGGTAGCAGCTGAAAGAGGCTGAATTTCGCACATGCCGTGAAATATTCGGGCAGTTGCCAGATGCAGCACCACCAGCTTGGCTCCAGCTCCAGCTGCAGATTCGTGTGTAGAGCCACAGCACCGACTACGACCCATAGGAGAGTTGTGTTGCTTTAGTTGATTGTTGGCTGCAGGCGCTGCAGTGTGTCTGCTTTAAGCTTGGTTGCACCACATGCAAGCTGGCAAGGATCGAGGGGGTATTGTTTTGGTTTTTGCCAATGATGATGATGATGATGATGATAGGTGTAGTAGGTGTATGCCCGCATACCAAGTTGAGATTGGCAACACTGTGCAGGCGAAAGTTGGCTCGAAGACTGGCAGGAGGCCAGACAAGCAGCCAATTCAATTGGCTTTTATGAAATTAACCAAACTGATGGCTGACTGCATTTGATTTTATGCTTATAACCAATAAAGCTTTGCTTATATTTGAGCCAAAATATTAGAGTTGAAGTTTGGACAGGACATTGAATACTGCAGAATAAGGCTAAGTAGAATGTACTTATTGACAGTTTGAACAGGTAACATTTAAATTGATTAAATTGGCAGCAGTTCAAATTGATTAGCATAAATTATGTGGACCGAGTGGGAGTTGGAAGAGAGCTTGGGTGCAGCTTTATAGTTTGGTTAGGATATTGCAATAGATTTCAAATATGTTTTGAGTATTGCGGCCAGGAAATATATCAAAGAGATAAATGAAGCTCTGATTTGGTCTCACATGGGTTGGAATTGCGGGGAAGAAATGGATAAGTCTAAATTGTCATATAGATTTTTTTTCCTTGGAAGATTTTGTGGGGGTTAAGGCTTTGAGATTTTGAGGTAATTGAAGGTGAAGCATAGAGATATCTTAATTAATAGCTGTTCGAAGAGAACATTGGTAATTAGCGGCTATTTGCTAACTATGACAGTGCTAGCCAAATGTACCAATGCTGCAGGGTGAAGTCGAATCACAGACTTTATTTATATAAATAAATTACTTTACTCAAGAAATGTGGTGTTTGAGATTAGAGATCTATTTATAGAAAAAAAAAATTTAACTAGAATCTAAATGTAAGTTGTGACGGTGGTATAATAGTTCTGGAAAACTTTTAGCAAACTGTAAGAAGAGGTAGCTATGCCAAATATAAAATATATACATATATTATAGATCAACTCACTAGAGATAGTATTTGAAAGATGACCCTCAATTTGTTATCAATAATTGTTTTTAGGTAGTTGCTATTATTTGGAAAATTATTGAGTCTATAATCTGTTTTATATTGGCAGCTCTATTTTTAATATTTTCTTAAAAAAATGATTTAGTTTGTACTAGAAATATTCTCTATCTCCATTCTCAATATTTTTATATTTTGATATAATTTTGCTCTTTGCTTTTTGAATTTTTAATTAAAAGCTTTTAAATTCAAGTTATATACTTGTACTTCTTAGAATAACTAAATCTCTGAAGAGGCTTTATTTTAAGCTATAAACAATATAGCAAAGTTTTGATAAACATAGAATGTTTCAAGATTTTTCGTTTTGATCTAGTTTTACAAAACATTTTTTTCGTGGTTACAAAATACAAAATATTATAGTATGCTGGAAAATTAATTTATTTTTAAATGGATTAGATTGACATGAAAATTTATAATAAAAATATCATGATTTTGTATATATATTTAACTAATATATAGACGTCTCTGCTATTTAGCTCTTCCATCTATTCTATTTTGGAATGACTATGAATTTTGCATTTTTTATTTAATAAAAATAAAGTGCATATTAGGTGTGCATTTATGATCAAAATGCATTGTGAAGTAACAAACACGAAATCACCTTAGATTAAGTTACTAAGAAGTCGATGCCTTTTAAACTAAATTTTATATAAGCTTAAAATTGCTTAAAATTTTAAAGCTTTAAGCCAAAAGATTGCTTTCAACTTCAACCAGCACAAAGAACTGACACTTTAATTTATGCCGAATTCTTTTCACATTAAAGTGACTCTTTGCTTAACTCTCAAATTCACAAAAACTTAATATTTATGCTAATTTCGTTTGTTCTTTAAGCTTTTAACTCTTTTAACTTAAAATAAGAGCATAATTTTATTCTTTGTTTAAAATTTACAAACAATGCAGCACTTCAATACTTTAATTTAAAAAAACCTTAAATTTTAAAGCAACCCCAAAAAGTATGCAACGAAAAATTTCATTCAAATTTTTATCTGACACAAATAAATAGAAACCATTTTATGTTTTTACTATTTATTTGCCGCTAAATTTGTTATTTTCAAATGCATTTTTTTCGACAAATATAATTCCAGAGGGGCTAAAAAGCGTATATTTTATTTTTTTAGCGGCTTTAAAAAGGCTCAATTGAATAAACATAACACAAAACTTTAAAGCACATGAAGTGATATATTTAAATTTAAAGCAATTTTAGCATAACATTTTTAACTGAAATTGGGCAAAAGCAATACATATCAGTTCTGCTGTTTTATAACTTTAAGCATAGTAAATAAATTCAATATATTTTCAAAAAAAGTGTTCTAGAATATAATCATAAATTTTCACTATTGAAAGTCGAGCAGTTTAACTGTCTTGCTGGATTATCTTTAATATGCATAAACAAGGTACTCAATATTTTTTAAATAATTTTTACAGTTTAGTTGAGCAATTGAGCTTATTTTCTTAGTGAACAATGATTTGTTTATTACTGTAATTGAGGCAACTTTAAGACACCTAAACTATCGTTTGCACAAAGTGACTTTTAGACAACTCTCTTCGAATTTTTGAATACCATAAGCAAAAAATAAATCCTTCTATGTCTCGATCTTCTTCAAAACACCGTAACTAACGAGCACAACCAAGCCTTCTGTATCCATTGAAAAAACCCAAAATTTTTAATTTAATTTATTAATTCAATCTTAGTAAGTTTCTGTTAACTTTTTGTAACATTTTCTGTTTGAAAACTAAAGGGTACGCCATTTGATGCTCTATTTGTTAGTTGGAATTAATTTATACATTTTTGGACGAAAAATTTCGATTGACTTTGTTTTTGATTGCTGGTCGCTCTGAAATTTGCTGCAGAAGAAAAATCACAGTAAATCAACTTAAGCCTAAAGTTACTTATCTCAAACTTTTGTGGAAGCGTTCAAACCCCACTCCACATGCACTAATCCTTCTTCCATTTAATACTAAAATCAGATTTGGTTTGTACAGCATGAACATCCGGGCCACAACTTGCAGATGAAAGTTTTATTGAAGAACAACTGATCTGTAGATTTCATTTGTAGTTTCTTTTTTCCTAAAAAAGACAATTGACTTTCATTTCAGTTACTCGTCTATTCACTCTAAAATTGCACTCAAATTTTTTGAAGTTCGCCAGGATGTTATTTTTCTTGGACACCGAAATCATCACTTTGAAAGCAGCAGAGACTACTCACTGCGTAACTTATCAGCCAAAGCACTTGTCGTCATCGGCTTTCAGGGCTTCAGCTACAGTTGTCTGCTTAAAATAGAGTCTTGAAAATTACTGGCCTACTTTTTTTAACACAAATCACAACAAATCTGAAGAGGCAACTGACTAAAGGAAACCTGACGCAAATGTATTGCGCTTATTGTCGACATATGTCAAATCTTTTCAATCAAATAAGTCGTCCACCGCAATTTGCTGTTGCAGAAGGCATTCAAGCCATTTTAATATTCCAATCTGACCTAAATATAAAAATTTCCTGCGCTGTTCATCTAAAATAAATTATTTTTTGACACCTTTAAAAAAAAAACCAAAACTCATAGACTGCTGCGCATTTCTCTGTAGCCGCAGCAAGATCTCATCTTAAGCAAATTTAGCTGGCAACATTTTGAGGCAGCTATTTGGAACTTTCAGTGCTGCGTCACTTTTGACTATGTAATCCAGTGCTGCTGTGGCTGCTGCTGTGGCTGTGGCTGCTCCTGCTGCCACTTGTGTGCATAAATAAATCAAAATGCCACTGTCTTAGGCCGCTGAGTGCGCTGTTTCCCCGCTACCCGACTTGATTTGGCAGCACTGCTTGCCTGCAGGCCGTGGGCTATGGGCTATGGGCTGCTGCTGCTGCTGCTGCTGTCAAGGAGCACGTCAGCTTTTGTGCTCTTAAGTCAAACTGGCAGCTGTCACTGCGACATTAACAACAAAAGAAATTGGCCACCAAAGGCGAAGGTCAGCCGCAAAATGCTCATGAATTATTAAAAACGCACAAGTAAAGCGACAGGCCGTATAAACTGTGTCTTTGGGCCCACTCAAAAACCGAGAGCGCTACGCAATATATATACTACACTTGACCCTAATCCAACAAAGCAAAAATAATATTTGCCGAGGCAGCGGTAGCGGGAGTATCTTTTAGATTTTGAGTTCAATGATTACGCAACATTGGTGTAAATGTTTAGCCACTTGGAACTAAATGTGAACTTTTTGGCCAAGCGGACTTGAGACTTTTTGGCCGGAAGCGTTTGCTGCTTGTTGCCGCCGAACACGTAGCCTGAGTGACTGTGTGTATGTTGTTGAGCGTGTAACCGCAAAGTTACACCCAAAACCCACCCAAACCACAAAAGCTGCCAGCCATGTTTGTCACTTTTGGGTAGCATTCGCTGCTTGGCTTCGGTTTTTGCCAGAAATTGCGCTGACCAGTGTGACCAGAGTGCAGCAGCAGCAGCAGCAGCAGCAGCACACACAGCCAAGTAACGCTTTAAATTAATGAACTGAGATTAAACAAGACAAATTGTTGTTACCAGTTTTCTTGGAATTTCTATAAAACCAAATTGTTTTTTCTTGCCTTCAATATAGTACAAGTACATTTTGCTTTCTGGCCATTTTCCGGCAACTTGCTTTCAATATTAATTTATCTTTTGTTTTGCGTTCTTGCGAGATTTCGCTTTTGGGCTACATAAATAAACGTGAAATTTATTGTTATTGATTTTTTCTTTCTTTTTTTTTTTTTGGTTGAAACAAGCTGTAAATTGTTTGCAATTAAACATTAAAGCGTACAAGTTGGCAGTCAGTCTCGACCATATGCCAGATGCAGCCAGTTGCCACATGTGGCACTTGGCACTTTCACTGAACTGAATTGCTTAAAAATTTCATGTGCCGCATATGCCAATTGTGTAGCCAATTGTAAAAATTCTGCCTTGTTTTTCTGCCAGTATTTCGTCCTTTCGTCCTTAAGAGCTGCATATGTGACGAAAATATTCATTGAATTTTCAATTGACAAAACGTCAAATGTCAATGCGCTTTGGTTCGGCGCGATTTGGTTTTGGTTGGGTTGCTTTGCTTTGTTGTTGGCGTTGCCAGACTTTGAATTTATTGCAGATTTGCAGACATGCATGAGAATTACATTGAAAACTGAAATATAAATTTTCATCAGCAGCTACGGATTTTGGGTATGACACTAACTGAAATTGTTGACTTGGGTTCACAATGTGCAAAATCCTTATAAATAATGAATTAACTGCAATGGCAATGCATGCACTGAGCGAAAAATGCAGCAAATTGGCGAAAAGTTGCAATTGTGAAGAAATTTTTAACTACAAAAGATTGAGGCCATCCTTTTATGCAATATACTTGAGATACTTATGTGTAGAGGCGGTAAATTTTGGGAATAGCTTGTGTAATCGAACCAGCAACCTTAAAGTTTAGTGGCGAATACGCTACCGCGGCCCACTATGACTATTATACCATTCCGCTCTTCAAATTTAATCCCTTTTAGTATAAAATAAAAATGCTTCTTCATACATGGAACCCCAATAGTTAGGCAAAGAAGCAAGTCTGTAGAGTACAACGAAAGAGGTTGCACCTCCCAACCTTTTATCAGATCGAGCGTTTTCAAGCAAGACAGATACCTTCAAAACTCTTGACTAAGACCAAAGCAACAATTGTAGAAGCAGAATCTACAGCGATGATTTAACCAGTGCAGTGTGAGATTTTAAACAATTTGTTCCACACCAGGGGGGCCAACCCACTACACGCGACGCATGTCATACTCGCTCACAACTCGCACTCGCTCAAGTTTAGCGAGTAACGAGAAAACTATGATCAAATTTTTTTACAAAAGTACATTTTCATACTTAAAGTTGTTGGAAATCTAGTTTACTCTGACAAATTAGCCAAATAATATAAGTAAAAAAATTAATATTTATCAGAATTCGAGCAAAAAAAAAAATAGTATCTACTTGAAAAAAAAAAAAATCAAAATGCTTGACGAACTTAGAGCCAAGTTGGACCAAAAGGTTGAACCTTCATTTAGGGCTACCTTATTGCAATTATTTGTTTATAAAGTATATTTCACATCACTTATATACGCGTATGTGCTGCATCGCATGATGCATGCTGCAACAAAATCGTGGATTGATTTTATGTGCCAGAGAATTTTGCGTGCCAAAGTCAGAGTGCAATTGTTAATGCTTCGAAGTTCACCTGATGTTGCTGATGCCGAGAATGAAGTGAAACGACTCGAGAAGTGGCTGAGAAATACCCTCTGGTACAAGCAATGCATTGATTTCATACTACAATGTTTGTGGGTACTCAATTTTTTCTTTGGCGATTACATTGTTAAGATATATGCGCGGGACTTGCGTTCAAGAATATAACGCCGCCAACAAAATTATTATTAGATGGTAAGGCATATTGTTCTGGCTTTGCTTGTTGTTTGCGTTTAAATTGGAATTCTGTTTTTCTTTTCTAGAAACTCGACTTTGCTCGCTTAAATGCATTCACTCTCAAAGTGTTCAACAAAAAAATAAGGAAGAAAGTTATTTTAGTGAAGTCTACAGTTTCGTTACTCAAATCTTTTGTGTTATGCCAGGATGCTTTCAACAACGGATTGGTTTGGAAACACTGGGACTTGGCATATTTTGAAAAGCAAAAAAACTTGTAGAATGCTTTTGATTTTAAAATATAATTGTTAATACCAAAAAACACAGTTTTACTTATTATGATAAATTGAATTAGTCGAAAAAAGTGCTATCATTTCTATTTCTGACGAAATCAACTGCGAAAGTTTGGCTTTTTCCCTAAATGTGCTTCTCTCATCTGGTAGCCTGATCCGGCACCTAGTTATTACTTTTATATAGGAACTGCCTAAAAATTCTGGAAAAGTAATCAAAAAAATGTTCTCGAAAAAATGTTTATTGCCATTATATTAGAATTCAACGATTTCAAATTAAAAAGTTTTACAATTTTACAAAATTTTACCCCAAAAAAAAAGGATTCTTAAATTCTCGATAACTTTACTTATTATAACATGCTCAATTTTTGGGGATTCATAGAAGTGTAAAAAATTTTCAAAAACAAAATTTAAATTAATATTTATTTCAAAATTACTAAGGGGAACACCCCCTGTTCGCTTCGCTTGCCATCATTCGTACTTTTCGTTCTTTTGCAGAAATATTCAACTATTTTTTATCCATTTTATTTCAAGTTTATCTTATATATTTTTTTTTTATTAACTAGAGGGATACAATTCATGGTGAAAAAATTAAGTCGAGTTGGAATTTCCGACTTGAACGTATTTTGAAGTCAATCGTTGAAAAGAAAACTTTAAAATGAAAAATTTAATTGATTTATCGAGCTAACGCCAGTCAAACACAAAGGAATAAAAAATTTTATTTAAATTATCGATAGCTTGGCAAGTCTGTAATTTCCCTCTTTTTGGGACATTCCAGAATGAGCTGGAACCCACTAGTTATTTTTTCAGCAATTGCATATCGGTCTCAAAAGGTTACAAGTTTCAAATAAAGAAAATAATTTTGACTTATCGTTAATAGTTTCGCAAGTAATTCCAACTAGTCAGATATGTTATCGACATTATTAATTAAGTAATCGATGAGTAATTGGAACTCCTAATAAACAATTTTTACTTCGAAATGAGGAACAACCTCTTAATTTGCTTTGCCCCCAAGCCCAGGCACCAAAGCGTATGCTGCATGTGTGTGTCAACTAAGGCACACGCATTTGCTTGTTTGTCGATATCACGCTCAATTGCGCTTATGCTGACTGCGCTGCACTGCTCTCTCTCTCTCTCTCTCTTGTTTAGGAATGAAACATTAAAACGAAAAATTCACGCTTTTAAAGCAAAAACTGCCATCGAATAATTTTTCATTTCGTTTTAAAATTATTTTCACCAAAAGCTTCAGTTGCTTTCACTTTAAAATTCACTTAAGATTTATATGCGACCCACTCAGATAACTTCTGACCCACTAAGAGAAATCCATTTTCAAGCGAAATCGAAAATCTCTGCAGCACATAATTGCTTTTTAATTGAGATTTCGCACAAGTAGAAAATAAGCACAACATACTCGACAATTGTTTTCTGTGTGGCAGCAATATCTGTTGACAAAGGACAACAACAAACATTTGCCACAAGAGACATAAAACGCAATGAGGCAACAATTTTGTGTGCCACAATTACATAAAGTCCATTTGGTGTTCTGAACTCTGGAAATACTTGGATGGGGCAACTGTTAACTGAAAGGACAAGTACATTGGCGCAGCTTAAAGAAAAGCGCCTCAAAGTGCTCTTAACTAAGCTTAAAAGCAATCCCAAGGAGCAGCGAGTTGGGAGCGGTAGAGCGTCATGAACCGGTAGTACTTGCAAGTTGTAGGCAACTTCGATTTGGTGTGGAAATTGCAGTCCTTGGTCTCTGCCTTTGGCTTTTGGTCTGGTTGAACTTACTACTGCAGCGCTTGGCCATTAGATATGCGACTTCAATGGCTGTTTTTATTGTTGTTTTGTTGTTGTTGTCGCGTGGAAATGTGCACTGAAGTGTGGAAAAGTCTTTGCAGTATTGCAACCTTTTCGCGGCGTTGTTTAGGTTGACCCATAAATTGCAACTAGAAAAGTTACAAACTTTATTTAAGAATAATTTAGTATAATTTTATTGCTATTTGGGTTTAGTAAGCAAAGGTTTTGGGGATAAGTTAACCTAAAGGCTGTAATATACGATCTAGAGAAAAATGGGGACTACGTATCTGTAACTCTGAAAGTGAAGTAGTCAGGTATAGAATTCGCAGTAAAGAAATCCTAAATCAGAAACAAACTAAAAAATATTACGATAAGGACCAGCGTACTATAGGTCGAAATTTAACTCTAAGGAAAAACAATGTGAGAGTAAGATAAGTTGGGAATATAAGAACGAAACAAAGACTCCATGTTTCACTAAAAATTCGAAAGTAGAAGGAAAAGTGGGATGACAGTGTTTGGCAGGCAGAATCATTGAAAAGATTCGACACCCATAACTTTCAGGAGAAGATGTAGCGACTAATTTTATAATAATTACACCCAAAAAGCAGATAAATAAATTAGAAATAAATTTATTCCTCTGGACTACGGTCACCACTCCAAGGGCGGATCATAGCGGCGGTAACTTTATTCAATAGAGATTTTCCTTGCAAATAGCGTATATTTGCTAGCAATGTTAGTGTTAGAAAATGCACTAGTGCTGGGCGAACTCCAATCAACCTTTCGATTTAGAGACGAATGGTAGTGCACTACGCTACCAAGGCCCTGCAGAAGTAGATAAGCCGAAAATTGATTGGAAAATTCAGGAACTAATATAATAATTACGTTTAAGCAGAATAAAATAAGATAATTTTTTATAAGGAATATCAACGTCCAAGATAAAAAAATAAATCATGAATCATTAATTTCAAAGGAAGTCCTGGAGATTATAGATATTTAAATGATCCCAAAGATAGCATAATTATGAGTGCCTCATCAATAGGTTGAGTTTGAAAAAAGTGAGATTGAAAGGTTATACGTTTGGTACAGTTTGGTAAAAATTGGTCGCCTATTAGATATGGTGTAGTAAAAATAAATCATATACTATGCCAACATATGGCGTTATTTATCTGTATCTCGCTTAAATAGGTCCTATCGAGTTCCGAGAGATGGCGTTAAAAAGACGAACTATAACCAACTCAAGGAGAGATACCAAATAGCAATCTTTATAAATACAAAAAAATATAATACAGTCAATCCGGTTCATATAAAGGGAATAATTGTAGAAATGGACGAAAGGAATACAGGAACCAGAATTTCATCTAAAAGTTGTGTAAATTGTAATCGATTTTGATGAAATTCGGAACACACGCCACCAAAATTTTTCGGGGCTATGTTCCTTTAACATTCTTACATTAGGGGTATGGAAGGAAACATCGAAAAACTATAATGGCGCTATGACCAGTAACTGCGAAATTGAAAATTGGATTTTCTAATGAATCTGTTATGGGAGAAATAGGCTCGCTCTCTAAAATTTTAAGATAAATTTATTAATTGTAGCCTCATTGATCTAATTTTGGGGTGGAGGGCTTACATCTCTAAAATTGAATTATAGACTTTTTAATTGTAACGTTTGATTCTAGTCCACTTTTTTCCCATAATTGCGTAAAGTCAAATAGCAGTTTAGAGTCAAGGGGTTTAGGATATCGCTTCTAAAAAAAAATGCGCATTAGATGATGAA
This sequence comes from Chymomyza procnemis, assembly GCA_035046065.1. Lineage (NCBI taxonomy): Eukaryota > Metazoa > Arthropoda > Insecta > Diptera > Drosophilidae > Chymomyza > Chymomyza procnemis. The sequence goes on along the minus strand of JAWNOJ010000004.1, from coordinate 12,097,558 downwards.
GTTTCGCTTTATTTTATAATCTTCGAGATCAAGGTGACTATACAATCGGACGGACATAGCTCGATTGCTACCCAAAGTTATGGTCGCGCAAGTTGGCAAGCAAACTTTCGATATTATTTAATTCATTTAAATTATTATAATTATTTTAATGCATAATGTACTGTGGAAACTGTATATTGGCGGTGCCAAGCTCTCAGGGAGCGGAGTCCCCTTTCTTTTCAGCGTATCTAGATGAAATGTACACAGCGCATTTAGAGATCACCTCTACATTCTAAATCACAATTGGTCATAGCAACTGTACGGATGCATACTTTCTCAGTCCTCTTCCTCTGTCTGCCCTCAGGGTGTGGAGTCCCCTTTTTTGCGACGAATCTAAATTGTGCATTTAAACTTCACATCGGTATTCTAAAGCACAACAGGTATCAATGCAAAAATTTCAGTTAAGGAATTGTATTTTCAAAAATACGGAAGCACCTTTGCTCAGTCCTGCCTCTGTTGAGACCTGCATTTGTCGACTAGTGTCTTGAACTCACGCAGACTACCAAATTCTAAGCTTAGAACCTGCTGCCTCGAATTCGTTTTACGAGTTCCGTATCGTTCGGTATTAAAGTATCTCCTAACTACCTATATTTTCTTTAGACGTTTTTATTGCATCTTAAAAATCGATACCAGATTAGCTATTTTATTGAGACTTAAGAGAAATCACATGCAGTCCCCAAGCGTGAGGCAGCACAGAATTGAAACTTTTAATTTAAATTTCTTTTCTTTACTTTAAAACTAAGGTAGTTTTGTACAATCATTAAATCACTTTTATTTTCAAACTTAATTACGTGGACCTTGTTGCAAAAGCTTTTCGAAGGCATTGCAGTGTCTCCCAGCCTTTAAGCTGCCTCAGCCTAAGCAATCAAGTCAAAGCGACCCTCCAGGTTTAGCTTTGGTGGGTGTTGAACAACTACAAGTTGCAAGTTGGAAGTTGCAATAACTGCCGCTGTCTTGCAGCATTTACCGGCTGGAAGCACTTTCAATAGCTCTGGCAGTTACCTACATTTGCGGTTAATTTCGCCAAAGAGAAGCACCTTGGTCTTAAGTGTAATCCTGGCAAGTTGTTGTCACAGCCAACAAGCAGCCAAGCGCAATAGTTGAAAAGCAATTTCTGCCAAGTTTTTGCCCATAGAACGAACTTTTGGGCTAAAACTTGTTTGGTTTGTTGGAATCCTCTATAAAGATATATAGATATAGCTGAAACTGTTGTCCTTGCCAGTGGTGGTGTGTACGCTTTTATTCGCCTAATTTCCGTCTTCAACAGCGTCGTTCATCCGGCCACTAATTGGTGTGCTCAGTGCTATCCGAAAATGAAAAGAAAAATCCATAAACAGGCAACAAACGCGATATGGACCAGTTTCTGTCTGAGTGTACTAGGGGGTCCAGAGGTCTCTCGGCCTCATTTAATGCGCGATTTTAAGCGCAATAAATCTGTTTATCTCCAGTGCTTTAGAGAGCTGCCAATGCGTTTGGTTTGGGTCACAAGGACGATTGGGTTTTTGGCCAGGTCGCTTTTGTATTTTTGCGTGTTGGAAAGTTTCAGTTTTGTGGTTTTTGTGGTTTTGAGTTCTGGTTCTGGTTCTGCGCTTTTTTCCAATGGTATTTTGTATTTATTTTTTCGCTGGTTGGTATATATTTTTGTATACCCTATAGCTATTTAGTGAGGAGTATGTTAGGCTTTTGGTCAGTTTTGAAACAGTTTGAGATAGTTGAGGGAGAGTTAAAGGAATTATGTATACTTTGAATATAAATGAATCATTAGCTTGTAGACTGGATAAGGCGTTCATGTTCTTTTGTAGCGCTCTATTTCAGATATCAGCATGATAGATATCTATATATCTTTTTAAGCAAAAGCCTTACATTTTATAACGTTACTAAAATATTTCTGCCAATAATGTTTTCTTAGGGCAACAAACTTTACCAAATATTCAATACAAATTTTTTTTGTCAAACAATTATTTGCCAAAATTTTAATATATACTTCATTAAATATTTGGACACTTTTTGTTTTTCATATCTTTAGCTCAAAGATGCCCAACATTGTGACGTTCCACGAATGTATTTGTTGTTGGAAAAGTGAACATTATATGAGAGAGACGAAGTCACAATATGACAAATATTTGCTGCAAATATTATTTGGCAACGATTTACAATTTACCGTAGAACGTATTAATTTGGGAAATTTTCTACCCATAAATTTTCGACTGGAAATACATGTCACATATTGATGAATTTTTACAAAAAAAAATCAGTATTATTTTTCCAAAATTTGTCGCGACAGCAAATATTTGCTCCAAGCATTATTTCTCAACAATTTATAATTTTTGTAGTAATGCATTTTTACGGGAAATTCTTAAGTTATAAAATTTCGGATGCTTTTGATTAGAAATACATCTGATGCATATTGACGCATTTTGTTCAAAAGAATCACTTTGCAGCAAATATTTGCTCCAAACATTGTTTGGCAACAATTTATAAAATTACCTTAACTCAAATTATTATGAGAAATTTAAAAAAAAAAAAAAGTCAGTAATATTTTTTCAAATAAACATTTTCTCAAAATTTCACACTACAGCAAATATTTGCTCCAAACATTATTTGGCAGCAATTTATAAAATTACTTTTAAATCGAATTATCTTGGAAATTTGCTGGCTATAATTTTTTACGAGCTATTGATTCAAATTTTTTTGTTAAAAAATCAGTATTATTTTTTCAAAGAAAAACCTTTGCGCAATATTTCAAACAGCAAATATTTGCTCCAAACTTTACTAGACAAAAACTTATACTTTTAGGGTAAATCTTTAAAGTTTTGGACTATTTGAGATAGACTTTATTTAAACTAACAAAAAATTTTCTAAGTAATTTTCTTTACCAATCGCAGCGTATTACAAAGTCGGCTTAGCGCCAAACGGATTTACATTTTTTTCTCTTATTTTTTGTCTACCTGACGATAAAAAGTTTTGCTGGCGCGCAAAATGTTTTGCGGTTTGTTTAATGTGTTTGGCAGTTGGCGCTATAGAATTTGTACTCGTATTGGGGTTATTTATAGAGATTAGCGGTGGCTACTCCTTGAGCTGAATTTAAATGGAGTGCAAAAGCGCAGAGCATAATAGAGATAGCGAGAATAGGCCAGCCCAAAGCCAGCCTTGTAGCGTGTTTCTAGCACGCCCCGAAGCAAAGCTAGCAACTGTACCCTTGATTGATTGATTGATTGAAACCGCAAAATGGTCAAACAATCAGCAGGCAGCGGCTGCTGCAGCTTTAATTCTTGCAACTAGTGTGTCTCGAGTGCAGCAGCTGACAAGAACATCAAGTTGCCTATCAGTCAGTGACAACAGTTTTCAGTATTGCACTTTGCCACACGTTGTTGCACGATTGAATCAGTGACGCCCAAATGTATGCAACACTTTGTGCAACTTGCTTGTACTCCAGCTACTAAAATTGCCATTGTGCGCCGCCACATGTGGCCCAAAAAAAAAAAAAAAAACAAATGCAAAATGTTGCAAGCCAGCTGCAAGTACTACAGTTGGCTTGTTAATCTAATGCGCTGTTGCCTGCAAATTGCAATTTGCTAAGGCTGCAACAGCGTCTGCACTCAGCCGCTGCCACACACTTCACAAGCTGTTTGCAACTTTAGTCCTTTGGTCCAAGTTTTTTGTTGTTGTTGACTGGCGCCGCTGTCGTCACTGTGTGGCAGTTGCAACTACGAAATTGTTAAAGACTTTGATTAAGTTTGTTTTAAGTTGCGTTGCCAGTGCAATGGAAATCGTGGCAAGCAGTCTGCAGTTGCTGTTGTGTAGTCCTTGTTGTAGCTGTTGTTGTTTGGCCTTTTTTGTAAGTCTCGCTCAAGCGATTGACAACGATTTGACTTAACTTGGCCAGAACTAGCTGCAAGCAACTTTTGTGCCATAAAGTTGTTTTTATGGGGCAGCAGCGCCCATGCCAAGTAGCAGTGTAGGTCTAAGTTTTAACTGGTATACAATATATATATATATACGGCTATATACAAAGGACCAGCAGCTTAAGTTGACATTTTTCAAATGTGCACTCAAAAAACTTTTATAATGAGCGTATTTAATATCCATTAATATTACCTTGTTTCGGAGAATATTATGGCAAGGGATTGTGGAAAAAAATCAGGCTGCATACTGATTGGTGAAGTTGAAATACGCTTTAGTTGGTGTTTTTCCAATATTGGGCAGTCTATGAAATAAATAAACTTTTGAAACTATTGGTACTAATTTCTTTTTCTGTTTAAAAACTATTATTAATATAATAGAATCCTGACGATTGCTGTGCTATTCTTGTAGACTGCGCCTTATATTATAAGCTTCTTTAGATAGATAGATGTGTATATGGCGGAGGTGCCACGTACACTCAGGCTACACAGCCTATTGTGTTAACGGGAAAGGGTTGGATAGTGGTTGATTAGGAAAGGAGGGGAAACGTGAAAAAGAGAGACCAACCCACCACACGAACCTTCTCGTCTCTCGAAGAAAGCGAAGAAGTGTACTCAGCCTTGTCCTTGAGATAGCTGGACAATAGCATGGAGCTTCTCTCCGAAAATCTTCTCGCAGAAAATTCCATGGCGTGTTATTTTTGCGTCAGCTCATACTCGTTTACACTGACTCCAAGGCAATCCTTTACAAAATTTCTTTTTTCATTCAATCCAGAGTAACTCGTAACTTTCGACCTCTACCACTAGCATTTTGTAGATTCAATTACACATTGCACGACACTTTTCGTGTCTTATAATAATGTTTACGATTTCCTTTCCTATGAACGGTCTATTCAACTCATCTCTTTCTCTATCTAAACTCATCTTGATTCGCCAAATCGTGCATTTTTGAGCAAATACGAGCTGTGCAAACCCGAACTTGATCAACGTTTCTCTTTGATTTTTCATCTTTGTAAATCCAAGTTGCTCGTCTGGTCCAGATGTGAGACGCTACACATCGATTCCACTGACTCTAACGCACTCAACAAAGTTTATTTTATTATTCCATACAGAGTAACTCGTATTTTTAGATCTGAAACACAACCAAATTGTGTATTCAATTATGCATTGCAGGATGCTTTCCGCGTTTTATGCGTTGACTCGTTTTATGACATCTTAATTCTTCTTGATTCGAGCAATCACGAACTATGCAGCCTCAACTTGGACAACGCAGATCTTTTGGCTTCTTTATTAAGAAATATTTTACATTATAAATATCTGCATATCTATAAAAAATTCACCCACCAGGTTGGGGATACGAATTTCCTATATATTATGTATTGTGTATGAAAGAGCTTTGAACTGACCTTTTTTCCAACAAAATAATGCACGTACGGATGAATATTATCCATAAAAATTTTTGGATTATGCTAGATCTAACAAACTCTTATATAATACAGCGAAAGTATTACTTTCGTGGCAGCGCGTAAGTACCAGACCTATTTATTCTTGATTCTTTTATTGTAAGAAAACTATAAGTTTCCATTTCCCTAAGCGATCATAAACAATTTTAAGATTTTTATGCTCTTGAAGATTAGAACAGTAAAAAATTGTCCTTAAGACGACTTTCTTTGCATCCATTGGTTCCATGAGATATTTTGTCTATTTCACAAAATGTTTCTTGTGTTGCCATATCTGTCCCATTAAAATTATATGATAAACTGATATGTGGCGAAAAACACAATCGTTTCCATGAGATAACCAATTCGTTTTGCAGTGACAAAATTTTCTTTCGAAAACTGATATAAACAACCCATAAAACCGATCAAATTTAACATTTGGCATCGATAACTTTAGGAAAAAAAAGTGAGGATATTAAATAATTTTTTATGTACCAAGTTCTTCTTCTCGATATTATTTAATGTTTCTTAATTTTAATGCTGTTTAACTATAAGCTCAACAGGACTAAGTTGTAGCGCTAAATTATTAATAAATAAATAAAAATTTAATATTTTGAAATTCTTAATATTGAAGAGTTCCGTGCATTGGTTCCTATCTTCGCTATTCATTAAAATTCTAGATGCAGGCATAAGTCGACTCAACATTCTCAGTCTAACCAGTTCTATAAAATCTCATTCCTTCGAGTTTTTTTTCTAGTGAAATGATAATGCAGATAGAAGAGTTAAATTTAAATGGAATATACTTTATTTCTAGACGGAAATCCTAGTAGTGAGTTACTTCGTTTCCTACTTTTTTGTACAAATAGAATGCTACTCTTACCAAATATTCCCAAAAATCCATATCCTTGCGCAGTTAATTTCTTCTATTAATAATCATGATATTTAAGAGTTTTCATTAGGAATCTCGCGCTTTGGCTCCTCTCATCGCTGTACATTAAGTTTTTACATGTTAACAGAAGATATCTCAACATTCTCAGTCTATTATTCATTAGAAAGTCGGAATTGCAGAGTTAAATTTTATGTGCACTTACTGTATTTTTTGAAGTTAATCCTGAAAATAAGTTACCTCGATTCCTACTTGTTTGTAAACATAGCAGCGACTTCCTTGCGTTACTCTTACACAAATAACCCCGAAAATCAATATCCTTTATGTAAAACGCTCATTGGCATATCATACCCAGTGATTTATACAAATTTAATAACAAAGTCTTTTTAGTTCTTGTTGTTTTTTTTTTGCTTTTGCTCTTGCCGGCCAGCAATTTAGCTGCTGCACTCACTCCAACTTTGTTGTTGATTGCGAGAGGGCAGAATGTGTGGGTGCGGGCGAGCTGGTCTCTGGTAGTGTCACCTTTTGTCAAACATTTTGAGAACTTTTATTGAAACGATATTTTAATATATTCATTGCGCAAACTTCTTGCGCGGCGCCAGTAGCAAAAACTAATAAAAAGCATAAACTACTGGACGCTTCTAGCCGGCAGCATCTGTTCCATGGTTGCCACCATGCAAATAGTTAGAGCAGGAAGGTGTCGGAACTAATGGGGTTGCAGTTCAAACAATGGCAGCTGTTGCCGTGCAAAAAGTTTGCACATCAAGTGAAAAACAAGTGAATAGGTTTGGGATACAGTGTGGCGACATTTTTAGTAGTTACTTGGCACACTGTGCGGCGTTTGTGTCCAAAAGGTTGTTGATAGATGGCGCCAGCAGTTTAACGAGTCTAGCAATAAAATGCAGCGATTGCTGAATATATTATACCAAGAAATACAGTATTAGTGTAAGACGTGTATCAAAATGTCAGCATAACATAACATAACGATAACACTGACGCCCATGTATATCGCCTATCGATAAGACTATTTCGTTGTCATTTCATTGCAATGCTGTTGCCATGTGACTTGTAATATATATGTTTTTTTTGTTTGTGTGATACTCTAGCGTGAAAACACAATTAAACACAAAATTTGTTATTTTATTGGTGTCTTATTGCAAAGACAATAAAAATATAAATTTTTGATATAAAACTCAATGAAGTGCATTGAAAGTTCTCAATTCTACAAAGGTTTTTATCACTTAATTGCATAAACATAAATAAGCTTTCAATCGAAATAATTTATCAGAATCGTTTCACATTGACAGACTTAAAATGCGTAGCCACCAGGCTTGCCTATATTTAGAATTAGTTACCTGATACAACAGGCATTTCGTTTTCCCTCATAAACTATTGAATTTTTCTTTTTGGAAATAGCCAAGTAAAATCATTAAAATCACAAAATTTCTGAAATTCGACAAAACATACGAAATTTTTGTGTACCGGCGAGCCACTTGCCAAAAGTTTCTCGTTCTTATTTCTGCTCGGTATACTCCGTTCAAGTCCAAGTCAACAAACCAAATTAATTCCTTACGCCATGCCGCTAGCAAGACAGTTGGCTAGACCCACGGTAGTTCCGGGTAAGCAGAGTCACTCAGTAGCCGCCTCAAAATGCATCACAACTTGTGCCACAAAGAACAAACCTGTGGGCAAACATGCAATTGCACAGAAGAAAACAAATCCCAGTTTTAAACGGGAGGAGCTCAGCATGGAGCGAACCAATGTTACAGATGAACAGCGAGCTGGTACAGCTATGGCTAGGATGCCAAATTTTCGCTATGCAACTGCCGCAACGCCAAATAAGCGCCTTACCATGATGAATTATACGCCCAAGCCCGAGGACTCTGAGCGCTTTGTAACGCCACGCCAAAGCCGTCGTCATATCAGCGCTGTTACGCCCATGCAGCAGCGCCACTTACAGGAGCGGGAAAAGAATGAGGATGCCCTAATGGAACTGCACGATAGCATACCCGAGATAAGCAAGATCTTTGATGTACATCGCCGCATAGGTAGTGGCACCTTTAGCACCGTGCTGCTGGGTACATTACAGAGAGAACGAGATCTAAAGGAGTCGCACCGACGTCGCTTTGCCATCAAGCATCATAATCCCACCAATCATCCGGAACGTATTTTACGTGAGCTGGAGTGCCTGTATCGCATAGGCGGAGTAGATAATGTTATTGGCATTAATAGCTGCATACGCTCCAATAATAATATAGCTTTCATTATGCCTTATATGAGCCATCAACGCTTCCATGATATCTATCGCAACCTAACGGTCTATGAGATCAAGAACTATATGTACAGTCTATTGGTTGCATTGCGGCGTGTGCACAAATTTAATGTCATACATCGGGATGTCAAGCCCAGTAATATACTCTTCAATCGACACACACGGCAATTTCTGCTCTGTGACTTTGGTTTGGCGCAACATCTGGCGCCGGACGGCAGTATCATACCAACCGGTGAGATATGTGCCAACTCATTGATTAGCCGCATGGATGCATCCAGACAGATAATGCAGAAATCCGGCACTGTGGAGGGCACAACTTCAATGCAGGAGGAGCAAGCTGCTGAGGCGCTGCAACACGAGCAGCAACTCATGCATCAACTGCGTGCCACCGGCGGTGGTCTGAGCGGGCATAAATCTCTAATTAACAAACAATCATTTGAGGAACGTCGTACCAGAGCCTATAACAATCTTACACAGCAGGAGCAGTCCATGATGAAAGCGGATACAGCGCGCCTTATCAATCGTTTGCGTAACACTGCTGTTACCAGTGATCCCAATAATTATGTTGTCTCGACAAATAGTAAGGTGGTCAAGGAGATGCATGCAAGCCGCGCAGGCACACCAGGCTATAGACCACCCGAGGTACTTTTGCGCTATCCACAACAAACCACGGCTGTGGATATTTGGGCTGCAGGTGTCATAATGATGTCACTGCTCTCCACGATGCATCCCTTCTTTAAGGCGCCCAATGATTGTGCGGCGCTCTCGGAGATTATGAACATATTTGGTGACTTGGCTGTACGCAAAACGGCCTTTATGCTTGATAGATTGGTAGTGCTACCGCAGAAAGTACAGCCGTTGGACTTGCGTCGTCTCTGTATGCGCTTTCGTTATGGCGAAGCACATATGGCAACCAATACGCAAAGACGCTATAAGCGCCCCGATGGCACCATCGAGACTTGTCGTCAATGTGAGCAGTTTACCTACAATTGTATCTGCAAATCCTCAATCCATGCTCTGGAATCCTACGATGAAATCGATATGTTTCCAGCCACAGCTTACGATTTGCTTGCACGTTTGCTAGAAGTGAATCCGGCAAAGCGCATTACCGCCGAGAAGGCACTAAGTCACCCCTTCTTTAATGGTTATCAGCATCTGCCAGCGGGCATGCCCGCCGCCAAAAAACTTATGCATCGTCTGGCAGTGCAGAATAAGGATTCCTCAGCGGGATCACAAGAGCGTACGCTCAAACCCTACTATGTGGATACATCTAATGCCGCCAGTGGCAGTAAGCAAAGCAATTAATGTAATTAGTAACGTGAGGATATGTGTGTTATAGTAGTGTTCGCTGGTATCGGAAATTAATATTTGGAACATAATGCCGAAATCTTGGTTAGACTTGATCAATTGAATCTGCAAATAAAACATGTCAATTTTTACAGTGCTTTTTTTTAAGAAATGAGTTTTTTTGATCGAATGTAATAATGCTGAGTGGTGACTTTTTGGTGATTTTGCATTCCGACAAATCGAATATATTCCGTGACAAGATAAGCGATAAATTGGACTCCGAAAAACATATGAATGTATGCAATTATGAAATAGTACCAAGACAACGGTTGATTTTTTAAGAGCGAATTGGATTTTCAAAAAGCAATAAATTTACATTATATAAAGACGAAAAAAATTGTTTAAAGTTTTTATTTGAGATTATAGAATGATTGATAGTAAGAAGTGTTGTTTTCATAGCTTGTGTATTTTGTCAAACCATCTTAATCAAATCGCTCGATGCTTTAGGAGTGAATTCTTTGATATACACATCCAACGATTACGAACTTGCCGTTTAGCACAAGTTAAACCTTATAGCAGTCCCACAAAAGATAGTCTAGACCCGATCATGCAATTGATCTTGGCAGCCACTTGATCGACTTGACATAAACTGTTCACCGAATTCATCGAATGTTTTGGTATTTGCCAAAAGTTTGCCAATGGAGCTCTATCGTTTTGGGCAAAAAGCTTGCAAACATCGTACGCTAGCACTCACCATTCACAATAACGTTACGGTGTTCTCTTTATTTTTAAAAAACTAAAATCCATACGGTGGCGCTCACCTTTCACAATAAAGTTGCCATCTTCGTCTTGTTTGCAAAAGTACGGCTAATAATGCACAGCAAACCAGAACGTTTTCGTGCCGCATTGGAAGTTATTTTAATTGATACTGATTGTTGATTCTTTCAAGCAAAAATAAGTGAAATAAGTAATGACACCATACCGAACATGAGTTTTTCTAATAAAATTCAATAGCTTTTGTTTGCCTTTTGTTTCTGTTTGCTTTTAAGTAGATTCATGGCTAAATTACAAACTAGACAATACAGATTTTTGACAGTAACGACACATCGTTTGTTAAAATTTGTGTAGCTTAAAAATCACCCTTTATATAACCAATATGTAGTTAAGTTCATAAATAAAGTTCGGATGTCAATTCATGGCTGAATTAGTTGTCTACTCATGGCAGAATTTGACACCCATTCGCACGTGTTTGACAGTTCGTACATCGCAACTGCTGTGAAAAACAGAATTACTTAAAAATTACCCTTTATATAACTAATGTAGTTAAGTTTGTAAATAAAGTTCAGTTGTAGGTTTATGGCTAAATCTTGGACTAATCAGAACGTGTTTGACAGTAATCCAAGACGTCTATCTCATCGCTTGTGAAAAACAGTGTTACTTAAAAATCACCCTTTTTATTAGCAATATGGCTGAATTTAATTGTCGACTCATGGCAGAATTGGAGACCCATCCGATCGTGTTTGTCAGTAGCACAATGTACGTACATCGAAACGGCTGTAAAAAACAGAATTACTTAAAAATCACCCTTTTTATAACCAATGTAGTTGAGTTCGTAAATAAAGCTGTAATAATCAGCTGTCGACTCATGACTATTTGACAGACAGTAACATATGATACGAAAATCCGAAGGATTTTTAAAAACAGTGCTTCTAAAATATTACCCTTTATATTACCAATATAGTTGAGTTCGTAAATATAGTTCAGTTATCGACACATGTTTAATTTATAGACCAAAGAGAAAATGTTTGACAGCAACACAAGGCACTTAAATCGCAATGACAATGAAAAACAGTGTTACTAAAAAATCACCCTCTATATAACCAATGTACTTCAGTTATTTCTTTTGTATTAAATTGCGTCCAGACTGCTCAGTGGATAGATGCCTTTCCCAATTCCCAGCTGCACTCGTTCCTTTTATAAAATTAAAAATTTCTCTCCATCTCTATAACTGCAATACGACAAAGTCAGTCTTTTATGAAAGAGTCTATATGTAGTATGCAACTCCTTATCTATTGTATATCCAAGCAAGGTTTATGCCTGTTTGCATTGCCAACAACAAACCACAACATTTTGTTGTTGCTTTTGTTGTAATTTTGGTGTCAATCTGAAGCAATCGTGCGGCAAACCAATCAAAGCTTGGAATTGTTATGGTTATATAAAGTTATTGCTACCGTCTGCAACTGTCAACATTCACAACAGAAATTTTCATTGCAGTTGCTACAGTTTGTTGCAGTTGTTGTTGTTGTTGTTGATACAGTTATTGTTGCTATTGTTGTTGCAGTGATGATGATGGTTTTGTTGGTGTCTCTGGTGTTGCTATGTTGCTTATTGTTGTCGCATTAGTTGCGCTGCCATCAACCGAAAAAGCGTTGAAAATGTTGCAGGTGCCAAAGCATAAAACTTCATCATTGTCATGTTGCTTGTGTCTGTGGCAACTTCCAGAGCATTGGGTTTGAGTGGTGGGGCGGGGGCACTGCAGCTGCAATGATACAGCAACAACAAACAATGACAATAGTGGCAGCAGCAAGCAGCAACGACGAAGGCATCAGCGGCGGCGGCGGCGACGGCGGCAACAACAAAAGCAATATATCATGAGTCCAGCTTTTAGCAAGCTTTTCATAATCAGTGATGCATTGCCCCAGTCATCAAGCTTAGCTGAAGCAGAAGCCGCGCACAGTGGTTGAGTTCTTATCTGAAGACCCCAAAATCTATCGATGTATCTTTAGGTCTTTATATATAAATTTTGTTTTGAAAAATTTTTGCTATTTGATGTGCGAAAAAAGTCGAGCAACACGCTAATCTCCCAAGAAGCCTCTAAAAGCGTCTAATCAGATGGAATCAAGCTCTGACTTCGCGCTTCCAAAAATCAGTTTATGCAAGTGCTTATCGACCAAGGAGATCATTCTCCGTACTGAACTCTTAAAAGGTCGATGGTTCGATTCCAACCTGATACACTTGTGCATTTGTCTAGCACTGGCATAGCTAGCAAATAAATAGACGCTATTTGCTTAGAAAAATATCTATTAATTAAAAGCACCGCCGTTCGGATTCGGCTATGACCTGAGGCAGCTGTTCTCTTTGTTCTGCTATTAATAAGAAATATCTCCATGCTCCGCCTTTGTAGCGATGAACATCATCAATGGGAATAAATTTGAAATATTTTTTTTAAGTTCAAAAGATCTTTTTCTTGGACTTTAAGAGAACAATTAATTGCCTAACATTTTTTGATTGTATTTTATTATTTAATTGATTTGAAGCTTAAAAAAATCAAATTTTTAGTACTTTTCAATGATATTTTATTTCAGGTTTATTGATCTCCGCGCAAGAAATGCCCCAAAACGGTAATGTTTGGATTATTTATAGATTCGTTGGAGTGCATTTTTTCTGGATACACACTTGCCGGTAAGTTTTTCTATTTTTATCTTACTCATACGTGATGCTTGAAGTTACTTTTTTTTATGTGAATAATTATTTTTGAACTTGGTCGTCATTACTTTTTACTTGCTTAGGTGGTCATTACAATCCGTTAACGAGTTTCAGTCGAACTTACTAGCTCTCAGCGCGTGGTACTCCTTGGGGAGCACCGTCACTTCTTTACTCCTAGGGATTGTCTTACACTTGTTCTTTTTATTTAAGTTTAGGTTATCCCCTTCGGCTGCCATAGTCGATTTACGCTTGGATCACTGAGTTCGCTGGAACTTCTTTATTCGTAGGCATAACATATTTGATCCAATGCGGTTATATACTCTATCGTCTTGCAGTTCATTATAATCTTTGAGGCGCTGCCATTGTATTAGGGAACAAAAAAAATGCAGATATATCGTTATACACTGTATCGCCTTAGAGACGTTCCCAATGTGTTAGGGACCAATAGAACTATCTAAACACTCTATCGTCTTAGAGTTCCTTGGCAAGCTAGAGTCGTTTCCAATGTGTAAGGAATCGAAGGTTTTGGAAAGAATGTTTCTCTGGAACATCCCAAGCGCGACGTAACCCATTCTGCGCCATATAAAATCAAGCACAGGATCTAGTTTAGAAAAAGAAGCCAAAACTTCAAAGCCACGTTTTTCACTTCTTTACCAACCTTTTGGATGTTCGTACCACTGTGCCATGGCTACAGCGAACAACTGATGCAGAGTATATCGCATAATGGCTGTAATGTTGGTTGACTGCAATGACATTGCCAGAGTCTGTACTAGTCCGGTATATCTATTGTTGCTATTCTAGCTATTGTTGTACTTGTTGTTCTTGCTACTGACATAAATCCATATTTTGTATAGCAAATTCCTCCGATTGCTCAATACCCAAGCCAAATAACAATAACTTACAACAACTAAAACGTCGATCAATGTCGTTATGCGGGGGGTTGGAATGTAAGCAAAAATTGCTAAAAATTTCCAATTAACATTAAACTTGAGCATGCAACAGCAGCTAGACAAGAAACTTCATTGCCATGACGCTTGGTAGACGTCCAAAAGAGAAGAGTAAGCCATCGCTACCGAAGCAGAGATGAAGTGCAACACTCAAACGTGCATAAATCCCATTTATGGGTAGCGCACACGTTGAAGATGACAAAATATTTCAGTGGTGATATAGTGCGGCCAAAACGACTGGATGCCGCCGGTTCATCACTCTTCATTTACGTGTGGCAACAATAACAGCTTAGGGCGGGTGTTGCAAGTTAGTAGAGCAAAAGGGAAAGCCCAGTGGTCGTGGTTTTAATACTCTGAAGTTAAAGCGTAAAATTGGGCCAACTTAAGATGTATGTCAGCAACTTTTGTGGGATTCTTTTTGGGTGGGAAATTTTACAGAGTATTGCTGTAATTTAAGAAGTTAATGCATAGGTAGACACGCTTGAAAACTAACTGACTCACGGTTAAAGCAAAAGCATTTCGAAAATGTCACAAATCCAAAAACCAAATGCCTCTTTGGTATGTATTCCTGCTGCCGCAGCTCAAAAGTCCAGCCACGTAAAGGTTACATTTTACCACAGTGAAATCTCCAAAGCACAAAAGTGAGCCTCAGGCTGCAACATGCTCGCACATTCCTGTGGCAAGCTGCCGGACACAATCTATATGCTCATCCACAAATGCACAACAGAAATGACGCCGAGAATGATGATGACCATGACAACAATGAAAGTCAGCATATAACGTACAGCAGCTGGCGGCAGGCAATCAGGCATTGAGTCAGTCGAGCAGACTGCGAGTCGCAGCAGCAGCAGAGAGAGAGAGAGAGGTAGTGGGTGACAGAGTGAGGGCAAGGCGCACTAGGTGTTGCGAATAGCTGTTATTGTTGTTGTTGGGCCGCAACATCGATGCGTTGTATGATGACCAGGCAAAGATAACCATGACGCATTAACTTGCCTTAACGGGGCCAACTCCAGCGTCAGCGTCAGCGTCAACACCAACGCCAGTGCCAGCAGCGACGCCAGTCGACGCGCTAGCGAAAAACAAACAAAATGACATTGGTGAGCTGGCATACAAACAACGCAGGATATTCAATCCTTACATGAACACACACTCACAGACACCCACATATATGGACACAAATACGTAGAGCAGGCACATGCTCCAATGTCGAGACAAGTCAACAGTCAAGATATGAGCATATCAGTAAGGACATTGCTCTCTATGCATGTTACTCTGTGGCCTGGTTATTGAATGACACTGTGTCAATAGGACTTAAGGCGAATGGGGTTAAAGTGTTTTAAGGACTTTATTTAGTCGTGCGCATCAAAATCCCTTTGCAGCGAAATTTCAGGCGAAAAAGTGCTGAGTGAGCTAATTGATGACAGTGAACGTTTTTCAAATTTAATTGTAAAAAAGAACCACAAATTAATATTTTTTTAAAAGTGAGCCATTGATCTTTTTAATATTCCATCTTTCAAATATGTTAAATATCCGTAGGCAGTTTATTATACGGCGAAAAATAAAATAATCTGTGAGAATTTTGGCAGCTGGGCAGATGGATAAACCATAATATGAAATATAAATCAAAAATGGTTATTATTTCCCAAAAAGTTTTTATTGCTGATCCACGTCGCCATTTCCAATACGAAGTATCTTTTGAACATTTTAAACTTTTATTCCTTTTTAATCTCTAAATAATACTTCCTAACTTATGCCTACTTCAAGAATAGTATTCTAAACGCCTTCACGACCATCATATACATATGTATTGGCCGTGTCGTTGAGTGGGAAATATTGAAGTACACTCTTCCATTGCGGCATCAGAGCAAATACAAATATGTAGAATTAATTGATTGGATTGATTGAATCTTTGCGGATTTAAAGTGTTACTGCAACTGTATTTGCTACATTTTTTCCGCTAGGTGGCGCCATTGAGTTTTTTGCATTTACAATGCGAAAGGTATGGAGGATGTAAAAGTGATAAAGCAGACACCCCTAAGGTATTAAATCCCTTGCATAATGGCATACTGTAGAAATATGTTGCCGAATTTCTTATAGAAATGTTATTTATTTTTAACTATTTTCGAAACAATAGGCGGGATAGTTCTGCCTAAAAAGAATTAAAAAATGATTAGTCTGATAGAACTAAGATCATCGAATATCTAGGTCCTGGAGCTTTTTAAAAAAATAACACTTGTCTACAATGTGGTCAGTCAGAATTTACCCAATTTCTACAATAGCTTCTTGACCTTCTCAAAATATGAATGCCTCTTATGTATAATGTTATCACTCCACAGGAGGATCATGGGTTTGTCATAGGTATGGTTGCTAAAAGGGATCAGGGACCTACAGTTCATCGCTAGCTAAGCCAGTGCTGGACAAATGCAGCAGTGCTGCTGCGGGGAATCGAACCAACGACTTTCGAGTTAATAATTTGAAATTCATATGGGAAGAAAAATAGCTTTAGCTTCGAAAAGTAGCTAATTCGTTAGAATCGCCTTATTGTGAAAAGTAGAACAAGCTGTTCGAAGCGGACAGCAACCTATACCTTATAGCCAAGTTCAAGTGGCAGTTTTTTAATTAAAAGAGACGTTCTTAGGAAAATAGCTACTTTCGCTATCTCAATGCTGGACAAGGGCAACTGTGCTGCTGCGGGGAATCCAAGGCCCTTAGCTTTAAAAGTGAGTACGCTACCTCAATGTGGCCAACGACCATCTTATATAATTTTTTGTAATATAATTCATCCTCTGGACTCTGTGTGTCAGCTTTCCAAAGATAGTTTATAGGGGAATCTCCATTAATGTTATACAAAGTGAACAGATATCCAGAGCTTAAAGCTAGCTAGCTAGATATCTGTGGCAGTTGCAGGCAATCGAACCACCGAATTTCGATAGAGTTAGTAATTAAAAAAACCAAATTATCGAAAAAATTGCTGATTCGATAAAATTGGCTTATTATGTAAAGCAAGTAGTACAAGCTACTGTGAGCTTCGGTAGCATACTCACCGCTAAGCCCACAGGTTGGTAAGTCGATACCACTCTGCTAACAAATAAAAAGACGAACGCTATTTGCCTAAGTAATTATTAATTAAAGATACTTCAGCTATGAAAAAGAGTCTGCTTCCGCGGGGAAACGAATCAACTACCAACAGCCATGTCCAAGTATGTGATGACTGCCATTCTCTTGATGAAATCTTACAATATTATTGGCGAATTCTAGACGCTTCAGAACGATTACCGTTTCTCATCTGGAAAGTTGACAAATGACGTCTATGCCTCAAAAAGATAGGTCGCCGTGACTTCCTTTTTTTGCTACCAAACAGTCAGCATGAGTTTGTCTTTTTTCAAGCATTTTTATGGTAATCGGTTCAAGGTTTTTAATAGATAATATTATGTTTCCAAATTAAAATATGCTGGAAAATGGCTTCCCTAACGGTGGAGCCCCAAGCTGCCCGGTGTAATGATGCGGCTATTGGCATGCTTGTCCATCCGCAGCGGCTTCGAGGTGAATGTCAACGACATGCAGGGTCACAGAGTGTAGAGTGAGTAGATTCAATCACTGAACTTGATTTTTAGTAAACAAATGCTTGCTCCAAATTTATGATTTCAAAAATTATATGTGGGCAGTCCAAGCGACGGCTGAGAATAGAAATAAAAGTAATATTTAAAAATAAAAAGTTATTAGAAGTTATAGATACTTATGTATCTGCCAACTGCTTCAATGGAATAACAAAAAATCTGGTCTGTTGATATTGCCTGCGCTTAGCCTGTCTGCTACCCTTAAGTCCTGCCAGCTTCTACAGGCACTGAAAGCTGTAACTAAATTTAGTATAGCATACTTAGCTGCGCTTATTAAATAACTTAATTATGTGCGCATTACATGGCCGACACAGCTCGGGCCGAACATGGCTTAGTTCCAAACAGTGTTTGCTCTTATCTAAAGAGTTTCTTTTCAGGTAAGCCTGTGTACGCAGAGAGCAAAAGGGTACATTAGGTATATGAAAGGGTTGGTAACAGTACGAAGAATGAAAGCAGAATTAGGATGTACGCATTTGGAAGTAGTATGATGAGTAGAAGTAAATGTACATGGTTGGTTTCATTGAAGAAAGTACTATTTTTTTAACTGGGAACTAAGAGCGCCCTAGTAGCTGCAGTTACTGAATTATTTGCTGAACTTTTTTAGCGTGATCCCAAAATCTGTGTTATCCAAAGCATGTGTTCATAGCTTATAGTGTATTTTCAAACACTCACATTCGTCTGAAGCCTTTCGAGTAACAGGTACAACCAAGTCGGTCACGACTTGGGCTTAGGCCATTTTTTTTTGTGGTTTTTTCTGCCACATTTTGCAAAGCCACAAAAAAGCTGCGCACACCTGTGGCCAGAAATAATCTATCATGTGCCGCAAGCGGTGGGGGAGCCATTAAGAGACGCCGTCGACAAAGGTACAAAAAAAAATAAAAGCAAGAAAAACTGTGGAAAAACATGAAGAACTATAAGGATACTAAAACTTTACGCGTGTCAAACGAATGCCATGGTAGCACGCTTTGAGGCGCTGCGCTAGTTGGATTCGTTAGTCACACATCCTTTTTGCCAGAGACTATTTCTTCCTTTTTGTTTTGGCTACAAACTGCAGCATAGCTTCATGCATGGGCAGCTTCCGTCACCGGCTCACGCTGCTAACTCACATCAGCAGCTCCCATCCACACATGCTCATCTCATGCAACTCGGACAGACTCTTGATAAGCCGCACTGTGTCCGGCATGCGCATGCGGCTTTTGTGGCTGACAGCGATGAGCAGCGAAATGTTTATGACTCCGCGGGGAGCTGTGAGCACCATTTGGACACTCCGCTTTATGGTTTAAGCTTTGGCTGTAGTATAGTTGACACCAATACTACTACGGCCAGTGTGGGAGAAAAAGCCTTTTGTGTTTTCTCTATTGTCCAGGTGTATGTTTTGGTCTGGTCAAATGTATCTCAATGTTTAGTTTGAAAATGCTAAAGTTGAATGAAGCACATTTTATTGTGAACTTCTGGGAAACTATAAAAAGTAATTTGAAGCTTAAAAACTCATAAAGTTGACACTGCGACAGTGCGGAGGATTAACTGCAGCGCAACTGGTTATAGAGGGTTTCGTATGAAGGGGTTGAGGTTCTGGTGCAGTTAAGCTTAGCTTAAGCACAAGTTTGATTTTTTGGAATGACTTAGTTTGATGTTCTCCTATCCTTTATTGTACAAGAACTGCTTGGATTAGTTTTGCAGGATTTTGCTCTTAGGAAAATCCAGCTTGCTGAGAAACTTGCAGTTGAAATGCAATTTAAAATTAAATTAAATAAATCGAATTTGTACAGATTTTTTTTTGCGCCATAGCAATTACGACAAGAGATCTTACCTAACAATGCGAATTTTTTCAAAATTTTTTAAACCTTATAGAAATCTGTTTAGCCTAATTTAATCAGTAAAAAAAAAACATTCAACCTCCTCGAGTTCCTCGGCAGCTACTTTATTAGATTACATACTACCTTGATCACCGATGTCTTCGAGACGGCGCCAATTTTATAAATATAAAGCTGTCAAGCTGAGGATGTCATAGAATGTCACTGAGAAATGTGGCAACCTAAAAAAGCCTGTCCCAGTACTCTTCGTTGATACAAAAAATCGTTGAAATACACTCTGATAATATCTTGTAGTCTCCGACTTTAATAACCTTTTAAATTGATACAAAATTAAGAAATACAATTCATTATTACCCAAAAAATGTAAGTTGACTATTTCAGCAGACAATAAGTTTTGAAAAGTGGATACATCAGAATACACAAAACTTCAAAATGACGTGTACGTGACGTGACGTACGCGTGCGCGTATGGCCTTTTAATACCCTGTATCACTTTTCTGCAAAAAAATCTGTCATTTTGCCTTAGCAGCTCTGAAACAACAAATACTGGATTTTTCAACCGAATTTGCCGAATTTGATATAAACAAGCGATTTAAAAAAAACTTGGTACAGTACCAGCAAACATTAAAAACTTCAAAGAAAGGAATTGGGTCAAAATAAATACGAAAACTAATAATAAACAAAAAAAATTGTGGAAAAATGCGATTTGTTGATCGATTTGCTCTATAGAAGCTGATAGACTTAATCGATTGTGACAATCTATTTTTGCTACCGATTTTCCTTTTTATAGATAGGTGATATAGTTAACAAATTTTGATCAAATATGCCATACAGCATGGGAATATGAAACCTAATTTCTCTACAGATTTATTGTTTGGGAGCTATATGTGGGATAGTTAACAGATTTTGATCAGATTTGGCGTACAGTTTGGGAATATATAATCTACTTTCTTCACAGATTCTCCGTTTGGGATATATGTGATATAGTTGATAGATGCCAAATTTATGGCATACAGCTAGGGTATAAATTATAGCATTCACTGCCCAAAACGGGAATATTTGAACAAATAACTTCCAACCCCTCGGAAATGTTTTTTTTTTTTTCAAAAAAAATTTGTTGCTCCAGCTCTTAGCGTTCTTACAGACGGACGGACGAATAAACTTAGTATATCAACAATTATCATAATATGAGATGTCTGCTGAGTTAGACAGGGTTGCTGCCAGGCTCATCAAAGAAATTTTTGGCTTCCTCTGCTAGATTGGTAAAACTATTTTCCAAGAGTTTCAGAGATCTTCGAATTATAAGCTCCACCGAGACTACTTTCTTAGCCATAAATAAAAAAAATAACACTATTGCCAATCAATTCATTTAATCCAAATAATAAATTTAACTTAATTTTAACAAACGCAATATGTCTTTGTGTAGCAGCAGGTACGTCTCGAGTTTTTCATATAAAATTATTATATTGTATTCTTTAAGTGTTAAGCCCCCTCGACACACGCCACTTCCAAGTATTTGTCTTCTAATGAGTTCATTCTTTAGTGTCAACGTTTGGTGAGGTAGTATTCTAAAATAATAAAAAAAAAATTACAATATAAAAACAACGAACAAATGGAGCAATATTTGGCTTACTCCATGATTTTGATATTGCAGTTTTCGTAAACCAGAAAAAAAGAAGAGTAGCCAAAAACATTTTAAATAAAAATCAATGCAATCTATAAGCAAGATCTTTCTCTTCAACTTATTTGCCTTCTTAAGGGTATTACGAGCTTGGTTGGCATCCTCAATCAGCAAATATTGATCATGTCGGATCGTCAGAATGTATAGTGCGTTGCGCAAACCATTTATGTAATTTTCCTTGTACTTATGCAGACACTCGTATATTATGAAAATAGTTAGAAGGCAAACCATATACCTTATACCACTACTTTGAAAAAGTAAAAGTAAAAACTTTTTACGATTATTTATATGTTCAGCAATGCGTTCAACGAGATACTCCATGGTGATAAATAAATTTAAGTAATATGATTTTTTTTGACTCTTTATTCAAAGTACTTGTTTCGATAAAGATAAATTTTTCAAAGAATACTGGATCTCAAATAGTTAAAACATTAAAATTTGTTGTATTAAGATTCGGAGATAAGTAGGCGTGCATTTTGTGAGTAATTTTGAAATTGAAATACTTTTTATTTTTTTGTTCAATAATAATAAAGAAATGTTGCAAATATTATCAAATCGTGCTTTAAAACTGTTTTAAAACTTTTAAACGAAAATTTCTTAAGTGAAAAATATATTCTCTACCCAACAACCAAGCCAAAACTGCTCGAAAATATTTCCACACCCAACTGCGCAGAGCAGCAATCAAGAACGACAAAAAAAAAGTATTATTTCAAGTGCATATTGATTTCATATTTTATACAAAATCAAACTTATTTTTAAAACAATTTTTTGGTAACATTTTTCAGGTCATCTCGACTAAACCAAATTGGCAATAACGTTAGAACTAAACTGGCAGCACAAAACAACTTTTTAATAAACTATTTGCCTACGGTTGCAGCTGCCTTAAAGTTTCTTCTGGATTTTCTACTCTTTTTTTTTTTTGGGTGGCACGTGCAACTTTTGCCATACAGAATTTGTTTTTCTTATTTTATATTTACTTGGATTTGGTCTGTAGTGGCAAGAAGGGAAGGGAGTTGGCAGACAAGGTCTAGAAATGTGAGAATTTTTTCTGCTTCTTGAGACTGTGGCATGATGTCTATTTCGGAAGCAAGTTGCATGCCATTGTCAACATGAATTTTACGCGGTTGCAGACGTAGAGCAGAGCTATGAGAAATTCCCAGGAAAAACAAGCTGAGGCTGATGAACGAAGAAGTTGGAGAAGCAGCAGGCGCAAGGATAGGGCGCACAGAGACGAAAAAAGAGAGTATGTGGCAACACAAAAAAAAAAAAAAACAAATAGCAAGGAGAAAGCAAGGAAAAAACTTACTCAAGTGAAGAAAATCAACGAACCAAACTGCAAATTTGTTTGCATGTGTTGTCAGCCTTTGGGTGTGCGTGTGTGTGTGTGAGAGTGAGTGTCTGTCTGTGCGAGTATCTGTGTGTGAGTGTCTACGTATGTATGTGGGTCATGCACTTGGGCATGTCAATAATGCAAATTGATAAGATATAAAAAATGGTTGGGTAAACCAATTGGGAAAATGGCTCAAGCAAAATATGAAAATTATTGTCACGAAATGATTAAATGCATTTGGTTTGCCGATAAGACGATGGTGGAGAACTTCGGCGAGAGAGTGGAGAATTGAGAAATGGCAGAGAGTAATGAGAGAGAAATTTTTATTTGTGAACACATTAAGCATGTTTGTCACAGCTTAGCTTTGGCATATAAAATATTGGTTTTAATGGCAAACCACTTTAAAGCAATTCATGTTTATATGCAAAAATTTGCATACAAAGGTTTCCTTATTTTTGCAATAACTGTGCGTGTTTAAAGTCGCTTATATGCAATAATCCAGCGTGTTTGGTATTGTTTGCATGCAAGTGGTGTTGATAAGTATTTTTTTTTTGCAACAATTAAACAGCTGCTTACATACTTTATCGCTTATATGCAAATTTGCTTAAAGTGTTGATTAAATCTTAGCATGCAAAAAAGCAGCGCACTTGCAAACTTGATGATTTAATTTAAGCAACGCAATATGTGTCTGAAGTTGGCAAATATTAAAGCGATTAAACAAACCACAGCGCATAATATTTTTGAAAAAAAAACTATCTGTACCAACGATATTAATAATTAAAAATCTTTTAATATTTTGACAAAATAATTATTCTGTTATTCATTGTTTTTCATTATTTTAAAAATTTTACTTAAATCATTTATGTTTTTATTCTCATAATTAAAGTATCTAAAATGGCATTTAATTTTTAAAGAATCATACAATTATGATGCATATTTAAAATTTAAATAGATTTTTGCACTTCTCTTGTTTTAGAAGTAACGATTGCTTGCAGCGCAAATCAATTGCTTAAGCTTGTACGCTGCTGCTTAGTTCAACATTTTGCATATAAGCGATTATTGCTACTTAACATCATATTTACACTTTTTTTGTAGTAAAATTTGTTGTCATGCCAACATTGGGTCGTACAGAAATCATCTCTTCATATCAAACTCATCGTCACACTCTTCAAGTTATGAATTCTCGCGTTGTTTTTACAAATTTTCACACATTTTGTTGCGTTATTTTAATTACATTTGCAGTAAATCCTAGAAAATAATATGAGTACTAAATATAATTGGCATTGTTGACATTCGCACGTGCACGCACACTCACAGAAACCAAAATACACACACACACGCGACACTCGCTCTCTCACACTCACGTAAAGGTGTGTTGTACATGTGAGCCACGCATTTATGAACTCGTTACACGTAATTAGGGTCAATGGGTGAGTGTCTAACTGTCTGCCTACCAGTCTGTATCTGTGTGAGCCCGTGTGTGTGAGTGTGAGCGTGTGTTTTGGACTTACAATTAATTACAGGCAGCGTAAGGCGACACACACATGGAGAGAGAGAGAGAGAGACACACAGACAGACATATCGTAAGCTGTATTGCATTGCATTGAAATACAAAACGTTTTTGGTAACAAAAGTCATAAAGCTTGTTGCCACTTTAATTAGGTTAGTATGGAAATTAGCCCAAAAAGCGTAGACTGCACCTGCACAGGACAATGGCAACAATAACAACAATAGACAGGGCACAATTTGCTCATTAGCGGAGCGTAGTTGAGGGGGAAGCATAAATATTTTGGGAATATGAGGTTATAATAAAAGTAAAAAATTTTTACTTCATATCAACATATCATCTTAAACTCACTTAACAACCCCAATAGACTTTGTTTCTTATAAAGAATATCTATCACAAGAAAACTTTAAATAAATAAATATTTTCACTTACAAACCCAATATCGAAAAATCTAAGAATTTCGCACAATTTGCATGTCATATTTCTTCAACAAACCCAAGCTTACGCTCAATAATAATTTGCATCTTAATTAAGAGCTAAACATTTGTAGATTTTTTTAGCTGAATATTATCAAACAAATATGGAAATTTTACACGACTTGTCTCAATGAAGCGTAACTTTGCGCAGTGTCGGCGTAGGTCTGAGAGGAATCTTTAATTAGATGTTGGTTTTTTTTTTTTTTTTTTGTTTGTGAAGATTTTTTTGTTGAATCTTCAGACAGCGTTTCGTGTTTTAAGCTTAAATTGAAACAAAATGCCAATGTTTCTTTTTAGCTATTTTAAATCAGAAGTCTCTCAACCTAATATTTTGCATTATGGCTTTAAAAAGATACAAGACATATTTCGCACATATAACGATTGTTTGTTTTGTTTATAATATGACTTGAAGGAATAGTCGATGATCGATTTTATTGTCTCTTCTGAAATTACACGTCCTTACAAATATATTACCAATTTCTGAAAAATATTCTTGCATTCGAAGCCAAGTAAGAATATTATTAATTTAAAAAAAATTAGCCGGAAAAGTTAAAAATATTAAAAATAAAATTAAATTTTAATTTAAAATATGTAAAGTTTGCTGACAAAGAAATAGGGTAGAAATAGGGGTGGAATAAGAATAGATGGCGCCAACAAAAATTCAGCAAGGCTATATTTTAAGATAAACGAGCTTCTGGTTGCCATATTAAACTGTCATAATAGATCTAGGATTGGATAGATCTAGATGAGATCAATATGCGGAATATTCTGGCCAAACACAATATGAAATGCAGAGCTGAGGAGCACCCCAGGTGAGTCCACTATTTACTTCCAAATCAGGAATAGAAAATGGACTTAGTTAGGGCATGCGCTCGGAAAAATCCCCAGCCACATTGTTCGAAGGGCAATAGACTCGGGCCACAAGGAACGAACAAAACGACCAAAGGCAACTTGAAGACGAACCGTTCTACAAGAAGTAGCCCAGATCAGCTCTTCATAGGACACCGCTAAGCAGATGGCATAAAACAGAGTCCAGTGGAAAGCCGTCGCAGGGCCTAAGTTACAAAGCAAAAAAAAGTTAGATTATCTCTTAAGTGCGATTAATTGTTTAAAAAACTTGCTTCATTTCGCCGTCGCGCAATGGCTCTGAAGCTATAGCAATATAAAAAAAGACTTTATTTGCCAAAATTAATATTATTATTAATAATATAAATTGTAGATCCCTGTTGAATTCGAGCAGATAGATATAAATAGAGATGTTGCCATTTACCGCCTTTAGAGCGATGGCAGAGTAGGGGAAGCTCTTCGTTTTTCTTTTAAAGTTTGTTATTAATGCTTTATCTCTTATCTAAATTCTCAGAATTTTTTAGGACTTATATTTATAGTTATAATTACAACAGCCACTCTTTGGAAAATAAGACCTCTTATAAATCTATAAGATATCCTTTTCTTAGAAAATCGGTTAGTAATAAACGCTGAAATCATTATTAAAAAATATATAACTTGTGATTATATGCACTGTAATCCTTTGGTTATATTTGTTGCTCCAAAAAACTGTTGTAGCAAAATCGCTTGGTTTCAAAATTTTCAGAACTTCAAGCACCTCTTGAACTCATACAAAATTTCAAGCATGAAACCCCCTTGCAATCTGCGCCACTGCCTAATAATATTTATTATAAATATCATGCAGACATTTGTTCCGGCGATGGGTGTGTACATTTATGCAACCCCGCCGTGTCGGCTGGAGAGGTTGGACCCCCAGTTCTGGTACCAGTTCTGCTTGTAGTCACATTAATTGGCAGCGTCCATTCTATTTTAATTAGTTTTGCGTAACATTGTGTGCTGGTAATGTGAGTTATTAGACCCTCACACATACTTACACACGCATCGAGAGGACCACTGGAACACACACACACACCCACTCCCCAAACCAATTACATATGTAGATGTGAGAAAATTTTATAAAATGTTGACCGACTCTATGCGGCTTCTTTTGCCTCGACCAACGTATCCCCTATATGGTACATGTGGGTGTGTTTGAAATTATGCAACCAGGATTATTTATGTCGCGGCGCCAAAACTTAATTGAGTTGTTATATAGCCGTACAGTATCCCAGCAGTTCCCAGCTGTATCCTGTAACCAGTGGCAGTTAGTCCTGAGCGCGCAGTAGCTACTAATAAGCCCGCACACATTTATCATTACGCGGCTGCGGACGGGGCTAATTACAAAGACGATGCGCACTGCCCTACAATATGCCAATGAGTTATTGGTAGGTAAGACCGAGGACTCAGTCAGTGTAAACCCTTGACTGTGCACTTTTTATCTAACGTCAAATCCAACTTACTGAATGAGTTGAGGCATTTTTAAGGATATATTATAAAGTCTTCAATAAAGATGTTTTGATAGTTAAGCGACAGCTGCTCCCGCTGCTACGACTTGAGCTACTGCTCTTTATTTTTTCGTGCTATTGTGGAATAGTTCTTGTGCAGCCAGCCACTAAGCCGACGTCGTTCAATGGCCCTCTTCAAGTAACGTTATATTATATATTAATCAATATTTATGGCAGGCCCGAGCACAATAAAAGCCAAATCCTCCCTTGGCACTTCAGTTTGAAATTTCGATCATCTATCAAATGCAGCAGCAACAGCAGGTAAAAGAAGTCCAGAAATTCTCAGAGAATGCAACGGACATACACAAATTGAGCAGCCAAAAAAAAAATAGGTGGGTAGAGAGAAAAACCTGTTAAGATATGTGGGAATACAGTCGAAGACAAGTTAATAGGGATAAAGGTAGAAAATGATATAATTTTAGGAGAAAGAGAAGTAGAGACGAATTTAATTGTATATATATAAAATTAAAATAAGTAATTCTTTGTTGCGAAAGTTTGTATTAAATTTAATAAAAACAAGATTCATAAATTTTAAAAGTAAACATAGATTTGATATCTGTGAATTACGTATTTTGTAATTTTCCAAATTTTTCTTCATTATAACACAAACACATAAACTTATTTTTTATGTAACTAAATTTTAAAAATTGATATTTATTTATAATATATAATTTTAAAAAATTAGTTCAAACTGCTAGAATTTAATTAATATTAATTATATAAAAAATGTATGGATTAATATTTATTAATAAAATAGTTAAAATCATTTTTGTTTATAATAATCTTGTATTAATTATAAAAATATTCCAGCAAAAAGAATGTCTTTTATAAAAATAAAAATAAATTAATGAAAAATTCTTAGTTTTCATTAACTAATTTTTAAACGCTATTTCTAAACACTCAACCCGCACTGTAGTTACCTGCAGCAACATATCGATATTTTATGTGGCAAGTATTGGGCTAAGAAGCAAGTGAATGAAGCAAGTTGGAACCTTTAGTTGAATGCGATTCATGCTTGTGTGCACTTTGACCACAAAATGTGGCAGGCACAGCGGCAAAAGGTCACAACTGGCGGCAGCCAAAGAAGAAGACGCTTCAAAAGATACTGACTGACACACAAACAAACAGATACACCTGCAGAGCAGTGTGTTTGTGTGTTTGTGTGTGAGTAGTCACTCAGATACTTCGATGTTGACGTTGTGTGTGAGTTTATTTTTTTTATATTTTTTGTTTTTTGCTTTCCTGAGATACAGATACAAGTGACTTGCTGGCCAGCAGCCCGTAACCAACGAAAACGAACTGATAGATGCAGACAGACAAGCGTAAAAGTGCTGCCAAGAGGGTATCTGATCCGTATAGGGTTAGGGTAGCATGGCAAGCAGCGGTGTAGGACATAAAATATGTAAAGTCATCTTCATGCATAAATAAACGCAGTAGAAGAATCTACCGTATCAATTTCCATATGAATAGAGCAGTTATAGTCGAAGCTATTATAGTTGCAGCAGGATTGTCAAGTCTTACATTGGCAGCTACTAGTTTGTCCCAAAAGAAATACCCGTTAAGGTTTTCCATTCCACGTTTTGTGCTGTCTTGAGTCGCGGTACACAACTAAGTGGATTGTCTTTGATTTGTTGGCAACGCAAGAATATACATATTTTCCCACATGAATTTGCCAACCAAATGTTTCTAATTGAATGAGCAGCGGCAAAAGTGAGTCAGTGAGTTGATACCAACGCATCCTATATACAAGAAAATTCTCGGTTTACTACACTTGCTCTGGTTCTGGTACTGGTTCTCGTTGGTGTTGTTGTTGGATAGTTGGAAATAATTTCATTAAATTTCATGAGTTGTGAATTTATTTATTCAGACTGAGAGAGAGAGAGAGAGAGAGAGAGAGAGAGAGAGAGAGAGGGAGAGAGCAAGTAAAGGTGCAAGCTGAGTGCGCATTTTCCACATCTCGACGAGAGTTTTTCCCCCCGTTTTATTTTTTTGTTGGTTTTTGTTAGGGAGTTTGTTAATTTGAGCATAATTGATTGTTTGTTGGTTTTTCTATCTTTTACTGGTATTATATGGAGTCTATAAAGTTATGCTGATGCAGCAGATTTCCGTGAGACCTGTTAAATGTTTAATTCTCGGTCGTTGTACAATGCACATTATCGAGCTTTGAGCTTGATGTTTTTTTAAGTGAGTTGTAGTTTTTGGAAAAAGTTTTAAATGCATTTGAATTTGTTTGGTTCGCTGCAAATAGATACTAAACTATTCTATGACTAGCAGCGAAACAACTACTGAACTACTTAAAAAAGTCAATGAAAACTTACTAGAAAATCCTACGCTACAGATCAAAGTTATTACAAAAATTTTAAATGTTTTGGGTTTCGTTTGGTTGGGTGGAAATATGCGTCGAATTTTAGCGTTCTTCAAAAAAATGGACAAAACATTAAATAGCAAAAGCCTGTTAAGTGAAAGATAAGATCGCTACTAAATAATGTAACTCAAAGCGTAGATCAGCAGCATTCTTTGCACTTTGTAGATAACTTCAAAAGAAGATAATAAAGTTATTTAAAAGTTTATAACCTTAAACATCTCCAAATACTGATGTAATAAGTTTGTTCATTTGCGTATAATCAGTTTTCCTAGCTGCATGAACGCAATCTTACACTTGTTCGCTTAGCCTGCAGTAGAGAGCAAAGTGAGAAGTGAACGCTTCAGTTTGAAGTTGGTACAGATCTGATTTATTCAACAAATTTTGGTGGCTTATATATTAAATTCTACAAATGTTTTCAATATGGTTTTGGTGACCTCGAATTTTATTGGGCGACAGCTAATGTTGTTGTAGTAATCCCATACAAAGTATGTCCCATTGTAATCAGACGCGATGCTTTAATTTGATATTTAACTTTATATGACATAGTTGTTAATATGGTTACTATGTCATACTTGTGGTTGTACCAGGAAAGCACTACTAGGCCATTTCAAATGCCCAATTTTGATTTAAAGCTCTCAATTCATTCAATAATGGTTCACCGGTATTCAATAGATATATCGTCCATATCGTTCCGAGTTATTATCTCTAAGAAGTAAGCGCTATCTTATTAAAACGCACTCCAGCGACTTCTAGACCATTTCTTGACATTTTTATTGAAAATTTTCATCTTTCTCTTTTGATTTTAAATAAGTTAGATAAATTTTGGGAGACATTTGCAACACATTCGCTTAAATATAAATCATGAGTAAAATTCAACTTTTTTTTCTCTTTCCCTCATCAAATCCTAATTCCATTTTAAATGCTTTTTTTGCACAAAATATTAATATGGAATGAACTAATATTGCTATACGAAAAATCTGACACCACAAAGAGAACTAGTCAAAATGTAGGCAACCTCATCTTCTTATTAAATCAGAGGCATAAATAGCTTGCAAAAATCAGTGTATGCGCTTGGGAAGTGTATCTAAGTGCGTATCTGATCACCTCTGTAAAAGAAGAGTCCATTAAGGAACATATCTATGCACAAATCTCAAAACCCCATCATTCTGCAATGTATCTCAAATAGGAAAAAATCTAGCACTACGAGATTATACTATGGTGCAAGAGGCCCCTAAAAACAAACATATCAGATGCAGTCAACATTGTTATCATATTGTACCTGAGGTGAACAACTCGAATTTTTCGGGAATTAAAGTTATATATGACTTATTTTCTTAGTTTAAGCTAAGATCACCATGGAACTTACGAAATGGTGGAAAAAGTCCGCATTATATTATGATAATTCTCTTTGTGACGAAATGCCCGAAAATATAAAAAATCGAAGTCAGTAAAAATGCACTTAGCATTCAATAAAATAGATATCAATTTGATGGGTTTTCTTTTATAATCATAGAAAGAACTGGCAGAAAATGAGGTATGTAGGCTGCATAGTCCGAACTCCAAACACTTGAACGAATTACTGAACTAAATAAACTTTAGTGAAACAACCCAAAAGGCTCGACTAAACTTAATTTCAAATGTATATTATAGAACAAAGCCGAGCACAGGTGACAAAAAGCTAAACGTTGTCAAAGGGAAAAGTATAAAGCACCACAGTAATCTCTGCCAGACTTAGGCTTAGGCGACCTATAAAATAAACTTGCCAGTTGCATGCAATCTCATTATGCTTGAAAAAGCATCTTAAAACCTTAAAGATCTTACAAAGATTAGTGTTAGCGATCTGGTGATCTTAGGAAACCGGGAAAGTCCGGTTTAAATCAAAGCCAATAACCTAACCGTACTCAAATAGGTCTCACAAGGGCAATTGGTAATCTATGCCTGACGAAGTATGACCGTCACAGCTTTATCACTGCATGGAGCCAGAGGTATCAGATTTTCAACGTAAAGATACTCCAAAGCTCAGTGTAAGCTATATTTGCTTATCGAGTCTGAAAGCCAAAGGACTTGGAAGTACAAATTCATAATATATATATTTATTCTCCATGATCCCAATTCCAAACGAAGTCCTTAGCTGAAAGCTAGAATTTTCACAAATTAACACTAAAGATCTGTGTAAGTTTTTTTGAAGGCCGCCGCTGGTGTATAAGGAATGTTTACAAGGATTCAGGAGAAGATTCTTCATATGTTGTTTTCAGTGGTCTCAGTTCTAAAGCTTTGAGTCGAAATTCCACAAACCACACAAGTGACAATTTCCTAAGACAGTTTTCTGTAAGCGTGAGATAATGCAAGGTATCCGTAAATCGGCTATTGTTTCATTATAATTAAATATTAAATAAAATCCGATATCATTACTTGAGTTTCAATGTAATGCATAATATATAGAAACACTTTTCTCAGCTTCCGGCAAATGCTGAGTCATGCTGCAAGCACACACACTCACACACATGCTCACACATACACATATATTGGCTATTGTCACTTACTCACACCCTGTCAAAACTGGGATATGTTCGCACCCCAATTGAGATGTCCGACAGCAAGCAAAAGTGGTAAGGGTAAATGTGGACAGAGAGAGAGTTGTAGAAGTGAAGAGACCCGACAGACAATTAGCCAACTTTGCTTGCTTGCATTAAAAGGCAACAAAAACAATAGCAACTACAACAATAACAACAACAAGAAAGACACGGACAAAAAGTAAAAACGAGCCACAAGAAGACGAAGCAGCAGCAAGCATAGTCCGAACTCCAAACACTTGAACGCACACTCTCCCTCTCTTTGTATCCTTTGGAATGAAAATGAAAATTGTCCGAATGACAACAATTTAAATGAGCAAAAGGAGACGCTGCCAACGCTGACAGCGACTGCGACTGCGACTGCAACACCAAAGGCAACAATGACGACAAGCTGCTTGCTAGCTGAAGTAACAATAAATTAATTAAAACTTTTTAGCCAATTCAATTTGTGTCCTTCTCATCCTCGCCCCCACTTGTAGTTGTAGTTGTATTTTTGTCCTTTTCAATTATAAATGCACATAAATTGTTGCGTTGCTTTTAGTCATCTTTCCTTCCCCAGCGTCTGTGCCTTGGTCCGCCGGCCCGTACCTCCTGCACGATTACGCCCGTGCAACATTCGCGGTTCAGTTTGTCCACTTTGGTCCGCCAGTGGACATTTTTGCGTTTGACTGCACAAAAGGAGCGACAACGAGCTGAATGCCAACCGAATGCCAAATATGCCCAGTTAAAAACCAGAAAAGGCGTCCACTTCACTCCACTCTGCCAGTTACATATGCAGCGAGCAGCAGGATTATTTGTGTTAAAAGTTTTGTATTTAAGTTTTTTGGTTGTGATTTGTTGACGCATAAAATTGAAACGAGAAAAAAACAATTACGGTCAGTTTTTAATTCAAAAGGATTAAAAACTATTGGGACAATGTGTTACTTTAAGTCGGCAATGCCTTAATACTGGCTTCATGCGGATATCATTTGTATGCCACACGCATTTGGGTATGAATAAATAAAGCTGAATTGTTTTTGTTTAAATCTTTCTATCAGCTATGTAGAACTATGCAAAAATGTTTCAAAAAAATATGCATAGTTTTTGTTTTAAAGTTACTCCCGTCTAGAATTAGCTACAAGCTAGGGGCAAAGTTGAAAAAAGTTAATCACAGATGAATCTTTTCTTTTTCCAGTAAGTTCTTTAGGATTTATGGCAATTTGTTTTTTTTGCATCGAATAGATACTTTCTTGTATCGCAGGAGAAACTAGCACCACGATAATATAACATATTTTTCTGTATATTTATCTGTTTTCTCCATGTCTTCATGAAGTTTTAAAAATGTAATAATACTGCTTATATTGCTAGTGTCAGCTGTTTTCAGGACATTTTCATATTATTCACTTTAATTTTAATTGTAATATTTTACCCAATAGTGGGAGTTGGGTCGCTCAGTTCCTAGACGCCAAGTGCTTCAGAAGTAATTTTTTCAACAAATCCGACGTAATGGTAGCCAACTTATTTTTCGTCTTAACCCAAAAATCGAAAATTTGATGAGCAAATCGTTATTCATCAAACACATCCCGTTTGAGTTCGACTGTTGGTCCCTGACTTTTAGCAGTTATGATAGAGATGTATCTATGATCCGCCTTTAGACTGATGATAGCATAGTCGAAAGTATAGATCCAATAAAATTTTCTCAAAACTTAAGATGCGGACCTTAAATTACTTGGGAAATAAGCCTCAGTTTTTCAAATATGATATGATTGATATTCCCACGATTTATACAAAGGAAAGTACTGATCAACCTTCAGGCTTAAGAATAAATATTATATCAAAGAAGGAAGGAGCCTTCCATTAAGGAAATTCTGTTGCTGAAATCTTAGAGCAGAGATGGTTGCAGAAAGTGCAGTCTGCAAAAGCGCAATTGAGCATGAGAGTGCTTATTCACATTGTGCGTGTGCTGACTGCGCTGTAGCAGCGTCTTGTGATCTATTCGCGCACGGTACGTAACTTGGAAGTCTGCCTCCCTCTATCTTAGAGGTCTTAGTAACTCAACCTAATCCTTATACTAAACTTTTCGTTATTAAATTTACAAGAAAAATCTCTTCAAAATGCAATAATCCAACTAAAAAGAAGTGTTTTTCAATTTACAGGTTTTTTTCTACAACTTTTGCCTGCCTTACATCTCTTGCTGTGACATTTTTATTGAATTTTAATTTATACGCCCATTGAAATTGAAATTTTCTTCCCAAAAACCCACACACAACACTCAAACAAACACACACAAAATAATACATAAAATAAAAATGTATTTATTGTCTCAAGTCAACAGGGGCACGAAGAGTCAAAAAGTTTGAGTGTTGTAAAATATTTGAAGGGTTTCTACTCAAAATCAAAGTCAATAACCTGCCAGCGGCATCGAATGACATGACACTCCTTTTGCATTCCAATCCAGAAACAAAAAAAAAAAAAAACATAAAAAAAAATTGAAAAACTTGTAAACCAATTTCTGTTATTGAAGCGTGACAACGAATTTCCATTGGACTCGGAAAATGTGCGTAGCATTCGTTGACGATTTTCATTTTGTTTTTGTTTCTTTTTTTATTTTATTTGTGCTTCTTCTTGTCGGTTCGGGACTTCACGTATTGTTTTGATTACCTGAAATATCGAGATGCTGTGCTCCCGTGGTGTTTGTCGACATTTGTCTCTGCCGGCTAAGCGAAGTTCATTGACTTAGCCAAAGGGTCAGCACACAGCTCCAAGGCGATTGTAGATTTAATTTTTTCCTCTCTTTTGCCTAATTTATTGATACTCCAGGCAACACTTTGGAACAATGCGTTGATAACAAACCTATTATGTCTTTTAATTTGTATATATGATGGGGCTAGTATAGCTGGAAAACGACTGGAAAAATTGTAGAGTTTGATGTGGTAACTATTTACGGTATCTGTTTTTTTTTTAACGATTTGTCAAGTTGCGCCGACTTATTTGGGCGAAAGTAGTATAAAGTAGTCAATGATATATGGGCATACATAAAATAAATTCAAATGAATATTCAATTGGTAGTTAGAAGATAAAAAAGATTTCGGCTTAGATTTGCTATAAAGCATGAAACGGAATGGGATTAATGGGATGTAGATTAAGCTTAGCCGATAGACCCAATGTTAGTTCCCAAGTTAACTGAAAAAATGATATAATATTGTGTATTATTTTAGAGTATTACAAGAACAGAATAAAAACTTTTGTGCAAGCGTTAAATCGATGTCTTAAGGCGATACCTTTCATTTCTGAAAATCTAGTTTTTAGCTGAATTTGATTCATTTTGTATCCAGTTAGTCTATATTGTCCGCTTAAAAGATACCTAGCATATATTGTATCAAAGGCTTCTAACTAAGCTTTACAGTCTTCTAAAACCAGTAATAAATGATAACACGGAAAATGAAACATACTAAAAAGCACCACACATTTCGTAACCTTGAATGTTTTTCTACAAGTTGAAGTCCATGAAATTGCTGGGGTATTATTTTATATTTGAACCTTAAAACTAAAACCAAGAAGCGCCTTGCCCTAATTGCTTAATCCAAAAAATCCAATAAATATTTCAGAAATCTGGATAAAAGTTTGACGGAAATAAACAAAATAAATGAATGAAATTAAAACGTAATGAAATGAAATGAATCAAATTGAAATGAACTAAATGGAAATAAACTAGAACCAAATGCAATAAAGTGAAACGAGCTGAATGAAACAAAATCAAATTGAAATTTATTTAAATAAACTAAAATCAACTAAATTGAACTGCAATGAACTCTGAATGCAAATTAAAACGAAGTGAGATTAATTTCAATGAACTAAAATAAACTAAAACTAGCTGAAATTAATTAGACTGAAATGAACTGGAACGTAATGAAAAATTCTGAAAGGCATAGAAATGGGCTGTACTTCAATTGAATGAGTCAAATTGCTAGCATGAACTGAAATGAATTAAAATTAACGAAAATTAACCTACAGAAACTGAAGTGAATTGAACTGCACTGAAAGGAGGAGAACAGAAATGGAAACGAACTAAGATGATCCCAAACTATGGTAGGCCCAAAAGCTACTGAAATGCACTAAACGAACTGATATTTACCGAAATTACCTAAATTAAACGTTAATGAACTGAAATGAGTTGTAATATACAGCAATGAATTGTAATGCACACCTATGAACTGAATCAAACTTAAATGACTTCAAAATAAATCCAAAACAATTACAAAAATTGATATAAGCCGAAATGAACTCACATAAGAAGTAAGAACTAAAATGAACTATAGTGAAATGCAATAAATTGAAATTAACTAAAATTCTAAGCTAGCTGAATGGTACTGAAATGCAATAAACGTGCTGAAATTACCCGAAGTAAACCCAAATGAACTGAAATCAGTTGAAGTACGCAGGAATAAATTTTAATCCACTGAAATCAACTGAAGTAAACGGAATGAAACTGAATCAAAAATAAACTGCAGTCAACTGAAATGAACAGAAATACACTGTAATGAACTGAAATGAACCAAATTCAACTGGAATGAACTGACTAAAATGAACTTAAATGAGCTGAAATGAACTGCAAGGAACTGGGGTACACTGAAATGAACGACTATAAATTTAAACAAACTGAAATGAACTAAAATGAACTGAAATTAACTGACAGAAATAAATAGAAATGAGCATCAGTTAATTCAAATACCGCGACTTTAAAAATAAAAGTTTACTTGAGTTTTTTGTGTAAAAACTAATAAATCCTTTATTATATTTATTAGTTTTAACACTAATAAATCTTTTATTATATTTATTAGTTTTAAGTGTATGGTATTGTCTAAGCTTGTACCAAATGTGAGCTGGTTTAGTTTATGCTGTTGGAACGCACGCCAAGTGTTCCAAGTGTTCCAAGTGCATGCCTCCTGATTGTCTGTTTTTGTAGTGAACACATCTTAAACACGATCTCGTGTATGGGTGTTAAGTTTCTTAAAAACAAATTTACAAATTAATTGTTGATAACAAATAGAACAACAAAAGGCTTACCAAATCATTATTATTTTTTTTTGTTCAATAGTTAAAGGGCCAGTACTGCGTTAACTTCATAACGATTGCATCCCCAAAGAAAAAGTTTAGCACCCAAATACTTTGTAACGTTATAATGAACCACGGCTTATACCAGATAATCGACTCCGACAGCTTAATTAGATCGGTTATCTCTGTAACAATGCTTAAAGCTTGGTCCAAATTTCCTTCGGCTAGCAAATTCCGAAAACGGTTGTACGCTTCCGAAATTCTAACTCGTATACGACGTTTCATCGACTTAAGCTGAATTCCAAAAATGTATCGGCTTGTAAAAAGTACAACAATATATAGAATAGATAAAGATACGGAAGGCCTTCGCTTTGCTGGTTCGTCATTGTGCATCACTTTTTCCATCAAGTATTCTATATATTCCATGGCTTAATTTTTTTTTTATTTTATATTTCAGA
Source organism: Chymomyza procnemis (assembly GCA_035046065.1). Lineage (NCBI taxonomy): Eukaryota > Metazoa > Arthropoda > Insecta > Diptera > Drosophilidae > Chymomyza > Chymomyza procnemis. The sequence continues at coordinate 12,060,056 of JAWNOJ010000004.1, read as the reverse complement.
GTAGTAAAATTTCGATTAAGATAAATTTTGCAAAGAATACTACGTTTTAAATATTTGACATATTCAAAATTTCCCATGTTACTTAGATGAAATTTTTTTTTTCAAATCGGTACAAATTCGAGAGGAGGGAACGTATTATTATTTTTTCAGTCAGCGAAGCAAATATTGGACGTAGTTCAAGCAAATATATCTATCTTATTTATAATTGACATTGAAGACCTTAATAACCAAAGTAAGAATGTGTTTTGTTTTGTTCGTAAACTTGTTGCCATTTTAAAGGTTATTTCCATTGTGCGGCTCTCATAGATGCTCTCGTTCTTATATGGAGACAGTGGATTTGCACAAGTCTCTCTTGAAGAAAATTTTTCACCAGAAAAATTGTTAACCACTTGGTACCAGGTCCGCACTATAAGTTGAATCCATAAGAACCTTCCAACCCAGTTACTGGAGTTGCTGGCACGTCACTTTCGTTGTGTATGGCTTGGCAATATCCTGAAGGCACACAATTGCTCTGCTATTGGCCACAGCTGGCCACTTCTGGGCGATGGCTTCCTTCAGAAGCTGCAACTGTTGACAGTACAGTTCTAAGTTAAGAGTTTTGGGATCAGCTCATAGTGAATAATTCCCTGCCAATCCCACCAAATACGCAGCTAAATCTTCCTAGCCGTCAATCCTAGCTTGGCTCGCGTTTCCGCCGGCTCACCGCGTTTCGACCATGACCGTTACTGGTTGACTTTGTCGTAAGTGCTCAACTTTTCATCGCCAGTCCCGGTTCAGCAGCGATTCGCAGCTGGAAATTCGCTGCATGAGTATTTTTTGCGCTAACTCATGTGGCATCCATACATCGAGCTTCTTATCGTATCCAGCCTTATTCTTATGATTAGCTTTTGGGCCACCATGGCGTTCGTACTCGATAACGTTCATGATTTTATCGACATTTATGATAACTTGTCGTCGAGTGCGTGCTGCATCTTTGGCATCGAAATTACCGAAACGAAATTAACGAATCCAAAATTGGCTGTTAACCTTAGACCCGTGTTCTCGTTTTTCAACGTATTTCCGTATTGTGGAGTCAGATTGCCCATATGGCATTTTACACCTAAATCGCCATTTTTTCACAAAATTAAAGTCTCAGGCCCATCAGCTCGATTCACATTATCAGCCGCCTGAAAAAATGTCAAAAAAATGTTAAAAATATCTTTATCTTTGAAGCACGTTGTAACAAAACTGCATCAACCAATCGCAAAACTATCAGAAAGCTTCTGTAGTACGAAATGTCATGTTTCCAACGACCTCTTTCGGCGTCCGTTCGGACTTATACAGATAAATAACGCCAATTATTTGAAAAATAATGATCTTTTTACTACATCCAGTTTTCACTTGGGAAGCAAATCTAATGAAATAATCTGAACAAGCAGCTCATAATTCTACTCGACTTAAAATCGAGCCAAGTTTAAGTGAATTATTGACTTCACAAGAGGTTCGCCATTGCCCACCTCACATATCATACAGCTCGTACTTTGCGCTCCGCTCGAGAACAATGGGAAATCAATTTTAATGCTTCGCTTTAATCGATATCATTATATGGCCAAGCACCATCAGCGTGGTTATGCTGCGTCTTCCAATAAAGCTGCAGAGATTAAATAAAAATTTCTTTGTTTGTGCGCCATAACAGTACCAGAAAAAACACACAGAGACAACATTCCCATTAAAGTTGCACTCTTTTTGGCGCTGCAAAAAAGTTCAATGAACGCCACATGCGTGGTCCTCGCTGTTTGTGTCATAAACCGCACACCCACAGCGTGTGCCAGCGTCTAAAGCAGTGCTGGCATTGCTGCTCCCAGCGACAAGTTGCCTAACTATGACAGATTACGCCAGAGACTGATAATCCTCGACAGTTTGCGCGTTGCACGCATCAACAAGTTGCGTTTTCGTATTGAAATTGGCTTCCAAGCTGGGGAGGTGGGCGACTGCGACTTGGTTGACTCAGTCGAAGTACATCCCCATGACTCGAGCGGGTAGCAGCAACCCCTTGGAGCATTACGCAGCACATAAATGTTGGCAAAAATTCTATTTTCACACTCGGTAAAGCAAACATGATGGCATTGGGCTAATAACATAAGCAACTGAGCAAACAAACAGCTTCAAGACTTGGAACCAGTCGCAGCCAACACAGACGCTGCTGAGGAGCACCCTCAATCCCATGCACTTTAGACTGCTTCAGTATTTTACGCTGCACTGCTTGGCATCTTGCGCTGCTCTTGGCCATGTTTTTTGCTTAAGCAGTGCCAATGACAGCCAAGCGAGTGCAAAAACTAATAAAGACAAGTGGCAAGTGGCAAATGGGCAAAAGTGCCAACACTCGGGCATGTGAGTGTGGCGAGCACGAGTGTCGCTAGCCGCCACCCCAGTCCAAAAGAAAAAAAAAAACCTATCAAGCAGCTTCATAGCCTTTAAGCATACACATGGCTCTAGGCTACTACCGGCGTCCCACCATGGCCCCACTCGCTGTTCCCCATTAGAGCCTTGCGCTAATCGCCATTGTCCGTGTCCATGTCCATGTCCATGGCCGTGTCCGTCGATGTCCACTAACTTCTCGTCTATGGCACCCTTGTCAAAAGGCAAAGGACAAAAAGCAAAAGTTTCGTTTCGTTTCATTCTTGCACACAATTTGTGTCAAAAAAATCCTTCCCTCAAACACTTTATCTGAAAGTTTAAGTGTGCAAAATACTCACATATGTCTGGCGCTATGTGTGTGGTAGTGCGAGGACGCCAATGTGGTGCGGGCGCAAGGTGGTGATACCCAATCGGACTTGGTTGCTAGAAATATGTATTTATTATGGCATTTCATGGTAAAATACTATATAGTCTCTAGTAAGATGTCCAGCAAGTTGATGACGTCACAGTGACAGTGAAAAGATGACAGTTCGGGAATTGTAGCTGCAATTCTCTCTTTGCTTTATCATTGAAGACGTGACGCAATGCCATTTTTCGCGTTTATTTAAATATTTTTCTTAGTATTATTATTGTTTCAAAGTCAAATTTTAGCAGTTGTTTCTGCAGATCTAGCCAAGTTGTATTTTTAAATAAAACAATACGTAGAATGTTCTGGAAGATACTTCTTTCGCCATAGTTTTGACCGAAATATTGCTTAGAATCTTCTAAAAGAAAACATTTTCGCCAAAATTTTTGTTGAAACATTGATAAGAAGATTCAAGAAGATGATTTTTTCGCCGAAGTTTTGAATGAAATATGCGTCGAATCTTCTAAAAAACAATTTTTTCGCTAAGTTTTGAATGCAATGTGCTTAAGATTCTTTTAAAAGCAGAAGAATTTTCTAAGCAGAATAATCTTCTAAAAGATAATTATTTCGCAAAAGTTTTGAATGATATATTGCTAAGAAGCTTCTAAAGGATAATTTTTCGATGAAGTTTTGAATGAATGAATGTTGCTTAGGACCTTCTAGCATAATTTTTTTGTTGAAATTTTGAATGAAACATTTTCTCGCCGAAGTTTGGAATGAAATATTCCGTAGAATCTTCTAAAAACAATTTTTTCGCCGAAGTTTTGAATGCAACATTTCTAAGAAACTTCTAAAACAAGATGAATCATCTAAGAAGAAGAATCTTCTAAAAGATAATTGTTTCGCTAAAGTTTTGAATGATATATTGCCAAGAAGCTTCTAAGGATAATTTTTCTATTAAATCTTGAATGAAGAAATGTTGCTTAGGACCTTCTAACATAATTTTTTTGCTGAAATTTTTAATGAAACATTGATAAGAATTTTCAAAAAGATCAGTTTTTCGCCGAAGTTTAGAATGAAATATTCTGTGGAATCTTCTAGAAAACAATTTTTACGCCGAAGTTTTGAATACAATATTTCTAAGAATCTGCTAAAAGAAGAAGAATCTTCTAAGAGGAATAATCTTCTAAAAGATAATTATTTCGCTAAGTTTTTAAATGAGACAATGCAACAAAGCTTCTAAAGGATAATTTATCGATGAAGTTTTGAATCAATAAATATTGCTTAGAATCTTCTAAAATATAATTTTTTCTCCGAAGTTATGAATGAAATATTTCATAAAGCTTTCTACAAGATTTTTTTTCGCACTCTAATCTAAGTCTACATTAACACCGCCGTACTTAAGTTTTTTGGTTTTTATGCTCAGATTATGCCTATGATAGAAGCTAAAAAAATTCCTTAAAAAAACTCCTATAATCGCTTTATGAGAGTTACCTCAAGAAAAGGAAGTCCGTAAACTATCAGACTAATAACAAAATGTACATTTAAACTAAGTAATTGTATTTGAAAGAAAGACAATCCATAAATCGTCACAATTAGGGTGTAATTTATTAAATTTTAACAGAAAAACACATGGAACTTGGAGCTGTCTTTAAAATTTTAAACTAGAAAGTATTAAGAATATCCACTTAAACTTTGCTAAAATGAGGTAGTCCAAAGTAATTCCATTTTTATAAAAAACTATACCTATAGCCTTTGTTTTGAACGGAAGACGGATAAAAAGAAGTAGAAAGATACTAAGCCCGTCATGATCTTTATTTTGATCTTAATAGGGTATCGTGGCATCACTTCGTAGGACTTTCAAGTCTAATAGAAAGTCGTTAACTTAAGCAATACAAATCAAATGCAGTTAACAAGCCCAATAGCAGATGTTCCACCCTTTATGTTCATCTGTTCGCTAGTAACTCTTTAGGTGTTTTTCAGTGCTTCATGAGCAAAGTATCTTCGTAAGCATTTCGTCTGTTCGCAAGTTTTGGGCTTAATAACTTCATATAAAATATAATATTTAAGAACAAACAAAGCAGCAGATGACCCACCCTTTATGCTCATCTGTTAGCTGGTAATTTTGTACGCATTTTTCAGTGCTTTATGAATAAAGTATCTTCTCAAACATCTCTGCTCTTCACAGGTTATAGGCTAGGTAATTTTTTTTTTTAATAAAATATGTCGAATTTTATAATGGATTAAGTGCAAAATTTTTTTATTTACAATTTTTAAATATGTAACTGCAATTTTTTGAAAAATGAAACAATGAATTTGCTGTCAAATAAATTAATGTTGTTTTATTTATTTTCAATTTCTGCAAGCATTTTATATAAAAACATTCACATGTAAACCCGAACTCATGCGCTTTCTTCTGCCATAAACCACAAAATATGCTACAACTTTGTTTTTTAAAATTCCATTCATGCTTTCCGGCGCCACGTTCTACAAATTCCGACCGGGCTTAAAAGTCCACCAGCATATTTTTACGTCTGTATGTACTTGGGTCCGTATGTCTGCCTTACCCGTGGCTGTTTGTGTCCGGCTAAAAGCGCAAATAAATAATCAGCAACAGTTGCCAAAATAGATCAGCACTTTTTCCAGCGTTTCCTTTCACTTCAGGACTTTGCTTAAGGGCGTTTTATGTCCTGATGTCTGCGTGTGTGCGTCTAGTTGATATGTAACTGTGGGTGGTTTTTGTTGGTTTTGGGGTTTTGTCGCAATGTAATCCGTTGCTTTTTGGCATTTAAGACGTTGCCATTGTTAGTTTTCATATAATAAATTGCAATAGCTTATTGCCAACACTCTCTCGCTCTTTATGTGACAGAAGTAACCCCATTTGTTTTTCGTAGCTGCGAGCATAACTATAATCTATAAGTCAGCATGCCCTTGGAGCGCCATGGCATATTACCATCATCTCGTATAACTTCGACTATTATATATTGAAACAGATGTAAATCGTTGATAAGCGCACTGAATGCAGCCATTTAGTTAAATGGCATGAATGGAGCAACCCCGAAATAGTGGGAATTACAACAGTAACAACACTCTGGCTATCAGTGCATGTCCAGGCAAGTGATTAGCAGCGCCGTTGAATTTCTATGGCTTTCCAATAAGCCAACAGAAGCCGCAAAAGCCAAAAAAGCCAAAAAAAAAAAAACTAGATAATTTCTGTGAATTTTTCCGACACATTTTTCCGGCACATTTTCCACCACATTTTCGTCTAATCAAATATGTTAAGTGCAAGAGCGCCAAAAAAAATGAACAAGTAACCTAAAACTGACAGTTTTCCGAGACTGACCACAAAGCGTAGCATTTCGGACAACTGAAATGTTCGCTTTGCTATTCAACAACTTTTAATTGCTTTTGGTAGGCATTACCTACTTACCTGAGCCGGGGGCTGGAAGTCTCAGCAGGAATGCCAAAGCAAGTGGCCAAAAAAACAATGAACAACAACAACAATGGCTGGAGGGAGTGGCTGGAAAAACTACTAAATGTCAAAAGTGTCAAAAATTTTCCTAGAAATATGTCTTGAGTACATCAAAAGTTTCGCTGGCATAACATTTTGACTAGGTTGTTTGGGTCGTTGGTTATGAGAAGACGAGAAAGTTGATACACCGAGAGAAATTGAGGGGGCTTGACAATGAGTAAAGAAGTGAAATAAGAGACTTTTATGTATGATGGGCTATCTGTTGTCCCGGAAGCACTTAGGAAAGCCTAGAAACATCAAGACGCACACTAAGATCACTAAGGCATTAATTAACGCAGAGACAGCGTGGCCTATAGAACTAGCCACCTTTTTGGCAATATAATTATTTGAATTTAAAATTGATCAGTTTTGAAATTACTTTTAAAGCGGCGATTCAAGTTTAGATCTTAACACATTTTCACTTTAAATTTTTTATATTCAAAAACAAGTTCAAACTTTTCTTTCAACTTTAAGGAGAGTAGCCGAAAGAGTACAAATATATGAACAAAATAGTCTCTTATGTAGAAAGCATATTTCTCTACTCTTCTTAGAACTATTATAGGCCCCTACAAAACTCCAAAAATATAAAGGTGAGATACTTGTTCAGAGAGACTAAAGCTACCACAAGTGTTCAAAATGATATAACAATAGCAAATTTGCCCTTTCCAATTGCTTCCTGGTCACCAATATTTGCTCTACTTACGAGACTCTCAAGGATCTACTATTCCACTTTCTGTTTTTGTGATCAACAGATGACCTACCCTTTTAGCCAAAAGTTATCCATATGTTGTGGTTTTAGATTGCAAAGTTTCCATAAGTAATTATTTACTTGAATTTGATTTTCCCTCAACTGAACCAATTATTTGATCGATTTCTTGAATAACGTATAAATACAGCTCAACAGATGGCCCACCCTTTCAGCCCAAAATATTTGATATTATTATTCATGCAATATGCAGTTTTCCTAAGCTATTATTTGCTTCAATTTAAGCTTTACGAAACTTAACTACTCATATGTGGAGTCTTTTGAAGTCATACAAATATAACTTAACAGATGACCCACCCTCTACTGCTAAAATGCTCTTTTTCAACCTTATAATGTTATTCTTATAGCCTGAAGTTTTCGTATGCAATTATCTTGTTATATTTTATTGTTTCGTAACATATCGTTTTCTTAGAAAACCTGCAAATGCAGTACACAAATGACCCAGCCTCTGAGCCAAAGATGATCTCTTTCAACATTAATATATTATTCTCGCCATCTGAAGTTATGTTATCTATGTAATTATCTACTAAAATTTAATTTTACGACACTTAACCATTTTGCTTATCGATTACTTGAAAAATTTATACTAACAGCTCAATAGATGACTCATCCTCTAAGCTAAATATACTGCCTTCCATCATGTTGTTCTTACAATCTGTTGTCTTCCTATGCAATTAGCTACTAAAATTTGATTTTACGAAACTTAACCACTTTACTTATCGATTTCATGGAAATCTAACAAATACAGCTCAGCAGATGGCCCACCCTCTAAGCCAATTATACTGCCTTCCACCATGTTGTTCTTACAATCTGAAGTCTTCCTTATCTACTATAATTTAATTTTTCCTCAACCTATGCACTTCATATATCGATTGCTTTAAAAACTTTAAATGCAGCTTAACAGCTGGCCCACCCTCTATGCGCAAAATGCTTCTGTTCAGTATCAACATGTTCTTTCAATCTGAAGTTCTTCAATGCAATTATCTACAAATAGTTCAGTTATCAATTTGTTGAAATACTTACAAGCTCAACAAATGGCTCACCCTATAAACCAATCATATTTATAAGCTGCTCTAACAATCCAAAATCAGTAATCTACACAAATTCGATTTTTAAGTATTTAACGCGCGATAGATACTTCAAATTGAAACCACAGCACTTAGAGTCGCTTCTGAAATACTTGCAGCAGAGAACGAAATATTTATCGATTTCGTTTTAAATCCGATACCTAAAATCGAAATCGTTGCAGGTCCCAACCTAAAATCTAAATTATTAAGAATTATTCAATTTCACGTCTGTCGGATTCAAAATCTTTAACAATTTTCAAATTGATTCGTACTATTGCATTTTTTTTGCAAACAAAATCCAAAAGAGCAAATCATGAAAATTTCTTTCGGAAATGAAGCCGATCAAAAAAGCCGAGGCAAAAAGGTTGGTACAACCTGTTTTAGAAATCTTCTTTTTAAGTGCGCTGGAGGTTCGCTTTCATTCAAATTTTAGCAAACGCAGTCAGCCCTAGGCGGTAAGATAGTTCGCACTTACGTGAAACCCGCTCTGTATATGCTTCCCCTCAATTTCTCCGTGAATTCACTTGCGTTCTACACGTTTTAACAAATCTTTTCCAATAGTTCACTAAATTCACAAACAAATACTACTTCCACTTGCCATTTTCCAGCACTCAAACGACATTACTGCTCACTTATTTCTCTCAGTGTACTCCCTAGCTCTGACTGCTTAGGTTGTAACTTGACAATTGATAGTTTGGGGGGATACTATTAAGCCGCAAAACGTTTTCGACACATTAACGGACAGCGGGGCCTTGAGCGCCCAGGTAGTAAGCGCTTTTTTCCTCAAGTCACGTGTAGTTCCTCGAACTTGTTGTCTAGAAATGATGATAAACACAAAGAAGAAGCAAAAGAAGGCAACAGCAAAAATGAAGCAACTACCAAAAACTTTTCACAATATTGTAGAAATGGTGAATATTGGCTTCATGGCAAAAGTTGCTGGCTGGGTACATGTATGCGGATACATGGATAAATGGTTAGACGGATGGAAGGATGAACGGTTGGCTGGTTAGATGGATGGATGGATGGATGGATGGATGATTCCTTGCCGGGAAACGCTGACGCCGTCGTGTGTCAATGTATGCGTGTATCTATGTTTGTATCTTTGTGTAGCCATCCATTCATGTGTGTGTGTGTGTGTAAATGTGCTAGTTAGCAATGCGATATGTGAAATTGAGAACAGTAATGACGTTGTCAACGTTATGTTAGGGCCAACTGACAGCTGAGTCAAGCAGCAAATGCTACGACGACAGCAACAACAAACTACTACTGAACAACGTGTCTAGGAACCCAAAAAACAACAACAGCAGAAATTTAAATTGCAAGGCAATGGAGTGACGAACTGAAAATGCTCTTTTCGCAGAAATTTGCCATCAATTTGGTAAAATAGTTGTGAATTGTAGGCATAATTCGAAGCGAAACACTCGTTTCGCAGAAGACGGTTGAATAGGGCAACAACATGACAAAGTAAACAAAGTTTTTGATAATAAGGCTCAACGTATTTGAATGAAATAATACTTGTTTAAGTGCAAAGGTCTTAATGTTAGAAAAACTTTTTAATTTTTAAAAAATATGCCAAAGTTGGTATGTCGCAAACTTGCTCTATGCTGCCAGCCGTATAGGCCCTATAAGTTCCAAATACCCCTCAACCTATTGATTGCAGTGTATTTAAAACAAACAACGATGATATCATTGTTCCCTTTAAAATGTTTGTGTGTGTGTGTGTAAGTGTGTATTTGCTGTTTGTCTGTTTGCATGTGTTTGTTTGCCTTTTGTTTAAACATTAAAGCCAAAACAAGTGAAAACATTTGTGACTTTGGCGTTTTATTGTATTGCCTAGCAACATGTCGCTGAGCGCTAGCCACATGTTGCCAATGTAACGCAACAACAATGGCAATGGCTTGATGAAAGCTTGACGCGTTCTAAATAGAAAATGGTGCCTTGGAGTTGGGGATAGGGTTTGGATTTGGAGTTGGGCTTGGGGTTGGTATTGGGTGCGGGGTTGCTGCTGGAATTGGGTTTTGTTGTAACTGGAGCCTGTTGGGTGGCAAGTGTTGTGCAAACACCAAAGCCATGTGGCGTATGTTGAATGCCGCTGGCGACAGCAAGGCGACGCCAAGACAAGACACCTACGAGCAAGCAATTACACACACATACACACATACACACACACACACACACACACACACAAAGTAATAATGTGTGGCAGCAACAGCAATAACAACAGCAGCAGCTGAAGAAGCTGCAACAACAAACATGGATACAATGTGAAAAGGTGTGTGTGTGTGTGTACTAGTGTGTGTTTGTATAGCAAATAGAACGGCTACTAGAAGCTGCCACAGTGGTACGAGTTATGTTTGTATAAACTTTAATTAAAAGTTGTGTCACATACGTCCCAGGAGTCAATCAATGCAGGACAACTCATTTTTCTTGGGAAAATTTCATTGGTATGTTAATTAGCTGGAAAATGCAGTATTGCTTACGATTACGCAAAAGATATAAATTTTAGTATTACAAAAATATATATATTTAGTTTATTTGTTGTGAGATGGTTGGGGTCTGTTGAGCTGAAGTATCTTAAATGCTTTTTTACTTATATTCAAATACAAATTTGTTTTTCCAGCGTCATCCAAAGAAGTTTCGAAGTAGACTTCAATGTGCAATTAAAATCGTAAAGGTAAGTTAAATGTAGTACAGCCATTTTGACTTTATTATAAAAAAAAAAACTACTAAAAATTTATTTTAATATTACCATATTTAATGGAAAAAGCCTAATTTTGAGGTACCTAAAAGATGTACTGCTAAAAGTGAAAATCGCCATTAAAAAATAGTGAGTTTTGCTATTTCGGAATCCCATTTTACATAGATGCAACCGTTTTTGCAAGAGATATGAAAAAAATGGACAACATTTTTAATGTATAAATAAATAAGCAGCCAAGCATAAACAAGAATTCTTTTTTAATGATAAAACATTTTTGTAATTCCCCTCGACTATGCGAATCCTGGAGATATTTCTATTAAATGATCAATATGATTGATCAAGATCAATCCTAAGTGGAAGCGGAGTTTGTCGGCCGTGAATCGTGGTCATGGATACGTTAGTAGTCCAATATACGCGTGTTTTTCGCGAAAACTAACTAGTCTTTGTGGTGGCCTTCGGGCTGCCTCTGCCACTGAGTCAAACGTTGGTCTCCCTAGAAATATAGCTCTCGAGGTATATACTACTAAATATTGCGCACCCTCTTGCGGGTACTTAACACATCTAGTGAGACCCTGCTTGCCAGTACACATTTGGAGCTAAAAGCGTAGGCTTGCGTGAATTTGATTGAGGAAAATATTGCTTTGGGGTTGTTGTAGTTTAAACGCAAGATCTTCAGCTTTCTTTATTGCGAAAACTTTGAAAGACGCCTCCATAGCTGGGTCTATGCAGTATACCGATGCTCCCACTCCTGCATCCATCTTGAATCCGTCCGTGAAGATTGTAGCTGCGTTTTGGTCCATGCCAATTTTTCAATCTTGTGATCCCATTAGTGTGTGCGTTCTGGAGAAATTGTTGACTGGCGTTATGTAGTACAGGCTATGCTTGGCAACGCCTCCGATTTTAGCGTAATTTATGGTCAGAACTAAATCAGGAATTTTAGATATTTGTTTAAGACATATAAGGCTATATAGTGCGAGTTTAGTGTGAGATTATTGTTTATTGATTTTTTTTGTTAAATATAGACTACCGGTTTTGGGATGATTATTTCAGACATCCAACTTTAGACTGAAGACTGGCTGGGTTTTAGCAATGTATGAAGGCGATTTTATTATATTATATAAGTGTGGGCCTTTTTGGATACAGTAGTAAGCGATCTCATTCTAGAACTTATTATTTATATTGCGGCTGAATGGCGTTGAGAAACTGATAGGAAAAATTTGGTAGAAGAATTGGCTGACTTTGATATATAAGTTATTAAGTTATATTAAGATAGCACTCAGTGGAGTCGGGAATAACATAGATGGAATGTATGTGATGGCATTTCTATACGAATATATTATATATAATATATTATATCTAGAATATATTCTAGATATTCATACAGATTCTTTGATCTCAATCTTGCGCTTTAATTTTTGAGAGTAAGATCTCAATATTGTACCCCAATATGTGTGAATAATATTATATATACGTGTGATCTCATTGATGACCGTGGAGAGACTAAGAACAATGCTTTGGTAGATGTTGCCAGACGGTCGATACGGTTTGTGGCTTGCCAGATGGACTTCCAACAACATATATGAAAGCGGTATTTGGAAGATTGAGATTATAAAAATTGCTCTGAAAGTAAAGCACGGAAGTTTTTTTTTGAATTCCCTGTTAACTTTTACTACAAAAAAATTGACGCTGGTATTTGGAACATAGGACGGAGTAGATTCTATATAATTTTGAAAGAAAAATCCCTCGCAGTTCATATAATAACATAATTTACAACAAATGTATCATAAATCGTAATATCGAAATATTTTTTCATATTTCTCAAATATTAAAAATCTCTATGTTCTGTACTTCTTGAAAAACCTCAATTTCACGCGTCCAAAATCGCATGCACTCAGCCCACTGTGGCCACAGCGGGTGACTGCTGATGTGCCTGTGATGAGCGAGAGTGGGTTGTGGCGCTGGACAATATGAGATTCTGTGCCTGTGGCATGGAGATACACTGAAAATGAAACAGCCACAAGAACGGCAACACAGCCACAGAAACAGGCCAGGCCGCAATAATGAAAGCGAACATGGCTGTAAGACAAGTTTAAAGATTAAACTGTTTGCTGGGCATGGGAGGGAGGGGCCCGGCAGGGTGTGAGGCAACGTACGGTGCTGCAACAAAATGTAGACAGTAACTAACTAAGTTCGCTGCTATATAAACCTGTTCCACAAAATGTGAAGATGAGGCTGAAGTCGACGCTAAGGCGTCGGCCATAGGTAAACTGCTTGAGGGTGCAAGACAATTGTGTGTGCGTGTTGGGAACGCGCTGCCAGCAGAGTGGCAGGGGCAGGCAGGCAGGCAGAACTGGCGCTGTGCCTTTTTGGCCTGAGACAGTTCCAGCAGCAGCAGCAGCACATGAAAGCTAAGAAAAAGCAACATTTCGTTTGTTGCAACAACAAATAAAAGGCAGCAACAATGACAACAACCACAGAACACATGCACGCAGCATGACTTTGGTGACGACACAAACCGGCTGAGCGCTTATGTTGCCAAGTCTAAGGCTACGCTTCGTGCCACCAACGCGACAGCGCAGCGACGTTGACGTCGTCGTTGTCGTCAACAGCGACGCAAACTTGCCTGCTCATATATTACATTTTTTCATTATGATTATTATGATGATGTTTTATAATATTTAAGGGACAAAAGACAGACAACAATGGCGACACTTTAGCTATTTTTTTAACGCGCCACATTTTGTTGCAAGACTTCTGGAAAATAGGGGGGAAAAAAAAAAACAGGCCAAAGCTGCTGCAACTGGTTGGTTGCCAACTGCAGGGGAGCACACTCTCTAACGCTGTGGGAGTGGATGTTGTTGTTAGTGTCACATTAGAGATCCCAATCCCAGCACAGTGGTTGAAATGGCGAGATACATTTGAAAAATGAAGTAAGATTCATTTATTTGAAATACATTTTGGGAAACACAAGAGAAAAACGCCGTTGAAAAACGCGAAAAATAATTTAAGAACTTTTAGAAATATGACACTACTGAAGTATTTTGTGCATTCTGCGTTTTGTAATGTAGTTGAGTTCTCAAGATACATTTGGAATATCCCTAGCATTTCTTAGCAAGTCAAAAATGAATAAGAAACTTCACATCAATATGCAATTACATTTCGAAATGGATTTATTTTTCGAAATAACATGCTTTCCGAAAATAGATTTTGAGAGAATGAAATGCTTCAGAACAATATTTCTATGTTTCGTTAAAGGATTTCGAAATGCAGGAAGTAGTGCGACGTAAGTCTCCGGAATAATGCAGCTCTTTGTCGGAATTTTTATTTCTAAGCAAGCGTTTGGAATCCAAGTGTCTACAAGCTGGCCCAAAATCAGCGAGCAATATTTTTATGTACTATCCGCACAAAAATTTAAAATATCTTTAATTTTTTGAATTTCTGTGGTTTCAAAAATAGATTTTAAGAGTTTGAAATGTTGCGGAACATATATTCTTTGTCTTGTTACAAGACTTCGAAATGCTGGATGAATTCTGAGAAAAGGTGTCAGGAATAGTTCAGCTTTTTGAAATTTATTTTATTTCTTAGGATACGTTTGGAATTCAAGTTTCTACAAGCTGGTCTAAGATCGGAATGAAATATTTCTTTTTATTATGTATTAGACGCAAGTATTTTTTAAGATCATTTATCTTTTCGCCTTAGCATGCTTTCTGAAAATAGTTTTCAAGAGAATGAAAAGTTCAGAACATATTTTCGTTGTCCTGATACAAAAACTCGAAATGCAGAAAGTACTAAGACAGTTTGTCTCAGTATAGATATAATCTTTCGTCATTTTTTAGTAATTTTGTTAAATACGCAATATTTTCATAGTTTAAGATAGGCATTGACATGAAAAAACCATTGTCTGCCTTGTAGGGTATTACTAGAACTCTGTGGATTGGTCTGTCGAACCACTCAATCTTGCCAAGTACATATGGTCTTATTCTGAAGATTGTAAAGTGTAAAATAAAAGTCAATATCTGGGAAGCTGTTTAGAACCTTACGCAGCTGTCTCAGTTCCTGCAACACAATGTCTGGCACAGGTTACAATAGCTCCGACTTAGCTTATATTTCTTATTTTTTGAGTTCAGATTTCGCTGATTGTTAATTTTAAAGGGAATAATGTTCAGTACTTTGGGTTATAATATTCTTTTATGGTTTGTGGAACATGTTCTTGATGCAAATTCACAGGAATTTTTCAGTTTCAAGGAAACGCTGTTCGCAATACAAAGTCGCAAATGAAATGGATTATTTCTCGATAAATGCATAAATTCGTCGTATATTAATTTCGAATATTGAAAATCTAAGAGAAGGCACCAAAATATCCAATTTTATAGGAAGCAGTATGAGTACAAAGCGGTCCGAAGCTAAGAAGCGTTGTTGTAGTTATCAATTTTGGAAAATATTTGAATTTTAGCGGTTCACCTTCGAACACAACAAATTTACCTAAAGCAGAGGTGCACTGACTGTACATTTACCTTGCATGCGTTTTTAGGTTAAAAATTTGACCCACATATACGCATTCAGCAGACCGATATGCTTCAATGTACCAACTCTCTCACACATATTGGCTTGATTGTCGCTCTCACACTCTATTGCGCTCTTGCTGACTGCGCATGCAAAGCAATGTTTCTGTTTGTATGTGGTTCAACAAACATTTCTAATCTTAACTCTTTGTTTTAAAATTTATTGATAATTACTCTAATATAGTTCAAGAATATTCAAAACGCAGACAAGCAAACAAGCCTTCAACTAAAAATTTCGAGAAAGAAATGCGAAGTAATTGGCTTGGTACAAATATTATTCAATTGTTCTAGTTTTTGGTTCATAAGGTTAGGTTAGGTTAGTGCGAGGGCTGTAAAGACAGTCCTTTAAGGCTTAGACTGTCCTATTTGTGCAACCGCACAAATCCATACTGGGAAACATATGATCCTATCCGTTTACTACAAATTGAAACAAAATATGCTAGACCCTATAGATTTTGACTTATCTGATGTTGGCCCATCTATATAACTAATTTGACTTCTAGAAATTCCAAATCCAGCAATGAATGAATACTCAGTCCGAAAGAGCGCAAATGAGTGCGAGAGCGACAATCAAGTGAATACGTGTGGGAGAGTTGACAAAACAGTCAGAGAAGCTTTACGAGTAAGCTTGGAATTGTAATTCTTTAAAATTTTCTAATAAATAAATGAATATCCGAAAACCTATCACCGAAATCCCAGAAAAATTATTAAAAGTTCTCAAAAAAAAACAAAAACTGCGTTAAAAATGAACCCCCCCCCCCCCCAGGATACTTCATCTAAACATTCACAGTACATTTGCCAATTTCTGCATGACTTGAGTAAAACTTTTGGGGTCAATTACCCCACTGTGCGATGCTGGCAATGGGTGCAGTGGGTGCAGCTTGTGGCAGCTGTGGGCGCGCCTCATGTAGGCGTACATGCTACATTTTACAATTTTACATACTCCTACTCCACTTGGCTGGTGGCTGGCGGCCAAGTTGCTGCAGCAGCTTCAACTGCAACTACACAACTCCATGTGGCAGGCAGGCAGGCAATGATAATGATAATGAAGTTGAGCCGGACTGGAACTGTGACGTTGACTCTGACTGCGACTGAAACTGAAACCTAGGCCTTGCGTTGGCGGGTTAATGTCAGTGTCAGTGCTGCATCAGATGCCTGCCTGTCTGACTGTCTGTCGCTCTATACCATTTGACTCCCTGGCTGCTGCTCTATCTAGTATCTGCTAGATACTTTTGCCGTCCCTTGAAAAGAAATAAAAAAAAAAAAAATTTTGCATTTTAGTTGGCTCTTGCCTCAAAAGGTTAAGTTGTTAAGCTCAGACGCAGTTGCGGGCGTTGTATGAGAGTTGTTGCCCTTAGCCTTGAATTAATGTATATAAAAGGAGCAGTGACTGAGCCTGAGCCCAAGCCGGAGACCTTTGATAGAGAGGAGTCGACGCGACTCCTTAGCCGAGGCATGGCATGTGGCCTTTGGCTTTGATTGTTAGTTGGCTCAAGTTTATATAATTATATTGTTGTGCTTAATGTTTGGGCTGGAGCTGCAGCTGTATCTTTGCGGTTGGAACGCTTGAGCGCGTCTTAGCTGCAGGCTAGGGGTTGAGAGAGTGCGGGCGAGACAGGCTTCAAAGTTTCAGTGTTTTTTTTTTTAGCCGGGAGAATGAACTTTCTGTAGCTGGCCAAAACCTTATTGGAATTTATAATAGCCTACGCGCTTGATTCATACAAGACTAGCGAATCGCTCTTGCGTCTCCATAAATCACAAAGTGAATTTTAATTAAACCAAAAGCTAAAAGCAATAGCTGAGAGGAAAATGAGAGCAGTGGAATTAAGCTACAGTGGTCAAGGAAATAATGCGTACGCTGGAAAGGGCGTTTGAAGCAGCTGTGTTGGGGGTTCTCCGTTGGGGGAAGCGAAGGTATAGATTTTTACAGGATTTTTCTTGGCTTTTGGGAGCATAAATTCAATGTTAGCACAGTCAGACAGTTTACTGGTTTTTAAGCCTAGAAAAAGTGGTTGCTTTTTTATAATAAAGTTCTTGGATTATGAGCTACAACTTTCAGCATATATATGCTGGTCTCTTGGCTGGTTACCCAATTCTTTTTAGATTTAAAGATCTGAATGAAAGCTCGCTGACAATTCTACTATCTTTTATGATACTTACATCAAGCAATTTGTGGATCGGTCTTTGGAACCACTAAGCCTTGAACCCTAACGTCAAGTACATATGATCTGATCCCTGTATAGATGTCAAAGCAGCGGCATCAGTCAAAAACTACCCTGCTCTCTTTGTCTTGCTTATGTCTATGTTTGACAGCTACTCGATATTCTTAAAGTTGGGTGTTTTAGGATACTACAATATAAAGATATTTTTCTGACTCGAAATATAAAGATAGTTTAAGTCTGCTATCAGGGTCAATACCTGGATATTTCTTTAAAGATTTGAAAGCTTTCTCAGATCCAAGTGCACAATGTCTGGGACTAAATACATAAGCTCTGACTGTTTATAAACCTATTTTTCGCTCTTTAAGCTAATATTTCGATGATTGTTAATTTTAGAGATAAAACCTCATTGCCCGTTGGGACACAGTTGGTTAACTCTAAAATCTCAAGTTTTAGGTAGTACAAGATATTTGGCAGAGTTTGTGTATGTACTTTACATATTTTGTAGATCCATCGCTTTAAGTTAAGATTACCAGCCTAATACTCTGAAGAACTACCCCAGTCCACTAGCGATTTCGGTCATAAAGTGAGTCCAACAATCGTCCATTAGTTCTTGAGACAATTACGCTTTCAAAGCCAAAACTTTAGTTACTGTGAGTTGCTGAGTATAAATTTATTATGACTCAAAGATTGTTTCGAGTCTAGAAAGCAATATTATAAAGAGAGATTATATATATTTCACATTTGTTCGGAAAAACAAGTTTTTTTGAATAAAAACAGACTGACCGAATTAACTTTTATTATAAAAATCCTCATAAAAAAATCGATTTGCACTACTTGTCTCAAATTAGGGAAAGATATCGATTATATGATTTGTCTAGAACTACGCATTTACTTACTTTACTTCAGTTAGCCATTACAACAGATTATCGCGCAATCGCCGGCCACAATAGATCCAGCCACACGCTCCTGCTTGGCGTATTCCTTCTACAGTTGGTCACTCCAAGGAGAGACAGGTGCTTCCACTGCTTGGTGTTACCATGTAGTCATCACCTAACTTATTACATAAATAGATGAAAGTTTAAATTTTTGGCTAACTGCTGAAAAACTAATACTAAATTTCACGAAATTTTATTTATTTTTTAATTTAAGATAAAAGATATCTAAGTTTATTATTGATTTTTGTCAGCGTGTCCTTCATACTATTTTCAAGTAAATTTGTAAAGTCTTGCTGGAGGAATTCAAACCGTAAAAGTTTAAAGCTTCAAAATCCATAGAGCTTACTATATACACTTCACAACATCTATTCAGATTCCCTTGAATCCATGGATCTTACTAGGTACTTCACAAAATCTATTCAGATTCCCTTGAATGGATCTTACTACGTACTTCACAACATCTATTTACCAGGGCAATCCCTCGATCCTCCATTTTGATTTAAATGCCGAAGTTCACAAAGTTTATGGACAAGATTATCGCTTCCACATCAGTTATTATCATAATCTTAGAGAAAATCCGTATTTGTTTTCAAATCTTCAATTTGCGCATCTTTTCCATGAATAAATATTCAAGTTTAAGAAAATTACTTTATATGGCGGATACTGCTTCAAAGTCTTTTATCAGTTAAAACCAGCACGGTTTGGTGGCCTAATCGAGACTAGAAGTGCCATCTGAACTTATATACATATTTTTTCGTTTGATATGCCGAAGTTTGCTAAATATATGCTGAGGATTAATCACAATATTTATCGCTTTAAGTTAAATGATAATAGATTTTGTGTTATTTGCAGGCTTAGTCTTGCCATTTTTAAATTACGATGCACGTCTACTGCACAAAATCTACAAGTTTTAAGTTCTATGAATTTATAAAGTCTGTCCCATTTTTCTAACTTAAACATAAAGTATATTTGCCCGCAGCAGAGCAATAATTGTTATAGCCACTGTATAAACTGTGGCTCAAAGCAGACGTTGCGCCACTTCAGTCAGCTATAAAAATCATTTGACCTTTTTCTGGGAATATCTGTTAGGTGTCTCGTTGGCTGTGTGTGCTGGTTTTGTTGCTAGCTTGATGTATGCGTTTGTAGCTGTGTGCTGGCCAAAGCCCAATGCAAACTGTAACACACACTTCAAATGCTTTTCAAACGTACTTCAACTTGACTGAATGTGGCACATTAAATACATGTAGAATACACAGATACACACTCACACAGCACACACCAAAAAAAAGCAATAATCTCTACCAAGAAGTTGAAAAAAAAGGCCAACTCTAAAACCAACTGGTTGGGGCGCATTGAAAGCGCAATTGAATACGAATTTGTGTATCTAATCTAGCGTGGCCAAGAGAGCGAGAGATACGACGATGATGTGGACGACGACGTTGCAGGCAAGGCTGAAAAATGGTCAGAGTTGCACACGTTAGTATCAAAAGCCAAAACACTCCAAAAACGTATGGTGAAGCGCCCCAAAAAGAAAAGTAAAGCAAAACAGTAAATAAATATCACATATAAAAGACGTACGTACTATACGTTTGGCTTTTCCAATAGCTTTTTTTACTTCCCATTTTTTTTTAAATTTTAACGTACAAAAGCGCAGAAACGTTTGGTTGACTTTTTGAAAAGAAAAACGTGAGGCAGCAACAGCAGCAGCAGCACAAAAGCAAACAAACAAAACAAAAGATACAAAAACCACACAGCTACAGATACAGATACAGCTGGAAAGAGCAACAACAACAGCAGCAACAGCAAATGAAACATGAAAACAGACGCGCAACTTGGCTCAAATGGTAGAAGACAAAACCGTCAAAAGCGCGCGCAAAGAGCATGAAAAAGACTAAATAAAAAAGCCAACTGAGCTACAGTAACAATAACAACAACAATAACAGCGGCGACTCCAATAACAACAAGCACAACAACAACAACAACAACAACAACAACAGGTACAAGGCAGGTACAGTCTCTAAATGGCAATTGGCTTTAACAGCAACAGCTTCCAGTTGGCAACATTAACAGCCGCTGTTAAATGCGTTAACAGCATGTTGTTAACAGCATGTTGCCAAGATCGCTGTGATCCAAAGAGCAAGCAGTGGCACGAAATGGCATGAAACACACTTTGAGCACAACGACGCGCATGGGTATGTTTTGGCATTTGGCACAGTGTCGCTGCAGCAACATGTTGCTGGGACAAAAAGTTTCCAAGTAACTTTTGCATATTGCTTAAGATAGTTGAAATTTTTTACTTCAAAACAAACTTTTTATGCTCCTTGTCGCAGTGAATTCCCCTGCGCCCTGGTCTATTTACTTAGCTTAAGTAACAAAATGTGCTTGGGACATTTAAGCATATTTTTGCAGTGGCGTCGTTGAATATAGGAAATGCTGGTAGCTTTTCAAAAAATTTGCCATATTTTATGTGTACATTTTGAAGATACAATTTTATCTTATTCGCACATCATACGATACAATCGGTATCAGTATATTTCTTTACAAGGTTTAAAAAGTTTTTGCAAGAACAAAGGAAAGGGTGTTTTTTTTCGAGGTATAGAACTTTAAATTGCAATAAAACAACGATCAATTATTCGATGTACGTGAGTTTTATGCATCCGAAAGATAAGCTTGTGGCATTAGATTTTAATTTCTGGCATATGAGCGCCACGGCTGGCGGCGACGTCAAATTTTCTATAACTTTTTTCAGTATTTGTGGCCGTATATCGGCAATAACACGGCGAATGTTGTCTTCCCAATGGTTAAGCGTTTGTGGCTTATCCTCATAGACCGCTCGGAAAGTAGTTGGCGGTGTTAAATCACAAGATCTTGGAGGCCAATTCACAGGTACAAAATATGAAATTAGATATGTATTTCAATAAATTGATTGTGGCACCAGCTGTGTGACAGTTTGCGCCGTCTTGTTGGAACCACAGCTTCTGTATATTATAGTTCTTCAATTCAGGAATGAAAGAGTTAGTAATCATGGCTCTGTACCGATCATCATTCTGGCCATCATCGTTTTTGAAGAAGTACGTACCACCAGCCAATAAAGCGCATCAAACAGTCAGTTTTTCTGGATGTAACGTTGCTTCGACTTACACTTGAGCATTAACCGCACTTCAAATGTGGCAGTTGTGCTTGTTGACGTAGCCGTTCAACCAAAAGTGCGCTTCATCGGGAAACAAATTACGCTTATGAAAATCGGCTATCGTTTTGGGCCCCATTCGACAAATCTATGCTTTGCTTGATGATCGTTTGGCCATCTTGAACAGTAATGCCAACTTAAAGTATTATACCACGAAAAAAGTACCCTTTATATATATTTTGTTTCATTTACAATTTGTATTAATTTTATACAAGTCAAAAATGTGTAGAAAATATAGGAAAAAATACCTTATGATCTTTACAGCATGTTCAAGTCGCTTATGATAATAATATGCCAATATCTACGGTTCCGCGAAGGATCATACTGATCTATCTGAGATAGATAGTTTGATTATTATATTATTATCCAAGAAGAAATGTACCACTGTACCTAGTTCTATTTATATAGAAACTTCCGCCAAAAAGCGTTTATTTGAAGCAAAATCGTACATTTTCGAGCAAAAATTAAAATCTAAATCTTCAGAAGAAACAGACGCTGCAACGCTCCAATTATTGTCGACAGATATCAGCGATATTTATCGCTACCAATATCGAACACAATTTGCCATCTTCTGAAAACGTACCGAACTTAGCTGTACTGCCGATGATTTCTAACAAAACGCGGCCTTTAGAGTTTTCTTAACTTTTCCCAAACTCTAACAAATATGGACTCCCCTAAGTTCCTCAAACAGTTTTCTAATCCTTTCAACTTACATAATTTTCGCATAATTTATGATCCTTCATTGCCAGCCTTCTAACTACGCCCTTCATCTATATTTTATAACAACAGCAGCCAATCTTGGCCACGAGAAACAAAAACAACAAAAAGTGTTACCAAACGATTGCATTGGGGGTTGTCGTTGTTGTTGTTGTTCCTTGGTGCTCCTTTTTTGGTTGCACAACTTTTGCGAAACCTTTCACACATAAATCTCAATTTGTAGCAACTACTTTTGCCACTTTGCAGTCGCTTTTGTTGTAGCTGCCCCCGTTTGTTGTTGTTGTTGTAGTTGTGTAGATGCCACACAATGCAAGTTTTGCTAGTGTGAACGCCACTCATAAGCTCTGCGACGACGCATTTTAATTTATGCTCACTCGAATCCCAATTGGAAGCACGCAACGAACTAGCCACCCATTCAGCCAACCGCAACATGTTGCACGCGCTGCGTCACTTTTAAGTAGCAAAAAAAAAAACAAAAAAAAATTGGAACAAATGGAAAGTACAGTGAATGCTCGAGAAGTGGGAAGTCGGAAAGAAAAGTTATTAGGATTGGTTGATAAAATTAAGTAATCTTAAGTAAAGCGAGGAATCTAATTCTTTGCACAAAAAAAATCGATATTGAAGTCCTGAAAGCGTGTATTGAAGGTTCAGCATGGAAAAAGATAGACATTAGCTTAGGAGTTTATCTAGGAGTCATTTTTTAGGTGTCAGTCTACATGACCATTTTTTACATGCTGCACGTTGTCAGAAACGAGAGAATTTTTGTTGAAGAACATCAGCATAAATATCTCAAAATAACGATGATGGACTTTAGAACGGTTTGGGAGTCTACATTACTTTGACCAAAGACTGAAGAATACTGCTTATTATGTTGTAGGCAGGCAATTTTTATGAAACTTTAAAGTTAGGAAAAACTAATGTTAATTTTTATAAATAATACACAAGAAATATTAATAGGATTTGGTCGACTATGAACAGACGTAACTGCAACTGGAAAACGTTTTGGACACCAACTTAAACGTTTGAGCCGAATCTTGCGTTAAGAGGCGCCAGAAATCGCTAAAGAACACATAACAAGCTTTGTAAAGAAACTCTTCAAGAATCGAAAATGAACTGGTAATACTTAATAAGTGGCTCTAACTTCAGAGCTTTCAACTTCTACTAACGTTTTTAGGGGACGCAAAAGAAATTTG
Organism: Chymomyza procnemis; assembly: GCA_035046065.1. NCBI lineage: Eukaryota > Metazoa > Arthropoda > Insecta > Diptera > Drosophilidae > Chymomyza > Chymomyza procnemis. Next base: position 12,036,515 of record JAWNOJ010000004.1, on the reverse strand, counting down.
GGCATTATCGGTTTGGGATACGAAAGAAATCAAAAAATGGTTGATGCAATCTAACCTGGACATCGGTTACATTCTGGTAGCGTACTCTCTCTGTGTAACCGTAGGTAGGAGCTTTGATTCCCCGCGGCAGAACTGGTGCATTTGTCAAGTTTAAAGGCAGGGTTTGGGGGTTTGAGGGTATTTTGCTGAACTTTCTTATTTCAAGACACCGCCGCCGTTTTGATCCGATTATAAACTCTAGCTTATTATTATCTTCGAAAAGCTATCAATAGGGATATCCCAATGTTGCGGTTTTGTAGCGATACCAGCACATCATATACACTCGAATCCGAATGAAGATGTCTGGAATTAATAGACCTTTACTTAGATAACTGAGTTCTATTTATTTGCCAGCTAAGGGTGAAATCGGAGCCCACATATGGTTCTTTCTCATAACGTGCGTTCTTTCCAGCGAGTATCTACTGTACCCAAAACTAATGTGCGAGGACAAAAGTTTAAATAGTTTTTTGCTTTTTGTTTTATATTTGGCAGTTGTGCAGTTTTAGAGGGTTCTCTGGCTGTTTTGGCTGCTCTGGCTGCATCTTATTGTTGCCGGCTTGTTGCTGACTAAGGCCTGGACCAGGGCAGACGGCATTACGAATGTAGCAGCATCCCCACTCTCCGAAAAAAAAACCGGCCGAGATAAGCGGCGCATGTTTTGTGACTGCAGTTAGCAATAAAAGCCAAGTTGAAAGCCGTCAGGCATACGCCATTCCACATGTTGCAATAACTGTTGCAACAAACACACCGCAACAACAACAGCGTCCACAAGAAATGCTTTAATGCAAATTTGCAACAAGCTGCAGAGAGGGGGGTAAACTAGAGAGTGGGGTAGAGCACTGCCACCCGCAACAACAATTGCAACTGAAATTCTCATTATAAGCGCAGTTTAGTACCAACAACAACAACAATAGCCGCATGCACAGGGAAGTACAGGCCCACAGGCAGCACCACCCCAACAGTACCCTGGCCCAAAGAGTCAAATGCTGGCCCAAACAAACAGCACACTCCTATCCAACCCTTCGCCCGCTTACCAAGTTGTTATGCTTGGTGTTTATGTAAAAAAAAAGTCGAAACAAAAAAATTGTAAACTCATTGTTTCGCACAATATGAGTGAATCCACAAGGCAAAGCAGCCCCGCATCACTCCGTTTGCTCTTCACATCCTTCAGCCGAGGAGAACCACCTACGTAATAATGGCAACAAAACTGAACTGTAACTCAATTGTAATGCAAGGTCTTACTCGCTCATCCACACCACATAGAAGTAAGCAGGGAGCTCAAGTCGAGCCATAAGAGAGAGAGAGAGTACCAGACTCTTGTACTCGCATTCTAACACTCTCTTTGTACTCCCTTTTTCCCTGCTCCTGCAGTGCGTAACGTGGCTGGAAGTTGTTCCCTACGAAGAGAGCGACAATTGCTACCAATGTGTTGGAATTTGGTGTGGAATATTGCTTCTTCTGATATTTATAGCTTGTAATCGTGGAAGTTATCGAGAAAAAGAAGGACGTGGTTTTGATAGCATTCTAACATTATCTTTTTTTTGCTCTGTTACATTAGACAATGTGGTTGGAAGTTGTTCCCTACGAAGAGAGCGACAATTGCTACCAATGTGCTGGAATTTGGTTTGGAATATTGCTTCTTCTGATATTTATAGCTTGTAATCGTGGAAGTTATCGAGAAAAAGAAGGACATGGTTTTGAGAGCATTCTAACACTATTTTTTTTTTGCTCTGCTACATTAGACAATGTGGTTGGAAGTTGTTCCCTATGAAGAGAGCGACGACTGCTACCAATGTGTTGGAATGTGGTTTGGGATAGAGTCTGATTTTTGCTGTTTAGATTTTGTTACTTAAGGTATTTAAAGGTTGTAAGAAGAAACAGAAATATGTGGTTTGATAGCATTCCAACAAACTCCTGGAAATAATCTACCAATGTGTTGGAATGTGGCTTAAGTATTCGATTTTTCCAGTTTAGATATTGTTTCCGAAGGTATTTATAGGTTGTTATCTTGGAAGTTCTAGAGAAAAAGAAAAATGTGGTTATGAAAGCATTCTAACATTGTCTTTTTCCCTCTGCTGCAGTACTCAATGTGGGTGGAAGTTGTTGCTTATAGAGAGGGACAATTGCTACCAGTTTGATTGAATTTAGTTTAGGAAAGAATTTGATATTTGTACTTGTTGTTGTTGCTGTAGACCTTCTTCCATAAAGGATGTGTGTTGGCTCTTGGCCAGGAGAACTGCTGTTGTTACTGGCTGCTTCCGGGACGTACAGCCAACCAACATAGGAAAGTAAAAGTTATGGAGAAAAGGCAAGCAGCGAAGTTTCGATATCTTTATAAGTAAAAACTTCGAAAAACTGTGCTTTCGTTTCTTCACTTGTTTTAAAAGCTTCGGCACTTAATTAGTAAGATTCAGATGATAAAAATATGATAGGAAACAATTTGCTTGGGTAACCATTGGGAGCTAACAATTTCCCTGAGAAAATTAAAGCAATCCCATGAATTGACTTTTCGATATATTTTTTAAAACTACTAAATTTTGATGTGATAAAAAATTATGTGATAAGAAATATTTTATCTTGATAAACCAGCGAATTTGAAGATCTAAAATAAAATTGAAGACGTTCCTTTAAATGTACTTTTCCAGTAAATTTTTTATTGAAAAACTAAAGTACTAAGCATGTCGCACGGGATAAATATAGCTGTCTAAAAATAAATCAGCTACTTATTTGGATACTGAAAGATGGATAAGGATGGGTTGGGCAACCCTACAGCATTTTTATAAACTTTCGATTTCTTTAGAAATAAAGAACTATAACGAAATGTTTTTGTTTGTGCTGATGCCATGCCTTAAGAACTCAATCGACCGACTTGAAAACTTAAAAAAATCAGAATTAGGTGACAATAACTTGAGCAACAATCAAAATACATGAAACTTAAGACCGATATATGCTATAAGATCAGACAAATAGATTTTTAATGACATATTTTGGAAAAGTCTGAATGGGATGAACTGCTTTTTTTCATAAAAATTTTGTAATGCAGTAAGAATTTAAGTGGAATCACTTCGAACTACGTAATAATTCCCCACCATCTCCCGAAAAACACGAGTTAATTTTTCCAAAAAATTTACAAGCGGTAGAAAAATATTTAAACGAGCAAAAAAATTCCCCACCATCTCCCGAAAACACGAGTTAATTTTTCCAAAAAATTTACAAGCGGTAGAAAAATTTTGAAACGAGCAAAAAACAAATCAAATTAACTCTTTTGATATTAATTACTTTTTCAAAAGATAGTAGGTATATTTGGAAAAAGTAGCATTGGAACATCTTACCCATAATTCATCATCTCTCACATAATTCTCAAGTTCTGCTGGTACTGAAACACTGCCATGCCGCGCACTTGTCCCTTGTACTGAAGCATTTCGTTCACAGCTCCACCTACGTTCCATACTACGTATGCTGCACGCTGCTTGCGTGCCCTTAGGGGTCTGACTAACGGTTACGTTGCAAATTTACATGCTACATGTTTTGGTAACTTTATATACTTGCCAACTTCTAGGCGATTTTCATTTCATTATATTTCAGGTTATTGTTTTTTCGGTTTTAACATAACGGGCCATAGAAATGACTTGCAATGAAATTATAATGAGTTTGACTTGTTTGATAGGGGCCCGGTACAGGAGCGTTACGTGCAATAGAAGGGGAAGAAGATGATGTCGAAGTCGGAGAGTTAAGGGCGACAGAAAAGAAAGAGAGAGAGGGAGAGAGTTAACATTTGAATGCATATTGGTTTTGCATAAAATGCATATGAGCAGTTGGGTAAATATGTCTTGTATGTTGGGTAAATAAGTTTATAGTTGGGAAGCATCTATGCCCAGCATGAAGTTGAATGGGTAATGAATGAGAGTCTTTTCTCCAGATTACATAATACATTTTTGGGAAAGTAATTGTAACAAAATGTTGGAAATCTTTTTTGTGCCAAGTGCTGCAATGTGCACACTCTCGGTTCAATGTCGTAATAAGGCAGATTACGAATGCAGATTTTGTGGCGAAGTCTGGAGTATTTTGCGGAAGAAAAGTCTTGGGAAAATGGAGTTGGAAAAAGGGAGATTCCATCTTAAAAGATCTGAAGCATGTTTGAAGTGACTTTACGACTTTTAAATCAGTTTAAGAAATACGAGCTATTTGTAAATTTCCTAGCGAGTTACGAATATCTTATTTTAAAATTTGACCAACTATAAGCAAATAGATGCTATTTATCTAGGAAAATATCCTTTAATCCAAGACACCGCCGTTAGGATACGGCTATAAACTGTAGTTGCCTGTCATCTTCGAACAAATAGAGCTATACCAGACTCCGCCTTTGGAACGATGACCATAGTCAAGCGGAATAAATTTATTTCTGAAGCATATTTTGTTTTACAATCCAAATTCGGAACAGCACTTGAAAAATACTACTTCCAAAATGCTTGGAAATGTGCTTGCTGAGTTTGTATGGATCAATCAGCACTTTCTTAAAAAACCCATACAGATAAGGCAACTTCGAAATTTTTTTATTTTCAAATTTTTGTTTATAAGTAGAATTTTTAATACAAAATATTGAAATATGCTCCAAAATTTTGTGAAACATAAAGGGCAGAAATAAGCCAAGATCATATCAGAAGTTTCTTAGAAAAAAAAACCAGACAGATAAGGCAATTTCGATTTTTTTTTATTTGAAAATTTTTGTTTATAAGAAAAATTTTTAATACAAAAAATTGAAGTATGCTCCGAAATTTTGTGAAAATTAAAGAGCAGAAATAAGACAATATCATATCCTAAGTTTCTAAGAAAAGCCAACTCTGATATTTTCTTATAATTGTTACTTTCTACTAAAAGTAATCTCTCGGCATATCTGATAGCTGTCGAAAGGAATTTTTTTTTTATTTAAAAACATTGCCATCTGATGAAATTTTCTGCAATATCACAATGTTTTCTAAACGATTTCTTTTGACAGCTCTTATTGCTCTTCAACTATGGGAAATATTTAGAAAAAATAATATGAGACCAAATCGTAAGCGGAACCAAATTTCAATTTGGTTTTGGATTTTACAGAGACTTTCGATATTCTTACTTCTTTTCCATTTCTTCAAATAATTTTTTAACAAATCTAAACTTGTTTCAGTTACATTCGTTCTAAAAATAACTCAGAAAATATTTAGAAAAAAAAATAAACCAAATATCCCTTTGATTTTGGGTTTTACAGAGACTGCCGTTAATATTACTACTCTTCCATATCTTCTTTCCATTATTTAAGAAATCTAAGCGTGTTTCAGTTACATTCGTTCTAAAACAACCCAGAAAATATTTAGAAAAAATGTTTTGGTTTTGGTAGAACATATCTATATTAAAAATATTATCGTGGACTCATTAGAGTGTTCTTCTCCATGAAAATCTTTACTAAAAGGCGAAAAATTTGTGCGGGAATTGATGAAAAAACAGTTTTTCGTTAACATTGCTCCTAAACTATTTTTTCAAGCAATCTTTAAGAAATCTAATTATATTTCAATTTCTTTTATGCCAAAACATGCCAAATCATTAGAATTGGAATTTATCTTATCTGTGCCACATTCAATTCTTGAGCTATAAGTCATAGACCCATTCCAACAAACTCTCTCTCTATTTAGACTTTTTACATTCTCTAAGCATTCTAAAGATTATTTATTCCTGAAGTTAAATTTCCTCCCGCTCAAAACCCTCACGCATGAGTTTCCCCATCCAATCGCGAGTTTTCTATCGAACACACTTTATGCAGCAAGAGAACTGATTTCCTGGCGCAGTCGCGAATCTTTGCCACATGCGGCAAAAAATTGAGTTGCAACCACCGACTAAAGTCAACCAAACAACCAACATGCCACTTGCAGTGGCGGTGGCAACAACAACAACAACAAGAACAACAGTAGCAAAAAGGCAACCAACGTTGCTGCCTTTCCGGCTGCCTTTCCGTAGCTTTAAACGCCCGGACGCAGACCCCATAGACACCGCCACCCTATATACCCTTACCCGTAACTCCAAACTGACTTCACTTGTGCTCTACCCGCCACCCCCACCCGCCCCACACACACGCTGCGCACATTACGTGTAATCATCATTTTCTGTTGGCAATAAACACATGCTGCTCGGCCCTTGCCTCATAGCCAGCAATTCTTGTGGTATCTACATTTTGTAGCACGTATGATGAGCCATGGATGGCCAACTGACTGCTGCTGCTTCGGCTGCTCCTCCGCTAGACCAGGCCCTAGGCTTGCTCTAAAATCCCCTTACCGTTCCGCACCTACACCCCCTTAGATTTACATAGTGGCTACCGTGCTGGCCATAACATGAATTTACAATTTCCAGTGCACTGAACACTCTGTGCACATTTTTTATTTCATGCGATATTTTTATTGCATGCAAAATGTACGCGCTTGTAATATATAAAATCAGAGTAAAAAATAAAAACTGAAAAAATAGAAAATTCCGTATAGTGCAAAACTTTGAAAAAACTTTAGGAAAAAAAAAATAAAACTCGGAGCACTACTATGCACAGGTTTTTATGTTAAATATTGCCTTAGGTCATTGAATGTGAGAACGAGTTGTCGGTTGGGATGGCAAAAAAAAATAAAAATAAAACAAGAGTTTTGATTAAATTTAAAAGGTTTACTAATGATATTTGGCAGGGGGTTAGCAACGATGGGGTGTGAATTGAAGATGGCGTTAAAAATGGCTTGTGTGTGCTAGCTAAAGGTGTTTCAGTTGTGGAAAGATTTGTAGTTGAACATTTGTGATAAGATAAGTAAGTTTGAAACGGTATGGGAAGCGTGTCTGGTGGGTAGCGGAAATGTTTAAAAGGTTATGGAAAAAATAGCTGGAAGAGTAAGAGTATGCATAAGAGGTTTTCCAGATAAATAGAGAAAGAAATAAGAGAAGGCCATCTTTCTAACAAAGTCAATGTGGTGTAGGTAATGAGGTGACGCTGTACAGGTTTGACTACCGTAGAGCTTTGGCTCAATTTTGTTCGGTAGCTATATGAAATAGCTATCTAATTAAGTTAAAACTTTACTAAAATGTTAAAAAATAAAAAAAATTAATTTCAAAAAATGTTTTAGCCAAATTGGATCAATATTTCATGTGTCCCCCATATAAATGTTGAAACAGCAGGATTGAACTACTGAAGCACACTGGTTCAATTTTATTGGGTAGCTGTAGAAAATATTTATCCAATTTAGATCCAACTTTACCAAAACGTCTTATATAAATCTAAATGAATTTTAAAAAAGTTTCAGACAAGTTGGATCATTATTTCAGGTAGCTACCATACAAATGTTGAACCAGCACTTTAAGTCCACGTATCACGCATGTGTTGGATTATGTGAAAATAAAGTCGTGGTTGAGTTGGGGGACTTTCAGAGGAACTGTTTCAGTTCAAAGTCAGAATTGGTATTCTAATTATTATTTTCAATTTAATTTAAAAATGATAAATCAGGCGTTCCTAGCCTAATGGATGGCGAAATGAGGCGACTTAAATCTGGGCTTGGCTACCAAATTACATTTTCAATATAGAAGTTGGAAGTAGGAACTAATATAAAAATTGAAATATTCCTCAAAAAAAAGGAGACAAAAGTGGGGGACTGCTAGTACTTGAGCACTACTCTATGTGGCAAGTTAAGATAGCTTAAGATAGAGTACGTCCTGGATAGAATGGTTTGTTTGTAAGAAAGTATACTGTATTGTTAGAGCATAAGATGCGAAAGGTATTGTGCAACACATAATTAGTTCTAAGCAAGGGTAGAGCTAAGGTGCGAAAACTACGAGTTACTCTGAATGGAACGACTATAGTAATGTTGTTCTTTTCAAATTCAATTCGTAAGTTTAAGCAAACAATTATAATTTTCTTCGCTATTTCTGTAAAGTGTTCCATTTTCTCAAAAAAGGCATTCAACCACAGCCAGAAGATTGTTTAAAAAAGATTCATTTTTTCTGAACTTCCTAATTAGTTGGTCATCTGAAACATTAGATAGATATAGAGATACAAGCACTTTCTTCATCGAAAAAACGAAGGTAGTCCAAAAGAAGGGAGAGTCAAACTTTTACTGTCAAGGGAGGACTGAGTTGTGGGGAAATTCAGATAATTTTTCGGCTAAAATTATTTTCTATTGAAGAAATTGATGAAATCGTACACCATAATTTTAAAGACAATAAGTAACTTTCAAAAAAAAAAAGGATTCATTTTTTCTGAACTTCCTAATTTGTTGGTCTTCTGAAACATTAAATAGATATAGAGATACAAGCACTTTATTCATCGAAAAAATTAAGGTAGTCCAAAAAAAGGGAGAGTCAAACTTTTACTGTCAAGGGAGGACTGAGTTGTGGAGAAATGCAGATAATTTTTCGGCTAAAATTATCTTTGATTAAAGAAATTGATGAAACCATATACCATTATTTTAAATACAATAAGAAAGTTTCAAAAAAAAAATCTGTCACGTTACAGACTTTTAAGCCTTTTGAAATTTATACAAAATTCTTCTTAAATAAATTCTTATAATAATACCGGGGGGTAAGTTTTTTGTACAATAAAAAGAAATTGACATAGTTTGATAGTATTTTCAAACAATTTTTAACACTTAGACCTTGCCGACTCCGCTATTGGGATAAATATGTCTGCGATTTTCAAAATTTTTTTGGAAATACATTAAATATCTATTTTTTGATAGAAACATCTTTCTAGCTTATATGAAGATGATGAACTTTCTTTGAATGTACTTAGACATAGTTGGATAGTTAAGACTATGATTGCCACAACTTAAGCTTAGGAAATGGGGTAGATGCATGAAAAAGTTTTTGGGAATTTTGCTAGAAACTGTTTTTCTACCACTGCGCTCAACTTCTGAAATGAATTATTTTGGCATTTAGATTTTTAGATTATTTTGGATTGAAAATAAGTTAGGATGTGGTACTCTGTTACCACCCGAAAATCGCAGTGGGAAAAGTTTCTCAGAAGCGTGCAAACGCACGAAGAAATTGGTAGATGATTTGAAAGCGACGTTATTTTTTTCCTTTAAACAGCTTCTCCAAAGGCAGCATTGTAAGCGGTGTCTTCATCTTGTCGTAACTGGCGCAGAAATCATTTGTGCCATACATCCTTTCCAACTTCCAAAGAAATTCCCTCAAAACCAGCCCGTTGAGTACTTTACATTAAAATTTTTATAAAATAATAATTATACCATAAACCGCATCCCTTTTTTCGCCAAACTTTATGGGAAACAGCGATAAATCTCAAAAATCCCCATAATTTTCGAGTTGCATTCGTAGGCATAACTTACAAATGACATTACCAGCTCGGCTCGGCTATCTAGTAAATTGTTAAATTGATTTGCATTGTTATCCGATTGAAATTCCCCACCAATCTCTCTACCCTACAACACCATTGAATCTAGCATTATTATGTAGCCCAAAATTGATTTATGTTTGTTTTGTGCATTTCGATTCGATTCGAATCGAGTTCCGAACATTAAACTTATACCATCCATGCCATGATTACAGACAGCACTAGGTCAGTATGGTTGGTTCCTATGTTGTAGGTAAGTATATTTGTTTGCCCCAAATACATATTGACAAGCAGCAAACAGGCAGCACATGGACTCAATATTTGCATCAAAGTCCACAGTGTGCAGTCTGTGTCTGTGCGCATGCAACAATAGTGACAGACTGAGTGGAGTCTGTGCCCTCCTCCCAGCCTAAACTTCGACGAATGACTTTGTAGAAGGGGAACAGAGCAAAATGTCATATGAACATGTATTACATACTCTACTCTACTTTATGTACGAATCTACGAATCTACATATAAAATGCTATAAACAAAAGCTAGAGATTATCAAACGACAAATAGACAGAAATCCGGCAGACCCAACAACAGCAACAACGTCGACGACGATGACGACGACTACAATACAATGAGTCAAATGCCTTTGAGAGAGTCTGGAAAGGTCTGAAAGTCGGTTAAACCCACAGCACAGCGACAATAATAACAACAAAAACAATGAAATGATTTTCGCTTTTATGGCAAAATACACGAGGGGCAAACAAATTCAAATCAAACTGACAAAAGGAAGTCAGTGGTCTCGTTTGAGGCAAGCACCCACACTGTGGGTGACAAAATATGCCAGGTGTATTTTAATGTGTTAAATTGGGGGAAAAACTTTTAAAAATTTTTAACTTCATAATTTTGTTGGAAATCTTTAACAAGAAATAAGTGATTTTATGATGATGACGTACAAGTTTTCAAAACTTACTAAGCTTAAAAGACTTTTCGTTTTTTTTGCAGTAATGCAAATGACAGCTATAACATATATGCCCGGTCTCGCACTATGGGAAACTTAGAACAACCCTTAGAAGCTTTTGCGCTAGCTCTAAGTATCTCAGAGATATAGGCGTTCATACAGACAGATACCAGTGTATTACCTACTGTAGTCACTTTAGCTAAACTCAGGGGGTTCCTGTTCAAAAATATTCAAAACATCATTTTTCTGTAGTTGTTTTCATATTAAAAAAATATCCTGTGAAATCGCCTTTTTTGTGAGCCTAAAAAGTAATTGTGGATTTTTTAAAAGAAAGTAAATGCATTTTTAATAAAACTTAGAATGAACTTCGATCAAATATATAATTGCCATTTTGTTCGATAACCTTTTGCCATCTTCCTGGCAAATTTAGTATTCCACGCTCATAGAACTTCTGGCCTTTAACTGCAAAAAACTGAACCAAGTGCGATTTTATAGCCTCATCATTGCCGAAAGTTTTACCATTTAAGGAGTTCTGCAAAGATCGAAATAAATGGTAGTCTGCTGGTGCAAGGTCAGGTTTATATGGTGGATGCATCAAAAGTTCCCAGCCAAGTTCACTCAGTTTTTGGCGAGTGACCAAAGATGTGTGCGGTCTAGCGTTGGCCTGGTGGAATATGACACCTTTACGATTGACCAATTCTGGTCGCTTCTTCTTGATGGCTGTATTCAATTTGTCCAATTGTTGACAGTAAACATCCGAATTAATCGTTTGGTTTCTTGGAAGCAGCTCAAAATATACCACACTCTTCCAATTCCACCAAACAGACAGCATAACCTTCTTTTGGTGGATATCAGCCTTTGAAGTGGACCATGGACCATGATCTCCACTTATGATTCGTTTTAAAAACGGATCGAATTCATTGCGTTTAAGTTGCATATCACAAGCGTTGATTCGGTTTGTTAAATGAATTTCTTCCAATACATGTGGTACCCAAATATCAAGCTTCTGCACCAGTCCAAGACTTTTTATGTGATAATGAACGGTTGATTTTGGTATATTTAACTTCTCTCCTATCTAACGCTCAGTTACATGACGATCCAATTCGCTTAATGCTTTGATTTGGTCATCATCTTTAAGTAAAAATCTCCAGAACGGAATTTTGCGAAACCAATTTTGATACTGTCTTTCTTTTAAGGCTTTATCACCATACACAACTCGTAACTTTTTAGCAACCTGCTCCGCGTATTTTCCTTTAGGAAATAATAAAGTAAAATATGACGAAAATGCTCCTTTGTGGGCTCCATATTAAAATTGACGCCAAACAAACAAATGTAAACAAAATTTCGCGCACTTTTTTTCTAAAGCAAGCTAAAAGTATTAGCTGATAACTGACAGAAGAAAGAATGCAATTACAGAGTCACAAGCCGTTGAAAAAATTTGTCAACGCCGACTATATGCAAAATCCGCAATTACTTTTTGGGCAACCTAATATCTCAGAGATATAGGCGTTCATACAGACAGATACGAGTGCATTAACTACTGTAGTCACTTTAGCTAAAGTTAGGGGTTCCCTGTCCAAAAATATGCAAAACATCATCATCAAAACATATCTTTAGTTGTTTTCATGTTAAAAAAAAATATCCTGTAAAATCGTCTTTTTTGTAAGCTACAGATGAGGCGACCCGCTTTTAAGTTTCATAAAACGATTTGTGTCAAAAATAGTAATATAATTTATTAAATTAAGCTCTTCTAATTTTTCTAGCTTCCTTCTTATATATCAGATTTATATAGACTTCAATTCTGGTAGATCTAGCGCTGTACAAGGTAAGCATTTAGGAAGCTTACTTCCAAGCCCTGCAAATGGCATCCCATCAAGCCGAACTCATACGTAGTGTTGGCGCGCAACATGTTGCGCTACTTTGCTGCAGAGCAGCACATATGTTGCTAGCTTAGTGCGCATGTTGCTAACAGGCCACGAATCTAGTCACATGTTGCCAATGAGCAAATGCACTGAAGCGACGCCCAAACATGTTGATGAAGTTTTTATAATGAGCATTAGGCGTGTTATTATTGCTGCTGCTGCTGCTGCGGATGATGATGATGAAGTCGTCAAACCTAACGCACATATGCGAATGCAATGGAATTGAAACAGCGCAGCAGCAACATTACATTGCATACACATGCAGCGATGGCAGCAGTGGCAGCGACGCCAGCAGCGCTGGCTGACTCTGCCGTGTGGCTGTTTGGCAACTTCATAAACATCCAACGCCTCACTCGTTTAGTAACTGTTGCTTCGTACACAACATTTGCTACGCTCTCGCGCTCGCACGGCATTCATCCATACAGCTACACACACACACACACGTATTCGTGTTGTCAGAGACTCGTGTACGGTTCGTGTTTGCCTCGTCTTTTTGTCGTTACACGAAGCACGAAGTTGCCGGCCGCTTTGTCGCTCGCTGCGCCAACGTCAACGTCATCGTCATCAATTTCATAACGTCATTTCGTTTTCGTCGCTCATTCGGCATATACAGTAATTGTAACAGTAATAGTGCGTGTGTGTTTGCGTGCATGTGTGCGTGTATCTATGTGAGTCAAAGTATCTGTGCGTGTGTGCAGTTTTTTGTGTGTTCTTTTGAATAACTTTGACCGCAGCAAGTTAGTTAGACTTGCGTCTTGTGAGCAGTTAGTAGGCGACGCGTTTTGTAGTGTTTTAGCCGCGATTAGTTTGGCCAGTAGTTGTTGTTGTTGTGAGTTAGTCGCACACACATACACACCGCTACACACAGTAAGGCGCGCGCGCAAATCTCTCTGTGGGCGTTTATTTACAAACAAGTGTGCATTGTGTCCTTTTTTTAAGCACAAATCTGTCATCTTAAGTCAACAAAAAGCAGCAAGCTGCGTTTAGAGTTCAATAAACCACGCCGCGTGTGTGCACAAAAATTTTTTGGCATAATCTATAGCAGCCATAAGTGTGTTGACAGTGCGCGCTAAAAGTAAACAGCAGTACAGCTATAATATATATAGCCTGCAACATAACAACAAAAGAAATTGCATGCCATAAAGTGCAGCCAGCAGCAGCGACACATTTGCTCTAGTACATGTAAAACGCTTTTTTTGGCCGCAGCATTTTTTTATTGGTATAAACGTGGCTAAAAGCGCACATAAAGCATATAACAAACAACGCATATAGCCTGCTATACATATTGGGATTACAAGCCAAGCCAGCCAGCATCATGTCAACGATCGTTTTTGTATTCTTGGCAGCCATTTTAACAGGTAAGCTTCAACTTGGCGCAAAAGAAAGCTACAACATTTTTTATTTTTGGTATATATTTTTTTTGGTCAGATGATATCACGCTTGGGTGGGTAACTGCGACGCGTCTAAAAACTTGTTCCCAGCGTGTAGTAAATAAAGTGTTTAGTATCGCATATAAAAATTTCCATATTGTTGTTGATGCTGCTACCTACGTACACAGCATTATATGAGCAGCGTTTACGAGTTTGATTGATGACGCACGAAGTTCTTAGAATTTCCATTGAATTGGCTTAAACGTTACGTGGGCGTGTTGATAAGCGTACAACGTTATTATCAAGCATAAAACTTGCATTGCGTGAAATTGACAGTTTTGCGGTTTGAAGAGTGAGCTATACCCAGACACTTGATATACTCAACAATTTTTGGTGCTACTGCGCATGCTCATCGTTTCCGCGCCACCCAACGCGCATTTTGAGCTTAGCTTGTAGCGGCGCCATGTTATAACTGCAAAAATGCTGTTCTTTTTAGCTTTAAACAGCGCTTGAGCAGTATCCCACTAATTTGGGTTCGCTCATAACTCAGCTTATACCTAATGTATTTTTAAGTGCTTCAGCTGTATAAGTAGGTCTTTGTGTCAGCATTCATTTGCAAACGTGAATCATGTAGGAAGTTGACTGCGTGCTGTTTGAGTTTTTAATAAATTATTATACATTTTATTATTACTTCTAGCTAGCTAAAAATATATGTTGAGTATTAAAGTATAAAAATAAGTTTGTCGCCGTACGCGCTACTAAAACCGAAGGTCGCTGGTTGCATTCCAGCAGTTCCATTAGCAGCACTGATGCATTTTTCTAGCACTGGCAGAGCTAGCAATTAATTAAAGAGACTTGTTCTTTTCAAACAGCTATTACAAGAGCTATATGCTTGCTTCAGCTTTGGAGCAATGCCAGCATAGTCAAGTGCAGCGCTTTATTTCATATTTATAGAAAAGGTATACCAACTTCTGTGAATCTTCTTGCTTTTTTTAGCTTTGGATTCAAATTTAAAAAATAAAGAGTATATATCTAAAAAAAAGCAGGAAAACCTAAAATTGTTGTCTTTTTGGCAAATAAGATCAGTTGCCTTGATATAAAGGTTGTTTGCTTGCGGCTAGTATTTAAAAATCAAACTCTTTATTTTTTTTCATTAAATCCAAAGCTAAAAATAATGTTAAATCAAAAAAATTCTTTTTTCTAATGAAAATAAATAATTTCTTCCGTATGAGAAAAATTGCAGTTGTGCAAAAGCTGAGTAAATTATAATCAAGTTGACTATTCTTCTGCTTGTTTCTACTTCGGTTTGCGTGTACAAGATGCTGGCATTTAGAATTGTGAAAACTGAAGCTGCAGAATTTGTGGAACAAATTTGTTTCAAATCGATCAACTACACTATGCAGTCTTTAACACTTAAATAATCAACTGTTTCTTAGTCAAAATTTCAAACTTGATGAAATAGTTCATATTATATTTTGCAATTACATAGCTGCCTTTTGAACAAAATTCAAGCTTGATATCAAGCCATCAAACTTAAGCTTCATTTTTCAATTGTTAAAATATTTTCAGACGGCGTAAAAAATATAATTACAAGAAAATACGGCAAACATTGAAAAAACACGTACTTCATGCTAGTCTAAAGTATACCATAAGTTACTATGGGATAGAAGGAATTCTACGATACTTTAGACTTGCAGGAAGAATGAAAAATCTTCATAATTGTTAATAAAGCAAACAAATTTGGTATGCGATTGTTTCTTAGACGGGCAAACTCCCTAGTAACTCAAAAACTGTTGTAGATAAGCGCTATATGAGTTATGAAACCTTTACATTTTTCTAAAATTACTGTCAAACTCCAATCTTTACAAGCGTCAGCTCACAGCTTTATACACACCTACAGTCAAGAATGCTCCCAAATACCAATCATGAAATCCCCACCTGTCTTGGCCAAAAATTCAATCAATATGCAAATAAAAACTTCCCTAAAAGGTCTAAGTATACGCCTAAATAAGCTGAAATAAAATTGATGGCCAAATTTGGTTTAAGTACCAACCAAGCATAATTATGACTTTTTTTAAGACTTTATTTACGTATTTGCTCAAAATGGAGCATGAGATAAAATTTTTAAAGCCATTTAATCCACAAAAACAAAAAAATAATCATTTTTTTTTGAGGGCCATAACATCTTATCATAACATCTAAGAATTTCTGGTTTGCCCAACAATTATGAAACATGAAAGCTGGCAGCATATGTTTATGTGTACCTACTTATGTAGATAGACTTCAGCCAGGCGCATAATATTTTTGATGGTAAGAACTTGGAAGATTCACATGGCAACCTATTTAATAAAAAAAAAATATATACTTGAATGCTTTTGTCTCGACTCTTATTGCGGCACAACGCACACAGACAGCATGTCAGTGAGACAGCACCGACAGACCGAGAGAGAGAGAGAGAGAGAGAGAGAGAGAGAGAGGCTCACAAAATTTTGTTAGCTCAAGTAGATAGACTAAACTCATTAGCTCCAAAAAGAAGCTAAGGGCGGGCTTTAATAACATTTACAGCAGCATGCCACATATGCAATACAGTTGCCTGCCAGCCAGCCAGTCTGCCTGCCACAAACAGCTGTCATGCTGCCACCCACAGTTGGACTCTACCACTCCAAAGCCAAAGAAAAAAAAAACAAACATGACTTTAAGAAGCAAGCAAAACTGTCTATCGGGTTTCTTGCACACTGCGAGCCTTGACTAAGCTCAAGCCCGAGCAAACCTTTCAAAGTATTTCTCCATTTTTCGCTTTTGATGCCAGCTGCACGTAAAGCGCACAGAATATATGCAAAGTAAGAAATCCTGAAACACCGAAAAACATAAAAACGCAGCAGCAGATAGTAGGGATAGAGATACAGCCAAACCGGCAACAAGATCCCAAAGCGAGATGCGTTCAACTTGCTGCATTTTGTTGTAATATAAAACTCGCTCGTAGACTCATTTGCCACTGGGCTACCTCATTTCTCAGCCGGGCCACTTCACAGTGAATACTTTTACATTTTTACAAGGTTTGCCATAGTGGGCGTTGGGTATGGGCTGTTGGGCTGTTGGGGTGTTGGGATGTTGCACATGCCACACGCATCAGCTTTACAATTTTATATGCAGTCCAAGCAGATGACTGTTGCTGGTTGCCTCATGCTGCCTTACCGCGTTGTCTTGCAATTATAAATGTTTAATGCGATGCAATGGCAGTGGCTGTCAGGCGTTTGATGGGGCAGCTGGTAGGTGGCACAGGGGGGTGCATGTTTGTTGCCAAAGCTTGAGGCAGACTCAAAAGCTTCACGTGCTGCTTTGGCATGAAATGTAAATAAAGAGGCAGACTTACAGACAAAGCGGCATAGAGTACATTTGCAGTTCTTTTTTTTTCAAAATAATTTATTTTTCATCTTCATTTTTTTTTGTAAAATTTAATTTCGTCTTGCCGCACATGTGGCGTATTAGTAATGCAAAGACATGCCAGCAGCGTGTACCCGACTCGTATAGTCACTGCTGGAGAGCTGCGGCTAGCCGACACCAAAATAAAATGTCAAATGCAAAAACTGGTTACCGGTTTTGCATTTTAATGGCTACAAATTGATGATGCACTTCTCTAGCCGCACGGGCTTCCGTCCACCGGTCTGCTCTCTACTATGCTCACTATCGGACTATGCGTTCTTGTTTCATAATAAATAAAATGCCAAACAAAAACGCTCCATAGAAATAAATATTTGATGTTTGCTTTGGCAATAGCTAACTTTTGGTTTTTAGTTATACTCTTTAAGTGGGCATGCTGCAGGGATGCAGTCAATGGAGATGTAAGAAGATTAAAGTAAAGTTGGATACGACTGAAAAGACGTTACCATCAAAAGGAGATAGGCTAAGGTGGGGCAAATCTGACATAGTAATAAAAAGCATATCGAAACTAAAAAAGTGTTTTTACAGGCAAAACAATTTTAATGCTTCATAATTCATAGTATCGAGTAAAGAAGGGGCAAATACGACCTAGAGTTACTGCAGTGATGCAGTCTTTGTAGGTGAAGATTACTAGGTGAACAAGACTAAAACACTCACTCTACTACCAAAAATGCATTTGTACAAAATTGGCTGTCTTATAACAGGTTCAAGTGGGGCAACTGCGACATAGTTTAGAACGCGCCAGAAAAAACCTTTTATCAGCTAAAGAAGACTTTTAGCTGCAAACAAAAATTCATCAAAAATTATTGCACCTTAATAGTGTATAGAGAAGATGAGGCAAATCCCAACACATACTAATTCATATTGAGTAGATAATGTTTATTTGAAGGCTCTTGAGCTTCTATGCTTCAAAAAATATTTTATCTAACAATAACTATTGCAACACACGGTAATATGGAAAAAATCAGACTTTTTGTCCATCAAAAATTATTGCATCCTAATAGTGTCTAGAGAAAATGGGGCAAGTATGGTCAACATAGTAACTCATGTTGAGTAGACAATGTATATTTCAACTCTAGTACCTTGTTTGCTTCAAAAATTATGTTTTTTTCTAGAAACTCTTGCTTCACACGGTAACATGGGGCAAATACGACCTACTGCTAAATATAATGATTACAAAAGCTCTTTAAGTAAATTTCCACTAAAATATTTCAATAGTGAGAAGTGTGACGATATTGATATTGTCTTCAAAATGCTTATTTGAACTTGAGAACCTATCTTCTGCCAAAAATTGTGTTGTGCAAGAAAATTATTCCAACCCAGCGACCTAATAATTGTTTTGAAAATAAAATGCAGTTTCACTATAAAGGACGACTCTCTGTACGTAGTTTGAAAACAAGAATTAATTTTTGTTATTATAAAAAGTGGGGTAAATCCGCCATAGAAATTAGTATTATGAATCGACAAAGTTAACTCAAATAACATTATTTAAGCGTTAAATTGCTTTGGCTATTTACATTTTAGCGTTTTTTCTGAGAAGAACTTCTTTACTTAATGAATCGTTCTCATGTTGCACAATTCCCTACATTTTCCAACTTTTGTCTTTCCTCCAGAGTATATCCCAATCGGTGCGACGATGCGCATTACCTACAACATAGTTATAGTTTTTGTTCACCCCCCCCCCCCCCCATACAATTCGCTGCTGGGCAGCCATAGGGGCCCTACCCCCCCTCAACTTGCCATTCCCAATGCGTTACGTTTCTGTTGCCAGTGCTGCTTGTCCCCATTTATATTTGGGCACGCTGCTGCATAACTCTTTTACCTACGGTAATTGCATGGCCGGCTAACATACAAAGCGTCAAACACACACACACACACAGATACATATTTATATACCAAAACTCACACACACACACTGACACACACAGATACACACACACACACACACACTCATATACTCATTCATATTCATAACATCGTTTCGTTAGAATTTTGCAGCCATTTTGTTGTGTTGTTGTAGCTGCTTTTGGTCCTTTTGATGCCGTTGACCAAATGTGTAACTGAAACTGCTATAAAGCTGCCTAAGGCACCGCACAGGGCTATCCATGTAGAGCAGCCCCAAGTCTACTACTGTTCCAACTGCTGCTGTTCCCATTCCACGACACTACGCCGCTGGTCAGGTGTTAACCTGCTTTTTTGTGTTTTTCTTTTTTTGATTCAAATTCTGCATTTGAAGCTGCACTTAATTTCCGTTTTTTAATTGCTTACAATTTAAACAATGTGCGTGACTTACAAAAAAAATGAAAATAAACAAAATAAAATGGCGGCTGGGCGAGTCATAAGCTTTGGATTTTTTCAGATGAAGCTCAGGATTTGTAAATGCTGCTTTGGCTAAGCAAAAGTTAAAATAGATGCCAAGATTTGTTTGTTGTATTATTCTCAAACTAAATGGTGTGGAATTGGGCAAAAAAGTTAGGAAAGAATTGTTGCTTCAAAAAATTTGTTATGATTTAATCATTGGAAAGCTGTCTGTATTAGATATTTATACGCATAATTAGTTAGTTCTTGCCAATTGAGATGCTTTTTTTCTTTGCATCAAATTAGATATACTAACTTACTAACTTCTCTAATTTGTGTTGTTACTTTTTGTGAACTTTGAATTAATTTATCAATGTTCATATAGTTGCTAGTTGCTGGCAATTTCTTCTGCTTTCTTAATTTCGTGTCAAATAGCCATAAACATTGACAGCTTAAAACTCAACTTTCATCACATGTGCCTAGAGTGTTACCTTGGTCAGTTACAACTTGTCTATCGTATGTAATATGCCTTTTCACACACTATTAATAACAATAATTCAATTTGGCAACTTTTCTTACAACAAATTTTGTTGTTAATTTACTGTGGAAATTTTGTGTTGAACCAATTTGGTTACGTCAGTCAATTGATAAATATTGTTGCACATTGTTTTTGTTTTTATTGCTTGTTGCATGTTGCACATTAACAGTGCATAAATATTGCAAACAACAAATATAATTGCTAAAATATTTGAGTTTGACAGTCGAAATGAATAAATAAATAGACGAAAGTAACAATAGCAGCAGCAGCAGCAGCGGCAGCAGTAACAGGCAACAACAACAATCAACTTTATGACTAATTTGTTGAAAAATGACTGAACAATGTCAGGAGCCAGCAGCAACAACAACAACAATTGCAACAAACAATGTACAAAAACAATTGGCAAGTTTTTTGCATGAGCTCGCTCGCGCATGCATAAAATGCAACTTTTATAACATTTTCTGTAGCCTTTGTCTGTATCCCTGGGTACGTGTTACTGTGTGTGTGTGTGTTTGTATCTGTGTAAGCCGCTGTGTGCGTGCACAGGAAGTTGGCAACGCTTTGGGGCACGTTGGAATTTCGGGCAAAAGCCACACAGCCGCACATACACACACACACACAGACGCAGACAGCTCCAAAGAGTGCCATATTGATAAAGCGTATGGCTGGCAAATTAAATATAATAAGGAAATAACACAGTATAAAAAATAAAAATAAAAAGTTTAAAAAAAAAACGAAAGAGTATCTGAACCAACGAAACATTTAAAACAATATATACTTCATACATATATATTTCATATTGAAAGCGGAAGCAGTGCAAAGCGACCCAGTCAAAAGTTGGCTTATATATGAAAAAAAAAAGTTTTGCTTTTGATCGATTTTGCCGTTTCTGTTGGTTTTCAAAAGGCACGTACATACCCAGAAGAGCGGCAGAAATAAATAAAAAAGAATAAAATAAAATGTATAAAAAATAAATAAGCAGCAGCATAGAAATAATAAATAAAAACAAGTTCAAGTGAGTTGCACATGCAGCAAATATAAAGTGAACGTTGCCATGGGGCAACTTTCTTTAGAAGACTATCTCAATAATATACAGCGCGTTGCATGCTTGCAGCAAGCAGCGATTACTCTATCAAGGACTGTTCGTTTATATATGTGACTGTTTTATAAGTTATATATGGTTAAAACGTTTCATTAAGTTCCACGTTTGCAGATAGTATATAAAATTGTACTCTACTACTGCAGCAATTCATTGTCTTGGAAGTTATTCCATATCTGAGAATGAAAGTTTTTTAGATCAACTTTATATCTTTTCAAGATACAGCATACTTATTTCTTTGTTGAGACTTACTTAGCTCTATTAAGCGTTTAACACTCGTTACTTTTTTTTTAATTTTAGACAAAACTCACCTAATTTGAGCTTTCTAGCTGCATATATTTTTCTTGATATAGAAGATTAAGAACTTTCTTTTTTAAAGAACTTTATTTTTGCTAAAAGCAATATTTATAATTTAAAATTAATTACTTTGCTCTTTTTAAGTCTTGAAAAATATTTTTGCAAAACTTTCCTTTCCTGTTTTTTCCAAGGTTTCCACAGATTAAGGTAATAGAAGTCATATTATTATCCGATTCTGTTTTACTCTTTAATCATATAATTGTAACATTTTATAAGAGATGTGCCTTCTGCATCGGCTCAATAGACAAGTCGAATAACTTAAAGAGTTTACCATTTATATATATCCTAATTTGACTTTGACATTTTCAACCGATGGGCTTCAGCATTTTGGTTTAGTAAAGTTTGATCTAGTACAATTTTAGCCATATAACGCTAGACACCTCAAGAACATCATCACATAATCGGTCAGCTGGGCTAACCCAGCGCAGTGCAGATCGCCGATAATATATCGAAGTACTGCACCCAAAAGTAATACAATACTTTGTTAAGCCTTAAAAATTTTTGGAACACGGCTCTGTAGCAGATCCCAAACAGCATCGAAAATCACCAGAACTTTAGGTCTGGTGTTTGCGCCATTCTTCTTCAAATCTGAACAGACTATCAACGGCGATCGTTATAGATGGTTGTCCACTCCAAATCCGCAATTTGTGTTACCCCAAAATGCGTGAAAAACGCCTGAAAAATTTTTGATTCCAACAAGATGGCGCTACATGCCACACGGCAAGTGCAACAATCGAATATTTGCCAAATATTTCGGAAATTCCTTGAACGTGTGGTATCCCAAAACGGTGATATTCACTTGCAGCCAAGATAACCCGATTTGCCAACCCCAGATTTCCTTTTGTGGCGAATTTTGAAGAGCAATGTTTATGCCAACAAGCCGAAGATCATAGCAGAGTTAAAATACAATATTCGAGCTGAAATGGCAGCTATATCGCTCGAGATGCTTGTAAATGGTATGGAAAACGCCAAGATACCCAGATTTGACACCGCCTTGGTAATTTTTAAACAGCAAAGTTGAAGCCAACAAGTCGAAGACCATGTAATGTATGAACGAGGGTGGGCCTACGCCCTGCTGCACTGCGAGAAAATTCGAGCTGAAATGGCAGCTGAACATCGTCCGAGATGCTTGTGAGTGTATTGGAAAACGCAAAGAAATGAGAATGCTATTCTATATCGGGTTACTTAGTCGATGTAGTACTTGGGAATACAAATTGTAAGAAGACCATTGGGATTTCTTTTTTTTAAATGTATTGAAATTTTTTAAAGCTATACAACTTTTCTATAATAGAAATATCGAAATATCTGCAAGGGCTTATAAAGTTTTTATTTCATCTCCTTGAAATTTATGCAAATTAGCTGTATAAATTTATTTGGATTGGTACAGACTTTAGGGCTTTTGAGTTGATCTTCTTACTGAAGAAATAAAATAAAAGTGATCAGTGATCTTAAGAAAAGCAAAGATCTACAGAGCAAAATTGTTAAGTGTAATACTTATTCAGAAATCCAGATACAATCAACTTTAATGGGAATGCTTGCACATATCTACAGCAACTACACTTCAATTTTTATTTTTTTTTTTTAATTCAACGAAACAATAGTATAGATATTTTTATACACATATATTAGCAATCACGCAATGTGCAATTCCATGACTCACGACGATTCATATCTCATTAGTGAAGCAAAACGGGTTGCAATTAGTCACGCAGCCGCTACGACTACCTAGACCAGGCACAATACTATTGCCAATGACTATCAATAGTCTAACAATTGGCCAAAACCCATATCGAGTTGGTGGCTGCTTTAAGTTTAAAGCATTTTTGGCTTAAATGTGCGTAAAAGCCGCGCTTACTAATTACTCAATCCGTTGCATTGTTCTATTGTTACAATTGTTTTTCGAGTACCACGCGCCATACATACCGCTCAATATTGATTTGGCCTAATATATATGCAGTTACCTATTTATTTCTTTTTTCGAATTGTATTTTGACTTTGATTTGGGTTACATTTTGCTGATAAAATGTTGCACGCTGCACCTGACTGTAATTTACTTGGTTTAGTTTTGATATTTTTTGGAGCAATATTTTCTTTTTGTTGCTCACGGTTTATTTATGTTTGATTTTAAATATAGGTTGATTCGCTGTTCCAGGCATAATGATTAGATAAGCTGCGACAGTGTGTATCTAGTGGGGTGGGGTAGAGTTTGTGTATTTGTGTGTGTTATCAGTACTGGCGCAGTGCATACAAAGAAGGCAACGTTTACAAGCTAACGCACAGGTTGCTCTGGAAACTACTGATAGCATTTGCTTTATCGTCGTGCCACATTTAAGTACATATAGTATATAAGGCCAACTTACCATAGTAAATATTGTACAATACATAAAAGTAAATATTATGAAAGTTGCTTTTGGCGCAAAACTCTGCTCAGGGCGTGAACAAACTATGGCAAACTTTTGCAATTTTATTTTTAATTAATTAATATATATATGTACGCTATATATTTATGTGTATTTCTTATCTCTTTACAGGTATGTTGACTCTACAATAACTTATCTAGCTTCATTATGACAATGGTATGTATTTATTGACTTGGGCTTAACCCGCTTTGGTATGACTATTCAGCAAAGTTTGGGATCAGTGAAATTTTTATGTAATGTATTGATGATGGCTGGCAGAAGGCCAATATGTTGATAAATATCCTTGTTATAGATTCATCTGCAGCAGTGAAGTAGATTTTCCAATTGAAATAGCGAACTCATGTAGAGTGGCATATAGGTGTTTCTATTTCAGACTAAGTGTGCTAGGTGATGATGAAGGTCGATCTGTATTTCGTGAATCTTTTTAAGTTTATTGCTGGTTCTCTACAAAACATGTTCTTAACTTATTTTGGATGAGGAAGTTCAGATTTGTAATCAGCACTGAAGATTATGTATGCCGATATGTTTTTTGTGGATAGTTTTAGGGATTTGGTTGGTTCTCTACAAAATACGATGGCATTGGAGTGCGTACATAATTCTTGAACGATATGTTTCGAAGAGATAATACGGATGAAGGCCATATAGATTGATTTTGATGCTAAAAAGCTTATTTGACTTTACCAAGGATGAGTCATTAGCTGACAAATCATATGAAAATTTGTGCTTTATTGGAAAAAGTAAATCTTTCAAGGCGTCTATTCATATTAAAGTCAAAACTTTTGCAGTTTAAAAAAAGGTTAAGATAAGATCGATCGCAGTTGAACTTAGCTTAACTTTTTGATTTTGATTTTAAATAAAATAAGTGTTTGAAGCAACTACAAAAATATTACAACTCAATAACCTAAAACTTGTTAGAGAACTTAACAAAAATTTAATAAGTGCTCAAAGCAATGCTCTCAAATCTGATTTTGATCTTAACTTGGCTTTTTGATTTTTATTTTGAAAATCGTCACTTATTTTTAGAGAATAAACTAAATAATTACTGTATATTCTCTGCATTATTTTCATATCTGCCAAATGTACAAAAATTTAAATACATAGTTTATTTTTACCAAAGCTCAATGCTCGTCGCATACAAATTGATAAAAGCGCCAAAATACAATTTCAAACAGCCAAATCATTTAAGCCTCGCTACATACTCTCAAAACCCACTTAAAACATATTCATTTTCATTTGATTACATTTCCAATAATTTATGGAAATTATTTTTCTATTAAATTAAAACAAACAAAAAAACATTTAACCAAAAAAAAAATTGCATATCAAAACTAAAATGAATCAATGAATTATTAATAGAATCAATTGATGTGCATTTGACTCTTTGTAGTCTTCATCAGCAAATAATAATAAAATAATAAAAACAAAAAAGTCAAAAGCAATATATAAGTAGGTCTACCCGAACCAAAAAAAAAAAAACGAAAAAAAAATATATATACTCCAAATAATTGTTATATTAAATAATAATCGAGTTGATAACAATGTTGAAAACCAAACCAAAACATATGCGTAAAATTTTTCTGAATTTGCCATTATATTCATTTAAACTTTTGTATTTATGTGAATAATTTTAATTGAATTTACGAAACATAACATAGTGCTGTGCAAGTGAAGTATGAAGAGCATATTTTTAGAGCGATAAGAGAAAAGGATTAGCAGCTGCACAATGCAAAAAAATATATTTATCGAAATATTTATAATAATTTAAGGCTTAAAAATATGCATTGTAATTGCACACATGGCTTGACATTATTTTAATTAATATTAATTATATTGTATTTAAATCAGTAATTATGTGCGGCATGCAAATTTTGATAGTTTATAATTAAAGTGCTGCCTCTTTCCAGCAAAATAAAATATATATTTTTTTGTATAAAAACAAAGCCTAAAGCTAGAAGTTGATGGCTTGCTTTATGAAAAACTGTTTAAATTTTGTTGATAAAAAAATTGACGAATTGAAATGAAAAACAAAAAGTTGATGGAGAACGTCAACAGTTTGCCATGTGCAGTAGTTTCTCAGCAAAATACGCGAAAATTCGTATAAAATCAAGCGACGCTTTTATGGATTGCTTCAGGCTTAAAATATTATATCATTTGCGAGTACGTTTTTTCGAGTTCGAGTTCGATAGCTGCTTGTGCTTAGTATGCTTTGACTACGCAGCCAAGCTTTAGGTTTATCAAAAAATATATTTGTCTCTAAAAGCAAAAAAAAATATTCTTCGTATATCTTCTACACAAAAGAAACAAAAATGAGTTCCATACATGAACTGGCACAAAAGATGTTCGAAAAATACGTTCCTAAACTAGATGCCATGATGATGTTAATAATGCAAATCATCTTTGAACTGAGCGATCGCCTGACATTACTTGGTGCAGCTCTGCGCGTTGAAATAGAAACAATTTTGATTTTTATACAAAAGGTTGCCTTTTATACGCCCAACCGCATAATATGCTTTGCTGTTGCCATGCTCATTGGCTACCTTGAGGACCGACTTCTAAATTATCTGAAAAATCGTCCCATTAAAAAAAAATTAGCTCGTTTGCGCAATATGACGGATATAAAAGTGAAACTAACTAAAAAATATATAGACGAAAATAAGCTCGAAAGTGCATGTAAAATTATGGCAACGATAAAAATGCTAATTGCAGAGCAACAACGGCTGATTAAACAATTGGCATAGAAATCTTAACTGCAATTGGAAATCGCTACGTTACACTCAAATATTTTTTAAAGTTGAAACAACTACATTTTTTACACTTTTGTCGTACAAAACTAAAAGCAAACACCAAAGCGCAAGAACTTTTGAATATCGGCAAAAGCAGAAAATAGGGTTGGTCAGCTGCTGCTGTTTATGTTCACAGCTGCTAATTGCTACCAAGTAAGTAAATTGGCTATGATAAAAACAAAATAATATTAAATAAATATTTAGACCAAAGAAACATACATAACCGTAAGGAAGTGATAAGATTCAGAGTCGAGAAACAGCTGCTTTGTGGATTAGATTCAATTTTGGCTCAAAAACTTGCATTTTCAAACGACAACGAACAAACAGATATCCACAAATGTTCCGATGTATTATTGTATATCGATTTTAGTCGATAAATATCGATCAACACTTACACATAGAGTTACTTATTGAAAAATTGCACCAAAGTTGTACACTATGATTTGTATATGACTTGAGTTAGTTTTTAGGGGTCGCCTAGTATGCTTTGACTAGGCAGCCAAATTTGTCATTATAAAAAAATATTTGCATTTAAAAGCATCAAAAATATTTCCATATTACTTCTACTTACAAAAAAAAAAAGAAAAATGAGTTACAATATAAGTCAGGTACAAGAAATGTACCAAAAATACGTTCCTGAACTAGAGGCAATGATGGTTCCAGTTACAAACTTTATCTACAACAAGCCTGGCTTAATAATATATTGTATATTGTCAATATTAGCATTTTTCATTATGCTCACAATGGATGAGTACATGAGATTACGTTGCATTCTAAAACAATTCGCTAAATTGGAAACATTTTGTTTCAACAAAATGGGCAAAAAATCGAAGAAAATCGCTGCACAAACCGAAGAATACATGGACGAAGAACTTGAGCCGTGGATTTATTTGCAGTGTAAATTTTTGGCAGCGCAGCAAAAGATGATAAATAGAATTAAAAAAATTAAACGTATGGAAAATACTGCTGGCCGTTCAGATCCTGAACGTATGAATAAGGCTAAGAGACGGAAACAGGTGGTCGACGGACGGATGAATACCTGATTAGATTTACAACATTTTTAATCTTTCGCTTGAAAACGCATTTCGGGATCTACAACATTGTTTCAACTTTGTTAAATAAACATTAATGCAGCAGAGAAAGAGTTTTTGAATATGTGTTGAAGCAGAAAATAGGGTGGGTCAACTGTTGCTTTATTTCTTCACAGCTTTTTATTCGTGTGTTTCAAGCATATGCGCCTAAATGCAAGTTTGGGCAATGGGATTTGGGCTATGGTATTTGGGTAATGTGAATTTGGACATTATTGGAACACTGAAGAAAATTTGTGGAAGTTAACTGCTTTATTTTTCGAGCGAGCCTAGAATGCATATTTGTGCGGAGTGTAAATGGTGACAGACGCAGCGATCTTTAATCAAATAATTACAAGTTGACACGGACTCCATCGGAGCCTGATCGCAACGCCACCTATCTATTAGCAAATGTGTGCATTGATTCTTCTGGAAGCTAAATAATTAAGCGCTGGGTTTGGGGCACGACTTGTAGCACAACTAAACGAAAGAAAATAAGAACAAAGTCTCGCATAAGTAAGTGTGCAGCAGAGACTACTCTTCTTACTTACAAGACGCTCATACTCTCCAAATTTTAATCTTGCAAAATCATCTTAATCATCTACGAAGGCTTTCCATCGGACTCTGTTTTGTTCTGTCTGCTCAGCAGTGCCCCACGACGAGCTGATCTGAGCTAGTTCTTGAGAAACGATTCGTCTGCAAATGCTTTTGGTCGTCCTGCTCGTCTGCTGCCTTGGGAATCCCGGCGTCTTGTTCAAGTATTATTCGCACTTCTTCAAACCATTTTCCTCCCACTATCATGCTGGCTTTCAATATCGATCTCACCCTGCTTGCAGCGTTGCAAGCACTCGCTATACGTTCTTGCTCTAAGAGCTACCTAGTCGCACGTATTCAAAAGCAAGCTTAAAGCTTCAGCCGCAGTTTTCTAAGAATTTGTAAGGAAAAGCGCAAAACTTTCAAAAAAATTACGAGAATTCAGCTCAAAAACTGAAATTTTCAAACGACAACAAACTTTCGAGGCAAACAGATATCCAGAAATCTTCTGATGCAATAATAATAGACGAGTGTTTGTGATTACTGTATATCGATTTTAATCGATTTATATCCATCCACACTTAGACACATTATTGGTAAGTTGACAATATGATTTATTTAGGGTTCTAGTTGTATAATATAGACGGCTGCCTACGATAATTTTATATGGATTTCAATCGATTAATATCATCTAGAGACACCTATCCGCAAACGACTACAATAAAGTTGTACACCAAATATTATCTTTTATTAGGAAATTGTATTTAGATACAATGCGTCGTATACGTAATATTGCATAAAATTTAAATATCCATCATTTTCAGTTCTCTTCGAACTGCTGTTGTTAGAGATATCTTCAACTGTGTAGAGGTTTGTGCTGATGCTTAGCTTTCCAACCAAATCTGTAACTGTTCAAAATATATGCAACGCTTCTCTCTTGTTCATATGGTATTAGCTTCATTAGAAACAACTGAAAATATAAGCAAGGCCCCAAGTCTTAAACAGTTTAGGTACTTCAACTTCATTAACTTACTTAGAAGCAAAGATCATGGCCAATCTTCGCTTAACTTTCTCAAAGACAACATGCATGCAACACCAGCCAAACGTACCAAGTTCTATAGAGACCTCATAAACTTGGAACTTTAAGCATTTTGTAATCTTCCAGACAACCCAAGTTTGCCATAAATCAATGTTAATAGTAATTGATGACCTTAAGATACCTTGAAATATTCATATTTTAAGCTTTAAACAATCAAATGCATTGATAGCTAGCGTTGGAAACTTTTCGTATCTTTTCAATGCCCGCATTTTTTTGTGGTATTTTTTTTATTTATTTAGTATTTCTTTTAGTTAGTTAAAGTTGCTAGAAGCACATGGTTTGGCTTTATACGAAGAAATAAAAAACAACAAAAACATATCTCTAATTTATCTAAGTGTTGAACTTTTGTTGCTTTTGTAGCTGCAAGATACAGATACACACACACACACACACACGACGGTAGCTGCAAAGTTGTTGCTCACGAACCGGTTTCTTTTTTCGAATTCTTCTTGCTAGTTACCATTTTTGTTCATTTTACTTAGCTTGTATTTCGTTTTTGTTGCTATTGTTGTTGTTAGTATTTCTTGTTTTAGTTTCAAGTTTTTTTTTTGTACTTTTGTTGTATTTCTTTATCTCATTTTCATTTTGTTTTTAATTTGCCACAAAACTGTTATTACAAAGGTTTTATTGTGTATTTTCTGTTTGGTGTTGGCAACATCGTAGCTTTGAAAAGAGCGCGAGAGAGCTTATGTGGCACTGTGCGTGTATGTGTGTGTGTGTGTGTGTGTGTTAATACACTTAGCTGTGTTTTATTGTTGTTGCAATTGTTAGTATACAGTTGTTCTACATTATTGTGTTAGCCGCATTTTTATTTTTATTTCATTTCATTGCTTTTCTGCTTTTTTATTTAATAATAATTCTTTCTTCACGTTTGTTGTTTACGCTGCTTTCTTTATTTCTTTTGTGTCTCATTTCGTTTTTTGTTATTATTTACTTGTATTATTATTTATTCAATGGGTGTTGGCTCAGCCAAGCTAATTTTTTATTTGTTGCTCAACTTTTTGTTGTGGTTTCTGTGTGTAAATTTTTAAATATAACCACAGTAGCTGCGTCATAAACTCATTCACTTTTGTGGCTGTTTGACTGCTTTTGACGGCAACTGTCAATTTTTCAGCATTTTTTTTTTGGTAAACTCTTCGAGTATTTTTATTTACTTCGTGCTGACCCATTTTTGGGCATTTTCCAGTACACAGCTTTTATATATATTTATCTTTACTTTTTTTCACATATAAGTCTGTATATTTCTCATTTCGAGCGCTTTTCTACTTCGTGGTTGTTGCATGTGTAAACACTTTGAGTCAATAGTCGAAAACTTACCAGTGTATACACACTCGCACTCATAATTAAAGTCTTTTGTCTGGAAGCACTTTTAGTACCGCGCTAATGAAACACACTTGGATCAACAGTCAAAAAAAAAAAATGTTTTGAAAACTTTCAAAAGCTTCAAAGAAATGCAAAGTTAAACGCGCCAAAGTTTACATAACCTTAAAGTCAATGGCATAATTAGTTATGACAGCTAATAGATAATGTTGTTGAGCGTCTTTAATTTGTTAAGAAAGACTGGTAGTACCTTAGAGAAGTATAGAAAAAACAAACAAGTAGCAATAAGCAGTTTTAGTATAGATAGATACCTGTGAGTCCTCCAAGGCCTTAGCAGCTGACTGCTTAATTTAGTCTACAAATGTGTTTTCTTCTTTCCGATTTTTATTAATTTTTAACAATTTTTCTAATGAACTTCCCTAATCTACTCTATCGAGCTGCAATTTTTAGAACGTTTTACCAAATCGCTATTATACATATGCTGAATATGATATTGCACAAGAAATGGGGGGAAATGATTTGAGATAGGATGATGAGAAATTAAGGGCTATGATATAATATGAGATAAACAGGAATAGAGGGTTTTAAGACGTGGCTAGATATATGCTGAAATACAAAAAAATATGCATAGATAAAAAAATAATATTACATTTAAGCAATCAATCGGAGCTCTTGAGATATGATGCGGATTGGTATAATATGTCGTGATATGATAATAGTTATTGAAGAGATTTAATGCGATTTGATGAGATATATATGTTGGGATGTGTTGAGATATTTTAAGATATGATAGAATATAATGAGATTGATAAGAAATGGAGGGATATGATATGAGATGATGAGAAATTGAGAGTGATATGAGATAATAAAGAGGTATATGATGTGAAACTAGATATGCTGACATACAATAAAATATAAGATAAGAAAATATTATTGATTTTTATGAAACATGATGACAACTGCTGGGATATGATGGGGTATGATAGTATCTTTTAAAGGAGATACAGGATGCGCCATTTCTTATGTCAGTATTTCAATATTGAACAACTGAAACATTTGACATGCGATTGCCATGACAATTCAGTCATTTCAGTACAATTTCAACCACATATCGCTTCACAGCTAAAGAACGCGCCGAAATAGTAACTTTATACATAGAAAATAGTTGTTCAGTTATAATGCGATTTGCTGAAATATGAAGCTAATTTGTGATACTAAAATATGTTGAGCTATGATGGAATTCAATGAGATTTGATGAGTATTGCAGGGATGAGATGCCAGATGAGTAATGTTATAATAAAATATCAAATGAAATATTTTTGCACCTTGGTGAGATGATGCGGCATAATAAGATATCATAAGATATGATGTAATTTGATTAGAACTAATAAGATATTATAGATGATGGCAAAATGTAATATAAAATACCAGATAAGATATGACAAGCTATGATGCGAAATAATTAGTTTTTACAAGATAAAATATGACAAAGTTAATTCGATTAGTTTTTAGTTATTTTAATTAGTTTATTACTCGTTCATTAGTTATTTTAAAGCTTTATTTTTTTTTAGCCTTCATACCTGATGATAAGGTTTCTTAACTCTCTTCGTGGAAAATACGGTAGCTACAGATTATTTTCATTCCCTTCTATTGCTTGCTAATAGTTATATTTAAGCCTCTTTGTTTCTATACTTTTGTGCTTTTTTTGGGCTTTATTTGTTTTTATAATATTGTGTAGCCATATTTTTGTAAAGTTACTCAGACATTTAGCATTAAAGTTTATTGTTCATACGCATTGTAGTAACTTGCTACAATAACTTTAAGCTTCAACGTTATGCAACACATCTTAAATGTATCTCAAGCCAACTTGTCTCGAAATTGTGTAAATTTCAGCTTATCTTAGTTTCGCCAAACACTCACAAAATCGAATATGCCTTGTTGCAATGAATATTTATCGAAAATCTAACACATTTAACTCTGACTAATGTCTGAATTATCGCACATTGGTGCAGCTGTTTGCTCTGCAATTAAATGTCTGTGCCAATTTTGATGACATGTCAAGAGCTCGTTACACTGATCGTATCTATTGTAGTGTGTGTGTGTGTGTGTGTGTGTGTGACTTAACGAGACATTGACAGCTACACAGATACATGCATAGATACAAACACACACGCACACTCATAGACAACCCGCATTGAGTTAGGCCAACAAAAATTGACAATTTAGCACTTGGGCTGCAAGTAAATTGCAGCCTGTTTCAAAGTCCGCCCGTACATAGACCATTCCAGCTAGAAATCGAGGGCGCACAGTAGGGGGTGTTGCGAGTTAGGGTGCTCATTCTATCTCTCTCTCTCTCTCTCTCTCTCTCTGTGTCTCTGTAATGCAGCCCTTAGAGCTAAGCTAACAACACCACAAAACATGCCAACCATGGCATGCAATCTCAGTGTCTCAGTGCAGGCAGTGGGTCAGTGTGTGTGGCTGCCACAGTTTAATTTGATAAATGTTGCAAGTATTGTACGACGTTTGTGTATGTGCCACAAAACAGTTGTCAGTTGGCATGTTACGGATCAGACTTTGTAATTTTTATTGGCCAGACAATGAGCCGAGTTAGTTAGCTGTTAGTCATTAGCCGATAAATTCAAATGGACTTTTTTGGGGCTTAGCAGCCTATTCTACGCAGCAATGGCTACAGAACAACAATAACCAAAGCAAAAGCAATTGAAAAATAAAGGTTTCATTGGGATTGCCAAAAGGATTAAAAAAAAAGAAAAGGGTAAAACTCATTCAATGCACATTAAGCTGTCATTTAGACCTACAAAATTGTAAAGCTCTTTGAATGGCCTTAAAAGAAACAAAGCGCAAGTAAAGAAAATAAAAGAATTTTAAGCAATTTTGAGCAGTTTTTGTTCGTGCGTGTTGAAGTTTTTATAGAGCCATTCAGTTCATTCAATAAAAAGTGAAAAGCTGCAGCTATAAAACTTTGAAAAACTCTTTGCCAAGAGTCCATTTACAACAACATTGCAACAATATAATGGCAGCAAAAGAAAATTTCGTGCATTAAAATTAAATTTAAATAAATTTAATGCCCAGCACGCACTTTTTTATTTTCGTTAAGCTTTAGCTACTGGGGGTATTTTGTTTCTTTCCCAGGCACTAAACGTTAGATACAAGTTTTTTGGTGTTACTTTTTTTTGTACATAATTACTTTCTAAGTGAGCGGCAGTTGTTAAGACAGTCATAAGAAAGTTTTTTTTATGTTTTAGCCGCATTTTTGCGTAGTTTTTGAAGGTAGCACTCGTCTGGTATAGCTGATAACAGCTCTGAGTTGTTAGGCCCACTGCTTTGGGTTTTGTGATAGCCTTAAAGAAAAAAATTCACTTAAAACTTTAAATATTTGCAGATAGTGTTAATACTTACTCACCTGGCTTATCAGTCAGCGACCAGCTGTATACCAAAGTCTTATCTCTACAACTTGCCATTTTTTGCGGCAGTATTTTTAGCATGGGAATAGTTTTTTGTTTACTTCGTTTGGAAATTTCCCTTAAAGCCACAGGGTCGGATACACAAAAAGTAGTAGCGCATTTCGAAATGCTGCATGATTTCTCCATGGATTCTCATTTTTTCCAAATTTTAAAATTTTTTCTTACCTGATCTCAGCGTTTTTTTACAAGCTTCTGAGCCTTGAAATTGTCATCTACGGTCGTTCGTTAGTGATTTGATAGATATTGGTTCTTGTTAAGGCATTTGAATAAATTTAAGCGTCTCAATCATTATATTTTGAAGGATTGAAGGCTACTCTATAAAACGTTAAAAAATATTGTTTAAGCAATTTAAGCATATCAGCCATAGTATGCTGAACAAACAAGCTACTTTTTAGAACAACAAGCTCTTTCTTTCAAAACTCCTCGTGCGGTTTAGGTCTGATATCTCAGCATTCTCCGGCAAGCATTCTGATCCTTGATAATGTCATCGCCTAGATATATTTCATCTGCCTGATCTTCTAGATTTTCGGCTTAGCTGTCCTGCGGCCAATTGTTGAAATTTTGAAGACTATTTATTATCTTTCTTAATGCATATGAATTTATTTTAGCGCCTTAGAGATGTTATGCTGAACGAGCAGGCTACTCTTTAGAACGTCAAAAATATTGAAAACTCTTGCTCCCAAGCCCTCTCGTTGGGTCTGTGATTTCAGCGTTCTTCGGCAAGCATTGCGATCTAAGATCTATTTTATCTGTCCGATCCACGTTTTTTCCCCATACGGTTGCTTGTTGGTATTTAGATGGATTTTGCCCTTCAAGCGGACTTTTTTATATATCGTCTTAAGACTTCACCTACTGAGAAGTAGGTTTGTGATCTGAACATTCTTCGGCATCACCTCATCTGTCCCATCCATTCGCCTGGTCTACGACTGCTTATTGGTATTGCGAAGTATATTGCCCTTTTGTGGGCTTCTCCAGCGATGGAACACCTTCTGCTGAGGTGTAGGTATGGTGATCTCAACATTCTTCCGCTGACATTTTAATTCTAGATCGTGTCTTCGCTTAGATCTATTTCAAAAGAATCCAATCCACGTGTTTTTCAGTTTGCCTGATGCACGGCCGCTTGTTGGCATTTCGAAGGCTATTGTATTGCTTAGGAATGCCTATATATGTAGAGACATAATATGTCTATTTGTGGGTATGTGATCTCAGCGTTCTTTTGCAAGCATTCAGATTCTTCATATTATCGTCGCTAAGACCTATTTCGATCGATCGGCTTGATTTTCGTTTAGGCTGCCCTACTGCCACTTATTGATACTGCGATCGCCCAGGGACTTGGTAATATTATCTCATTTGAGTTTATTTAAGCGTATTAGTAATTTTGGTATTTCGTACCATAATGCTACCTCGGATATTTATAATGAAGTTTTACCAAACGCTTCGACAAGATTCAGACGCAAGCAATTGTAGTGGTCTGACAACTGTATACTGTTTAAACAAAGTCCCTCCAAACTTTTCCACTGCAACTCTCATCGAACCTTGACACATTTGTCAAAAAATCACTGCCATAATTCAGCAATCTGTTACTTCAATGTA
Source organism: Chymomyza procnemis (assembly GCA_035046065.1). Taxonomy (NCBI): domain Eukaryota; kingdom Metazoa; phylum Arthropoda; class Insecta; order Diptera; family Drosophilidae; genus Chymomyza; species Chymomyza procnemis. The sequence goes on along the minus strand of JAWNOJ010000004.1, from coordinate 12,000,855 downwards.
ATCCCTTACACAGAAATCAGCTATCAGTCCCCAGCCCTTTCCCAATCTCAAAATACAAACTAATCCTTAACATACTCTTCAAATAACCCAACATAATACCCAATAACTTCCACACAATCAATTTATCCGTTTTTTTTTACAATTCCCAAACTACTACGCCAACCTAATCCCTTGTATAGCTTTCAAAAATCCCACCCATTAATTAGCCAACCTACCTTCAACTCGTACCCACAGTTCCCTCGTAAAATGTTTTGACAGCTGCGAAAAATATGCAAAAATAATTAATCTCTATATACAAATTGCAACGTTATAAAAATAACCAAAAATATTTTGGCTTTTATGTATTAACTTTATTATGTTTAATTAAACACAAAATTTTTGGAAAAATTTCATTAAACATGATTTAGCAATTATTTAGAGCAATTTAGGGAGCCCACCTATTAGTTAGGGTCAAATCGAATATATTAAATTTCGCACAATAAAGCATATTTTCGCAGTTTTGTATGAAAATAAATAAATAAATTTTGTGTATATGAAAATATAATTGCATTGACATAATTCGGTAATATGCGTTAATATTTTCATAATGTTAATTATGAAGTTATGCAATTTCATGCATATATATATGGAAATAATATTTATATATAGAACTATGGAAATGCAATTTGAGGCAAAACAATAAAATCCCCGACAATAACAAGAACAACTTGCAACAATTAGTTTATGGTATTCTGCCCAAGCAGCACTTAATTTCACATTAAAATTGTTTAGTTTGTAAACATTTTAATTACTTTTATGCACACACACACACGCACAGAGTCATATGCAGCTGTAGCGGTGTGGGTGTACGTGTGTATCTGTGTGTGCTTTGCATAAGTATGTGTTTGGGTGAAAATTAGTGTGAACGTTTGTTTATTTGTTCGTTAACTTGCCAGCCTAGCCTGCCTGCCTTCGGCCGTGTTTTTCATACTCAACTCGTTTATAAATTTTTTATTATTTTAAATTTAATGTCATAACAAACACAACAAAAAAAATATAATAATATAGGAAAAACAATAAACAAGTGAAAGGAGTATCTCGTTTAAAACCGACGCTTATGTACTCTAATGTAGCAATTACCTCGGGTACTTCAAAACCTTTTTCATAAAAAAAAAACTGATGAAGATTTATAGAAGAAAACTAATTTCCTTCCAAAAAAAGATGAGCTTTGCAAGAAACTTAACGAAATATGTATTTAAGATAAATGTTGCCGATAAGGTTACATATAAGACCTATTGAGTAGACCTTTTGAAGAAAAAAAAAATGTTGACTATATAATAGAATTCAATTTATTAAAGAACTGAGGCCCATGGAAGCTGCATATGGTTAGCGCACTTTCTTTCTTTTATATGGCTTACAATTTGACGACTAAATTGAAGATTTTTCAGAATCTAAGTGACATGAAAAGAGAATACGGTCAGAGTACTTAATTTCACTATCTTTCTTAGAATTTGTAGGAAAAATAAATGATGACAATATGTACTAGAAGTAAGTCATTCCTATGGAGATCTTTCATTTATAGTTCCTATGGCAGAATTTATAAAAAAAATAAGTAGAAGACGATATACAAGACTTAAGTTTTTCAAACAATAGAAGCCTCAGAAATACTTTCCAGGGAGGACTTTCATTAATGATTCATATGGCAGAATTTATAGAAAGAAATTTATGATAATGACAATATGCATTATTTAAGCTTTTAAAGAAGTTGAAGCCCATGAAAAACTTTTCATGAAGGTCTTTCATTTATGGTTCCTATTACAGAATGTTTACACAAAGATGATGATATAAAAGATTTAAGTTTTTTCCAGAAATTGAAGCCCATGAAAGACTTTCTATGAAGTACTTTGATTTATGGTTCCTACAAGACTAAAGTTTTCCAAGATGTCGAAGCCCATGAGATACTTTCCATGAAGATCTTTCATTTATGGCTCCAATTGCAGAATTTATGAAAAAAATATCTGATGACGATATACAATACTTAAGTTTTTTAAGAAATTGAGATCCATAAAAGCAGCACGCGGTTTGGGGATTTGGTTTTCTTTATATTCCATATTGCTTTATCTATGAACAAAACGTGGTGATTTAGGCAATACTTTCTTTTAGTGTTTCTATTGCAGAACCTCTAGTTAGAAACTATAACAAATCGTATAATATGATAAAACTATAATTGAATATAAAAAACCTCTTACAAAAAACCAATAATTAATAAGCTCTAATAAGTTCTAAGCACATTTCTGTAAGATCCGCCTAGCGTTGATATGCACAACAAAATAAAAATTCCTTTTCTGGACTTAAAACTAAAAGTTCCTCTGGTAATTCAACGAAGAAGGCCGAAATAAATAAATATTAGATCGTATATTCATTGAAAGCTTACATCGGAAAAAATCTACTTAGCTGATTACACCAAAATATCATAATTCCATTAGATGATCGCAGACTGAAAGTTCTGCATGCAAGGCACACATAAATGTTTCATAGATCTCATACTCATTGAAAACTTATATCAGGAAACATTTATTGTTCAGAGTCATCGATATTAAAAGTTAAAAAAAAGAAAACCTGCAAATATAATTTAAAAATTCTTGAAAAATCAGTTTCACGTGTTTTTTGCTTAGAATCTCCATTATTCTAAGCCATTTTCCTTAGGATACACTTTGTATGATGAAAGTATCTGAATTCGCTCAACTCTAGTTCTCCAGAGGAGATTAAATTTTTGATGAGATAACTGCAAACTAATAAACAGAAGAAGGAACTGTTACATGTGCGAATCTGAATAGAAAATTAAAATCCGAAAAAAATGTAAGCGCTCAGCCATTTGGCCGTATAGGAACCGTCGTTTTGTTTTTTTTTTAAAAACTCACAAAACGATCTGCTAAGAGCCAAAAGAGAAATGTATGGATATCTAAAACTCAAATCTAATTGCGAAAAAACTGTCAAAGCAAATCTAAAATTCAAAGAAACAGTGTTCATTCGACATACTCCGTGAATTTTCAGGAAACAAGCAGTACGCTAGCATACGATTCTTTTATTGGGATTACCTTTTGCACCAACTAACAAAACTATCTCTTAAAACTCTTATCTGTTTCCCTTTGCACCAACGCCACATAGCCCTTACCAACATGGTACAGTGTATACAAAAAAGCAACACGTACCGTGTCGAAACTTTTGACTGACACTGTTATTGTGACCAAGGTAGAGAAAGTTTCTTTTTTTTATGATTTGTTGTCTGTTGCAGTTGCCGGAAAGTTTTGTGTTTAGGTTTTTTTTTAATAGCATTTAAGCTTGTTTTTGTTGTTTTTTGTCATGTTGTTTTTAATGTGCATTTTAATTACTTAATTAAATGCGAAAATTAGAAAAATAATAAATGAAAACGTGCCGAATATGTAAGTAAAAGGGAGTGAGAGACTGTATATTTGCGTCAAAGTGAAAGAGTTCTGGAAAGTGAAAGCATTTGGTTTGATAGGAAAATTTAATATGCTTCTTGCCAAAAGCTACAAGGGCTATGTAGTTTGCTTTTCCATGAATTTTAAGTTGACTGCCACTGGATTTTCATTTCCGGCTAAAAAGTGAAATATATGGCCATAAGTCTTGGCAGCCTTGTTGCAAGCAGCTAAAAAGCATTAAAACAAAAAGAAACAAAAAACGACGAATCAAAGACGCAAAAGCAGTTGACAATAAGAGGATGAAAAACCTTAAGAGCACGTCTTACGCATTTCTAAGAGCTTGAATTAATGAAGAAGAGCATGTACTTGATTTCAATGCGAGATATTTTAAGTGGAAACTGGGAGTTTTGGGTGATGATGATAATGGTTGGGCAATTAAGTTTTGGAGATGTTGTGAGGGCTGCAAGAAGGTTAAGGTTAGAGAGATTTTTACAAAATGGGAAAAAGCAGAAGACTTCTGACAAACAACTAACTGTCAAATAAATGGTTATGTAGCACTCAAAATTGACTATTCGGCATAGTTGTAGTTGTATCAGGCGACCTGAAACTACTTCGTACATAAACAACTTTTGTTGGAATTGGCTCTCCTTAAAACACCCATACCATACAGTTGACTGCGGTTTACTTTCGGGCTCATACGCGAAAATCCATAATTCATCACCTATTAAGATGTCATAGACTTGTTTCGTAAAAAAAATTTATTTATTCCCCTTGATTATGATTATCGCTCCAAAGACGGAAATACCCCTACTAAGAGCAATTCGAAGAGAACAGGGATCTACAGTTTATAGCCGTATCCGCATATCTTAAATGAATAGAGATTTTCCTAGATAAATAGCGTCCATTTATTTGCTAGCTGTGCTAGTGCTAGACAAATGGACCAGTGCTGCAGAGTGGAGTCGCACCACCGACCATCCAATGTAGAGGCGAGCGGGTTAACACTACGCTACCAAGGTCCACCTAAAAAAAAAATTGCTCCTACTCATCCGAAAATTCTAAAACTAAAAAGTTGTAATTTTAACATTTGATTCCGATGATATAGTTCGAATGCTAGATATCAGATAAGTCAGCTTCTGCGGCAAAACCCCTCGAGGCGCTAGAAGGTGCCAAAATTACTAGAAGGCGCCAATGTTGCAAGATCGTTACCCCTCGCACTACCGATGGAACCACATAATGCATCATAAACTCGCTAAAAAGCTGCTTCCAGAAATCTATCTTCCATTATTTTATAAGCTTTAAGTGTTGCTACTTTTGCTTATCTGCCGCCCGCCCGCTCGCGTTTAAGCCAACTAACTCATCTAGCTCAAGCCAGACAAACTATAATTACTTGCCCACAAAAGCACAAGATACTTATTTTTTAATAAAAAAAAACACAGCAAGTCTGCTGCCATCTACAAGTTTATATGAAAGAATTTTGCATAGCAGATTTGCAGACACTTCTTATTCAAGACTTACCTTATCAAGCGGCACTCAGAGTGTTGCAATTTATGCACTTTACCAAAAGTTAAGCTACTCCAACAACATGCTTGCCAAATGGTTTATAACTTTTTGCCGCTTAAACCAACTTGGAATTGCTTGCAGCGTTATTTGGGCGGGGGCTTGGGTTGGCAAAGGGCTTGGACAGAGTACTGCGGCTGATCCAACAAACGGCAGACTAAGTATCTAAATTCGATTTAGTTGCACTTAAGTGTGCACACTGCAACATGGCTTTAAAGTTGCTGCAACCAGCAGCGACAACAGCGAAAGCCAACGCGTTGTTGACGACCCACTTTGGTGACGCGCAGCCGCTGCCGCTGCCACTGCCACTGCCACAGTCAACGTCAACTGTCGGCCACTTGAGTGGGTCAAGTCAAGTAAAACCTTTATGTCAGCGAAAAAAAATGTATAATAATAATAATAAAAATAAAAATAAAAAGAAGAAAAGCAAAACGCGAACGTAGTAGAGTAGCGACTGCCCAAAGACGTACTCTAGACGTATAATTTCATGGCAGCCATAAAGTGAACTTACTTGACGGCCGGACAAACTGAGTAGAACTGAGTCACCCATTCAAGGCAACTAACGCTTTTGACGCCGCATGAAAGCCAAGTTAAGTTAAGTAGTGTTGCTATTTTTGTAGAGTTGGCTCCCACCGACGAGTGGTATTAGAGTTGGTCCAGTAGTTGTTAAGAAGCAGCCATTGGAATGATAGCCAACAAGCAGTAATTAGAAAAGTAATTCTAAAGATAGAGTGTGTGGCATGGGATGGTAACAATTTGAAGTTGGATACGGAATAGAAATCTTAAACAAGCAGCGTCTATAGAGTTCTAGCTGCACAAATTCTCTCATATGTTGCTCATTGTCTCGACACTGAGAGCGCATTGCAACTTCGCTATACCTATACACGCTACCATCGCGTTTGCCTGACTGCAAGGTTTCGCCTGTTGACGCCCATAAAATATATTTATATATATATAAACATATAAATTATATTTTGCGGTCGTTAGGTGTGCGCATACTTTTCATATATATAGGATATTTGGGTCGACTTTGTGGTCAGGCGTTTTCCTTTTTTTAGTGGCCAAAATTAGCGGTTTACAAATAACAATAATGACAGCGGCCTAATATGGCCACAGAGTTGGCATAATTGCAGCAGCAGCCAATGCAGTTGACGCCAGCAGCGGCAGCAGCGCAGACGCCGGCAGCTAAATTGCGCAACGTCTATTACAGTGACTAAAATAAAAATGTGTACACACAGAAAATGGCATGACATAAGCAGCGTCAAGTGAAGAAGTAAAGTGAAAAATAATTACCACATGAAGTTGTTGTACTTACACTCAGTCCCGACAAGTATACGCCCGCTTCCCACGCAACCGGAACTCGGAAAAACAGTAGCACTTTAGCTCTTACTTAAATTGAAGACTTTTGATACACTATAAAGTAGGTATATAGGGTTTGGTTGAATTGGTAGCGCCAGATGTAGCGCGTAGTTTTTTTTTTGAGCTTTCAATGAACTTTGGGAAGCTTTTAAGCTTTTCTCAGCAGTGGGTGCAAGCGGTTCGGGATTAATGGCTACGTCTTTTCCGAAATTGTGAAATTTTATTTGAAAAAGTTGTACTACCTCTGATTTAAATGCTTTCTAAGGATTGACTGCATCTCAGAGCAGATACCCTATCTACACAATAGTGTAGAACTATTTTTTGATATCATTGCTTAGTTAAATATATTTAAAAAAAATTAAAATATATGCAAAACGTTCTTTCCGAAATACCGAATTTTTACCTCAAAAAGTGATACCTGCTCTGATTTATACACTCTACAGTGATTAAGTCTCTCTTAGAGCAAGTACTTAATCTACACCTGTTACGTTTTGATATTGTTCGCTTAAAATACTCTAAAAGCTTTAATTATATTAAAAAAAAAAAGATTAATAAATATGCAATACGTGTGAAACAGAGCCTTACTGTATACAAAACTACCTCAGTTTTAACTCAATTAATAAAATCGAGTCTCTCCTGACCGTCTTATGCGCCTAATCGAACCAAAAACTCAACTTACAAAAATTCTGTTCGAAAACTATAAAGGAATCAGGCTTATGGGACTTATTATTTAGACTAATAAGATGTCAATAATAAGTTTAGTTTTTACACATTTCCTAAGCTTTCCAAGGTATATGTTAGTTAGTCCAAATTCGATAGTGTAGTCCCTTTTGAACTACTTTTTTCTTTAACAAAAATCGGATCACCTTGTGCTGCTGATAGGACCAATAACTCAACTTACAAAAATTCTGTTAGAAAATTCTTTAGGCAAATATAAGTAGATATATCGACAAATATAATGTAATAATAATTTTAGCTATTACATATTTCCTATCATTTCCGAAGTATATGTTCTTTTGGTGACAAATTCGACAGTATAGATGCTCCCGAATTCCCACTATTACTGTTAGATTAGCGGTACAGTGTCAGACAACATCCATATTGTTAATAAATTATTCTGCTTTGTATGATATGATTGATAAAAGTTGGTGTACACCCAACCACTCAAATTTTTGAAAAATGACTTAGTTCTTCAGCTTTATGTGGATAAAAGTCATTTTTTTAAGATTTCATCGTATCTGTACATTAGCTGCCTACAATAAGTAGGTCTTCGTATTTTTTATAATTTCCTTAATTTTTAATTTTTTTTTAACACAAAATGAAGCTATTTTTTGCATAGATACCGAATGTTTTAGAAATTCTCATATATGATCTTTATAAAGACCAGATACATTGAAATTACCATAAAACTTGCAAGATACTTTTTGGTCTGTCCATTTCCAACGTTTCGCAAAATAAAATGCTTGAAAATTTCTTGTATCCCTTGCTCCACATTATTCATTCTATAATTTGCTTTACTTTGACGTTTTTAAACATTTCATGAAGCTGTTTATATATAGATATCAAGTGTTTCACAAATACACATAGATGATCTTTATAAGACAAGAAACATCGACATTGTCACAGAAATTGCTTGCACATTACTTCATCAGCCCATTTGCAACGTTTCGCAAAGTAAATTGCATTGCTCAAATAGAGGGAGGAAACTTAATTTAATTTCTTAAGAAGAATTGGGTTATGCACAAAATTCAATTTATTTATATACTTTTGCTATGTAATCTTAATTTGGCCAGCAACATTGAAAATATCACAAAGCCTGCTGTCCATTTCCAACATTCCGCAAATTAAAATGCTTCATATTCCCTGCATTCCCTAAAATAAAGCAGAATTGCCATTTTATTCTTTAGAAAAAAAATAGAGTATGCGCAAAACGCAAACGCCCGCCAATGTTTCCCTTTCGTTTTTTTTACGTACATTTTATTTATATACTTTTGCTTTTGTGACATTGAAAATGACCCAGCGTCGTTTTTATGAATGAGTTCGAAAGGCGTTGCCTATATTTTTTTTCGATTTTCGCTGACTCAACGTAACGAGTCATTGTACATATTAAAATAGCACTTTACAATACAGTTGTACGGTTGGTATGTGGTATATGGTATAGAAGGGGGGTGTTATGACAGATATACCCATAAGTAGTATATCATATACTCACATAGTCATGGCTTGACTCAATTGCACTAATTGATCGCCGTCATGCACAGCCATCATGGCTATGATTCACATTGTTCAGCCGCGAATATTCAAATGTAACAGCACCAGAGCAATACACAAAATACAGCTAAGTATTCCCCGAAAGATACACGTACCGCAATATGCCCCATAACTATAAAAAAAAAACAAACAACCAATGAGGCTGTGTCTGGCGCCAGAGCGAAGAGTGCATAAAATTGATTTTGGCTTGGTTTAAGCCTCGGCTTTTGCCGCCAAATGTGGCATGTGGCTGCAAACTGTATTTACGCGCGCGTATGTGTGCGTGTTGCAACATTTTGCTGTTGCAGCTTTTTGTGTGGTTCAAAAATGAGCACTACATAATATGGACGCTTTTACGATGTGGTGGGGCTAGAGATTTTATAAGCTCGACTAATGAAATGATGGCGCGAGCCATGACAAATAGCAATGTGGCGCAGTGAGTCTGGCATGGCCAAAAATTTTGTGGTATCGCAACGAATGATGGTAATTGATGGACATGTCTATTGTCTGGAGATGATAATCAATAATTGTGCAAGGTATTGCTTGCATTGAAGCCAAACAAAATGCAGTTTGATGGGATTTAGACAGCGATGGAAATTGTGCAGTTTTGATGGACGTTGTTGCGTTTGTGCCAAAGCGAAATGTTAGAAACAGAATTCATAGCTAAAGTTCTATAGAGTTAAAGTTTTTCAAAATATTTTGTATTCAGCTAATTTAATGCTCTTTCTTTTGCTTTACAGGTAAGGCAGCCATTTTACAACTTGATGCCAATGAACTCTTTTGTGTTAAATGAGTCTTCAAGTCGAAGACAAACAAATGCCACGCAATTTGTCTAGACCCCTAAACTATGTTGAGCTACCAAAAAGCGAAAGTTGCCAACTCTCGAGTGCACAAATCTTCCACTTGAAGTGGCATACAATGCGACGACCCGCTGCCACACATAAGTATTTCCATTTATTGTATTTTTATCATTGCTATGCTAGGCACGCCTAGACTAGGCAGCCAATAAATGTCACTTGTTGACGTGCTACCGGAAAACTATTAAAAAAGAATTATCACCTAGGGTCGGGGGTCGCAACAGGCGGCGCGCGTGCATTTTCCAAAAAGTCACAGTCACATAAGCTGCTGCTGATGATGATGTTATGATGAGACGACGTTGCGGCAGGCAGGCGGATCATTAAGGGAAGACACGAAGCAAAGACCAAAAAGGGGGCTACCAAAAAGAAAAAAAAGAAAGAAAGAAAGTGTCCAAAGAAAAGTTTGGTAGGCGCGCACAGACAGTAACAATTGTAAACAAAAAGCGTTGAAAACTATTTAATAGTTTTTTTTTTGTTGACAATTTTCAAGAAGAAACGGAAGCGCACATCACTGCACGTGGGGTAGGAACACAAGAAGCAGCTGTATGTAATTGAGCTAAAGCAATAGGTTTAACTTCTGTACAAATTGAGGAGGACTTGTAACAATTCTTATAGTGTGGCAAAACCGACCTAGTTGCTGGTTGTGACTAAGAAGTTTTTAATTGCAATGAGATTAGATCGTACTGTATGACAATTTATATGTAATTTTGTTTGTTTTAAAAAGTTTGGGGCAAGCCCGACCGCTTTTATATTTTTTAGCAGCTTACGGCACAAATTTCGTGAGATAAGCTGCTACGGATACATTTTTATCATGTTTCAATAAGTTGGGGTAAAAACGACCTTCCACTTTTTTAGCGTCTTCACTATAAACTTAATTTTTAATGCACATATTTAGTTGATCTAAGATCAAATTCTACGATACAACAATTCAAAGTTAATTTTTTGTCATTTTAAATAAAGTTGGGGTAAAAGCGACCGTTTATAACTTGTCATTGATGCAGCATAGCTACGTATAAAAATTAGAAAAAACCTTGGTAAATTACCCAAAAAAATGGATGTCAAGCAAAATATTTAAAATGACAGGATCGTTCTCTAAATAGAAAATGCAAAATAAATCTAAATAAGGAATACAAATTAAAAAGCAAAGTTAACAAACAAGCTGTCCAAATGGCTTACTATCAAATGTTTGTTTCAAGCTGCACAACTTCACGGAAGCTTCGCTTAATGATCGAAATTGCACCACTGCTTATTTCCTCACACTAAAATGAAATAAAATTTATACACCATAAATACCCAAAATTGTATCATACAAGCCCACTGTGCAGCCAAGGTAAAACAATCAAAATACAAAAAAGTTTTGGAAAAATGGAAAACAAAAAAACCGTTGAAAAAAATCAAGCCTGTGTCGATGCATATTTTGATTACAAGTTTTTGTTTAGTCAAGCCAAATGTATTCAATTTTAAAATTGCGGCTGCTGCTGACGACAGATGCGCACGGAACGTTTGGCAATGGAACACGTGCTTGCCACACGCGCACCCACACGCCACACTCTCTGCCTAACGCGCTCTCTCAACGGCTTTGTTTACGTTGCATACGAAAAGTGTGCGGCATGCAGCGGCTTGGTTGCAGTCAAAAAATAGATGCAGTGTAAACAATCGGTGAGGGTGTCGAAAAGGAGTGTGAAATATCAACAAAAACAATTTCAGGCCATAATTAAAACAAAATAAATATTTATGCAAGCCGGTAGGGCAGCGTCAACAGTTGAACACATAAAAATACGGAAAAACTCCCAGAAGAAGTTGTAGTTCAACTCTTGTCGCTTCAATGTAATCGTAAACACCTTGAAATTGAAAATAGAATTACTTTTCATTAACAGGAAGGTAGGGCAATTAACACTCGCTGTCAGAATGAGAGCCAAAAATAGCAGCAACCAAAATGTGAAACTTGCCCAATGACTTGGCCAACTTGTAATACGCTTGCCGGGGGTCAATTCTGCTTAATTGTAAGCTGAGTTTCCGTTGTAATACGCTGCGGAAAACTAAATGAAAGCAAGCTTATTAGAGAGCTCAGAGCAGAAATCACTTCAAACGTAGCAAAAGTTTTGTAGCAAGTGCCAAGCCAATTGGAATCCGATTACAGCCAACTGCAATCAACGATAACGACAACAACTGCAACAACAACTTGCAATTGCAGCAACTATAATAGTAAATGTCATTGGCCTCGCCTGAACTTGCCCCCCGTATGCCGCCAGCGAATTCCACTTGCACTACGTTTTGCCCTTAGCCGTGCAATGTTCTATGGCATACGGTTTTTGTTCCTTTCTGCTCACTTCGTTTTTGCCTTTTGGTAGTTATACTCTACAGTTGGTACAGTTATGTATGCGATTTCGAAAGCAGCTGGTAACGGTTTTGAGTGTGAACGATTTGGAATCTTCGAAAAGAGCTTCAATAAGTATATCTCAGAGCTCTTAAGTATTTTTGAAACTAAAATGCATTATTTATTAGAAAATATGAACATCTTAACATCTTCTTTTGGTGAATTTTAAATTATTGAACACCAAGTGCATGGTTAGTTCCGAAGAAGATTTGTGGATAAGCAAGTGAATTGATTGATTTGATTATCTAGAATTCGTAAGACCGAAATGGCATCAAATCACAATGAACTGAAAAATTAATATCATATCTTAAAGCTTCTCATGAATACGAAATGCATGTAAAATAAAAGAATTCGAATGAAGAATTCGAATTTGTGGAAAACAAAATTGTCTAGAATTCTAAGCCCAAATAGGCATATGTGAAGCAATTCATAAAGGACTTACAATTTCTATAAAAAACCTGGCTTCTTTTTGCACTTTATTATTATGTTTTTCACAAAAATTATTTATGGAGAAGAATTGTTTAAGCTGTGAGAACAGAAAATGTGTTCATGCTACATTCTTTACTTTTTTTTATAAAATAAAAATGATTATGATTATGCACTTGTTTTAATAACTTCTAAAACGCATTATCTTTTTTAAATGTCTCTCTTCTTTCATATATGTTTCTTCTGCCAGGTTTATTTCCGAAGCATTTAGCGAATATTCTCATTACATTCCTTTTCTTTGGCTACACTGAGCCTTAAATACTATTTAGAATCGATTACCTTACTTTCAGCAGCATTTCCAAGTAAGGATTGTAAAAACAGAAGTTTTAAGATCAAAACGACTGACTAGAGTTTGAATTCCTATTCAATATTCGTTGTATACCAAAGCGATCAGTGTTGACACCTTTCAAATAAATCAAACATCTCGAACATTTTAAAATGCTTGAGCTGAGCCATGGTACAATTATACAGGTATAGACAATCCAAATGTGCACTTCAAAAGCTTTTGTTTTAATATTGTTAAACGTTAAAATATTTTCATTAACAGCAAAAAATAAGCGCAACAGAGCTCTGAGCTATGAGCCGAGCTTTCTTCCATGGTAAAAAAATACAGGTACTGGCGTTCTGTTTGACATTATTTGTGCAACAAACAAAAATGGAAGCAGAAGAGAATATAGCTGCTTAATTTGCACTCAAATAATTGCCACAGAGCTCTAAAGAGGTTACTTTTATAATTCTATAATTAGCTGAGCTTTGTGCCATGGTAGAATAATATAGGTACTCCATATGGCGCTTTGCTTTATATTATTTTTAGATAAGGTGCCAAAATTTAAGCAGCAGGAACGACAGCCACTTATTTAGTGCTTTAACTCAAGTCAAGCCGCAGCCAATGTTAAAATTAAATTTTTCCTCAAAGAGACCAAGAACTCTGCGGACTACATCTATTATTCTGCTACGATTCGTGGTTGATGCAATTAATTTTTCATTGGCAATTCGTTTTCTGCGGTTTTATAATTTTTCCCATGTGGCCGAACAAAAAGTTTTTCTACTCTTGCGTGCCTTATGCTCAAATTGTTCTCAGATAAAATATGAGCAAAATATTTCAAGTCGATTTTGGCAGCTCTTCAAAAGCTCTCCAAAAACGACGCGCATTATAAAGTTGCCAAACTTCGGTTTAGCACTTCCAGCACCTTTGTTGACATCTTTCAAGTTTCCCATTTAGCAGTGTATCCCCAGTGCGGTTTATCCAAGTCACAATCCTTTTTAGCGATTTTTCTTTCCTGCTTTTTTTTCGTATTTCTGTACAGCCGTCAAATTGTTTTCCGGCTTTTGTTTTCGGTTTGGCGTTTTGTGTTTTTGGCCGCCCCAGCCATTGCACAATGTTGGTCGATGCTTGCGGTTTTAGGTTTTGCTTTGATATGGCCAAAAGGTTTTTAAGTACAAGTATTGCCTGGTGCCGGTTCACTAGCTGATTTCGCTTGCCAAACAATGCGCCATGCCAAGCATTGTCATGACTTTAGGGCGTAGAAGCTACGTAAAAAAAAAACTACTACCCGAAGCTGTACTACTTCAGTGGCAGCTGTTGGGCGGGGCGTGGTGTGCGTTTTTTTTTGAGCGTTCTTTTTTGATTTTTACTATGGCTTGGCCTTAGTTTTATACGTTGCACAGCTAGTTTAAACTTTTATGCAATTTGTGGAAATTTGCAACTTTTTGACAAGAGCGCGCGGTACGTTTATCAACGAACCACACAGCCAATTGATTGAAAACAGTTGCGAATCGAAAGTAAAACTACAAAAACTATCGAGTAAATAAAGCAAAAACACATTACAGCATAGAAAATCGCATTAAACTCTTTTTACTTTTTGGCAGCCACAAAAAATAAATCCATCAGAAGTCATATAATTGAATTTCAAGCACTTTAGCATTTGTGGTTTAGTGGTGCTGCCACAGCGCAACGTGCAACTATATACGGCTACAGCTATAGATACAGCAACGCTATATGTATCTAGTATCTATCAGATACTTTTAGATATATATATATAAAATCAATTGACTTGTCTAACACGCGGGCCCAAAATCAAATGAAATAAAATGTGTGGCTACAATCCGCAAATGTTTTTTCTAGACACTACGAGTTGCCCCAACCCGTCCCCCGCTCACGCTACTCATGTGGCATGCAGCATGTCACAATGTTCGAGTGGCCACAGCAACAACAAACACACAAATAGATACAAGCGTTCAAATATATTACAACTTCGGTAGAGCGCAGATTTAGGCACGTGCTGTTGTTGTTGTTGGTGGTATTGTTCAACTGACCAGCAGCCTTGCCACAATCTGTTGCACACATGATTTCATTTTTATTTCCCATTAAAAACACATAAAAATCAAACACACACAAAATGCTCTGGCAAAAAAACAAAAAGTAACATTGAAACAGCATTTGAAACATGGCTGAAACTGAAATATGTCCAATAATGGCCGAGGTCCATTGGTCCATTGGACGGCCATTACCCTTTGGCACCCTTCAACCGCCCGCTGCCTGTTTAGCTATTTGTTGTGTTTTTTATGCGGTTAACATAGATACGTGTGTGCCTGTGTGTGTATGGGCTAGTGTTGCATAATTGGTTTATTATTTTGAATTTATCCAAATCTGTATACGAATTGGTTGCCTTTTGTTGCTTTTAACTGCAATTTAAGCTCAGCCTGCCCAATGATGCCTAAAATTGAGTTATTTGTTTGGAATTGGAAAAACAGTAAGTGGTAACAACATTACAACCCACACACAACAATAATATGGTTAAATATTTTTTTTTTTGCTAACTTATTTTCAATTTAAAAAGTTTTCGTTTTTGTTGGTTATGTTCGTTATGGTGTTTGTTGTAGGCTTTGCAGAGAAATGAGGAATTTTGTGGTCTTATTGAAGTTGTTGGTCAGCAGCGAGGCTGTGGTCTAAATGTTACTTCACCTACGATAGTTGGAAAGAACTATTGTGGCTGCCTTAAGCTAGAACTCACTTAGAGCTTGTGATTCTTTGTGCTGCTTCACTTTAAAAGAAGAATTAAAGCATGTTAAGCGGTGCTGAGTGGATATGCGGTTAAGGGATCTCTGGTTGGCTTAAGTAGCTTGTAGGCGTTATTTTTTGACAAGATTGTTGCTCTTCAGATGAAGCCTTGGCAGCGTGGTGGTAGCCTACTGGGCACTACAAGCGAATGCCTCTGGTTTGGCATCTTGCATTTCTTCTTTTGAGTTGATGGATTGTGGTCGTTTGAAGCGTAGTCGACCCTAATACAGACAGTAATTTTGATGGCTTTGCCTAGCGCGAGCATAGTTAGCAAAAAGATACAATTTACCTATGTAAATCTCTATTAAGAAATATATCAGCCTACTCCTTGGAACTGGAGAAATAGTAAGTTATTGGTTCGATTTCCCACAGCAGCATTATCTGTAAACTTTTTTAGTCGATGGATTGTGGTAGGTCTGGTGCCTAGCACTAGTACAGCTAGCAAAAAGTAGATTGAGTAAATTTCTATTAATAGCGATATTACCATACTCTACCCTTGAAGCGATTACAGCATAAGGGGAAAAAATGTATTTATTTTTAAGTTCCTGTTTAGATACTCTATTAATAACTCGTTACGCTTTTATCAAAATTGGTAGAAAGACAAGTTAGGAGCAGTTGCCAACTTGGGAGCCATCATACTTAGGTTAGGGCTGACGCGTTGCCTAACCACACGAATTATTCAGCCTTCATTTTATGGAGAGCATCCTATATGTCCACTATTTGGAGGTAACGATCAGTCTCTGCGCATAATCTTAAATCGTAGTACATTTTCAATTCGCGACTTTATCTGCTTCTTTTTCATGCAGCTACTGCATTCCCCGAGGCGCACTTACTCCAACCTGCCGGTACTACGCAAGTACATTTACGACTTTTGAGCGACTGAGTCTCATATTATAAATGCTTACCTAAGCTCATCATTTTTATAACAAAATGACATGAATCTTTTTGAGTTTTTTTAAACAAAAGTTTAGGAGCGAAAGGTCTAACATAAATGAGCTAGGCATTTATATAACGAAATGATATGAATCTTAACAGATACAGCTTTTGGGTAAAAGCTTACAATTATTTGACTACATAAATCAGCAAAACTTTATACGGCAGAAATGCAGAAGTACTTACATGGCAGCAGGCTCCATTGAAACTCAAATTATGTCTTCCAAGTGTTTCTATAATCTTCAAATCGGTATTCGCCAAACGAAACTTCCATTGTGTATTTAGGCTTGACTTTGATGCAAAGTACATGAAAGATGCAGATGACCTACCCTATTTTCCGCTTTAGCCGATATGAAAACTTTTTTTTTGCTTTGCCATACGAATTCTGTATAGTTTTTATTACAAAAATGTAAAAAATGCAGTTGTTTCAAACATGGGATCCACGAAAATGCGTTTTAATGGGCTACTTTAATAATGTTTTGTGTAAGTCAGCGTGTAGTATGAAGTTGAAGTTAAGATATCGCTATCAATTTTTGTTGAAGCTGTTGCTGCTTCATTAGTAAATCCAACACCTCTTTAACACCCTTAGATGCATTCTCAACGTCACGATCGTCTATATACTTTTGGGATTCATCTATTTTGGCGTTGATAACGAGGCGCAATGCTGCTAGTTTTTTGCAAATTCCTCTCTTAATCCAGTAATTTCGAAATTTGGCCACAAGGAAGACTGCGAGTATAAACACTCCAAAGCATATTATTATTGTAGGTATAATGGTGTAGTCAAAATTTTTGATTCCCTCCATCATTATATCTAGTTCCGAAGCGTATGTTTCGGACATTTTTTTTACCAATTCGTTGATGGAATTCATTTTTGCTTTTTTTTTGTATGTCGGCCGGAGAAAATTTTATTGCTTTTTAACGAGAAGTTTATTTTTCGAATAACAACAAATTTGACTGAGCAGTCAAGGCATACTAAGTTGTATTTTTTTTTTTGGAAGGGAAGTAAAGGCAACTTAGAATATTTTTCAACTTTTTGTAATCGATTGTTAAGTTTTTGAGAAAGCTACGGAAGAACTTCATTTATGAAAATTTGAGTTTTCGAAAGTATGTCGTTGGTTGAAAAGTCCGGTAGTTTTTTTTTATTAAAATATTCTTTAAGCGCACTGAGAGGGACTGAGTCTGAGTCCGATATTTCTGGTTTTATGGGTAGTTGCGCAGCTTGAAACGTTTCTTTAAATTATCAGGTATGATCAGAAGAATAATTTTTGTTTTAAGTTTTTCTACATCACTTTCGTTGATACCAAATGATCAAGTGAAGATTAAATGGTTGTAAATCAATGTTATTTGTACAAAAAGCAACCGTGGCTGTTGTTTGCCTGTTTATAAGGGCTGCAGCTGAAATTTCTGCTGATTTTTCACTCTTTCATCCTGCCGACAAAAGTCGAATTCCAAGAGTCTCTTTCCTTTACTCCTTTTGCTTACGTTTTTGATTCAATTCGAAAGAAAGCATTCAGGCTGCTGCCCCATAAAGATTTGCTTAGGGCGCTTATAGGAATATCAATCCAAAGTGATGCTGTTGCATTATCTTAAAATCTGATGAAATCTCTTTCAAATTTATATTTTTTTTCTTTTTTTTTCTTTATGTTAAACCAAGAACTGTGGCTTTTTGTGGCCTAAAATCACTTCTCTAAAGATATTATGCTTACAATTAGTTTTGATTGCTATAGGGCTCACCAGTTCCGGAACACAATTGGGAAAAATGGTTTCAATACTTTGAATTGCAAAGTGAAATACTTAAAAGCTTCTAGTTTGGTCAATGCCTGAATTTGAGACGCTATTGATGCTATTTTTTAATATCACAACCAAGTCCGTGATTTCTCTTCAATATCTTCTTCCGAATTACATTTGCGACTATTTAATCTTGAAGTAAGCTTAAAAAGTTATTTCTTAAATATCGCAACAGAGGCGCATTTTTTTCAAATCTAAACAAATTCTTAGTCCTTTTTTTTCCTTTGGTATGTATAAATAAAGTGGACCGAAGTCCCGGGGATACTGCAATACCGGGTCAATCCGTGACAGATTTTGAGCAAGCTCCTATCACTCTGTCTATTTCCAAATATCAGTTTAACATTTGTTGTCCTCCGATGGAGTATCTGTCAGATGTTAAGAAAACAGACTACACTTTGATCTTAGACATAAGCTTATCAGCTTAAAATCATTTGGGTATTTCATTTCGTCATCGTTCCTAGCTTTATTCTCATATAGCAACTTTTTTCACAGTTTATTTAGGATTCCTTGAAATCTTGTCAAAGCTTTTCTAATTAACTTAACACTTTATCATATCATAATTTCTTCCAAAAAATCGTGTAAACTAAATCTTACGGCAAGTGTATTGAAAACCTTTAAAAGTGACTGTATTTTACAGAAAAATAAATCTATTTTTCTCTCTTAATCGCATGAAAAACCATTTATGCGTCTTATAAAAAATTCCCTAAGTAAAGCTGTCTTGAGCAATTTTCTACTCAATCAAGCAATAAAAGTTGTGTTTATCGATCCACTACTGTGCATACATGTGGAACCCTGCACATGTAAGACTTAACTTGTTCAACTCGTTGGGTATTACCTTTAAAAATGATTTCCCTGATGTTCTGCTATTAAAATATTCATTACATTTCTCTTAGAAGTCACCCACCCACATCGCTTCAAAAAAATCGAAAAAAAAAACTGAAATGTTTCTTAAGTATTTCTGTCGATTTTTTTTGTGCCGCGCGTTCTTGTTCTTCATATTATAAACACCACTTCAGTTGGAGAGACAGCCCCAGACAGTCGCAGAGACAGCAGAGACAGCAGAGACATTGACTGCAAAGCTTTGCCAGCTGGCCTGCTCCACTCGGGACTCCACTCCCGAGCTCCCAATGCCAGCAGCACGCGGCAATGGCAACATAATAACAATAACAACAATGAAAGAGAATGCCAGCCCTTTGTGCTCATTACTTATTTGTATTAAATTTTTTATTTTGTTTTGTGATTGTTTTTGGAGCCCCTCCAAAGCAATTCCTACCCCATACACAATTTATAAATATTTTCATTTGCATGTCATGTATGGCTGTTTAATTTTAAGAAAAAATATTTATTGATTGCGTTGCTCTTAAGCGCTGGAGCAGCTTACGCCCGCATCAATATTTCTGCTCATCTTCTTTTGCGTTTCGAATGTTACTGAGTGAGGGATAGGAAGGCTCCATAAGCTATATAGCAGCGAAAAATCGATGGCAAAAAATTTGTTGTCAAGCAAATGATATAAGAGATTTGCGTTTCGAAGAGGCATTAAAATTTTTAAAAAATTCCGTTTGTTTATAATATTTATAGAACTGGGATTCTTCAATTAGTTAAAATATATTGTTTCTGTGAAATGTTTAGGCACAGTGGACAGTTGAAACTGTTTGTATGTTTCGATGGATTTCAGCAGCACAGTCAGAGGCTAAGCTTTGCAGGAATTCGCTATTTGAGGGCTTAAGACGCAACACTGACAATACTTTGTCATCTCTTTTCATTCGAATTTTCAAATATTAGTGCGGTTGTAGATTTTGGATGGTTTGATGGTTAGGTTCAATATTAATCTGCCACTGAGCTTGCCTTTTTATTATTACTTTATTTTTTTTTTAAAACAAAAGTTTAGGAGCGAAAGATCTAACATAAATACGCCTCTGAGGTACTCATTTTTATAACGAAGCTATATGAAGATACATACGATACAAATTTTTGGGAGAAACTTACAATTATTTGACTGTACATTCATAAAACTTTATACGGCTGAAATACCCCAAAAGAGTTTGATGCAGAAGTATGCCGATGTTGCATTTATGTAAGAGCTTAAACTTTTCGCTTGTATTTTTGAAGTTACAAGACCGAAGACTTCCAGCACTTTAAGTGATAGCTTCGAGTTGTTTCCATAATCCTCAAATTGACATTCGCCCACAGAAACTGTCATTTGGGTAATTAGGCTTGATTTTGATTTTGCATCAAAAAAAAATTTTTTTAACACAATAAGCAGCAGATGACCAACCCTATTTTCTGCATTAGCCGATTTTCAAAAGTTCTTTTGCTTTGCTGTTCGAATATTGTATAGTTTTTATTACAAAGTTGTACAAAGTGTAGTTGTTTCAAACGTGGAATCCATGAAAATGCGTTTTATTGAGCTACTTTAAAAATGTTTTGTATAAGTCAGTGTATTGTATAAACTGAAGTTAACATGTCTGCGCCATCTCTTCAACCAGCCATCTCTGCTCTGCTATTAATTTTTATATCTGAAATACAGGGAAAATCTTATATTTGTCTATATATTTTTTGGTTTTCTTACATTTTCAAGCGCATATTGTCAAGCAATTCAGCTAGTATCGTAAAATCGCACCCTCATATGGGTCCTCTGCTAATTGGACCAAAATGTAGATAGCGAGTATAAACAATCCAAAGTAAATTATGATCGCAGGTTTCTTGTAAACAAATTTTATTAGTGAAGTCATCTTTGGCTTTACTTCAGGAATGTATTTCCTGAAAATATTTTTAATCAGATCTCGAATGCAACTCATTTTTTTTTTTTTATTTTTGTAGGCCGGAGACAATTTTATAAATTTAACGAGCAGTTATATTTTATGATGACAAATGTGACTGAGCAGTCAAGGCATACTAAGTTATATTTTTTTGAAGGTAGCTCAAGGCAACTTTAATACTTTTTCTTTCATTGAATGCTGAATTTTAAATTAAACTAAGAAGGAACTATAATCGGTTTAGTTTTCGTATACAAGTTTTTTTCGTATCTGAGTTATGTCTTCCATTTCGCTCTTGCCGAAGAGATGTTTTAGGGTGTGTTCATTAATCGATTGAAATCGATTATTGATATTGAATCGATAATTATTGCTTCAGAACCTTTGTGGACTTCAGTTTTTATCATAAATTCATTGTTGATTGACAAATATTAACTGGCAATATCGTAAGGAATTGCTTCATCGCATCATAGCTGAGGAAAAAAAATGGGTTCATTAGGATAATGTGTAGTGCAGAGAGTCTTACGGAAAGGCCGCACATGGCCTACATTTCTATAGCGAAACACAATATTCATTGCAACGAAAATGTTTACAAAGCTATTGCATTAAAAAGAGCTAAGAAGAAACTAATATAGCGGTTGGATGTTGTACACAATTTATGGGTAATACTAATACTAACAATTTTTAAAAAGCATTTTCTTTGCTTAAAAATATATATTAATATAAAGGTATTTATGAATATCTGTTTAGGATTAGTTTTCTTAAAAAAGATACTATTGTACTTATTTAAACTTTTTGTATCTTTAACAACGTCTACCATTATCTGCATTAAAGAGTAACTACACTTCGATAGAGCAATATCGTATCTTCTAGATACATTATTTTTTGAGATATTATACATTTCGTAGTATGCCAATTGTTGAGTGTAGGAAGCAAAAGTTGCCATACGATGGCAGGAAACGGAGGAAGCCACTTCAATGTGAGACAAGTGCAGTGCTTGGCATGTAAAGTGGCGCACACACACACAGCGACATACAAACACACACAGATACACACATTGACAGACTTCTCTAGTTGCAGATATATTTTGCCTAAAATTTATTATACCCTAATTAGTCATGTCAAGCATGCTCCACATGCTCGCATGGTTTGAGTCTCGTTTGGATTTGCATGGGCTCTCGTTTTTGTATATTATATATGGTATCTGGGGGTTTGCTTGCAGTAGGGGGCGTTCTATAAATCTGTGGGAGTTGCATGCTGCATAAATTTTATCGATGTCATTTTTTGTTGTTGCTGCTGCTGCTGCTGCTGCTGTGCTGTTTGCTGTTTATTGAACCGACAGTCGGGCGTTTACCGAGTGACAATTGTAATGCCTCTGCCCCTCGATAGTTTACACGCCCACCAGTGGGTAGCGCGCATCACGCGCAACCCGCACTGCCTTCCCATGCCAGCTTATCACTGCGATCAGCAGCTGCCTGCTGCTTGCCACAAACGCCAATGCTTGCCATGCATTGTACTTCGTCGCATTGAGTTTTGCTGCCGGAATCGAGAGTACGACGGGCGTCTGTGGCATGTTTCATTTGTGGCCAAGTGCTTTTGTTGTAGCAGCAGGCAGGCTCTGTCTCTCTCGCCCTATCTATCTGGCACTTGCTGCCGCTTCAAGTGCTCTTTTTGTATGGCATTTTGTTTATGCCTCTTTTTGTGACTGTTGCATACTACTAGTTTTGTTGTGTTGTCTCGGTTTTGTTTATCCATCAATGACGACTGACAAGAAACATACCGCACCATGTGAGAATGGCACCAAGTTGTGGCTGCACATAAAGTTTTGCAGTAACTGGCTGCTGCCGTTCAATTTAATTTCCTTTAATTTTTATGTGGCAACAACTCCCTCACTTAAGCTCCTTTGCCAGCTTGCTGCATATTGTTGTCCATTGTTTATGGTTGCCGCTTTTGTTTATGAAAATGTTTATAAAATATTTCCGTTTTGATTTGACATGCCGTTGATTGAAATGGGTTAAGCATTGTCTTCATTAGCTTGACGCACTCAGGTCGTCCGCCTTTCAATCATCAAAGGCAATTTTTATTTCTTTCAATTTATTCATTAGGCATACGCGTTGAAATTCTTTTGGGTGCGGTGGCTCCTAATAAGGGTTGTCATTGTTGATGAAAACTTGTCAAGACGTTGAGCACTTAAAAGCGCGTTTCTAAGCAGCCTCGCCTTGGCTGCTGAAAGGTTTTTCTAAGCGGCATTGAAAGCAATTTTTCGTTAAGTGTGAGACTCTGCGTTCATAGTACGTTTTCAGCGAAGCAAACTTCAGGGTTCTATTTTATAAAGAATCTAAGAAAAAATCTGAATTGTTTCTTATAGGCAAGATTTATAGATTTATAGATTTAAACAATAAATAAATTAAGTAAAGTTGAATTTTCGATTGCAATTCGAATGTTTACCATTTATTCTTGATTCAGCAGAATCGCTGTGTCAAGCATATAGATAAAATTATCGCTAAACGAAGAACCAAGTGAAGAAGAAAAAGCCGCAATAGGCGGAAGATCCTAAAAACCGACAAAAACAGAAAAATACAAAATATTGGATTTTTAATCGCAAAAATCATTTGCAGAATTGCCAAGAAGTGTAAGCCTAAGACATAAATTCCCCTAAAGGAAGCATCAAAAGAGGAACTTTCGATAAGGAAACTAAAGCGGAATAAAGTCGTTAGGATCCAGACTCTTTAGTACCAAGTCCACAGACCCAAGATCTACCGAAAACACAGCGAGATAGCTCCATAAATTTGCAGAATCGTCAAAGAGTCAAGCATCTAAGACTGAAATTTGTCCAAAAGATTAACGAAAAAGTGGAAACCTCATGAACCAAACTCTTTGGTGACAAGCTCATAGATCCAAGTTCCATCGAAAACAGCAATAGGGAAAGCTCCTAAAATGCCGACAAAAGCAGAAAAAATATTAAATTTTTTAATCTCAAACATCATTTGCAGGTTCGCTAAAGAGTCAAGCTAGTGTTCGAAATTTTTTGCTTATTCCATTGCAAGATCAACGGGAATTTGTTCTTTGCGCTTTTCATATGGTTTGGGTGTTGTCCAGAGGGATGATTGCCAGTACATTTAGGAGATTGTGCAGCTATTGGTTGTATTTAGAGCTACCTTCTTTTATCACTTCTTGAGCCCAGGAAATGCACAATAGTTTTAATGTGTTGGCGCCCGGGAACACTCTCACGGTTTTATTTTTGAGGCGTTGTATGAAACTTCGATTGGACGAGCTTGCAGTACTCCTATTTTGAAATTTATATTCATGCTACTCTTTGGGAAAAACTAAAATGTTCTTCTTTCTTAATGATCAAATTGAAACATAAATCTTGTATGTGATGAATGATATTTAGTTTTTCACAAATTTGAAAGAAAATGCACATAGCACTGGTTCTTCATAAGAAATTTTTCCTAAAATAAAGGGTTTGCCAAATTTTATTTCATAAATTAGATTATGAACTCTTTCTTCTCGACGTTCTTCCAGATTTGATGCTGCACAGAAAGCAACGGTTGTCTTCCGGATTTGAGCCTTCAGAGAAAGTCTCGGTTGAGTGACTTCTGAATATTGAATTAAAGATTTTGAAAAATTTTAAAATTTTATGCACTTTCTAAGAGTTGGCCAACACTTCTTCTTGAAACAATACCAACAACAATGAAGTTATTGATTACAATCTAAATTTTTTTTGTTCTTTCTTTTCAGGTATGTTCCCAGTTCCCTTTAATAAAGTTTATTATTTTAAAAACGTGAGTAAAATGTGAAAAATTAAAAATACTTAAATCTCTCAAATATTTATTGTAACAATATTCGCGATTTTTAGGAACTACATACAAGTATTGCTTCAAAGAGCTGCTTATAAGCTATCATCTCTTGAGCAACCTTATAAACTGCTACCTCAAATAAAAACTGTCTGCAGAAGAATTAAAAATTGTTTTACTTTTTTTTTCTTCTGCAATTTAACTACTTCTTGTGAATTACGTTGACTTTTTGCAGTCTAGTCTGGCAGCTTTCCCAGACTGACCATATAATCAACTCAATTGTTATGCCTGTTTTTTATTATGCTTTGGTCAGCTATGACAATAATTTAGAGCTACTTCGCGCTCTAAAAACCCCTG
Source organism: Chymomyza procnemis (assembly GCA_035046065.1). Lineage (NCBI taxonomy): Eukaryota > Metazoa > Arthropoda > Insecta > Diptera > Drosophilidae > Chymomyza > Chymomyza procnemis. The sequence continues at coordinate 11,975,858 of JAWNOJ010000004.1, read as the reverse complement.
AAAAAACGACAAAAATCTACAGAAAACTTTGTAGCTAAATAAACTTAATTGTTTAAGAAAGAAGTACAATAAATATAACAATAAAAGTATAACAAAAGCGAAACAAAAACAGCAAAAAATAGCCGCATAGTAATTATGGGAATACATTAAAAAAAGATATCATAAAAATAGAAGAATTAATTATAGCGAAAAGTATGAGTATAAAAAAAGAAAACGTGTACATGCTATAGGGGTTTGGGGCAGTCACAGTCTGTTGAAAAAGTTTGACAATATGCTAGGCATAATATTTATTGATATTGACACAAAATGTCAAGCACAGTGACCGCCAAATGCAAGTTGACAAGGTCAATCATAAACGATTAACGATTTATAGCCCAAGGCTGACACATCATCAGCTGGACAGCTAACAGTGCTTCATGTGGGTGTTCGTTCACACAGACTTTTAATTTCAGTTTGTTTTTTAATTGACTTGTTCGAAATAGCTGACATCTAACTACTTGTACAGCGACTTTTTAATTCATTATACGTTTTAGTTGTTATTTGTTAGTTGTCGCTTGTCGCTGTTGCCTTTATCTACATCATTTATTGCGTTACTCTGCACGCTGTTCGCAATTAAAGTTGCCATTCAAGGTGGAACGAATTGACGTTGTTTTTTTTTTTTTTTTGGAAGAGGGAAAAACTCTTTCGTGCTCTCGTTAAAGAGCTCTCGACAATTTCCTGCAATTTGTTTGTAGTCAAAACAATTTCGTCGCACTAGTCAAATCAAGTTGAAGCGTGAAGCTTTAAGTTTCAGTGTTGGTAAACAGCGAAAACAGCAAACACTAGAATTAGGTTGTTTGCATTGCAATAGAAAACGCTAGAGAGTGCGACTGGTGTGGGGTCGTATGCGAGAGTGGCTTAAGTAGTTGTCTGCAAAGGTATTCACAGAGTTGTGCAGAAATGCAAAGTTTTACCGGCTTTTGACTGTTTGAGATATATAAGTAATAAACGCATGAGAGTGTGGCGGATGGTATTTATGAGCGGTCATAATGAAGTGCAACTTATGTAGTCTATTATGTGTGCAGAGGTGCAAAGGTGCACTGGTTTTTATACGCAAAAGTTTATTTGCATTGCAGCGAAAAGCGCCAGATAGTGTGACGGGCAGTCGTAATGTAGGTTCATATTTGCGATAGGGCGTTGATCTTTGTGTAATGGGTCATACGTTGCAGTGGGTTGAGCTGTCTGCACAGGTATTCACAATGTAGTGCAGAAATGCAAGGGTACACTGACTTTCAGGCACATAAAATTATTTGCACTACAGTGGCAAACGCTAAAGAGTGTTGTGGGTGTTCATTGTGTAGGCTCATATTTGAAAGTGGGGTAAGTAGTCTGCCAAGGTATTCACAGAGTTGGGAAGAAATGCAAAGGTGGACTGGCTTTGAAACTTACAAAGCTTTTTGCATGGCAGTGGAAAACGCTATAGAGTAGGATCGTTGCACTTTATGTGGTGGGTCATATGCTACAATGGATGGAGGCTTTCCCAAAGTTCTACAGAAGTGCACAACTTCAGTGAAAAATGGTTGAGAGTATCACTATTAATCTTTTTCTTGTGTGAATGACTTAAACTATCTGTTAAGGGTATTCATAGAGTTGTGCAGGGATGCAAAGTATAACGGTTTGGCTTTAAATCTTATATGATTGTTGGCATGGTAGTTTAAAATGCTAGAAGGTATAATGTGTTGAGTCAAATTGTAGAGTGGGTTGAGCTGACTGCAAAGGTATTCACAATGTTGTGCAGAATTGCAAGGGTGCATTGAGGTCAATATTAAACGCTTAAGAGTGTTTACATTGTGGTGAAACACACACGACAGTGTGACTGTTGGTCTTAGTTTTCAAATGAGAAGATGGCTTGAGGTGTCTGTAAGGGTATGCACAGAGTTGTGCAGAAATGCAAAGGTGCGCTGACTTTTAAGTGTTTATAGAGTGGCTAGTAGATACAAAGTTGTGCAGAAATGCACACTAGGTTGTAAACGTTTAAGGTTGTTTACATTGCAAGGGAAAGCGTTAGAGTGTATGACAGTGGCATCCTATGCAAGAGTGGCTTAAGTAGACTGCAAAAGGTGTACATAGGGTTGTGCAGAATTGCTAAGGTGCATAGGCCTTCCAGCAAGTTTATGCTTAAGAGATGATTACTTGAGAAGACTTTAGAAAGTGCAAGAAACTAATGAACGTAGCTTAAAATATACTTCAGAAGAGTTTATGACTATAGAAGACTAAAAAACAATTTATTTAATCAAAAAAGTGACTTATTTCATCTCTACAACTTCTCATACAACCCTTGTTTAGCATGTCAGCAATTCCCATATGCCAGCTAAATGTGGCATTTTGTTGTTTGATTTTTTCACAACTTTTTCTTGTCTAAATCTAAGTTATTTTCTTCCCCACTCCATGTTGCTCTACCATTTTTGTAGCTTCGCTTTGTGCTGTTGTAATTGCAACATAATTTGCTATTATATGTTTTTTCTTCTTATTTTGTGGGTCTCTGGGTCTCACAGCTGCGGTAATTTGGACAGCTACAGTGCGAGAAAAATAGTTGTGCTATTACGTAGCAATTATAAAGCAATAAGTTTATTGCAATTGTTTTCGAAAACGATTTACAATAAGAATTGCTTTTATTGTAGAAAAATTAAATTACTTAAATATTTGAGAGACAAGAAATTCTTACCATAAATTGATATATAAGATAGTAAAGAGCAATGAAATGCTCTGGCAAGCAGTCGAAGAGTAAAGAATTTAAGCATTAAATTTTTCAATTAGTTTTACATTTTTGTGTAAGCAACAAATGTTACAATTTGTCGAACATGCTACAGTAGTTACTCGAAGAAGGAGAAATCTTAGAACGAGCAAAATATAATATAAAATTAAGCCATATCCCTAGCCTGATGCATGCATTTTTTCATAGATATGCTGGGGCTGATTAGGAACTTGGATGTACAATTTAAAAAAACAGGAAGTAACTAGAGTTAATATTTCTTAAAAAAGAAGTCAATAAATTAGTGTTGAGCAAGTTGGTGTTTCAAAGTTCGTTATTTGTTAAAAATGTGATGATGATTTGGCGAATCAATACGAGAGCAGGTAGGGAAAGATAATGAAATGGACCGTTTATAGGAATGGAACAAGGCGCGAAAAGCAATGTGTAAAGCGTAATTGTATCGAGAAAATAGTAGTACTAGAGGTCGAAAAGTAGGAGATACTCTGTATGAAATGAAAAAAAAAATACATTGATAAGAAGTGCGTTTAAGTCAATGAAACCGAGTAAAAACTTATGCAGAAGCAATACGCTACGGCAAGTTCTACGTTCACTTAGAAAAGGCAATTCTACAAAAATAGAACCGAATAGAAAATAGAATCGAATGTTAGTATCCTAATTTAAAACCCGAAGCGCAAATATCCAAATCAACTCTTTTGCATTATCTCCCATTTTTGGCAAATCTGTGGAAACTTTAAGCTTGACTGCATTAAGTGCACAAAAATTGCACAAAAAGGACAAGCCATCATCTCCTAAAATGAAAATTTCATGGAAGCTGAAAAATTTTAAATAAATCTCTGCTTAAATTGATGGAAGCTGAAGCATTTTAAGGAAATCTTCTCTCAAACAAATCATGTTCTGCATGCGATGACTGTACCAAATGTGTTTGTAATTGAAATTGTAACTGTGTTTGTAACTGTATCTGTTTGTTGCTAACTGCAAATGTAACTGTACAACAACAACAAGTACAACAACAATAACAAGAGTACCCCCAACAACAACAAGTAAAACCCCCCCCAAAAGCAACACATTAAATGACAGAGCGTGTTTACAGCTTTGGGCGCTCGACAACAACAACGAGAGTAGCAACAACAAAAAAATGCACATTCTGCTCAATTTTGATGTTGTTGTTGTATTTGTTGCCATTTTTTCGTCGTTGTTGTAATTGTAGTTGTTGCCTGCTGCTAAACTATTTTGTGCATTTTTAGCATTTTGAGTAGAACAAGTGCACAAGCTTTTTGCGCTCACTGTAATGCATGTAAATGTGTTGGTTACCATGTGTGTGTCGGTGTGCGTGTATCTGTGTGTGCCTCAACATGCAGCTACAAATTGTTGTTTGGCCGCCATTGTTGTTGGTGTTGTTGTGTATGAAAACGTAATTAACAACATTTGCAGCCGTTGGTTGCCATTTTCTTTTTCTTTTTTTTTTTTTGGTTTTGTTTTTTAACTGAGCGTTTTTGCGGGGAGGCGACAGTTGGGGGGGCTGTAAACACAAAATGGCGTAACTTATGGCCTCATTTGTGTGTTGCTATGTTGCGTCAAGTTGTTGTTGTTGTTGTTGGAATGTGCGCAACAATTAAGTCACTTAAAATGTTTTGCTCTAAAGTCATTTTTGATGATTAATTTGCAGTCAGACAGAATCGAGCGAATATATGCTACACTGAGAGAGAAATTAGTGTTAGTTTGAAGGCAATTTAGTTAAGTTTTTCTATACACTCGATTGTACTCAGTGGGGTGTAGGGTCATCCTGGTAAAGCTCTGAATGAGGCGGCGCATAATTGTGCTAGGAAAAGTTCGGCGCTGCCAGTGACTCCGGGAACTACGCCTGTACTGTATGTGCTACAGATTTTGTCAAACGTGGCTTGTGGCATTGCTATCTTCCAATAGAACTTAACCAAGCACTTTGGTATGAAAAACTGCAACGCTTTAGTCGTGCCGTACTATTGGGACTTGGTAGATCTAGTACTACTTAGTACAGGTTGGGGCTAGAAATAGGTGATAGTTGTTGTAATAGTGCACTTCGCCATTGGCTTTTGGGTTAGAGGAATACACGTATGCCACAACGAGCAGAAGAAAACAAACAATACACATATCCCACAACTAAGGGAAGAAAGAAAAAAAAGAAATAATGCAAGTATTCCATAACGAGGAGAAGAAAGAAAGAATCAATACACATACCCCACAACGAAGGTAGGAAAGAAAGAAAGAAAGAAAGAATGCACGTATCCCACAACGAGAAAACGAAAGAAAGAATGCACGTTTTTCACAAAGAAGAGAAGAAATAAAGACTACACGTATCCCATAACGAGAAGAAGAAAGAAAGAATACAACATCGGTTAGGTGATTGTGCTCTTAGAAATCGCACTTTATATCAATAGAAGCTATCATTTAGAGATCTTTGGGCAGTCTGACAAACCTATCCATAGGTGAACTTGCTGTTTTTATTGAATCCTTACGCTGATTCAGCCAGCCTGATCTCTAGTACTTTTACTATATTAACATTTTATTATTATTATTTAAAATCTTATCAAAGTTACAAATGTAATAATAATAATAAAGTTTAAACCAACTACTTAGCTGTTCGGCTATGCGTGCTACTACTATTTCATATACCCCTTTTTCACTCAGTGTAGTCCAGCACTTATGTGCTTCTGCCTGTCTATATCTTGCTATAGCTTAACTTTCTGCCAGCTAAAATTCCAAACACAGATTGCACATCAAATTAAATACAATTAATAAATGCCCATCAAAGTCAATTATGTACCGAGAAAATATATAATCCACATAAAAAAAACGAAAAAAAAACATATAAAAACCACTCAACATTTGACCATACGAAAGACAAAGAAAACTATTTCAAGTCAATTAATAAAGTTCAAGCTTTGGTCCAAGCTACTTAAGCATCATTTGCATTGGAGGTCCCAGCCCGAAGCCCATAAGGGAACATGCCACTTGAACCCGATGGGGCAACAAGCAACAAATTAATATGCATAAAATGTATTGCCGGAGCAACAGCAGCAGCAACAGCAACTAAGTAGAAAGTGTGTCATGTGCTCGTAGAGAAGCAGCAGCAGCAGCAGCATCAGCCGTGGCAACGACTCCGTAAGAGCAGCCTTGCTGCCCAGCAGCTAGTGTCTTGTGCCCTGTCATGCCCCAAGTTAATTTTGTAGACTCTGCCGCACTAGACTCTGACCATTTTTAATATCCAAATGAAGCTGAACTTGGAATTTGTTACGCCCAATGATTTGCTGTGTTAATTTAACCTAATGAACATTGGAAAGAGGTTCGTTCTATTATCTGGTATTGGGCAATTACGAAACCTTTTACGCGCAGTGATTTGGTAGAATTTTCCCAAAAAAAAAGTTGTAGCATAAATGGTTTTGTATGTTGTGGGTAACGAAATTAAATAAGATGATGGGTGATGTTAGAAACTAGGTTGGTATTTCTGGAGTTGCTTGAAAAGCATTTAGAGAGAACAAAGTCTCAGAGTGGCTGTAGGTGGAAGATGAGCGGTTTTACATTCAAGAAAAATATATTTGTAAAATCTGTAAAGTAATATATTCATCCAATATTTATTGATTTATCTTTAATTTAAAGAAGGTCCCAGCTGTCTTCTACATACACATATAATCTTCAAATTATACTTCGAATTATTTACATTTTTACCAAGTGATTTAAATTTGTTTTTTAAAACTGGAAGCATCGAATGAATAGAAATTATTATAGAGATATTGAGAATTTGTTGTTGAAGATTGTCTGGGGTAGTTTAGAATGTGAAGGATCACAGACTTCAATGCTGCACTGAAAATTAAGTGGACTTAAAAAATCTACAACTCCTACTAAACGATTGATTGGTTCCGCTTTGGAAATACTTCCAATTACACACTAAACAACTCCTAAAAAATTTGGATGATTTCCAATACTGCGAATAGCAAATGCGTCTACATACATTGAATCCGCTTATAAGTCGACGTCTAGAAGGCAGTAGGCTGCTGGGATATTGCCAATTATTTCTATTGAAGGTTCCAAATGCTGAATTATTATTTGATATTATCGATTCCTAATATTGTTTAAATTTAAAATCATATAAGGTTAGTGGGCCTTGGTAGCTTAGTGTTAGATATAAAGCCGAAGATCGATGGTACGTTTCACCATTTAGCTAGGATAGTCACTTTTAACATAATTAATTCTCTTTTCTTAAAATTAACAAATTTAAGCAATGTATTAAGTCTGCAGCACCATTTCTTTAAATAATAGCCTAAAGTCTCCATAGTATCGCTCTGTTAGCTTTACAAGATCTTTTCTATTTCTAATTTCTTGAAATTAGTTCTAAAACACATCATCGCCAACATTCTTAAAAAAAAGTAAAGATTTTTGTCCCCTGTTCTTGTATATTTATTTTATTATGGACTTTTTTACGACTTTTACGTAGGCGGTGATATTCTGATCCGGCAACTACGCGTCGTAAATGCGTCATATAACTGTCCCTCTGGCACATTTTTATGGCATATACGCCCAAATCAAAAGAGTTAATTTAATTAATTTAAATAATAGTAAAACTTAACTAAGAAACTAGTAACATTTTTGAGATATACTTAAAAATTTACTATTCTCAACTGAATTTTTAAAAAGAATTCAGATACAGTTTCGGACAAAAATTCTTTGCAGTGCTTAGATAACAACTTTTCAAACTTTTTTGATAAAACTTTAAAAATTTGTAAGCATAGCTTTTGCATCTTTAATGCAGCTTTAATTTACACAAAACCTTTGAGAAGTGCCCCTTATAACACGTGAGAGACCAAACAAATTAGGTTTACTTTTTGTTTTTAATATTATTCAATATTATTAACATGCTGCCTTGGCTGTGCTTAATTAAATTCTAATAATTTAATTGTTTGCAACCTTTTTTAATTTATTTATAAATTCCTTATATATTGCCCCGAAAGCCGCATAAAATAATTAATTAATTTAACTCATTAGGCAACATTTCCAAGTGAAACAAAATTACATTCTGATCACACACCTGTTGGCATCCCTTTCTAACATACAATATAGCTTACTCGCTTGCTCACTCAAAGCCGGCAACTCATCTGTCATCTTGCAAGCTCCACAGCATGATTTGCCTCATCTCAGTCCGTCTGTCTGTCTGCGTCTGGCTTCATAATTAGTTCTTCAACATAGTCTCAACTCATCATCTACGCTCATCTCACATTTTGTCTTGCCTCAAATTGTTATCTGTTGCTTTGTTTTGTGGCACGCTTTAACCATCAACGCTGCCGACGTCGCTGCCAAATGCTTTGGCTGTTGCCACACGTTATACATGGCGTATGCGTAATTGTCTCAATTATTCAACCAAAATGAGCCACCATGCAATTGTGCGTGTTTGTGCGTCTGTTTGCTGATTTCATATGCACCACTGTTTCGTGGGGAAGGGGGCAATTGCTCGCAACACCTCTCAAACGTTACTGCTACCTCGATCTGGCTGTGCCTGGAGTTTGCATTTAGAGCAATACAAATTACATTTGTATGCGTTTTGTGAACATTGCAATCGTTGCATATAAATTGCACTACAAATGCGAAAGCAACAACAAGCGTCAAGCGCCACCTAGCGTTGCAACACTGGCGCCCCCAATGCACACAGCCAGGCAGTCAGTGAGTCAGTGAGTCAGTCATTAATGCGCTTGCCAGCTGCGCCTGCCTGATAAGTATCTTTTGCCTGGTTCTGTCTGACTATGCGTCCGTTCGTCTCTACGTCCGTTCGTCTCTACGTCCGCCGTCTCTACGTACGTTCGTCTCTACTTCCATACGTCTCCACGTCTTTTACTAGCGAGTGACTGACTCTGCGCTAGGCTTGACATGTTTACTTGAAGGGCTTCTGCATCGTTGAGCTGCGGCGTTGTCTGCTCGATTTATTTGGCGTTCTGCACAAATTATATTCACTGCAGCTACCGGATAGAGGCTACAGATACGGCTATATACTTATAAAGCCACTCCTTGGCAATACGTAGTTGCTGCAGCTTGTTTTTGGCCGTAATTCGTTGTCGTTGTTGTTGTTGTTGTCGTTGGCCATTCAACTATAATTAGAGCGCTCGCATTAGTTGGCCGACTGAAAACTGGCCAACTTGATATGGCTTTGATTTGTGCCTGGTGTTTGGTTTTGATTGTTGCGGTTTAACTTTGGCTCTTGGCCATGTCCGGTGCTGGCCAAGAAACAATGTTGCCACACACACACACTCACAGACACACACTCATATATGCAGACACAAATACCACACATACATAAAGTGTATATGCTTCTTTGAGGGTAATTTAATAATTTTGCGCAATTTCCGCTTTGAATTTCTTTAATATTCTTTTATATGAAAGGTTTTTATTATGTGTTCTGTTTTCCGGGTAATACCTTTTTATTATTTATTATGTCTTTGCTGGCGCATGTTTCAAAACTATAAAGAAAAAAGCGCGGAATTGCTGGACGTGGGTAAAGTAGAGTGGTAAGTAGTCTTAAAGGGTTTTTATGAGTTTCGTTCTAAGTTTTTTAACTGAGAAACTTATTACCTTTAGCTGGTAAAGCTCTACTTTTTGCATAATATGCAAACTACAGGTTGTGCCATCTGAATCGGTTCAATAGTTAAATCGAATAAGCAAAGTTTGATCTAATACAATTTTAGACATGTTATCGGTATACATCTCAAGTCGAAAAATACTCTATAAAAGTTACGGAAATATTTTGCTGAATTTTGACTTGTTTAAATTTCATTCTATTTGTATGGTAACTTTTTCGCTCGTTAGTTATATCGAGCACTCTCCAGGCTTCAAAGATTCTGCTTTTTCCAACAAAAATTCCAATTTAAAACACACATTTCTTCACACCACAAACATTTTTTAACGTTTTTATGGCCAACATTTAATTTAATTATCAAACGCAAAATGCTGCAAATAATTAAACATATTTAGCCGAGCTACCTACTCATAGTTATTCGCCATTTCCATAATTGGTTAAGCGTCATTAGCTATTATTTTTCTTTATCTTTATCTAAGTCTCTCTCAAATTGAATTAATAAACAATTAAAAACAAATTATTAAACTCTTTGCTGTTCAAAATGCCAGCAAGAAAAAGCTGAAAAACTTGTCATCAAAATGAAATATCATTTTTACAACTTTCACATGCCACAACAATTGTGTTGCCAAGGCGAAGAGTACAAGTAATCATAAAAAAATACAATGATTTTTTAAATTTAATAAAATTAAAAAGATTTGCTGGCATTATGTGCGTTGAAAGAAGCGCCGGCCGGTTCAAGTACAATGAACGAGTTGGTAAAAAGCGAAAATCACTTTCGCTGTGGTTGGCCAATAAATGCGTTAAAGCTGCAAATATTGCGTTGAATGCAGTCTGGACCTGCTGCCAGCTGCATAATCAATCTAATTGGTCTACAATTTGATGACTGGGAAAGCGTTTTAAAAAAATGCGTACGCCTAGCAATTAGAACTACACTGAGCAAAACACTTGTTTACAAATTTTATTGCCCCATCTTGCAGACTTGGGGCTTTCGAATGTAACCATCTCACTGAACAACATTCATCTCGAGTTTTAGCTGCCAAAACTGTATCTATACTATGCCTCATTTCTCTTAGTGTAATGGTTTCATAGACTAAATCGCCTTGAGGCGATTAAAATCATGTTATTGGGTCGCAGCTCCAAGCACTGCTTCAACATCTTCTGCCGCCACATTCACTTCAAGTGCAACGCACTGACCAAGTGCAAGTTGAAAATGGAAAGCTAATAGCAGCGATTAGCCATGCAACCAGTCAGCCAACTTTTGCAACTTGTGGCACTCTGTGTGTGTCTCTGGTCTGCGATAGTGAGGGTGTGCGTCACATGTGGGGCAGGCAGGCGTGCAGTGTCTTGTGGCATTCATAATGCAGCTCATAATTTGTGAAACGAAGGCGCAAAGCGTTGCAATTAATTTATGAGCGTCAACGAATGTTCATTTGAGTTGCTATCAGGCACTTTCCACATACAACCAGTGCACCAGCGCACCAAGGGCGTAGTTAGGGACACTTAAGGGCATTCTCTGTGAGCTAAGCGCTATAAAGCGTAGTTCTGGAAACTTATCAACCCATATCGGCTTATATCAATAACAAAGTAACTCGTAGGAGAGCAGCTCTCTACCCAGGCTACGCCACTGCCTAAGCCGCTAGAGCTTGTTTGTGTTGGCAAAGCGTTCAAAGATAAGCTTTGGCCAAGTGGCGGCTAATCCAAGCATGGACTGAATGTCAGCTTTGCTATGCACTCAACTTCATTTTGTTATCTCTGCCTGTCACTTTTATGGCAGTTTTTTTGTTGTTGTTGTTTGTTGTTGCCGCATGTGTGTTGCACTAATCCCTTTCAAACTGCACGCATTACAGCAACTGACTGGTTGTGTTGGCCATTCGTCCTGCATAGATCCATCCCGACTGGACTAAGTGGGTGTTGTTTGGAGGGTCGGGAAGTGTTTCAGTTTTGGCAGCATTGACCGAAGCCTGCCATAAAAACAAAACGAATGTTGTCTAAAAATTTTGTTGGCCTGTTTTATGGGTTGACTGTGTGGACTGCATGCTGCATGTTCATGTCAAAGTGAAAGGGTTTTTGTTGCATGTCATGCCAGATAGACAGAGAGAGAGAGAGAGAGAGAGGAGGAACCGAACCGCACTGCACTTGGCATATGAAATGCTTTCATGCCAACTACTCGCCCATTGCCGCTGCCTCAGCCACTTGCAACATGATGCGGGGTCAGTTGCGTTTGTTTGTTTATTTGCTTTTACTATTACTTTGTTGGCTCTGCTCACCTATGGTTCATTTGCTTGCTTGCTTGCTCACACCTTGTTTGCCGTCTCGCTTGCACTCTTTCGCACATTGTCCGTGTTTTGTTGCCTTTTGCATTTGCTGTCAATGTTTTGCCGTTTTGGCCTAATCCGTTGCATTTTGGTTTCCGCTTGTGCCAAACAACAAAAGCAAAGCATACACTGAGCGAAAAATTTGTAGCATTGAGGTTTTGCGGTGAAATAATGTGCAAATCGGGGGATTTGGTTTATTGTGAATAAAATTATTATAAGAACAATATAACGATTTGAATATTAATATAAGTAACAATGAAGGAGTATAACTTTTGCTGGCGTAGTGCTAGAAGTCGTCACCTTTTGGCCTTATTATAAAACATACCGTCATTTGCATTCGAATTCTAGAAACTATTGTTATTAGCAATTAATAGCAATCTTGGTCAACAGTAGTGTAGGCATAGCGTTGCCTCTAAAATCGAGGATCGCCAGCACTAAAGCATTTGCCTAGCACTGGCAAAGCTAGCAAAGGGACCCAATTCGCCTAAGAAAAACTCTATTGAATAAAGTCCGTTGGGATTCAGCTAAAAGCTGTATGAGGGTGGCCTTTTTTATATCGAGGTTGATCGGGACCATTGGATTTGGCTCTTCTTGAAACACCCCATACCGTCTACTGCTATTTACTTTCGGATTCAAAAGCCCAAGCCCAAAATATAAAAGGCAACCCTCGCATATATATTTTTGATATTCAAATGTTAGATATATTTATATTTGTATTCCCCCCTTGTATTCAAATGAAGCAACGTACAACAAGTAAAGCTTTTCTTCATTAAAAATGCTTAACAGCAAAATTTCTGTCAGTGTAGCCTAGCTCTCCTGTTAAGCGCTTCTACTCGCTCACTTACTGTCTCACCATCTCACTCTCTCTCTTAGCCAACTCTGCAACTGAGTCCCTTTATGGCCATTGAAGCAAGGTGTGCAGTCGGCTCAGGTGCAAACGACTGTAGTATTTGTTGTTGTTGTTGTTTGTTTATTTTGGTTTTGTTTGTTGTTTTTTTGGTTATTTTTTTGTTGTTGTTGCTTTGCTTGGCACGCAAAATGTTGCACTTTTTGTTGGCCAGTTCGTCAGTGCATCAATATGAGGCAGTGTGAGTGTAAGTGAGAGCGCGGAACGTATGCATGTGAGTATCTGTGTGTGCGCGCGTGTGTCTGTGTGTGTGTGTATTTTTGGTGTTGCTTTCAATTTGGCTGCCTTTGCTGTCATTTCTTTTTGGCGCTCTCGCCATTGTTGTTGTGCAAAGTTTGCCATTTCCGGCGCGCTCATGCGTATAATTTTACTTGAGGCTGTTCTGAGTGCGAAACAATAAGGCCCAAAAACACCAAAAAAAGCAACACAAGCAGAAAAAGCGAAATAAAAATGGCTAAAACAAAAAAATTGCAGGCAACAAACCAGGCACAGGCATACGACATGCAAATGCAACATAAAAAGTGCCAAACCAAGGCAAGTTTTATTGTAGTTGTTGCAGCCCGTGTGCTGGCTGGGATGGGGCACTGCGTAAAGCCAAAGCTGGCAGGCAGCATTGGCAGCAGCCAACGTGACGTATGGGCAACAAAAAAGTTGCATTTAATTTTGAGCGGCAGAATGCATGTATATATATATATATTTGCATGTTACTTGCAGCCTTCAGGTGGCAGCTGGGCGGCATTTAATTTATTTGGCTGCCACTTGAAGGGTTTGAGCAGCGTACTGTCAGTCGGACCTCACTTTGTACAAGCAGCGGCTGATTACATGCACAGCAGAGACAGAGAGATTTGCTTAAAGCTTTTAAATTATGGTTTCACTTGGGACAACCGTACAACCACTCCCCCACTCCAAAAAAAAAAGCCATAAAGTCCTGCAGAAATTGGCAGCAGGACTTTGAATGCACTTGGTAACTATGCAGGTTGCTTTTCTATTCTGTTATCACTTTAACATTTTTGCTTTTCTTTTATTTTGTGAGTTTTTTTTTTTGTGGCGAGGGAGGTTTGTAGTTCTTTTTTGTTGCAAAAGAAACATGCTGGAATGCATCATTTTATTGAGCTGCTGGTGAATGCCTCGCGAAGTGGACGCTGACACGCACAGTAGCAGGCACGCTGGTTGCGATAGTTCCGCGCACTGAGCGAAACCGGAAATATTTTGCACACTTCAGTGGTATTTGTGTAGACATTTTTGCTTAAAAAGTGTAAATCGAGCGCAATTCGTGTGAAAGTGATTTTGAGAACTAAGCGATGAGGCATAGGAATTCGATTTCAAAAAAGATTCTAAGGTTACACACTAATTTCACTTTAAATAAGATAACGATCGTAATTGGCTTAAAAAGTAGGAAAATTAATGCAAAGTAGTATTCATTTCAATTTAAATTAGATAACGATCGAAATTGATTTTGAGTACTGGGACAATGAATGAGAAGTTTTCAAAGAGTATATACACGCAAAAATGCAAATCGATTGAAATGGAAACGATTTTGAGATTTAAGCGAAAAGAGCAAACTCAAAGATACCCAAATAGTAGTATAGGATACATGAAAAATATCTAGGTGAGGCAGGATACATGAAAGATATCTAATTGGAGTAGGCTGGATTGAATGTATAGTCAGTTCACTTTTAATTGAAAATTGAAATCGAACGATATTTAATAATTTGCACTTTTAATCTTTAATCGAACGAATTTGAACTCGAATTTAAGAACTTCGCGTAAAGAACTACATAAATGTAATCTAAGTGGGGTGGCATACATACTTATTCCACAAAAATTTTGATATCCACCGAAATATGGAAGCAAGTGATTTTAAAAAATGCCTAAATGAAAGGCAACTGCCTTAGAATTTAAAAAACTGCTCATTTCCACTTTGAATTGCAAATCGATCGAAACTAAGCTGAAAGTGATTTTGGATATTATCTTACTGTGCGAAAAGATTCATAAATGCATATTTCCTTAAAAATTAAGATTAATCCAAATGTAAGAAAGAGAAAATGTGATTTTGCATATAAAGCGAATGATCGTAAATGATAAGAAGTGTTGTGCGAGTCGAATACAGATAACTTTTGAGCTACAAATTCCACTTCACTTTACATGCAGTAACTTTCAGTGTAAATCTGCTGTGTATCCAACAACTACCCACATTTTTCGCTCACTGCACTTTTACACTAGGAAGAGAGTGCACAATTTTTTTTTTATGACTACCCCATTGTTGCTGTTGTTAAGGTTGTCCATTGTTATTGAGCCGCGGCTTGTTGTCGCCTTTTGTTCGTGCGCGTTGTCCAAAAAAAAAAAAGAGAAACCAAACGAACATTAAAAAGAAAATACATTGTGTACACTGCAACGTGTTAAAAGTGCGCACAAAAATGTGCATTTAATCAAACTCCATGGATCAGCCCCAGCAACGTCGCCAACAATGACCAGCATTTGGCCAGCTCCCACGAATTTGGCTTTAAATTTCATCAAGCTATTCATATGTTGGTAATGTACGTGCCCCTTCGGCAGCTTTGTTTTGAGGCCACTTACAACTTTGTTTATCTAACATTGGCATCAACACGCAGCGGCGACGGTGACGTCTCGTGGCAGCGATTACTTCATATATATTACTTACGACCCCTTTGAGCAATGCGCTCGACCACTTGACTTACCCTTTTTGCCACAAAAACCAATGCACACACACACACGCACACACAGCTTGCAGCAACCCTAACCATGTTGTTGCGGCATTATGCAATAATGCAAAAATTCTTTAGACGCTTTGGCTGTTTTTGGCATAACATGCAATAAAGTCATAGCTGGAGACGTCAACGCGCCCTACTTGGTGCCGCCAAAATCGCTGGCAAAATAATGCCACCTGCTATGCGCATTTTACACTACGAATGCATGCAACATATACAAAAACAACAGCGACAAGTGGCATTGCCATTGCCGTAGTAGTGGTGTTGTGGCAGCGGCAACACTCACGTACGCCTCGTTACGCGGCCGGGTCTCATATGCCTCAACGTCAGCGTCAGCGTCATAGTCACCAACGTCATCATCATCATCATCGTCGACAGCATCATCATCATGCTTGCAGTCTAGCTTGTCGTCATTGTCGTTGTCATCGTCCGCGTCTTGCCTTCTATCCCAAATGCGCGTTTTTTGTGGTTAGCTCCCTGTTCCACTTATTTAGAATGGCAACGCCACCTGGCGGCGCATTAGGCCATTTCTTGCAGGAGCATTACACGATTTACTTTTACATTTCGAATTCGAATTTCAAGCCATGCAAATTGCTCTGTGGCAAAAGAGCGCACATAACGAATGAAAGCAATAGCGTAGCATAAACGCGAATATATATATGGGTAAGTGTAGCTGCCACAAGCTGTGGCACAGTGGTGAAATGTTGATTGCCTAAAATGGCAACTAAAAAGCAAAGCGAAATATTTGAGGGCAGGCAAATTGGTTATGGGTTTGCGAAGCACTAAAATGTAATTAACTTTGATGCTGAAATCATGGCCAGAATTGACAGTTAGAGTAAGTTGAGGTAAATCCGACGTAGTAAGATTTTTGGCCAGCTATGTTGCAGAGATCTCGTAACAACTTTGAATTTCTGCCTAAATATTGCTGTTTTTGAAACTGGCGGGGTAAGCTTGACCAGCTTGTTTCTTTAACTTACGATAAAATTTCATACTTACCCACTGCTAAGCCTCAAAATTTTTCTTATTTAATTTGGAGCTGCTGCTGTATACGTCTGCCTTCAAATCGCTTACTTACTTTGTTAGTTTGCTCCTAAGATGACTGCCTTTATCTTAGGAGAAGATTATGAGGACTTACCTGATACATGCATTGTGGACTTCAGTGAGTACCTAAATTGTATTGCGTCCACAGATGCTTCGGACTTTTTCAAAACAAGTTTTTATGACAAAACCCTCAAAAAATCGTTGAAAAAAGCTGAAACCCTTGCCTACAGCTTTAAGAGTATTTAAATAAGGTAATGCCTTAACTTCTTCAAAAGCTTCAAAGAATCGTGGAAAATAGCTGAGATGCTTGCCAAATCTTCACGCAATCTTTCAGTGCATTAACTTCATTAAAAGCTTTACAGAATCTGCGAAAAAGCTGAGACTCTTGCTAGAAGCTTTAAAGGTCTTTAAATAAGATTAATGCATGAACTTCATTAAAAGCTTTAAAGAATCTTTGAAAAGCGCTGAGACTATTGATAATAGCTTGAAGGATCTTTAAAACAAATGCATTCATTAAAAGCCTGAAGAATTCTTTGAAGTGTTTTAGGCTCAGTTGCTTGCCAAAAGTTTTAAGAAATCTTAAAAGAAGATGAATGCGTTAACTTTATTAAGAAATTTTAAGGAGTCTGTGAAAAAAGCTCAAAAGCTTCAAGGAAATCTTAAGAAGCCTAATATGGGGCAAATTCGTCTGAGCAGCTGACTTTGATTGTTTAAGGCCTTTCGAATCAAATCAGCTACTGAACCAAAGGTAGTACGTAACTTTATAAACGAACTGATTTTTTCTCTAAATGTTCGCCCCACTGATTATTTTGATCATGCTTACAGTCTCAGACAACTGCTTGCTTACAATGGGGATATCTTTTTCGATATATAGAACTTGCACTTTGATACAATTTAAGCAGCGACTGAATCTTTTTTTACCTGTCGGATTTGCCTAACTGATGATTATTTTGTTCATATTTAAAGCCTCAGACAATACACTTTTGGGCTGTCTTTGTATTACCAATACTCAATATTACGACATTAAAGGCTGGCACTTTGACGCGATTTTCGGAACCACTGAATCGATTTTAACATGTCGGAATTACCCCACATAAAATTTGCTTATTTTAAATGCTCCACACATACATATTCATAAACCTTCACTTGATTGTGCAGCTTTTGCGCAACATAGCACTGTCGGTTTTGCCCCCACTATACTATCTTTAAAGTATCCTACAAAATCGTTTCAAAATTTTGCTGTCCCAAAAAGCCATTTTATGCCCACTGTGCCTGGGATATCCTTAGCTGCACTGCACTTAATGCACACGCTTGAGGGAGTTTATTGAAAACTTTGTCGTGGCACCGACGCAGCAAAGGCGGGAAATGGCGGGCTTGTGTGCGGCGACAGGATAAGAGTGCGGAGCTATGCAGAATGAAGCACACACAAAAGGCAGGTAATATGTACGATGAGAGCATATTTGGTTCCCGGGCAAGAGCAGGTTGTCGTGCTGACGGCGACGCCGTCTTGGCGTTAACGTCATTGTGGCTGTTGTCCTGGTTGCTGCTGACACAATGCCAGCCCAAGGAGCAGCCCAAACAGCCAGGCAGTCAGCCAACCAGCCAGCCTGGGAATAGCCCTGCCAACATTTGCCTTGTCTATTGTCTGTGGCTACTTTGCCAACGCTTCAATGTACTATCACGTCATACCACACCACCACAATTCCGAACGGTATGTGACGGAACCTGGTGTCTTAAGTAGCTCAGCGGCGGGCTGTAGCTTTCGATTTAGAGATCTTATGAATGCCAAGCATGTTGATAACGCGATGGTTCCTTTATCCTTTATGCTGTACGTGTTCAGGACACGTTATGGCGTATATGCCAATGATGATGATGGCGATTATGACGATGTTGCAAGCAGATAATATGCCCGCTCTATGCTTTAGTTTGTTGTTGTTGCTTAAAGGATTTTTATTGATTTCGACCAAAGTTGTGCGGGTTGTTGCAACGCTTTGGGGCACACACACACACAAACACAAAAAAATCCGTAATGCAGCTGGACTACCTTAGCTATGGCGGAGTTAGGGATTTCGCTGGCATTGTTGGCAAGGAAAAACTTCATATATAGCATATAAGCATGTGAGTATCTGTATGTGACCCTTTTGTTTGCGCTTGGCGTGCTCAAGTTCCAAAGTGATTGGCTGCGTATGGGAATTCTACGCGAAAATGGCTTCATTATTTAAAGTAGGTAGAAGGTTGGCTTATACCATGTCGGCGTGTGTGTTTGTGTGTGCGAATGGGTGTGCATTCAATTGAGCTGTGCTTTGGGCCAGGCCAAGGCAAGAGCTATAGAAAATTGCTAAAATAATTTGTATGAATGTCAAATGCACTTAAATGTGAGCTTGTGTCTAGGGGCTTCTGGTAATTGAGTGATTTGAATGCGCTGCCAACTTGAACATTCGGAAAAAAAGTGAAAGATAAATTCCAGTAGAATTCACAGAGTTGTGCGAAAATGCTTGCTGGGGCTTTAAGTTGATTTTAAACACTTTAAACAAAATTTCTTCTTAAATTAAAAAAAAATATTTTATTTTTGATATGAAAATAGAAGTTTAAATCGCTTTTGGCTAAATATAAATACATAAAAAATGAGAAAACAAATTTATAGAAATTTTGTATATATTTGTGTTTTAGTCCATAAGAAGCTTATGAAATTTTAAATGATTATTGAAAAAATAATTTTTATACAATAATTCATTTATTTTAATAAAGAATAAAAATAAATCAGCTTTTTTCATTTGAAAAAGAATTTTTGATTATTGCATTTTTTTATTGTTTAAGAAGTTTTTTATTTAAAAATAACTTGAATGAATTTAAACAATTTACAAAAAGCTTAAATTTAAAAAATACAATAAAATTTTCAAATAAAAAACACCTTGTTAAAAAAAATTAACTAAAGGCAATAGTTTCAAAAAATTTTTCAATTTTGAAATTAAATGTTTACTTTAAAAAAATATATATTTATTGAAGCGAATATAAGCATTTAAAACATTATAAATGTCAATGAACATAAAACATTTTTTTTATGAAAGAAGCAAAGTTAAAATTTAATCATTTAATAAATCAATTTGTTTTTAACAAAAATTTTAAATTTTATTTTATTAAAACGAGAATATTCGTATATATTTAAAAATAAAAATTTTAATTTAAAAATTAAATAATTTTATTTAAACAATTTTCTGAAATTCTTGCATTTGTAAATATCATTTTGAGGAATTTGTATTTTAATTTTTTTTTACTTAAAATGCAATGTAAGTTTAATTTAAACAATTATTTCAAATATTATTTTTTAAATAATAAATAATAATAATACTATCTCAATAAATAAAATATTCAAATTGAGCCAAAATTCAAATTTAATTTTATTTTGAGTTTTTATTAAATTTAAAGTAACAAAAAAATTAATTTTATTTTTTTGATTGTTTTTTAGTTTTATTAAGTTTTTTAAAAAATAAAAAATAAAAATAAAAAAATAAAAACAAAAATCTGACAATGTCATTTTTTAAAATAAATTTTAGAAACTTCACAATATTTGCGATAAGCCAACTGCTCAATTTTGAAAAGTATCTATAACTAGCACTGACACATGGAGCACCCACTGCACTCAATTTGCACACAATTTCTTTCAGTGCATAACTCATTTTGCATTATTTCCTGGCAACATTTTTCTTCTTTTTTTTATAAAAAATATGTCAATTATTGGCCACTCAGCTGGAGTCAGCCCCATATGCATGGCATTAAGTCAATCAAATTGAATCATGATATGTTATTAAAACTAATAAAAAAACAGAGAGTAAAATTAATGTGAAAACATATTGGGTAAAAAGCGAAAAAGGTTACAACGAAAAAAAGTGAAAAAAAATGGAAAATGGAAAAAAGCAAAGACGGGCATGGTAAAATTTGTCGTTGCTACAGGAAACCGGAAACTAGCAACAGTTGTTGTTGCAACCAGTGCTCTTTGATGCTGCCAGAAGTTTGTTTGTTTTCCACAAGTCCCTTGGCAGCATTTGACTTACTGTTGTTGTTGTTGTTGGTAGTAAACTCCCCTTGGGGGGTTTAGTTTTTTTTAGCTTTTTTTTGGATTTATTTTTTGCTACACGCGCACAATCATTGCAGGTTCAATGTACTTGCTTATGTAGTACTTAGTTGTTACCTGGGCCAGGTGACTGAGATACGCGCAAACAGCTAGAACATGCATAATGTATGTAAATTATGGCATAACATATACAGAGAGACAGCGGGTAGGAAGGGAGAGAGGGAGAGAGTGAGTAGAGTGTGATGAGCGAAGGGTGGCAGAGAGACGAAGGCGTGTATATGTGGCACAAATGCAGGTGACGTTAAGTGTGGAAGTTGTGTAGTATATTAACCACCTGTGGCATTTTTTTATTTTTATGAAAACAAAAACAACAAGCTAGAGGTGTTTATTGTGCGTGTGTGTGTGTGTGTGTGTGTGTATGTATCTGTGCGAAAGTGTTTATGTGTGTGCAACAGCGACGAGACAAGTCGAAAAAAAAGTACAAAGTTGTCTAATGGGGCGTATGTGTGATATACATAATATTTAGTAAATAAATGTGCGAAAGTAACTTTTGTTTGCTTTTATATTGTGCGCGGGTGGCACATAGTCACTGCGGCGCGCAGGCAGTTAGCAGCAACAGCAGCAGCAGCAGCAGCAGCATGTTGCAAGCATAAGTGAATATTTTAGCATGGTAAATGAAGTTGTCTCTAAGACGACCAAGTTGAAAAAGAAATAAATTTTAATAGCAGACAGCAAGAAGTGTTTAAAAAATGTTTTACTTTTTAAGTGGATTGATGTTGCCAGCTACAAAGTATCTAAGGAACTTTGTGAATTTGTTGCACCATTAAAGTTACATGCTGCAACAACAACAACAACCAGAGTTCTAAACTTTCTTGCTATTGAACTTAAATTTGTGGAAATTGAGCGGAAATTTTGACAATCCACAGCCGTTGGTTTGGAAAAAAGTTGCCATATAAAGGCTGCTTTTTTAAAGTGCGTTGCAATTTAGCGCTTAAATGAAGCTGAGAAAAGTCAGAATCATAAAGTCAAATATGCTTAAAATATAAGTTGTTAATTAAGCATAAAGTATGAGTTTTTTTAATACCACTATTGTACTTTTGTGGGCCTCGGTAGCGTGGTGATAGCGCACTCGCCTCTAAATCGGAAGATCGGATTACAAAAAATCTATTTATCTACAAAATTCTCTTTTAATTAAAGAAACCACCATTCGGTTGCGACTATAAATATGGAGCGATGACCATAGTCAAAGGGGAAAACTTATCATTATTTTTGTCTTTTGCAATGTAACTAAAAAACAATAAGCAAATTCTATTGGTATAACAAATATGGCACGAGAGATTATGTGCCAATAACCTATCACAATACGGTAGAGTTACTATGATAGTAGGTTTTCTGTTCATTATTTGCTGCCAGCTTAAGGCGATAACTTGACGTACTTCCAAGGAATGTAATCTTCAGCGTGACTCATGAGCAAATATGTATTAATTACAACACGTATCGTCATTCCTAGACCTATTTAACGTTGATGTCACGTAATATTATAAATATTACAACGATTACTACTGCATATTAAGCACCACTGAAGACTTATATTATTCTCTAAGCCGGATTTTACTGGAGTAATATTTACTGCGGACCGTGGGGCTCTCGTTCGTATTGGAGTTGCAACATCATTGGAAATAAACTCAAACATAATTAAGAACTCGACGAAAATGCCGCTTCGATTGTCGTTTCTGGGAAATATAAAATTGAGATAAAAAAATAAATGTTTTTCTCTTGACAACTATGTCATCACTACAAATACGAAGTATGGCGGTATCTTTTTTAATAGCGAAGGAATTCAAATAGATCAGGGCTCTACAGTTTAGATCAGTTTTAAATATTATACCAAAGATCTATGTCTTTTTTATATAATATATATACAATTTATATAAAATATAAACCTTTCCATGATGCACATGTGTGCCGAACCGTTATTTAGGCCTCTTCGCATTCACTTATGCTGCACCTGAGATATTACATTCTAAATGTTTTTCGAAGGCTATTCCAATCCTGGATTATGTCAGCGCTGAGACCCGTGTTGCTGCACCTACTACTACGCGTTTTCGAACAACTAGCCCAATTTATTTAAAGGTCTTTAAACTTCACCTATATATCATATACTGGGATATCTTAAGAATAAATTCCGTATTTGAAACTAATCTATTTGACTAAGATTTGTCGAAGATCTCAGCAACAACAATCACCTTTATGATATATGATATTGAAGCAATCCTGCTTGTAAATATTGAAGATGTTCACTTGTCTCACGAATTTCTTCATCTCAACACGCTTAATTTTTCATCCATAATTCAGAAAAAAATTGAATTTTGGTATTTTTTTTTGCTGCTATAATAACATAAGTTCTTTGAAGCTTATTTTAAACATTTTTTAAAAAATTTTCTCAATTATTTCGCAACTTAAAGCTTACCGAAAACATTTCCTTTTGCTCTCTTTGCAGGTACGTTGCACACATTAAAGTAAACTTGCATCCATAGTGCACTTTTGACAGGTAAACTAATGCAAAAACACTCACAAAACGTTGGCGCCCCCTACCAAACAGTACCAACACTACCAGCGCAACCCCCTCACTGCTCACTCAGCAACCCCCCTCTCTTAAGCATTCACTCTCAGCTGCCAATGCCAAACATTTGCGCTGCTCACGTGCGAAAAATGTTTGCAAACGGAAGTAAAAAATGCAGGCTACGGCAATGGCCGCAGGTTTGCAAACAAAGCAAACAACAACAACACCGACAACAACAGCAACAACAGCAAGTACAAAACGTATAACAAACAACAACAAGCAGAAGAACAAGTGCAGTGGAGTAGGGAGAGAGAGCAACAAACACCTTGCCAGACACAAAATGTTCACACTTGCAATTAAACAAAAGCCAAGGCAAATTGCAACACACACACACACACAACCTTAAGAGTGTAAAAGTGTGGTTTCGCGGAGGGGTAGGGATGGCGCTAGTGCGGATTACATGGCCAGCAATTGGGTCAACAGTCATAAGAGCGCCACCTAGCGGCGTGTCAGGCACACTAAACGAATTAAAGTGCAAAAAGTGGCATTAAAATAGAAATGCCACAAAAAGAAGTATCAAAGAATTGCTAAGGTTAAAGTCGGGCGTGACCGCTTGAGATATAACCATAACGGGAGAAGTTGTGCCATGATTCGGAATAGATGGTACACTTATAGGAAGGAAAAAAAATTATAGAAAAAGATGGTAGTATCTTTTGTAGCTCTAAAGTTATATTTTCATTTGAAAAAATCGTTACTGGTTGAGTTACGGAATAACTTTCAAGTAATAGCGGACAATTGTGTACGAAGTAGGTGCTTCGTTTACTAGAATCACATCAAAACACAAGATATTGTAGAAGTCTAAAGAATAAGCATCATATCAAGAAACAAAGTTGTAATCTTTACAATTTATTTCAATTTTTGCTATATAGAGTTTCTTCTTACGTTTTAACAACACTATATTGAGTCTATATTTTACATCCAGTTTGAATGTGAAATCAATTTCTGTTTCCTGCAAAATAAGAAATATTTTCGATTGTGCTCTTCTTGCGCTTAATTTTATGATTCATCAACCCTTCAAGATGCACAAATTCTTAAGATGTCATAGAGAATCTGCTTACCTTTAGCATAGCAACTATATTGACTCTACATTTTGAATCAAGTCAGATAATCGAGTCGATTTTTTGTTTCTGTAAAATCAGAACGCACTTCGAGTTTCTATTGTGCTCTGCTTAGGCTTAATTTTATGATTCATCATCTTATTAACTTACTCAATCTTTATAATTTTCGATTATCCAAAAAAGAACTATATTGACTGTATATTTGGAATATTGTTATAATATCGAGTCGATTTTTTGTTGCTATAAAATAAGAAAGAGCTCCAAACTTGACTTTCTAGCCTCACAATTACCTACAGCCACTTTGTATAACTCTACCCTATGAAAAATTCCTATAAGTGGCGAATTCCGAGCACTGTCTATAACTCTCTCTTATCAAAAATTTCTAAAAATAGTGACTTCTGAGCAATTCACAGATATTTATCTCTTACTGTATCACGCAGTCTGGTAGAATTTAAACCAGAGTACAGAATTTGTAGTGATTTTTTTGAACTATCAGGCAGTATGATTCCAGTAATCTGGGGAATCGTTAATACCAGCCTAATCATCTCCACTTTCATCATGTAAGCATATATAGCTATTAGTATCAAGAACCATATTAACTTCTTCACACTTTTGAAGATTTTTGTTTCTGTAAAATTTACTGTAAGACTTTGAACTTCATTTATAAACCTCAGGTTCGTAATTACTTTTCTTTCTGTTCCCCAATCTGGAATACTTGTGTTTTTAGAACAAAAGCTCAGAATTGATTTTCTCAATGAATTGAAGTATTTTTAAGGCAGGCAATCAGCAGGAATTTTTGATATCCTTAATTCTGGCCTTATCATCTCTGTATTTTAAGTCTATTTTAAAACATCTCCACTCTCATGCCCACATCATCTACACCTATTTATACAAATTTTTAGCACTAAAAATTCATACTTCTTTCTGTTACATTCTCACAAATGTAGCTAATATACACCGTCACAACACACTCGTTGAGTTTAGAAAAAAATCTTAACTAAAATGGAAAATGGCGCACACTACGTTGCATACAAACTGCAGCTGAGTTACAATTAAAATGGCCAAATGGAACAATAAAAAACATGGCGCTTCAAGTCCAGTTCAGGTGGCCGCCCGTAGACGCCGCCGACGATGACGACGACGCTCTTATGGCTTTCCCCCGTGCAAATAAAATTAGAAAAAAACAAAAAAAAGAAACACTATAAAGGCAACAATGACTAGGCGGCTTTATGGCACAATGCTTGACCGTAAAAGCTGCATCGTCGTCGGCGTCGTCGGCGTCATCTCTGCTGCTGACACAGAAACGTGCCACAGTTGCAGGCCAACTCCAAAAGCATTTCTTGTTGGCTACGTGCAACTTCAGCTGGTGCGGCTGCTTGCAGCGGGCAATACCGTAGGCAGTCTGACACGCATTCTAAACATTGGCTCTGGCGTTCTTTTGTGCGGCTTTCACATTCCACGTTGGCGGCTACTACACTTGACCAAGTTAACAGGCTTGTTCACTGGCACTGGACGACTGTTGGTCGTTTTGGTTGTTCGACTGTTTGGTGGGGGTTGGGTCATCGTCTGGCAGGCGTCATCCCAGCTGACCACTTAGCGCGAACCTGTTTCAGCCACTTTCGCAAGTTAAAGCCGCAGAGGCCGCAGCACCCGCAGCTGGCTGGCATTTGCTGCTGTAGCTTATTGCATTTCATTAGATACCATTTGGATATCGAAGATAAGGGTGGTCCACGCTCAGCTGGTTGTTCACTAATTTTGTAGACGGAAGTGGTTTAAGTTTAAGGTTTGGCATTTTCACTTGAAAAAAGTTCGTTTAGTCTCCATTATATCGAGAAACTCTAGTCAATGTGCATCATGCAACACAGTGTAACTTTTCTATGTCAAAATTATGCTGACACTTGGAAGATATTCAGACTAGTCAGCTGTTTTGTGGTTAGCTACTGCAGATCTTCATTCACATCATTTTTGTTTTACAAGGCTAAGTTAAGGCTTTTTTTGTGAAGTCCTGTTTGATCAGGGCAATTGTTTAGCCAAATATAAAATGCACTCCAATGCTATTGCACTCATGAATAGTAGTTTTTTTGAGTTTAGCAAATCCCTACTCTTATTCTTCTTTAAATCGATGGCGCAATAGTTGTGATATCTTAAAACAATTCTTTAAGTTCTAATCGATTGTCAACTGACTTTAATCTTTTCGCTATGAGATAGAATCTTTTTCTAATTTATTTATTGCTCTTGGTCAACGCTCCAAAGGCGGAACATAAAGATATCTCTATTAATAGTTGTTCGAAGGGAACAAAGAACTAAGGTTTGTAGCCGAATCTGAAAGTCGGTGGTGATTTTCTTAGGCAATTAACACCTATTTGCTAGCTATGTCAGTGCTTGACATATGTAATGTCTATTATGTAACAGTGTTACAGGCTGGAATCCAACCAACGACCTTTCGGTTTATAGTCGAGTAGGCTACCGAATAGCTGGAACAGGGACTTTCAGTTTCTGGAGAATTCGAGCTTCGCTGTCTTTACTTAATATTTACTTAGCCGAATAATGTCTATTTGCTAACTATGCCAGTGCTAGACAAACCAGGGTGGAATTGAATTTCCGACCTCTCCGTTTAGAGGCGACTACGCTACCGAATAGCTGGAAAGGAGCCTACAGTTTCTAGGAGAATCCGTACGGCGCTGTTTTTACTTATTATAGATTAACCTAGGCAAATGATGTGTATTTGCTAGCTATAGCAGTGCTAGACATAAGCACAGTGGATTGAATTCCCTTTCCGTTTATAATGCGTATGCAACCGAACAGCTGGAAAAGGAACTTTCAGTTTTTGGAGAATCCGAGCTTCGCTGTCTTTACTTAATATTTACTTAGGCGAATAACGTCTATTTGCTAACTATGCCAGTGCTAGACAAAAGCAGGGTGGAATTGAATTCCCGACCTCTCCGTTTAGAGGCGACTACTCTACCCAATAGCTGGAAAGGAGCCTACAGTGTCTATGAGAATCCGTACGGCGCTGTTTTTACTTATTATAGATTATGCCAGTGCTAGACAAAAGCAGGGTGGAATTGAGTTCCCGACCTTTCGGTTTTGAGGCTACTCAACCAAGTACACAACCAAGGTCCACCGCGTTACGACATAGAAACTAGGCTATAAGCTATCTGGATGGATTTCTTAATTAAAGTCAATATAATGACAAAAACATTGCTTAGCTGATTTAAGCAAGATCGCCCTATTGCTGCTGGGTTAGGAACGCAAAGCACTACTTCTAATTGCCGCTTACGCTCACAACTGAGGGCACACAGCTCCAAAGCAGCTTCCCCATTGCTACGCTCCTGCAGTGTTTGGCATTTGTTGCGGTCAGTTTGTTTTTTGTTGTTGTTATCGCGTTTGTGCATATTGTCCGGAACTGTCCCCCATTCATTCTCTCTCTCTCTCTCGATGCTGTTCAAACTATTCAGTTTTTAATGAAAAACACTAAAAAGCTAAATACTAAACGCTTTTGTTATAGCCAAGTTTAGTGGAAGCGCAACGCGTTTAGCGTATTGCCTTTTGTTTTGCCGCAACTAAAGCCGCCTTCATGGCCGCCAGTTGCAGCTGTGTTGGTCCAGTTTTTCCGACATTACTATGGTGCCCGCTGTGCCTGGTTAGGCTGACCCGCTTTGGCTGTCATGTTTGCATTTCCTTTTAGCGCGCATCAATGCAGGCACTACTCTGTGACTGGGTGATAAAGTGAAGTGTGGGCGTGCAGTGTGGGCAGCGCAGCACTCGCGGACATATTGGTCAGTTAGTTGTAGTCGGGTTAGTTGGGCGTTTTTTTACAGCATTTTCAGTTAGCAGTTAACACAGAGCGCTGTATGCGGTTAGGCAACTCTTTTAGCGTAATTAAAGTTGGGTACACTTTTGGTTGCCCCCAGCTTAGTGTAGTTTTTATTTAGTTAGTTTTTTTTTTTATTTCAAAAGGGATTGACTAAGTAAGTGTGTGTAAAGCGCGCATAAAGGCAATCGTTTGATTGGGCAACTCTGTTGGCAGCTTTCACTATTATTTCAAAATTTAATAGAGCAACACTGTTAACGCGCAAAACTCACTACCTAGTTTGTGAACACTTTCATTGATTTGCAAGAGTCATGCATATAAGTAGCTTCAAATTGTGGGAGTTACAAGTAATTCG
This sequence comes from Chymomyza procnemis, assembly GCA_035046065.1. Classification (NCBI taxonomy): domain Eukaryota; kingdom Metazoa; phylum Arthropoda; class Insecta; order Diptera; family Drosophilidae; genus Chymomyza; species Chymomyza procnemis. The sequence continues at coordinate 11,947,597 of JAWNOJ010000004.1, read as the reverse complement.
CTGTATACTTAGCCATATTTTAATTGAAATTTGGCAACAATGCCTACATGTTTTTGCGGCGCTCTCTTTCAAAACCGCCAACATTTTTCAGCTTCTCATTGTGCGCACTTTAAAGTTAAAAGTCACTTGCAGCAATCTCTTGGCCACAAAACATAAAGTTATTTCCTGCTAAACCAAGACAATAACAAAGTAATAACCAAAGAAACAAGGCAACAAAAAAATGCGCACAATTTTTGACGATTAATTACAGTTAGTTGTCGGCCAGGCTGACTTTTTCATAATTTTTTTGTTTTTTTTTTAAGAGTAGAAAAATGATTGGCCATAAATTTGCCAAAGCGTCTGAAAATTAGAAACAAGCTAGTAAATGTACAAGCGTAAATGAACAAATAAAATAAATTGGCTTTCACTTTAATGGCGTCTTTAGCAATAAACTTATAAATTAATATCTGACAAAAAATAATAAAAAGTAAGAGAAAAATATGAGCAACTAAAACTGAATGAGCAAAAGGCGACATAAAAACTGACTGCCCATGTTGCATGCTGGCCTTTCAAAAAAAAAAAAAAAAATACTTTCAAATTTAAATAATAAACATAAAAGCCAGCGCACACACGTGCAGCGCCGCCATATTGCACTGAAATTTGGCAACGTTGCGCGCACGCCTTTGCCCGCATATGCTGTTCATCATTATAAATAAACGCAGCAGAAATGAGCTTATCTGGCACGCTGGCAGCAATGTCTTTGGCCCAAGTTCACTGCATGGTCATTTGGTCATTTGTCTGGCATGTCGTGTGGCCATAAATAAGCGCATATATAGTTGGCTTGCCCCATAAAATGGGTCAAAGTCTTGTGTATAACTCTTTTGTCTGGCAGACAGGCGATGTCCGTGCACACTTCAGCTCAGGCATTCTTATGTGCATTTTGATTTTGGCCTACTTATAAGTTTATCAGATTTACTAGTCATAAAAAATGTTACCATTTCTTTTGTTATTAGTTTGGGGCAACCAACACGCACAGCTGTTCGGTTGGGGCTTTCGTGCTAGCCCTATTAATTGAGCTTAAAGTCTATTATAATAAAATATAATGCCTAGATTTATGTTTGCTTAAGCTAATTAGTTAGATAGCTACTTGATTAATATTGCGCAGCTGCTGTCAGACTGATTGAAAAACTGAAAGATAGTCATTCGTTCGTTCGTTTCTCTGTAGACTGACAATCAACATTTAATCAAATGGCTGTAACTTAAGTAAAAGTGCTCGCCTATACAATACTAATGGCTAATAGCGTAAAATCGTTGAAAGAGACAAACATTATAAGCGAGAAACGATAAACGATAAGCGATAACAACAACACTTCAACTAATGGCCTGGCTGTGCAAACGTTGAGAAGCATAATTTCAATCACTTTCCAAATACATATATATACATAAAATACTTTTGAAAAAGCGAAAGAAATAATAGAAAATGCCAAGTGCAACACCTTCAAGTGTATTGCAGACACGATGAGACAGTAAGAAACAAGTTCTACACAGATTGTTGCCACAAAATGTCTAAAGAAAATATTGCAACGCTTAAAATACCAACAATTGCAGTGTTAGAGCGAAGTTGTCTTCAAGCATTGCCTGCAACGTTTAACAGATACACTTTCGAAGAGTTGTATGCGCTTTATGAGTGAAATGTTTAAGCAATAGTGAGTTAAGATGAAAGTTTTGGCTATTTAGCAAACTATTGAGTCTAAGGAACTTTGAGAGCAAAGTACTGGGCGTGAATGTTGTTTGCGAGGTTAGTACAGTAACATCACAGATTTATCAGAGCTGTACTTTAGATTTTCAGAAGTTGATGCATTGAAGAGTTTAGTCGGAAGATGTTGAAAAAAGTTTTTTAATTATAAACAATCTGACTGCGAAGATGGCAGACAAGATGTTTTTTTAGTCATTACAAAAGATGATCCAAAAATGATGCATTTAAAGAGTTTAGCCTTAGAATTAGCAAATATGTTAAAACTTTTCACTTATTAGCAAAGATGACCAAAAAATGTTGCATCTAAAAAGATACACTGTATGTAGATCGCCAAAGGTTAGAAAATATGTTTCTTAGAGATTACAAAAGCTGCTCCAATAATGAAGCATTTGAAGAGCTTTACCATAAGATGTTGGGAAAAGATGGCTAGATAAAAGTTTTTTTTAATTATTAGCAATTCGTCAAAAGATTTGCAGAGATAGCAGGAAAGCTGTTTTATTTAGACATTACAAAAGATGTTTCAAAGATGATGAACTTCAAGATTTTAATCCTAAAATTAAAAAGACTGCTTGTTGAAAGTTAAAAAAGATGATCAAAAAGAGGTGCATCTGAAAGGATAAACCCTAAAATTTGCAAAAATGGCTGAATAGAAGTCATTAGAAAAGATCATCAAAAATTTATGCATCTGTAAGAATGTGCCGCAAAATTTACAAATAAGGCTGAAAAAAATGTTTTTTAACGATTACCAAAGATGAAGAAAAGATGATGCATTTTCAATTTAATATTTACAAAGATGATGCCTTTTGGAATGAAATATCAAATGTAATTTTCTTTAAGTAAATGCGTAATTGCTTAATTTAAGAGCTTAATACTGCCTACTAAAAAGCTAATATTACATGAAAAATGATATTAAACAATAAAAATGTGCTTTTACAACATTTTTCAATCAATCAAGGATTGGCTTTTTAGCTCAAAAGAAATATACCAGAGACTAGTCCATTGTGAAATCTCGCAAGACTTAATTCAACTTTCAACTTGCAAAGATGATGCCTTTGTAGATGAGAAATCTCAAATTAACAAACATGATTGAAACAATGATGAATAAGCTAAGCAAATTACTGAAATTAAATACTACAAAGTAAAAATTACATAAAAACAAAATATTAACCACAATTATACTTCCAAGAACTAGCTTTTCAGCTAAAAAAAGTAATGCAGACATGAGTCTTCTGTGGAAATCACATCGCGGCTACACGTTTTCTTTAAAAGACTTGATGCAGCTAAAGTTTTTTATAAAATCGATATTTTTAAAACTTATTCTTACAAATTATCTTAACTTTATTCAATATCTTTCAAGTAGTTGTTTTCTAGTTGCAAACGTATTAAAAGCACCTAAGTTTATAAATCATCTTAACTTTATTCATCATCTTTCAAGTATTTGGTTTCTAGTATCAGAAGAATTTCTTTCAAAGAAAGTATAGACAAAATATTGCCCCAGTACATAAGTCAGCTTCTACGCAGTCATCATCTTTAAGATACTCTACTCAAGCTTAAAAGAGATGATTATAGCATCTCAAAAGATATTGAATAACATGAATTTTGCCTAAAGCGACAATTTTTCAACATCTTTGTAGGGCATGCAAACTGCTGCAGTTGAAAAAACATTATAATTTGACATTTTTGTTTTTCGCATAAAATCTCAACTTACTTTTTGTATACGCTCTATGAGTATAAATAGTTATAGTATATGCCTTGCATATTGTTATTAAATTGTTTCTGCAGCTGCCAACATGACTTTTAAAACCAGGTTGTTGCATTTTGTATGCTCTTCAGAAGATGATGTTGCTGTTGTCGTTGTTGTTGTTGTTGTTATCACAAGTAGATTGTTGCCTGCCATTATCATTTGTTGGCCCGTCGTCCATTCATTCGTTTGCCTGACTGCATTTTAAATAATCGTTGTCTTCTTGGCTTGTGTGCGTGTTGACATGTCTTTATATACAATGTACAAAAAAAAAAAGAATTTTATATAAAAATACATATTGTATATATATATGCATTTGTGTCCTTGTGTGCGAGTGTGTTTGCGACGCTCACCTTTTGCTGGCCAACTGCAATTTGTATACATTGTGCAACATTTGAGGTATCAACTTGCAGCAACTGATGAGCTTTTTATGACTTGTCGTGCTTGCCCCACCCAACTGCAACAACGAATGCAACTACAGCTGACTCTTTGCCTTTTGGCCATTATGGAGAGCGTCTCTTGTAGCTTCGGTCTAGCAATAAGATTGCGCTTTTGTCTTGTACACTGCAGCTTTGCATGTTGCACATTAGCAGCAGCGTCTTTGCCTGTCCTCATCTTCATCATCTGCTACAACAGCAACATCAACTGCAACAACAATATCATCATCTAAAACAACATCATCATCATCGTCATCATCATCATGGTCTTCCTTATTGTTATTGCTGCTGTTGCTGCTGCTGTCCACATCATTTGGCTGATGTATCTGCCATCCGGATCCAAACAGGTTTTGGGCGTGTGCGTGTGCCAGCAATTTGCTTTAATGTTTAACGAGCTGTTTATGACCCTAACTAAGCATTGCATGCCATGCTAGCCCAACGAATCCAATTTTCAACCCAACTATCTCCATCTCTATTGGCTACAAAAGGTCTCTTGCTCTCTCCAAAAAAAAAAGAATTGCATTTCCACAAGCATTTACTTTCAACTGCTTGAAATCTTTAAAATGTTTGAACTAAAGTGCTTTATGTGGGCTTACATTAAAACGTTTTTAATGCTCTACAACTAAAGTGCAATGGGAAGTTATGTAGCTTGGATACAGCTAATGTTGCCATGGGAAGTAAAAGTTTGGACAGGTAACAATTTTTTTTGGGAAAGTCGAGCCCTTGGCTGACAAAGTTTAAGTCTAAAAAATGCTTAAAAAATCATTAAATTAAATCAGAGTTCTGATTTGCCGAAGGACAAAACTCAATTATTGAATGAAGAGATTTAAATCATGTTTTCAAGAAAATGTTTTAAGTATGTTTCTCTGATATAACGAACTGAGATGAGTTTTTCAAAATAAAACTTCAATGTTAGTGAATTAGATATTGACTCAAAGCTAAAATATTAAAGATGTTTCGTAGGTAAATAAGAGAAAGATGCGATTGAGATAACGCTTCTACTAGTACAGTTTCACATTGAATACAGATTTGAAAATGATGCCAATATATTGAATTGAAGATAAAAATAACGTTGTAAAGATTAGCCTTAAAAAAGGATACTTAGGAAAAAATTAATAAAAAAAGAGAGATAGTTAGAAAGTTAGAAATGGCGTTTTCCAAAAAACGTAAAAAAGATGACTCTCACATCATAAATACAAAGATGACAACATAAAAATAGATCGAATACTCTATTACTTATTATCTTATATTTAAGAAAAAAAAAGATAAGCTGAAGATGGCGTTACAAAAATTAAATTAAAACATAAATATGAAGAAGATGACAACAAAATAATGTTTCGAAGATGATGCTTCAAATGTATTGAATTATGCTTTAAAACAATTCCAAAATGGTTGCTTTAATGTTATTGTTTAGAAGATGCAGATTACGTTTTAAATATTAGTCTAAGCAACAAATATATTTAGGAAAAAAATAGTAATTAAAAGTCAGAATTTTTCAAAGTACGCTTAAAGGAAGACTCCTACAAAATAAAAAAGATGACGTAAGCAAAATAGAGTTTGGAACATGAAGATATGTAAAGGAAAACTAAAATTATATTTAAAAAAGTTTCGAAGATGATGCTTTGAAGTTATTTATTTGCAGATTTAAACACTAAATTTGACATATGCTCTTAAGAAGCAAAAAAAAAATTAATCTGAGATGAAGCTTTTGAAAATACGCGTCAAGCATAACTCTTTAAAGATAAATAAGATGACGTAAACATTAAGTTTGGAAGCTCAATATCTGCGATTGCAGGATGAAGTTTGAAAGCAGACAACTTACCTATTAAGTTTTAGTTAAATTTGAAAAATTATGGTGTTGCGTATAATTTAAACACTGAGATGACGCATTTCAAATAACATTATAAAGATGACAGAATTGCAGAAGTTATCATGCAATAAAAGCACTCAAAGACTGTGATAATAGTTCTCTGTAGTTCAGGCTAATTTTTGGCACTTAAAATGAGATTTCCTGTTAAGAAATTTCAAATCTGTGATTTCTATGGAAACGCTGCAATTATAAAACTAATTGTATCTACTATAATTTCTAGTTGCCAAATATACCAACCTTAGCAAAAAAGTAAAAAAAATGTGACTGAAGATAACCAAAATTAATTGTTTCCTTAAAAACTTCCTTTAAGATCCGCTAGAGAAAAGTTTTCTTAAAAACTTAAAAGATAAGATGAGTTTTTAAAGAAAGTAACCAAATTTTATAGCTTTATCGTTTATCTTTATACCAATGAGTTTTCTTATCGGTATCAAGGAATATTGTCAAAAACGATAAATGGTTTAAACTTCATTCTTTGAATATACAGAACCGGTATTCTCTTTCTACGCTAGAGAATTTCAACTTCGGTAAAATTGATTTGTAGCCTCCGCTTTTATCTAACCACAGTTTAGCATAAGTTTTCCACTATATCCTGCTGCTACGAATACTACGAATACTACTCCGCCTCCTTCAGCTGCAGTTGCTCTTCTTATTATTATTGTTGTTTTTGTTGCTCTTGTTGGCATTTTCAAGTAGTTTGCCATGAATAACTTAGGCAAACAGACAGCGAGACAGATAAACAAACAAAACAAACAAAAATTCATAAATTCAAATGAAGCACTTCAAAAAAAAAAAAAACTGAAAAGGTATGAAACAATTTTTCCCATTTCTAACAATACAGCTGAAAGGCTGGCAGATAGTTTTTACCTTACCTCTTCATCGTAGTACCTTTGTTTGTTGTTGCTGTCATTGTCAGCAGAGACTTGGTTGTTGTTGTAGTTGTTTCATAGCATTAGAGCAAAAGTTGTCTGTCAGCTACCTTTAACTATAACAAACTAGAAACCTCTCTCTCTGTATATGTGTCCCTATGTGCTTATCTCTTATCAGCTAATCTTACCAAGAAATTCATATATGAAGCGGGCTTGCTTTATACAAAGCTATATTTATGTGAAAGCCGCTTCTGGTAGAAGATGTAGACTACACTGCAGGAAATTTTTGTGCGATTACTGGGTGCATCGTCTTAAAGCTTTGAATATGATATATGCATCATCTAGCGGAGAGTGAATAGTATTTGGAATTCTGGGAGCATCATCTTTAAAGCTTTAAACGTTATAACTACATCATCGAACGAAGAAGAGCCATTATAGGGTGCCTCTGATATGGTAAGGCTTATGATCTTTACCGAGCATAAAATCAATTATAATTCTTAAAACAATTGATGTCTCAACTGTCTGTCTACAAAATCAGACCTTTGCATTGAGAATCAATATGTTGTGTTCATATTTAAAAAAATTCTAAATCTAAAAGTTCCCCAGCAGGGACGCACTCTCTCTCTCATGATTAGTGATTCCATTGATTTTGAAAGAATTGTGGCGGTTGAGTTCATCTTCCATTCTTCGAAAGACAGATCTTGAAGAGCAAGCAACATTATTGATTTATACCATCTTTAATATTGTTAGATTTCATTAAAACATAACTAATCTCCTTTCTTTTTTCTTCTCTTTGCAGGTATGTGCTTGATAGTTATTTCACGAATCTTTTTGCCCTGAAAAGTTTGGTAAGGCAATGTCCTTGCATCATAAGATATATGAATCCCATTGTATGCAGTATTTTGAAGAGTCGGTGATCGGTGGGTCAATTTTCCGTCATTTTATTCGGCTATAAGTTGCAATTGCTTGTTCTCTTCGCATAGGATGATAAAATAAAAGAAAGATATTATAGATTTCCAGAAGTTGATGTTGCATTTGAAGAACTTAATCCTCATGTTGAGAAAACTTAGCTAGATGGAAGTTTTTCAGTTATTATCTACAATTTTCTCACAGTGTCTCTGCGCTATTGTGTGTAGCCAAAGTTCGCTGAGCCATAAGCTCTGCGGCTCCCTATTGATTATCAGTAAGAGCTTGAAAGATATCCCAGTCATTGCTGAACGGACGCACAGCCCTTGAGCCATGCTCGATTAAAGCTCAAAAGCATTACGAGTTCCATTTCTTTTCCTAGTACTCTTTTTATTTTCCTACTCCTTTCGAAAGAGGTGCGTTTTTTTTTATCGTTTTGGTATTTTTGTGCGCTTGGCATTTTGCATTTATTGCCGCTTTGTTTGTCTGCTCGAAAAACCGAGACAGAGCGCATTTTTTTCAATTTGAGTTCTTTTTCAATGCCAACAACTTGTATGGAACTGGAATGCGTAGTCGGAATGGGTATATGACTACGATATGAGTCAACTGCCTGCAGTCAGTCTTGTCGGCTTAACTTGGCTATATTGTATGCTGCATGGTAGCCAGCCGGCTTCCTTTTTGCTTCTGCTGCTGCATTTATCGCACAATTGCCATACACATGCAATTCATTTCGAATGCGTAGCCTGCATGTTCGTTCCCGCTTCCTTGAAATCTCTTGCAATCCCACTCGCTACCCATTGCTGTGTTACTTTTTCCTGTCTTGAAGTTATGGCCTGCTTCGAGCACTTCCTTCCTTTTTAGCAGTCATACATTGGGTCGCAGTAAGTTCTCTCCTTGGGGCACACTGGGGCGCCCCACAATCAAGTGCCTACTGGCACCCCGCACCCTGCAGTAACTACGCTGCTGGTAGCTGCTGTCGGAAGCATTTAACTCTGCTGATTGATTGCAGTCAACAATTGTTTGTTCTTTGTACAACATTTATTTCCAGTAGGCCTTACTTTCGACTTCTTTTGCTGCTGTTACCTTCTTGTGTGTGGGCGTTACCTTTAGTTTTTACTGTACCACACATTACCGTTACTGTCTACAGTCTACAGCCGAGAGTCGTCTACAACCTCCAACTCTGTTTAGTTATGCTAATGCATTTCTTTTGCTTGACCTGCTATTTTCCTACAAATTCTGCTTGTTTTTCTTTCAAAGTTTGTTTTTCTTTCAAAGTTTGTTTTTCTGTACTGTTTTGGGATACAGAACTTGGTTCTCGTTATTACCTTTGTCTTTGCTTGTTATCTTTAATTGGCTTTTAAGTCATTTATTGTCGTCTCTGTTTTTGCCGTTTCCTTGAATTGGATAACAACAATTTTAAATATATGTTTGCCGTTTGGCCTGCAACATAGATCATGTAACCTGCTGCATGGTAAGCCAAGCCTACACACATGCCACATGCCGCATGCCGCATGCCGCATGCTACATGCACTGCTACGTGCCATAATAATAGGTTGGAGTGTTTTTCTTTAATGATTCATGATTTGAATTTTATGGTATTGTAGTTGTAGTTGTAGACTATTTTTTTTTTGTTTTATATTTAACATAAAATTTAAATTGGTTTTGCCTTGTTGTATTTTGTTTATTGTGAATTGCCATTGCAATTACAGCAACAATAGAAAAAACCTCAGCTAGGTTCGGCAAATAATTTACATTTTATTGCTCTTCCGGATTTACTGTTTATACAAAGGCATGCATCAGTTCGGAAGTTGATTTAGGCAGTGGAAAATAATTTAGTTATTTTATTGAGATTTAGTTATAATTCTAAATTTAAAAAAGATTTTTTATAAAAATATGACGGCCTACAGTAAGTTAAACAATTCGTCACTGATGCGGCTTAGAAATTTGTAGATTTTTTTCCCCGCCTCATGAAAAGAAGTTTTACAATTATCTTTTCTTCTTAATCTTAGTACTCTCGCTCTCTTATATATTTTTAGATATAAAATCTAAAGTTAATGCCCTTTTTAAATAACTCGTCAGACTTAAATAATAATAAGATGATGCAAATTCAATTTTTCTATAGAAAATAGTTATTTAGAATAAAAGATGATGTAGTTTCAACTACTCAAAAAAAGATATCTTAGTAACAAGAGCGTTTTATGTCACAAAAGATAATGTTGAAAGTTATAACCGACAGAAGATTTTATTTGAAGCGACATAAGATAATAAAGCATTGGAAAAACCGATAATAAGATGTTATCTGGCAAATTTTATATATAATATATAATCTCTATGAAAAAAGATATATATTTACTATGGTCATCGCTGCAAATGAGTTATCTCTATTAATAACTGTTCGAAGAGAACAGGGATCTGCAGTTCATAGCTGTTTTCGAACGGGAGTGCCTTTAATTAATAGAGAAAGATATAAAAAGACATAAGATGATGTAAGATTGGAGAAGCAGATAGTATGATGTTGCCAATTTTTATCACACTAAAACATATATATTCTCTATAGAGTGAACGCAAGTTCTGTTATGCGCTTTTCTTTTGTCTTAGAGATTATGTCAGTCCTAAGTAGTTATCAAGCTAAGAAGTTATCATATATGGTGTAGCTCACTATTACAGCTCATAGTCCTCCTTCTTTAGTGCATCAGCGCTAGGTAGTCCCTATAGATTCATCATCATCTTTATAGAATCTGCAAGTTTAGTTAAAGATTATTAGCAGCTTAGTTGGATGATACTTTCAAGCCATAGTGACTTGTGTCTCACAACAATTTCTAAACTGTTCTTCATTAGTCAGTTTCTATAAACAGTTTTGAGGTTTAAGTCCGGGTAGGCTATCCCAGTACCTCAGACGACCCTTCTCGTACTTCTTTTCTCCTTATTAACGGCCAAAGTGTTTGCTGTGCTTAAAACTTAAAAAGGTTCTGGGCCTAAAATAATATCGCAGCTCCCTTTCTAGCAAGTATGTCTGATTCTTATTACATATAATACGCACGTGATTCCTGATTGTGTTCGCTGAGTATGATCAGTTGTTCAAGTAACAGTATTGATGTTAATGCAAATTTGTATCATATGAGATATGTCTATATATTTGCTCGCTTCTTTTATCTTAGAGATTATCTTTTTAGTCTTAGCTCTTTTAGGGCTAGCTCATTATCTTCTATCATATGGCAGTTCAAAATTCTCCTTCTGCATCAGTGACGCCCTGCAGATTCATCATCATCTTTGCAGAATCTACAAATTTGGTTTGAGAATAGTTGCAGTTTAGTTAAGCGGTAGTTCAACATACAGAGACAGACACTTCTTAGAGTTCTGCTAACAATTCTTGAAAGTTTCTTTATAAATTTCATATATTCTTTAAAGCGGTTTAGATAATAGGTTATACTCTAATTCCTTATAAGCAGTTTTCAGTGCAGATTTGTAGCAACTTTTTTCACATAATGCATTTTGAATTAAAATTTAAACGTAAAAAGATTTTTACAACGAAACAAATATGAATAAAAACTTGGAAAAAATTGCTTAAAGAAAGATTATAAAGTTACATTAATAAAGATGACGAAGATAACATTTAAGATAATTTGTTTGAAGTATATAAAATACACTTTCATTCAACATATTTCTTTCAACATACGTTTATATAGATTTTATTTTAGATTAAGATCAAATTTGTTGGAAACAGATATATTCTGGGATATGTTTATTAAAAAATAATTAAAGCAAACCTAAAAAAAGGGTAGTTTTGCTTAGGTTTGTTCAAGATTACTTATGAGCAACAAAAGTTAGTTCCTGCTTAGATTATTGTTTTTATTTTCAAGAGTTATATTTGAAGTAAGTCCTAAGCTGCTTCTCGAAGTTCTAATTATATAAATTAGTTAAAACTCACATGCAACAACTAATGCACATCTTCAAGGCCCCAACTATGGTGCATGCTCTGGACTAATTGTAGCTCCACCTTTAGTTAGTTGAAGCACACTTCACATTCCACATACTTATTAGCACAACCTTTAACTACTTAAACCAAGCAAAGCCTATTTATTAGCTTCAATTACCAACTCTCGTAGCGCCAGTTTAGAGAGCTAGGGGGCTCCAACCTGCAACGTAATCAGTCAAAAGTCCAATGACCGTTTAACATTTGTCAATGACACTTGAAGTCATAAACTGAAATATCGCAAAAAACTGCACAAATAAAGCATCTTTAATTAAAATTGACTTTGTGCAAAAGCTACAAAGCGATGCCAACTCTATGGAGTGAGTTATTCGATAACAACTAAACTGTCGATAGATTGAAAAAGTTGCAAGAAATTACGTACAACAATAAAAAAAAAAATGGTACTTCGTGCTGCATATTCGATACCCAGCTGCCTTTTTAGTAACGGAAATTGATTGACATAATAAAATAATCCTTGAGAGTTAATTGAAATTGACGAGAATAAAAATGCAAGCGACACTCGCAGACACAGGTAACAAAAAAAAAAGAACGTTGAAAGGCAAAGGGAAGAGAGTAAAAATAAAAAGCTCAAAACAAATTGAAATAAAATAACAGCTCACAAAGCGAGCAGCAGCAAGAAGAAGCTAGAGCGAAAAAGTGCAGCAAATGAAATTAATGTGACTTTTATTGAAATGAAATTTGCTATAAAAACGAGCGACAAAACCTACATACGAACGAACCAACTGAAGCAAAACAAAGCGTAGTCAATGTAAAATTGGTTAGTAAAAACGTAAGCCAATAAATTTGATTAGCCGTATTATAGCATGCAGGTGTGGGAGCCCCCTGTTCAAACAGCACAGCACTTTCCCAGCTTAAGCCGGCTGCCACGTGTAACGTTTTTTTTTTAAGCGAAACAAATTGAATTTGTTTTCAATAAATTTCCAAAGCCAATCTTTAGCCATCAATCAATAGACTTGGGCACGCCCCAAAACCGTTGACTATATTTTGCATGCAACTAAATTGTAAAATTTTAATTATGCTCGGCTTAGAGCTTGAGGCAAGCTTTCAAAACTTTGCCACACGGTCAGTTAGAGATACACCATCAACAACAACAACAACAACCAGCCAGCGCAATTTTGCACAAAAAACTTGTACAACATTTTGTTTATTTGGCCAACAATTTTCAGGCTGGAAGGCAGTCAAATGTTTTTCAGCCGCCATCGAGTTTTCGGCCCTGACGCCAACACGAACCCTTTTTCAAAAGCAGCTGCAATTACCATGTCTTAGTTGGCAGTGGTGGGGCATTCCCATAGATCCCTGCGCTGTCCAAATGTCAACCATTTTTAATTGACTCACAATCCTTGCGCAGCATTTAGTTGCTTAGCAGCAAATACGCATTTTGTGGGGGGTTGAAAATACAATTTCAAATTTGCCGACTTTCTTGGAAATGTATTTTGCAGTTTTACTTGAAAATTTATTATAGATAGTAGCGCTGCGCAATGTTGGCATTGGTAGGCTTTGCTTGACTAATTTTAATACACTTTGAGCTGGGCATAAGTAGTAGTCTTTGGAATTTGTTTTAGTGAATGTTGGTCTTAACGTGTTAAATAAAGCAAAGATGATGTTTTGGAAGTGTAAAAGAATGCAGATGATATTTTGCAAGTGTAGAAGAAAGCAATGCAGATATGAGTTTAACTATTAATGAGGTTTTTACCCTAGCTGCTATGGAGCAAAGCTGTCTTTTAATTGCATCATCTACGTCTCTCTGTATTTTGCAATAACATTTTTAAAGCGATGGAGCTCAACAGTAAGCTAGTTCTACTAGTCGTTAGTCTGACACATCCTTTAAAAATTCATTATTTTCATGTCTTTCTGCAAAAGAATTGGCATAGAAAGTAAAGTTGCAATGAGATGACGGGTTGCTATTATATAAAAATGTATAGATGAAATTGTAGAAGAATTCCTACTCGTATTTCAGCTCCATTATCTTCATATGACTAAAAAAGATAAAGGTAATGGAGATTGTTTGTATTCGTCTGTATTATTTAATAAACTGATAAAAAAAGTTTTCACGAAATTTATATACAATATTCTTCTTGCAGTATTTTGCTGCATAAGAAAAGAGATGATGAGTTGCTGTTATATATAAATATATAGATGAAATTGTTGAATAATCTTTAGACGTATTTCATCTCTCTTATCTACATTAAAAGCGCAAAAGAAATGGAAATTAATATAATACTGTATTAATAAATAAACTAATATAAAAGTTTTTCAGAAAATTATTCACAATTTAATTCTTGCATTGTTTTTTGGCATAATAAATGATTAATTGATTAGATTACAGGGAAGGTAAGAATTTTCATTGACACATAATCAAGAGATGATGAACTTTTATTTTATCTTATAATATACATGAAATTCTAAAATAATCAGACATTTTTAATCTCTTTTATCTACATTAAAAGCAATTAAAAAAAAGAGGATTATAGTAGAATCTGTATTATTTAATAAACATAGAAAATTTTTCACAAAAACTATTCAAAATTTAATTGTTGCCGTATTTTTCTACATAAAAAAAAATACTTCACTTGATTACAGTGAAGAAGAATCTTCATTGGCACATAAGCAAAAGATGATGAGTTTCTGTTATATATGAATATAAAGACGAAACTGTAGAATAATCTTTAGACGTATTTCATGTCTCTTATCTACACTAAAAACAATAAACGAAATGGAGTATTATTTACTAAACTGATAAAAAAGTTTTTCAGTAAAGTTTTGCATTTTTTGGTGCATTTTTTTCTTATCTTTCAGTTAGCAAAAAGTGCTTCTTTAGATTGTTGATAAGGGAAGCAGATAGTAGTATTTTCCCATTTTATAGACAGTCTTAAATAGAACGAAATGTGTTACGCTCTAATCTTCAAATTTAACTAAATAGCCTATAGATCTTTCAAACGTCTCTTTCAAACTTTATTGATAGTGATAGATTTTAAATAACTACGGAGAACAACACAAATATTGCTTGAAATCGTTTGTGCTGTTGTGTCTTTCTTCAACTACAGTTTGCATCTATTGATATTTTCTGCGCTTTTAAACACTCTTTCGGAAATTTCTTCAAAATCTCTTGTTGCGGAAGAATAAAAGGATTCTTAAACATTTAAAATAAATATCAAATTCTAGAAGTATTTAGAGTTGACGTCACAAAAATCCCTGTCTTCTACCATTAATTTTTTTCCTGGCTTTTATTTTTTGGACAGTTTATTGTACTACGCTTGTAATTTGCTAGGAATTAGCTTTACTGTAGGATATTATCCCTATATCTGAGGTACTGTAGGGTTTTTCCGTATATCTGAGGCATTGTGAAGTTTTTTACGCAATTGTAATATACTAAGAATTGGTTTATCTAGTATTAGGAATATTCATTGATCGTCGGTTAGCTAAAATAGCCTGAAGAGATAAAATATCTTTTTTATTGACAAAACTTTGTCTTATTAGATGCGCATTGTTTAAATTTGACGTATTTCTTATAAATTTTATCTGTTGCTGATGATATGCTGTCTACTTTTAGATTTCCTCTTAAAATTGCTTGAATTACAAATTTAGAATCTCTTTCTTGAGCATTTTTGCTCTAGATTTTTCTACAAAAGAAAAGTTCGTTTCGGCAGTAAGTTTAACCAAAATTTCGAAGCACGAAGCTCTACACTTTTTACAAGAAGAAACATCAAGAAATATAAAAAAAATTGTCGCACAAAATAAAATAAAATTTGCAAAGAGTAAAAATAAAATCTTTTTAATGATAAAAATCAAATACTATATTTTTCGTTCTTTGCCTTTTAGCGAATATAACTGAATCAATCCATTGATAAATAACTGACCCATAATCCACTCTCTTCAACTATAGAGCATTTTGTAGTCGCGCTTTTTTGCGCTATAGCTTCTTATTTGTTTGAAGTTTTCTTTAGGGGGTTCCAATGTTGTTTCAGGCGCTGTCCGCTCTGGCGTTAAATTAATGCCAAAAGGCGGGCCGACTGTGCCTTGCCTTTTGTTTTTTCCCTAAATACGAAATTTTTTTTGTACTTTATGTATCTCCTCTACTTTTTGGTGCAACTTATTTCCGGCTCAATAACTACGCTAAATACTTTGCACAAACAGCAATGAGGACGGCGATGACGATGATGATGAGGAGAAGCAGCAGTCGTAGTCATAGTACAAACGATATGCAAGAACCCGCCAAAGTTAAGCCAAGCGTATTTTACTTCTTTCCCGTAAAAAAAAGCGAAACAAAACCAAACCAGTTGAGTCAACTCGGCAACGATTAGAGTCAAAAATCGCGTGCGTATGTTAATGGTTGGGATGGCATAACTGCCCTTAAGCAGGATGCGCCGCCTTATGCCAAAAAGGTATCATGGCATATATCCGCCCCTAGGCTGCACATTACTTCCATGTGCATGGGCAGCACAAACAGAGCAGATCTATTTGTATATGGAGCAGATATACGACGACATGCACGTAACCTTTTTAATTATATTATTATCAACGCTTGAGTGATAAAACCGTAACAAATGCCACAAACTACTACGAACATTAGATATGTATCTTTGCTATCCAACAGCTGTTGGCCAAGGACTAGCTCAACTGGTGCTTTGGTAAGCCAACAATCAACCCTTGCTTCCTGCCGTCAAAACTTATTACAACCCACTCATAGGGTTTTGCTTTTTGTATAAACTTTTTGATTGATTAATTGATTGATTGCCTATTTGACTAATTGTTAAAAACTTTTTCATCGAAAATATACCAAAAAAAAACTGAGTTCAGCTCAATTTTAAAGTTTACGCTTTAATAAATAACACTCAACAAATGCAAACTGTACAATCGTTATTGCCAACTTTTTACAGCCAAACATGTTTGGTAGGGCGACGACGACACAATACAGAAACACAAAAAAAGTTAATTAAATTGAAAGCATTTAACAATATTGATATATGAGCAGGTAAAAAATACTTTACATGGCTTTTCGTATTGATTAAAAAATGAAGTAACAAAATGTTATTTACACAAAACTCTTGTAAAACACTTTACTGCATATTAATTTTTAATTTAAAATGAATAATACTGATACATGGCAAATAATGTTGGTAAAATATAAACATTAATAGAGTCTGGATTGAAACTGATCTCCAGGGAATTTGAAACATGTGGTAAAAATGTGTGTGGTTAGTTTTGATATTCCAGTGCCAGCGTAGTTCAAATTTCAAAATTTTAATGAAATTTTTAATTACCTTTAAGATTTTAAGATCATGCTTGATTTTTGTTTTTCAATGCAAATAATTAATAAAATAATTAAAAAAAATTTATTTATAAAATGAATATTTTGCTTTAATTTAAGAAATTTTTAAAAAATTTGAAGAAAAACTATATATATATAAACTATAATATATATAAAATTTAATAAATTTTAGAATTATTATGTTGTAGCTTTTTTTTTAATTTTGCTTTCAAAATTCAATTTTTTAAAGATTTCGTTGAAGTTCCAATTTGATCGTTAGGTGGCGCTAGCAAGTTTTTGCTATTTAAAAACATACATGAGGTGGCTACTACAAGCCGTTTTCGGATTATAGCCCAACTCAATCGATATTATTAAAACTATTTGAGTAGGGTTAGAAACTCTTTTCCCTATTTGTGCTTGAAGAAATCAAGAGAATTTCTTTCAATATGTGGAAAGCCTTAAAAGTTTTCAAGCACTGCATTGGATCACAACATTAGTAAATTCGAATAAAATACTGTACAAAAAATTACATAAATTATAGTCAGAAATTCGCAACTTTTGGATATACTGTACCACTTTTCCGCAAAAGAATCACTTTTATTGCTGAAGCACACCGAAAACTATAATAACCGACTTTTGTGAACAATTTTTTCCTATAAGTTTTTGTCAAAAAATTATAATCCAACTTGGTACAGTACCAGCAAACACTAAACATGTTCGGAATATGTTATAATATATGCCGAAAATCATGAAATACAGCAATTTTAGTGTGAAACAGTTGTAGATTTCTCCAACCGATTTGACCGACCCATTGGTGCTATATGATATAGGTAACCAATGTTTATCATAATTTACATAGTGCTTGGACAAAACAAAAAACTTTTGAGTGCCGTGTTCGATTATAATATCTTTATCACCGAACCGATTTATGCATCCAGAACTTTTTGATGATTTCGAGGTGGTGCCACTATAAGACCCCCGATATTGGGAATCCAAAATAACTTTGCCTCCCCTCGCATAACAAATTTTTTCTGAGAAGCTCATAACTCTAGTTTCTACCAAAAAATAAAAGACGCACGAAGAGACAGTTTTCGACTTTTTTAGCCACACTACAAGATCCCCCATATTGAAAATCTTGCCTTCCCCGCATCAATTTGCTGAAAAAATTTGATTACAAAAACTTACAAAAAAATAGACTCACGCACTGATAGACTTCGACTTCTCTAATCACTTAAGTCCACTGTGGGGATATCTCTGACATTTTCTTCTATCTTCTTTCTACCCTCGATATTGAGAATCCAAAATAAATTTGCCTCTCCCGCATGAATTCTTTCCGAAAAGTTAATTACTCTATAGATAGACTTCTCATCATACTTAGGGCCACAATGACTCAGATTTTTTTTCTTTCTACCTCTGATATTGAGAATCCAAAATAAACCTACCTTCCTTCCCTGCAGTAATTTTTTCTAAAAATCTGAGACTCTAGCTCTTACAATACCTTACAGAAGAATAGACACACAAATAGATGCACCCTGATCATACTTAAGACCACTTTGAAGGTGTCTCCAACTTTTTCTTCTTTCTACATACATTTCCATTGCCTAGCGGCAGCAAAACTAATGCTGACGTACTAGAATTCAAAACATAACTTTGTTATGTTCGTAAGATATCCGCAAATTATTCAAAGAATTTTCTAAATCGGACTAGAGCTTGTAGTTAACTTGAAATTTTCAAAAATATTATCTTCTGAGCAAGATATTAAGTCGCTGAACCAATAACTCGCTCCCAACACCAATGCTCGCCTATTTTGTGACAGACTTGAATTTTTTCTAAAAGGATTATCTTAAATTGTTGAACCAATTTGGGAGACTTTATGGATAGCCAAGAGCCGTAATAGGCGTGCATTCATTTGAAATTCTCTACAACTATTTACGGCTTCTTGATTTAGAGCTCTGTTAATTTAATGCTATTTTGATTTGCTAAATTGCAACAATTGTCAGAATCCAAACAATTTCGGAATGTTTGTGTGGTCAGTGTGCAGCGTGAGGGAGGATTAAGGGTAACGTAGGAAGGGTGCAATAAGTTGTGTGTGTTTGGATGGTGCCTGTCTGGATTCAAGTACTACAGCTGCAGGGTTGGGGCAGGCACTTCATACTCCCGCTTGTTAGAGGACAATGATGATGATGATGACGATGATGATGATAATGAGTTTGAGGAAGCCGATGACGATGAGGAGGCTGCTGCTGCTGCTACTGCTGTTGCTGATAATAATGTGGCCGTTGTGTGTCTATGTGGGAGTGCAATTGTACGCTCACTTGATTGCAATGTCATGTGTGAAATGCACTGGCTTCAAGTGGGTGTGAGTGAGTGCATAAGTGTGCCCTAGGGCCAGGGCTGCCTGCTGCATCTATACGCAAGAGTATGGGAGCGCGTGTTGCTGCTGTTGTCACTTTCCCAAAATTGTGCCAACAAGTGAACCAAATTCCGCAAATAGACAGCATACGAAACTATTTATATTATATATGTATGGCTGCTGCATGTAACAATGTGCCTTGGTCCAGAAACCGGGAAGCCAAAGGCTGGGGCAATTATAGTTATGACAACAAACAACACTAGAGTCGATGAAGCTGCTCTGGTCATGATGATGATGATGTTGAGGAAGGGCTGCTGTCAGTCATTCAGGTCTAGTTGAGCGGCATCAAGTTGCTTGATTCGAAAAGATTGTCATAGACGACGACAGAGTGTCTGTCTATTGTGATTATGTGTTGTTGTGTTGCACAAAGGAAGGCACAGCGGTCTGCACAGACGGAAGCTGCAACAATGTTGATGACAACACAGAAGCGGTTCATTAAAGCCCGAGCCGTGGCAACGAAAGTCGTGCCGCTCGGTGGTAGGGGATTTGGCAAATCTCTAAAGAGACTAGCATAACCGCAAGACAAGTGTGTACGGAGACTGAGAGAGATAGTTGCTGGAAAAAAACATAAAAGAATGCCAAGCCACGAAAGAGACGAAATATTTGACTTGGTTTCCTAGCTGTGCACAGTGGAAAAAATGGCAGTTTATAGAGTCAAAAATTTATTACCAATAAATTGCTAAAAATGCGTCTTTTGAGTAGATCGGAACTTCAGCCTTGCAATATAAACAAAATTCAAAAGCTAATCGAATGCATCAAAATTTCTCATTTCATAAAATGTACCAGCTTCTTTCGAAAACTATAAAATTTTGCAACAAAATAAAATTAGAAATAAAATCTTAAAATTTTCAAAGTTCATAAAATCCTTAAAATTCTTAAAAATCTTCAAGTTCATAAAATTTATAAAATTCCTGAAATTCATAAAATTCCTCAAAAGCATCTCATTCATCAAGATTCGTAAAAATAAAGCCCAAATTAAGGCATTTTCAACCACAGTTTCGCGTTTATCCCTACAGATACATTTTTCAAATTGCTAAGATACTCTCACAGTATTTTTGTTTACTTTTACACAAAAAAAAGCGATAAAAAATCAACGAAAATGAAAAATGTGAAGCGTAGAAAGGAAAACTTGTGGCAAATTGTTGAAAAGAAAACTACAAACTGAAATGGAGTTGAACTGCAACAACAACAGTGGGAGCAGCAGCAGGTGGAAAACCAAAGACAACAGACAACAAGCAATGCAAATTATGCAACAATTTTCCAAGCTACGTTTTCGTGTGACCAAATGAAATACGGAAAATGCTTCAAAGAGTTTCAAGCCAAATTGTTGCTGTTGGCTTGTTGGCTGGCTGCCTTTGTTGTTTCGCGGCCATTGTTACGCAAACAGTCAGAACCTTGACATAGTTCCGGAACTACAAACAACTTAATTAAAAGCGACCCATATAATTTTCACATGATTTTCAACTCAGCAGCCATTTGCACCCGTATCCCAGAAGCCTAACCACGGGTAGCCTGTAACTGTGACAGTGTGTGTGTGAGTAGAGTTGCTTGTTGCCATTTGCTCATCAGTGTCAAAAACCAGGAAGGAAAAACTCTCAGACAGCAAATGGTCAGCAGGAAAAGTCACTGACAGCACAGTTCATATGCCTAGTCATCATGTGAGCGGGCATGGAGTTTGTAGTTAGGGTTGGGTCGCCTCTATAGGCATTGTTAGTTTTAATCTACTGTTGACAGTTGAAAGGCTCATTAAAACTCAAAACGCTCAACATACGCACACACACACACATGGCTACACACACAGATACACACACACACAGATACTCACACACACACTCGCAGTTAGGTAGTTCCAGATAACGTTACGAAAAAGTCAGTCAATTAAGTCAGCAAACAGTCAGAAAATGTCACTTTTGACATTTATTAACTTGCAATTGTTGTTGTTGTTGCTGTTGTTGCCCCTGTTTGTTCCTTCTCAAGTGTTGCATGTGTTTTTGTTCTACGTCATGTTGGGCTATTCGTTGTTGTTGTTGCTGTTGCACGTTTAGAATTTTACAGGCATTTTCTGCTTTCTTTGGCTTTACAATTTCCTTTTTTTTTGTGCAAATGTATCTCATGCGGGCTTTAATTGGCAAAGGGGCCAATGTGTCCAGGTATCTGTGCGCCTATCTAGATTGTATAGAAAATGTTGCCAAAAGCAAGACATAGCCATGATTTAAAAAAAATTTGCAGTAAATTGAGTGCTGACTTTAATAGAGACAACAGCAGCTAAAAAGCTAATGAGAAAATGGCGAAAATTCTAGGCATATCGTTATAGATAGTAATTCTTTAAGTGGAACTAAATTAGCATATTTCCTGTACTTATCTGTGGCATCTCTATAAACATATTTTCACATAATACATTTTGTAATTTTTACTACATCGTAAAAAGTACAGAATTACGCTTTGTTTTTTATAACAAAAATTTTTTATGAGCTCTAAGCAGCCTAAAGGGAAGTAGTAAAAGTGTGACGCGTTTTTCAAGACAGCTGTTCAGGGCGGTTCTGCTCTTTCTTAAAGTAAAGTTGGCTTTTTAATGGCTTAGGCGTAAAATTCGAGAATTTTCAGCAGCAAAAACTGTCAGCAAGATCATGTTCCAACTTACTGCTCTCTAAGCTGTCATTGCTTTTCTTCCTAAACTAAAGTTGGCTTTCGCATAGCTTGAAGCGCAATGTTCGAGCATTTTAAGTAGCAGTATCTAAGTCTTAACACGCATTTCCAATAGAACAACCGCAAGACTGCTTCTAGTATTTGCATATAGCTGCTACTAATCCTTTTTGAACTGCTCTACTACTTTATATAACCCAAATTTGACAGAACTTGTTCGAGCTCCTCTTACTCTCTCTCTCTCTCTGCGCCTTTTTAGCATTCGTAAAAGCCTTTCTTCAGTGTCAACTGACAATTGTTTGCCACAGCTTGAAAAACATTTTGAATCATTTGCCATTTTCCATTTTCCCATTACGAACTGGGCCAAGCATCATTTAACAGTTTGCCCGCTCACAGAATTCGCATATTTCATTAGTTTGTGCTTAGATTTCAACTCAACTGTCAAAGCCAATGGGCGGCAACATGTTGCAAGTTTCAGTTCGCTGCTTTGCACTTGCCACTGCGTCTCTCTTTCTCTACTTATCACAGTGCCTGTCTCTTTGTTGTCGTCACTGCAGCACTTCCTCTGCCATACTCTTGCCAATGTCATCTGTCAATATTGATTTAAAATCAATTCATCTCCCGTTGCGCCAATGTCTGATTTTGTCGGCACAGCGGGTAACAAACATGCAACATACAAACAGCGAAAAGTTGTGAAAGGCGCAGAAGTGGCTAAAGAGGGGATGGAGTAGCGTAAGAAGAGCGAACAGCTGACTGCCACTTTTTGTGTCCATTTTGTTGTTGCTACTGATTTTCATTAGCCACTTCTTGAGTGGGCCGTTAGTTAGCCAACATTTCGGCCGTCTTTTTAGTCATCGTTTCTCAATTACAGCTTCTACACTATAGTCACGGGTATGTTGGTTAAAGTCAAATGGTTTGTAACAGTTGAAAGAAATCAACTAGGTAAACTGTAGATGTTTCTTTAAAAACTTAAAAATCTTCTTAACTTTAAACTGCTTTGACGACTTAAAAGCAGACCATACATCGAAATATCGAGTTCAAATTAGTAGAGGTTACACGAGCTTACATGCGCCTAGTTGAAGCTATCGTACAACCGCACAGATCTAGCACCCTACTCGTTAAAAACTTTTCCTAAAACTTGCCCCAGCCTCTTACTGCAATGTAGCTTGCTGTTTTAAGAAGAGCAAGGGATTCGATCACAGGTTGAGGAAGTAACATTTTAGAAACTTTTACTTACGTCTACTCAAGGCCTTACAGATGTAGAAAAAGAAGAGCCAGCAGAGCACTTCTTCTGCATCTGTAAAGCCTTGACAAGAAAATTCTCTGCTGTCTCATTTCTTCTGCGTCAATACAATTTCTACAGAAGTAGTTAGTTGGGATATGCATGCTGAATGTAAGCAAAAGTCGAGATCTGTATCTGGATCTGTAATACGATTGTTTCCTTTGATACAAGAAAGAACAGTCTGTTTTTATTGTTCCTTTTACAGAAGACTCGCCATTCTATCAATTAACAGTCTGTGTTCCGATTCCAAGCGTTCCAGCTGTAAATATATGATACAAGCTTAAATTAGAAGTAGTTACTTGGGATATTCATCCTGATCACATCCAGCAAGACGGTGTAAACTGCGCACTCTGATGATTTGACATTTTTTGAGTTCGAAAGTGAATATTTTCATACAGTTAAAGAGATTTTAAATATTTTTAATGTATTGTGTTGGTTTTCCCTACAATCATAACCTCACGAAAAGTTTGCAGTAGTAACACTTTTCAATAATTGTTGACTCAAATATCTCCTATGTCCAGTTTCTAGAAACCTAGCATTCAATTGTTTAAATTAAATTTTTAGTTTAATGCTTTTAAGTTATATTTCACTATAAAATTGTCAGCTTTTGAAATCTTAAACTTTTGTGCAGAACAATGCTGTAGAAGCATCAATATAACGAAAACTGAATTTTTCTATAACAATCGATAGAGAAGTTGCTGTTGATGAAAGATAGATAAGTTGATGTAGAAGTTACTATACTTGTAACTGCTAGATAGTTAATAATTTTTCGGACACAAACAATAATAACACTAAGTGCAACGTAGCCAACAGATCGCTCAACTAACTCTAGAAGCCATCCAAATCATCTCTTTTTTGGTAGCAGCAGTCTACATCTAAGTAGCTATTGAACTTATACTTAAAGATACAAGTACACGCTGTTAACATCTGTCTACCATTTAAAGTTGCTCATTACAGTGTACATTGTAGTCGTTATGTTACGCTTAATCGGTCACCCATTTGTAGCGACTTGTATTTATTTTAACTTCTTATTTTTGTTGCTTAGCACTTCATTTGCACAAGTAAAGGACTTAAGTTGCCTGCCAGTCAGTCTGTCACTCTGTCATTCTGTCAGTTTAGTTAGTCCACTCCAACCGCCGCATGCCATCCCCTGCGAGCACCAACAAAACGCTCGTTACTCTGTCCATTTTGGTTGTCGTTGTCGCCTTGTTCACTTGCTTATCAAGTTAACGGGCTAAATTAATTTCTGACTTGACTCAAATAAATCCCTTTCTATTTCACACTTTAAGCTGAAGAAAAATCAAAAAGGACTTTGGTTTGACATCATTTAATGCAGCTAAATAAGGATTTATTCCTTTAAGTTGAGCGGAGGCTGGCATAGAGATTGGTGTTTATTTTTAGGGCACCTCTTCGTAGGCTTGAGTGGTTGTATGAAATGTTTTGCAATTTTAGTTGTTTTATTATAGCTTCATTTGTGCTATGCCAATTAATATGTAAACTATCTTCTATTTGTTTATATTTTTTGAGTTCTTTGAGAAATTTATCGATTTGTTTAAAAATGAAAGCTATCGTGATTTTCTCAAAATACATACCTTTTTCTCAGTAATTGTTTGAATCGAATTTGGCGTGAATCCAGAAATAGTTCTGATTAAATTTATTCAGAAATTACAAAGCAGTTTTATGGCAGTAATTTTTTAGATCGAATTCTTGAAGTTAAATGAAAACACATTTTTGGTGAACTATTTGAATAAAGCAAATCGGCACCGGGAAACTAAAATTTTTCATTAAGAGTTTCATAATTTCATAAGATTCTAATGTTAGTCATTGTTTGCGAGCAAACACCAAACCAAACAGCCATCTTACACTCGTGCAAAGTTTTTTCGTGGATGAGGGTTATCGGTGCCCCAAAACCTACAATTTTGTTGACGGCGCCAAAAAGTGTGAAATGAGCCTCACCCGCCATATGAATTTTTTCCCAAAAATACGTCTGAACTTCAACGACTCAAATGACTTTTTTCGCATAAGTCAAGCCATGTGGTTTGATTATTTCCAATCATCTTTGAGGTAATTGTACTTTATACGGAAACACTTTTAGATCTTTCTTCAAAAATGCGCCCTAAAATAGTTCCACAAATGCTTAACAGCGGAGATCGGTGGAAGTATTAGGATATTCAGCAACACTCTTCTAAAAAGATATTGTTATTTCAACGACGCGTGTGTGATTTTTGAGGTTGTTTGGGAACTGTTGCAGAACCGTGTGATACAAAATTGAAGGCTATCATATTGCTTTTGGGTGCTGTAGGGCCCCGATATTTTCGACGATACGCACAACTGCCTGATTATTTTCAATATAAAGCGACACTAGTTTGGCGTGTTCTTGAGGTGTTGCAGAGTTCAAATTTTACTGAATCAAACTTAACCAAACCGTATTGTTGAAGCAGATCGTTTGAAAATAAGCAAAGTTATTAGACTTTACTATTTACACGATTCAGCTGACGCACCCTGACGTTATTCAATCGGTATACGAATACGCATTTTTGAAAAACGTTTCGAAAATTCATAGCTTCCCTGAAACACCCTTTGATGATTTTGTCTTAAAGTAGTTCTTTTTGTTTAAACTTTACTAATTTTTTACCATTTCTTCTTCTTACAGGTATGTTTGGTCTTCTGTTTCTACAAGTGCTAAGTCGGTAAGAGTATACCAGATCTAAGTAGTAAGTCTTTAAGAATCGCAGCTTTAAGTAGTAAGTCTGTCGATGGACCCTTCATTTTTATGCTGATTATTAAGTTTTCTCAAATTGTTGATGAAACCAACTCAAAAATACAATATAAAGCTAGTGCCAAGCATTTTTGCAACTGAAATTTGCGCATTTCTGTTATTTGTTTTCCAATATTTGTTTTTTCTTTTTGCATTATAATCTACTTAATCATATTAAGTGCGTCACACCCAATGCAAAGTAACTAAGTCAACTAGTTCCAAACGTAGCCCAACCTCAAAGCCGTGACACTTGTCCATCAAGCAGCCAACGAGGCAACTGGCGCGTATATAATAAATATGTACACGTTGGCCACAAGTCAACTTCATACAGTTGGCAGTTGCTGTTGTACGAAACGTGCAGACCCCACCTTGAATGGTGGCCACCAACAGCAACCCAAACCCAAGCTCAGCTCCAAAACCCCAGGCCCAATAATCAAGCAACCAAGCGAGGAACCAAAAGCACCACAAGAGTCAAATAAACAGCGAACTAAAGTTCAATGCTCCAATATGCAAATTGTTTATGTGTGTGTGGGATAGAGTGTGTGTGGGGGGTAGAGTGTGTGTGATGGAGTGTGTGTGTGGCGGGAGGGGGTTTTGTTGTTTTAAGCGTTTTTTTGTTGTTGTTGTTGTGTTTGTAGTTATTTTAACTTGCTCTTGTTTTTGTTGTGCCATTTTTATGGTCATTTAAATGCTCACTCACGACTCTTGAGCAGGCACGCATACGATGAGTCGAAAAAAAAGAAAAAAATACTCACGCAATTTTTTGTATAACATTTTCATTAAACTTCAACTTGCGCGAAAAACGGCTTAAAAGTCAGAACGGCAAGGAAAGTGCGTGCTATGCTAGGTTTACACTGGCAAAAAATGTAGCTTTGTAAAGCCAAATCCATTATTTTTGCATGAAATTGCAGGGTATAATTATCATAGCTAGAATGAACCGATTTAGTTAAAATATGCGCTGTTTTGTGCGATAACTTGTTGCCATTTTAATGCTTATTTGCATTATGACGCTCTCATAGAAGCCCTAGTTACTATTGGTAAAATCTGAGACTCTCTCGAAGCGAATTTTTCAACAGCAAAATTGTGCGGCCTGTACAGCAACAAAAGCTAATCACTTGTTGCCAGGTGCGGACTATAAGGTGAGTTCATAAGAAGAACCTTCCAAACAAGCTACCGAGGCTGCTAGCGAGTCACTATCGCTGTGTGTGTCCTGGCGTTGTGCTGATGGAATGCAATTCCTCTCGTATTGGCCAAAACTGGCCGCTTCTGGGCAATTGATTGCTTCGAATGATGCAATTGCTGACAGATCTCGGAGCTTCTGGCCAGTAACTATCGATGTGTGCGTTGTGCTGATTGAATGCAATTCCACTCCAAGTAACCAAAGCTGGCGGCTTCTAATCGATTGCATCCTTTAGACGGTTCAATTGTTGACAGCACAGTTCCGGATTAAGAATTTTGCCTTATGCGAGCAGCAAACACACAGCAAAAACTATCGGATCGTCAATTCTGTTCTGTTTCCGCCATCTCAACGCGTTTCGACTACGACCGTTTTCGCTTGACTTTGTCTTAAGTGATACGCTTTCCAATACCAGTCACCAACCGCTTGTTTTTGCTGCAATTCAGCAGCGATTCGTAGCTAAAAATTGGCGCAGATTCTTTTGCGTTAACTCGTGTGGTACCCATACATCGAGCTTTTTTCGTATCGAGCCTTTTCGAATCGTTCCGAACGATTGTGCAATCCTTAGCTCTTGGCCCAACGAAACAGTGCTTACATGACGATCACATTCGATAATGTCGTTGATCTTGTAGACATTTTCGACAAATGGCCTTCCAGTGCGTGATGCAACTTAGACATAGAAATTAGCCGAAATTCGAAAACTGCGCTATTGGTTGTTGCAGTTTCAGGACCACAAACTATTGTCAGCCGCCTGGCTTGCGTTTTCCTCATATTTTCTCCAACTTTGACGCACGCTCAGACAAAACTGCAAATCCAATCACAAAACTGTCAGATAATCATTTTAAGTGCGAAATGTCGATAGAACTTAGAAACCGCCAGATACAGATAAATAACGCCAACTATTGGAAATATAATACTACAACCAAAATGTAACTACTGTGACGTCACTAAAGCCGTTTACCTTACGATTTATATACTCTTCATTTTCTTATTTCCTTGTTGCATAATTTCTCTCTATTTCACATATTTTTATTAAAATTCTTTAAAAATCGAAGCAACCAGCTCTACCTCATAGCCTGTTCACACTAACCAATCTCGTTCCGTTCCGCTTGGCAGTGTAAACACATCATGGTGGTACGAAAATTGTTGAAATGCGGTTAAATGCAATTCGCGGTTTTTCCAATTTTTTTGTTGTTTATTTTTGAAGAGTTGCTATGAAAATAATGTAAGCCGCACTTACATACGGCCGTAGTGTAATCCGGCTTGCTGCCCATTGTACTGGCAGCGGTAACAACAAGAACCAGAAACAGCTGCCACACGAGGCAAGGCAGGCTTTACACTGCCGTTGACTCCTCATTTCAATTACATTTACAATGCGCTTAACATTACGAGTAAAAATAAAAATAAAAATAAAAAATTTAAAACAAAATGAAAAAATATAATGTAAAACGCATTTCCACACAAGCGCATATAAATATTGCCGAAACAAAGACAGCAAAAATGCATAAAACCCACAAAATGAAAGAAAACAAGAGTGCATAAATTTTTTTTTAAATAAAATTCATTGCAAAATAATTTATCAAAAAAAAAATAACATATCGTTTAAATAAAACAAAAGTATAAATGCTGCAATTGAATATTTGTGGTGTTGGTTAAAATTGACATGATATTTGTTTTTATTTTGTTTGTGGTTCGCGTTGGTGTTAAATGCGTTTAAAAATATAAAAAAATTTAAGCCGAAAAATAAAATTAAAAAATAAAACTATAAAATAAAATTAAGTAAATAATGTCAGTCCTCGAATTGCTGAAGGCTAAATATGCAAAATTTATAAGAAAACAAAAAATTAGCAAGTTGCTTAAATGAAATTTTCATATTTAATATTCTTATGTGCGCATAAATTAAAAACTAAAAAAATATTGCTTAATAAATCACTGTTTAACTTTATTTTTATTTATTCTACAAGCTTGCAGCTGAATGCTATTATTAAAATTTTTGTGTAAATATAAATATTGTGCAAGCATTGGAACAGTAAAAGCAAATAATGAATTTTTGCAACATTTTTTAGCAGCGCGCAGCCAAATGTTTTAAAAATAAATGAAAATATTTGATATCTATTTAAATGTTTTATTTGTTTTCTTGTCAAAATTTAGCTGATTTTGCTTAAAATAAGAATTGTTCGTAGACAACTTTCAATTTCATAAATCAGAAACTTATTTCAAAATATGCTCAATTCGTAAATGCAACATTTGCTGGCAATAGCAGCCGCGAAAAATAATATAAAAACTTTTTAAAATGTAGAAAAAATTTATTACAAAATTAATTTGTGCAAATTATATTTTTGGTAGTTAAAAAAAATCATCAAAAATATTTATTATAATATTTATTATTATATTTATTATAATGCAAAACAATTAGTAGACACAGAAAAAATGAATTAGAAGTTATTTTTACAACTTAAAATGCAAAATTATAGTCTAGGTTAGGATAGGCCGGCCCCCAGGGAAGAGGACTCAGATAGATCAGAGATAGATCTTAGTGAAACCGGAGTTTATCAGTAGTGGTCCGCAATGAGTTACTCAACTACCAGCTGTCTCAAGCATTTGGTTCTCGAGCTGCAGATGCAAGGACAGTTGCATAGAAGGTGTTCCAGGGTTTCTTTGACTTCTAGTACCCTGCACTTCCTGCATTAGTCGCTGTCGGTGATGCGCAACCTTTTGGCATGTGCTGTGGTCAGGCAGTGGCACGAAAGCAAAATTATAAAAAAATATTTAAAATTATGCAATTGTTATAATAAACATTGATTATATTGTATATTATTGCCTTTTTTGGATTACTTGCACTGCTTTTTAGTGTATTTTTTATGCTTCTTTGAGTTATTTCAGTTCAGAAATGCTAAAAAATACTTAAAATAAAAATAATGATAAAAATTTATTTATTTTAAAAACGAAATTTAAACTGTTGTACTGTTCTACTAGGGCCAACTTAATCTTACAGAAATTAAAACTAATTATAATAAAAAATATATTCAAAAAATAAAAAATTTTAATTCAACCATTTACTTATTGTTTCCAAATAAAAATAACAACAATTAAAAAAAATTTTTCTTAAATGCAATTCATATTTTTTGAATATTAAAACACAAAAAAAATTAATAAAAAATTAAATCATTTATAAAGTAATAAAAAAATATTAAAAAAATTTTTAAATTACTTAAAAAAATTAAAAATCTATTTAAAAAAAATTAAAAAAATTATTTTCAAAAAAAGCAATATATGAACTCTAGTCTTAGCAGAAATACAAAAAAATAATACATTAAAAATATAATAAAAAATAATACCTCAATAATAATTTATTTACTGTGTCAAAAGAAAAAAAATTAAAATGTAATTTATTAAATGCAATTCATATTTTTGAAATATTGAACATAAAACAAAATAATAATTATCACTTAAAAAAAAAATGTATGCCTTTTTATTTGATTTTCGAAATATTTCATTCAATTTGTTGAACATTTTTTTAGGCAAACGAAAACTTAAACATTTTTTAATTTGTGCATTTAGAAATGCACAACATATTAAAACTTTCTTTGAAGTTAAAGCTTGATTTTTAAAGTTTTGTATTTTCTATGCTGACTTAGGCCAAAATTTAAAACAAACACGCAAAATTTGCGTAAATATAATAATTTCAATCTATTTATCATAATAAGGATATTTCATATTTTCAATTGTCATTGTCATTATGCAACTTAACTCAATATTAAATGTCTACAACAATTTACTCAACTTACTTTAAATATTTATTCATACCGAACTCTATTAATTTGAGCTTAAACATAACAAAGTCTATTTAAAATTAAACTTTACAAATTAAGTTGCAATTTTTCGGTCTCGTGCAACTGAAATGTGTCAATATTTTGCCAATTGAATTGTATATGTTTATTATTGCATTATTTAATGCAATAGTCACAATAAAAAAATAAGATTTCCTAACTAAATTTAATAGTAAAGCAAAAATCTTATCATTAGAATTGAGTTTTCAAGCATATAAATTTAATTAAATTAAAACAAGATTTTGCACAATTTCCATACACACACACACAGACACACTCTGCAACAATCTCACACAAACATAAATAAAATCTGTTTCTGAAATTAAGCTAAATGTTGCATATCTTAAACTTTTGACTTGTCCCGAACTATCTTGAGATATTTCAATGCCGGCAGCCTTGATAAACAATACTTACTTACCCACCCACTTAGGGCTGAAGCAAACATGTTAATACGTGTCCAACTGGCAAATGCATTTCAATTAGTTTGTTGTATGACAACTGAAGTTTTCCACCAAATTGTGCTTTTCATAATGTCTAATATCATTATAATGGTCTTTGAAACGGAAATATAGTTGATTGAGTTTGTGGTATAGTTTGTTAAGCAAACTATTAGTTTTCTCTCAGCAGTGATTATTGATTGTTTAGTTTATTAGTTAAAATAATTTGTTTAGTTCTTGATTTAATAAAATACTTACAAAACTAATTTCCAAGCCAACGCAATAAATGCAAAAGACGCCATTTGTTTCAATTCCATTGTTCCAAAATCACGCATTTTTGAAGCGCTGTCAAAAATCTTATTTTTCACATTCTTTAGACAGCGCCAACGTTACATGTAATTTATTTTTGAAGCTGTAGAGCTTTTATTTATTAAAAACTAATTTTCGACCAACAAAAATATCAATTAGTGCATAAAATCCTCCACATCTCTCCCCCCTAGTACTTCACTTAATTCCAATTCTTTTTGTTCCAATTTCCATTGTAATTGTTATTGCGCTGCACATAATCACGTGCACTCTCGCATTTTGCATACAATAACCTATCATTGTATTATTATTTAAAATAATTTGATTTTTAGACTGATTGTGGTAAAATGCCATTACATATGCTTACCACGACAAACGCATATACTTCATATACATATATAATATAATTTATTTACAAGCGCTACATATGTACGTGGCATACTTCTGACAAACAAATATTTGCATTTTCAATTACGGACTTTGACTTACATGACTCATGGCATAATTTCCAAATTATGGTCAAATCGTGACAAGCATTTTCTAATGGAAATTGTGCAATGGCAACAGTTGGTCACAAAGTAGGCAAGAAAAAAGAGAATAAAAACTTTTTTTTTTAAATGGATTATGATTAGAAACAATAAAATGAAAAAAAAAATGTATGAAATAATGCACAAGTGTCAAGATTTAAGCTCAAAATGCATTAAAAGTGTCAACAGCAAAGCTTGCCAGGGGATTAGTCAAAGGCAAAAGGCAATAAAGATTTAAACTTCAATGATGCAATGCTTGTTGGGATTTCAGTGTTGTGTAACTCTGTCTGCCTGCAGTGTGAGGGCAGGCAGTGCTGTATAATATTAAAAGGCAAAGGCAATGGTAATGGCAATGGAAAGGGCAATGGAAAGGGCAATGGCAAAGGCAAAGGCATGCAAGCCACTTAAGTGTTGTTGGCAAGACAAAAGGCAACATCATTTTAATTACATTAAAATGCTGGCAAGTGTCGTTATATAAGCAGCTACAGCAACAACAACACATAAGGGTGTGTCACTTTTATTGCATTTACGACCGAATTGAGGGTGTCTGCAGGATCTAACGCGGTTCAACCCGCTAGCTGCTGCTTGTGGCGCACTTTTAATTGTGATTTCTGCCTAATTTATGTGCAAAAGTTTAAACAAATATTGTTAGCTGCTTGTCATTAAAACAAACTGTTGGCTAAAAGTGCTTTCATTTTGAGTGCCTAACAAGCTGTAGAAGTCAGGGGTGTAGTGCGAGGGTTGGAGTGTGCGGAAGAGCAGCCCGAGAAATGAAAGGCTAAGAAAATATGAAAATTATAAGATTCTATACCTTACGCTTATGCTACCTATAGATTATCTCATGGTTCATCAGCATACCTAGAGTCAACTCTTTGCCACAGCAAAGCAATCGTGCGCATACTTTGGTTTTTAATAAATGGCTAAATCTAAGTTATATCGGGCATACAGATAAGTTCTCTGCGTTTTATGAAGATGGTTCTAACAAGCTTCAAATACCACTTGCACCCTATAAGCTTATATTTTAAGCTTGTCTGCTAGAATGCTGCCCGAGGTCCCTTTGAACTAGAATGTAAGGCAGTTTGCTGAAAAATATCTGCTAGATATCACACGCTTTGTACCCTACTTTGCAGGGTACAGCAAACGTTAACATTAAAATCTGTACAATTGGCTTAACTATCTTAGAACCACGCCAAAAGGCAGTTTTCTGAAATGAATCAGCTTGATATTATAAGATTCTCTATAAAACTATAAAAGTAGTAGATAGTTCTAGATTTTTTGTGCCTTTTTGCATCGATTAAAACTTTTTGGTATACAGATTAGTTCGTTAGGATTTAAACAGAATTAACATTAACTTCTGGAAGATCGGCTAAAGGGTCTTAGAACCATGTCAAAAGGCAGTTCCCTGAAATAAATCTGCTTGAAATCATTAGTTACTTTAACTTTATCTTAATTGACCATAACAATAAGTTATCGGGTTTCGGGTGACCTAACAAGCTTTAGACAAGCGCCACTGCTTTGTGCGCGCGCCTGCTGCAGTTGGTCACTCCAAGTTAAGATAGGTCCCCCTCCACTTGATCTGTCTATCTAAGCTTAGGTCGTCCCCTACATCCTGCTTCGTCGACTTTAGCATCGTAAACCTTTTTCGCTGTAGCGTCTTCTATCCATATGAACGACATGGCCGAGCCAACGCAGGCGTTGTGTCGTCTAAAATACGCTGGACGACATCTATGTCATATGTATGTACACCTCATGGTTCATTCGTATGCAATAGAGGTTACCAATCCGAAAGAGACCACAGTTTTTGTAAAGCATCTGTCGAATACTCCAAGCGCAGCTGCATCAGTTCGCGATACAATACACGCTTCTACGGTATGGGCGTCTTGTAGAGCATAAATTTTGTCGATCGCGAGAGGTCTCTGCTACACATTTGCTTACTTAGACCTATGGTCTTGATATCATTAGATTCTCAATGGACGAAAACATATTAAAAACCTTAGATTTTCTGCGTTTGTTCGACTCTACTTAAATTTTTGACGAGTTGACTTACCACAGTCATTGGGTATGCAAGCTCGGTACGCTTTTAATAATATATCCTTTGGATCCTTTTTTTTGGATATAGAAAACTTTAACAATATCATCTAGAAAATTGGCTAAGATCTCCTACAACCAGAGCCAATGACAGATTACTGAAGATAAAATGGTTGTTATTATGAGAGGAATTGAAAGTTTTTGGTAGTACCAGATTTTCTGACTCGATTCAAAAAATCGCGTTCTAGAATGTTAGTGGCATCTACTACTTGTTGCATTTTCATGCAATATTTTTTTCATTTGATAACTTTACTTAAGAAACGCTTATATCTTTGGCATTCCGAGGTTTAACCCAAACTCTCCGCTATATGGAAAATATCCTTTCTCGACAACTTCTGGGAATGTCTGGGTTTATTTTTTCTTGGCATAAGAAAAGCTTGAATCCAAAATTTTTCGCATTTGCATCTGCTAGCAATCCGTCGCTAACTAAAATATGTCTATTTTCACCAACTTCTGGCATTATATGGTTGTATTTTTATCATTTTTCAAGCGAAAAACAAAGTTTTTGCATTCTGTGGTGCTAAGAATCTACCGCCAACTTAATAATATATTTTTCAAAAGTTTTGTCAAAGAAAAAGCTTCAGACTAAATTTTTTCATACGCAGTTTCTATCAATCCGCTTGCCAACTTGAAAACATGCTTTTTCACGTTTCGTAGTATTTCTTGCGGAAAATTTCAATCTAGTCTGAATCGATTTGTATTGGTTACCGCTACAAGATAATCAAAGATTTGTTGTGTGTTTGATTCAGCAATATTATTAAGGTCGCATCAAGTGCAGTTAGCTTTCAACTTCACAAATAAGAAGAAAGGATGATATTTAGAAAAACTTTTTGCTCGAAATACAAACAATTTTCATAGAAGCATAAGCCGAAATAGACAATCTACTAAACCAGTTAAGCTGATAATAAGCCGGCCAGTAATCATAACCATCATTCTATACGATTTCCTCAACACATTCAAACTTTTAAGTCTAAATAAATGTTATCAAAGGAACAACTTGCTTAAGAAAATCAAAAATACATATTTTCTACAATTATTGCTAAAATCATCAGCTCTACGCACTCTACAACTTTCCCACACATGTTCAACAACAATTTTCATCTCGATTTATAACCCACACTCTCATACATCGTCATCATCTCGGCACAAATGCATCATCTGCATTGAGCTTAAGTTTTAACTAAGAATTTACTTAGAAATGCTGCACACTCACATAGCTTAAAGCCATAGCAAAGCGAATTTTACTTAAAAACTTTAACGCTTTTGAATTATTAAATAACCAGAAGCTAAAATAAAATAAATTGTTGGCACTGACAGTTGCAGCTGGCACACCGTTGGTACTTGCAACATCGTCACCTTTTTGGGTTCCACAGGTCAAATCTTGAAACTTGCAACATTTGAATAATTACTAAAGTTGACTCGCCTCGCTCTCTCTCTCTCTCTCTCTCTCTCTATCTGTGTGTGCTGCACTTAGCATGCACGCTCGTTGCATGCTCAGGGCTCAGAGCGTTAGCTGCTTGTCTTTGCCAACACGATTTATGAGTCCCCCAATGCTGAACCATTTTAGGGGCAAGCATGAACTATATAAACTCCCTCTTGCATGTATGTGCATTTTAGTTTATAGGTTTTCCGGTCTTCTTTTGGCAGCAAAATAAGATGACAAAACATGCAGCATGCAACATACAAAAATGAAACAATAAAAATGCAAAATGCATTTTAAGTGAATTAAATTGAAATTGCATAACAGCCCCTCAGCACCCCCACAGCCTGCTCGTAAGTACAAAAACTTGTTAAGTTTTTGCTGCACAGAAATCTCTGCCAAAAAACTAAACACACGCGCTGCTTGCAACATGTTGCAGCAACATCTTGCATTTAACCCTGTCGCAGTGCAAAAAACTTTTGCTGTTGTCAACTTTTTATCGGGGTTGTTTTGTGGCCGTGCCAACCAATGACCGTTATGCAGCACAAAAAAAAAATGGCAACTTCTAGCAAGAAGCAAAACTGCGGCATAAACCAACACTAGCTGCGCCGCAACCCTGCCGCCTTGTAAACCAATTTCGTATGCGAAAATTATATTACCCAAGTTCCTGGCAGCAAAGCCGGCAAATTCAATAAAGCAAAAAAAAAAAAAAAATCGTCGCCACATTGGCTTCACGGAAATGCGTGAAGGGTCAAACACATTGCGTCCGGGAATGGCTTGGCAATGGAACAGCCTACACAGCAACTTCCCTTAAGCCCACAACTATGCCGCACGCACACCTTTTGGCCCAACGAAAAAAATCTACACAAATTTCACGGTAAAAATTGTTTGCCGGGGTTGTTGTTGCACGCGGATTAGTTTTAATGGGCAGTGCGGAGCGGGGAGGTTGTATGCGTCCTCTTCATTTTTTGGAATTTTTAAGAAGTCTATAAAATTTCATGTTGCTGCATGTTGAACATATTTGCGTTACATTTCCGCTAGCTGGGCGGCCATTTTGATTTATGCGTTAAATGCAAAAACCAAAACACAAAAAAATTTGGTTTATGGAAATTTATGTGCAGCTAAATCAAAATTTTTGATTTTAATGTGGTTTTTGGCAAAAGTTATTAACATTCTTTATGGGGCAGCAGTGTGTGCTTTGGTGTGGGGTGTTGCCTTGTAGTCGTTTTGATAATTAAAGCTGTTTTTGAGAGAGAGTCTGTTGTTGGAAGCACCAGAGATTATGTTATTAAGCGCGACAGACACATTGTAAAACAAGGATGTTTGGGAAAATCACCCAAAGTTGTTTTAATGCAAACAAACTGTTTATCTAAACTGTAAGATTACTCCTTATACTTTGTAGTCTCAACTGCGTGTGTCCTTTAAGTACAAATTTTTCTTCTAAAATCCACAATGAATTGGTGATTAAGTTAATCGGAAATATAAAGGATGTTTTTTTTTTAGAGGTATAGCACTTTAATTTGCAACACTACAACAATGGATTATTCGACGTGAATTTTATTTATCCGAAAGATAAACTTGTGGCATTGCATTTTAAATATGATTTCTGACATATAGCCGCCACAGCTGGCTCGGATATAGTCCAACCTGGACGTCAAATTTTCGATTACTTTTTCCAACAATTGTGAATAAAAACGGCGAGTGTTGTCTTCCAAATGGTAAGGCGATTGTGGCTTATTCGCATAGACCAATGACATTTCGTTCCCCCACAGAAAGTAGTCTATCAGTGTTAAATCACAAGATATGGGAGGGCAATTCACAGGACCAAAACGTAAAATTATTCGGTCACAAAACGTGCCTTTCAATAAATCGATTGTGGCACGAGCTGTGTGACATGTTGCTGCGCCGTCTTGTTGGAACCACAGCTGTTGTACAATATGGTTGCGCAATTCAGCAATGAAAGAGATATTAATCATCTATAGCGATCACCATTGACTGTAACCTTCTGGCCATCATCGTTTTTGAAAAAGTGCGGTCCAATGATTCCACCAGCCCATAAAGCGCACCAGAAAGTCAGTTTTTCTGAATGTCATGGTGCATCGACATACAATTGAGGATTAGTTTCACTGCAAATACGTCAGTTTTGTTTGTTGACGTATCCATTCAAGCAAAATTTCAATAAAACGATTGTGATAATAATTATCGATAAACCAAATTCCCCCATTCAATAGATTCGTTGCTTGCTTGATGATCGTGAGTGTATTCACAACGAATTGTCAAACCAAACTGAGAATAAATCACTTCAGAGCTATTAAATTGGTCGCCATCTTGCACAGTAATGTCAACTTAAAGATCTCTACCTCAAAAAAACACCCTTTATATGTAAGTAAAGCTTGTACAAAGCGCTGCTAAAGTGAACACCCATAATATAGTTATTGTATATAAATATTGCTTAATTTGCATTGGTTTGGTTTTTGGAACAACTTTTAAGTTGAGTTCTGCTCCTGCACCAATGGGAATTTTGAAATTCGAGAACAAAGGCCATCTCGTTTTGGTCACACTCGACGAATCTAAGCGTTGGTTGATGATCGTTTGGCTTTAATTTTTGAAATACCAAACCAAACTAAGAATAAATCACTTGACAGCTCTTAAATTAGTCGCCATCTTGAACAGTAATGTCACTTAAAGTTCTGTAACTCGAAAAAAAACACCCTTTATATTAAGATGATACGCACATAAATTGTCGTACTGTGAAATCGGCTGCTTTTGGAATGCGAACTACAATTTTTTGTGTTCAAATTTTAGCCATTCTAAAATATTTAATTCACAAATCAAAAATTTAAGATGAATCGAAATACCAACAATTTAAAAGCTTAAAAGCTTCCGAAACCATTTAAAAATATACAAAAAAGTCTATGCCGCAAATAAAATAATCTTTTAAAATATTTATCATACACTCTCCATAAGCCAAATAAAATAAAATACATTTCGAATTTGTTGCGCAATATTATTTTAACATATTGACTTTATTTTAAAAATTTAAATGCTTGTTGGCACAAAAATTGGAATTTGCAATTTCCCACGGGAACGCTTGTTTCACAACGCATGACAAGCATATTCAATAATATTGTTTGATATTAGTTTGTCAGTTGCCATTGTCTGTGCAACCCCATAGTTTGTTTCGCATAAAATCCTGCTGACATACCCATAACTAGACCAGCCAGCCATATGTGTCACCTTTGTGACACCTTTTTTTTTGGTTGTTGTTGTTGTTGCTCCCCCCCTCGCAGTGGCTGACTGCCCTAGCGCTATCGTTGGCATTTGCAATGTTTAAAATTCCAAACAAGTGAAAATCGCTATCGCGAAAATATTTCAATTGACATCATCAACG
This sequence comes from Chymomyza procnemis, assembly GCA_035046065.1. Classification (NCBI taxonomy): domain Eukaryota; kingdom Metazoa; phylum Arthropoda; class Insecta; order Diptera; family Drosophilidae; genus Chymomyza; species Chymomyza procnemis. Next base: position 11,908,528 of record JAWNOJ010000004.1, on the reverse strand, counting down.
CTGTTGTCAACACCAGGTGACAAGCTAACGAAAATGCAATAAAATATTTTAATGCCAGAACTGTTGGCCGCCGCATGGCCCACAAGTTGGTAAGCCAGTCCCGTGGCTCAAAAGCGCCCAATTGCCACGCCCACATATAACACGCCACGTCATATGACGGCCGCAAAAATGCGTCAAGCGGCGACTTCATTAGATGGTAATAACTGGTAGTCCTGGCCAAGAGGGGTATTACGGGTGGGTGTTTTGAGGGTAACCACAAACGCAGCAGGTGAATGTACCTTTAGTTTATCGACAACAACAACGTCAGCAACGAGACGACAACAACAACAATGGCTACATTGAAGCGTAAAAAATGCGCGCCCAAAAATTTTGATAAAATATTCTGCATGGCTGTGAGTTTCGCTTGTCATATATATATTTTTTGTGTTGAAATTCTTTTGGCTTAAAATGTAAATAACGTAATTTGTAATGAAAGCCAACACACACACACACACACGCAGAGACACCCACACACATACATAGATACAATCACCTACACCCAGATACACTCACATACCTACACACAGATACAAAGCGCGTGTAGTAGTTAGTTGGCTGCACGTCTTATGGCGCCATTTTTAAAATGTTACACACAGATACATTCATTCACACACACACACACACACCTATATATCTAGCGTCATTTATTCAGGGGTGTGGCATTGTACAGCTTTTTTTTATGCATATGTATATGTATGTGTGTGTGTGTATCTGTGTGTGAATATTTGATTTTTTTTCTTTTATTTTTATGAAATATTTCACGCTGGTTTTTTGTATTCGTCATTTATAGTGTTGGAAAGTATCTGCAATTACGGAGAATCTATGTAGTCGACGGAAGCGAGTATTTAAAAATCTTTTCACATTTTAGAGAAGTAACAAATTAAAAGAAGATGCAAACATTAAAAAAACGTTATTAAAAATTTATGCATGATTTTTTTAAACTAAAAATTTTTCGCTTGCAAAAGAAGTCAAGTTCAACTTTAAAAAATTATAAAATCATACCATTTTTTTTAACAAAATTTAAGGTCGTATAGATATTGTAAAAGTAAACTAAAAAATTGCTTAAATTAAAAAAAATGACGAAATGTAATTAATGAAATAAAAAAAATTATATTCTTTATATTTAGAAATATTAAAAAAAAATTAAACAAAAACTTTGTCAAACAAAAATTTAAAAAAAGAGCGAATAGATGTTTTACACATATTAAATAGAACAAAAATTTTGATATAATAGTAAGCCAAAACGAAGTTTTATTAATAACATTATAAGTTGAACAAATTATTTTGAACAAAATTTAAAGTGATAGATATAGTATAAATTTAAACCAATTAATAAAATCCTTTAAAAAAAAGGTTAATTCAAAAACATTTCTATAAAATAAACAATAGCTTGTTTTTAACAACAATTTTAGTGACCAAGAATTTTTGAATTAAAAGATAAACCAAGTTCAAAAATAAAATTCTAAAATTAAAAGCTCGAACAAATTTATTTTGAACAAAAAGATGCAAATATTAAAAAACGAAATAAAAAAAATTAAAAATTTCTTAACGATTTTAATAAAATACAAAAATTAATGTTCTTTATATTTAAATTATATTCCCTCGAAATTTGTAAAATAAGTGACTTTTTCATTCAAGAAATACAGAGTATCCCTAGAGAGGTCTACGAAAGTCCGTAGCGCCCGTCCTCTACGTATACGCAATTTTTTGTAAAGCGTTTTTGGCGGCTCCCTGCTGCACTAGCATAAGGTCTATATATGGTTTTGATGTAGTTGAAGGTGGGCTAGGAGTCTGGATGGCGACGAAGGCGACGGTGATGACGACGACGAATGGGCAATAAAAATTCCACAATGGCGCTGACTTTATGAGCGTGTGTGTATGTTTATGTGTGCTTGTATGTGTGCCTATGTGTGAAGTCTCTACATCTATGTGTGGATTTCCGGCACAAACAATGTCGCTTTATATGTGGATAAAAAGTAAAATGAAATGAAATGAAATAAACTTAAATGTAGAATATTTCGTACAGACTCACCACACACACAAATGGGCTGTATATTTGTATATAAATATATATATATATTCATACCATAATTTACAAACACAGACGCATATATATTGTAGAGTATATATACTTTTATAAGCTACTGAAATTGTATTGCCTCACGCGATTCCCTTGAAAGCCATTAGTAGTTGTAGTCCATACACACTCATAAAGTCAGAAATACTCTTCTCATACGTAGTTTGGACAGTGGCTTAGTTGGTTGGTGTGTTTTGGTTAAGGGGGCAGGAATGATGAGAAGCAGCAACTTTGAATATTGTAAAACTATTAAGTCAAAACTATTAAGTTAACTATTAAGTTCAAAAGTTCCAAAACTGGTTTTTGGAACAGCAAGCATTATGACTTCTACAATGAAACTAGTAGCCCCCCTAGACTTGCTTTCCACGCCACTGCCTGCCATAAACATTGGTCTACTAACTCAAACCAATTGCCATATATAACTCCGCTATATATGTTGGTATAATAAGATATGCAAAAAAAAAGGTTGAGACAAAGGGCAACACTTTTCGCAGGCAGCATGGGGTTAAGTTGTTGTTGCCACTTTTCACTATTTCGACCCTTGCAGCAGCCACAAAAAAAAAAGTTTTCATTGTTGTTGCTGCCACTGCCGCTGCTGCTGTGCGTTTTGGGGCTGCTTGCCGCACAGTAATTAGTGTAATAAGCCTCAATGTATCTGTGTATCTGTGTGCGTATGTGGCACATGCATGTGTTCAACATGGCCTCGTAATCCTTTAAAACATACATCAGTCTCCCGGAGCTAACATTTAGCAAGTTGTTGCTGCCGGACCAAACCAAAAATGCTTGCAACTTTTTTTGATAGTTTGGTGTGCCCTGCCCCACCCCATGCCACTGGACTGCTTACTCCTAGAGAGCCAGTGCGCTGTTTACATTGGCCTTCTCCTAAATATTCAAGTGTTTGCAACAAAATTGAGGATTTAATACTTCAAAGTGAAAAATTGGCAAACAAAAAACTTTTGAGCAGCTGAGAAATTGTGCAAATATATTGTACTCAAGAAAACTTTCGTTATAGCCAAAGCCTTGGCTGCTAAAGCTTGGCTGGTAAACGCTTTAAGCTGGACAAGATTTCATGTTGTTTGGAAGCCTAGCAGTGTCACATTTGAGGTGTGTCTTCCTTAATAATTTTTCGGCGTAGCAGCATAAATTTGTTTACTTTTGGTAATTTGTAAGCTATTGAATGGCAATTTGAAGGCAAACAAACAGCTGTGCTTCCTGGCTGAAGTTCAATGTACTTGGGGAGGGGACGGGTGCTAAAGTATCTATAAATTGGCAAACGGAAGTTAGACGCACGGCATGGGATTTGGTAACAAGCAAAAAATTGCGCAACATGCCTGTGGTGTCAGTGAAAGATGCCTAAAAATCTGTACAGCAGAGAGATGATGCTCATTTAAGAATATTCCAAACAAATCAAATGAGATAACACTCAAGTGTCACTTGCACCACCAGGACTCTCTCTAATCTAAAATTGTACAACTTTTTATGAGAAAATATTTGCCTTGACCTTTGTGTATTTTTAATTTTCGAAAAACTTAAATGGATTGTTTTTTTTTGCAACAAAGTAAAAAACTAAAATGCAAATTCTGAAATTTTATTCTCTTAATATATGAATTTTTAATGTGTTTGGAAATATTTGTGGAAATCTGAAGAAATTTTTGTACGAATCTAGAAATGTGGAAATCTAAATCAATTTTTGTGGAAATCTAAAGCAATTTTTAGGGAAATCTAAAGAAATTTTTGAGAAAATGTAAGAAATTTTAGAGGAGGAAACAACATTTGTAAAAATCTAGGACAATTTTTGTAGAGATTTAATGCAATTTTTGTGGAAATCTAGAATGCTTTTTATGGAAATCTAAATCAGTTTTTGTGGAAATCTAAAGTAATATTAGTGGAAATCTAAGGCAAATTTTCAGGGAAATCTTAAGCAATTTTTGTATAAATCTACAGCAATTTTTGTGAAAATCTGAAGAAACTTTGTGGAAATCTGGAACAATTTTCATAAAAATCTTAGCAGTTTTTGCGAAATTCTAAAGCAATTTTTAAGAAAACGTAAAGAAATTTAGAAAGGGGAAGCCACTTTTACGAAAATCTTAAGCAATTTTGGTGGAAATCTAAAGCAATTTTTATGGAAATCTAAAGCAGTTTTTGTGGAAATGCAATTTTTGCGGAAAACTTATTCAATTTTTGAGAAAGTCGAAAGCAATTTGTTCCAAGAAACCGCTAATTACGAATTCAACTCGTGCTTATTTCAGAAAAAAATTGCACTCATGAAATCTGTTTGATTTTTTTAAAAAAGATGTTAAGATTAAAGGTGTATTTGGAGTTATGAAGTCTCTGTTTAGCTTGTATAATTTTTGAGCACCGATAGAGGTCGCTTGAATATATTATAAACGTTGCTTTTCTTTAGTTTCACTTTTTTTTTAAATATTTAAAACAACGGTAACTGTTGAAAGTTATTGTTCCTAAAGACCTCTTTCGTAGGCTGTAAATATAACAAATCGAGTTCAAAAGAAAATAATTAATAAAGTTTATTAGAACTTATTTGAGCGACTTAAACTTCATTCATTTGAAATTCGATTGGAATCACTGGACTGATTTGTAGACTTCAGACATAGGGCATGTGAAGAGCCTATAGCGGCAGCTCTTGACTTGAAGATAAAGAGATGCGAAGCGACAATGAGACAACTTCTCCTGGCATTACTCGTGCTCCCATCACCGTGATACGAAAGAATTGACCTATGCTCCTACTGAGCTCTCGGTTTGTGACCTTAGCTTTCTCATTCCGATCCTGGGATGGCATTGCTGAAACCTTTTGTGATATAGAAAACATTTAAGGTTGTGAAATCTATGTTCGACTTGATTCTTTTTTGAGCAAAATTTGGCTTAAATGTCGATCTTGCTTTATTTATCTTTCGTAGGATTGACCTTCGCTCCTACCGAGATATCGGTATGTGATCTTAGCGTTCTCATTCCGATCCTTGATGTCTTCGCTGAGACTTTTTTGATAAAGAAAATATTTAAGGTTATGAACTTTATTTTTTTTTTTTGTGCAGCAAAAAATGGTTTAAATGTAGATTATGCTTCATTATTCATTATACTTTCATCGAAATAGATATTGTTTTTTTAAACTTGTCATCACTGAGATCAATTTGACATTGACACTTTTTCAGCTGAACTATTCGGATGGCAATAAGTGTTTTCTAAGATTGGGAAAATTCAAACTTGGCAATAGTGAACTTCTTCTACTGAAGTAATTTCTTAAGCTTAACTTAATTAAGAAAAATAGATTATTTCTTTCAAATTTATCATTTCTTAGCTCTGTGCTTATAAAATCATCATCTCTTTATACCACAAAACTCATAACAATATAAATTTTTCTTTTCCAACTTTCAGGTATGTAAAATTACTTTGTCCCCGTCCGACTATTCTATACTTTAACTCCAATACGTCTACCCAAATTGATCATTTCAAGTAAGTGCTGCCAAAGTCAATAAAAATATTATTTCAAAAACGAGAAAGTCGAGTGTCAATGAAGGCGCCTCAAGTGTGGTTCAAGTATAATAGGCAATCACAACAGCGGCCGCAAGTTGTAACTTTCAAGTGGTTCAGACATGCAGACATTTTCCAACACTGACAAACACACACACACACAAGTTGCGGTCTCTTTGCTTAAAAGTTCAGAACGCAAATATAATTGGCCACTTAATGCTCCAGAGAAGACTTTAGGTAGGTAACTATTTAAGGGTTGCCCAAAAGGGTTGCACAATGAGTGCCACTTAAAGAGGCACGAATCAGCAATGGGGTAAGACACAAACAACAAGTGTGCTTTTTTTGCTTAAAAATTGAACTAAACTAAAGAAAACTTAACTAAAACTTGAAAGAAAATCTTTTTGGGCAGCTGTGCGACGGTTCGCACGCCTGTCCATAATTAGAGGGTTGCCAGCAGCGCAAGCGTAGCCCTCTAATAAATTCATAATTGACAGCAAGAGAGGGAGAGCGTTCGCATGACGCCCCCTGTTGCCCACTTGCCGCAACTGGCAGCATATGACAAATGTCCTGACGCGCATTTCATGCACAAACAGGCCGCACTTCCTACGATTACCCTTTTCCGGTGTTTTGCCTTCTCCACTTCCCCCTCAACAAACATTGCTCTAGTTTGTGCAGCGGCAATTGCTTTGCTTCCGTTGCGAAAAGGGTTGCTTAGGGTCTGTCAGATATTTTTTCGTAAGGACCGCCCGTACGCGCACCCCTTGAGATAATTGCAAAAACTATTAAAGCAAATTATGGGTTTTCATATACACAACATTTAAGCTCCGCACTTGAAAATTAGAAGTAGCGTGAAAATCAAGCAGGCAAGTCTTAAATTATTATATAATTTTACACGTTTTGGTGCGCCATTTTGTGTTAATACTGCTGCTGCTGCTGCCCCTTTTTACCCAGCTTACCCTTTTTCTGCTGTTTTTGATTCCGATTTTGGGCATTTTTTTCATTCATTGCCTGCCAATGTTTGTTTGATTGCAAAATATTTGCGCACAGTTGGCCAAAATACAGGAAAAAAAAACGAAAAAAGCAGCAGTTATGAGTATGAAAAATGCAAGGGTAATATTTGTTTAACCCCCGCCGCACCCCAACCGTAAATACGCACACACAATTCAAGTGTGGCAGCAGTTGATTTCCGGCTGCTACTCCATTTTGTTTTTGTAATTTTTGGATAGTCGGGAGCAGCATTGGCTGCAATTAAGTCCCGTGGCGCTTTTTAAACGGCCAGCAATTCCTTCGTGTACCATTATTGGGAAAAACGTCAATAAAAAGTGAAAAAACAAAATATCGAAATAAAAATAAAAACTCTCGCACAAACAAATAACATAAAAGTGTTTGCGAATATGTTGGTAACACATTCAAGCGCGTAAAATTGGGTAAAAAAAATTCACTTTTGTTAGCTCGTTTTTATATAGGGGCGACTCCCCACAACCCTATGCATAATTTATGTATTGTATTTAAGCACAATCATTGACTGTAAATTGACCTGAAGAGAATATATGAAATATGCGAAATAAAGCTACAGATACAATGCAATGTGGATACACTGTAAATGCAAAGAGTGGGTACACTGTTTGTCAGGGAATACTAGCAAAAATTATGAGAAACACGGAGTGCAAATGTTTACCAAAATTTGTTTAAAATTAGAGAAGATTTTTAATAGTATTAGTGAGATGTTGCTTATTTTAAGCATATGCCCAGTAAGTCAAATGAGATAACACCTAAGTGCACTTGCTCTATATTTAGATACGGCAGGACTCTAATCTAAAATTGCCAACTTTTCCTGAGAGATTATGATCAATTTTCTTTGTGTATTTTTTTATTTTCGAAAGACTGACATGATTACATGAGAATCTTTTGATTTTTTACCACAAATTGAAAAAATTCTAGTTTGATTTAAATTTAACAATTTCGTGCAGTCTCCCATTTCTTTTTCAGCAAGTCACCCTGTTTGCACTTCAGCAAATCCTCGACTACGCTAGACAATCCTTTTAAAAACTAAATAAATATAACTTCCAATAGGGTATCATTTGGAAGGCACACACCTCCACTTAATATTGCAAAAAGCTGTGCGTAACTGCTATGGCTCAAAATTATGACCAGGTGTGTGGCAAACTATATAACATGCAGCACGAATCCCTGTGCTTTGGCCAATTAGCAGCACCCTTAAGCAATTGCAATTGCTGTCCAGTCAAGCGTCAGTCGAAATCTGAAATCCATGCTTAGCGCTTCACTAATCCCATGAACAATGCCGGAAGTGCTTAGCCAAACAATGTTGGGCATTGGGCATTGGGCATTGGGATACATTGCTAAGCCGCACATCAGGCATTGCCAAAATTGGCAACCAAATCTCAATTGTCGTTTCACACAAATGTGCCAATATCGATTAGCTGATGAAATGCTCTAAAGGAAGCTAGCTGACTGGCTGGCATTTTTGGGTACTACCGCCACTACCAGCACTACTACCTGACACTGACCTTATTAGCCGATTGCCGGGTTGCCTACTACCTACCAGGCCGCTTTTGTGGCAGGCATTGTTGAAGTTGGAAAAGCAATTCATGAATGGAAACTGGGAACTGGGAACAGAAACATATGTAACAGACAATGCATTGCAATATGCATTTTGGGAAATGCGTTTTGGGATAATGCAATACGAGCATTGTTCCATATTGTTTTCCTGCCTGTTTGCATTTGGGATCAATGTTTTTGATTATGATGTTTATGCCGATGACGCTGCCGATGCCAATGCCGATGATGACGCTGATGACGATAATGACCTTAGCAGCGGCAACTTAATCATTATGCCAGTGCGTACTTGATTTATTATTAAATCCGTACATGGTTATTAGTTTTTCAAATGCTTCAAGGCAATAATTTTTAGACACCCCGAGACACCACGCACCCCTATGGATATGTCTGACACGCACAACAATGTACGCCAACGGATCAAGACCCTTTGCGCTACCCGAGCTCATACGCTTTTTGTTGCCTGCGCTCGCGCCAAATTTGATTTATATACATTTTATTATATTTGCTTTGGCATTGCAAATGTGCCAGGACTTGCTGCAGCCCTCATCCTGTACAGTATTCGCCGCTCTTGTTGCCGTTGTTATTTCGTGTGGCGCTAATGAATTCAAATGTGTGCGTAATTGAGTTATTAAAATTTCAGTGAGCAGCCGCTTGTTGTCTGCCAAGAATGTGCCGAGGACTCAGACCCAGACCCAAAAAAAAGGGCCAGCAAACCCTTACTCAAAAACAAAAGGAAAAAAATAAAAATGAAATACTTCTCGCAGCACAAAAGAACGACCAGGAAAAATGTTCTATTAAAAGGCGTTCAAGCGCAGATTTCGGTATTACCGACAAGTGGCATGAAAAAAATAAAATACAAAAAGAATTATGTAGTAGAATGAAGAGTGAGCGGAAATCTTTAATTTATGGCTAGTGCGGAGCTATTTATCAATTGAAGGGAGTTTTTCAGCGTAAAGCTGCATACTGCTTAGTGGTAACTAATTTTGTAGGACTCGCCAGTGTCAGCAAAGTAGTCGCTGTAGTGAAGCAAATTGAACAATTATTAAAGTAATGCAAAAATCTATTTGAGAAAGAAGTTTACTGCGTTTTGTGATTTCATTTGAAGCTGATTACAAGTAGAAATAAATAAGTATAAATTCTGAAAGCTATATTTTTTCTGCTGTGGGCAAAAATTACCAGGTGTCGATTACCGTGATGTAGCGCACTTTGAATTCCTTCCAAACAGTCAACAATATTATTTGCGTGAAGCAATTCGTCTCAAGAGGCCAGATTTGTGGCGAGAGAACAGTTGGTTTTTGCATCATGATAATGCACGTCAAACAACGCACTCGTACTTCGTTATCATTTTGCCAAAAAATCGACTCATAACGTTCGACAATCGCCTCATTCGCCTGATTTGGCTTCGTGTAACTTCTTGCTATTCGTTAAACTCAAAAAAACATTTCTTGATCATCGTATTAGATCGGCTGAGGAGATGCAAACGAAATCGTAGAATGAACCGTAGGCGATCCCAAAAGAAAACTGGAAAAAACGCTGGGACGAGGACTATTTCAAAGTCAATGAAATAGATTTCGAACAATAAATACAGATTTCTGGAAATATAAACAAATTCCCATACTATATGAAATAATTTTCCGTTTCTAACTAAAATCTTTTTGACTTAAAAAGTTTTTGAATCAGAGCAAAGCTAGCAGTGAGCAAAGCCCCTTAGTTATAAATGATCTCATAAATACAGTCAATTTAAAGCCTTAATAGAATTGTAAAGTTATACTTTGGGCCTCATTAGCGTAGTGCTAGCGAAAAATGGCCTCTAAATCGGATGGTTCGAGTACACCCTGCAGCATTGGTGCATTTGCCTAGCACTAACAAAGCTAGCAAATAGACAGATGCTTTTTCCCCAGGAAAATCTTTATTAATTAAAGACGCCGTCGTTCAGATTCGGCTATAAACACTAGGTTCCTGTACTTTTCGAACAGCAATTAATAGAGATATCTCTTCATGTTCCACCTTTCGATGACCAAAGTCAAAGGAATTTAATTTATTTTTTTTTAAATGCAGCTGGGAACGTAAAATATCTCAATTTTTTTGAGGAAATAAAGAACATATAAGAAGCAAGTATACCTGTAAAAATATAAAAATCTTCCATTGCGAGAGCATCTAGCTGTTAGCTCCTTACCTTGGCCGCCTAGTATGCTTCGAAATATTTTGCAATCTTTAATTTGTTCATCAATATTATTACTATAGAGAAATCTTCATGACTGTTGAGTCCCCTTTTATCTATCTATGTATTCTCGCATTAAAATCATAATTTTCGCCAATTTGAGCATTTTACGAATTTAAATCGACTGGTCGGCAAATATGATTCACTTTAAATTATTTTGCCTAATGCAGCAAACAATGAAATTTTCGATTTTTCATTTCATTTAGTGCTTGCCCATTGAAGCTCATATTGCATAGCCATATAAAAGTACACACACACACAAACATACACATCGATACACCCATACGCATGCATATACAAACTCTAATAATCGGCTTATGGGCCATTGTGAATGGTGGCAACTAAGCCATTTAACTGCTACTATTACCAATGGCCAAAATGCTGCACAAATGCAATGCGTGTAATTGTAATTGAAACTGATTACGCGCACACTGCAGCTGTGTGTGTGTGTGTAACTGTGTATCTGTGTGAGTAGCTGTGTGTGTCTTTGTGCATCCGTGTGTGTGTTTTTGTGTGCGTAATTTACATGACAAACCCAATGCACTGGCGCATAATTAAAAGCGCCTCATATTACACAGAATTTTGCGCTAATGCCATTTACCAGGCACCTGTTTGAATTTTCTACCGCAGCCCTGGCTGGCAGCAGTTTCAGCTCACTCCAACTATCTGTGTGGCTCACTCACAGCTGCTGGGTTTTCCTTGCCTCAGGTAACAGTTTAAATACAAACGCCTGCGGTTTGGGAAAATCGTCCCTTAAATTACCAGCTCAGCTGGCAGCTTAGTCTTGGCTTCATGAGCAGTCAGTCTCAATTTACCAAATCCTGTCCAGCACTTCAATTCACGCGCTTTATTCTACACCAAATGACATTATTGTCATTTGCTTTTTTTTCGGGCTGTTGCTTGAATTCCGCGCTTCTGTGACTTTTTACACCATGTCAATGGCCTAATTAGGCCGGTGGCACTTATTAGGGTTGCCAACGTATTATGACCTCCTGTTGCAGTGCAACACTTGTGTGCACAGCTGGCAGTCGGTTGCTCATCCGCAACGTTAGCGTCATCTTTGTCAATTGCCAACTGCAGCTTAAATAGTGCAATGCACAAAACTTTTTTAATAAGTGAAACATCACAAGATGCAAAAAAAAATAAGTCCTATAGAAATGAAAACTGAAATCCAAAGTGAAATGCAATGAAATGAAAAATAAAAGAATTATGCAAATGTGAAAGCATTTCACGCTTTAAAACTGCTACCCTTTGCAAAGCGTTAGCAGCTCATATATGGTTGCAGCAAAGCACTAACAAAGACAAAAACAATAGTTATACGAGAGAGAGAGAGAAGAAACCACTGGCAATGACACAATGCGACGTTTATTAGGGAAAGGGGGAGAAAGCATAAAACAAAGAATCAACTAGAATGAAAGCATAGTGAACGGCTAAATCTTGTATACCCTTAAGAAATGGTGAAAAACAGTGTTGAGGATTTGTTTTTGTTCTTTTGTTTTGCATGTTTTTGTGCTGATATAGTAATATTTTATGAGGTTGCTTTAGTAATTCCAAGTCTTTTATTTTCTTTTTAACAATGGACTTGAAAATATTTCTTAAAGTGCTAGTATTTTTGTAGCCTAATCTTCAGCATTTTATTGCGTTGACTGTACCTAAATTATCAAAGTTAATTGAAAATATATCAAAGGAACACAGTGGAAACGAAACGCTTATTTAAGATGTTGGAATGATGCGAAAACAGTGGAACGCAGCTTCTTAATGGAATGTTATAAATGCTTTTGATTCATTTGAGTTTATGTATAGAATGCATTTTTTTTATGATTTTGATAATCCCAAATACAACTGTTAATTATATTTAGTTTTCGTAAAATATATAAATTTTATTTTAAATATAGTTTCCTAAGATACAGTGGTACTTCTTGAAATTGATGCCAATCGTGCGATAAGATACCATGTACCGCTTCCCCTCAAACCCAAATTATGTCATTCTACGTTGTTTTTTATCTTAACTAATTTCTACTTCAGTATTTTTGAGATGGCGCTTTGGAATATTGGGTAAACTTTCAAAGTATGCATGCAGATTTGAGTTCAAGATTTTAATTGTGCATTTTCTGAAAACTGCCACTCTAAAAAGACATTCGATATTCGGCATTCCATTGGTAAAGTAACCTATATGTTACATTCCATATCGTTTCACTTCACGTAAATTGTGTTCAAAGTCAAGTTATATTACCTACAATGACAGAAAACTTAACTAGTGGCCTATAAATCTTTTTTGGTTGCCAGAAGCTTGGTAGTCTATTGGGCCAACGCTGCCTCACAAACCACTCAACAATTTCAAGCTACCCTACCAACCAGGATTAACATTAGTGTGGAAAATTGTTCGCGCACAGTTCCCGGTTACATAAAAATGCAAGTCAGCAACACTTGAAATCCACAAGGATTTGGTTGCGATTTGGTTCAATGTTTGATGCTAAAGCTGCTGAAATGGCGCCTGGATTTTGCACTGATTTCTCCAGTGTCGTCGTTGTCGTTGTTGCCGTGGTGCTCAACCTGACTACTCCAAGGACATTGCCGCCAAAGCTACTGTGACTTTTGTGCCACTGCAATTTCATTTTCAGTTGTTTCAATTTATGACTGGGAATTGTACAAAAGTTATTTACCAAGAACGCAACCAATTCGAGTCAAGTTTATTAGATAACTTTACGATTGATCTTAAATATTTAAATAAATTACTCACTTAGTTGCTCAGTATGCAGCTCACATTGTCACCTTGGCTGTTTATGAGCTGGTCAATTGTTATTAGGCCAAATGAGTTGCTATGCTATTAATGTTTTATGTTGCATGTGGCAAGGCTTTTAGTAAATTGCTTTGATTTGGCGGCAACATGTTTCAGCATGTTAACTGCATTTTGCATTGAAACGAAATTCGTTTTAATCAAATTAAAATCGCAGACAATTAACTAACGCGACCACGAAAGGACATTCATTGTTTGCCTAATGTTAATGTACTTTGACTTTGATTTTGCGCAAGTGTTTGTGTGAAGGTTGGCCAAGCACAGACCACAAACTTGGCCAAGTGGAAGCAACATCCGCACCGCAACAAGACACAACTCAATGTCAATGACCAAAAAGCGACCATAATTAAATTAAGTTGCAAAATGTCAAGACAATTAGTGAAATTTGGCACGATTTGCAAGCGTTCATTGGCAGTCGTGTACCACCACAAGTCGTACGGACAAGCGTTGACAATATCGACAAGAACGGGCTCATCATCATTAACACTAGCAATTGTCGGCGTTGTCCGTGGGTCCCGGGTCCCGGTCCCTATCGCTGTCCCTGTCTCAGTGCCGGTAATGGTAATGGCAATGGAAATGAATGCTGGCTGGCTCTAGGCTACAAGTTTGCTGCATAGGAATTGTTGCTGATGCCAGCATAATATGACCCGGTTCCGCCCAGGCAACCCTGTTTTAGCTTAAATCAATGCTACAATAGTTGCTGCCTGCCACAGTTATACCCCTCGTTCGGTGTGTGTGTGTGTGACTGTGTGTGTTTCGAAACAATCATTAATTAATGTCAATCGAATCGAAATGAAATTTTCGACAATGCCGTAAGCAAGAACAACCATGTAGCGACAAACGTTTTCCGCTTGAAATCAACGCAAATGAGCAACGGCGTCAGGATCTCAGCTGCAGACTGTACCTCAGCAGCACCTGAAGGCAGCTAGTTAGTCGCAGTCTCTCTCTCTCTCTCTGCTAATGATGTTTTGTGAAAAATGTGTATTTCGCTCGTAACTTTTCATTTCGACGTGACGTCTAGACAAAAACCAAAAGAAAAAAGTAGTGCTCACTATTCCTGCTGCTGGCGGTTGCTTCCGCAACAACCCAAATGTCGAATGCAAAAATCGTCAATGTCCTGTAATTAATTATCGCTGTAGAAAATGAGTTTTGAATTTGTTGCTTAACTTTTTGTATGTGTTGGGGAAACATTTAATTTTTCATTGCTTACGGCTGTTGCATATTAATGTCTCAATATTCGTTTTGGGTTACTTTGCGGGCTTAAGCGAAAATCACGAAAATCACGAAAATTGTCAGCAGATTTTCCTACTTTTTTCCTTGGGACTGGGTGTGCCGTTGTAACGACATGGCAGGGCAATTAGCAGCGCAGAGTTTTGTTAAGGTTGATTGAAGGCAAAGTGGGCGGTTGAAATAAGTGAATTCATTGGGGGGGAGGAAAAAGTAAGCAAGTACTTGGAAGGAAGAGATGATAATAGATATTTAATGGAAATCAGTTTTTGATTGATAAAATGTATTTTTTATGTTTGTTTTCAATCAAAATAGAGAATTTGCAGCTTTTTATAAGATGTGCCATTTGGTACAAAAGTTTCATTTGGATTGTGCAAGTCGCAGGCTTGATCAAGCAATTTTTCAGAATAAAACTTATTATCCGAAGAGATGCAGCTGATTATTTTCGGCTTAAAAATAAAATTTGTAGATTTGAAAGTGACACAATCAAATAAATATGATTAAAATAAACAATTTTTATAAAATTATTTTTCGGATATTGCCTTCCAGACATCCATTTTCGCTGATTAAAAAATTTTCACCAAAATTTACAATATATATTGGAAAAATCATTTATAATGAAGTAAGCTAATTTATTTTTTCTTTTACTTACAGGTATGTTTCTTCAATTGGTGCCACGTATGCTTAAAAATTATGGTATATTCAAATATATCATCTTCGATTCCTTATATTTGTCAAATTTACAACTCTTGTAAGTTGGTAAAACTTAAGATATAATCAAGAAAAATGTGATATTTATATTATGTCAGAGGAAATATGGATACTACTTATTTTTATATTAAAGTCTCTGTTTTTAGGTGTAACTCCAACCTTTGTAGTACTTCGAAATACTTTAAAAAAAATCTGATTGTTATGTTAGTCTAAGGCATCTTGCGATCTAAAAATAATTTTTCGATAAACTATGTACGTATTTCTGCTTTATTTATATATTCTTCTTACTAACGCGATTTCCCCTTTGGGATTATCTTACGCTCCTGCTGAGTTGTAGTCATGCAATCCCAGCGCTCTGCCGCTCCTATCATTGCTGAGATCCATTTAAAAAAGAATTGTTTTTAGCACTTATGTAGGGATATTTATTATACTGGTGAGTGGTGCTCTCCAGATGCAATAAGCCTCTGTTCCTTGGAATACTCCTTATGATTATAAAGTTGACTGCAGCTGACTAGAATTCCTTAAGTAGACAAAGCTTCCTGTAGTGCTAGGTTCTTTCCCGGATAGCACACGACATATCTGCATATATTTGAGGCACATATTAATCCAATTGGCTCGATAGTGTAGTGGTGGCGTACTCGCCTCTAAATTGGAAAGTCAGAAGTGGAACAGCTATTATTAGAGATGTCTCCATGCTCCACCTTTGGATAGATATTTATTTGAAATATTTCAATGGGTGCACTGGCATACATGTTGTCTTTAAGCTATCAAATTGAGCTAATTTGCCATAAAATTAGTAATAATTTTTATATTCTCATTATTTTAATTAAATGCTGCCTGAAATTAAATAATAAAGTTAAAATAGTTTACAGCTCTTTATCATTAAACGTTCTTCTTTCCCAATAAGAATGCTTAAGCATTTATGAAAGTTAAAATAATATTATGGCATATTTGTTCTTAAAATTCGTTTTGAATAAATCTTAAAGGGATTTTGCTACTTTTCCCTCCCTGCCTTCTGAGGCTTTCATATACGTTTGTTGACTTTTCTTTATAAAAAAACAATATCCAAATAACTATAGTTTTAATTTCTTGCCTCAAACATGGAAAGCTATCTTAAATGTTTGGTACTTCAGTGCGTTTAAGCCAGTACACACTTGGCCATTAATCTTATGGCAGCAACTGCATCTCGCCACTTAAATATCAATCAAATTGTTAAACCACAACAACTCAATATGTATACACTTATTACACACACACACACACACACACACACAGATACCCACACACACATACACACACATGCTGCCAGTGTGTACATATGTGGCAAACATATTTCCAGTAAAATGCTCCATTATTAATGCCCTTAGCTGGCCTGCTTGTTGGTTTGTAGGCGATTTACGCAGATAGCCGACATTTTGTACTGATGTTCTGGATGATGTGCATCCTTTTTGGTTTGGAAATGGGTGTTTTCATATGCGATAAGTGCAGATGACATAGTGGCCGCGTGCAATGTAAACTTTAATTAAAAACACATATTGAAAAGTTTATAAAATTGAGCACAAACGCCGCCAACACACACACAGAAGTTGGCTTTGTATTAACAGCAATGTATATATATATATTATATATATATTTAAACACAAATAAACATAGGCATATCCTGTGGCAACGGTATTTAAACGCCTGGCGAACTGCAGGCACGCCATTTTGTTTTATAACGTTGCGCCCAAAGTGTTTTTACTTTGTCCATTTTGTTTTTGTTATTTGCGCATTTTCCAATGAAAAACTATAAAGGAGAGGTGTAGAGAGAGAGAGAGAGAGTTGAGTTCCTGTGCTGCCGTGCATCATTAAAAACAACATAATTGCAATTTAATGCAACTTTATTGACATTGAACTGAAAGAGTTCTGCTTAAAAAAAGTACGCAAAAGGATGTAAACATACTAGGCACTGACATTAATTAAAAATAATTTGCATGCTGCATGAAAAGTTCGCTGACTCAACGGCATCAGCTGTAGCTCTCATTGTGTCTGTGTGGGTGTGTCTATTATTCCTGGCATCCTGCATGACCTGTAACCTGGCGGCATGTTTGCAATTTCAAAAGCTGTCACATCAACTAAACAAAAACATGACTGACTGAAGATACCGGAAGACTATGTAATGAGGCAGCCATTTTGAAATGCTCTATACTTAGCTTAGGCATTTCCGGTTGGTTGCCTAAGCGCAGCGGATGTTCTTTGGTTTAGTTTCACGCGAATGTTTTTAATAAATATTATTTACTTTTTTATTATTTTCTAAATTGTTAATAAATAAAGCGAAATATTATACATACTGAGCTTAGGTTTAACATTTTTAAAGATAATTTTTTCAAATTTTTGGTTTTTTGTGGGTACGATTACTTTTGCTAGCACTGCTGCATTTGTCTAGCACTGGCATAACTAGCAAATAAATATATGTTGTGATATTTACTTAGGAAATCACCCTATGCTCCGACTTTGGAGCGATGACCATATTCAATAATTTTTAACTTGAGTAAATATCACAGGTGAATAGGCGCCCAGTTAAAGTAACTTGCGTGCTTAGGATAAAATCTGGCACAGCACAGTCAGCACACGTACTTTTGTCAACTATCTCACACATATTTGCTTGATTGCTGCTCTTTAGCTTTTTTGCGCTCTTGCTGACTGCGCTTGTTTGACTTTTACCGATATAACAATTTCGATATAACATTTTGAAATCAATCTCATGCATTTTTCTTAGTTTAAGTCAAAAGTGCCTCCTATACTTCTGACCAAACTAAGCAACCTGCTGCACAGTGCAGTCACCAAATCACACTTTTTATCTTGCCTGTCACAACGTGCCACAAATCCCAACTACATTTACACTTTAAAGTGTATTAAAAACATAAATAAGCCAACATGGCCATATATACTCACACCCGGGCCAGGTAAGAGCAAGTAAACAAATCATAACATTTATCAAAACTGCCCCAAGCGCAACGCTTTTAATTAGACCAAACGAAGACCCAGTCAAACTGGCTTACCAACCCGAGCGAGCCACAAGTCTGTGCCGCTTATTCATGGCTACAACTTTAATGAGGCGCCTGCCTGAACTTGCTGCATAAACGGATGAGCGCTGTGCGCTGCAGTGCGTCAAGCTGGCAAAATGTGGTGTGGCGTGCAGGCACAGAGGAGCTGAACGGATGTCGCGCAATGTCGTCGTAAACTGGCCACAAAACTCACACAAACTTATTCCATCATAATAAATCTTGAGCCTGTTCCCACACACACACACACACACACAGGTAGCTAGCTGCTGTGGTGGCCAGGCGCCAGCACTACCAAGCGCGTTTGCATAATTAGCTCTAGTCGAAGGCAATGTGAGCAAGCAGCGTGCTAGCCGCACCCAGGAGCAAGCAAGCAACACCAAAGTCACGTCATAATTATGCGAAAGTGTGAAACGGCAAATGAAAAAAATAAAAGCAGAGCACAAAGCGCAGTAGCATTAGCAGCGTAGGACGAAGGACGAAAAGCAAAAAAGTTGCTGGTTATTGTTGTTGTAGTCGTTGTAGTTGTTGTTGTTTTTGCGCCTTTTGCTTGGCTTTTGGCTCAAAGTTTCACAACATAATTCGTTATTTATGACTTCAATTATGTGTTTGCCCAGGCTCTGTTGCTAACCCCGAGGGGGTCACCTTTGAGCCTGTAAAAGTGAGCGGAAAGAGTGACTGAACGTACTGGCAGCAAACAAAAGGTTAAACGTTCGCTGCGTGCACTTAAGGACGGTGTGTGTGCGCCTTGTGGCATGCTACACATATTTGTCGCCTTAAATTAGACCTTCCGAACAAAATACTTCGAGTCCCCCCCCGCTGCGTGGCTACTACCGACACACCTTTTAATTATACCAGCTGGCTGTGAGGTGAGTTGAGGTGAGCTGCAGGCCAGGCCGTGCCGCCCAAGCCCAAGTTTGGTCAGTTTTTGTCATTTATGATAAATTACAAAGGTAAAAGTGATTTGAAAGTTTTTCCTGCTGGCCTCTCAGTCTGACCCAGCCACGGTCCGCCCACTAATAATTCAATTTTATTTCTCTTGTTTTAGTCCTTTATTTCTTTTTTGTCAGTCTTCTCTCAGGGTGTTGACAGTTTTGTGCGTCATATTTCATATTCATTCGAACTTTGGCTGATAATGTCAGCAAGTTGCAGGCTTTAATCAGCTTAATCAGTTTAATTATTTAAGCGCTTTGCCACTTTCATAATGAGCGCGACAATTTTCTATTAAAAACTTCTAGTGAAAGGATTTTTTTTTTTTGCGATAATTTAATGTAGCAAAATATATAAAATTTATGTTGTATCAAAATTACATTACATTGTATTAATTTTAATGAGATATGAAAAATATGCAAAAAAAAAGCATAAAAGCTGTTCCGAAGAGCAATTTTTGTGCGAAATTTTCTTTGGCAAGAATTGCTCACAACGTGCAAAAGTTAACAGGATACAACAATCGTGTAAATTGCTTTGGGTTCTAAGAAGTAGCAATGTGTGTATGATCTTTCTTTCCATAATCTTTTGGTTTTTTGAAAATCAGCTACACTTGAGATTCTACGTGGATTGTAACTCTCAGATACTTTAAAGTAAGGAGTAGTTTTTGAGATAAAATTGTTTTAGAACATTTTTTTAATTATAAGTTTATTTATTATTTGTTTATTTATAATTAAGCGGCACAACTAAGTCCAGTTCACTTTATAATTAGACAAACTCAAAATTAAGAAATATCAAATTAGGACTAGCAGAAAATAATATAAAATCCATCCAAATACCTAGCCTGATGGGTGAATTTTTTCTATACATGCAACTTCTTACACATCTGGGGCTGACTAGAAAGTTGGATTTAAAGATGCAAACAGGAAGTAACATAAAAGTTTAAACATTTCTTGAAAAACCTGCCAAGTTGGCAAGATGGAAAGATATTGAGAAAATAACTTGAATAGGCGGTTCTTAAGATAGGAAATTCGAAATGGTAAGATGAAATACATATGGATTGAATAGATCGCTCGTAAGATGGGAAATCATAAATCGCAAAATGAGTTAAAATTGAGAAAGAGTTGAATGAAATAGATCGCTCCTAAGATAGGTAATCGTAAACCCTTAGATGAGTTAAGGTAGCGCAAGAGTTGGACGAAATATATCGCTCCTTAGATGGGAAATCCTAAACCGTAAAATGAGTTAAGATAGAAAAGGAGTTGGATTAAATGGATTGCTTCTATGATAAGAAACCATAAATCGTAAGATAAATTAAAATAGAGAAAGAGTTGGATTGAATAGATCGCTTGGAAGATGGGAAATTATAAATCTCAAAATGAGTTAAAATTGGGAAAGAGGTGGATGAAGTAGATATATCGCTCCTAAGATAGAAAATCGTAAGATGAGTTAAGATAGAGAAAGAGTTGGATTAAATAGTTTGTTTCTAAGGTAGGAAATCATACATTGTAAGTTGAGTAAAGATAGAGAAAAATTTAAATTGAATATGAATAGACCGTCCATCAGATAGAAAATTGTAAAGGTTATCATAGTTTGCGCTTAGGACGCGAAGAGGACACATAATTTGACTCTGTACAAAATAAACTTAGTTTAGTAGTGTATTAGAGTCAATGATACCGAGTAAGAGCTTATGCAAAAATCAAACGCTAAGTTATGGATCATTTGGAGAAGACAATTTTATAAGGCGAAGTCTGAAATAATAGTAACTCCATGATGTTGAGCACTGACATTCCAAACCAGATTTTCATAGCTTTAGCTTGCTAGCTTCGTAGCTTACTTATGCAAAACTAATAATTAACAAGATTTTATTACAAAAAATGCCTCAACAACAACCAACAACTCCAGCTGTTGGCTTTCCAGTAACATAGCTTCCAGTTTGCATACGACCAGCCACCGCCTCTTAAATCATTTATAACTAAACGCGAAAGCGGGAACTGCCCCGTCAAATCATTTTTTGCCACTTGACCAAAAGTCATTTACAATTTATATTACTCATCAAAAAAACTCACTTAAAAATGCAAATGATTTACAGCAATCCAAGAGTAGATTGAACTTCTGGCATCGCTTTTAATTATATTTCCAGTTGTGAGTACATTTTGTGATTTTTTGTTTTCCAATTAAAAGCAAGGTTAGCTCCTTCACCAGCCAGCACCAAGTACCATGTACTACTCCCAACTTTGCTGGGTACGGCTCTGACTGGTCATAGAAAAACTTATTATTATTAACTGAGATAATCATGCTGCTAAATGTGGTACGGCATTTCCATGAAAACCATTTCAAAACTGCTGACCAAAGCGTCGAAAAACAAAACTGGCTCACCTTCGCGCTGTAAAGTGTCCAACTTTAGATGCGGTTCCAATGCAGCCACAGCAGCAGCGCCAGCTCCCAAGTCGCTACAGCTCAGCTGCATAACCTTGAAGCTAATGCCATTCGTTGTCGAGTCTATAAGATTTTTTTTCCCACAAATGAGCTGTGTGAATGCTTGGTTATGTTTATAATAAACGAGTTTCCACTTAGTTGCATCATTCGAATGCAGTTGTATATAGAGGGGCTATATGTGTATATATCATATATATGGTAAATATCTTGCGATCTACGAATATATTAAGTGCTCGTGTGTAAAATTCAAAGAAAAACCAAGCCATGGTCGACTTGAGTTGCTAAGCAGTTTAATTTTGTTAACAAATATACGACGATGAGTGGGCCCAAAAGTTGACAAAGAAAATTGTGCAGAGTATTGTTGAGATTTGAAGCTTGTCTACAATTCTACTCCGTTCGCTGCGTTGTCTAGCGTTAATCTTAAAATAGTAGAATTAATAATAGCTAGAAAACTTATGCATTTTGGAAGTTCTCAATATTTAACTTTCTTTGTTTCGAATTTTAAAGATATTCGCATAGTAGAGTAGTATTTTCTCTGTAACCCCGCAAAAAGCTTAAGATTTAGTGTATTTCAACATTTGCAATTAACAAACAGTTTTTTTTTTGGCAAATGCTATTTTCTTATATAATAAGCTTAATTTACACTAATATTATTAAAACATACATATGTTAATTAAGTTAAAGTGTTTTTCGCAAATGCGCAAAATGCCCTTGGGGCGCCACAAAAATTGCTTGCAACTAAGTGAAACAATAAACTTGTACAAGTGAAAATTTAAAGCTGCAAGAAAACTGAAATGAAATTTTACTGCTTAAGCGTAAAGCTTGTTTACATCTTTGTAGGGATTTTGAGCGCTTCTTTCTTCTGGGGGCAACCAACACATAACTTGCACGTAAAGTTCAAGCGCAGAGATCTTGACTTTGCAAAAAACTTTTATTTTTTTTTTTTTTGCTTTAATATTTATTGTTTGTGGCGCTTTCAACTTGTTGAACTTAAAGTGCGAACATAATTGTTATTATTTTTTATTTGCGCAAAAATAAAGTTTACGCAGCAAGTTTTTTTTTAAGTTTTAATTAAAGTTGGCTAAAAAATAAGAAATTAAAAAGTTTTTGCGCATTTTTTAACGGGTTTGTCTTGGCTACAAGTCCATGCAGTAAATAAAGAAATAATTGTGCCAGCAAATAAAAACAAGTTAAGTTCTGGGTCGGCTAAGACGCGTGTCTAGCAGTTAACTTGAAGACAAGTTTGTTTTTTTTTTTTGCAGTTGGCCAAATTTTATCGGCCCCAGAGATCTACAACAATTTCGCAAAAAATGTTCATGTATTTTTTTTGCAAAATGTCAGACAAGTTCAGACATTTGTGACGCGCGCTACCGTTATGCCCAAGTGAGAGAGTGAGTGAGTGAGTGGGACAACTATACAAACAACTGACACATATATAGCCATCTCACGCTTAAACAAATACCATAAATTACAACAAATAAAAAATAGCTGGCAATTTATTTGCTATTTTTTGTTTTAAATAAATAAATAAACAAGTATTATAGCATATTTAGCATACAAATTAGTTTTGCATATTAATTACAGCATTAAAATGCAAGTCACATAAAAATTTAACTAAAAAAAAGGATATGCGTCTAAAAGTACAAAAAAAAAACGGGCATAGTTGATTAAAGGTGTTAACAAAAAATGCTAGCAATTTGTTTATAAATAATTATGCGGCAGCTTATGTAAAAATATAAATAATAATTGTCATGTTAATTGCTGCACTTAAACTGACTTTGACTTTGCATATTTGAAATAAAATAAATTATTAACTATTTACTATTAAAATGACAAGGAATTTTTTTTTGTCGAAATCGGAAATTGAATTATATTTAATGTTTTTATTATTATCTATAACTTGTCTAAAAAAATATATTGAAATATGGACACAGAACACAGTTGTATCAAGTACTTCTGAGAGCGCTTAATTATAATAGTTTATTTATTTATGTTATCTTCATAAGCTCAAAAGTATTTCCCCTATATAAATATATGATATAGTCAAGCAATTTTTCACAAACCCAAGTCAGTCTGAATCCGCTACTCTCTGGATCAGTTCGAAACAAAAATTTTGAAGTTAAAAGCAAGATGGCTGTTGAGTCTTATTATCTAATTACTCCCGACCTTGAGCCTTTGAGTTATATTGGCCTAAGCAAACTGAAAAAGCAGCGAATTCATAGTTCGAGATCGGTCCAAGTTGCTCGATTTGCGATTCAAGATAAGTTCAGATAGAGAAAGAGATGGATTAAGTAGACCGTTCGTAAGAAAGCGAATCGTGAAACGTAAATTGAGTTAAGATAGAGAAATATTTGGATTGCATAAGATGGGAAATCGTTAATCACAAGATGATCTAAGATAGAGAAAGAGTATTACTTAATAGATCGCTCGTAAGATGCGAAATTGCAAATCGTGAGTTAAGTTATGATGGAGAGAGAAATGGACTGAAATAGATCGCTCCTAAGATAGGAAATCGCAAATCGAAAGGTGAGTTAAGATAGACAAAGAAATGGATTGAATAGATAACTCCTAAGATAGGAAATCGTAAATCGCAAGATGATCTAAGATGGAGAAAGAGTTTTACTTGATAGATCGCTCGTAAGATGCGAAATTGCAAATCGTAACTTGAGTTATGATAGAGAGACAAATGGATTGAAATAGATCGCTCCTAAGATAGAAAATCAAAAATCGTAAGAAGAGTTAAGGTACATTAGTAGTTGGTTCGGTCGTAAGATAAGATATCGAAAAGTTTATTTTGTTATAGTTAGCGCATAGGATACGAAAAATATCGTACAACGCATTATTGGATCTAAAAAATAATAGAACTGGAGGTCAAAAATTACGCGTTACTCTGCATGGAGTCACAAAACAATACATTTCTTGACAAAGAAGCCAAAAGTTCTGGGTTGACCAAGTTGGGTTTTCATAGTTCGTGATTCATCAAAGAAACTCGATTTGGCAATGCAAGATGGGTAAAGATAGAGACAGAGTTGCATTGTATAGAACGTTCATCTGATACGAAATCGAAAGACGCGAAAAGTATTGTGCAATGCATAATTGGATCTACGAAATGGTAGAGCTAGAGATCGCAACTACCCATAGGCCAAGTCGGTCAAAAATGCATTTTTGAGGCTAATTTGTCGTATACCTTCGCTTTTATCATACCTAAAATGTAAGTGTTTAGGTAACTTTGAGGCCCCTAACTTTGCCTTCCACCAAACCCCAGCCCTTTTTGCCAATCTAAAATATAACACAAATCATAATTTATTTTCAAACCTATCAAATACACATGAGACACTCACGTACAGTATACCAGCTGCCAACCCTTGTAAGCCCGCAAAGTCCATCATCTCCCACCTTATACCTTCTCCATCATAATTAATTGATTGATTTCTTGACCAAAATCACAATAACTATAATAGGGAAATTAATCTCTAATGTCCGCATATAAACATAAAAACAGAGCCAAGTAAACCCAGACGACATTAATATGAATACCAATGTCGTCGACGTCATCGTCATCATCATCTCTACGGTCCCCGTGCCACCGCCTCTGTTTACGCTTCAGCCATTTGTCAATTTTGGCCAACACAGTAACAACGCCCCCCCTCCGCCCTAACCCCACCTACAATGGACACATAAATTATAAACCTAAAGCAGCAAAACCGCAGTTCAATTTATTTTGTGGCCAAGTCTCTCTCTGTCTCAGCCATTGTCGCCGGCGTCTGTCAACGCACAGGGCCAAAACAATTAAAACCTCCAGTCCGGGCCAGACATTTGGCTTGTAGCCAACATGAGGAAAAAAGTATAGTAAAAATTTTAATAGAACATTTTTATGAGCCGGCGTCGTCTGGGTTACAACCACCTTGAGAGACTAAATGTTTACGTGTTACCTACGTCTAGAATTGGCCGGGATTTTAGGTAGCCAGGTTCGCTGGGCGGCTTTTAAGTAACTTGGTCGTGATAAATGTTTTGCAAATATAAAGCGACACTTGGCGCCCCCTAAAAATAGGCAAAGTCTTTTGATTTTATTCTCGTTTTTTTTTTGGCTGTAACTGACATTATTAATAACTGTCATGTTGGTGTGCGTGTTTATGCGTGTCTGTGCAGGTCTGTGCATGACTGTGGGTGGTTTAATGCTTTTACAACTAATGGAACTACTGCGCTTTTGAGCTTTTGTCATAAAAGAAACTCATAGTGTCGTGATTTTATAACAGATGCGGTGGCGGAATTCCAACGCAGCTGAAAAAGTAATTCGATTTTGAGCTGATTTTAGTTGGGGTTGTAAAATGTGGGAAACTTATGAAAAATTATTTCTTCTTCTTAATGTAAGAAAAGCTAGTTATTTTGTAGCTGTTTTTATTGTAACTCTTGAGGGGTTACTGATAACAAGCTAGTTTTCTCAATTTAGGAACTATAGTTTGTTTTACTAACCAAAACTTACCAGTTGCTGATGCAGCTAGTTCAATTCAAAGAAGCAGATGAATCCACAGCAAAGTTATTATAATTATACTAGAATTCAGTCATATCTAATAATACTATTCTACATCAATAAGCTACAGTAGTGTTGAAATGGTAAACTAACAATCTTCTGAAAGATACACAATACTAGATTTCGGAGTTATTCAATGAATAGTTATGATTTGGCAATCATTCAAGGTAGACTGAATATAAAAGCATTATTATAAAAGTTCTAAAAGTTAAGTAGTGCAGGCATGCGTTTGGAAGAATAGCTGGGGCCAATGCCAAAAGAACTTCGTAATTAATTCAAAGATTCCTCTCAGAAATTTAAGAAATTAAAGAGCGCAGAGAAGTAACACAATAGCTGTCGATATTAGATTTGGGATTGATTGAGGATTCTTTTCATTATTATGAAAGTTCCAAAAGGCTTTTGTTTCGAAGAATATTTGGGGACAATGCCAATAGAATTTGCTAATAAGCTTAATGATTCTTCTCAGAAATTTAAGAAATTAAAGAGCGCAGAGAAATAACACAATAGTTGTCGATATAAGACTTCGGATAGATTGAGGATTCTTTTCATTATAATGAAAGTTCCAAAAGGCTTTTGTTTCGAAGAATAGTTGGGGCCAATGCAAAACGAGCTTATTTGTTAACGCAAAGATGCTTCTCAAAGCTTTTATGAATTGAAGAGAGCATAAGTTGTTGCAGTTTGGGACCAATGCCAATAGAATTTGCTAATAAGCTCAATGATTCTTCTCAGAAATTTTAGGAATTGAAGAGAGCAGAGAAATAACACAGTAGTTGTTGATTATTAGATTTCGGATAGATTGAGAATTAATTCGAAGTAGACGGTGGATAAAACCCTTATTATGGAAGTTATAAAAGTTATACCTTAAGATATTTTATATCTCAAAAAGCTAACCTTAAAATTTGCTTAACTTTTTTTAGAGGTTAGCTAAATAGCAACACTTTTTTATCGATACAACGTTTTAGTGTTCTTCATTGATTTTAAAGCCCACGCCATTGCTTCAAGCAAAAAAAAATGGCAAATCATGCCCGCTTAGGCAAAAGACTACGCAATTTTTCGTAAATTTCTTACTTTTTTTTTACTTTGCTACGTAAAGCATAAGTCAAGTTTCTATTTTTGTGCCAGTGTTGTCCCTTTTTTTTGGCCGGGAAAATTCATATGTCTTTCAAGTGTTTTGCATATAGAAAGTAGGGGCTGTACCGGGCTGGGCTGGGCTGGGCTGGGCACACGCATAAATTTATAATATGTAATAAGTATGTACACATCGTTATAGTATGGGAAATTATGTTAATGAATTCCTGACGGCCTGCTGTTTTGCAAGTTCTTTTTGTGTTTCCTTAGCGGTCCATTTTCTTTCTTTTCGTTGTATTTCATTCTTGAGGTATTTCATTCAACTTTATTTTTCTGTCTATTCATGGTATTTTGTCTGCTCGTGCGTTTCATGAATTAAATTACGCTTATTATATTACACTGGCCTTGGTTAGATTTCGTGTCCTTTTTGGGGGGCGGTGGCAGCAGCTTGGAAGTGCTTACTGCTACCAATTTCGGCTCTGTTTTGTTATAGCCAAATCGACTGTCAATTTATATGCAGCAGCAAGGCTTAAAGCTGCAACTTTAGTCAGACAATTAGCAAATGAGCTGACAGCTAACTGCCTGTATCCTTTTGGGCCAGGAATTTGTTTGGTATTTAAATCACTTGCAAGTTGCCGAGATTGCTAAACACATCTATGTATTAATTATATAGAGCCAAGCAATTAAAATGTATGCCACATTAATGCTGAGATACTTTGCCAACACGCACACACAGATACACACACACACACACACACAAGTAGCGCAATTAATTTGCCAAATTTACACAGATACATTGTGATGCTAGGTGTGTATGTGTTTCCTGATATATGCAGATGTTGCATAGCATATTTAATAAATCGCTTTTCAAGCGCACATTTTGCAAATTTATGACGAAAATGCACCACAAAATTTATCACATGTCCTGCCAGCTGACCAAGGCTGGGGGTAAAAATCGTGTACAAGTGCTGTGCGAAGGCCACAGGCAGTACCTACAGCTATGAGCAGGCAAATCGTTTTTGGTATAATGCGCCATATTTGCATAAATTTCTCAATAAGTCACTGACAGCCAGCAGCAGTTTAGTGCAACAGCTTCCATTGCGCTCCAACTTACCGCTTTGAGTGAAAACTTTGCATAGTTATGCAACACTTCTTTGTTGGCACTACTTGCACTGCTTGTCGGTTAAGTCGGTACAGTTGCTGCAGTCGCTACATACACTCTGTGCTGTTGTGCAAGTTGTCCTTGCTGGCGTTTTACATTAATTATGATAATAATTCTGCAGCTTTAATAAGTACTATACGGCTTGCTGCACTTGGCCGCACTGCTCAAATATGCAAACAACTACCGAGTAGCTATCTCTGTGTGTGTTTGTATCTATGTGTCTCTCTCTCTCTCTCTCTCTCTCTCTCTCTGCATCTGTGTGTGTTTAAGCCTTGTCAGGTAATTACAATAAGACGCTTATAAGCTCATCGAAAACTAAAGAGCAAGTGGAAGTGCAAGTGCAAATTGTTGACCAAGTCAAAAGCCATAGAAGACATAGCAAATGAGATGAAGTAAGATGAAACACAATGCAAGATGAAGCATAGTGCAAGATGAGGGCAACAACAGCCGCAATAGCCGATTTTAGCATATTTTACAATAAGTAATTAACTATATGCTACTTGTAGCCGTAGAGGAAATTGCTATTGTTGAGTATGTGTTTTGCGGTTGAAAGCAGCTCTTTATTATATAGACTTGTAGAATTGTTTGAATTGAAACCAAGTAAATAGATTGTGCCAATAATGATGGAACATTGCCGGATGTTTAAAGTACTTGAGCAAACTAAGCGCAGCAATTCTTTGTGCAGGAAGGGAATGAGTAGTGGCAGCAATGCCTTACTTTAATTTAAGTACAATTTAATTTGTCTGTTACTTGTAGAGATTTCTAAGGCATTGTAAAATCTACGCTCAGTAAGTTCAAGTTAAACACTGCCAAGTAAAGCTTCACAGATAACTGATATGTTATTCTCAAGGGAGTACTATGTGTGAACTACTAGATGCACATATTTCCAAGTCGCAACGTGTTAGTAATTCTTAAACTAAAAAGCTTAGAGAATTCATATTCCTCATGGTCTCTCATGGCAACTCCATGGATGAAGCATCAATACTTGCTATCGTGACAAATCCTTACTACAGCTGGTATCCACAATGGAGTATATATTCTTAACATAGACATTTTAGATAATAAGCTCAATCTTACTGTCGCAATCGGTTGCCTAGGGGTTTCAATGTAAGAAATGTAACCAAAGTTATCAACTTACTCTTCTTAAATTAGTTTAGCTTTCGCATGTTTGTCACATTGAACAATCTTAAATATTGCTTAGGCTTCATTAACTAAAAAATATATATTTTTGAGTGCACTTTCTTCTGTAGTTTCCTTTAGTTTTACCCATTTCTACTCTCGCCTTTATCAAACAATCAATAACAAAATTGAGTAGTAAATAAAGCTGTCATATCGGCCAAGCTTTTATCGCGTCTCTAAGAAAAGCAAATTGACTACTCGGCGATTTCCACTCACTTTTTTAGCATTTTTGCAGGAAGTAAAAACTGCTGTCTCTATAATCTCTGTTAACTAAAAAGCCATCCTGCCCTTTCACATAGTGCCGATAAATGATCGCTGTCGTGCAGCTTTAACTGCAAATCTCTACTTATGGCTTGATAGCTCCTAACCTTTATCTTATTTTTTTTTTGGTAAGCTTCGCCTGGCACCTGTCAAACTTTCACTAGCCATAAAAATTTATGAAAATTGCTCAAGTTACGACAAGAGCGCGTTCAATTTTTGGAAAACTCTTTCACTTGGCAAGTTTGGTTGGCGAGGAAAATGGCTGTGCGATTTATGCCAGCGATTTACGAAATTAAATGCTCAAATCAAAGCCTAGGCTTGCCCTTTGTGGAGCAGAGCTATTGAGAAATTGCTGCATGCTGCATGGTATCGGCCTAGCCATAATCATGCAGCTCATGTGCAGCTGCACCCAACTAATTGCCACTTGTAGTACATACGTGTTGCCGCTACATCTTGCAACTTTTACCACTATTCATTATCAAAAAATAAATCAAACAAAAATTAATAAATATTGCTTTTTTTGTTGCATTAGACAAGATTTATATAGAAACAATAAATTTTGAAACAAGCTTTCATTATTAATAGGTAAAAATATATCGAAAAAAAAATGAGTAACTTCAAACGAGTTGGCAACTCCTTGAATTGCCTTGACTTGAGTTGAACCCATGCAGCGTTTTGCCTTTATGCGACCCCAGCGCGCGCGCGCTTTCTCATGTCTCTAACGCCAAATAAGTTTTGTGGCTCAGATATGTGGCAACAACGTTTCCCGTTTGCCATAAATCAACAATAATTATAGATACTTTTTTGTTGTAGTTGCTGTTGTCCAGTTGCTGTCCAGGTGCAGGTAAATACAAGCCAGTCAAATGCGGCAGACAAAAGTTGATAAATCACCGCAGATAAATTGAAAATTACAAGCCTTATAATGGAAAGTACATAGTCAGCACAATAAATAGTTATATGTTGTATTATACATGATATATTTTTATATATAATCCATGTACAATTAAAGGCATATATGGTTTTATGTGCTAAAATTATAGCAGTTTGGTGTTATGGACTTGAAGTATTTCAATCGGGTATAGTTGCGGTTTGTGCGAAAAGTAAAGTGGGATGAAGCATTTTATTTTTATTTGATTCTGATTTGTGGAATAAAGAAACATTCTGCAAAGAGAAAATTGAACTGTTAAACAAAAGTTATAACTGAACTATATAAATATTTACTTTTGGGCTGCTTAGAATTCACAACTTCTACAGGCAATAGCTTTGACAACCGTCGTTCTAGCTTATAATTCACAAATTCTCTAAGAAGCAGTTGCCATATTTAAAATGTGTTTGAATTAAGCATCTATTATTCAGATCTATTAGTTTTTATTGGGATTTAATTGAGTGCAATTTCGTCGTATGAAATAACTAAACTTATCCAAATGTAAATTGTGGCGAAAAGTATTGTTTCCTAGTTAATCGTAAATCCTGTTTTCTGTAGTTAAGCTTTTATTTGTTAGGCAATGGACATTTTCAGTAGTCATAAATATTTTTTTTTTAGAAAAAGTAAGAACATTAAGAAAGTTATGAAAGTTGATGCATATGGCAAGGCGATGAAGTCATGATAGAACATACAGCCGACCTAACAAAGTCTTGACAGACGCGACTGCTTTGCGCGCGATTTATCCAGTTCATCACTCCAAGCAATATTAGGTCCTACTACACTTGTGAAGTTAGCTCCTACTTCACTTGGTCTGTCCAATCTGAGCTCAGATGGTGCTCTCCAGCTTCTTCCAAGTGAAATGAGATCCTACTCCACTTGGTTTTTCCATCTGAGCTTAGGTCATCCCTTCCGCCTTACTTCGTCGACTTTGGCATGAAAAACCTACTTCGCTGGAGCGTCAGCGTCTAAGCGAACAACATGGTCAAGCCAACGCAGATGTTCTGCCATAATGTCGTTGTAGAGCTCATACCACCCAAGGTTTGTTCGTATGTGGTAGTCCTCCTCAATCCCAATGTTTTCTCAATTTTTAGTAAAAATTTTGAAGCTTTCACTTGAAGCCGTTTCAGAGCTGTTTTTTCTCTATAGAAGAAGCCATTTTAGTGATTTTCTTTAAACAAAATATGCTTCCCCAAATGAAGTAACTTAAGCTCTTGGTTACCCCTGCAGAAAATTTATAAGGTTTTTTAAGGGTACAAATAAGTCTGCTTTGTTTTCGGTAAAAATTTTGATGCTTTAATTTTAAGCCAGTTTACGCAAAAATCAGCTTCATAGATTGTTTTCTCAGATGAAGTATCTTAAGCTCTTGCAGAATATTTATAATGCATATTGAAGATCTGCTTTGTTTTCCTTTTGTAGTAAAAATTTTTAAGCTTCAATTTAAACCATTTTAGTGCTTATTTTCTTTATTCAAGATATACGACTTATATCATCGTCATATTTTGTTTCCTCAGATACAGCATCTAAAGATGAAAAATTGCAATCTTTATTGTTGCAGCTAAATCTAGTCTGTTCATACTATTTGCAAGCACTAAACGCTACAGTTTTTTTGAACTCTAGATAAGCCCGCGGATAAGCTAGACATCAGCTCAGAGAGCAAACTTTGACTTTTTATGAAACTTGCCGAAACTAACAGCAAAACGTTTAATCTGGCAAAAAAAAGAAAAAACAGAAAGCTGTATCAACTTAATGGCTAAGTTAGAGTAAAAATCACGTTTGCTATAAAATACGCTTACGTGCTCATAGAAAAATCATAAAAAAACAATACCATGATGATTAAGGAGTTGATCGATGCTGCTTTCAAGGCTATAAAATTTATCGATATGGCAACTCTGGCTCTACACATGTGTGTGTGTGTGTGTGTGTGTGCGTGTGCGTGTGTGAAAGTATGTAGAAAGGCAACTCTTTAAGTTGGTACAACTTGTCATGGCAAAAGTTAAACGCAAAAGCTGGCGGAACGCAACCGGAACGTAGCCACTGAACTGTGGCACAGTGTGTTGCACTCAATGAGTGCGACGTGTGGCGGTGGCTGTAGTGGCAACAGCGTTAGCCGCCGTTGGCTGACCGATTGGACGGCTGGGACGCTGACGACGGACAGCAGGCTACATACAGTATGTTGAAAAAGTGCAGACACGACAGAAAAAATAAAGCAAATGCATGAGTGTATGTGTGGATGGGCAGCAAAACTGTCGACGACGCTACAGCTGAAAATTCCTCTCGCAAAAAGCTAAATAAATAAATACCACAAGAACGTTCCACAGCAGCGCGAGCTGGGGCCAGAGTTGCAGGCAACAGAATAATACCAAAAAAAAAAAAGCATAAAAACGAATAAAATAATAAAAGATAGATTTGTTATGGACGTGTGGAACTGGAAACTGAGCGGCGGGTCTGCTGCACGGCCAGACGTGTTGGTGTCGTGAAGCATACGTCGCGTCGTCATGGTTGTGTCGTGGTCGTTGTTTTCATAGCTGTGAATGTGACATTGTCCGGTCGAGAGGAATCAAGTCCCAGCCAAAGCATGGAGAGTGAACTCGTTGCACAATTTGTAGCAATAGTCACGGTTCTAAGTCGGGGTGCAGGGAGTTCTCTTCGTATTTGTTGTTGTTTGTGATGCGATTTTTGCTGACGTTGAAATTCAAGCGTAAAGTTTTTGAAAAATTCCAAACACTTTCTGTTGTTCAATGAAAAAATCGCAGTAGTTTGTTTAGTGGAATGTTTATAAATCTGTTTGTGTAAGCCATATGTATATTTTCTGGTGAATCCCAGTTTGTTGTAGTATAATGAAAAAAAAAGTGTGCCTGTAGCTGGAGTGTTAACCAAAATGTGTGTGGCACACAACTCAATTGTCCAAAGCCAAGCGGCTGGGCAGTGCCAACGCACTAGGTTAGCTTACACATATGAGTATTCAAATCAAAATAAAGTTAGCCAGCTGGCAATTGGGTTGACCATATCATCAGTTGACACGATTTTTTTTTATTTATTGTAACTAATAGCTGCGCTTACTAAAGCATAGATACTCTTTAAAATAAAACTTTATAGAGCTATACAAGTTTAGATCAAAGTCTGGCTTTCCACACTTGGACAGCATGATGAAAACTCCATTACTAGTTTGGAATCAAAAAGCGAGCAAAACGATGTGAGGACGCAGTTTGCAAGAACGATTATGAAAATTATCTTTTCCAAGCGCCTTGTTATGACGGGTAGCTTCTACTTCAGTAAGTTTGATGGAAAGCAAAATATTAAAATTCAAATTTCATAGAAATACTATTAAGCTTTGTGAAAATAGGTAATCCAGCAGCTTGGTCATGCGAAATAGGCACAAAATAAGTCGGCACTTTAGTTTCTCTGCATTTTGTGTCTTAAAAATATTTCCCAACTGCTCCTGGAACTTCTTAGCTTTATTCCCTAAAGAACTTTGTTGAGCTTATCCCATACACACCACAACTATTTACTTTGCGGCTACAAATTAGCGCATGCAACAAACATTGCAACAAAATAAATATGCTTCAACTCTTTGAAGCAGTCACTCTTAAATACGAAAAAAAAAAAAACAAAAAAATACTCAATGAATTGGCAAGCATGCAAAATTGTTATTGCCATTATGAATGGTGCTGTTGTTGTTGTTGCTGTGCCAGTTCCAAATCTCCATATTGTTGTTGCATCCTCTGCGCAGTCAAAGCAAACAAGAGTCTTGTGCCACAGTCGCCACCGCTGCCGCCGTAGCCGCCGGTCGTCAGTCAAAAGTCAAAAAGGCGCAACGAAATTGAAATCAATGCATGACGGCGAAACGTGGCACATAAACTTGGCCAATTCGGTCAGCCAGCTGCACTTTGGACAGAGGCTGGAAATGCATTCGTGCTTATGCAGCTGCAGCTTTCCAAGTTTATGGCACTTTTGCATTTTGCGGCTTTCATTTCAGTCAAATAGCAAAAAATTTTGCGAGCGCTGTGTAAAACGATGCCAAACAACAACAGCAATGAGCAATTGGAACAGTTGCACCAGGGCTATAACGACTTTGGTGTACTCTTTACAGTGTATATAGTGTTTTTTCGTTTCCATAGGCATAGTTGGTAGCAAAAAGCAAATTTTTTCACAAAATCATAGCCCAAACCCATGTACATCTTAAAGGGCATTAACAGATTGCAAATCAATCGCAGAATAAACACAGCTGCATAGTGTTGTGTCTATGATTGAACGAATGCATGCACTGACTAATAGCCGACTTTTGGAGTCCGCTCGTTTGCCCCCTACATGATGGGTTTTCCCCATCTGTGCGTCTGCCTATCTTCCTGTTACTCTGTCTATTCATCTAGCCGGCATCTCTCTACCCTTCGTGCGGCGTGTCCTAACGCAGCTGTGCTGCTTTAGGAAACTTTAAACCAAAGCCGCAAGCATTTTCACAACTTAACTCGGAACCAAGCAAAACTCAGCCACACAATGCCACAGAAGAGCAACTTTTTGCCTGCTTAGAATTGTAAACCACACATACACGCACACAAACAAAGTATACAGAGTATCTGTGTGAGCACCCTCCCACGCGGGCACGCACACACACACACACACAGTGAGATACTTCTCATTCGCCTGTTGCTCCTAACTTTTGCTGAGCCAAGCAATCCAATAAGTATTTTCTAGACAATGCAGCTTAAATCGTTTAATTCCTGAGAAAATTTTGCAATGTCTTAATTGCAAAAACAAACAAGTGGTAGCAGCGGCGGCAGCAACTGCTTCAAACTTGCCACCAATTGCTGCAGCAAGATGTGGCTAGAAGTAGAAAAAGAATACTTGAAGCAGACGAAAAAAAAGTGGTACAGTTGGGGCGCTTGAATGTTAGTTAAATACTCTGTAATTAATATTTGCAACATAAAACATGTGGGGATAAAAAATTGTGAGGCTTTGGAAGTTAAGGGTAAACGTAAGGAGAGAGAGAGAGAAAGTTTGTACACATTCATCTGAAGATTTCTTTTAGAGAAATATATATACATATTGACAAGATTCTAAGAGTATTCTTGAGATAAACAGCTTTCTAATGGAACAAATACATACTTATTTATTATTAGCTGCTTGAAACGAGGAGAACGTTTTCCCTTGAAATATAAATATTATCTAAAACTCGTTTCTACCATTTATCAGCTTAGCTAAATCTAGAGATGACGGGCCGCAAAACTTACAAGTTATTCAACTGAGACAATAGACAATATTGTCTCTCTCACTTCTTTCTTTCTTTACCAATCTCTCATATTTAGAAAATCGATTTTCCACCAAGCAATATAGTTTTTATCTCTAAGCTATTTTATCTTTGAGATCTTCAGACTACACCTGAATATTTTTCCAATAAAGAAAGGCAGATATTGATATTCCCTCAAACATTTATTTTCAATAAATTATATTATATTAGATTAGTTTGCGATATATGAGATATTTATCTTTTCTACCCTATATCAGCTAAGCTTTTATGTAATCCAATACTTCCAACTTCAGTACTACGTGCGATAGTACAATTCTTGCACTTCAACTATCTTTAAGATCAAAAGACTTTACCTGAATTATTTTATAATGACGAACTATGACAGATAGATATAGATGTTCCTTAAACATTTATTTTCAATACGTCAGATGATATATAACGATCTGTTATATATGACAATATTTCTACGATGTTCTTTCACTTAGTAACTAAAAAGGTATCAATGATTCTTAACCTAATTCAATAGGCAATGTTTCTGTCTTTTTTTCTCTCTCTCTCTCTCTAAATTCTAAAGAGATATTGAGATGAGAGCACTTATGTAATATTATCTTTAAATCGCAAAGTTTTTTTGAAAGACAAAAATGTGTATATCAGCTTGGATAACAAAATAATTCAACCAAAATATCCAAGTGTCTGTTACACTTAGATCTGCAGATCCAGAAGCTTAATTTCTTGCAAAATATATGCTTCAACTTTGATATGTTAATAAAATTCTACGTATCTTTCAGAAGATTTGTTTTCCAAAAACTGATCCAGAAACTTTATTTTCTGAATGTTTTTATTTTTTTCTAAAATATATTCGTCAACTCAGCTCTGCAGATAAAATCCATTTATACTGCAGATAAACTTTACCATAACTTTTGCTGCAAAGCTAATTAACATTGAACGCAAAGCTTCCAAGCTCCTGCCAAAACTACCATACCCCTTATTCCCCGACGCACAGAGTGCATCAATCGGGGTTACATCCTAATTGAAATCTAATGGAATGCAACATTTTTGAAATACCCCAAAAACTAATGGTTGAAAATATTTTAACTTTTCGCCAACAGTTGCTGCAGATTATTTATGCCATTTTGTTGCAGCTTTTGTTTAGTTATTTGATATGAACGTGCTCATTTATCTTGTTGTAGATGCGTATCTCGCCGATGCAAGCATACGTGCAGCTTGGTTGCAGTTGCAACAAGCTAAAATATGACTGTCATTTGGCATGATTACCATGGCATTAAGCAAGACGCGTACAATTTTGCCATTTAGCGTAACAAGCAACATGCACAAAAGATATCTGGTAACTTTTAGATAAGATATTATTTACTAAGTAGCTACAAGATACTTTAAGCATTGCACAACACTGTGTGCAGCTAGACAATGCAACCAGCAAACTAAATCTTTTCCGTTTTTCGTTTCTTTTTAACAGAGGCTTTAACTTATGGCCAGGTGAATGTGGAGCCCAACACAGCACTGCTCAATGAGGGAGATCGCACCGAGCTGCTCTGTCGCTATGGTCGTGCCATTAACTATTGTCGCATTGAGATACCCGGCGAACAAAAGGTACTGAATCTCTCACCCGAATGGAGCAAAACCCCGGGCTTTACCTACTACGGTGCAGGTCTGAATGCTGGACAGTGCGGTGTGAGCATTGAACGCGTTAAGGCCACCAACAATGGACAGGTTAAGTGCAGTCTGGGCGTTGAGGGCGAGGAGTTATCCGGCACCATTGATCTGGTGGTGGCAAGTAAGTAGCACTTAAGAGTAATTGCTTTGAGAAACGGAAGAAGCCTGATGCTAGAAGTAGAAGTAGAGCTTCAAAAAATCATAAGGGTGGAAGAAAAAGCTTTCTGCAATGAAGATATATCATCTTTATAAATAAGAGCTTCCTCTGGAGAAATTTAAAATAAAAGTAGCTGAGCTTTGCCTTGGAGCTTTTATACTGTTTCTATAATTTTGGTAAAACAGAAAGCTTTATTATGAAACACTTTGAATACTCTTGAATTCCTTCAACATATTTCCATATATCAGAATTGATTTCAACTACCAAGAAGTTCTGAGAAGACCACAGTAGTCTTTGATGGTTCGTTAGTGTGCACTTGTTCGACCACACGCAGCGTGCCTAGTAGAACTTTGTTTTTGCTAAACTATGAAGGAGTTCTGTGGCCATGGTAGTCTCCAATGCGATCTTAGTGTTGACGAGATCCTAATTAATAAACTATTAAGCAGTCCTAGGGCTACGGTAGTCCGCAATGCGATCCTATGATTGGTTGAATATCCTTAAGACAATTTTTTTATTCGTTCGTAAAAAGCTTTTGGCAAAAGCTCACAACAATCTACAAGGCTGCAATACGTTGTCCTCTTGAAGCTCATTTTTACAATAGATTACGCAGATCACCATTGATAGTTGAGAACAAAGAAATAAGGGTTTCTGCCCTGGGAACTGGACGATATCAACATTAATGTAATATGCGTCATTTGCACAATCTCACGAAAGTTAACTTCTAGAGAAAGAAGTAACTAACTCTTGTGCAGATCCTTGGTTTTCCATAGCGGAAAAGGGGGAAAAATATATGAATATTTTAAAATGTTTCACTTAGGGAATAGCTTAAGTTGTTTATGTTTGTATTAACGAAAACTCAAGCGATTTTGAAATCTCTTTGAAACAGTACCAAAAAGCTTACTCTTAGGCCATTAACAAACTTCCAAAGCTTTAAGCTCTCTACTTTGTTAATTTTCTATTGAAATTTAAAGCAATTTTACTTACCTCTTCCCTCTTACAGTGCGTCCACAGCAACCCATTATTGAGCTGATCTCCAAACCCGATCGTGAAGGTTACTTTCCCGAGGGAATTGAGTTCAAAGCTCGCTGTCTTGTACGCGATGGACGTCCACCAGCCAATATTACTTGGTATCTCGATGAAATGCCCGCCAATAAGCGTGTCACACCATTGGATGTGATTCCTACACCCAACATTGATAACATAGAGCTGTTCGCCTCAATGCAGGAAATCCAATGGCACTTGGCACCCGAGGATAGCAACCGTAAGCTGGTCTGCCGTTCACATCATCAGACAGATCGCGAGAGTGTGCCGCCACAGGAAGCTGCCTACATTGTGAATGTGCGATGTAAGTAAAGTGCAAAATTTCTCCAATTAAAGTTTTTGACGCCCTTTGGCCTGCTGCTGATTATATAGCCAACTGTGTCACTTTATGACGTCACCAGCACTAACTCATTTTACTTGCCATTGCAGATGCGCCCGTACGTCAATCTGAGGCCTTGGTCTATGGCCTGTATCTCGATCATACTGCCATTGTTAATATGACCATACGCTCCAGCCCCACACCAAATGTTGAGTGGACCATTGATGGCGCCATTGTGCGACAGGGTACAACCGAGGGCCGTTTCTCAGCCTATGAGCCACAGTATCTGGGCAACGATTACTACAATGTCACCCTAGCCATTGCCGGTCTCACACTGGAGGATACCACCAAAACGTACAACTTGCGTGCCAGCAATGCCCTGGGCACCACAGACTATCAGGTGCGCATTAGCTCATCGAGCAAGCCACCCAGCACTGGACTGGACGTGGCTGCCATAGTGGGTATTGTTGTGGCTGCTGCTGTGCTCGTTTTGATTGTGCTACTGGTGTTGTTTGCACGTGCCACCGGCAGATGGTGCTTTGGCGGTAAGTACAAGGATTCTTTTTTTTTCAAACTCAAACTGTACGACTCCCGGCCTGCTGTCGCTACCGCCTATCACTCGCACTCTCGCTCGCTCTCTCTCTCTCTCTCTGTCTGTGGGTGCTACCAACAACATAATTATCACAGCGCTAGGTATCATCATAATCATGTTCGCTCAGCATCACTGGCTCATTATGACGCATCAGCTATGCTAACAATAATTTTTTGGCTTCAGGTTTTTCACATGCGCTGCTCCTACAAACTGCCCCTTGTGCAGCACTCACTCATACATCCACACCCCCATTCACTCACCCAGACCAAGCCCAAACGCCCATTCATTCACTTGACTCATCTTCATAGAACATAACAAGCATCGACATCATTGCCACATGCTGCGCCGCATAAAAACAAACACATGGCTCTGGCAACAACAACAACAACAACAACCAACGCCTGCCACACAGCCTGTTGTTAACTTTCAACTCATTGTGCGGCT
The DNA here is from genome assembly GCA_035046065.1 of Chymomyza procnemis. Taxonomy (NCBI): domain Eukaryota; kingdom Metazoa; phylum Arthropoda; class Insecta; order Diptera; family Drosophilidae; genus Chymomyza; species Chymomyza procnemis. Next base: position 11,868,385 of record JAWNOJ010000004.1, on the reverse strand, counting down.
TTTAAATTTTAATTAGCGCCAACTTGGGGCAGCATACAGTCTGCAACGACGACAACGGGGCGCTTAAAACTCTTCTAATTAAAAATTTCACTTGTCTTTTCGGTTGTTCGCTGGGTTTGCGTTACGATGCAGAGAGTGGGTTTTCGTTTTATGGGGGGAGCGAGGGAACTCTGTATCATGCATGCCCCAACTGTCTAGGAAGCGGTTACGCCAATTTGGCAACATTATTAAATGGAATTTCATTCAATTTGTGCTTAACTGACAACTTAACTATGCTCAGCCAATTTGCAAATGCAAGAAACCCAAAAACTTTCCGAAAACTTGAAATTGAAACCTAGATTTTGCGTTAATAACTCATTTAGCGGAGGAGCAGACAATTGAAAGAAATTAAATTTCGACAAATTGGGAAGCAGAAAAATGTAATAAGCTCAGTCGAGTAAGTTAATTGGCATTTAATGAGTTGGAATATAGCATTTTGGTAGGTAGCTATAGGAGAAGCAATGATATGAGTGCTTTAGAAGTTCGTTTATCAAATCTTTAGAGTTTGACTTAAGGGCTGCTTCAGATTTATGTCTTTCGAAAATTCCAAGAGATTTTAACAATTTTCCAATGTCCATGACTTCCAAAATATTTTAGGCAAAATGCTGAAAAATTTCAATAACGTTTTGAATATCTTTTTCTGCTTTTACTTTCAAACCAAACGTTTCATGACAACTATTTTAAAACTAATCTCTGCTTTATGTGTCAAAATTATTTTAAACTCACAAGTTATAAAATGTTAACAAATATTACAAAAAATATATATGTGTTCCCCTTGATTGTGTTCAACGCACCAAAAATCGAAAGGAGATACTTCTATTAATAGCTGTTCGCAGAGAATAGGGACCTACAGTTCATAGCCAAGTCTGAACGGCGCTGTCTTTATAAAATAGAGACTTTACTAGGTAAATAGCGTCCATTTATTTGCTAACTATGTCAGTGCTAGACAAATGCAACAGTGCTGACTGGGTAGAAGCAAATCACCGAGCTACCACTACGCTACTGAGGCCCACAAATATGTAATCGTATGATAAAAAAAAAAAATTCAAATAAAAACTTTTATATTTCAATAACTTTAATAACTCGAAAAGTTGCTCGTTTTTAAATAATTTAAAAATCCTTTAAGTTTGCAGACTCTGATGCAGGGAGTCTCTTGACTTGCATCAAAGTTCCTAAAGGTTTATATAAAATTTTTCAGTCACTTCAATTGTTTGAAAAGATTTTGATTTTAAAACTTAAAAATAATATCAAAAATCCTTTAAGACTGTAAATTGAAGTTTCCAAAGATTTGTAAACTGGAAAATAATTTTTTGAAGTACAAAAATTTTTGAACCAAATACTTTACTTAATCTGTCGTACCAAATGTAGTTCTTTATTTCCGAAACGAACCAGCTTGTGGCTATTCCTTTCAACTCGAAATTTTTTTCGAATTATCTATAATCGATTTAGAATTTTTAAAATACAAGAAATAATCTAGATCCAGTGACATCTAAAATATTTTTACTTAAAGTCTTAAGGCAAATCACTTTATAATCGTGAAATATTCTTAAAAGACTGAAACTGTGATTTTCTATCATTTCAACTCGAAGTTTTATCCGAATTATCTGTAATCGATTTCTAATTTTCTATAAGTTCCTTAGGCTTTTTGAATCAATTTGTTCATCTACTGACTTCAACTTAATCTCCTTTTGGCTTAAAATATAAAGCTAAAACCTAAAGTATTCTTAAGAGACTGAAACTGTGATATTCTTTCAATTCGACTCGAAGTTTTGCCCGAATTATAATCGATCCACTGGCATCTAAGATTTTTCTACTTAAAGTCTTAAGGAAAACCCCTTTATAATGGTGAAATATTCTCAAGAGATTTAAACTGTGCATTGTCTCAATTCAACTCGAAGTTTGTCCGTATTATCTATAATCGCTTTAGACTTTTTAAAATATAAGAAATATACTGAATCCACTGATAGCTGAGCCTTTTTTACTTGAAATCTTAAGGAAAATCCCTATATAATCGTGAAATATTCTCAAGAGCGTGAAACTGCGTTGTTGAAAAGAAGATCTATATCCCTTTTCCATCGGTCCAGCAGTAAAAATATTGCATATTATAACTAGATATTTAAAATATTTTGGGAAAACCATTTTTGAAATTTTTTTATTGAAGTACTAGGATAGAAACTTATAAAAATATGGAACTAAAAAAAATAAAACAAAGAATTTTACAAAAAATAAAAGGAGAAGAAATTCCCATTGTGAAAGTATATATCGAATTACTAGAACAGTAGGAAATAACAATATGGAACTGAAAACAAAACATAACAAACATCATATTGTAAAAGAGAAGAAAATTATATAACAAAAGAGTCCTAAAAATTGATTTAAATAAAAAAAAATGCATGCTCAGTCTCAAAATAAACTCATTTTAAATCTAGCATTTAAGTTTTAAGTCTTAAATATAACTATTTTAATATAAAAAGTATTCTGTGACGATAAAAAAAATGGAAATATCGTGTCTACAAATGACAACAACAAGAAGAGCTAACACAAGCGGCGCTTAAAACAAATTTTTATTTATTTTTAATTTACCAAATTTAATTTTTTTGGCTTTTTGGAAAAACTAAAATTTTATTTTGCTTCATTTTTTTTAATTTTTATTTATAAACTGATCTTTGTTTACTCCTCCGCCTATTATCTGTTTTTTTAATTTGCTTTTCGTACTGGTAAAAGGAACTAACCAAAATTATGCCACGCCTAACTCAAGTGCAATGCAATCTTGTGGCCTTAATGCAGTGTATGCTTTTGATTTCCTTTCTAAAACTTTTGGGTGCCAAGAGAGTCTCTACCACGACGACGCTAAAAGTTAGTTCTTGTTGTTGTTGTTTTTGCAGGCGCCACACTTAACACGGACATAGGTCCCGACTCTGAGGCGCAAATACATCCTGAGCATTTCGACGATGAACTTGAGGGTCAAGACAATGCCGAGGAGCATATTGATACTACACAACAATCGGAGGAGGCAACTCCACCCGTCACTGACAAGCTGGAGGCGCAAAAGAAGGCGGATCTTAAGAAATCCGCTGCAGCCACAGCAGCTGCTGTCATCGCAGCAGGCAATGGACAGCAACATTCTACGGTGTCCGTAGAAGCACCCAAGCCGCCCAATACATCCGTCTAGAGCGTAGCCAGCTTTTGGTGGCCGACACTGCTTAAAGCAGTGCGACCAAAGCAAAATTGCTCAAATATGAACTATCATATCTCAAATGTGGCAACTTACAAGCCAGCTCACAAATATGTGGCCAAAATTTAACAAAATATTACAAAAATATCAAAAACAAAAAATAAAAAATAAATACAACTTATTATAGGCCAAGTATAAGTTATTATAAAGCTTTCTAAGCTGAAAATTGCAACTCGAATGTACAATCTGGAATCTCGCAAAACTATTTTTGAAAAATCTCCTAACGCCGCTTAACACAATTAATTTTTTTTAAAACTTTACATAAATATTTTGTAAAATAATTTTTTCAATGCAAAAATTTATATTAAAAATATTGTATTTATTTAAGCTTTGACCTGCCAGCAATATGCATTTTTTTCGTCAAATTTTTGTAAGAATTATTAAGTATTTACAAACATTAAAAAAAAAATATATATATATATTATATAGAAAAAATTGGCTATTAAAAAAATTAAAGAAATTTTTATTAAGATATTTGCTCAATACATTTTATTTGCTGTTCTTTGTAATTTTAGTAATTTGTAAAAAAAAAAACAATTATGTATTTTTAAAGTTATAAAATAAAATTTGTTTTTATTTTAATAACACAAGCAATGTGCAATTATTATTATTAATAATGCTGTTATCAGTACATTAATTTTTTTGTTTATGTTGAAAATTTTTTTTGTTAATTGTTAGTATTTCGGAAAGGTCAGGATTCTGGTAGTTATATTTTTTTGTATGTGTATTCAATGGGTACCAAATTTAACGTCAATTTGGCAGGGATTCTTGTTTAGTTTTTTTTTTTTTTTTTTTTGGTTAAACAAACGGAACAACACTTCTTCTAAAAAAAAAAATAAAACTATCTCCCTTTGATTATGTCATAGCTACAAAGGCGAAGCATGTAAATGTCACTATTAATAGCTCTGCGCAAATAACAGGTATCTTTAGTTTATAGTCAAATCCAAACGGCGGTATCTTTGATAAAAAGATATTTTCTTAGGTAAATTGCGTTCATTTATTTACTAGCTACGCCAGTGCTTGGAATCGAATCACCGACCATCCGACTTAGAGGCCATTGCGCTTCTACTATGCTAACGTGCACTCATATCCCTATATCCACTTAAAAATTAAGCTGCTTATGATGAACTACAGTATCCACTGCGCATCAGTAGTAATAATATAACCAATTTTTGGTTTATGTCATTACGAAAATTGTTAACTTTTCTGTCTTATACAATTCTTAGAACATTTTTGCCTTCCATTCGTCTTGTCTGCATCTTAGGTAGCGGCTGTCAATATTCCCTTATACTTTGCCTCTTTTTAGCACATATGCAAAGCTTACAACAAATTTACACTAATAATAAACTTGTACTTTACTTTTTTCACAGGCAAATCCATCAAGACGCCCACAAACGAAACGTAAGTACAGTCAGATCAAACACTAAACCAGCTCAAGCTGTACACCACAGACCACAAACACATAAATGTCAAAATAAGTTTGTAGCGCCATGGGCCAAGCTTTCAAGCCATTTTGGATGTCAAACAGCTTATGTTACTAACCCCACTCGGTATCAGTGTCTGTGCCTGTCTATATAACCTATTTGCATATATGGTAGCTATTGGAAATCACCTATATTTGTTGCTTATTTGATTTTTTTTAAGCATTTTCATTAAATATTTAAATAGTTGTATATTTTGCATGTCATTTATAGTGGCTTTATAAAGTGTTTTGGTTGTTAAATGTTAAATTTCATTTTATTTTCATTAACAAACTCATAATTACGCTCAAAAAAGAAAAAGAAAAACCAAGCTCATTAAGAACATACTAAATAAAAACGCTAGTTAGGTTGTATTATTTTCTAAAACTAGACAGAGTTCTACCTAAGCACACATACAGTCACATACACACACACACTCAAACATCTATACACACACACGTACATAAACATGCTCACACACGCACACGCATTTACACCTAGCTAAAGTCTATATGCAAAAAATACCAAAAAAAAGTATATATATATATATAGATCTGGTCTCGTCTCTTGTCTTGTCTCAAAAAATTATAATTCCAACGATTCGCAAAAAATACTCACAACCCGCTCGCCTCGCCAAAACGTCGTACGTACGCTCGCTCTGTAACTGTAACTTTCTCTCGCTCTTGCTCTCTTTTTTTTTAATAACTATAAGCGCTCTCTTTCTCTCACACACACTCACTGTGCCGTATACCGCAAAAAAAAAACAAAAAAAAAACCAAACTAAATGTATATCGAAAAAATATAAATACTAAAACGTGCCATGCGTCCTTTTCACCAGCAATATCGCCGGCTTTGCAGCCATTTCAAGCTAAATCGTTCTCAAAACCAAACTTAGTCTAGCCCATCACCAAATTAAACCAAACCAAATACCAAACGTACAACTTCTGCTATATATACTCTCTACACGCTTATATATACTTTCATATGCAACTTGTTGTGTCTGGCAAACACGACCAACCTTGGAATATTTCGTTAAAAACTTTTTACACAAAACTGCCACAGCGAAAAACAGCTCGATGTGACACAGCATGGTCAGAATGTGGCACTACTTGAGACGCCTAATGGCATAACACTGCTGGGCGCCAGCAAAATGCGTGAGGCAAATGGTCAGGCCAATAATGGCGCCGCTGCACGTCAATCGGTTGAGCGACGTGCGCACGATGAGGATGATTCCTTTGAGTATGCCACCGATCGTGAGAGCAGTGTCTACAATCCCACCACAGTGCCACTACGCAGCGCTGTCATGGCACAGGCTGGCGGACGCAATTCACAGCATTTAAGCACAGCGCATGCCAGTGAAGATGTTGAGGCAGCACCTGTCGAGCAAAACGATTTATTGCAACGCGGCAATCAGCTGGGCATACCCGAATCACGTTATTCACGCTGGATACCCAAGGATCAGCGTGCGCTCTTGGAGAAGCAGGCACAGCTGCTCTCCGGACGCAGTCAGCTAAAGCCAGTGCGTGAAACGAAGGCAGCGCCACCTGCAACAGCGCCCAAACCACAACGTAATACGCAGGCGACAGCCAGCACGCCCGCGGCGCAGCAGACGATGCCAAAGATACCACAGGAAACGGAAATTTAAGCGCCGCCATTTTGAATGTCAATTGTGCGTGCGTGCGTGCGCGCGTGTATGTATGTGTGCCTGTTTGTAGCTGCGTCTGTGTGTGTGTGAATGAGTATTTTTTTCTTTAGTATTTTTAGGGTTTTAGTAATTTATTGCAACGAAAGCGCCTTGAAAAAAAAAACGAGCTTCATAGCAGTCAGCTTACGCACAAGCTAGAGTAAGCCAACAACAAAAAAAACCAACAACAACAACCACATGTACTCATGACACAACAAGTACAGAACTTTTGTTACTCTTACTAGAGGCATGCCAACTCGCTTTAAGTTACACAAAATTTCGAATAATTTTTTTTTGTATGCATGGCAACTCTAGTATGCCTTACGAACGATCTTGTACACAGCATATTATCTATAACTGTTTACCTTACTATCTATAGTATAGCATATATTACGAACAAAATCACTAAACCGAAATGAGATATGCGAAAACAAAACGCTGTGTTCACATTAGGCCAATGCCTACTGTACTTACTTGCTTAAGCGCGCAAAAACCAACAATTTCCTTACAAACGAAGCAACATTTTTATTAAAAGTATTTCATTTGGCTTTTTATAACTAACAAACAAAATTTAAACAACAAAAAACCTTAAACTTAAGTGAGTTTTAAACTGTAAGCTGTAGTTAGTTTAAGCTTTAAATCAATTTGTTTGTGTGTGTCTGTTTTTATTTTTCTACCATATTTTATAAAGATTTTTGTACATATTAACAAAAGAAATATATATTGCAAATAAAAGAAAATTTTGTTGCAAAATGCCAACTCAGTGTATGTGTTTGTATCTGTGTGTGTGTGTGCAAGTGTGCGAGTGTGTGTGTGAAAAGTATCTATGAGTTGTTACTTTGCTTAGGGGCAAACAGTTATTACAGCAGCAGTTGAGTTTGTTGCTCTTCAAAAACAAAAACATTCCAAATAACTTTTTAGACTAACACGCACGCAAAAAATAGAAACACACACTTATACATGAGCGAAATTTCTTGTACAACAAAACACGCATAAAACTTGTGGCAGACATATTTTTGGTTTAAGTCCGATAACATACAAGTTGTTAAATAAATTGTAGTCATCAACTGTCTGAAAGAAAGGCCAAAAAAAAACATTGAAATGTTTGCCCATTTGAAGGTCAAAACAATCAGGCACGCCATTACAGTAAAAACTGACTGAGTAGTACTTGAGAAATTGAAAGTGTTTCGGGCATTTAATAAGCTCAAAGCTTTGATACTAAAGTGCTACAGCAGATAAAGCTTTTTTGTATTTATTTTTCATAGTCCAAAAGTTGTACATCTCATTAAGCAACTTTTAATTTTTTTCAAAATCTTTGATTTTTTGATATGTTTCATATTGCTGCAATGAAGTGGAAACTGTGCATACCTAAGCGCTATTTTGCTAATTTGTTCCAAATATCAGCTATAATACAGTGGAAACTATCTAGAGCGAATAGAACGTAATTCCAGAATATACAAATTAAATCATTTTTATGCAAAGGTCAAGCTTTCTTTTAAGAATGAAGCATAGCGATTTAGATCGTGATCAGCTGAAAAACCAAGAAATTTTTCAAAAACAAATTTTGTAATTCGAATTTAGTCAGCAAAAGCTGAGAAACAATCGGAGTACAACGATTTTTGTGCGAAAATTGAGCTTTTGCACCGATTTAACTTTTGATGTTGATCAAACGTGGTGCAGTAGTGCAAAACACCAAAATCGTTTAGAGTGGCGAATTTCAAACATAAATAAAAAAAGCAATAAAATTTTTTGAAAAAATATATGTGAAAACTGTGACAATGGGGGTCGCAGTGTCGAGTTCATTGCATATGTGAGAATTGTCTTGTAGGAGCTATAGAAAACTAATTTGCATCAAAATAGATGCAGTATCTAAATTTTCAAAGCCTTATTTTTATTAGAAAACCCCGAATCCTTGCTATTTATTAGCGCATCATCCGTATTTTGTAAGATTGCTATTGCAATTGGCTACAAATCATGAATCAACTTTAGTAAAATTTATAACCAAAGAGGTACGGCTTTTATTAAACAGTTTTGTTTTAGAATGAAACTATGAAATTATTATTATGTATATTTTTCTACTAAACCATCAGATGGCTCACCCCATATTATTCGTATATTTCCATGCTTTGGGACAGCTATGAGCAAAACTCACTCAAGCAATCATTAGCTTGTATTAATTTGAATGAAATTTTTTCGAATAATAAATATTTTACAAGAAAACCATCAGATGGTCCACCCTATAGTGTAATATATTCTTAATTTTATTACTTTATTGAAATTCCCATTGCTTTGTTAGAGCGATAAGCAGAAATCGTGCAAACAATCAATAACTTTTTTAAGCTTGAACTAAAATTTTTCGAATTACAAATATCAGATAGATGGCCCACCCTATATAATACTTTATTTCAATGTTTTCGGACAGCGATGAGCAAGCTTCCTTAAAGCAATCATTACCTTGTTTAAGAAAGCAACTTAGTCTTCAAGTTAGGAAAATTTATATGTCCTATAAGCTAGCATGCGATAAATTCAACAAAAAAATTTATAAAAACCTTTTAGTATTTTTACTTTTGTCTATAAACTGCTTTGAACCCTCAGAATAGGCTATGTTTGAAAGCATCTTTCAGTGGTTCAGACTGAACATTGAGAATCCTTAGTCTACAAGCTGCTTGGATCACTTAGAAAAGCCAATGGTTGAACATATCTTTTGCATTTATGCCAGTTTGAAGCAGATGCAGTGTTTGTCCAGCGAGTGGTACAGACTGAATATGGAGTATCTTTAATCTACAAACTGCGTTGAGCACTAGGAATAGACAATGGTTGAATATGTATTTTATTTGTTTATAGTTTGAAGCAGCTCAGTGCTGAAGTAAGATATAGCATGATTAAACAAATTGCAGCTGAAAGCAAATTCTTTGCAACATTATTGATGAAAGAGAAACTTTTCGGCTAAGATTGCTCCGATTGTTCCAACTTCACTTAAGCTTAAATCTTTCTCTAAGTGCAACTATACCCTCTATTGCCGCCCCTAAAGACGTTTAATAACTTATGCAACTATATTCAATCGAGGTTTTGATTTTACGAATCTTGCCTGTAGCTTCTTCACCCGACCAGACAGCCTCAATGCAAACTAAGCACTTTGGTCGCAGACATTATAAAACTTAAGTGGGTGCAGGAGCAGTAAAATTTGAGTTTGATTGTAATTTTTTTTTCTTCTTAGATTTTTAAGTAATTTACTTTCTAACACTTTGGTTTTATGGTCCAATTAAATACATGAGTTTACCAAAACAAAATAAAAAATCAAAAAGTCAACTTTAACTGCCACTAAACTCCCCCCGCAAGTAACAACAGACTCAAGCACTTTGGTACCAAACAAAAGCACCCAAAAACCACACTCACTCACACTACACTACCAAAACGCGACTAACACATTTTATGGCCAACAAAAAAAAAAACTACTTGGCGACATTGGCTAACTGCTGCTGCCAACTTATCCTGCTCCACTAACTGCGCCTTGTCTCTCCGCTTGCTGTACAATTATTTTGACACATTTAATAAGTAGCCCGCCCCCCCTAAAGAAAAAAATAAAAATAAAATAAAGTCCTAAGTATACGTACAACAACAACAACAACAACAAAAACAAAAAACAACAACTAGTACTCAGTAAAAGCAACAAAAAATCATCAACCACATCCACCACTTGCACAAACCATCATCCAAACAGCAGCGACACCGAAAGCGCCGACATAAAAGCCACCTCGACCGCCACCTCGGCTACCACAACAACAACAACAGCAACAACAACTGGCGCTGCCAACTTGAGCGAGGAGACAGCAAACAATGGCGGCAGCGGCGGCGGCGGCAACAACATGGAAGCCAACATGGAGCCCAATAGCAGAAGAATGAAACGTTTGCCCGCCTTTGCTGCGGCCATTTTGAAGCGTTTCAATGAGAAGGATGCAGCCAAGAAGAAGGACGCACAGCCGGAGACAGAGACTGCAGCCGGAAATGAGCACAACGAGGATGCGGCCATAGATGGCAATGACAATGAACCAAAGGTATTGAAGACAGCAACAGAAAAATATGTGTGTGTGTGAATGTGTGTGAATGTATGTAACTGTGTGTAACTGTGTGTATCTGTGTGTGTGTGTGTGTATAAGTTAAGCAGCTGTAAGCGCGAAGGTCGAACTTTGCATACTCTTTAGACGTAACCGCAGCATTAAACTTTTATTTTAGCAAGAAATTAATTTACTTCTTTTGGCTTTTAATAACTTTTACTATTTTTTTATCTTTCTATATATTTTTTTTAATACTTTTGCTTAGACACAAAAAATATATTCTCACTCAAAAAAAAATTTTTTTCGAAAACTCTTTTTTGTCGTGTTTCTTGAACCAAAACGCATGCAACTTTGTAACTTGTATATATGCTCTATATAGCAGGCAATAGTATGGCAGAGCACCTCACCAGTGTGGACTTTTAAGTAAATTTTCTAAGAAGTGCAAAAGGTATCAAAAGTTTCCAAGACCCAAAACAACTACAAAACTTTTTCACTCAAAATCACGCTTATTTTTAATTTTAATTATAATTTTTTTTAAGCACTCTCGCTTCCAAACTACCTAAGCGGTTCTTACTAATTATTTTCTTGTACTTTATGACTAGCAAGACAAACAACTCGTCTATGCTGAACTTGTACTAAAGCCGCCAAATGAGCACGTGTCTACGTCACTGCCCCATACCAACACAGCCAGCACCGACAACACCACCACAACAACAACAAAAGCTGCCACAACAACAACAACAACAAATGCAGATGCCACAGCTGCCACAGCAGCAGCAAAAAGTGCAACAGAATACGCGGAAATAGTCTATGTGCAGAAGGCAGAGGGCAAGTAGTAGTAGAGGTTAGGCAGTTGCCACAGCAAGGCGCGCGCGGGAGGCTGTTCCACTTAATGCACAAAAGCGTAAAATTTAAAAAAAAAAAAAAAACAAAAAACAAACAACTACCCATTGAAGTTTATATAATTATTATTATATAAACAAATTTCATAATTAAGCAGAGATAAAGCAAATTAAAAATAAAAAAATTAAAAAATAAAAGCATGATATTACAAAACTCTTTAAGTGGTTTTTTCAAAAAACTAAATAAATGTGTATTAAAAAAAAACAAAAAATAAATGTAAAACTTAAAAAAAAATACAAACAAAAAAACCCATATAAATGTGTAATAGCAAAAAAGTAAAAATTCTCACACATAAATAAATATAATTCTACATATTTACATTTAAAAAAAAAGCAAAGCAAAGCCCACAAAAAAACACCCTTTACACATAGCAAAACTTTAACTACAAAAATACACACACACAAAACTTGACAACTTAAATAAAATTTACAAAACTTTAACATGCAACATATAAATAAAATTTAACTAAAAATAAGCAAAAAAAAAAACAAACAAACATATATTTAAAAATAAAAACAAAAAGCAAAAAGTTAAAATTATACATAAAAAAATTCACACATTTATAAAATCTCAATTATTTACATAATAAATGTCTCGCATTTAAGCTAAAATGTAATTTAAGCATATAAAAAGAATTAAATAAAAGAAACCTAAATTAAAAAAAAAATAAATAAAAACACAAACTGAAAGCAAAATATTATTTAGCAAAAACTTGCATAATTTGGTAAAATCTTAAACATAAAACCAAACTTTTTTAAATGCCTTTTTGATAAAAAAAAAAGCAAGTAAACAAAATTTATGCATAAAAAATTTCGCCTTGTTTTATAATTTTGAACAACTTCACTCGACCCAGTAGAACAGCCTCTGGCCGTATTTTAAATAAAAACAGCATAAAATATTTAATTGTACCGCAAGTATTTTAAATTAATTAAATAACTGTGCATTTCCATCCATTTTTTTTATATGTTTTTATGCTGATATATAAATAAATAATATATAATTTAAACAAATTTTTCATACATTTCACTTGCATTAGTTATGCGAACTAAGTTTAAGTGCACAATTGATTAATTATTTGATTATTGTATTGATTGTATTTTAATTTTTAAGTTATAATTTGTAAAAAGTTAAGCTGAACAACTTTTTTGAATAAAATTCTTTACCATAAAAGCGTTTTGTTGTTTTGCGTTTACAAAATGAGAGGCTAAAAGTTTCAGCGTTACCTGTGTAAATTGTACCAAAAGGTAAGTAATCAAATTATATATCGATATTTTGTATATCGATCTAAAAAGAGAGCACAATTTACTGACATGATATAACATTTTTCCATGAGCAGTGGCCCATATTTAGCAATTAGTTGATAATATAGATATTATTTAAAGTCTTGGAAATTGAAAAGAAGTTTTTCGTACTTGTGGAATCTTCCTCCTTTTAAGCTTGGTTCATTTTCTGTCTAAGCCTTACTCAAAAAATCATATCAGTTTTTTCTTTCATTTGAGAAAAAAGATTAAAAATTAGAATGCAAGTAGACGCACAAATGGAATTTAAGGCTTAACCAACTAAAACAAAGATTAAAAATAATAATAAAAAGCAAATTAAGTAAGTAATTCAAATGAAATAAAGCATGAAAAATAAATAATTACATAACATACCTCATAACTTAAAATTAACAAAAAAATCCGTTCAACTTTAATTTAAAATACAGTCATACATGACTTGCTCCGGTTCCACTTAAGGATCAGACTGATTTATGTGAGCTACCTCACTTCTCTGGGTGCCGTCTTAACCTAACCATATGCAGGACTTGACTTGTTGTTAAGTACAATAAAAATAAACAATTTTTCCAGATTTTTACTTTTCAAATACCAAGAAATATTTAAATAAAATAAATAAAAAATAAAATATATAAAAAATAAATAAATACAACCTTGAAGCAGCTGTTTTGTCACCAAACTTACTCTCCCGCTTCTCGCTCTCTCTCACACTCTCCCCCCTCTATCACTCGCTCTCTCCGCCATTCTCTCTCTCTCTCCGCCTCTCTGGTTTTTGTTATTGCTCTCAACATGCCATATCAACTAAGTATAAATTAATAGAAAACATTATGCAACTTGTATTCAAATTAAAAGTTTATTTATTATTAATAAAAAGTAAAACTTGTGTATATTTATATAAATACCAATAAATAATAAATTAAACAAAACATTAAACAATAAAAACATTTTTAAATTAAACACAAAAACGTAATATATAAATTAATAAATATAACCCCAAGGCAGCTCTTTTGTCAACAAAAACATTCTATTGCTTCTAGAACCTCACTCTCTGATGGCAAAATTAACAAAAACAAAATCTTCAACTATTATTGAAATTTAAGTTAGACATGAACTTAATAATGTTATGCACGAAACAAATAAAACATAATATTTTCATATATTTACTATATAGATACCAATAAATATTAAATACCAATATATAAAAACAAAATATTTAAATAAGAAAATATATGTTTTGTCAACAAAAATATTCTCCAGCTTCTAAAATCTCGCAAAAATAAAAGATACAAAGAATTTGTTAATTTATATTTAAGTTATACATGACTTAATAATGTTATGCACTAAACAAATAAAATATATTTTCATATATTTGTTAATAAATGCCAATAAATAATGCATAAATAAATGAGTTGCCAAAATAAAAAACAAACATAAGTAAATAAATAAATAAAAACCCAATGCAGCTGTTTTGTCATCAAACTCGCTCTCACAATCTCACTTCAAAAACGCTCTGTCACTCTCACTCGCTCTCTGGTGGCCCTTTGTTGTTGCTCTCAAATTGTCATTTGTTTGTCTTCTGCTTAACTTCGCTAACTTTGCTTCAGTGCATTTGGTTGCTGTACCAGGCGAACAGCAAGCAGCAGCAGCTCGACGACGGTCGAAATTGAAAGCAGCAAAAATTGCATTGAATTCCCATGCATCCCTAAAAGTATGCAACACTTTTGGGGGCAACTAATGAGGTTGGTTGTGATTGTTGACGCTGCAAGTTGAATTAATTGCCGCATTGATTTCAAATCTGTTGCATAATTTTGGGGGCGGCTTTGTTTTTGTTTTGATTTGAGCTTTATTTTGATTGGTCAGCTGCCGCTCTTCCGCTCTTTCGCTTCGCGATGAGTTGTTTACATTCGAGCAGCTGGCAACTTCTGTTCGCCTGGTATCGCAGTTCATTGCGTTCAAATCGAGTTGTAGCGAAAATCAATAAAATGCCGACGACGCAGGCAGCCTGGAATTGTTGTTGTTTTTTTAATAAATGCCTGATAATGCCTAAACTAAGCGGCAGATCGGCATGAGTTGTATGTATGTCAAATAAAAGAGCATTTTGTAACTTTTTATTTTTTAGCTAGCTTTTATATCAAATTATTTTTTAAAACTAAATCTCTTTCAAAAATTTAAGGATCATATAATTCTATACAAGAAACATAAGAGTTCATTTGCTTTGTTTAGTTTAGCTTTATTTATTAATTCAAAAAGCATATATAACTATTTAAGTAACTTAATTAAATTTTGTATTTTATGTTTGCATTTAAAGCAAGTAAACCTGTTTTCAAAAGTTCGGGATCAATCATTTTTAGTCCAAGAAAAATGAGAATTGATAACCTGGTTTAGATTCTTTTTATTTAAGTTATATTTCATAGAAAAAATACATAAATAGCTTAAAATATGACTTATTTTATTTCATTAAATTATTACAAATTCTAAAATCAACACTTTTTGACTTCTATACAATATCATTAGAAACTCTCCGCTGTACGAAATTACCAACATATTAATACTGGATTATATTAATTAAAAATATTAATGACAACAAATAGTTGTAGAAATTTTATTATTTTTAATTTATAAAAAAAGGTTATTGAACTTTTGTTGGATTTAGCACCTTGGAGATAATTTTTAATTGATCAGCAAACATTTTGTGCAAGTTTTATGATATTTAAGATTACAATATTTTGATTTTAATAAACTAAATTTGAAAATAATGCAATTTTTTAAATGAAAGTAATAACATAATGATTTTTATTAGTTAAATTTGTATACAACATTAAGATTTATATGAAAGTCAAGCTTTACTTGAAGCAAGATATTTCTCGTAAATCTAGTTCAAATATTAAATATCTAATATCCGGTATTTCAACAAATTTATCATAATATTCCAAAGCAATCGAATATACTTCGTGAAGTTTCAGGAATTTCCGTGGAGAATTGCAGCTGAATCAACGTAATTGGAATTTCTGGCAAGCTGCATGGCCTGACATGGGGATGCACGCGTGGAATGGGCGCAAGACTTCTGGAGCTACTTTAACTGGAGCTAACCTAACAAGCTAAAATTCCGCTGGCGCCGTAAACTGCAAATAATTGGATTGTATGAGCTCAGTTTGATGGAAGGAATGGTAGACAAATATTTTTGCATGTTCGATTAATTTACTATAAAAGACAAAAGCGCAGTAAATCTTTATCAATGGCTTCAACAAATTGTCTAAAAAGTTAACTTTAGCTTTGGAGATTTTTCAAAGAAAATTGCCAGCCATCATACTTATGGACTACTTACTGCTGTTGATGGAATTTTCAATTACTTCATGGTCCAATTATTGGTAGAGTATGTGAAGCATTTCTAAGCACAAAGGTAAGAGTAAGAATTATCTACAAAGAAAAAAAAAATATATATATATATATATAAATAAATAATATTCAATTAAAAGTCTATTGCAATAAAGTGTGAATACTTATTGCATTCAGTCTTTCTTTTAAATATTTTACTACTTTAACTAAGTCTGAACTACAGTTGTCGCAACGTCAATTTTAATAAGAGAAATATAATATAATCTTCTAGGAGGCTTCGACCCTTGCTTCGCTCGCCAACCCCAACTCACACATTGTTTTTTCCCTGCATACTTAGGCGGCAGTAGAATTTTTCTTTGATGACAACATGATTTGATCGTGATATTTCATTTACGAAAGTAAGAGTGTTACAATATTGAGGATCTTTCTTCATATCCCCTATATGGGATTATTCTAATTTTTATTCTTGCTTCATACAGTCCTAACATCAATTTTTGCTTTTTGGTTCCGTATGAATCCAACGCATGCTTCATCCTTTTGTCAGTTTGTTTTCCCTTGAAGTGCCTAACTCCATGTTTTTGTTTTTACAAAAGTTGATTCTTGCCTAAATATATAACATTATCTGGATACGTCGAGTAAGAAGACCAGGAAATCTCAGTATTGGTGGTTATTACTTCAAAGGAGTTGTATCTGCTGCTAAAACCTACTACGCGCACAACAAAATATTCAGATCAAAACTGCCATCGAGGACATGCAAGCTACGCATTTATAATTCCAACATAAGGCCAAAAGTCACATATAGAGCAGAAGCTTGGACCGCGACGGTGGCAGACGAAGAATCGCTAAGAATCTTTGAAAGAATATAGCGAAAAACGTTTGGGCCAGAGATAAATAAGGGCGGTGACTATATTCCAAAAAATCATGACGAATTGTTGAGCTTAAACCATAGCATGGATGTAGTCAAATTCATTAAATCTCAGAGGCTAAGATGGATAGGAAATGTCCTACGGATGGACTAGAAGAAGTGTATTTTATATATAAAACGTGACTGACATCTTAAACTTTTTTATATATCCAAAAGATTCCCATGTGAAAAATACGAAAAAAAAAAAGACTTGCATCACTACGAATGACAATTCTTTCTATAAAGTTACAATCTCTTAGAGATCTGCCTTTCAATTTTTATAGGTATTTAGTAGAAGAGTAGTAGTATTCGCAGAGCAAATACATGCACCTATTACAAGCCTTAAGCTAGTTTTGGTTTTTTTGAGTAAATAAATTTAACGCACTAAATGGCTCACCCATTACTTTTCCACACTGTGGCATTATTAATAGATCAAAGGTATCAACTCCTGCAATTTAAGCAAAACTCTGTCTCCAAAAAAAAATAAAATAACCCAAACACTGCCCAAGGTAATGTCAGCCCATTGTTTCCATTTCATAATTTTCTTCGCCTCTTTGATAAGTTCTTCTATGCCGGAAAGTGCACTTAGAGCTTCGTTCGCCTTACCCTCGAGTATGAATTGGTTTACCTGATGGGCCGTCACAGAAATCGATCCGCGTACTCTTAACAATAGCAACTTGTACACATTTTTATAAAGCATTTGGATTAGAAAAAGTAAGCCGATGTACATTATAGTCATAGAAATATTCAAGAAATCCGTGTCGTTGAGGAGATCTAACTTATTGTGCTGTTTGGCCGAGTAGGGTTGTATGAGTTCCGTCATAAAATACTTTTTCATATTATAATTAGTGTACATTGGCTTGTTTGCCATTTTATTCATTTTACTCATTTTATTGTTGTTTTGAAATAGATAAATTTGTCAAAGAATACTGGATAATAAACATTTCAAATAGGGAAATTTATAATACAAGCTGCTGCATTTTTGTCAAGAAGTTTATCATTATTTTTTCGAAATTTTAAAAAATCTTTTTAGTCTTGGACTAATGAAATTTTTGGGTTTTTTTTTGGTGTTTTTCAAAATGCCAAAAAATGATTCATGTTGCAAAGCCAAGAAAATTTGAAGTTCAGCTCATGAACTGTTTTTCTGATTTTGTATCTTACGAACTGTGTATGCCATGCATCCCTTTCTCTAACTCAACTCATCTTAGGAATGATGAATTTTTAATAAATAATAAATGAATAAAAATGAATAAAAATATTGTCATTTATAAGCATTTATCTAGAAGGTATCACTTTTTCTCAAATGAAAGCTAAAATAAACTTGGAACCCCTTGCATAATAAGTCTTGTTCTGATAAATTGATTACTTCAGATCTTGCCATTTCAGACACATAGACCTGCAAACCGACAGCTCAATGCACTAAAGATCACAAGCATATCAACTGCTCTTGTCAACTAGTATTTATCACAGGTAACTTTGGTTGGGTCGCCGAATATTTGCCTCTAGGCGCTTATACACATTTGGCTCCAACAAACTTTGAAGCCGAATTTAAATAAAAGTTCCACAAATATCTATTCTTGCCTGCAAAGTTCTCTGATTTAAAACGATTCGCCACAGCTTCCTTAACTCGCAGCATTTTGAACAAAAATCAACGCGCATCAAAGTCAACTAGCTGAACATTTTTCTTCTACCAAATCTAACTTTATTAATTACATTTATAACGAAATAAACTAATAATACTTGAACAACTCCCCAAACACAAATCTAATTCCACGTACTTGTCATAAAATAAGAAATTCGTTGATATTTTAAACATCAAGACAAACAGACATTAGGGATTTCCATAGAAGTAAATACTAGACGACGCACTTGTTGTATTTTATTTGTTTAATTAAAACTACAAAATTTAACAAGCACCAATATGAAACAAAGTTCCGAGCTCGTAGTCCTTATGGAGGCGCACAACATGGCTCTAGGTGGAATTTTCGAAAAGGCGTGACAAGCGATTGAGCCTGAATGAGACAAACTTAAGACAAACTCAAGACTCTCAAAGGCGATGCCCCTACACTGAGACAGTCAGATAGACAGATAGTCAGATAGACAGACACATTAAAAACACTTGGTAGATGGCAATATATGGGGGACGATAGACTCACATATATTATTTGAATGTTTAATGAAATGTCAAATATATACGAAAAGTAAATTGAAATTGAATTAAGTTTACGACAGCAGCAGCAGCAAGTGAAGATAGATAGATAGTAACACAGCATACTCGACTCATACACGAGATCTTTGTTTTAGAGGTAAACTGTGAAACAGCCCAGATGTATTTTGATATGTGTGTGTGGATGGGGTTGGGTCTATGTTTGTTTGTTTGCACTGAGAGAAATCGAAGAAATCTTTAAATATTTGTAGTCGGTATTATTAAAGAATTTCAAAATTTTTTTTTTAATTTTTTGTATATTATTTTGTTTATGAAATTTTGTGAATAAATTTTATGAATTTTGATTTTAAGGAAGGTTTTCATAACAAAAAGAAGGTTAACCTAAAATAACTAATGAGTTATATTAAAAAAATAATATTCTATTGTGCAAAAGGACGATTTGTGTGTCTATAGCCAAATCTAAATCGGAATGCGCTGCTTTTTGGAGTTATGATAGAATTTGGTACTTCTTTCTAAACTTGAATAAAGAAAATTGTTTTGTAGACGTTTTAACCTGTACAACTCTTCTGTAAGAGCGTTACAATATCGACACTTTTTCTTTATATTCCTGATATACGGCATATGTATCTTATCTTGTCTAAATATTCTACTTTTTTCCTGCTTCGTACAATCTAAGCATCAACATTTACTTTTTGGGTTTTACATTTTTGTAAAGTTTAAGTGTCTAAACTCTTATCATATTTTCGTTTTTTCATAAGCTAATTTTTGTCTAAATATACAACGTCAGCATTTTCTTTTATCTTTAACTTTTTCTCAATTGCCATGTTCTCTCGATTTTTAATTTTTCGTATACTTGCCTGTTTGCCAATTTTAACTTTTCCTTCTTCTTCAGAAATATTCAACTTTTTCCACCCATAAAATTTAAAGTATATCTGATGTGACCAATGTCAAAAAAAATATTTTATTTATTAGAGTTAAATTTGTATTTGTTAAATTTGTAGAAACTCTGCAGAAATTTCTCTCAGTGTAGCGTATATCTGTGTATCTGCAGCCACTAAACTGCGCACTAGGCACGTAATTGAATAAAACCACTTTTGAATTTCAATGGCATGGCAGGCACTTGGAATTAGAACTACAGCTCCACACACACACACACACACACACACACATTGGCTCCCCCCACACACACATTTTTACACACTTACAAGCATATATATATGTATATCCTTCCATCTATCCAGCTGTATTAGTATGTGGGCCAGCTGGAGCACTATATGTAGCGCCTACAACATAAAACAACAGCAATTACACATAAAACGTGGCCTACTTATGGGCGCACTCTACACATATTAAGTATACGCAGTGATGCACGCAAGTTAAAAGCAATGCCTGAAAGAAGCGGCACATAAATAAAAATAATAATAATAATAATCTCTTGTAGCGCATTTAATCTACATCATTATTTCAATAAGCTGCAGCCACCATTTCGTTTTGCCTCTTTAATCGCATTTATTTTATTTGCTTTGTTTGGTTATGCTTCAAATTTTTGTAGATTTTCAAAGAAAAACTTTCAACTTTTGCCGTTGACTTTCTTCTGCAGTTGTGGCTTTGTTTTTTTTTTTTGTTTTTGTTTTTTTTTTGCTGGTTTCGGTTGTCAGTCATGCACTGTGAGCGCTCAACTTTTTCTGACATTTCAATTTATAAAACTCAAAATCTGTGAGTAAGCGAGCGAGCGAGAGAGCAAGCGGGACAGAGTAAAGCTAAAAAACAAAAAATAAAAATTTTTAAAATAAAAAACAAGTCAACCCCAAGCAAGCTGCGCATTTTAGACCAACAAACAAAACAAAAAAAAAAATAAAAAAGAGTACTTCCAAAAAAAATACGAGCAAGTTGCTTGTTTTTCCACATTTGCTTTGGTTGTTAGTGCGCCATTTTTCATGCCATAAGGAAGCGTGCTGCAAGGATACACTACAAACAGTAGCTGTGTAGGAACAGGGGCAGGGGCTGGGCTGCAGCAGCAAAATGCGCGTAAAAGTAAAACACAATTTTTGCATTTTTATGCCTTCGGCTGTACATTGAATTTGACTTGATCTGTGACAGTTTCTCTTTACTCCTTTGAGTTATGCTCCACTGCTGCTACTCTCTCCTAATCTTCTTGTTCTGCTGGCATTTCTCTTGTATCCTGTGCATTTTGTGGTTAATTTTGCAGTAGCTGCAATTTACTTGGGCAATAGCTCTGGGCTGCTCAAAGGCATTATTAGAAGAGATTGAGTTTGCAATTGCTTTTTTGATGAGAGCTGACATCCAAATTGTGGCAGAAAAAATATCTTGAAGACGAATTCATGCAAAAGTTTGTAACTTAATATGTATGTCTGGAATTTGAAAAAACTGCAGAATTTTAAATTGAATACATTTGTTTTTTTACTAAAATATGCCAATACTGTTTAAACTATCAACTTGTCGCTTTGTAAAGGTTTTAGGATTAAGCAACAACACTTGCATTATTCATTATTCCGATAACGAAGGAAATCATTTTGATATGTTTCTGTTCCACTCGAATTTCATAATTTATACAAATTTTGAGAACATACTATAGTCTACCAATTTCTAGTAAATGAACTAAAAAAAGGAGATTGAAGTCGTCAGTTGAGCTCATATTATTGTTGGGGCAGATTTGCACCACAAACTGTAGGTCTGCTATATCCCCCAGTCGACTTATTAATGATTTTGTAAGCAAGATGTTCATAACAAATACTTTTAAATAAAAATACAAAAAATAAAACTTCAAAAGATCTTCTTAGAATATAGAATCTTGTTTCGAAAACGATTGCTATTTCTCATTTTTTATAAAATTAGCAGCAATCAAAATAGCAGCGCAATAATATCTCGGTTATATATAAAAATGGACCTTGGTAGGGGTGGAACGATTCCATCTTGCAACACTAGCGCATGTGCCTAGCACTAGCATAGCGAGCAAATAGACGCTATTTGCCTGAAACAATCTCTATTAATCAAAGATACCGACATACACATTCGGCTATAAACTGAAAGCCCCTGTTCTTATTGAAAAGCTATAAATAGAAATAACTCCAAGTTCCGCCTTTGGAGCGATGATCACAGTCAAGAGGAATAAATTTATTTATAATATAAAGGGTGTTTTTTTCGAGGTATGGAACTTTAAGTTTTAAGATTTAACAGCTGTCAAGTGATTTATTCTCAGTTTGGTTTGACAATTCACCATGAATAGACTCACGCCTGAACAACACTTGCAAATAATTCAATTTTATTTCGAAAATGTTAGTTCTGTGCGGAAAACGTATCGCGCACTACGTCCATTTGATCGTCAACAAAATCATCCATCAGAGCAGTTAATTCAATTAATCATGGATGACATTCCCAGAGAAGCTATTGCTGCTGTAGAGTTTAGCATTGAGAAAGACGCGCTTGAGTCTATCCGCAGGATGGTAGATTAGAAAGAAAGAGTCCATCCGCCATCGAGCACAGCAATTGGATTTGTGTCCATCCACTTTATGGAAGACTTTGCGGAAGGATCTTGGTGCAAGTATTCTTTTGAAGGGGTAGAGGGGGTAGAATCTATGCGGAGAAGCCACAAACTCTTAACCATTACGGTCACAAATGTTGGAAAAAGTTATCGAAAATTGCACACAGATTGCCAATTTTGTATCACTGGAAATTTATTGATTATTCTATGAAAATTTTCCTAAAAATTAGTAAAATTTTGTCTTTTTATATACGAATTCCAAAATCTTAGCGATTGTAAGAGCTAAAGCAGCCAATTTTTAAAGAAAAATCTTTTGTTATCTTAATATGATATGCCTCCCTTAGTAGTGCTTTTGCAATATCACAAAAAAAAAAGCAAATAATTTTGCTTGACTGATAACTTTGTTTATAAAGATTTTTGTGATGTTGTTAAAATTAATTCAAATCGTTTAACTGGATTAAATCGGTAGAACAATATTTCAATTTCTGCTTAAAATTGATTTTGATTTGTTTATTTCCAAATATATCCTAGGTTTGTGATGGTACTCCCAAGTAGTTTATCGCCTTAAGGGATGACTGATTATAAACCCACACTCACGCCAAGCAAAATTTTTAAAAAATTCGCGTGTAATATTTCTTAACCTATTTAATTCAAAAACCCATGTACTAAAATTTAATTAAAACGACATTTATGTGTATGTGTACCAGGTGAACCATCAATCTACAAAAAGAATAAGCTCAAGTCATCTCCAAAGAATGGACCCCAGCAGCCTAGTTAGAAAAGTCTTCCTAAACCCATCCGAAGGAAGAGGTGGAAGAGGTCGTCCAAATGGTTTAAAGAATGGACCCCAGTATCCCAATGAGAAAAGTCTGCCAAAACCCACCGGAAAGAAGAAGTAGAAGAGAATTCGTCCTAAGCCTCGTTGTATAGACAATATGGAGCTAACTGCAGAGCGTCTGGGAAGAAGAAACTAGAGAACACGCTAGCTCTACATCGCAAAGAATGGAAGAGATTTCAAGGGCAGGCCAAGATTCAACGTATCAAGTGCAAGTTGTGCTTTTTTAAACTTACTCTAATTTGTGTTTTACTAAAACTTAATAACTCACTAAAGTGAGAAAAAAATTGAAGAAGTTACTCTCTCATCTAAGCAACAAGTGTAACCTCTTAAATACCACGCAAATAGTTGGAGAGCCACAACAGTCCATAACCAGTGCATACTCTACCATCTTTGCGACCTTACTTCAATCCCTCCCCAAAAAGTGTAAGCAATCTGCTACTTCAGTGTAGTCCTTGATGATAATATTACTGATGTAAATAAGTGCATTTGGGACTTTGGGTAATGTCTCTCCAAGGCATAACTTATGCTTGTGCATTAATATTGATATTAATATCATTTCCAACGAATCTCTCCAACACCTTGGCAGTTTCTCAAAGATTCATATCACGACCTTTGGTACATTATTACTTAGCACTCGGAATTGTCTGACTAAACCAAAGTAACCCACTGACCCACATATTTTCATTAGTTTAACGTAGAAATTGCAAAAAGTTTGCTTAAAACTCGAGTTGTGCAGACAACAACAAACCATCCCTTATGTGCTGGAAGTACCCTCCTACTGCCTTAGCTTACTCCTGCCTACCGCCCTACAACAAGTCAGCCATATGACAAACTGAGAAAAAAGTTTCTCAACTGTTTGGTTTATATCTCCCATCGATTCCTGTGACTCTTCTCTATATAGACACACACATAAGTCACACCTGCAAACAATGCAGCCAAAACTTGACTGTGCCAGATCTCTCGAACTTTTTGGTTTTTGTTGTCAATTTCATTTATTTTGCTATAACTTTGTTTAGTTTTATTATTTTTTTCAGTGTAGTTTGTTGTTTTTTATTATTTTTTTAGTTGAAACATGACTTTTGATTTTTGATGTTCGTTTGATTGTATTTGAGTTTCTGGTTGTTTGGCTGCAGGTGTTTTATATAATGAGAGTTCTTCTTGTTCTTGCTCTCGGTTCGTTGTATTTCTCAAAACTTATGACTAACATCTGTCGGAGTTGTATATTGTTTTTTTGGTGTTTTTTATTGTTGTAGTTGGTGTTGCTGTTGCAAATGTAGATTTCATGTAGTTGCAATTTGTTGGCAAAGGTAAACTTACAACAAAAGTTGTGCAATTTGTTAGTTAGTTAGTTAGTTGTTGTTGTTCTTTAAAATGACTTTGAAGCTTTAACTACAATTTGAATCAATTTACTGAAATACCGTGAATCTTCACTAAACGAATCAATTTACAATTACTGCGGGGAATGTGTGTGTCTGTCTGTCTGTCTGTTTCAATTGTAATCAGAGTATGCACAACTAATTAGTTTTGATTTAAGCTAATTAATTAACAAAGCCAAATAGATTGGGATTTTAGGTGGGAAGCGTTAGCTGACAGCTGAAGCTTAAATAACATTTGTTCGAAAGACGAGAGTTGTTGAAGATTTGAAACAGTTTATTGAGACGAATCAAGTTTGTAAAAACTGCAAAAAACTCAGCTAAGAAATGTACAAAAGAAATTTCTTCCTTAGACAATGCGACTGTTGCTGCTTTACTCACTTTTTTGGATAAAATGTGAATGGTAAAGCATTAGTTGTCGGACTTATAAAGCATACTATAGGTGGTTCCAAAAGTACACCGGGCCTAACTAAGAAAAACACAACTTTATCGTAAAAAAATCAAATAAATATTAAGTGCCAATTTAATGGCAAATATTGAGTATGGGGTCCTCTTGCTTATTGTGACTAATTTATTCTACTCAAGCAAGCATTTAGCTTATATTTCATCTTTAAATATAAGAAAAGTATCTCCAAGTATTTCTAAAGTTCAACTAAAAACTGCGAAAAAGTTGGCTGCTGCAGTTGTCGCCCCTACATAGGATCGCAACATGTCGATGCCTAAAGACAGACTTTGGAAAAGCCTGGATATGCCGCCACTTTCACTGCAAAGCTTAATTGGTGGCACCAGCTGGATGTAAGTTGCTGTAGCCAAGTGAATCGATACCGAACGCAGTTGATGCACTTGAGCTGGTCTATTTATTATAGGAAATTTTATATCATCTTGATTTCTTTTAAAATAAAAGTTTAGGAGCGAAACGTCTAACATTAACATAGCAAACCGATATGAATCTTAAGAGACAACTTTTTGGTCAAATTTCATACGGCATGGCAGAAGTACTTCATAGAGTTTGATACAGAAGTACTCTGATATTGCATTTAAATCGAAGCAACAGATGGCCAACACTACTTTCCGCTTTGCCCAATATTCAAAGGTAAAAAAAAATTCAGAACTTATTCATAACTTCTACATCCGGTCAGAGATGGAATAGCCCAATAAATGCAAAAATATCGCAACAAATTACACGCTTATCTGAATATCTTTGCAAGGGATTTCACATGTCTATCTAGCCAGACTCGGCTGTGTCATATAGTCAAGACAACCCAACGTTAAATATAAGTGTCACATAAACTCAAATCAGTTACCATAGTGACTTTAGTTCAGAATATTCCCAATATTTGTCAAAGGAAATACGTAGAGTTCAGGACAAAACCAAATACTTGTTAAACTACGAAAACCAATGGGTTTTCTGCAGTATTATTGAGTCAATCGCTTCTACCCCATGTGAACTATAAGCATTTAACTGAAAAAAAGGCTTCTTAAAACTTCCGATATGAATCTTAAAAGTGGCAGATTTTTGGGAGAAACTTGCAATTATTTTATGTAGTCAAAAGCAAAACTACAAGTGCCGAAATACCCAATAGAGTACGAACATAAATGCCGATGCTGCATTTAAATCGACATAAGTAGCGGTAGGCTCAATGCAAGCTTAAATTTTAACTACGAATTGCTCTCAAAGTCTTCAAATTGACATTGGCCAAACGAGACTTGCATTAGGTATTTAGTCTTGATTTTGATGAACAAAGCATCCTGTAAACACAAAAAGCAACACATGACCAACCCTATTTGCCGCTTTGGTCAATATTCCAAAAGTTCTTTAGTTTTGCTGTTCGAATGCTGTATAGTTTTTATTATCAATGTGTACAAAATGTAATTGTTTCAATTGTGGTATCCAGGGAAATGCGTTTTTATGGGCAACTTTGTAAATGTCTTAAGTGGATATCATTGTCTTCGCCAATTCTTCAATCAGCCTTTTCTGCTCTGTTACGTGTAAATCATTTTCTTTACCAATTCTTCAACCAGCAGTGTCTGTTCAGCCTGAAATCCACTCAAAAGCTTATTTTTTCGTCTATAAATTTTTACGTTTCTTACTATTTCGAGCGCGTATTGTCACGCAATTCAGCTAGTATCTTAGCGGCGGTGGCTGTCTTAACTCCTCTCGAAGTTGGAGTAGAAGGTAGATACCGAGTATAGCTCCAACAAGGTAAATTATGCTCCTAGGATTCATGTAGAGAAATTTTATTATGGATGCCATCGTGGCCATTAGTTTAGCAACGTATTCCTTAAACATTTTTCCAACCGGTTCTATGAAACACATTTATTTTTTTTTATTTTGTAAAGCCGGAAACAATTTTATGACTGTACAATCAGTTTATTTTTTGATTACAAATTTTGGCTGAACAGTCAAGGCATAATAAGTTACATTTCATTTAAAAGTAACCATAGGTAACTTTGAAAATTTTACGACTTTTCGTAATTTAGAATTTAAGTCTCTGCTTACAAACTTCTTTTATGATAAGAGTTAGTTTTCTCTTTATTTTTATAGCCTTCATTGTCAAAATGTTTTCTCTTAGTCGTAGTGTACGCTCTCCCCTAAGACTATAAGGTTTTATTCTACAACTCCGTCTTAAAACCGATCTGAACAATGGGGGAATGCCCAAAACGGCAGTCGTACTGGAAAAGAATCCAGAAGTTCTGAGATGCCCAACGAATTACAAGCCTACCCGTATATCCTTTGCATGTCTATCTAGCCATACTCGGCTGTGTCACATAGCCAAGACAACCCAACATTAAATATAAGTGTCACAGAAACTCACATTAGTACAATAGCGACTTTTAGTTCAGAAAATTCCTAAAATTTAGCAAAGGAAATACGTAGAGTTAAAAAACCCAAATACTTGTTAAACTACGAAAACCAGTTGGTTTTCTTCAGTATTATCGAGTCAATCGCTTGAACCCCATGTGAATTGCAAGCATTTAATTGAAAAAGGGAATTTTATAAAGTTTCTGATATTTTTGTTGAGATTAATTTAATAAAAGTTCTCCACACGAGAATTTAAAATACCAACGCTCAAAAATCTTCTCAGGTTTGTATAACCTCAAAAAAACTGCTTACGGCAAGTAGCTCATACAGCTTTGGTCATTTCATTCAATTTTCTTTCTAATTTAATTTTATGCTTTTAGCATTTTACTTAAATTTTGTAATTTTTCAGTTAATATTCTGGGATGAGAGAATAAAAATAAATATTATTCATTGTAGTAGCAGTGTTGACATATCAAGTTTTCCCAAAAAACAGGAGACCAATTGCTTGCAGGTGCTTTGTGTGCGAACAACTTTTGTTGGATTTAGCTCTTCTTGAAACACTACTAGAGTTGAATACCGCTTACTTACGTTCTCGAACGCAAAAATCCATGATTCATCAGGTGTCACGATGCCATAGACATCGAACCAATCGACACGAGCCTCTATTTGGGCTATAGACAAGCAAATATTTTTGACAGCCAAACGTAGCTTGCCCTTGCACTGACTGCTTGTTGCTTGATGGCGTTGTCTCACTCAAAAAACCAAGATAAAATTCTGGGATGCCACAACTCGGCACACAACTTATTGTTAGTCTCATAATGAGAAGATCCCAAGATTCCCAAGTTGCCCAAATTTAAATTCTCGCTTTAAGATTGCCATCAAAAAAAAAAAAAAAACACCAAAATAATAATGCCAGAAGCCGGCAAAATAATTAAATTAGCGCGCTTTTGCAAAAATTTTCAAAAGCTTTTCGGAAAACAGCTGTTTGCTGAATTACTGCGAGAGCACGTGAGAGCGCATAGCAAAGAGCACATGTGGCACGCAAGCTCAAAAGCTCACAGCAGTTGCGCTCTTAAAACGCAGCTTTTTTTTTTTAAGAGCAACAACTGTTGTCAGTCGGTCAATTGCCGTTACAACTTGTCGGCTAACAAATCGTCAAAAATTATGTGCATTATGTTTGCATCCTTTTCGGCAGAGGAGGCGGCAGGACCTTCCCCAAATGCAGCTATCAACTACAGTTACTATGCAATTGATAAGCTCTTAAAACGGAGTAAGCTCCACAAGTTAAGAGCAACAAAAGCAAATGCATGCAACTCATATAAGCCAAAAAGGATGCGAGTCAACAAGCTTTTCGTTGCGTGTCCTTCGTAATTTGCTGTGCTACTTATTTTGGCCGCAACTTAAAGTAGCAACAGGTCTGAGTTCAAACCTCAAAAGTAAAAAAATAAAAAAAATGGTTACCAAAAATACTCAACCATTCCAGAGCATTGTGGCGCATTACTTGAGGGAAATGAAGAATTATTAACGAAAATTTATACTGCAAATACTTGAAAAGTAAAAGTATTTTTAAGTAAGATTCGTCGCACCCCCACGCAAATTAGTTTGCAGCAGATCTTGCCGCATGGATGAGCAGAGAAATATGTGTGCTATTGCCTCTTCTATTTTTTGAATACACTTCACATGGTCATTGCTTTTATGAGTTTGTCTAGAAGTTTGTAACGCCTAAAACAGCAATGGGTCGTAGGTTAAATGCAAGTTGAGGCATTATTTCCGATGACCCTTAGTGCTTTGGTACAAATTTTTTTAAGTTATTGTTTTTTGTTTGCTTTCAATTAAAGGTGGTCAGAAATCTTAACAATAAAACTATGATTTTGTTAGATTTTTCTGAGGTAAATCTAAAAAATCATGGCTTTTAAAAGGAGTAACCTTCAAATATTCGTAAATAGAAACTAGTTTTTGCACAATTGTGAAAGAAATTTATATGTAATTCGATAAAAATTCGTCCTTTTTCCGGACATAATCAATTGCTTCTATTGGTTTTACACTAAGCCATGGTATAAATTGTCTTGGAATTACACTTTCAACGTGGTTTGACATTAGTCGATCTGTAACTGCTCTCAAAATTTATAGAGTTGACATTTGTAAACATTCAACTCGCCTGCCCTATAATGTGTAATATGAACATCCTATATTCACTATAATATTATTTGATAATTTATACTGACTTTTATATATATAATGAAAATGGGCGGGTGTATCAGGTCTTAAAAGTGAAACACTCTGAAAATCAAACTACTTTCAGAAGCTTTTAATTCACATAATGTTTCATAAAAGAAAATGCTGTGCTAGCATGACATATTGTAATAATCATCTTACAGGACTTAGAGGCACACATATTGCTGATCATATTATTAAGAACTTGATTGATTTGATCCGGCTCAAAATTCTTATTATCCCCACTGCTACAGTGAGCCAAGGTAACGTACGGGAAGCGCACTCGTTTTTTAAATCGAAAGTTCAGTGGTTCGTTTCCACCCTACCAGCACTGGAACATTTACCTAGCACTGACACAGCTAGCTCTAGCTAGCATCTCTTATAAAATGTAGACACCGCTGTTCGGATTCGCTTCTAAACAGTAGGTACCTGTTTTCCTAGAAGAACTATGAGTAGGAGTTATCTCAATGCTACGCTTTTGGAGAGAAGACCATAGACAAGCGGTATACATTTATCTATAATGTTGTAGTACTTCAAATTTTGAGAAATTTTTTAATAAATCCTTAGAAATGTATGTGAGTTGCTTGAAAGGACTTGTCTCTTGATTTTGTAGCGTTGAGTAGTACAGCTAAGAATTAAGCGACGTTCAAATATAGAACAACTCCGCAAATTCGTAGTATGACTGAAAAAAAAACAAAATTGTATGCTTGAAAATTACAAACAAATATAATAAAAAATATTCTCTATTAATAAATATTTTAAATTTTTTTGCAATAAAAGTAAACTTAAACAGTGAAGTAAGTTGTTAGAGTCTGAAGATTCTGTATAGACACTGCGTATACTTGATAAAGCTTACGAAAGCTCAGAATCGTTTTATGTATAAATTTGTTTCTATAATCTAACAAAAAGCAAGACGAAAGGGATGAGCTTAGCTCAAGTTGGACAGCCCAAGTGGGAGAGGACGTATCTTCACTTGGAGTGACCAACTGAAGAAGGCGCGCAAAGAAGGGGCACCTGACGAGTGCTAGTAAGCAATACTGTAACCCGATAAAGGGTTGTGATGGCAAAAAGTAAAGTAAAGTGAAGTCTAAGAAAAATAATAATAAAATATTTTCTATGAAAACGTAAATATTCAAAATTTTTGCAAAATAAGATTAATGTTAATTATTGACGTTAGTTAGTTTGAACGTTCAATGCAGACACTGCGTATACTTAATAAAGCTTAGTTTTTGCTTTAAATCATTTTTGAGCTGGTTTGAAAATGCATTTTATATACAACAAAACCGAATTCTTTTAATCTTTTTCAATCAATTCAATTCAATGTTGAAATTATCCAAAATAGGGTACAAAAATATGCGACAAAAAATGTGTTTTATTTTCCAACCTAATGTTGTTTGGGTATGTTCTTTTCTTGAATAGGTATTTGAGCATATTCGGAAACGTATGAGAAAAGTGAGAAACAATAAACATTTAACTGCTTCTTATATAAATGCGTTTGAAAGTACCATATATTCCATACAAATGCATGTAAAGGTATAGGGGTCTGGCTAGACACCGGCCGCACAAAATAAGGTGGGTTTCTTGAAGTACTTTTTTCTATCCTTTCTAAGTACTTCAAAATATTTTTTCATAGAGAATTGAATTTTAGGCAGGAGCACAAGTTGCTCCGTAAAATATAAATATGTGTAATTAGCATCGGAATATAATAATATATGAATTATATCTGGCCCGAAACGGTTGCACAACGGAGGGCTAAATATCTGCGCATTCGAATATTTTAAGAAAAAAGTTATAGATTACAACAAAAAGCGCTTAAGCATATTGTAGTTATTACGCTAGACGGAAGCAGAGAGTAAGAATAAATATCCACAAGAGACTTCTGAAGGTCTTGCACGTCTACACCTACAGTACAAAACTCACTAAAAATGCCATTTTTGTTGTAAATTATGATTGAAGAAATAAAATTTTGAAAAAATTCAGAGCAACTATTAAACAAACAGCAAACAACAAGCTCTCTAAAAATTTCTAGCCAAAACTAAATTCTATTATTCGCAAAAAGTGCTTGACAGTGTATTAAACCCACCGTCACAATGCCAAGTAAAACGTAACCCAAGTAACTTCTTGAACACTCCTGCTACGGGATTACGTTGTATCTTTGCTTAGCAATTTGCCTGGACCCAGGTTACAATTACGCTTGATTACCACGAGAATGCTTTGGTGGCTACGCTAAAAATTAAAACAAAGCAAAATACCAAAAAAAAAACAAAAAAGAACACAAAAAAAGACCAACACGACGAACGAATGAAAATAATAAAATAAAGTTGTTGCTTCATGAGCGGCTAACAAAGGGCAACAGTGCGCATACTTTATTATATTTGCATTGTTTACATAGCTGGTTCAATTTTTTGTTGCTTGTGTACAACTTTTCTGATGTATATACATAATTTCTTTATAAAATAAAATACAAAACAAAAAAATAATATGCCTTACTTCTAAGGCAACTCGATGAAGAAATAAAACAAAATCTAAAACAAAAAAGAAACAAAAAAAAGCAGAAAAACCCCAAGCAACAAGTTGGAAGCAGCGTCTGAGTTTGACAAGAGCAAGAATTTTATGTAAATAAAGAAAAATCCCCTCAAACAGAACTCGGAAGAGAAAAAAAGGCTAAAACAAAGTAGTTCGGTACGTGTTTGGGCGCTAGATTTTGCCCAAATGTAAAATTTATTTTACATTTAAAAATCATTACCAAATGTTTGTGCATGGGCCACATAAACATTTACATTGCATTAAATATTTAATTAATGGAACACAAAAAAATTTGTAATATTTTTATGTAAAACGCATTAAAAATTCTTCGAAATTACCGCAAATTGTTGGTTCTGATTCTAATTGTAGATTTTTGCGAATATGTGAAATGCATCTAAATTATTTAAAATGTTGCATGAATGATGTAAGCGGCTCAAAATTGAGTGTATGTTGGTTTGGAGTGTAACATATTGGATTGGGGCATACACTATACACAAAGGATTTTACTTTGGTTTTCTGCAATACCTACTTAAGGCAGAAGTGGGACAAGGCTGACCAGTGCAAAGGAACAGCTCGATTTCAGCTTGAATCAGTTTCGTCTGTCCTACTCCCAGCAAGAGAACATTGATATGATTTTTGTCTAAATTTTCCACTTGAGCATTTTCTTTTTTTATTATTTATTCCTTTTAAAGATTGCACAAATAGCCATTTGGAACACTTCGAATAAGGGTGGACGCGAAAAGAAGCTCGATCCCAAAAAAAATCTCATGGACACGGCCGAATTTCCATCTGCAACTTACTGCTGAATCGCAAAAAAATCATCCGATTTCTGAAGAAAATAATGGCCAAGCCAAGATTGACGGCCTACAAGGTTTGCTGGGTGTTTGGTAGGGGATTGGCAAGGAATTATCTAGTCTAAGCTGCTCCCATATGAGAGAAACTCTTAACTCGCAAGTGTTCCATCAAAAATTGGACCGTCTGAAGAAAGATATCGATAGCCCTGAAGCAGCCAGCTTTGGCCAATAAGAGAGGAATTGTGTTCTATCAAGACAACGTCATCGGAAGCTTGGCTGGGTGGCTGTGATGCATTCACCTTATAATCGAGAGCTGGAACCAAGGACTACCATTTGTTGCTGTCCATGTCGAATAATTTTGTGGATAAAAAGTTCGCTTCAAGATGTACTGTTTAAATATTTGTGAACACTAAAGTATTGCAATTCCCTGAGTTGTATCAAAATCACCCCAAGATGGTACATATGCTTTCCTCAATTTATGAACAAATTTTGTTCTACAAAACATAATCCCTCACATTTATTTTTTCAAATTCGTTTGCAAATCTTCGTCTTTCAACTATTTCCCAGCAGAAAATGTTCTATCAATAGCATTCCTAAAAGTCACACTTTATCAATGCATCCCCTCTTATCCTAGAACAAAAACCGTCTACAGTGTATCCCATAGCCCAGACAACAGCTCCCCAACTGCTGCTGCACATTTTTTAATGAGTTCCACCTGCAGCTGACATGGCCTTTGGAGAGATAC
Organism: Chymomyza procnemis; assembly: GCA_035046065.1. Taxonomy (NCBI): domain Eukaryota; kingdom Metazoa; phylum Arthropoda; class Insecta; order Diptera; family Drosophilidae; genus Chymomyza; species Chymomyza procnemis. The sequence goes on along the minus strand of JAWNOJ010000004.1, from coordinate 11,834,533 downwards.
TTGTTTTATATGCTGGACTTGGGGGACCAGAGTTTTATGATTTTATGTGACTTATTCCATATTGAAATGAAGAGTTATGTGACCTGAAAATGTAAAAAAAAAATTAGTGTGTATGTGTGTGTGTGTTGGTTGCCACAAAACCACAAATCTAGAACAGAGCCTGGACAGTGGCATAAAATGTGGAGCAAAATGTTTCAGCCTTGGCCAACTGTGGCCATTTCACTTTTCCAACTTGTACACACACACACTAACACACTTAAATGACATAGTGACATTCAATTTTCAAAAGGGGCGTTTGGTTGTGTGGGCGTGCCCTAGTGCTTCATTTTGTGGCACATGAAATGTTTTGTGGCTTTGACGCGGAAATTGAAAATGTTCTAACGAAAATAACATGGCTATAAAATAAAGGCCAGTATCAGACGAAGGCATTTAGCAATAAGTTGAGTTGGCTTGTATATTATCCCATCTTTGGACACTCTTTAGACGGCAATGATTTAGGCATAGCTTGTGGGAATGCAAAAAAAAAACTATTGTGGTTACAGGAATGTTGACTTTTAATGAAATTGGAAAATCCTGCAGCTTAAGCGGGAATCATGGAAGACATATAGATAGCGAGTTTATGAAAGCGTTTGATTTGAGCAAATCGGCGGAGCTCGGATGGAGAGACCAAGTGGAGGAGATGCTGTCTTCCCTTAGAGCGAGCAACTGTAAAAGGCTTATAGCCGAATCTGAGTTTCGGTGTCTTTAATTTATAAGTGATTTTCTAAGGCAAACAGCGTCTATTTGCTATCTATGTCAGTGCTAGCCAAATGCAGCAGTGCTGGCAGTGTGGAATTAGTCACCTACCTTCAGATTTAGAGGTGTGTGTGGTACAACTACGCTATCGATGCACACTGGAGCAGTGAAGACTACAAGAACTTAATTATGAGCAAAATAGCATATTCTGTTTCAGCATAAAATATATTTGATTTGTTATCGCAATTTGTCCTACCTTCGAAGCTCAGTAGAATGATTATTTTCAAATGTCATCCAAGCACAAACATTCAAGTCTTCTAGAAACTTTCTTCTTTCTTTAAAGACATATATGTGGATCTTCTGAAACCAGTTTGAATTCAAGGCTGTTTTCTTTCAAATCCGTATAGACTCAAGTATTTTGACAGGCGTTATAGCTCGACTTATGTCATATCGCGTTGATAGCATCATTCCAAAACAATTTATACCATGGCAAGGAAAAATCAATTCTTCAGCTTAACATTCTTAATAATTTTTCAATTGTGAAAACTAAACATACATCTTGTGTAACAAATGAAAGTGAAAATAACCAAAATTGAAAGCAGATATTATTTTTTTTGTTTTGAATGACTTCTGGTGCCAACAAGATAGCTTTAACTTCTCTCCTTAAATCGAAACGAAATTATCATTATCTCCTTTATTAATTTTATTTTTAGAAATAAATGCTTCGACTTTAAACAGCCTAACCATTAGTTGAGCAATATAAGCTCATTATAAAAAAAATTAGATTTTAATTATTCTTACAGTGGCGACACTTCAGTTTCGAAATTTTAAAAAGCTTATTCTAAAAATTCCAAAACCATCCTAAAGCCTATACGTAATTGAAATGTTTCTGCATCAAACATTCTAAAGAAATCGTTCAACTCACTAAAGTCTGACTTCATAGTTCGAAATACTTAGCATACATTGACTTTCCTTTTAATAAACTCTTAATATTAACTTTTCCTCAAACGCAGCGCATTCCAGTTCTCCTACCAAAAATAATTTAAAACAAGTTCTGTCTGCCCTTGTCAAAGCTGACAAACAACTCAAGCAAACTCAGCATGCCATCCTCCTTTCTGGCAGTGTATAAAATCTCAGACACGTTTTGCAATGGCCAACTAAATTAAAGTTAAATGTTTTCCAAGTTTTTTCTCATTTTTTCCATTTTCTTTTTAAAAGGAAAAACGCAACAGCAAAAAATAACTACAAAGTTATTCTATTTATTTGGAAAGCGCTTCAAAGTATGCAAGAGCGCATTTTGTTGTTTTATTTTAATTAGTCAGAAATTACAACAAGTTTGCAACAGTTTAATTACTCAAAGTGTAACTGCAAAGGGGGCCAAAAAGTAAATGTCGACTAAAGGCGGAGGCGGCCAAGCGCAAAGGACAACACTAACTAATACACACACACGTGCACACGCACACACAGATACAACCCACATAGATACACACACACACTCAGCGAAAGCGCGCGACGCATGAAAAGTGAAATGTTGCACAGTTTAACAGTCAACAACAACAACAGCAACAACAACACGAAAAACAACAACAACGCAAGGATACAAAAAAAATGCAAGGAAAACTATGCGGCTGCTGTCTGTCAAAACGTCAGAGTTGCATTTCAAGTAAAGTATTTAATTTCCACAGCACACAAGGCATAAGAAACAATGGCATCACATAAAGCAAGTCAGCTGAGAAATGTGTTCGCCACAACGACGACGCTTAAATACACTATAAAATGCAAAGCTCTAGGGTGAAATAGGAAGAATCCTCTAGTGACTTAATGGATGTTTACCACAGCTGTCCGTTTAGCTGCATGTTGCACAGACTGGCTATGCTCATTGCAGAAAATCAGACGTTCCAGGATCACCAGCCACATCAAATGCCCATTGGAGCGATGAAGACTATAACAGTTTGAGAGCCATTTAAATTTATTAAAAGTTTGAAAAAGCTTCTGAATGAGCAGGCTTTTGATAATAATCATCGAATCACAAAAGCCCAGCTGTAGCCACAACGGTTCAAACAGTGCAGCTTGGATAGATCATATGGTAGGATGCGTAGCCTATCTAGCTATAAGGCTGACAGGAAGGTTGCATAGCCAGCCATGAGGGCTAAGTAATAGCTATAAGGATACTGCAGTTTTAGTGTAAGCCATTAGTGAAATTTTGCAAATGTAAATACTCTTAAGATATAAAAATAAATTATGAATATAAAGTAAATATTATGACTTTGACGTGATTTAGGTGTCTAAGACAAACTAGAACGCAAACCCTAAATATTTTGAGATGAGAATTTCAGGGTTTTTCTCGATCAAGATCCAAGCCAAATGCAACACTGAACTAGAAGAAATATTAAGAAAGACTCAAAAATAATTTCTTTACGATTAAAGTAATTGACATTTGTTCAAAAGTAAGAAAATTGGTAGAATGACGAAGGGTGAATTTTCACTTCGAAACTGCTTTTTGAAATAAATAAAAGTAAGGGATTTTATACTAGAACATATCTGCAGATGCAGTATGGATGGAATACAATAAGACCAAGCAGAAAAGCTACAATATTCTTAGGCTGGTGCACCTACATTAAGATCGACATTTAAGCCAAATATTCATGGTTCTGCATATGATGGGATTGCGGAGGTAGACTACTACGTGCTACAGCCTGATGAAACCATTAATGGGGAACATTTTTGAACCATGCATTACCTGAAAATTAACAAAAACGGGCGAAAAACAATTGACTCATAAATTACCTCAAAACACTCAAATGGAAGTTCGTTCTACAACTGCTTTATTCTCCAAAGTTTGCTCCACTTTTGAAAAAGTCGCGTCTTTAAAAAATAACTAAATCTGACTCTATGATTGGATCGCGGCTAGAGACGACTTCTTTTTTAAATGTGCTATTTAAAAATTATCGGGGAGATGAGGAAAAGTATTCGCTTTCGCCAGGTAAAAACTTTTTTATTTACATATTTATTTAATTTTGAATGAATGAATATATAGATCATAATCATTCTTGGGACATGGCAATTTTGTTTTTGCTTATCAACATTTAAAACAGCGATTTACAAAAGTTGTGGACATCGCCATATGTCGTAATCACTTTATAGAACCTATTTGAAAATCTTAAAGTTGTTAAATAAATCGGCAAGAATAAATAAAATAGCAAAGATCTATATTTGGTCAAAGTTGACATGATTGTTATCCGTCTAGTAACAAAGTATAAGCAATGGTAGTGGAAGGTAGAGACCTGTAAAAAAGAGATTAAAAAAAAACTTTTTCGATGATTTACTACACTTTCATTTTTGAATTAATTATATCACTACGGATTTTAGCTTTATTTAGCAAAAGTCTCTCCGATGTGAAAAATGCAAGCGAAAGAAATCAAATCTATAGCTTAAAACAAATTCGATATTCATACTGCTGCTAGCTTATTTCAGCCATGTAGGCTCCAATAACTTTAGCCCTTTAATACAATTTATTGTTTTTATTTTTTTTTCCCTCCCACAAATTTAATATACTCTTTACACAAGCAGCCTGCAGGGTATATATAGTACATACATAAAAAAAATCTGTGCCAAGGCGAAGGCTGTGCGCTGTGCATTCAACTCGCTTCACTGGGCGCGACACAGCAACAACAACAACAACAAGAACAACAAAACTCACAAAAATTCGAAAAAAAAGATGGCGGCGCTTCATGAAAGCGAAAGGTAAAACGCACAAAACTATGCTACGAAAATTTGCTGTTAGCCTTCATTTTATGCTTTTTGTAGGGCCCAAAAAATTTAGGGCGCTACTTTATTGGTTAAATTTTGTCACGTTTCAGTCAAAAATAAAGTTAGACCGTCTGAGAGAGAAATGTAACATTTTCAACATTTGCGCGACAGAGTGCGCGTCAGTTTGCATTTTTCCATTTGCACAAAAAATATAAATAGCAAAATTTGACATTTTATGCGGCTGGCAGCAAAATATAAAAAAAGTTTCCCTTAGCTTTTCAACAAAAAAGTTTTTCTTTCCAACAAAAAATAAAAATGTTACAACAAATTGAAATATACAAAATGCAAAATGGATGGCAACTGCTTTTGTTGGGCGCGCAAAAACTTCATCAATTTGCAGTGCTGGCAAACGTTTAAAGACTCCAGCTCCAAGCATTGTTAATCAAAGGCATTGACCGTTGTGCAATCTTCTCCTGCTCTACTATATGCTCCCAATTCAATGCCGACGCACTCGTCGTCTACAGGCGGCCTGGACAAAGTCAATAAATTCTCATTTTCTAAGCCATAAATCAGCATCACACGGCGCTAAGTGTCATTTTTTGTGACACTGTGCAGCTTTTTAACGTAACGCGCGCGCGGGTGTTGCTGCTATTGTTGTTGTTGTTGTTGTTTGTGTGTGCAGCTAAGCGAAACGCAACAAGCCAAGCCAAGTCAAGTCGCATGCTATGAAGTTTTACAACACTGGAATGCTGAGCTGTACCTCAATGCGTGTTGGGAACTGGAGCTGAGTTGAGCTGACATGCTGCGGCACAGTGCGCGTTATAATTTACACCTTGTGCACACTGACAGCAACTACTGTCATTTGACCTTAGATTCTCTCGCTCTTTGTGTGCGTCGTCACTGTGCATATGTGTAGGGGACAAGGGAGTAGTTATAGTAGTCAGCGGGGTTACTATGATTACTATAAATATATTGCGATCTCTCTCTCTCTCTACAAATAGGGCTGTACGACGTCTAGGCTGCCTTGTTGGCTATAATTTAGAAGTTCTCAAGGAATTCACGTAACTTGGCATCGCCGCGAACCTCGGAAATAATATCAGTTCGCAGATTAAGCGAAGAATTACATTTGCCAATGGGTATTACTATGATCTTTGTAAGCAAATGTCATGCAGTGACCTATCTAGATCACCAAAATTAACGCTTTACAAATTAAGTTCTCCAGAAATTCATGTAACTTGGCTCCGCCCCGAACACCCACAATAATTACGGAGATTGGAGGACGCTGACAATCTACCTATGCTATTGTCCAGCTTTCTCAAGAACAAGGCTGTGTACCCTGGGCAGCGATGTGCTACAAAATACTTCGTGAAAGAACAACCCGCAACCAAAGCTGCAGACTTCCTTCTCCTTCTCGGAAGAAGGGATCATTAATGGGGCTCACGACTTGAGATTACGAACTGACTCAATTGCTTGTCTCGAGGAGGCTGACAATACCGAACACTTGCGATGCTATTGTCCAGCTTTCTTAAGAACAAAGCTGCGTGCGAACCGTGGACAGCTATGTGCTCCTGCTCGATGAAGTACATAAATTACCAGGGGGAGGTTCGTGTAGTAGGTTTCTCTTCCCCTTTTTCACTTTTTCCCTTTCTCTTCTCCCCAACTACTATCTAAACACTTCCCTTTCCACTATGGCACTAGGGGCTATTAAGCCTGAGTGTCCGAGACGGTGTTTGTATCCTCTGCCATCCTCATATCTATCTATGTATCTACCTATCTACCTAAGCGAAGATGCAGGGACCTCACTCAATCGACAAAATTAACACCCTATAAGGTCGCTTATTCTACTCGACCTCTTATATAGCGCAGTAGCATGAGTTGTGTCGCGAACAGATACAGCTGCGCTTGGAGTGCTCGAGAGAAAAATTGTTTGCAAAACCTTCCGTACTTTTCGGATAGGGGACAACAACTGCATTCGAACCAACCAGGAGTCTGGATAAGAGCGCTACACCCACATAAATGTCATCCCGCGTATTACGGCACAACGTCTGCGTTGGCTTGATCATGTTGCTCGTATATACGCTGCAGTGAAAAGGTATTTGATGTGAGAGCCAACGAAGAAAAATGAAGGGGACGATAAAAACTCACATGAAAAGACCAAGTGAAGCAGCACCATATCTGCAATTGGAGTAACCTATCAAAAACGACGCACGCAAAGCAGGGCGCTTAGTGAGAACTAGTATGATCGACTGCAACCCGATAAGGGCTTGTGAGTAAAAATAAAATAACATTGGGGGGTCAATAGACCCATGGCCCATTCTCGTTCATACATTTCACAACATAGTAACACTAAGACTGTCATGATCTGTAATATGAACTTAATACGGTTCAGCTAACTAGAAAGTCGATCACTTATATGTGTATGAGTCTTCTATGTATCTATATAGACTGCAGATGACCCACCCTTTATGTACTTTAATGTAAATTCCATTTCACATCTGAGGATGGTTAGGAACTTGTATGCAGAATATAATATAAGAAAAGTTGAAGTAACATGGAAGTGTAAACATTTCTCAATAAAGGAGTCAATAAAATCAGCGTTCACCTAGTTGGAGTGATTGCTCAAAGATGCACGATTTGGCGAATCAAGATGAGGGAAAGAGATTAGTTCAATAGACCGTTTATACGATGGGAAATCGAAAAGTTTAAGCTAGTTAGCGCATAAGACACAAAATGGTAGTGCTAGAAGTCGCAAATAACGAGTTACTCTGGATCTAATTGCAAAAGAAACTTTGTTAAGAAGTGAGTTCGAGTCAACGAATCCGAGCTTATGCAAAAATATCACGCCATGGCATGTTCCACAATCATTAATAGAATGTAAACTCTACAATAGAACGGCAATCGAATGTAGGGATGCCAGTTTGAACCCCAAAGAGTAGAATTTAAAAATTCTTTTTGAACAGACTGAATCGATTCCTGATAGTGGTGGCATTGGGGTCTGTCCCAAAACGTAAAAGCAATATTTCAGAACTTGAATCTCCCGTTAAGTCTTTTCGTAATAGCTCAACGATATTTCAGAATAATGAAAACTCTGTGTCTCAGAGTTAATACTTTGCTCGTCCCCTCCAACTAAGCCGCTGTTCAACATACGCGTAAGTGTATACGGCTGTTTGTGTATCCATCCGTCTGCACTCAGTTGTTGTTGGTGTAGCGTGCGGGTTATATATTTTACTCAACAAACGCAATTGCTTGATTTGAAAATTGGCTGTGATGGCTTTTCATTTTGAGTGAGTGATGCGACAGGGCTGCCATAAAAACCTGAGACACATCCACATACGCATCCTCACACACACACACTCGCTCCCTATAGCACTAAAATAAGACAACAAACTGTTGGTATGGAATTGGTGTGAGCGCGGGCTGTGGCAGCGACAAGGACACATACACCGTGGAAGTCAGAGATAAATGAGAGTTCACGCGGTTTAGTTTGTGTCAGTTGAACTTGTAATATTGCTCGGCTAGCTGATGATTGATGGCTGTGCTTCAGCAATTGTCTGCGTCAAATAAAAATAAAACGATACAATTTGGTTGAAAGATATCGGGGAAATTGTTTAAATGAAAATCGCTTCGAATAGTGAGTGCCGTGTTGAAAAAAGGGATTTCAGCTATAAATAGCAGCAGCAGCAGCATGTTAGGTGATGAGTTTCGCAAGTGCAGATAAGGAATTGGTTACGTTTGCGATTTGTGCGGATGACCCTTTGGAAATTGGGTTTTAAAGAGCTTTTAGCAGGATAAGCAAAAGTGGCAATGGAACGTAAACGAAAAGTTAAAGTAGCAGCAGTGTATTAAACTTTTAGAAGATTGTATACCCTCTCTCTCTCTCTTTCTTAATATGCAGGCAAAACTTTAAGAAAATGTTAATGAACATTACATTGCGAAAAGCCTATGATGAGATTTCACATACCGCGCTGGTGTGGAACCCGTAGTGCACAAGACGGCGTGGTAGACCTAAAAGAGTTTGAAGAAGGACTGTTCTGAAGGAAACTGGAGAATCGTTTAACGAGCCTCAAGCAGTTGCTAGAGATAGGGACAGGTCGAAGTGCTATGTTGAAACCTTAAACTGCAGAGGGAGTATGGATAATTTACTTATCTTACGGGATGAAGAAATTCTAAGAAATGCTAGTAGAAGGGGCAAGTTTTTACGGAGAGGAATGCCAAGATAGCAATATGCAATTGGTGCCTGAGGTGCTCCTTCTTAGCGTTGAACTAAAAAATCTTTATAAAATTGCCAAAAATTTTTAAATATAATGCAAAGCACCTAATGAAGTTCATAGGACATGTTCCGGTAAGTAAATTTAGCAAGATTTGATTTGAAAACAAATGTTCGATTTCAAAATGTATCAAAACACGAGAGAAATTAAAGGCAATGTCGAAAAAATGTATATAGAAGAATTTTATCAAATATAAATATAAATGCAGCAAACGCGACGTTTACGTAATATATACATATTTTTTAAGTTAATCATTTTATTTCTGGCTCCAGGCTGCAGGGTAAAATTTCGCTTAGATAGATCGGAAAATTCAAATTTTCAAAGTGCAAATGTGCAACTCTCTCACATCCATTTGCAAAATTTCTGCTCTCGCGCTCATTCGCACTCTTGCCAAATGCATAGAGATAAATTTATAGCAAATTTCATTTTAATTCCCATCTATGGGCTGGCTAAATTTCGCACAAATTCTAATCAGCTTTTGAAACAAAACTCAATGCAATCAACTTACAATTATCTCACATTGAAATAATTCTGTAATTTAAAGCTTTGGTTAGCGAAAGTCTCTACAATCGCGCACTTCATGCCAAAAAGTACCTACCCCAAGCATTACCCATTAATAGAAAATAATACTTTACTTTCAACTCATTGTATTGCTAATTGATTTGAAATGTTGTAACATTTTGTTTAAAACTTTCAATGGGGCAAAGCAGCAGCAGCGTGGGAGTCGAATCATTTCTAAGCCTTTTACTTAACACAGACATCATCAATTGATCAATGGAATTATTTGCGCCCATTTAAGGAGGGCAGGCAGCAATGACTAAATGAGGCCAACTACGTGTACGAACACTAGAGGTGCATGCAACAACTGCCTGCCACACTTCACTTTCAATTGAGAGCCAAATCAATAAGGCAACGCAGTGCTGCCTCTTGCAACAGAGCTTACGTTTTAAAACTGTTCAATTAATGAAAATCCTCAACGGGCAACAAAATCCACTACTCCTGCCTCTACGACGGGGGGGTGCACTACTAAAAGACAAGGCAACGGCTTAAGCGTGGCACTCTATCCGCCTCTGTCTCTCTCTCGCTCACTGACTCTCTCCCTGAATGCACTGATTGCCGTAACAGCTTTTGAAATTAACTCTCAGCAACTGTGACTGTGACGTCAGCTGGCACATGGACGACGCTGTAAGAGATGGCGCCACACAATTGATGCAATTGCAGCGATACGTACTTTGATTTTATTTTATGCAGTTACCGTGGAGTGGCAACACCCACACACACCCACGAACACATACACGCCTGCCTACCCTCCTCCCATTGAAAACAAAGCACATCAACGTATTGCATAAAATGCTGCAGCTACAACTTCAGTTGCCAATAAAAATTGCATTGAAAACGCTTAACCAAGCAGCAAAAACAAAAACAAAAATACAACAATAAAAAAATATCACAAAAATGGAGGCACAACAACAACAAGAACAAATGTAACGCGCATCAAATTGATTTCATACACCAGTTGAAAAGCTTCATCTATCTGTTCGTGCTGCAGCTTTGCCAGCTTTCAGTTCCTGACATGTTCCAACTCCCAACGAAATTGAAGCGCTTCCATGCAATTTTTACAGTTCTACTTCGCGCGTGCCCAAAAATATGCTATGGGTAGCATCATACCGAACCCCCTGCGCTCGACAGTTGTAAAGAAAAATATTGTCTGCCTGGCACAGGCGGACAATTGACGCATATGATCTGAAACGTACAGCTACACTCAGAGAAATACGGGAAAGACAGGGATGGCAGAGAGATCTAGAAGGTGTGAAGTGGTCGTCACGGAAATGAGGTTCTACAATGCCATAATCCATGCCATCTTGAGTTAGACCGAGAAATAAGAAACTGCAACCGACTCCCACGCTGCTTGGATCGAACAAATGGCACCTGAATGAGCAAACATAACATACAAGAACGGCTAAGATAGGACATCCTATAGTGCTGAGTTTATCCTACCAATCCCCAAATACTTGTTTTCATGCGGATATAATTACAGTAAGCAAGGCGGCAGAGGCATGCACGACGACATACCAGGTAAACCGTCTGATTTTATTCAAATTGCTGAATGCCTGCTTGATTCTAGTTCTTGCTTTCCTCAGGCCGACACACTACCTCCAAATGGTTGCTCTAAACCCACTATCTTTTAGTGGTTGCACCGGTCCAACGCGAATTTCTTAATAACGTGCAGCCCCAAGAGATAGAGGAACAGGTCCCCTTATAGGCACAAGACTGTTTGGATGGTCCTTTAAACGATTAGAAAATATTCCAACTTACCTACAATTTTTCCAGGGCAAGTTCTTTTTTTCGCGAATTTTTAATTTAACAGCGACAAGTCCTTAGCTTGGTCTTAAGTCAAATCCAATTGTTAATATATAAATATATTATCAAACTGACACCCATGTTTGGCATTAACCAAAAAAAATAAATAAAAATTGAGTCTCTTATAAGATTATGTTTGCTTAGGCTATTTCTTAGTAGTACATTCACTTCAGAAAACTTTGAAACACACACTTGCAAGTCTTTTCTTCTTTTTCTCAGTGTAGAAATTAAAACCAATGAGGATTCTGCGATAGCTTTGGGTTAGCAAAAGTAAAAACCATATCAAGTAGTGTGTGTCAATGATGAAAAACGTAACTAGATACAAATGTAATGAAAGCTTAAACGCATCCAATCCATCTATACACAACCGAACAAAGAGGGAAAAAAAATCCGTTTCCAAAAACTGCCATTAGCTTAAATGCCTTCAATTTTCCAACAATTTTTACGTCAAGTGTAACAACAACAAGCAACTTTCACTGCAAATGCCTCCTCATCTACCAACTTCCTGCCTCAATCTGACGCACATTGGGGAAAAATAAAACGTGAAAACGGCAACGCAGTAACAAGTGTTCGATTTTTACACGCTCAATTCCTCAATCATCACCTGGGCATGCTTTTTAAGCTTGTTATTTCAAGGATATGTGCGCGAAAAACGCACCAAAATGTTACCCCAACTTGGCTACAAGTCCGTGGAGCAGGAAGTGGGGGAAAAAAAAGGAAAAACTGACAGAGCTGGGACTGCTGTATACTCCGCTATACCGCTCAGCCCCTGCCCTTGGCCAAAAAACCAATGCCAACAAAATCAAACGAATAATCGAAAGGAAAGGCAAGCAAGCCAAGCGAATGCTTTGGCAACATTTTCACATGTTGTTGCCAGATAAGCATACAAATGCACACAAGGATACGCAAGGAGCGTATATATATATGTATGTATATGTTTACATGTATTTGTGTATTTGTGTTCGTGTGTATTGAATTTGTAACTTGGCATTATTTGGCATGTTTAGCAGCTCACTGCACAATTTGTTAGGGCATTCAATGATATTCACATTAATGGAAGAAATATTATACGAAAAAATTTCTAGTTGAAAATATATCCTGACTAAGGTCACGACATTATCAAAACTTATGAGATACTTATTTTTCTATAATATCGAAAAATGTTGGCACCAAAATGTTGTCAGCCGAGTGAAGTTTTAAGTTATTTTTTAGGCGTTACCTTTTTGCAATGTGGTTGCATAAGCGTTATCGCTCTTGTTTATGTGGTCGCATATGAAAAGTGGAAATAACCAGAAAGAAAAGAATTGGGTATGCGCAATACTGAGAGATATTCTCTAAAGTTAATCACTTAACAGTCGATTTGATGCCGAGTAGCTAAGAACCGATAGCGAGCTAGATTTCTATTTTATACGATTGAATCTTCAGATTTTGATATCCAAAATGAAATGAAGTTGATCATAAATATTCCATGACAATGTTTCTGTCATCGCCTAGACCGATATTTTGGTCATAGCTAAAACGTCGATTTGATCCCGAAAAGTTAAGAATCGGTTGCGAGCTAGATTTCGTCTTATAGCTTTTGAATCTTCATATGTTGATGTCCCAGATGAAGACTATCATAAATATTTTATTCCGATATTTTGGTCATCGCTAAAACGTTGATTTGATCCAGAAAAGCTAAGAATCGGTAGCGAGCTAGATTTCGTTTTATAGCTATTGAATCTTTAGATGTTAATGTCCCAGGTGAAATGATCATAAATATTTTATACCGATATCTTGGTCATCGCTTCAACGTCGATTTGATCCCCAAAAAGTTAAGAATCGGTAGCGAGCTATATTTCCTTTTTATGTTTGAATCTTAAGATATTAATATGGGATGAAGCCGATCATAAATATTCTATACCGACATTATGGTAATCGCTTAATATCGACTTAATCCCAAAAAGCTAAGATTAGGGAAGCGATTGAATTTTGAAATCCAAAATGAGGTGGTAAATATTCATTCATATAAACATATATCGCTTCTGTAGTTCCTTTGCGCAGCAAAAAACTAGCGTTTAGAGCTTACTAAACGCAGCTACAATATCTTGCGCATCTAAAGACATCTCGATTTGTATGCAGCCAGGTGCCTAAAGCATCATCAGAACCCCATTGTTTCATACAGATATTCAGCAGTTCACTTTGCATTACAGTTTTTCAGGCATATCCATACAGAGTTGCTCAATTAGAAACAGTTTGTGATGACAGGTAAATTTGCTGCCTGCTAAACAACCCATACACCTGGCTTCAGATACCAAAATTTAACCAGTTCCATAGAGAACATCAATCAAGTTGCTGCACGTACAATGCAAGTTAGTAAAGTGAGAGAGAGTGAGAGAGAGGGCAAAGTAGTGGTGGGGCGTTGAGAGGTGTGTGTGTTGTGTGTGTGTATGGATTTCAACAGCATCTAACGAGATAACCTTCAAAGTGTGCGCAGCTACCGCAAATTGCCGTTAGCAATCGATAGCTAATAGGCGTATACATATATCGATAGACATACTGTGTGTATGTGTGTGTGTGTGTGTGTGCTGGTGTGCGAGTGTTGTGAAGTGTCAATGGCAAAAGGAAGTGCAGCATAGCATAAAACAGAAGTGACACCACATGTGCACAAGTCTCTTCCATCCTGGTTGTGTGGAACTGTGTGTGCCTCTGAATTTGATTTAAGGCTAAGCTGCATGGGGTACCTTGCCACATGGACGCAGCAAACTGTAGCTGGCAGAGCTTTAGGGTAAAAAAATATGAGGCAAACTCTCAAGCAGCGCTACGAAGTTAGTGTACACTTTGATTTGCTTGTAGAGTATTTAGCATTGAGAAATATGAAAGTGACAGTCTAGGGTTCGTTACTATCAAAGTCTCCCAGTTTCAGGGTCCAAAAGCCATAGGAAAGTAGCGAAGATTCTGTGCTCTTTAAAGTCTTAAAGTTTCCAAGTTCTCAAGCCATCAATCTCTTCATCTTAATTCTTCAACAAATCAAACAACAATTGGGAAATAAAATAGTGACAAACTAAGATTCCTCGCGCTCAAAATCTTCAAAATTAAATTATTATTAAAAAAATTATCTTAAATCGTAGATCTTCTACGTTCTTTGCATCTTAATTCTCCGTCCTACATAGAATATAGATACCTACCACAACACCCAACAAGCTTATGTACCCTCAGTCACCCTACTCGCAACGGGTAGCAAAATAAAAGGTAACGCCCAAGTGGATGACAAAATAAAAAGCCACATATCGGGTGGCCCTGGTGTGCTTAGAAGGAAGTATGTCACTGTGAGGGGGGGGTAAAACTGAAGACTAGCAGATCTGTTGCTGTATAACGCCGGCAGTCAAAACCAGTCAAAGTGGATGGCAAAAGCGTTAGTCAAGTTGAAAGATTGATTAGTTTTTAACAACTTGTGACTCACAAGTTCAGCACGTGCAAAGAATTAACCCGCAGCCCGTTGATGAGCGTGGCAATACGGACGACCATGGCGACAAACTTCGCGTCGTTGAATATTCTAGGAACCAGTAAGAAACATGGTGAGAAACCATCGAATGACAGCAATTAGTAGACTGCATGGAGCCTACAGCAGCAAAGCAGCAGCAAAAAAAAGAAAAAGTATTTTTTTTTTGTGCGTGCAAGGATTTCTAACTATCCCTAGACAGCCTGAAATAGAAGTATATCATATTTTGACAAATACAATTGACCAGTAACTACGATCTGATTTTAATTTTGATATAAAAATCTTACACACTTCCTTAGGTAGTCACTACTTTAAACTCAATCGAAATAAGTAATACCCCGTCGAAGTCAGGGGTTTTTTCAGTAGAAGCTACTCAGATTATGATTTTCTTATTAAGTAAAAGACATGCAATGCCAAAAACAACAAGCCTGCCTCCTAAGCTTTACTTAAATATTCGCAATTTTTGCATTTCCCTCTTTCCAATACAACGGAACTGGGCATTCTAATTAAATTTGCTTTCGCACTTTCATTTAAGTAAATTTACAACGTGGCTGCGGATTGGAGGCACAAAGTGCATGAAACTTGAAGGCAACATTAATTGCAAATCCGCAGTGTCCACACGCTGGTGAATGAGGCATAAGAGCAAGTGAGATTGCCGTGGCGGCAATAGGTGGGTAGAGTGAGAGACAGTGGAGGCACCATTATGTGGCACGATGTCAACTTGCAGTAGTCGTCAATGTTGTTTTTGTTGTTGGTGTTGCTTCCGTGTGGCAGTGCATCCTTGACCCGTTTCTGTGCCGCAACGCCGCAATATTAAAATGGCTTTTTCTTACTTCATTTCATTTCATGAGCAATTTAAGCCAATTGTGTGCCTGCAACTGAGTGTCCTTGCAGCACTCCGGCCTGGTCTCGGATCAGCCTGGCAGCCTGGGCCCTGGTAGTTACTATTATATACATAAATTCATTTTGCAAAACAGTTTCAGTTTTGTACGCTGAGAGGCAAGTACACACACAACATCGTAAAAAATACAAAAAAATAAACTTGTACAAGTTTTCTGAAGATTTTACTTTCGACTTGGGCGCAATTTTTTTTTTAAAGCCAGCGGCTACTTTAGTTGACTTGGTCTGCGGAAAGCTTTTGAAAAATATGTATCTGTATGGGGTTTTTAGAATATTTCATAAGTCAGTATTTTTAAAAATATGCTCGACAGTTAGCAATAAGTTGGCAGGTAGAAATCGTTGCTGCCCTTTGCATTGCATGTCACTGACTACCAAGGATAAACTATTTGGATAAGAAAATATCTATCTATCGATAAACTTTTTAACTCAATAGGGTACTTACTACAATTCTGTCTGCATTGCGTATACGTATTTTATAAGCTTAAATTTTTAAGTTTTTGCTAATTTCTTCAGCACATCAAACACAGTCGAAGCTGCTGGTCTAGCCATCAATAAATAGCAGGTCAACTAGCTCGGCGTTAGGCCAGTTAAAGTGGAAGCCACTGACAACTCTTTAAATTTTGACAGAAGCTACAGATGGACTTATGTCATATGGGGTTGGAAGCGTCATTCCAAGAGAATTTATATCATGGATAAATTTACTTTAACAGAACGCACTGAAATTGTACATAGAAAATAACTTCTCAATTCAAATTCAAAAACCAACGCGCGTTGGAATTGCGCCCGATGATAAAACTATAAGAAGTTTTTAAGTAGAAGTAATTTTATTGATGTGCCTCGGTAGCATACGTAGCGCTCTTGCCTCTAAATCGAAAGGTCGGTCGCTATTTTCTTACGCATTCGACTAGAAACTCTAGGTCCCTGTTGTCTTCGAACATATATTCATAGATATAGCTTCATGCTTCCCCATGCCCAGTGACAAGAGGAGTGAATTCATTTTAATTTTCAGTTTCATTTAAATTAGTTAAAATTTTACTTGAGCAGCTGTACCTATGGAAAGACATCATTAACTTACAAATATTTCAACTTTTTTGATCCATTATCAAAGAGCATAAATATGTTATAAAGCAAATATTATTTTTTCGCATATAACTTACTCAATCCCCTTGAGAAAGTGCCGGCATGCTGTGTATATTGAAATGTATCTACATACATGCACACACTATATATATACGCACACACACACACACACACACACACACACACACACATTACACATACACTAACACTTAATTAAATGTTCCAAGTTAATGCCAAACGCACATACATACAATACATTTAAACGAAAAGTTCAAAGTGCAACTGCGTGGCATATGCAAATTTTTAATTAAATTTAACACGAGCGTTGCCGCACACACACTCGCGCATATACAAACACTTTCATACACACAGATACGCACACAAGTCGCAACACACACATACACACACACACACACAACTAGAGTAACAACTAACTGTATGTGACCTCGAAACCTTATTCCCGCATAACCGCAAATTTAATGTTGCCTACAGTTGGGCGCTTCCGCCAAGGCAGCCATTTTTATTTATGACTTCAATAACGCGACTAGGCCTATGCGTATTGCTGTATGTGTGAGTATAAGTGTGTGTGTGTTTGTGTGTCTGTTAGTGTGCAGGTGAGATTTAAAACTTGTTTGGGCCGCCAAAAGTTATTAAAAAGCGCCTAGCGTCGCAAGAACGGAAGCAACCAAGCAGACAGCTGAATCGCGACAGGTGGTTGATTTGCATTCCGTAAGATAATCCTCAACTCGTAAATGGCGCATGAAGTGGCAAGCAGCTGGAGCATATAGTCTGATTTAGTTGTAAATCATTATAAAGAGGAGGAGGGAGTGCCAGCAAAGTTTTAAATAAGAGAAAAACTTAAAGCTAGAGCATATAAAATGGAAATTATATAAATATATATATATTATATAAATCACAAAAAAAAAACATATAGTCTGATAGAGTTGAGTCATAGATTTTGAAATCTAAACTATATTGCGATTCGCATAAATAAAAACAGTTAGTTTTTTAAAGACAACTTGGAGAAGCATCAAACAAAGAACAAATAGGTCAAAGTTGCCTAAGGACTAGAAAGTACCACGATGCCCCAGTTAAGTCGTTAGATTTCAAGATTAATTACAAAACTTTGTTTGTAGAACTATTGGGATTCTTGCAAAAATAGCCCGAGGTAAGAAAATTTTAATGCAGTATTGCAGTAACAGCATTTACGAGTTGAAATGTCAACAAATTTTAGCTATGTATTTGAATTTATTTTTTTATATTTTTTCTTTAAAGGTAAAGGTAGTTTTTTAGTAAATCCCATTTTCTTTTAAAAGTAAAAAGTTAAAGTTAAAGTTTAAAGTTAAAAGTATTTTTGATCATTTTATCATTTCAGATTTATGCAGAGTTTAGTTCTTTTAGACACAGTGCTTAGGAACTTAATCAGCCTCTAATTTAAACTAGCCGGTATTTTTGATAAATTTTCCGTTTAAGTTTTGGATAGTGATTCGGTCTGGGAGACTTAGTTTTATAAAAGCATATAAATTGTTTTACATTTGTTGGCATAGGTTATAGGTTTTTTGGATTTTCTTTAAAATAAAATGTATTTCAAATTTTCTGTTCTACTTTAATTTCAGCATGAAATTGCTGCTTTTTAATTTACAATTATTTAATATAGACTAGGCGGAAAATCGTACAAGTATATATATTCTCTACAACTTGCTTATGGATTTCTTAATTTAGCGATTAGCGATCTAAACTCCGCATCGGGAAAGCTTTCGCCTTTAAGAGTTACGTTTCAGCGGTTCGACATAAAAGCATAGTTTATTCTATATTTAGTCTTTTATATTTCTCAATTTATTTAATATTATTCTAATGATTTAATAAGTTCACCCATATAGCCAGAACTCTTATTATTTCTTGCTGAATTAACTAACTTGGCATGTAGAATTATGAGAAATGTTGCCAAAAAACCCTGAGTTTAAGAAATTTTGACAAAGACCAAACAATATTTGGGTTTTTCAATGCGTTTGGCATAAAGACTTTCTACAGCTATAAGGATTTTTTTCCAACTTCAACTGGTCGCATTTTTTATATCATTTAAAGTTAGTAATATAATTGTTTTTTTCTGACTTCTTCTTCCAAAATTCAACAGTTCCTTATAATCACTGTGACTGGACGTTTTGAATATAGTATTCAAGGTCATTACATGCGTATACGTAATTTTTACAAGAAAGTTTTATTCTATAACTTCTTAAATTTGTCAAACATTCAACAGCACTTTATAAATATTTTTTTTAAAAACTCTATCATCGTGGGTTTATATCTTTTTATAGACGTTTGTTTTGAAGAGCTAAGTAATTGGATTAGCTAAAAGCGGATTTTCAAAGGTTCTTTGAGGTTAAAGACTCAAGATTCAGAAGAGACTTCAAAGAATCATGATTCAGTTCATTAGGCACAACGTGTAATAGAACAAGCATTTGCATTTTACTCTTTTAAAAACTCTACAATTGGTTTAGAATAACTTAATTCATAAAAATGGAATAATTCACAAATAATAGAACGCTATACTACACGAATTTCCTACCAAAAGCTTCACAATTTTTTTCGTTTTGGCTCGAAACACTTTAAATTTAATTATAACCCTCAAAACTAGAATAAAACGAAATATATGTTTCGCATATGCAGTTTAAAATTGTAGCTGATCAGTTTTGACTTGCAACATGGTTGACTGACCAATTGCCAAATTCTTGCCAAGCTTTTTCGCAACGCATTCATGTGCATTCAGCGCACAAACACATATGTATCCAATATACAAGCACATGCATACATATACGTATGTAAATATATAGTGTGTATTTTAGCTAGATTTTCAATTGCCAAGAAAAAGTTTTTATTTACCAAACCAAAAAAAAAAACTATATGTACTCTGAATATATAAATTTTTACCATAGCAAAAGTGAAAATTAACAACAACCAAAAAGACTTGCAAAAATAAAGTTGGAAAATAACAGTGCGAGTGAGACAGGCTGTTTACGCAAGAAAGTGATGGCTATAGAAAACTTGAATATTTATAGAAACATTTTTTTTATTTTTTTAAGTTCTATATAGTCTTTTATTTTTTACATATATTTTTTTTCTATACATTTATGCATTGAAAAATTGTTTATTTACACAAGAAAAGTGCCAGTGAGGCAAAAATAACAATAACAACTTTGGCAACAATAACAGCAACAAACAAACAAACAGTGAGTACCAAAAAAGTTTTGCCTAAGTCATGCAAATACAACTTTGAAGTTGTATTGAAAGAAAACTTCTTTTCAGGCTTTACTTGTTCTTCAGTTGTTGTTTTTTTTTGTTGTTATTTCTGTTGAGTTGTTCTCGTTGCAAAGTTGAGTGCATTATGCGCTTTGTCGTTGCAAGTTTATTAAAAATTACTTCTATGCATTTGAAGCTTAAGTTTGTAGAAAAAATATCAACAAAAAAAAACCTATAAAAAATACACTTACAATGTAAATTGCTTTGAGGGGTACGTTCACTGGAATGCTCTCCGTTAGTTTGTTTATTTTTATTTTTATTACAACTTTTATGTATAATAATTTATAACAAAATAGAAAATGTATTTAGCTTAAGATCTATTCTTGAGACTGTACATATTCATACAAGTAACTTCGACGTGCCATGTGAACGAAAATTCCTTGAAATTGAATACAATTTTGACAAGTTTCTACTGTCAATATATGGCGTAGGCGACTTAAACCAGAGCACAAGCATTAAATTGACTATGAATTTTTTATTTAAACGATTTTAGTTTCCTTAAGAAATAACAACATTTGCTCTACAAATATATAAATATGTATTCATATGTGATACCTACTAAAAGCGTTCAAGGATTACTGAGCGGTTACGTTTGATTGGGATCCATATAAAAAATTCCTTAAAAATTAATAATTTTCCACCAAATACCTCCTTTAACATCCTAATATCTTGAAAATCTGCTACTTTATCTCAAAAAAATATTCAAAATTAAAATGTATAATTTTTTCAGCTTATCCTTTTAAGAAATAGTTTATGTGCTAACCTTTCTCATAAACCAGGTTTAATTTTTAAACCCATAAATAATACTTTAAAATAAATGGATGTTTCTCCAAATATTAAAGTGTGACTTGGATGTACGCCAAACCACCATTAATGCAATAAAAAGATCAAGATAAAGTATTAAAAAAGTTTTCCTAAGCCAATACCACTTTATTCAAAAAACAATAAGGCAAACTAAATTAAGTCTTTTAGCAATTTGCAACAACTTACCATCATCTCTATTTAATTTATTCATTATACAATCACATTTCACTTCAGCCCTCAGCCCCCCCGAAACATATAATGCATAATTAATTAAATTACATTTTTTTTGCATGTTGATTTATTGACTTGTTTTTACATAACAGTAGCTAACGTGCCTCAGGCCTTGTGACAAACAATAAAAACTCAAACCAACTACCTGCACTATTTTTCTGCATTTCTACAAACATTCAATTAAAAATATTTTATTTCTCGCTTTGCTCACTAATGGCACCCACTTCCTCGTACTGCTCAGACCAGCCAACTCACTTACAAGAGTTATTACAGCACTGATCGGCGGTGAGAGCAAATCAATTAAAGAAGCAGCAAAAAAAATTATAAATTTAAGCAGATTAGACAACAATGCTTTGAATTCTGAGTGAGG
Source organism: Chymomyza procnemis (assembly GCA_035046065.1). Taxonomy (NCBI): domain Eukaryota; kingdom Metazoa; phylum Arthropoda; class Insecta; order Diptera; family Drosophilidae; genus Chymomyza; species Chymomyza procnemis. Next base: position 11,813,256 of record JAWNOJ010000004.1, on the reverse strand, counting down.
CTCAAAGTACGCTCTATTTATTTACGAAATGCTTTTTAAAAGTAATAACAAGAGCAACAGCAACAATGAAGCAATAGTGAAACACAAAAGAGAAGTGATAATAATAATCTAAGCTGGACTCATGGTATAATTATACAGGTAACCACTTCAGAACTCTGTTGTTCATTTTTTTGCTGTTAATGAGAAATGTTAACGAGCTGTTGGTGAAGATTATGCAGGATTATGTTACTTACATGCACAATTACACAAACAACAAAAGCTAAAGCAGCAATCGTTATTATTTTTAAAAAGAGAAAATGTTGAAATAAAAAAAATATATTTAAAAAATATTTTTAAAAGCCACTTCTGAAATAACTATCAGTATAGTTATTCTATGGAGCAGAATAAAGTCATGCCAGAAGTGGCTCTCAAAAATATTTGTAGTATAACATTCGCTGTTAGTTAACATTGCAACATTTGTTGTCAGTCTATTTTGTTGTTGTAATTGCTTATGCAAATAACATGCGCTTGCCTATGCAAAACAACAACAGCTCCATAACATTGTTACGCTTTAACATTTTTCATTAACAGTAAAAACAGCGCAACAAAGCTCTGAAGAGATTATCTGTATCGTTCTACTATGAGCTGATCCTTTAAATCAGGAACCTAGAAAACAATCCAAAAGAGTATAACATGGCATAATGAGGCCACTCATGCAGATGAAGCACGCGGAGCAGCAGTGGTAAGACTTCATAATCAGAAATTAGTTATACTGATAGCCGAGCAGCTATCAAAACTCTCAAGTCACAACAGATAACATCAAAACTGCTAGTGGAATGTCTGGAAAAACTAAACAAATTCGACGAAATCAGTTTTGTTTAGTCTACGTACTAAGCCACTTTGGGATAAGGGGTAATAAAAACGCAGACAAGTTTGCAAGAAAGGGAGCTGCGATTTCCTAGAATTCTTTAGCGGTTTAGACACAGGAAAGTATGCCCTTAAATACGGGAGTCTAGAAGAACGACAGAGCGAAAAGTACTGGGATAGCATATCCGGACTTATACACTCAATAAGCATATAAGGACTTATAGCTTGAAACAGATTGAAGAATTGTTAGAGGTATTCCAGAAAGTTGCTGTACTGTAAACATAACTTGCAATATTAACAAACAATTTGACGAAACTGTGACAAAACTCTATTGGGTGCCTGCCCAGCGCTGATGCACAAAATAGGAAACATTATGAACTGTAAAATAAGCCATATAATCGCCTCTAAGCCGAATCTAAATTGGTGGTTCGATTCCAACCGGCACTATGACATTTGTCTAGCACTAGCATAGGTAGCAAATAAATAAGCACTTTTTAACTGCGAAAATCTCTATAAAGTAAAGACGCCGCCATACGTATTTGGCTTTAAACTGTAGATACCTGCTCTCTTCGAATAGCCAAAAATAGAGATGTCTGCATTTTGCGCTTTTGGAGTGATGACAACAGTCAAGGGGATTAAAGTTTATTATTATAGATTTTAAGTCAAAAATATTTTTTAGGTTACATGAAGGTGAACAAAAGACTTACAAGTTTTCAGTGTAAGTTTATCCCATTGCAGAGTATTGCAATATTTGGCCTTTTTTGCCAAAATTTATTCTTTATTCTAAATTTCAGCAGATTTTCGTTAAAACAATTTTCTAAAGATTAAAACTTTGTGCTGAATAGACTTTTTAATTTATGATAGACGATATTTGCCCAAGTAAAACAATGTATTCCCCTTGGCAATATATTCAAGCATATAGTAAAGTGAAGGGAAATAGAATGTAAATTAGTTGCGAACCAAAGTGTTAGAACGTTCCAGTACTAATCAAATTCCATTGCCTTCCAGTTAACTTAGATAAGAAGCTCGTTCCTTTTAATATAACATACACTTTTTCTCCCAGAACTACTGCTAACAAAAAATTATGTAGCAAACACTTCATTAAAGTTGCCACAAAGTTAAGCTACTTTAAAATTGAAAAAAAAAGACCAGAATCAATCCCTATCAAAGCACAAAAGTTGCTCTCATGCAAATCGCATAAGAATTGAAGCCGTTGTTAAAGGCTTTTATTTTTTCCGTACAATCTTTCTCTTTTTGTTTTTGGAAAATGTTTATGAAATATGCTAAAATTGAAATCCGTTCCAAATGCGCATCACTTTCAATTTACACTTTACAGCTCAATGCATCAAAGCTGCTTTAGTTTGATTTTTCCGCTTTATCCGCTTTTGTTTTCTTTTTACGGTTTTTTTAACCCGGAAAACGGCGCAACAAAAAAAAACAAAATGGCAAAACGGGCGCACAGTTTATATAAACAAACAAACAGCGTCAAAAAGCAACAAATGCGTTTAATCAAACATGCAGCAATAATACACAGAGCATCAAAGCAGGCTGCTGAGTGGGAGCGGCGGTACTAGGCTGTTGTGGGGGTATATATCCCCTCTAACTGTAATAAACAAAAGCGGGAGGTGTGGGGCAATACAAAAACAAAAAATGGGCATAAAATACAGGAAAAAATCAAAAAGCAACAACTTCAGCTAGTGCAAATATTTGTCAACTGTAATGAACATTTCATATTTTCTTCTGTCGCACTCGCTCTAGCCGGTTTTTCTTTTCAGTTTTTTTCTTTTTTACATTTTTCCTCATTTTTTCACCCCATTTTCAAAGCGGAGTGTGGGGGTAGGGCATAAGCTGTTTGACAGACTACTGTTAGCTCTTGGAGCCATAAATAGAAATGTAACACACAACACATGTTGTTGCCCCCAAGGCATGTGGCATGAGCGTGCGGGTGTGTGTGTGTGTGGAGAGTGTGTCAATGGAATTGTCAACAAAATACTTGCACATCAGACTGACACACACACCCGCCACACCCGACACACACGCTGGCCGCCATGTTATCATTTAACAACACACAAATCGGTGCAAAATTCATGTCTAGATTCTAATTTATTTTCAATTTAAAAAGGTAAATGTTGCACCCGCACACAGACACAGTCCCGCGCCCAGGACCAGACAAGCAATTGCCCTGAGGCAAACTATTTGTACGCAAAAATTGTGTTGCTGCAACACGAAATAAATATCCCGAGAAAATCTGCAAAAAAAAAAGTTAACGCAATAGAATTATGTATTTTCAGTCAACTTAGAATTGTGTAAGCTGCAACAACAAGAAAAATGTTTACTTTTGTGCAACCTTGCAACACAATCAACTATGTTGCAACTTACGAGTTAATTTTTGCCAAATTTGTAATAAAAATATTTTATTTCTTACTTGAAAAAACCTAAACCTACTACAAAGAACTTACGTTTTCAAGTCGAAAAATAATTATTTTAAAAGTGTTTAAGTTACAACTCAATTTGTGCTTCAATTGCAAAAATAACAAGATGGCGTTCGTAGTTGTCGAATTTCAGCTATTGACTGCTGAATACCCTAACTGCAGTATATATTACTCTGCTGACGCACACATAACGCTCGTTAATAGGGGCAATATGCAGATTGAAAAGCCTCGGGCCTCACTGAGAAAAACACAACTTAGTCGTAAAATAAGCTTTTATTCTTCAAAATAAACTTATTTTAGCTCCATACAGCTCTTATAAAGATCATCGGTTATTACCTGTGCTTTCCTACCTTCGCATCCAATCCATTCCTCATTCCTAAAACCCCTGTCAGAGAGACCTAGACCTGTCCGTAGCGATATTTGCAGCGAGCTACCTGCCACTTCTGACAGAGCTCTCCTCCCACTAAACATAAAGCACAGGCTTCGAAATTACCCACACGTAGTCGGTGGATACTTTCATTGCTCATTACCTCAGCAGCAACGAACTGCCTTGTCCGAACTTCTCTCAGGATATTCAAAGCCAACTGGCGCGAGTTAACGCAGCAGTGATTGCGTCCAGCCCCAAATGCAGCTACAGCCTGCGTAACACTCAACATCTTTTCAAGCGTCTTGCTATATCCACCAGACTCAGACCTTCTTCCCTTGGGACTAATCCATTTGAGGCAGCTCGCTTTCTCGTACTGGCTAGGATTATCCCTTTCTTACTTTCTCCTTTTCTTTATTTTCATAAAATCGACTGCAGCCCGCATAACACTCAACATATTTTCAAGTGTCTGGTTAGACCCACCAGAGTCATACCTTCTTCCCTTTGGACTAATCCAGTCGAGGCAGCTCGCTTTCTCGAACTGGCTAGGATTATCCCCTTCCTACTTTCTTCGTTTCTTTTTTTTCATAAACTTTTAACAAACCACATACCTGGTGCTCTCAGCTTGCTACAACAACAACAATCTTTGGTGATTTCGATATCCATCTTAATGTAGTCGGCGGAAAGTTCCTCCAAACAGGTATCAGTTTCGGTAATGACTTCTTCGTTAGAGTGAAAGCGCTTACCAGCCTACCAGATTTGGGAAGAATTAGTAATTGCAGGGAGCCAAATCTGGCGAATATGGTGGGTGCGGCAGGATTTCGTAGTTGTATAGTTTTCACAGCGTTGTTCATTCATATTTTTAACCCGTTCTGATGGTATGTTTACCATCTCAGCCAGCTCAATCAGCTTTAAAATCCTGTTTCCAAATTCGTTCGATTCGGTCTGCCATTTCGTGCGTAGTCAAGTCTGAAGACCGTTCGGAAAGAGCTTTGTCCTTATTCGATGGAGCAAAGTTGGCATAATATTTATCATCTCTAAATAGCACATTGAAATAAAATTTAACATGTGGTCTATTAAAGGATGGAAGTTGTAAAAAAAAAAAAAAATTTGCTGGCTCTGTGAGTGCTAGGCAAAGGCACCAGTGCTGCAGTGTGGAATCAAACTAACGAACTTCGGGATTAGACGCGAACGTGCTACCACGCTGAGCTAACGAGGGGAAAATTAAAATAATTTCCAGTCTGTGAACTTCTACAAAAATAATAGACAAAATGACAAATTTTATACCAGATTTACCAATAAAATATAAAATATATTTCATAGTTCGACGCTATGTTATCTGTTCAAATTGAATTATTATATATCAACCACGCAACATTAGGCGACACTTGGAAATTTGTTGATGATGATATTTTGCATAAACTTAAATTTTGTTTACGATTTTAAAAGTAATGTCAACGAGTTGATTGCGTGCGTTGCATGGTCCTGCCAGATATGCAACAAAAGTCAAACCGACCACAGCAACCACACTAACACCAACACCAACACCAACCCAAACACACACCCACACACACACAACAACACGGCAACAAACAAACACGAAGTAGGAGACCAAAGTACATGCGGCCTGCTTATCAAGGCAATAACAGCTGCAGAGCAAACCACATCAGCGACAAGTTGCAACATGGCGCGCATAGTGTTGCCACATTGCAACAACTGCAGCAGCGATATTATAATGTGCGCAGAACTTTACGTTTATTTCTGCTGCTTCTTTTCTTGTGTAAGAAATATATGAAATAAAGCAAACACACAAAGACTTTAAATGCAACTGCGGAAAAACGTTGCCTCAATTATGGTTGACTGTACCCAAAAACAACAGCAACAAGGACACAAATGACAGCGACACTTGACATATGATGGCAGGCAGCAACGATAATAATGACACCAATGACAGCAACGAGTAGACGTGGCGGCAGCAGCAGCAGCGACAGAAGATGAAGCAGAGCTGCCAGCCAGATGAAATAGCTTGAAGTAGCAAACGAAGATGACGGCAAGAGGTGAAGAAGTCGTCGGTTGCACTGAAAAGTGCAAAATGGCGACTGCAATGTAGACAGTCAGTCAGTCAGTGAGTCACTCTCACTCCAAGCGGCTTGGTTGTAGTTTTCATTTAACGCGTCTCGCATGCAAATGTTTGAAATAAAAGATAAAAATTTTTACAAAGAAAAAATGCTGGGGAAAAAAATAAAAGCGGAAAACAAGGTAAGGGCAATTGAGAGATGAAGACAGACAGCGAGATGATGGGGTATGCATGTTTGTAGGGTAGCAGCAGCAGGAATCAGCAGTTGAAAGTCGGGACATCAAATTGGAGCAAGGCAAAGGTGTGTGTCACACATATTTTTTCTAATGTCTATGCAGTCTTTCCTTTTTTTAATCAGAGCAAGTACAGGGGAACGCATGAGAAGTTATGTGAGTATATTATATATATACCATATATATATATGGTATAAAAACCGATATCGGTGTATGTTGGTTCACTATGACTGCCCACAAATGTGCGTAATCTTGAAGATTACTGGTTTCAACAAGATGGTGCGATATGCCACACTGCGAATACAACTCGAACAATCTAGCTTCTGCAAAGAAAATCCCCTGGACGCCTGAGACGACATTGAATAGCTACCAAGATCTCCGGTTTTGACACCACCGGACTTCTTTTTGTGAAGTTATATGAAGGGCAAAGTGATCGCCAGCGAGCCACAGAAGAGAAAATATTTGTGGCGAAATCATTACTATGGCAACCGAGTTGATCGAAAAGGTAATGGAAATCGCCGCAAAAACGGGCATATTTTGCTGTGACCAATAAAGACAGCCACTTGATTGATATTGTTTTCCAAAATTAGTCTGGATAAAGCAAATAATCAAATTAAATAAAAATATTTCACATTCATTTTTTTATTATTATTCAATGTTAATATGCTGACATAAAAAATGGAGCAGTCTATTGTACATATTGCTAAAAATAAGGAAAAAGTTCCTGATATTTGCTCAATTCAACACACAAGAACTGCTCGAAAATAATGCAAACATTATTAAATACATAAGATTCCGCATTTTTCCAAATGATTAACAACTCTTTAATCTTTGAATTGAATATGAATACGGTTGGGCTCATGTGTTTAACTTTTTTAAACACAATAACAAATTTTTTCGGAGAAATGTCATTTAAGTTCTATTGAGAAATATTTTCGAAAGCAGCAGACATGAGAACATCCCAGACTATGGCAAGCCTTCGCCGCGCTTGGCAACTTGCACAAATATTTACCGCACTTAACATTCAAGCTTAAATTCAAAGCAGGTAAACTTTTAGCTAAAGTTTAAGTCTGATAAGTGGCTTAATTAATGATACAAAAGGACAACCAGGACAACCAGGACAACAAGAACTACAAGTTTGTTGAAGTATTTTTACTTAGCAACCAACTGATAACAAGACAATGTCTCTGCGTAACATGTGTAGAGACTTTTACTTGCCGCCAAAAGTTGTAGAGCTGGCCATTTATTACACAACTTTCGACAGCCCCAACAAGGTGAAAGGTGAAAGCTAAAAGTTCAGACTGAGCTACAAAGTTGCTGCAGTAAAAAAGCAAAAAAGAAAAAACAAACAGTTTTTATGTCGCGCACTCTACCCCGAGTTCAGCTAAAATTTCTAAGCTATTGATTGATAGGCCTAAGTACATCAATAGCAGCTTTAAAAAGCACAAACTTTCCAAACTAATGAAGCAAGCGAGAGCGCGCGACATGTTTACCAGTTTTGGTAATTGCCAGAAAGAGGCAGCTGAAGACCCACTAAGCTCCTGACAGACGTTCAACTTTTTGTACAAAATGCAAATGCAAAACGCGTTAAACTTTGCACTTTTCGAAGACACGGCAGCTTGCCAACTATTTCCGACAACTATTAAGACAGATAGATTGAGAGATAGCTATAGAGTTGAGTAGGAGGGGAGTGGGAAGATGACGGCGACAAGTTTCCGAGCTGAGCAAATTTAGATTGATCTGAACTGCCGCCGCCGCCGCCGCCGCCACCTGCCTGCCTTATTAATTTCGCACAACGACTTAAACTATGACAAAAGCCAAGACTGCAGCAGATATGTGTCATCTGTCGCATGCCCCATGAAAGTTTAAATGGTGTTGACAGCAAGCAGCGTGTTGAAAGTTTTCGTCAGCTCAAAACGATTTGCACCTTGTCGCACACATAGATACAAACACACACCAACATTTGTTAAGACACACACACATAAACAAACACACAAGGGACTGTTACGAATTTCGATTTTATCTGTAATTCTTTACCGAAGCGCTTGTTTACCAAACTAGCCGTCGAGTTGGCAGCACTGGTATAATTAGTTCGTAAGTTGGCAGCACTGACGCAATTAGTAAACAAGTTGGCAGCACCTTTATTCAAATAACATCAAAGAGAATTTTACATTTCTGCGCGCCTAAGTAGAATCACTGTCAGCACTTCTTGTGAACCGCATAGATTGCTTTTTATTTTGTCTTACGCCATTTCGTTACATGTTCTACAAATCGATTCATTTCTCGCTAACGGTATTAAGAGAGAATTATCCAATCTATACGTTTATAAATTCTCTTTGATAACAATCTCTCTCTAGCCGCTAAGAGGTATAGGTGTAGGGATTTGGGCAGCGAAACATTTCTACAGTCCAATTGTTCTGCGCCAGAATTTATACCTATTGTTACCAAGTTTCTATGCCAAATGATTAGAAATTATTTTGAAAAGCTTTTTCTAGCCCATAACGCAGAAATAAGACTTCTTTGGAAAATCTACCAACTATTTAGTTTGAATTTTATAAAATTAAAGAATTCTTGCTGTATGAGTTTTCACACAACGTGATCAATACCAAAAGTTTCTACTATGTGAGCGTCAACAGAATTACATTTATTGTGTCTTTCTTTCATTGCATTTACAGATTAGCTGTTTCTAAGTCAAAAGTCCATAAGCAAGTTCTGACCCGTATGCCCAGTGCTGTACGAGCGGTATTCGATTTTTAGATTTTAATCTATGAACGATCATCTGAAGTTTGTGTTGGTTTGTCTTCTATGGTAAATTGTAGAGAGAATTTGAGCGTGCGAGCAAAATCGAACGAGTTTCTTAAAAAATATAATGTTTTTAGTGAATACATTTGAGCGAGCGAGTAAAATCGAACGAGTTTCTACAAAAAAAAAAAATAAAACAAATTTAATGCAATGAACTAAAAGTTCATTAGATGACTTACCATTGAATTTGCAAAAACATAAATAGTTAATAGGTTACGTACAGAACAATAAACGATCCGGTCAATCCTTACAGGTCTTAACTGAATTTGCTACGATTTGACTTCTGTAGAAAATTTTAGAGCGAATACGAGCGAGCAACCAAAATCGAACGAGTTTCTTCAAAAATACAATGTTATAAAGGATACAATGAGCGAGCGGGCGAGCAAAATCGAAACAGCTTCCTAAAAAAAAAAAGGCAATTAACAATTAGATCGTCAGATGGCTTATACTTGAAATTTTAAAACAAATACAGACATCCACACTTCCAAAAATTGATTTAGCGAAAAAGATCCGCCAGTAAATTCCGTGGCATAGTTCGTGCCAATATACTTCGGCGAAATCGGCCAACTCTTTGCAGTTTAATATTCACATTTCTGGCATATAATATGACCAGAAAAAGTGAAATAACAAATGGTAGAAGAAATAACAAATCCACGAGAATAGATTCGCTTGCCGATTCCACATGCTTGTACTCCATCGTTATATTTTATTTATTTGTTTTGCTCTAGACAAATTTATCAAAGAATATGGGATTTAAAATATTTCAAATGAGGAACTTGAAAATATTGCTTAGGTGATGATAAACTTGTAGCATTATGGTGAAGAAATTGGAAATGGATAAATTTTTCTGTTAAACATAAAATATTAAGTTTCAATAATTGGGTTTTTCAAGAATAATAAATGATGTTAAAGCAAGAGGGATATGGGGATGTCTCCAACTGCAAATTATGCCCGTTATTGAAAGAGATTGTATATTTCATAGGAAACAGTAATACCAAATTGGTTTTCTTGCTGTTCATAAATGGATAGATTTGTGTTAGATTGCTCTGATTTGAGGGTGGTGGACAAAGCACTTTCTGAAAAAGTCAAAAAGTTTATATATGTGGATTGTGAGGCTTTACTGAATCAAGATTTTTGCCAAACGATAACTGAACTCACGGAACCGTTGGGAGTAACTCAGTTAACAATTTGTGTGCGATTAAAAATATTCGTATTATATTTATACATAGAAAGTATATTAGGTGTTGCACATAATGAAGTCAATTTTTCACTTCGGAACTTCTTCATCAATGACAAAACAAAGGGATTCTCGTACCCGATCATGACTAAAGTAAAAAAATGTATGTAAGACAATACCTTGAGATACGAAGTAAAGTATGCCTAGCCTCGTAAGTCCCTTCTATATTCTTCCACATAAGAAAACGAAAAATGTCTGAATGATTGAATGGAGACTAGAGAAGACTCATGTTTCAATAATTTGTCCAAATATTGAATTTTGTTCAAAACAAACTGGAATTTAGTAACAAACTCGACTCTAAACTCGAAGTTCGGTGGTTCGATTTCAACCTGCAGCACTGTTGTATTTGCCTAGCACTAGTATAGCTAGCAAAAAAATACGCTATACTTCTAGGAAAATCTTTAAAAATTGAAGATACCGTCGTTTGAATTCGACTTTAAAGATGAGGTGCCTGTTTTTATCAAGCAATAGAGATGTTCCGACTTTGGAGTCAAGAGGAAGTACACTTACTTACAAGAATTGATAGTTTTTTGAAAATTTTTTGATATAGTTTGAACTAAGATAGATATATAAAACAAATATAACATTTTGAGCAGCACAAACAATTGGAATTAAATGTTACCTCGCATAAAAAAAATTATATTCTTTCGAAATATTTGCAGTTAATTATTAAATTAAGTCAGTCAATAATAAAAGTAACTGTCACAAGTTCTGTTTAGAAACAGAAACGTTTTAAACATATCGGTGGAAACATCAGCTTTCCAAATCATACAATTACAATCAAAATCTCTTGCGTGTTAAGCTCTCCTTCTTGCAATTAGATCATATTTAGTTCCCTTCTTATATATTTATGTGTAATATTGGAGTAACTCCTACTCTCCATAATTAGTTTTAATGATCCAAGTGCAGTTGACATAATTCATAAATTTTTATAACAAATTTAGTATTGATTTTTTATTATCTTTGTCTAAAAAAATGCAGATCCAAAATATCTCTCTGAAAGAATAAAACTTAGACAGTAAAATGAATCAGGTACAATTTAGACATTTTTCTTTTATTTTAGGATTTTCATTTGTTAATGCCTCTTAACCCAAAAATAAAAAAAAACATTTTTATTTCAATAACGAAACTTGGAAGATCGCTTTTCCTAAGCTATCGGAAACATTACAACTTTTCTGGTTGCATTGAAATGCGGAACAGTTTCAATCAACTTGTTTCAACTAACTTGGCACGCTCTATCTTACTTCAATCACTTTAATTGAAACACGAAGTCTACTCATTTATCTACATCAGCGTCAAATATTACTTTGCTGCGTTTGTATTAGTGCACTACTACACAAGTATGAGTGCGCGTATCTATGAGTGCGCGTATCTGTGTGTGTGTATCAGGATAATGATGTAGCTGCTGCTTTTGTATATTGAATGCGTGAAAAGACTTCAATTAGGCGAATTGTAACTGGGCGTATGACAACGGTTGGTGGGGGTTGGAGGTGATTAGAGGGCGTTTACACCGAAATCGCTCAATGAATTGCAAGAGACAGACAGACGAAAGGTACAGGAAATTGAGACAGAAATTGTTGCCTTAAATGTTTAGATAGTAAATATCTATGAGAGTTGGCATAAAAGTTCAAGCCAAAGTGTTTCAGTAAATGAAGGCAGCTTTCGGAACAAGTGTCAATTTACGAACTTAAAGTAAGCAATTGAGGCAAAGAGGGACGAATTTTGATAGATTTCAGCGATAGAGTGTTCATTTACGGGACAGGGGACGAATTTAGAGTAAAGGAAATGAAATATGTAGAATCAATGCGGTATAGAGAATTGCGATAAAGTTGGACAAGTTGGACAAGTTAGTAGAAAAGTTACGTCAGAGACTGTATTGTGGGCAATGTCTAGTAAATTAGTTTTAAAATTTAAAAAAAATATACAAAGATAATAAATTATTATGAATATTGAGCTTAAGTAATAGCGTACCCACAAAATAAAAAAAAAAATATTAAGTATTTGTCATATAAAAATTTGCACAGCTGCAAATTTAATTGTTTTCTAAATTAGTCGCAAAAAGCAAAAAACCAACCCTAAAACAAACAATATAAAATATTAATCTCATTCATTTAGCTATTTACACAATTAAGTGTCTAATAACTCATTAAAAATATCAACTTTAATTGATATTTGCATAATGAAGTTGTTTTGTTTGGCATTTTTTGTAAAAAAAAAATAAAGATTTATCGATTTTTGCTTCATTTAACATTTGTCCACAGAACAGATATTTTCGTATGAAATGCATAAATTTAAATGCGCATTTAAGCCAAAAAAGTTTGCATAAAATGAATTAAAATATTTTAAAATAAAATACAAAAAAATAAATAAAAAATAAACATGTAAATGAATGTAAATATAATATACATAAATGTAGAGACAACTCACAACATGGCGTTGGCATGCAAATTAAAATATTTTAAAATAATAAAATAAATTCAAATATTTTAGCAAATATATGTGAACAATTAAAATCATAAAACATGCGGGTGGAATTTAATTCATAAAATTATTTTGCAAATAAATTTGGTTAAATTTAATAAATAAATGCAACTGGTCAGATTTTGCAGAAAAATTGAAATTGAGTTACGCAGCGAGAATAAAATTGCTCAAAGGCTGTGGAATTATGCAATAAAATATTTAACATTTTTAGAAAATTGATTGGTCCATATGTAATATTATAAGAAATCTATGATTATTTTTGCTTTAGCGTTCGTCTGCTTTTTTAGTGAAATAATATAAAACTTTTTATAAACATTTGAAGAGATATGCTGGTTAGCTGACAGTTTTTAAACAATTAAAACTCTTAAAGTTCCATTTCAATTAATTAATTATTGTACTATCGTGCGGTAGCTAGATCTTATAAGATCTGTAAAAAATATAAACCCATACAATTTGATTAAATACAAAAAAATGTGTAAATTGAGTGTTTGCTAATAGTTCATTCTACTAGAACATAAACAAGAAAATCTTAAATAGTTCCAACAATGGATTTTCTTTGACTTGAAGGCATCTAATTGGCTCAAAAGCTTCTTGACAATCATTCTTTTGGGCAATTCCTATGGAAGTTTCATCAGGCTAAGTAAGTTTTTTGAAATATATGTGTCAAATTTCCAAATCAAGTGCGCTAAATCTTCATACTCCCTGCTTACCAGAGTGTTCAGAGTGGCATTCTATAGATAAATTTCAATGGGATTTACTAAAATTTTTCAAGTTAACTTAAACATGTTCACTATCCTAAACAAAATATTTAAATATTTTCTAAATATAATAAAAAATAGATCTATAACTTTAAGGCTTTGAATTAGCTCAAAAGCTTCCTGGAAACCGCTCCATATCAAAGATCACCGCTTAACTCTGCAAACCAATTCTGGAAATGACGAAATCAATATACATTTTTACAGATAACAAAGCTGCCTTCGATAACCCAATAAGCAAACAAATGACATTGAACACCACAATTAGCCATGTTAAGATAGGATAGAATCTACCCGAACCCTTTAATACCATTCAACATATCAGACAAGGCTGCCAGATCTATACTGCAACTTCTACAATTTCATAATTGAAGAGGTACTGCGCAAGGCTGGTGTACATTGTATGGGCATTATTTTGTTGAAAAGTGCTCAGCATAGATGTCGTCCAGCTTATTACTGCTCAACGTCTGCATTGGTTCGGCCATGTCATTCGTATGGACAAAGACGCTCCAGCAAAGGCCTTCGATGCGCTAGCCGATGAAGGAATATAAAAGCAACGTCCAAAGCTCAGATGAGAAGACCGGTGGAGGAGGATCTTTCTTCACTTGAAGTGAAGTTTGCGCGCGCAAAGCAGGAGCGCCTGGCGAGAGCAAGTAATATCGGCTGTAACTTGATGACGGGTTGCGATGATCAACTGCAATAAAGTGAGTTGACTATAACCACATTATTCAGCTATTCTGACTTGCGCAGCACCTGGAGGCATCACCATAGCAGCCACCATTGTACCCAAGTTAAATAAAGTAAGAATAACATCATAAGCTCTCTCAAAGTGGCATTGGATCTCTACGAGCTTTTCATTTCCGTTCGAGAGCTTCAATATGCGAACTGTTCAACTTTGTAATGGAAGCTATATGCGGAGAACTGGTTACAAGAGTATCTAGCTGCTTTGTGAGAGCTATAGAAGTCGGTTGTATGTATAATGGTAACCTAGAGCAAAGTATAGCCCATAACATAGCCACTACAGCAGAAACACAGCTTTAAGCAGCACATTCAAATCCTTACAAATTCAGGCAAACACAAGCTCTCCAGAACTTTAAGCTTACCTGACCACATAAAAGGCAGCCACAAAAAAAAAACTCCTTTAAGTACCACCACATCGTTTTTCCGCCATAGCTCTTGCCTTTTATTCACGCTCTAGACGCTTCTAATGGCCAGTGCAATGCGTAACCCCATTAACCCCAAAAATCAACAATAAGTACATAAATTCTGATAAATGATTTTTACGCGTTTTCAAGTGCCTTTTTTGAGACGCAGGGGTTCTTAAACAATTCTCCGATAAGACTTGAAGCATTTACATCTCGAGAAATTGTTTTAATGCCAAATCTTTGCTGCACTCGTCAACAACAATTTGAACAACTTTAACGAGCTACCGAGACAACCACCGCACACAAACCCAAAACTACGCACAGCCGCAACCCCAAACATAAACACTGTAGGACTCTGGCTCGAGTTTATTATGCAAAACCCTTTGGAGCGCGAAAAACAAAGTCAGACCGCAGGTTGCTGCGTTACAGAGGGCCTCCCCCAAACACATACTTTGATTGTGACGCCACATAAAAAACCATTGCCATTTATTGCCACAAAACGACTTTGGGCATAATTTAATGATCCAGCGCGTTATGTGGGGCGGGTTGTTGATACTAAGCGCCTACATACTACTACATCTTTGTCTTACGCCTTGAGCTACTTGCAAGCATCACCGCGGCCCAACCCCTCGCGATAAGCTGCCTTGGGCTGTGGCAGTGGTTGCAGCTGAGAGGCTGAGTATCGCTCCGTTGCGGTTTCAAGGCCTTGTATTAATGTGCGGGCCATAAATTACTGTTATTAGTAGCCCCAACGCTTTGTCACGCTCAGCAGCGAGAGAGCTGGAAGGACGTACGAACGATACGCACTGACTGACTGACTGACTGCTGGCCATATTGTTCCGGACAGCTGAGTGCTCCTGCTGCTCCTGCTGTTGCAGCATCTCTAGTGGTTTAGTGGCTAATCAAATCAAATTTTGGGCAGCACATTTTTATGCCTCGCTCTCTGTCGCTCTCTCGCCCGCTACACTTGGCATTTAAAATGTCTCTAATAATTCAACTATCTCTAGCAATCTTAGAGCCATTGAAGCTATTAAGTGCCCACAGCTGTGCTGAGTCATGACACGGACCCGGCTGAACTTATTTGTTGTCGTTACCAAGGCAAAGAGCAAGTCAAACCTGCCGCTACAAATGCTGGCTAACTATTATATTGTATACACTGCAATTGCAGGCTTAAAGAGTATTTTAGTTGCGAGCGAGTATGCTGGGGCAAAAGCGACATAGTACGCCAGAACCTTCTATAAGTAAAAAGTGAAAAAACGTCAAAAACTAGAATTTATGTCAGTCTGTCTCAAAGTGGGGCAAACATGGCCTATCAATTTTTATGCTACTTTAAGACAGATTTTCTCTCCATGTACAACTAATTTCATATTGCGTAAGATCAGTACTTATTGAAAACAAGAAATGCAGCTTTTGAACACAATTATTCTGAGTTTTTAAATCTTAATGAAAGTTAATTGATTAAAAGTTAATTGATCAACCTAAGTTATGTTGGAATACTGTCAGTTATGACTGATATTACATCAAGTTAAGGTATTAGACCTTCTCGAACTACAGTCAAATAACTTGCTGACGATTTTAGATACATTTATGGTTTCTTCACATTCTACACATTAGAGAATTGTAGTTGCCCGCTATATCAATTATAAAAAATAAATAAGTAAATTATCCCTACTCCTTTTAGGAGCTTAAGGTTTCAACTTAGCATTTCCACCTGTCCCTATTTCTAGCAATTATCATGATACGAAATCAAGGCAAGACTTAAAACAGCTCGCTGGGTACTGCCGTTTTTGTGGCACAGTAGAAGTATGGGTTTGCCCCACGCAGTGTCGGGTTTGCCCCATGAAGCTTTATTTTTGACCAACGTCAGAGCCCAGGCTGATATACTATGTCAATATAACTTTTATTTCATTTTGCTGACATGCTTTTCATTAGAGACATCTAATTTGCCCCACTTTTACGATTTTAAATAGCTTTTGGGAAGCAGTCGAAGGGTTGGGCTTACCCCAACTATTTGGATTGGCCTTGATCAACGTCAAAAGTCGAAAGATAAGTTCATTTCAAGAATTCTAGGTAAATTCAACTATTTTGTGTAACTAACTAAAAGTTAAGTTGGTCATATCATTGAGAACTCATATTTAGTCTCACTTTATTATTTTAATTGGGCTATGGGGAACAGTGGAAGGGTTGGGATTACCTTGTACGCTGTTCCGATTGGCCCTATACGCCTTCCTTCTGATCAACGTCAAAAGTCGTACTAGATAAGTTTATTTCCAGAATTTTAGATAAATTCAAGCTTTTTTGCTTATATTTGGCACAAACTGCAATTTTTCTTAGTTTTATTATTGAGAGGTAATATTTACCCCCACTTTTAAAATTACTAATGGGAAACACTGGAATGATTGGGCTTACCTTGTACGCTGTTCGAATGGCATTGAGGCCACCAAGCTTTAATTTGACAAGACTATAAAGTAAGTTCGCTGTGTTTCTTGGGGGTCTAATTTTAGTACATAGTCGTGTTTTCCTTAACTAAGCCTATTCTCGATCAGCAACATCAAAAATCGTTATATAAGTTTATTTCAAAAATTCTAGCTAAATTCAAGCTTTATTTCATATATTGAGCACAAACTGGAAGTTAAGCGTCTCTTAGCCTTCAGAAGTACTATTTACCCCTACTTTATAATTTGCTTTGTTATGATGCCACCAATGCTCTAATTTCAAGACTATAAGGTAAGGTCGCTGGGTTTTTTGGTTTTTTTAGAAATAGCGTAGGCCCCAATTACCCCTATTTTCTGCTTCTTCCTAACTAAGCCTTTTCTTGATCGGAAATAATGACTTAGGCAATATATAGACTTTTTTTTTAGAATTTTTGGTACATTCCCACCCACCGTATTCTCCAGATTAGGCTCACTGCGATTACTACCTCTTCTCAAAACTGAAAAGTTGGCTCCCTGGTAAGTGCTGCCATTCCAACGAAGAAGTCATTGCCGAAACTATCGTCTATTTTGAGATATTTTCGGCCGACTACTCTACGGAGGGGAACGAAATGACCGAGAATCGGTAAACGCGTTGTATCGAGCTGAAAGGCGATTATGTAGAAGAATAAAAGCTAATTTTACGAAAAAATCGTGTTTTTTTGAGTTAGGCCCGAGACAAGAGCCATATTGGTATATAAGGTTTATATAAGGAAATAATTTGAATCTTCCTGACAAACGAAAAATTATCGTACCATAGGTAGTTACAGTGTATACCGTCAGCGAGCTACATCACGTTTGCAACACATTTTTATCACTCTAATAGATGCGCTGCTACTTTGCTGCGCCAAGGCCAAAAAGTAGCACAAGCAAAAATAAACAATAGATAAGGGGAGTACCGCTGCTTCAGTGGGGTAGGAGAGCTGGCGCAGGAGATCCCATAAAGTATCACAAGTTTGTTGACAAATTTCAAGGCGCACCTGAAAGACAAATTATCAAATGGTCCAGCCCCCTGCCCAAGCGGGTACACTCCATTCAAGGTAACTTGGCTGTTTTCTGCACGGTAATGAAATGATGACAAAGCGTCCAACTGCAAGACGTTGACAGCAGCTCCAGCAGCTTCAGCAGTTCCAGCCAGCAACCAAACAACCACCACAAAAACAACAACAATGGCATCGCCCACTTTTCGGGAGGGATGTAAATTTTTTCTCATTGTCATTAATTACACGCTCCACGTGTTGGAGAAATGGCAGCAGCGCGCTCCAGCGGATGCCAGCAGGTTAAGTGAGGTTATGTACACTAAATAAGTATTTTTTGCTCTTTTTGCGTTTTGTAGCTTTTCTTTGCTTTCAGGTCACAAATATTATATTAGAGCGAGGGCATAAGGCCTCGTAAAAGCCAAATTTTCGTCATTTACTTGATTACAAACACAATTAGCCATGGTTTATTTGACTCCGCTGCGAGACAACTTCAGATGAGAGATTTTGGTCAAGGGCAACAGGAATTTTGTTGCAATGTGTGTCTAGGTTGTGAAGCGAACAAAGGGGTTGAAGTTGTTGGAGCTTAATCAAAGAAAGCAGTTGGATAGGTCAGCAAGAGTTTTGGGCTTTAATATTTTTTTTTAACAGGAATTTGTTTGCTGTACAAAAATTTTTCGTTAAGTCAAGAAATAATGTTGAATTTGGATTTTTCAGAAATATTTTGGTTTCTAAGAAATATTGTACTTTCTAAGAAAACATTTTTAGGGAAAAATAATGTTTAGGCTCTTATATTTGTAATGCTTCGTTGGTATTTAAGCAGAAACAGGAGAAGTGCAGTTAAGAAATATCCGCTTAAATAATCGTTTAGCTAAAAGTGTTGTCGATCACACAAATGAGCAAAAATGAAATAATTTAATTAATTTTGCTTAAACTTGTCGAAAAGAATAATTTATTGTAAAATTTCGCATAAAGAGTCGAAAAACAAGTACGTCGTGTAGCCAAATTTTTAAACCCTATACCCTATGAAAAATAAATTATTTTTCCCAATGATACAAAATTATATTAAAATGTCTTATCTAGCCCATAACGCAGGAATAAGACTTCTTTGGAAAATCTTCAAACTTTTTGCATTTTTCAAAATTAAAGCTTAATATCTATACCAAGATTTTCCAAGTTTTTTGCTGTATGAAAACTTATAGATACACAACGTGATCAATATAAAAAGTTTCTCCTATGTGAGCGTCAACAGAATTTCATTTATTGTGTCTAAAGATTAGTTGATCTTATAAGCGACAACAGAAATTCAATTTGTGACCCGTATGTCCAGTGTTGTACCAGCGCATTTGATTTTAATATATGAACGAGCATCTGAACTTTATGTAGGTTTGTCTTCTATGGTAAATTGTAGAGCGAATTTAAGCGAGCAAGTAAAGTCGAACGAGTTTCTTCAAAAATATAATGTTTTTAGTGAATACATTTGAGCGAGCGAGTAAAATCGAACGAGTTTCTACAAAAAAAAAATAAAACAAATTTTATGCAATGAACAAAAAGTTCATCAGATGACTTACCATTGAATTTGTAAAACAGAAATAGATAATAGATTACGTACAGTACAATAAACGATCCGGTCAATCCTTACAGTTTCGAGATAAGGAACTGTAGGCTTAACTGAATTTGCTACGATTTGTCTTCTGTAGAAAATTTTAGAGCGAATACGAGCGAGCAACCAAAATCGAACGAGTTTCTTCAAAAATACAATGTTATAAAGAATACAATGAGCGAGCGGGCGAGCAAAATCGAAACAGCTTCCTAAAAAAACAAAAAAAAGGCAATTAACAATTAGATCGTCAGATGGCTTACACTTGAAATTTTAAAACAAATACAGACATCCACACTTCCAAAAATTGATTTAGCGAAAAAGATCCGCCAGTAAATTCCGTGGCATAGTTCGTGCCAATATACTTCGGCGAAATCGGCCAACTCTTTGCAGTTTAATATCCACATTTCTGGCATATAATATGACCAGAAAAAGTGAAATAACAAATGGTAGAAGAAATAACAAATCCACGAGAATAGATTCGCTTGCCGATTCC
Source organism: Chymomyza procnemis (assembly GCA_035046065.1). NCBI lineage: Eukaryota > Metazoa > Arthropoda > Insecta > Diptera > Drosophilidae > Chymomyza > Chymomyza procnemis. The sequence goes on along the minus strand of JAWNOJ010000004.1, from coordinate 11,793,340 downwards.
ACATGCTTGTACTCCATCGTTATATTTTAATTATTTGTTTTGCTCTAGACAAATTTATCAAAGAATTTGGGATTTAAAATATTTCAAATGAGAAACTTGAAAATATTGCTTAGGTGATGATAAACCTGTAGCATTATGGTGAAGAAATTGGAAATGGATAAATTTTTCTGTTAAACATAAAATATTAAGTTTCAATAATTGGGTTTTTCAAGAATAATAAATGATGTTAAAGGAAGAGGGATATGGGGATGTCTCCGACTGCAAATTATGCCCGTTATTGAAAGATATTGTATATTACATAGGAAACAGTAAAACCAAATTGGTTTTCTTGCTGTTTATAAATGGATAGATTTGTGTCAGATTGGGCAGATTTCAGCATGGAAGACAAAACACTTGCTGCCAAAGTCAAAAAGTTGATATATGTAGCTTTACTGAAACAAGATTCTTGCCAAACGAAAACTGAACTCACAGTACCGTTGGGAGTAAGTCAGTTAACAATTTGTGTGCGATTAAAATTATTCGTATTATATTTATACATAGCAAGGATATAAGGTGTTGTACATAAACGAAAGAGGCAAAAGATGTCGATTGTTCACTGCGAAACTGCTTATTGAAAGACAAAAGAAAGGAATTTTTCTACCTAGTCGTGTCTAAAGTTGAAAAGTGCATGTTAAACCATAAGCTCAAGCCGATAACCTTGTGAAAACCGAAAATGTATGTTTTTCCCAGAAGGTAAGAGAAAGACTCCCAAAGTTATCTTAATGTACGACCTGGGTGACTAGAGAAATTGGTATACCACGTCAATTTGTCCATCTGTGTGAACAACCAGATCAACGAAACCATAAAATACTGAGTAACCAAATATCAGAAAAACTTCTTATAAGAGGAAACGAAATGCAATGCCCACTAGAAAAAGTCCGAAATCTCCAAAAGAGCCATACCCGGAAAAAAAATCTTTTGAGTGATTTTTAATTTTTTTTAATTTCAAAAATTATTTGATTATGAAAATCCTAGCGCTAAAAAAAATTTTTTAGTAATTAATTTTTGCTCAGTTTTTTTATAAATAATTTTAATATGAAAATCCTTGTTTTTTCTAAATGAAAATTGTTGCCCAACATAATGGACCAATACTGAGTGACCTTCTAAATTAGCCACTTCCTTCACACAACTCAACCACGTTGCACTCTTTTATTTAAAGATAAAAAAATACTCTCTCTCCAAAATTAAATATTCTCTTACCCACTCGTCCCTGCTCTAAAAATACTTCACTTTGTTTTAACTTTTCATATTTTTTGGCCAAAATCAAAGCAAATTGCTGCGCTGCTTACACCAAATTGTTGCACAAAGCTGGCCAAAAACTTAGTTCTAACCCAAAGCTATTTATCAAAGCCTACCAAAGGCGTCCGTCCAAACGTAGTCAACATAATTTCCTGCTTCATTTTTACAACTGAACAAGTGTTGCCGGCATAATATTCATTTACGCTTCATCCTTCCCCTTTATTATTTTTCAAACATGAACTCGGCACGGCTAGCAATGGCTCACATAATTATGCATGATGAGCCAAACTACCAGGTTCAGTAGCCCAGGAAAGAAAAAAAAAAAAAATTAAAGATGAACATAGTAGGGAACCCCAAGCTGATGTCGTTTGCCGTTTAAGCCACCAATCAGCGTCACTTGCAGCAGTCTAGCTGAGTGAATGGCCGGGAGCTGTTTTGAATTTTGAAAAAGTACGTGACACCCTGGTTTTTTTTGGGGGCCAGCGGCAAGCTGCCCAAAGCCAAGTTGCAGCCCTGAGTTGAAGGGCGGCGGCAGGCACAAGAAAAAAAAACTGCAGCAAAGTATGGCAATCATTTTTGCTTTAAGCCATGGCTAGCCAACTGGCCTTAGTAGGAGGCTCAGCATCGGAATGACCAACATTTTCAATTACAACAAAGGAATGCCGGTCATTATTTATTATGCCGACCGCATGCCCTCGGGCTGGAGCAATAGTTGAAGCTGGCCAAGTCGCCGGGCACTGCCGCAGCTCATTTCAGCGCCAAGCCTTAAGCCTTCTACGAAGCCAGCTGACGACGACGACGACAACGACGGACGTTGTTGGCGTTGGTTGCGCCTCAACATTCATTCATCTAATATTCATGAAGAAAATTATGTGTGCAGTTAGAGAAAAGTTATCAAATTTTTGAAAATTTTTTGTAGTTACTGAACTACTGTGACTTGCTTTTGCTGAACGCTAGATGGCGTGACGGAAGATCACGTAGTTTCTTATTTAGGATAAAAATTATGTGATTTGTGACTTGCTTTTGTTGAACGCTAGATGGATCTAGTAACCACTGAACGATAGATGTCGTAGTTACTTATCTAGGTTCAAGACTTTAGAAAAATATGCTCAATTATGTCACTTTTGACTTCATTTTTCTGAACGCTAGATGGCGCTTGTAAACGCTGAACGTTAGATGCCGCTTTTAGTTATTTAGGATCAAAACGTAAGAAAAATTATGTCACTTTTGACTTCATTTTTCTGAAGGCTAGATGGCGCTTGTAAACGCTGAACGTTAGATGCCGCTTTTAGTTATTTTGGATCAAAACGTAAGAAAATGTATATGCTCAACTATATTATTTGTGACTTGCATTTGCTGAACGCTAGATGGCTCTAGTAAGCGCTGAACACTAGGTAGCGCTAGTAAGCTCTGAACGATAGATGCCGTAATTATTTAAAATATGAAAAAAAATATGCTTAATTCAGGACTTTGTACCTTGTTTTTGAGGAACGCTACATGGCGCTAGTGAGTGCTAGCCGTTAGGTGGCGCCAGTAAGCTCTGAACGCTAGATGACGTAATTAGTTATGTTGGAACAAAGGACGAGAATAATATGCTCAACGATGTGACATGATTTCAATCTGAAAGTTAAATGGCGTAGTTATGTATTTATGTTTTAAAACTCCCAAAAAATATGCTCAATTAAGTGACTTGGGACTTGCTTTTGCTGAACGCTAGATGGGGGAATTGCGTATTGAGCATAAAAAGGTAAGAAAAATCTGCGCAATTATTATTTTTTTTTTGCCAATTTTTCTCTGTTATTGTAGAATACCTAGTTTCTTGTTTATTAAATATAATAAGTAGTTAAAGGCTTTAGAGCAACAATAAGTGCTTACAAAAGAGCTTAAACTTGTCTTCCTATAATATGGCTTCTCTGACGGCGACCTACTGGCAACTCACCTATATCACCCCGCTATTTCTCACAGTGCAGCAATATATATCTTTCGCAATCCCTGCGTTTGTGTGAGTTCGTCTGGCGCTGCTGAGAGGCTTTCCTGGGTTTGCGTTTCTTTTTTTTTCCAGGCCCGCCTTTTACGCTGTCATTTTTCAGCAAACAAAAAGAGGAGCGAGCGTTCGCCGAACCAGAGAGCAACTACGCGCTACCAGAGACGCCTACTGCCAACAGTAGCGCCTGCTTGCCTTAAAAAGCCGCTTTTCATAATTTTCTGTTTATAAGACGTGCAGCTGCATTTTCCCCAATGCCTCATGCTCCAATTGCCTCACCTCATTTGGCACCACCCAACCCAAACCAAACCAAAAAAAAGCACTGCTGTAGCTGTAGTGCTGGTGCCAAGTCCTGTCAGTTTTATGTATGTTTTATGAAATTTTTGCTGCATATTTTGTGTATATTGTATTACGCTTTGCTTAATTTTGGGCCAACACTCAGACGTCGACGCCGTCGCCGATGCCGTTGCCGCTGCCGACGCCTTGTGCCGCCCGCCATTTTGTTGTGTATGCAGCGAAGAGAACTGAAACTCATAAATCAAACACAGGAATTTTTCGCAACCCACACAATCACAACGGTTTTGTCTCTGTGTTAGCCAAGTTGCGGGTTCATTGGCATCGCTTTTACAATTTTAATTGCATTTTCTGTAAACTTAACTTATTGTATTTATGAGTTCCGGATTTGTAGTTGAAGTGTACAGAGAGAGAGTACATAGTTACAGTTGTGCTGGCATTCTGGCTATGAGATAATTCATATTTTTGGTATTTTGTTAAAGATATTTTGGCATTTGCTACTTGATATTGGTATTTCATTTACAAGTGCCGCAATACAATAAGGGTCAGTTAGGGGGAAAAACAAAAATTTGTTGTCAAACATATTTTAATATTCATGAGCAATGAACACGTTTTGGGATGTAGCACACAGCTACCAAAAGTTTAACAAACCGAAATGAAAACAAAAAGGTCACGAGCTTGAGCACTTGATTAAGTTAAGCCTAACCCAGCAACAACCTCAATCATTCAACAATGCAATGCTAATCTAGCAAATGGGTCAAATTATGATTGACATAATGCAAAAGCGGAGCGCAGATAAGGAAAAGTGGCAGGAAGCAGCAGAGCCCAGTGGACGCGAAGAGTAGAGCAAGTAAAAACAAAGCAAGTTATTAGTATGTCCTGCTTCCTTTATTTTTTTTTTGGTTAACCAAATGTGGAACAGCAGCCAAATGAAAGCCAAAAGCAATGGCAAAAAAGAAACATTGGCTATGACAAGAAAAATCAAAAAAGCCAAGAAACATGAAAAGTTAATGACTTTCGATGTAACGAACTGTTCATGCTCTGTAGTAAAAAGCATTGGTCAATAAATATTTGATGGATTCGAACTTTAGGGTCATCACATAAAGTTGGGGCATAACTTTGTTGGATAAGTTTTGTAAATTTTTAGCGCTATCGAATATTTTGCATAAATACATCTTTTAATTTCAGCTTGAAAATAATATAAAGGGATAAAGTGGCAATGAATTGCTGCTTCTTGCTGGTGCATTGTTATGCAAATAATTGTGTAGAAATTTTTTATTGAAGACTAAAATATTTAGCTCAAACGATTTTTGTAGAAGTTCATATGTAATGCTCTACTAAGGATCACACTGATCAATGTGAGGTCACCCCTTTCTCTGGGGGCCTGCCAGCTTAACCTAACCATATGTAATGCAAAAAACCAACTACAGATCCTGCGCTTGTCAGCTGTTCGACATATCTTTCAACCAAAATGTCATATCGTTACTTAAATGTTTGCCATTTTGCAATATGGATTGTTTTAGCATCGCAGAACGTGTTAGTTTTGTGAAATTATACTATAAAAATGGTGAAAAACCAGTAAATGTGTTTCGAGCATTACGAAAAGATTTTGGTTCAACAAGAAATTGTACAGGTAGTGCAAAAATTCGAACAAACTAAAGATATTATGAGCCGAAAATATTGCTAAAGTTGCTGCCAGTGTTGACGAATTTCCGAATTATTCGCTACCACGATGTGCTCAGCAATAGGGCTTGTCCAACACAGCATTAGTCGATTTTGGCTTGAAATTGAAGACATAGATATGGATGACATATGGCTTCAGCACGACGGCACCAAGTGTCAGCCAACGCGACCGAATATGGCCATATTGCAAACGAAATTTGTAGGACGCATAATTTATTTTTTTGGGGATGTCAATTGACCAACGAGATCATGTGACTTAAACCCTTTGGACATTTTTATGGCGCTAAGCTAAAGATCGAGTCTATGCCGTCAATCCACAAACTCTTGAACATTTGAAAGACAAAATACGTGAAGTTATGACCGAGATATCACCTCAGATGTGCTGCAAACGAAAACTTTGAAAATTATCTGTTTCGGCTCAAAGTCAGCGAGGAAGCCCCCGTTGGTCATTTTTATGATGTTGTATTTTCTATGCCTTCGTTATGTTGTTAATAAGCAATTCTAATTAACAATAAAATCCTCATTGAAGCACTTAAAATCTATCCAGACATAAATTTATAAAAAGATTTTGCTTCAAAACTAATTTTTTTCAAACATATTTTTTGTATATTAAAAAAATCTATCCAGACATAAATTTATAAAGAGATTTTGCTTCGAAACTAATTTTTTTCAAACATATTTTTTGTATATTAAAAGCAATCGAATTTTAGTTAGTCTTATAAAACGATATAGTAACTATATGAATGATGTAATAATAGTAATTCTAATAATATATTTGTACAAACTTAGTGACCATTTTAGTCCCTTTAAAACTTTATCTGTCGCAACTGATTATTAGTTAAATCAAGAATCCCTTAACTCCTTCCACTTAAGCTGCCCATATCCCATCGTATTACAATTTCCTATAAGCCTCATACTCCCTCCCATTAATTCCATGTTACATAACTACTTTCCAAACTAAGTAAACCCATCACAACGCTTAAGAGCATTTAAAACGGAAACAAAATAAGGCAATGAGGATAAAACAGAGAGATACACTAATTATTCGGATTTAGCATTGTCGTCTCATCATTTTTGTCTTGCAGCCCTGACACAGTGCCACAAAAAAAGTAGAAAGACAACAAAACGACGAACATTCAAATAAACTCAGACCACACTGCGTATGCGTAATATGTTTGTATTTTATTGTGGAAGTGTGCGTATGCGTGTGCGTGAGTGTGTGTGAGTTATTTGTGTGCTTTGTGGCTTTGCTCTCAATTTGATTATGTAACAAATAAGCCACATAAGAGACTTCTTACCCACACACACACACATGGGGCAACCACACTCAAAAATAAACTTTTGATTTATTTCGAAGCGCAAAAACCAAAAACTTTCATGGCAATAAAAGAATTTGTTGACTTATTTTGAAAAGGTGACAATACACAAGATTTTGGCCTTCTCTCCTAGCATCGAGTCATAGATGGTATTGTTGTTGTTGTGAAAAATTATTTGTTTTTGACACTTTTCCCTTTAGCCCAATTTTGAGCCAAGTTTATGTCATTTGCCGCCCTTCAGTTTTATAGCTTTTTGTGCTAAATCAATTTAAAAGCAAGAAATAAAATTTTTTAAATTTTCTTTAGTTTTATGCCCGCAAGGGTGGAGTTTTTTTTCAAAAGTGTGCTCTTTTGAGAGGCTATGTTCGATTTGTGGGAACTTTGTTTTTTTTTTAATCGTTATTTTTTCAATATTAATGCATGAAAATTATTATTCGGAAAGGAACATATTACACTATTATTATTATTTTATAGACGTGGGAGCAACAGGTGTTAAAGAAGAGTCAAATGTGTCTTATTTTTTAATATTTAAAAAATATTTTCTAAAATTTAAAATTTTTTAATATTTAATATTTTGTTAACATTTGACATTGGTGACGACGCTGAGGGCAGCATGTTTGTCACCGACAACGACGAATTGGGAAATGAGTCTGCTGGTAAATCCATATCACAGCAAAGGGGGTTCGAGCAGACCAAGAATTTTGAAAACTGGCCAACCAGGAAGGCCAAGAAAGGTGTATCAAAATCTTCAAAAAAAATTGCTTGGAAGGTGTTGAAACACCGCAGTCGTTGGATGAAGTGCCAGTACAAAGTAAATTGGCAAAAATCAATGAAGTATCAATCAATGGAGTACGAAGAAGATTTCTACCTAAAACAACCTAAAAATTTCGTTGATGATAAAAAGCCAGGAAAGTTCTTAAGTTGCAGAAAGCATGGTATGCTGCTATTTTTTGAAACTTCAATCACGATTCATTTTTTGAAGTTTAGTTTTTTTTGTATGGAAATATTTTATATGCAAATAATCGATTTTTTGCAACAAATATGGGGGTTTTTCTGCGAATTAAATCATTGTTGATTTTTAATTTTTTTACTTTATTCCCTTTATTTTGTTTTGTACATTGACGTTTTATATGCAAATAATCGTTTTTCTGCAACTAATGGGGCTGTTTTTGTAAATTTAATCATTATTTCTTTTTAATAATTTTTACTTTATTCATTTTATTTACTCTTATATATTGTTTTTTATATGGAAATCATTGGTTTTTTTGCAACTTTTTTATTAAATGTAATTATTTATTTTTTTTTTATTTTTATTCCTTCTATATTTTTTGTATATTGTCGTTTTATATGCAAATAATCAATTTCTTGCAACTATTTTTTTGCAAATTACAATAAATCTCTATTAACTTTTAATTTATTTTGACTTAATTCATTATCTATTGTATATAAATATTTTATATGCAAGTATTCGATTTCATGCAAATAACCGTTTTTTATGTTTTGCCTTTGAAGCAAATTCTTTTCAATATTTCCCCCCTGATAATTTTCAGGCATAATCGAGTCTGATCGCGTTCAATTAAAATAAACGTTCTAAAGAAAAGCATACTTCAATACATCATCGAATGCTTCTTAAAATTGCAGTGCATCTTAAATTCGTCCCGTTAAGACTATTCTCAACTATTTCTAACTAAGTTACCATAGTATTTTTTTTTACCTTCACAAACTGAACAATACTTTCTCGGTTTCTTTATTTTCATTGTTAATTTAGCACACATTGGGGCTAAAAATTATTTTCATCCTGTTGCACAACGAGTATATTGTTTTCCTTTGTTCGATGGGTTTTGGCTCCTCTCTCTGCAAATTATTGTTTTATATATGATTTTCCTTTTTCTCTCATGCTACAGCTAAACAAATAATTCATTTTAGCGTGAAACTTCATTTCGATTGTCGAACTGTGCCCCCGCCGCCAAAATGCAACCCTTAGTGCTGCACCCATTACTGGTAAAATTTCGCCCCGAGGATTTATATGAACACATGACGCGCTCTGTGGCACAATCTGTGGGATATTGATGCGGTTTGTTTTGATTTTGTTCTTGCAGCTGCAACTTGTAAATGAAATCTCTGGGATTCAAATTGCAATTTGCTTTGGCACTGGATTCCGTTTATTAATTAATTTTATGTCAGATTATAAAAAAAAGCAGAATAGTTGATGCGAAATTAAATAAACGCAATTTGTAGTTGAAAAGTAATTTGTAATTAAATGACATTCAAAAAGAGCTATTGGTATTTAAAATCATATTTTGAGCTTAATGTCAGTTTATATAATCTTCATATTGTTAAGTTGTAGCTTGAAATAATGCTGGTAAGCCTAGCAAGCGGACATTTGAACAATTTAATCGAATAATATTATTTGTTTATTCATTAAATATTACAAACATAATGATTCTGAATCATTCTGACTTGTTTTTAATGCATTAAAGTCTAAGTTTTCTACTGCTAAGTCAAGAAAATTTGTCTAGCACTGACATAGCTAGCAAATGGATGATATTTACCTATATAAATCTCTACAAATAAGAAACACATTCGTTCGAACGTACCTTTTCTTACGAGGAATATTTTCAAATATCAAAAAAGAATTTAAAGCTCCAAGAGATTTCCATAGAACATAGATATAAGTTTTGAAAATGATTTCTGCGGCTCATTACTTTTTGTTTTTATTTTTTATTGAGCTGGAAACAGAAAATATGTCTTTATATAGGTTGGACCATCTGCTGACTTTGTCTCAATCAAGCATATTCCAAAACGTACGTATCCCTAAATACCAAGATCTAAAAAATTTGGCCTTAGTCATACATTTGTACAACGTTCTCTTCCAATTTAAAATACATTGACCAAATTACGGGGAGAGCTAATTAAGGGCAGGCCATTATACAACTAGGATCGTCGCGCCACGAATGATTATGATGATGATGATCAAACTGCTTGATTATTTTATAAAAAGTTTTGCAAAAACTATACAATATTTTCACTTTCCCAAATATCAGCAAAAGTAGCACGCGGAGCAATGGATTTCTTAGGAAATTTTTATTGTACGTGGATAAGCAAGTTAATTTAAATAATAATTTAGCTAGACTGTTTATAAAGATATTATAATTTTTTCTTATCGGTAACACAATAAATAGTTTTTTGCTGAAATTTAATTAATTTAACTTTTTTCTTTCTGAAAATATCTTAGGCATGCAGCTAAGCTGAATCAGTTGACTATATCTTAGTGCTATTTGAAAATCGCTCAAAAATTTGTTTTTTTGCACTAAATTATAAAATGTATTTTTGCTTTTTTGTAGATGTACGGCCAAATTCAGTACATAAAATTATTATAAAACAATACACTTCATTTTTTTAACAATCGGTTGATTATATCACTTAGTCTCCGTAAAGACTATCATATACACTCCAGTATGAAAAATCAATAAAAACTTGAAAATTTATTGAGCATGTTTAAAAAAAATTGCAGTTCAAAAAAGGCCTGTTCGAAAGAGCTGACAATCGAAATGTGATTTGAAAAATAAAAACAAAATCTATCCTATAATTACAATGTGACAGATAGATATTAGAATTTTTCTAAGAGTTCCTTATCAAATTTTCCCTTTGGTCAGAAATCAAATTCCCGGACTTAAATCGCTGCACGTATTCTCGTTTAAAATTCCATAACTTAAGCTTCAAATCATTTTAGACAGTTTTGAAATTTATGATTCTCAAAAAATCAGGCTCCAGAAGATCTTTCATATAATTAAAAGTACGCCCAAGATCAATATATCACAAACATTTCCGAGCAATGATATCTAGCAACTGTAACTAACATCGAGACTTTAGCACAATTAGAATTTTTCTAGGGAGAAGTTTTATTTATGATCTGAGAAAACCAAAATTAATACTTTGATTTGGCATTCTGTCAAATTAGGGATATAATTCGCTGCACGCTTTCTCGCTTACAGTTTATGTAAGTCCACAATAAAAGCTTCAAATCATTTTGAAAGTATTGAAATTTAAATTTGTCTTTCTTTTTCTCTTATCGAACTTTTATATTTTTACAAAAACACTCAATATCCGAAAGTCAAATAAATTTAAGACATATCATACCCAATTACCAGCTTCTTTTAACTTAATCACAATTGGAATTTCTCTAAGAAGTCTTATTCAAGATCTAAGCAATTCAAACTTTAATCTTGCTTAAAATTTATGCAAGTCCACAATTGAAGCTTCAAATCATTTTCAAAGTATTGACATTTAAATTTGTCAAATTTCTCTAAAGGAACTTTTATATAGTTACAATAACGCCAAATATTCAAAAGTCAAAAAAAATTATGGCGTATCAAGCCCAATTACCAGTTACTTTTTAACTTAATCACAATTGGAATTTCTCTAAGAAGTCTTATTCAAGACCTGAGCAATTCAAAGTTTAATCTTGCTTATCTTTTGCTTGTCCTTTTGAACAGTTTTGACATCTAAGTTTGTCAAGAAGGCAGCTTCAAAAAATGCTTTTTTTGTTATTTAAAATACACCCACGAAGCAAAACTCACAAAAAATTTCGATAGATATATCCCATCACCAGTTGACTTCAGCACAATTCGTATTTAGCTAAGTAGAAGCCTTATGCCAGATCTCAACTTAAATGAATCGCCTTCAGCATGTATGTCTTTAACGAAACGTTTGGCCAGAAAGCAAGTGAAGCCCCACATAATAATCCAGCTTGACTTCAATAATTAGCATTCTAGACATTCTGTTACATTTCGATTATATCGATTTTTCAAGCTTATTATGTGTAATATCGTTTCGTGCTAATTGAAGCTTATTACAAGTTATACAAATGCTTCTAAAGTTACAATCTGTGTAAAGTGCTATCATATGAGAGAACACTTATGCAATATATACTATATCCTTCCATACACACACCCTCCGACACACCCTGCCCGATGATGTATGTGTGAGAAATGAATAGAAATATGAAGCGTCTTATTATGATTTCAACTTGCCAGCCAGCCATGCCAACTGTTTTATAGACACTTCAAGCATTCAACTGAAGTAGAATGTAACTTAATAACTTTGGCACAAATAAAGCAACAATAAAATTGTTGTTATAGTTGTTGTTGTTATAGTTGTTGTTGTTGTTGTCGACATATTAAATATGCGTAAGTAACTCTTTGTAACACATTTAACAGACAACAGAGAGAGAGCAACAAATGTTTCTTGTTACATGGAAGTAACTTTGCAGCCAAGCAACCAAAAACTAGAAAATTATTTTAAGTATATACAGAGAGAGAAATAGCCTATCGGATTGTGTCGGAAAATAATTTTGTAATATAAAATATATGTTTGCGTCTATTTACGATTATGCTACTAAGCTTCAAGTCAGAAAAGTTCGTTTTCCAAAAAAAAAGCTTCCTTTGTTAAAAGTTTTTTGGCGAAAGATAGCAATCCTGAGTTAAGAAATCGATTTCTTTAACTTCATTAAATAGGTGAATAGTTTGGAATGCAAATTTTTTAATTGCTTTCAAAGTTTTCTTAGACTGTTTTGTTTTGAGTTTAAGAAATTCTGACGAAAAGTTTTGTAACAAAATTGAAATCAGGCCTGCTATTGCATTTCGTCGCATAATTTTAATTTTGTTCTTAAACAGCTTTAATATTTGGAGTATTTTTCGTTATTAAACGAAAATCTTAAAATCTATAATAATTCGATTTTATAATTTTCTATATGCATGAGACTTTTTAGATTTTTTGATTATTTTTCTAGTGTATTTCTAGTAGTATTTCTTTTTTTTCATGTATTGGATTATAGACTTATATAAATCGTCACTTAAAAACAAAGAAAATACAAGCTGATTCAAATGTCCCGTCCCTAACATAATTTATACCGAAAAATAAGTTTATTTTTTTTTTGAACATACTTTTTTTCGATACCCATCTTGTAATAGTCGGCCGATAGTTCTTCAAAATAGACGCCAGTTTCGGCTATGACTTCTTCGTTGGATTGTAAACGCTCACCAGCCATCTGTTCAGATAGTAATCGCAGGGTGCCAAATTTCGGGGAATACGACGACTTCGAAAAAGTTCTGAGCACAATTCGATCAATTTGGTCATTGTTTTCACAACTTTGTGAGCTGGACCGTGGACTTGTTGAAAAAGGCTTCATTTCTGCTGAAAATAAGAGCGACTAATAGAATGGACCAACGTATTCGAACGAACCATGAGCTGTATGAGCTCTACAACGACGTAGATGTCGTCCAGCGTATTACGGCACAACGTATGCTTTGGTTTGGCCATGTCGTTCGTACGAACGAAGATGCTCCAGCAAAGAAGATTTTCGATATGAAAGTTAACGAAGGAAGACGATAGGGACGACCTAAACTCAGATGGAAACAACAAGTGGAGGACGACCTAGCTTCACTTGGAAGCCGATAACGGGTTGTGATATCCGAAGAAAGAAGAAGTAGAATCGTTGCAATGTTACGCATTAAATAAGTGTTATCGATAGTATCGATAACAAGTGTCTAGCATATCCGGATTTGAACAAATCGCTTCAATTGCAAAAGATTGCGTTACCGCGTGAATGTTTTTTTTTCGTACAATAAGTGAAAAGTTGAAGAAAAACTAAGGAAATCAGTGAACGAGAAATCAGAAGTAAAATCCATATTCAGTTTAAAATGGAGAGCAATTTCAATATTTCAGAGCCAAAATTTATTGATAACGTTAATGACGATGCACCGATGCAGCATACATGTCTAGACCCAACAACATGCCAAGGGAAGCAATATCACAAAGAAGTGCTTGAATTAGTTAGTTAGCCTTTCTCACGAGGTTACATATAATGAAGTGTCTTGGCATTCCAGTTCAAAACACGATTACGTATTTCATATTAAAAAAATAAACAAAGACAACCCATAGTTTCTTAGAAATTCATAGTATTATACTTAGAATGAGAAATAACGAGATTCATTCGATTCATTTCCAGTTTTTATTTTGTTGACAAAAATACGCCACTTTTTAATCATCTACATAATATTAAAAATTTCAATATTTCAAATACAGTATTCTTTCATAAATTTGTCTAGATCAAAACAAATATTTCGTAAAATCAAAATTTTATAATAACGATGGTTTTTATAAAAGATTTGAGTACAGAATTCATTGCAAAACAGCGCAAGAATGTGAAACCAGTTAACAAATCTCTTTGCATATATTTACCTGTTTATTTAATATTTTTTTGTTTTATTCTACTGGTCGATCGGATAAGTAGAAGTCTTTACAAGTTAAAAATAGAATATCTGCAGATGAGAATTTGCATGATGATGAACCGAGTGAAGCTATTCACGTGCCAAGAAAATAATCCCCAAGTTATAAGTGCCCTTATTGATATAGAAATGCTTTTAATAAAAATTAAGCACTATTTCTGGTGGGAGGCGCGCATTAAGTTAATTTTAGGATATCTCTGGGGACTTTGTTTAATTCTGGTATTAGCTGCGATTTAAAACTTAAGCAATTCTGGCCTTTAAACAATTATTCCCATCTGTTTGAAAACCCAAAGGGTAAGTCATTTTTTGCTGTATTTGTTAATTGCATTTAATTTGCTAAATGTTTTTTCAGGCAACTCGGTTCGATTTCGGTTACGAATGCTGTTCAAAATGTATTTACTCTAAAATCAACCAAAGAACGCTAGTAAAATTAGCAACCCTACAGTAGCTTTTCATAAACTTTTTAAATTGCCCAAGACGCTCTTTGCGCTTAACGTTTAAATCGCATTAAAATTTTGGGAGCGTCGAACCACGCTGGAGAACGTGTCATTCGAAGCAAATTTACTATAAGCATCCACAAGCATTTAATGGGCTTTAGCTGGAGTTTTTTTTTGTTCTAAATAAATAAAAAATTGCAATCGTCAATGTTGTTTATTTAAGACAAATCTGGTAGTTTTTGAAAAAGCCAAAAATAATGTCGTTGAAAACAGATGCTGATCCAAATTTATTATAAACAAAGAACATCAAACCTTTTCAAAGAATAGATAATCCAATTATACAGCTACAACTTTCAGATAGAGCCTACAAACGAACTTATCTTTATACCAAGTATAAACTTTTACCTCACTTTCAATATCAACCGATCAATCAATAATTTCTCATATGACTTTTTCGCGCAGTGCATTCAATTGTGACTGTATGTGTGAGTCGCTTTGAAGCGTGTGTGTACGTGTGGCCCTTGAGTTAATGATGTGCTTGAAGTAATTAAAACACAAACTTGATATATATATGTGTGTCAATGTGTGTGTGTGTGTGTGTGTGTGTGTGTGTGTGTGTATGAGTGCTAGTGTGCCTGTGTGTGTGAGTGTGAGTGTATGTGAGCGATTGTTGTTATGAAGTATATTATTGCTCGATGTACGTTGACTGCTGCGTTGATGATTGAGCGTTTTGTATATGACTCAAGTGCACTTGTTTTGCTCACTCTTTGTTCGTGTTGTTGTTGTCTATGTTGTTTTTGGTACAGCTGAGCACATTTAATAGCTATTTAGTTATTAAAAACAAATTGTGCAACTATTTTGCATTCTGACATAAATTTATGTTAACGATAAGCAACAAATTATTTGCAACTTAAAGCGAAAGGGAAATTGAGTAAGAAAAATAACATGAAAATGACATAAAAATTTGAACAGCAAGCAAGAATAAGCTGAAGCGTAGCTTTAGTTTGGAAGCCAACGACTTTGAAATATGCTTACATATTTTTACAATTTTGTGTAATATCTTTTTTCTAAATTGCAATTAAAGTTCAAAGTTCTATTAAAATTGTTTTTTGTGAATTTATTAAAAAAATTTTAGTTTTCAATATGTTTCAATCAAGTTAAGACAATACTTATAACACAAGTAATATTTATGTTACATGTAAACGTAGGCCTTGTCATCTACCAACACGCAGAATTGTTGATGGGCAATGGATCAATTCGTTGGACCCGTAATATAAAATATATCTGGGTATCCAGTTGGCTAGCAAAATACTATTTAATATCCACATGATCTTGTCATAGACAAAATTACTAAGAGTATACGAGCTCTATACCCAACAAGATTAATTATTTTTAAAACAATATTTTTACCAGCTATATTATATGCGTCGGAAATTTGGGTTGATTGTGCTGCATGTCATAGAAACAAGTTACAAAGAGCGCAGCATAAAATATTAAGTTATGTTTTTTTTTATCCCCACAATAAGACAGATACTGACATTATTAGTAAATAAATTAATCAGGCTATCATTTAATTTATTTCCAAAAACATAGACAATACACTATCTTAGTTTTAAGAAGTTTTTGTTTCCTTAACCAATAACTTCATACACACAAACAAGTACACTGCATAATTTAAATATTTGAATTGTAAAGCTGCAAAAGAGCTAATCTCTATAATTTATACAACGAATACAATATAAAAATTGTGTATATCCGAGATATTGAATAAAGGAACTGTAGTGCATAATGATAAAAGAATCCAAAAAGCCAAAGCTGCGTTTGCGCAATACGTTCATCAGAAGACTAAATTCAAATTTTTAAAGCCTGCATTAAATCTGTCCTCTTATGCGGCTGTGAGATCTCACAACTCTAGCAGCAACTAAAAAACAAACATTTATTAATCGTTGCTTGCGTAACATATGACGCATCTTCTGGCCCAGAACTATGTCTAACCAACATTTGTGGGAAGTTTGCGGGCAAAAGCCCGTTGAAATCTTTTTCATCGCAAAACGCAAATATTGATGAACCAAAAAATAACCTGGCGCAGCACACTGGCGACAGAAACCCAAAAATTAATGAGCGAACTTCATGCAGTAGCAAAAAATAGCGACAATTGGAAGACGTTTTCCAAAGTAAACTGTGATTAGACAATGTTTTTTATTTTTTAAAATAAAAACAACTTACTTATACTCGATAATGTTATCAACTTTTTTTCAATATATTAGAAATACACTGATACACTGCTCAAAGGCAAAGAAATATTTATTTCCAATAATTTTATGTGAATGAGCTTATAATTGTTTTAATATTATATACTGAAGATCTAGATTTTAAACAAAAACTTTTATTGCAAACTTACCAAAAATTGTAATTGGATCCACTCAGAATAAAAAGAGTATTTGTTTTCAAGCAGCTAATCAAACCAACTCAGTTAAGGATTGTTTTGGTAGCGCTTCAATCATTGATTTAATTTTTGGTGCAAACCGTGCAGAAAGTATGTCCAAATATCATAACACTACGACAGATTAAATGCCTCCATGAATTCAATTTAAAAGAAAAAACCCATAGCTTTCGCGTTCCCTATTGAAGTCCCATCTCAAATGTGACCCACTAAAGAGTATATAAAAATGTCTGCTATATCATCGCATAAATTTGTAAAGTTCGCTGACTGCCACAGGAGACTCAAACAAACAGAGAGGGCGAAAAAGAAAGGGGAAGAGCAAGAGAAATCGTAGCGTAGAAGAGAAACGAAGAGAGAGTTCGGAACAAAGAGAAAGAGAGCCAAAGGCAGTCACTGAAACTAATCAATCTTAATGTCACACGAAAAGCAACAAAATTTCACTCCTGCTGCATGTGAAGCCATCGTAAATGTTGCCAAGGGAGAGTTGGAGCTGAATGGAGACAAGAATTTTAATGGGTGGTATGTACTAGGAATGGGGGCGGAGGGGTCACACTATATGCAGGGATATGAAGCTGCCGATGCCGCCGCCGCTGCTGCTTTTGATGTCATTAGAAAATGTTGCAGGTAAATGAATGCTTGCGATCCATTTTCGGAAAAGCAAGCACGCAAGCAATGGTAAAAACTTTTGCCTCAAAGAGTGGGGAAAAGCTTGTGGAATGGAAAATAAGAACGAAACAAAAAAAGAAAATCCAGAGAAAAGAACGTTTAAGAAAAATCGAAACATTGAAACTTTAACGCGGTGAATTCTTAAACTACTATACACTGCAATAATAGCTTGGGGGCAGTTTATGCTTGCTTTTGGGTAAAGGACATTGGGTAAAGGCATACATAGGTATTTGTGGAAAATATAAAAAAAATAATTGAATTAAAAACTTGAACTCATATTAAATTTTTAAAGATTATTTTTTTCTCTAACATAACTGTAAAGTCACTAAAGCTGGGCTATCTGAAAGAAAATGGCTGCTATCGCTTCAATTCGTGCGCGCAAACTTAGCTCCCGAAATTTTTTATTGGAAAAGCAAATATTTTTTGATACACTGCTCAAAGGCAAAAGTTAGTACGTAAGTTACTTGGCTAAGACTGGCTTTTAAAATTTTTAATTGAAGTTCCGATTGAAGTTCTATAAATATTTTTTTTGTAAATTAATCACATTTTGTGTGCTCCTAAAGTCAATCAAGTTAGGAAATTAATTGTTTGACTGAGTTTGACTATTTTTGGTAATTTCTTTTCGTTAAATTGTTATCAAAGTACTGATGGTACTTCCGGAAAAAGTGTTTTTTGTGAATTTATTACAAATTTTTCTGTTTCCAATAAGTCAATCAAGATGGAAACTACTTATTTGCCTAAATCTGGCTTTTAAAATGGTTGTAGGGCAGATTTCGCAATTTTTTTTGTTGGCTGAGCCTGGGTTTTGAGAGAGTTGTGGCATTTTTGGTAACTTCTGAGTGAAGTTCTATAAAAAGTGTATTTTGCGAATTTATAAAAAATTTTACAGTTTCCAAAAAGGCCTTCAAGTACGGTAAAAAATAACTTAAGATAAACTTTTGCTTTTCTTGTATATTGATTTTTCGCGTAAAATCAAGACCTTTTGAAGAAAAACTATGAAACTTAAATCAAAAAATAATTCAATTTCTTTTAATACTAAAAATATACCCGTTTTCAAAAAACTGTCAAGCATGATGTGAAATTTTGTTATAAGTGGGTAAGGAATTGTTGGAGTTGGAGAAGTGAAAATAAAACGCATTTGAAATGGGAAAAATGTCAGGAGAATATGTCGGATATCTTCAATTCATAATTCTCATCTTTCAGCTTTTCGTCAATTATTTTTAAAATCTTTATAAATATTTTTTTATATTTTTTAAAACTACTGCCCTCAAATAGTTTTTACCAATCAATTTTTGGTAAAAAAAAACCGTTTTCAAAAAGCTCTAATGAACATCGTGTTGACAAAGATTTCAATCATATTACGAAAGAGATAGATGAAGATTTATTGGAGTAATAATGATTGGAGTTACAATTCCAGCAAGTCCAGGAAAGTAAAGAAAGATGCATAAAAATGGCGAAAAATGTTCGGAGGCTATGTCGGAGATCTTGCGGCAGAGCTTAAAGTTTTATGTATTTATTATTATTATTAATTTTGGGGCACAAGTAAGTAGTACATTGGTGTCAATGAAGTCTATAAAGAAGGTAATTTTATAAGGGCCAAATCTACAAGAATAGGGCGGCAATCGAATGTAGGGATACCAATTGAAATACCGTTGACAAAAAATTAAATATCCTTTATAAAAATTTCTGAACATACTGCCTAAAAATTATTTTTACCAACATAATTTTACTACAATGGCATTCAATTTATGGCATCTATCGAGTCAGCGGCACTATCCACGAAGGCATTTTAACGGAAACTCGGAAATCGAATATAACTTTGCACATCTTCATAGTACTGCTATATAAAAGGTTATCTACATTATCGGCAAACAAAATTTAGGAAAAAATTATTCTCGATTCCTTTACTGCAAAAGAATTTTATTTCATAATGTTTTAGGGTATTCCATTGTCAGTGTATTTCCAAAAGGACTTCCTATATTTTAGGGGAACCACTTGTGTTTACCAAGAAGTTGCTGTTCAATGAATTGAATGTTGTTATTGTTGCTTTTGTTGTAGACAAGTTGTTGCTATTGTTGTTGTTGCTGCTGCATATGCGTATGACAAACGTGCTTGTTGGTGATTGATGTGTCATCATTCAACTGGCAACAAAATGTCGCTTTCGCCTGCTCCGGGTTTTTTTTGTTTTGTTTTTTTTTTTTTTTTTGAAGCTGTTTTGTAAATGTTTACAATGTTGCGTGATTTGCAAGTGAATGAGTGACGGACGCCAAGGACGTCAAGTGCGAGGAATGACTGAAGCCTTTTTAGCAGACTAAGTCTGTGCCGGTTGCTGAATTTTATCTCATCTATTTGTCTTTTAAAGTTTCAACTTGAATTCGCAGAAGATACAAGAGCACGAAGGACAGAGAAAAATGTTAAAGTTAACGATTAGCATGCGAATGCTTAAGTTTTTGACAAGTTTTCGTTTAAATTTGGGGTGTCTTTGGGCAAACAAACCAAGTTTAAAGATAAAATTACAATAATTCCTGCGACAATTTGTTGATAAAGCAGAACAAGAGCTGACCATGTCTAAACTTTGTTAAAGTCAACATTGACATGCAACAATATAAGATTTGCTAATAAAGTTGCAAGCGTTTGAAGAAGTTTGATAAAATAGGATCAAGACAGGAAGCACTAAAGTTTCTCTGAATACGCTGTACCAGCGTGTTGGCGGCATTTTGAAGATCTATGAAAACTGTGGAACTGCAGATCGTTTTGAAGAACTATAAAAGCGTTGCTCTGACACTGTTGAGTTGAAACACATGCCAACTCACCAGATGTAGGTCTGCATTTAAGTTGACCAGCACTAGGATGTCGCAGCTTTGAAGAAATTGAAAAAGAACGACTGAAACTATAATATTTGTTTGCATATTTGACAAAGGCAGCTTGGTTGCGTCAATTTAAATAAACGAGCTAAAATTGTAGATAATAAGTATATTCCAACAAAAACGCCCGGAAACACGCAGCTACAAATCCCCAGCCCAACTCCGCACACCACTTCAAGCTATTCTACCAAAAAGTCAAACAGGATACCAAAAAAAATAAGGCACTCCATCACTTTTGTGACGTCAGCGAATGTTTTTCAAAAAATTTACACGTGTTTGTACCAACACTTAACCTTGAAATGTACAACGAAATTGTTTTCAACTTTAAACTGTCAAAAATAAAAGCCAATGGCATTACATTCTGGTCTTGTTTTGCATTTAAATTTTTGTACAATTGAACGCAAACACGAAGTGGTTCGAGGCAGGGGGAAGCCATTTCACACGCAAATCCCATAAATACTCACAGCAGCCGCCAATGCTCAAAATAAATTATCTGAAACACCCGCAACCATCATGCCACAGACAGCAAACTATAACGTAAGCAAACATATAGTATGTAAAACAGTTCAAAAAATAAAGGGAGATTTCGATGAAAATGAACGAATTCGGTATGCCTAACGTTTTCGCAAGAAATCAGAAACTTTGAAAACATTTAACTAAATTTTGCTTTGAGTTTAGCATATTAATCAGCATAAGATGAAAGTTGAGAATGAAATTGAGCATGAGAAACAGCAGAAGAAAATAAATACGTATGAAAAATATATGTGCCGGAAATGAATGAAAATTTGACGTATTAGGGAACAATATAGGAAAAATGTTTAAGCGAAAATCGCATACCCAAATGTAAGATTATCCGTCTGCGTTGTTGCTTTCGATATGAAAGTAAGTATTTTATAAATTTTATTGTTTTATTAAGTGAGCGCTAAGAATTGCAACGTCTGATATAAAATTTGTAACTCTTGAAAAGAGCTAGACTGCGAACTCATATGTTATTGTATTATATAATATAATATTTGCGATTTTATAGAAACTTGAAAGAAGGAGGTCAGCTAGGGACTTAATTCGTTAACTTTTATAAACTTTAAAACACAAGAAAGAGACTTTTTTCGTGTCGCATTCGGGAACTCTGAAAGACAGCTAGTCAGATTTGGAAAACAATTTATTAATTAACTACATTTTTACGAAACTAAAGTTGTATGATTACAAAATTTTATACGATGTTTGTTTCAAATTAGTTTCCGTGCGAGAAACATTTTTGGCATCTGGTCGTCAAGGCCTCGTTTAAAAGCACCGTTAAAGGTATTATCAACTTGCGGCACAATATTAATATCCTAAAGGAATTCCAAATATTGTTTACCAAGTCCTTAATGAAACTGACATATTCATGCACAAGTACCAAAAATCGTGAATGATTTAAATGGGTTCAGGATCGAAGTACTTGTCGAAGAACGCAGAAATCGCATACCCACTCCATAAGATGCAAAAGCGAATCCCAAGAGAATAAAAAGCTGCTTGGGGACTTGTAGACTGACCTCCAATATGCCAACGTTTGGCCTAGGTATCAATTTGACAGCAATGCCATTTTGAATTTATCTCAGGAATCTATTCGTATGTGGGCATCGATGGTTGCGTATCCGCCAGGTAGGTAGGTCGGTGGATTGATTCTATTCTGCGACACTAATGCTTGTCTAGAAGGAGCAGAGATAGCTATTTACTTGGAAATTCTCTCTTATTTAAAGACAGTGCCATTCGAAAGTGGCTATAAACTCTAGTTGCCTTTTCTCTTCGACCAGCCTTAGCAGCGTTGACCATAGTCAAGGGGAATCAAATTTTTTCATTGTTTTTTTTTTTAAATTACATTTGGAAATTCCTGGAATGAATTTAGAAACCCTTCCATAAAATTGCACCTGTGGCACAAGCTTAACATCTTCCAATCTTTCAACAGTATATGTTATTGGTTGTTGGGTCTGAAGATCAGCAGCGGTGTACAAGGTATAAAAATAACATTATAACAATATCAATACACAAGTATCAAAACATTGAATGGTTGAAATGCATCTTAGACATGATCAAGGTAAGGAAAAAAATCGTTGAGATCGCATACCCACAGCATATGAGGCTCAGAAGCGAATTTCAAACGAGTAATCAAAAGTTTGGAAGAAAAATTTTGACATGCTTGGCAATTACTGGGACTTAAAGAATTAACAATTTTTAGGGTTCATTTGTGATGCAGGGAAGTAAGCATTAATGTGACAGGGACGCCATTTTTTATCTATCTCAAGCTAGTTGACTTTCTGCAATTTATCGTCATGGAATCATTTGACACCGCACTTTGCAATAAAGTTTTTCAGAGCAGGTATTTTCGCTAAACATTTCAGAGTTTTTTTGCATTAAATTGTCTCCCCTTACTTTACAGCTTTTGCACAAGCCTAAGGTACCCCAATTTATAGTGTATTTAAAAGAATAACTGAAAATATTGGCATGCAACATCCGGTGGTAGGAACGCTTAGAATACGGGCGCGACCAGAAAACAAATGTCGAATTGAATGTCAGAAAATATTATTTGCAGTTTTGGCTGCAACGCACGAGACACACACACACATACTCACACTCATAGGTATATATGTGTGTATCTATGTGTATGGAAGGGTAGCTGTGTGAAGTTGCATTGGCCTGGCTTTGTATTGTAAGCCAAAATGCATGTCAATGGGAAATATCTAGCGAGATATGCAAACACATGCAACAAAAATGAAAATGAATTTGGCCATGGCTAACGCAATTGCAGACGAGACAAGGCCCAAAAAGCAACCGGAGCGGAGCGGTGCAGCAGCAGCCAAATATTATGACACCAACGGAGTAGTCTGCCAAAAATAGCTTTCAAACGTGGCTTTAATCGAAAAGCAATCTGTCGTTGCAGTTATCGTTATCTTGAGCGCTTTGCATTTATGTAAGTTGATTTGTTGCAATGAAAATTCTGTTTTTTTTAATATTTTTAAAAAGAATTATAAAGAAAGCAAATAAAATATGCTTTGCTGCTTTGTATGTTGAATATTTAGAAATCGATTTTAGTTTTAGAAAATCAGCTCTTTGTCAAAAATGCTAAATTTAATAAAATTTAACGCCTGGAGATCTTCAACACAACTCCAAAATATGAATCTTGCATAAGTTAAAAGCTCGATACGGTTGGCGTGAGTACCGTGTGGCTAGTGATGTGGATGCGGGTGTAAGCTTTGCAGAGAAGCTGTTGCAACATTTGTTTGTTTTAACTTGGGCAAATGTTGCAAAATGAGTTCAACGCAATTAGTATGAGCAGCAACAGCAACAACAACAAAGAGGGCAATAACAACAACAACAACGAGTGCAACAAACACAAACAAAAGCGTTCAGTAGAATGAACTGGCTAATAAGCCTTAACTTGGCCCATAGTTGAAATGCAGCATAGCTGCATTTGTTATCGTTAACAAATCAAATTTTGCAATTAAACAATTTTTTTTTAACAAAATTCAATCAAGTTATCAAATATGGTAAACGAAATTAAGTGGATTGTACGACAAATGGATAAGGCCAGAATGGGAATGGGAACACAATGTCGAATGAAAGTCAAGATAGTAGTAGAAGAAGTATAGGGTTTTCCATTCATAATTTTCAAAAAGTTAATTGAAGTAATGTGCACTTAGTATGCGCGTTTCGATTGAACTTTTATTTCAAAATAAAGTTTGGTTGTGTGAAATATAACATCATTCAATTGACCAACTAGGGCTTTCTCGCAGAACTTGACTCCAAGCAGGTTCCTTTCAAAGACTTTGCACATTTGGTGCGATATCTCGGCCAAAACTTCACTTATGTTGTCCTTCCAATTTTTAAGAGTTTGTGGATTGTCGTCATAGACTCGATCTTTAGCTAAGCCCCACAAAAAAGCCTAAATGGTTGAAGTCACATGATCTTGTTGGCTATTTGACATCGCCCAAAACGCGAAATTATGCGTCCTACAAATTTCGTTCGCAATATGACCATATGCGGTAGCGTTGTCTGACACTTGGTGCCGTCGTGCTGAAGCCATATGATATCCGATCTATGTCTTCAATTGCAGGCCAAAAAAAATCGGCGAATGATGTGTTGGACAAGCCCTATTGCTGAGTACGTCGTGGTAGCGAAGCGTTCGTTTATTCGTCATCCTGGCAGCAACAGCAGCAATATTTTCGGCCGAACGTGATGTACAGGTCTCATAATATCTGCAGTTCGTTCGAATTTTCACACTACCTGTACAATTTCTTGTTGTACCAAAATCTTTTCGTAATGCTCGAAAAACATTTACTGTTTTTTCACCATTTTTATAGTATAATGTCACAAAATTAACACGTTCTGCGATGCTAAAACAATTCATATTGCAAAATGGCAAACATTTAACTGACAATATGACGCTTTGGTTGAAAGATATGTCGAACAGCTGACAAGCGCAGGGTCTTTACCTTTGAAAGCACGAAAAACCTTGTAGTATTTCAACTCAAAAACTTTGCTAAAAATTTCTTCATTTAAAATTTAACAGTTAAACTTACACAAAAAAATAATTCATCATTGACTTAAATAGAAAATAAGTGCAGCTATTTAATTGAAAAAAAAAATTATTGGAAGAATAAAACAAAAAGTAATATAAATTTGATTCCGTTGACTATAGGATCAGCGCTCCAAAGGCGGAAAATGGAGATATAATATCACTATTATAAGCTGTTCGTAGAGAACAGTGACCTATAATCTACAGCCGAATCCCTACGCTGGTGTCTTTAAATAATAGAGATTTTCCTTAATATATTTGCTAGCTATGCTAGTGCTAGGAAAAAATACACCAGTGGTGCAATGTGGAATCGAACCATAGACTCAGTAGTGTAAAGGCCAGGAAGCTACTTACTGTGGCCCACCTCAAAAGTACAAATGATTATATTCCTTCTGAAATCTATTAGCAAAGAAAAACTGCAAAAATATCGAAAACTCTTAATAAGTTTGCGCTGCAATCATACATGCAACATTTTAATTGCACAACATGGCGTATACTTAACGAAAAGGAAAAAAAGTTTGCCAACTTTTAAGCATTCATTTTGACAGTTTTGCAACTTCGCAAACTTAATAAAGTAAAACATAAAATTACAAAACTATAAGAACGAACATTTTTTCGAGTAACGAGCAAAATATAACGTATACGGCGAGTGTGCAAACACATACGACCTCATTTTTCCTTATCAATACAATGTGAGGGCGACTACCCACTCCTTGGTTGTTGTGGCTGTTGTTTTTGTTGTTGTTGTATCAGGCACATGACATGGTCATATGTTTGGGATCTGTTCTGCCTTTGCTTATCTAGCTGCCAGTTGACCGCGCTTATTGTTGTTGCTGTTGCATTCAATCTGCAACACAATCTCTGCTCAAATACGGAAAAATGAAGTTATTGGAAATGACTGTCAAACGGCAGTTGGACGGTAGTAGCCGAGGCAGTGCTCCAACGACAGCATGTATTTCCCATACAAAATGTTTGGCATCGTGAGTATACTTTTTATTTTATATTCTCTTCTCCCTCTCTCTCTCTCCCTGTATCTATTGTGCATGCCAGACATTTACTTTGCTTTTGTTCGTAAAGGCTCCAAGTTGCAGCAAAGGATTTCTTTGCCGGAAGTGGATTTTTTTTTTTCATTTTGTCCGGGCTTGGGCACTTTTTATCCAGTTACCAGTGGCGTATTATGCGGGTCCTGGAGCATGTGTGTGTGTAAGTTGTGCAAAAAGCGTGTCGATAATCAAATGTCAGCATATAAAAATTCAAAAGCCAAGCTCTTGGCATGCGCCAAGACAGCTGTAAATACAACCCAACAATTGGTTTGATTCTAAAGTAATGTTTGTGATTTCATTGCTGTGATTTCTGTATTGGAGACATTGTAGACAGCCACCACGCAAGCTTGGACAACATACATTCAATAAATATGTGTACAGTATTTGTGGTGACTTTTGAAAAAGGAATAAAGTGTTGTAAAACGACATAACTTATGGGGTTTTTGCAGTGCTTGGCATAATGAAGTTTTTTTTAAATTTAAATTGAATGGAATTGCTTTGAATGCTTGAACTAAGCAATTGCTTATAAAGGAGGAGTATGGTAATGTACGTTTTTGCTTAGATTAATTTGAATTTAAAAGTGGTAAGTCTTCATGCATGCTTATACAGGAAGAGAAGTGAAATGTGTGTTTTTGCTTAAATGAATTAAAATTAAAATTAAAAAAAAAGTGTTTAAAAAGCTCAATATTAGCTATTTATTTATTTCATAAAATTTCATTGTACAAAAAAAGTATTTAAGCTTTGCTGAAAATGGCGAAAGCATAAGCAAATAGATGGCGCCAGCTAAAAATTCGATTCTTGGAGCATGCAAAAACGAAAACGAATTTTCGTTATATTTTTTTAAAAAACGAAAAATTACATTTTTGAATTAATAATAATACATTTTTCGTCAAAAAAAAAACTATTTCTGAAGTTTGAAAAATTATACAATGTAAGTGTATAATTAGTATAATTTTTTCATTTTTCGGCTGAGTATATCAAATTTATTAACTTTGATGCATCATCCTACAATAATATATGTGCTGGATTTTACAAAAAATTAAAATATTAAATCGTTCTTAATACATCTGAATTAAACGAGGAATTAACATATAAAATGTTAAAAAAAAATTGTACTTTTTGCTCTTCGGCTTTGAAATTGGCATCGTAGCTTACGATTGTCGTCATACACTTGTAGACATAACCTTAAAAATTTACCTTCCCTATATGACCGTAGAACAAACTTGTCAGAGAGAGTTATTTGTGTATAAACTCTCACACAGTTGCATTGGCTTCCACGCACTTCTTAACAAAGCTTCCATTGTCATTCCATCCAAACCACTACCATCATCTCTGTATCTCATCCGAACGAATCAAGAGCTGTATGAGCTCTACAACGACATAGATGTCATCCAGCATATTCCGGCAGAACGCCTGCGTTGGTTTGGCCATGGACAAAGACGCTCCAGTGAATAAGATATTCGATGCGATACTCAATGAAGGAAGGCGCAGCAGCATTGGTGCATTTGCCTAGCACTCACATAGCTAGCAAATAAATTAACGCTATTTGCCTAGAAAAATCCCTTGACCTAAGTACAAATAGAAAGACCAAATTGAGCAGGACTTATTTTCACCAACTGGAAAAGGCGCTTGCAATGCAGGGGCGCATGGCGAGAGTTAGTTAGGTCGGCTGTAAGCTAATGACGGGTTGTAATGGACAAACAAAATAAAAGCACTACCATTTTGTAGATCCAATTTAGAATGATACTCGTCTCGTCTTAAGCGCTAGGCATAAAAACCTTTACGATTTTCTATCTCATTGAACGGACTATTCAATTCATCTCTTTCTCTATCTTAACTCATCTTGATTTGCTATGAAAACCTTTGTACAATCCCTAATGAATCCTATGAAACCCCAACTTGGTCAACCTGATCTTTTGGTTCCTTTGTTAAAATAACTCTCTAAAATCTCTAACATTGTAAATCCAAGTTCCTAACCAACTGCAGATATGAGACGCTGCACATCTATGAAGAATCTCACCCATCAGGCTGGGGATACGGATTAGTTTTATAATATAATTTCCTCGTTCTAATTTAATATTCCTAAATTTTACTATTGTTTTGCTGCAAGGTCAAGTGAACTTAGTAGTAGCCCTAAATTAATAATAAATTAATAATTAAATGCGATTGACGATCAAATTTCTTTAGTTCGAATTCGCCAGAAAAATCAGCGGGCCTTTACGAAAGGCTATCTTTTCAGAGTGAATGGATTGCATTTCTGAATATGAGAAAAGTGTCATAGAAAATTATCCCTGAACTATTGAGTCCTCTAGGAATTATTGCGAAAACCAAACTTTGTTTTTAAATGAAAATTTTTAAAGAGTAATAATGCATCAAAAGGTGGACGTGATTCGATAGGACGTGATTCGGTAATGTATTGGTAGCGCACTCGCCTCTAAATCGAAAGGTCGAAGGTTCGTTTCCCCGCAGCAGCATTTGCCTAGCACTCACATAGCTAGCAAATAAATAAACGCTTTTTATCTAGAAAAATCTCTTTAATTAAAGAAATCGTCGTTCAAATTTGACTCATAACTGTAGGTCCCTATTCATTTGAACAGCTATTAATATAAATATATCTATGTCCTGAAGAAAGCGTTAACGCATTTCCGTAATACGCAGCACTTTTTAGTACATAAACAAAAATTTTCCCACTTTCAGCACAACAACATGCCACATTTTCCTAAGAAAATACAAAATTCCAATAAGTCCGAAAAATAAATTAACAATTACTTGGTAGAAACTTTAGTGTCTGTTGCATCATTCATCAAGCCTCTCGTCTCATAATATACATCATTAACCCTCAAATGTTTGACAAATTATCAAGAAAATTTAACGAGTTTTCTTCAAATTGAATGAAGCACTCTAAAAGTTTTGGCCTAAAGGCGTCATAGCCACAAATTTTGAGGCCATAGAATTCAGGCCTATAAATAACAAGTGGCAAATGACCACAGCAGTTGATATTTGAGTAAGTTTTGGCTAAACGCAAAAGTTAGTCATGGTATAAAATATAATATGGAATGGAAAAAAATCATAATAGATCGGACTGCAGAGTAGAGAGGTTTTTGCATGTCAGCATGTTGGGCAACACTGGTGGGGTGGCAGGCGTATTCGGTAGTCGCAAGTGTTAATAGCTCATAAATATTTTAAAATGTTTAACATTTTCTTGCAAAGTAAGCCATAGCCAAGTTGTGGCAAACGCAAATCCCAGTCAACCCTTTTTATGTGCATGTGTTGGTACGTGTGTGTGTCAGTGTGTGTGTGTGCGGTCATAAAATGGCGGCGGCATGTGCGACAGCGACGTCCCTTAAGTGTGACATAATATCTGAAATATTTTGTGCAAAGTTATACAAAGCAACCAGCCTCAACGATGAAGATGAGAACGTTGACGAGTAGTACGAGCTGAAGACGCCAAGTCCAGGCGTAGCTGCATTACCCCGAACCAAAGGCACAAATGCCCTCAAGTGCAACCCTGACGCTGCTCGTTGGCAGGGTTGCCACATCAACCAGCCATGTGACATGTGCTTGCTTTGCATGCCATTTAATTTTGTAAAATGTTTGTTTGATGTCCTTAATAGGCTTAGAGCTTTTTACTTAACTCACCCACTTGGTAGACCAAGCATCCTCTCCCAAAAAATATACCCGTAAATGCAAAAGAAAAGTCAAGTTTCAGTCAGTGACAAATTGCCTGTACACTTCCTAGTCAAAGTCAATTGGTCAATGCAAGGAAGATTGACGAAGGAACTATTTTTCGGAGTAACAAAAGTGGTATTGCCACAAAGCTACAGAGATTCCACTACAAAGAAACAAAATAAATTAGCAAAATATTGCAACTGGAATAGTCCTTGTTGATCTCGCCGAAAGCGGACAATATTCTTATAAAATTTACTTCTTGGGAATAATGAAAGTAGAGTTTATTTTATCTCTACATTCTCTGGACAGAATTAAATTAATGTTTGAATAAACAACATGCGATTGTAAAAACAGGCATCTATGGCGAAATCCGAAGTGGGCAATACCATTTCTTGGATGGTGAAATTGGGTCTGGCGGCTAACGAGGGCAAAACAAAGTATAAACTGTCTACAAATAGGAATGGACAGCGCCTACTTACCCAGGTTCCAACGGACGAGTATACTTTTGAAGCTGTCTGAATTCACGTAACTTGGCACCGCCTTGAACGCCGACAATAATATCAGTCAGGAGATTAAGCGAAGAATTACACTTGCCAACAGATGTTACTATGATCTCTGTAAGCAAATGTGTAGCAGAGAGCTCTCTCGATCGACAAGACGCTCATCCTGTCGTGATCTTATATGCCGCAGAAGCCTGGGTAGTGTCGTATATAGATGCAGCTGTGCTTGAAGAGATTAAGAGAAAAATTCTTCACAAAATCTTTGGTCGCTCTCGGATAGGGGACGACTATCGCATGCGAAAGAACCATGATTGAACTCAACAACGATATAGATATCGTCTCGCGATATGGACAAAGAAGCTCCAGCGAAAAAGGTTTTCGAACGGAAAACCGACGTGAGAAGACGAAGGGGCGACCAAAGCTCAAATGGAAAGACCAATGAAGAAGGATCTATTTGCACTTGAAGTGACCAACTGAAGAAGGCGTTCGTTAAGTAGGGGCGGCTGGCGAGAGCTAGTGAGGCACAGTCGATCTCGCCCGATAACGTGTTGTGATGAACAATTAAGGTAAAGTCAGCAAGGTAGAGATTATCTTAGAGTTACATTGTCTCGACGTAAAATAATAATTGTATATACAAGATAGGATTGAAATATCAGTGAATTATAGCAAAATACGAACTGGCCTCTACTATTTTCTAGATGGGTTTTATTATGAGAAGCAAAATATTATGAATCTACGCCATTCTTCTCCCTACGATGCTTAGTTTTCGAGTGTTTGTCATTTGAAGTTAGAAAATTAAACTAACTCCGATTCGCTTAAGATTTATGCCCAAAGTAACTGGCGATGTAACCTCTTTGCTCTATGGCGCTTATTTTAAGAGTTATGAACATTTGAAGTAGGAAAGGAATGCTATCTCCCATGGGAATAGGATGCTGATAATGCAAATTATGTAAATTTGTTTCGATCTACGATGCTTAGTTTCCAAGTTATAGCCATTTCAAGTTGAAAAGGTAAATTTAAAGTTGAAAAAGCGGATGAATTTTCTATTCTAGCAAGGCTTACCGAGGTGCATAATCTTCTATATAAACCTTAGTTTATAGCCATTGGAAGTTTAATAAGTAAAACAGCACCCATTCGTATAAGCAACGCTGGCATTTATGAGAATCGCAGCTGATTTTCACTCTAAGACGTTTATTTTTCATTCAACTTCATTTTAAGTTGAAAAAGTAAGGTTGCCCCGATGGGTATGGAAAGCAACGAATGCGTTTCTTCTTTTTGGTTTTCAAATTTTTTGAAGTTGAAAAAACGCTAAATGCTACGAAAGCCCATTGCCTTCCATCTAAGACGCAACCCTATCGAGAAGTTACTCATATGGTGAACAGAAACTAATGCAACCACCGTCAGGGTATGCACAAAGTCTAAGGAAATTATGAAATATTCAAACAAGTTAAGTTTTGGGAGGCTGGCCAAGTTACGTTGACGTTGTTGGCGACGCCTGCACAAGAAAGCCAAAAGTCAAACACAAGTTTCAAATTTTTACATATTTCACTTGATAATGCCCACGTCGTAGTCATATACATAGTCATCCTCAGAGTGTACTTTGCAGTCATAGTTATATGGGAAACTGCCTTCTGTACTGTTTGCTATCGTTTTTGGGGTCTTTATCGTGCAGCCGGCCTGTTGAATTGCATTTTACCTTTGCCGTATGGCAATGCAGCGTTTGACAAAAAAAAAAAGAAAAAACGCAGCGTCTACGTCGCCATCTCTCAAGTTAAGTTTTTCCAGGGGAAAACTTTGCACATTGAGGTTGTCGAAAGTTTGCCTATTCATTAACCTAAATACGTGCACAGTAGGCATAGGAGACGACGACGACATACAACCCAACTGATGCATGCGACTGAGTGGGTGGGTACCTGCACCCCTAGCACAACTGGGTTTGGATCACAACGCTGGTTACGAGGCTGTCCTCGACTAGTCGAGTTCACCTGCAAGTTTCAAAAGCTAATTTGCATATTTGAGTGACTCTCTGTCATAGCAGCATATCTATGCCAGCAATCAACCACAATGGCAATGTGACAGTATCTATATGGCTTTGACTTTTGTTTTCGATGTGAAAATTTTGTATTAGCTGCTGCTGTCGCTGTGTTGGTGGCTTCCAAAGACCACTAGCTCGATTAATTTGAAATTTGTGCCTAAGCCGTTTGGCATTGGATTAGCAAGCCAAGGTGTTTTTCGGTTTTTGGGACAAAGACAAGAAAGTTTCCATTCTAGGGTTAGCCGCCCTAATTGTCACTGAAGTGTCAAGCAATTTTCACATACATAAAAGCAAACTACATATAGGAAAAGTTTTCTTAAAGTTGTTGGCTTTTATTTATTTTTTGTTTTTTTTTTTTGGAAGTTTTCGCACTGCAGCTGTGAAAGTTTTTCCCCTTATTCTTATTTATTTCAAATTAAATGCAATTAACAGTAAATGCTTTAGCTTCAATACTTTTGATAATGAGTAATGTACAGGTAAAAGTTGGCAATGACAAACTTAACCTAGCAACAACTCAACTTTAGTTATTTTTACCCTAAAAAGGAAGTTGCCCAAAAGTTTACACAAATTGAAGAGGATTTATTTGGCGGCCCCCAAGTAGAAAATGAAGAGAATATTTTTTGTATCTAAGTAAGTTAATTACATAAATGCCATTTTATATATTTTTTAAAAATGCTAAACTTACGCTACAGCGGAAATCTCAAAAACGAACAGAGCGTGGTAAAATCATTTATATAAAGTGAAGGCATTTATTGCTGAAACGAATAAATGAAGCAGAATTTTTGTTTGTTTTCATTTATTTCGGTTGAAGTAGTTATGTTGAAGCTACTTTTTGAATATGATATTGCTTTGGCCATGACCACAAAATGTGCTTCTTTGTTTTTACCAACGAATAGTTCGATATGGCTGCAATTGCGTATCGAATGTTGTCCTCTATGCTGCTTGGCTTATCAGCTTATAACTTGAACTTCAAATATCCCCAAAAAATAGAGCCGGACGGCATGAGATCGCGTGATCTTGTTGGCCAACCAAAATCACCATTATTCGACAAGATTCATGCGGGGAACAATAGTCGCAATAAATCCAGTGATTGATATGCACTATGATATGTTGTACCATTTTGTTGAAACCAGAAGACTTTGAAGTCACAAACAATAGATATCACAAAATTTGTTATCATTGCTCGATAACGCTCGCCATTGACGCTTGCCGTTGCTCCATCATTATCTTCGAAAAATAGGCACCGATGATCATATGCGCACAAACAGCACATTAAAAAGTCACTTTTGATCCTATCGAGGCTGTTCTATCTCGATCGTTTTGATTATTCACACTTCCATTTAACGTGAAATATGATTCATCTGATATGATGACTTTTCCAAAAGTTGAGTTCATTCTCAACCATTTGAATGATCCATTTGTCATTATTGACACATCGCAGGTGTAGTTTGCGTGCCATTTAGATGTCCTACGGAAACATCTTCGAATCGGCACGAATTATGCGATATTTTATAGTGTTACGAGCGTTGCCCATGGATTTTTTGTGAGCAATTAGGATTTTGTACAGAAACCGTTTCAAATCGAGCGTTCCGAGCGTTGCCCAACTCTTGAGAACGACGACAACTCGATGTTCGCGTCTCTTCTGTCAATACTGGCGTAAGATGATCACGTCTCTTCCATCAATACCAGCGTAGGGCCTCAATATTTAGATCGGAATTTCTTATCGTTGTCTACCTGCACGGCTGGCGTTACTAACATTACCAGAATTCACATATTTTGCATGTAAATCTCTTATAATATTATGACCGGGTGCAACATTTGTTACTTTATGCACAAAACGTACTTTTTTCACAATTGAATGATTAACAGAACAATTTTAGCGCTTTCTTTTGGTCTGAACTGTTTCATGGTATAAATTATCTTGGAATAGCACTTCCAACGCGGCGTGAGATTACGCGATCTGTAACTGCTGTCAGAAGAGTAATAGCTTTCACTTTAAATGGCCTACCTTGTATATTGTAGCTACTCTAGCACCCAAAACATAAACTCCAGGGACTACCTATCCGTACAAAAAAGTGTTGCTTTTAACTTTGCATATTTTCTCCTTAAAAGACGTTCTGTAGTTCTTAAACCTTTCGACATAAATATTCATTTAATAAACAAATGCTAAATAGTTTGTCTAAAACTACAACACCAAGCTACCCCAATGTTGCCCCAAAAAGTAGGCAACACTTTTTTCTCGAATTATATCTACCACTAGCCGCCATTTAATAAATATTGGAGCTCTTTTTCTAGCTCGTTGGCTTCATTAAACGCTAGCTAACTCATTCATTCACTTAGCAAAGTTTTTTTTCTTCGACCAAAAACTCATTGAACTTTATGCGAACAAAATCAATAGGAAGCTGGCCATATTTTTGCCAATGCATTTTCATGCTTCCGCTTTGCCCAGAAAACATGAAAATCAAAAAAGCAAAAAAAAAAAACAAAAAACTAAAAAAAAATGTAGAAAACCTGCCTACCAAAGCCAACAACAACAGGGCAGCAGGGAGAGAGTGCGACAGATAAATGGAAAAAATGCGGTCAATGAACAAACTATAGAGCGCAAAAAATAGAAGTCTCCGCAGTTATCTTGCCGAACCCAAAACAGTTATGTATATATGGTTATATATATAAATATATATATATATATATATATATATTATGTTGACACATACACA
Organism: Chymomyza procnemis; assembly: GCA_035046065.1. Taxonomy (NCBI): domain Eukaryota; kingdom Metazoa; phylum Arthropoda; class Insecta; order Diptera; family Drosophilidae; genus Chymomyza; species Chymomyza procnemis. Next base: position 11,758,570 of record JAWNOJ010000004.1, on the reverse strand, counting down.
CACACATACTTGTTTAAATTTACACACAGCAAGGACCTTTGCCTAAAATGCTGTTTATCTTGTCGAGCCTGTGTGCGTGTGTGTGTTTGACGGAGAGCCTTAGCAGCGCGGCTCAGTGCCAAAAAGCAAAGCCTGCTGGAATCCTTTAGGTTTTCTGGCGTCACTCCTAACGATGCGTTGCCTGCAACAGCGCTTACCTCTCCCACCACTTGACGCACACACACACACACACACACTACACTCTACCCCGCAACTTACAAGTAAGCCAGCAAATGAAGTAGCTGCAACGAGCCCAACTGCAGTTTTCCGAAGAATTTTCATTTTTTTGGGTTTTGTTTTTGTTCTATATGTATAAAGCCTGGCTAACAAGCATAGCAGCCCAAAATCAAAAAAAAAATATGCCAAGTGGGTTGCCGTATATCGACTTTAAAATACTCTTACAAATTTATACCAACTACTGCTCATAATTCTAAAAACTACGAATGGGCTATTGAGATTGTTCAAGCGACAAATGCACACAACACCTTGATGGAAAATTCTTAGGCATTCAAAATTATCATAGTATCAACAGCGAGACCAAATAGTTGATATTCCCATATCCGTCCAACCGTTTGTAGGAAAGCTTGGTTCTGACAGATAGTAAGAGTTTAAGTAAACGACTCTATGAAAAAAGGCGACTTATAGCAGAAAATTCAGATGAACTGACAAGTCTAAACAATAATATTGTCAGGACTTCTACGTCAATAGTCATATTTAGTTAGATAATAGAATTAAATTCAGCCGACTCATTACTGAAATCCGCAATTTGACGTATTAGAGAAAATGAGTTCTCGATGCAATACCAGATTTGCTGGCTTGGCTGGACTCCATTCTGCAAGATTATCAGGATACTTGTAAGCCAATGGCCATTTTAAGTTATACAAAATAATTAAATTCAGATTAAAATTTAAAAAATTGGAGATCGTCGGATCTACGACAAAGCCGTACACAATTCAGCCACAATTCGATTGATTAGGGTAGACGATTGACTCATTAATGAAAGCCGCAATTCAACGGATTAAAGAAGACTTACTACTACTTCCAGTTTGTCAGGGTACTCGTAAGCCTGCAATTTGAAGTACAATAGTAAGAAAGTATTAAATTAAAATTAAATAATAGACTGATTAGAGAAGACGACTCATCGATGAAGTACCAGATGAGCTGATTAGTCTAAACAATAATATTAGGAGTAGTATCCTAGATTTTTGGAATACTCGTATTGACCGATCAATTGTCACTTGAGGTAACGAAAAAGTATTAAAATCAAATTAAAATTCATTTAAAGACACTGATGAGCAAAGAAGACTCATCAGTGAAAACCTCAATTCGACTTATAACGCAAGAAATGTAAGATGAGCTGGCTAGGGTAGACAATAATGTTACCTTCCTTCCAAAAACAGAACTTCTAAGCCCTTGTCAAGTCACTTTTAAATTACAAAAAGGTAATAAATTCAGCTTGACATTCAAAAAAGGTCCAACCCAGAAGAGCTAGACTACATCTTAGAAAAATTTCTAATAACTTCATAACAACGGGATAGTAACTCTTTTAAAAACAGGTTACAAGAAGAAAAATTTGCCATCCCCACCTTACATGATAACATTTCTATTCTTTTCAAGTTACATGCAGCCTGCCTCATCTAGTATACCCTTTTTGACAAACTCTCCATTTGCAGTGTATTAAACAAGGAAAAACTAGCCGCCAACAATAACAAGAACAACAAACGTTTGTTGTAAACGTTGACAAGCAAAACAAGTAAAGAATCAAATGCAAAGAAAATAAAAAGCAACCAAAAGAAAGTGGGAAAGTTGGGAAATTTTTGTGGTCGAGCAAATTTTTGGTTCGATGAAATTGCTGCCAAATAGGTTAGCAGCCATTTTTACTTTACTTGGGTCGCCATGTTTATGGAGTTTGGTTCGTCAGCATTTTACAGTTGCAGCAGTATACAAGCTGCATTCCTGTCCCGCCATTGTTGCTGTTTTTATATAAAAAATTTTCCAATTTTTTTTTTTTTTTTTGGCCCGTAAATGAAACGGAAATATGTTTTGTGGGCTGTACTTGCTGCAGCTGCAGCACATCGTGGCAAACAAACAAGCGTGAACCAGGGCTGACTAAAGTCTTTGGTTTTGCCTGGCTTGGGCACTGTGCCCAGTCTCGTGTTTCAAAAGATAAGCTAAAACTTCTTTGACAACAATTTATGCTAAGTTTGCAATGCTGCTCAAAAGAAGAAAATTCATCTTAAATTTGCAAAACTTTCTAAACGAAAATTTGCACTTAGGTTTGGTTTTTTGCAGCAGATACTCTATGTGAAATTGGCGTATTCTTCAAAATATTAGTTTGTAAAAATAACAATTTTCAGTAGAAAATTTTGTATATTTATCGTCCAGTCATAAAAGTTGCTCAGTAAGCAATTATTCAGTTTATCAGCCTATGCTCATTTGCATTTGCGGTATATTTTCATACTTATTAGTGTGACCGTTTTCGTTTTAAAATATCGTATATTGTTTGACGCTAGATGGCGCCAGCCGTTTTTTTGCTTATATTTTCATTTAACTTGTAGTAAACAGAAATGGTTTATGTTTATTTAGCTTTTACTACAAATGAAATTTTTTGAAATACACACAAAATGGCTTTCTAGCTAGAACATAAAAAAATATATTGCAAAACGATTTATCTAAATGCCGTAGGCTTAAGTATTTTATGTATACCATTAGAAACAATTAACAAATAAAACTTTTCTGTTTTAAGAAATAATTTTGTTTTTCAAAAAGTATTTAGTTAATTGAAAAACTACTAATATTAATCAATCAATACTCGCACGCTGCAGTACATTATGTTTAACATAAGAAACAATTAAAATATTCGTAGAAAGAGCGAAACGGCTATAATAGAATACCTTCATAGACAGTTTCTTCTCAGCAAAAGGGAAAACTCTTTGTTTTCATTATTGGAAGCAGACAAGCAATAACTTGCTAGCGCCATCTAACCACATGCTTATTATCAAAAAAAAAATATCACTTAAAAGCATGCGAAGCCATTGTCCTTTAATAGAGAATTTTTAATAATAAAATATACCAATATTAAATTTCTTTTGTTTTTCATTTAAAGAACATTGAGGCATTTTCAGCTGCTTTCCACAATTAAAAATAAAAATATAAAATTATAAGTTTCTAAAAGAACAAGCAAAGTTCATAACTTGCTAGCGCCATCTAGTGGCAAGCATATGTTAAGTAAATTGCACTTCTAACATTTAAATACGGGCACATTAAAAATAAAAATAGCTAAAAAAAAACATTTTTGTTTAATAGAGAATTTTTTATAATAAAATTCGTTTATTTTTTATTTAAAGAGTATTAAAGTATTTACATAATTTTATGTTTTTACTTTTAACTGAATTTATAATTTTACCGAGTTAAAATCGTAAAATACATTGAGTGCACTTAGGCTAATTTAACCACTAAACCAACTCACAAATACACCAACACAACACAACACACAGATACACACACACACACACACACACACACACACACACACACACACACACACACACGGATGCACACCGATTTATAGAATAAAACTTGGCCACAGATCACGTCATTCATTTGGCAAGCATTTTGCTATTGTCACAACATTTTTCGTGGTTGTTGTTGCCATTGTTGTTGTTGTTGTTGTCTCTGTGTCTGTTTGCATTTTAAAGTCAGACCAAAAAAACCACAAAATGTTTACATTTAAAATAATTTCATTTGATTTCTGTTGGCAGTTATTTAATTTGTTAGCTAGCCATGGCCCTGGCCCTGGTCGTGGCTTGCTCTGGTCTGGTCTGGTCTGGTCTGCTCTATTTGATTCCCTACTGCAAATACAGATTACATATTTTGCAGGAAATTAAAAACCACAAATCTAAAATGTTTGAAATATCCGTTGGAACAATTAATTCATTAATGCCAGCACGTTAAAACCGGAAGTGTAATCAGTATTAAATACACAAAAAAAGTGAAAAAAACCGAAAATATATCGACCGCGAAAATTTCAATTGTAAATGCCGCATAAATAGAGTTTAACATATTTATATACAATATTATTATTTTTTTTTTGGTATATGTATTTAATTTTTTTTTTTTTTTGAAATCCAGGTTTTGGTCGATGTTCATTATGTGCGGATTATTAATTTTAAATGTTGTTGCATGTATGTTGTGCCATATGTGTTTATAATATACTCTTGTGTGGGTGTGTTTGTGGCTGTGTGTGTGTGGGTGTGTAGGGCTGGAAGGTTCTTGCAGTGCTGTAATTATCTACATTGCCAGTGGCAAACATGTTGGGGTTTCAAGGGGCTATAAGTGTGTGGTAAATACTACAAGTATGACTGGTAATTAGCTTGAAGTGATTTTTATAGCTGCAAAACAAAAAGTTACCTAATCCTTCGATTAGATGCTATGTAGAAGCACTCCCCAGCTTAGCTTTCCTAAAATATATAAGCTTAAGATTTCTATTGCGGCATACTAGAAATTGTTTTCAGTTAAATGAATAAAAAAAATTTAATAACAATTAAAGGCTTTCAGCTAACTAAAGTACTGAAATCTAGCCCGCTGGATTATTAAAGCGGGAAAAAGAGTTCCCCAAAAGTTCTCCATTTACTATATTATTTATCGAATCCAGAAATATAATATTAATAAAATTATCTTAACTTAATACTATAAGGTACTGCAAATTAGCCCGACCGATTCGACAACAATAAGTTCACCAAATTTATATTTCAAACAGAATGGCTTTATTACAAAAATGCATATTTTATAGGTGCAAAATAATAAAAAGTTTCCTAAATCCTGTTCGTTGATTAGACAGTCTACCGGTCCATTGATTTGAAATCAAGATTGCAATCAACAATCATTGCAGCTGCAGCTGATACATAAAATATTGTTGGGCTCCGTGTCTTGTTATACAACTACTTATAGGCCGTAATTCGAGATAATAGTTGATCACTTCAAACAAACTTTTTGTACAGACTGTAAGCACACTGTTAATATTTTTTTAATTAAACCAATATTATACTCTTAAACTAATATTAAGATTAGTCGCAAATAAATTGCAGAATCACAAAGTCGACTGCCAGCACCAACAGTTTTATTATGTTTTCTCAGCAGTTGTAAAAATGAGGATTTTTCCAAGCCGTATCCGGCCATGACTTTTTTTTTGAAGGGCTATGTGAGCCCAAATTTCAAAATTTTATGAAAGTAGTTGATTTTTAATTTGTTTTAAAAATTATATTTTTTGTGCATAAATATTGCTTTTTTATTTTATCCAAGTCAACAAAATATAAAAATTTTAAAAATAATTATAATCCAATTCTCTCTGTTGTTAATAATCTTAATACTGAACTTTGTCTCAAATGGAAACTTCTGTGCTCCCTAAACTTTCATCCCTAACGACGCCACTGTCCTTCTATTTGACAGAGATTGCGTCAAACACTGATAAATTGAGACACATTTTTTTTAACATGTTTTTTTTTATATTAATAATTATATTTTAATGACCTTAGTATAAAAGGCCCCAACAGACAGACCAATTGTTGTTCATTGACAATTTTCATGTTGCATTAAAATGTTTTCGCTTCAATTTGCCCAATCTGAAGCGACAAAGATGCAAAACTTCAGAAATAAAAAAACAAATTGCATAATTGTGCAATGAATTAATAAAATAATTAACAACAATACCAACAAATAACAAATTGAAATAGCTTTTGTAGGCTTTTAATTATTTTGTATATGTTCTGTAAACTATGGGCAAAATATGTAAGAAAAATTGTGTTAATTGGTTGGATATATGTCAATATAGTTTGTAATTGATACACGAAATCATCAATTGGATTTGTGGGGCATATATAGAGGGGGATACATGTTGTGGTAAAATATATTAGTCATTTAGAACAGACATTCTGTTGTCAGTTGTTTCGTTGCAGGTTTCTATCAGGATCTATCAATGTATGGTATGCTATAAACTGACTTCAAATGCTGCTACAGCTCTACCTAGTTAATATTAACACTTTCTGTGCTTTTTGTTTTTAAATACGCTCTCTTTGCTACAAAATCCAAATTCATTATTTTAATGTACCACATGTCGTATGAGTAATATCTATATACAGTTTTCGCTGGCTCTTTTGTATTATTTTAACAACAATAGAAGCATTTATTATCTATATTATCTACAACTTGTCTACCTTTCTATATAATGATGAAATATCACCACCAACCAACCCGCCGCCCACTTTTAAAGCACTTCGTCTATACGACTCTCCAGCATTTGCAATTTACAATCATACGCGTGCACAACACACACTGCTCCAAATCATCATCAACAAACAATGACAGGAACAGCAACCTCTTGATAATCAACAGTTATCTGACCATCAACTGCAGCAGCAGCAGCAGCCATCAACGCGAGCGTAAGCGGATGTGGCATGCGCCCAACAGTGCGCCGGGGGGTGGTTGCAGAAGTAGTCATCCGCAATCACGCATGATTTAGAGCGTTGCCTTTTATGACAGTCCGCAAATCAAATACGCCCAATTAAACAACGCTTATGCGCGATGGACATGGCAATGGACCAACAACAGCAACAACAGCAACAACAACTACAACAATGATAATAAAAAGAGCTAACCCATCATATGCCCAAAAACTCGATAACCACAAACCCAGCCTAACACACAGACAATTACCGACACACACACACACGCAGGCTTTTTGTAATTATTTGCAGTGCCAGGCAAAGGGAGGAGTAGCAGCAAAGCAGCGCAAAAAAAACTCCCGGGCGGAAGAGCTGCGCACAGATTGCGTGAAATCAACGCTAACCAATTTCAAATCAATCACCAAAAGCGACCAAAAGCCCTACTCCAATCCCAAAACCCAACGCCAACACTTACCACCGCTCTTTACAGAAATCCCTCCCGGCACAGGCAGCAACAGCTCATCACATCCCATTCGCGTCTAGCGTTTAATCGAGCGTAATGATTGCGCTTATCTGGCCAAGTTTCTCACTGCTTCATGTTTCCTCTCTCTCTCTCTCTTGATTCTATTTTTGCCCTTCAATTTTTTTTGCTTCATTCCGGTTACCCTCGCCAGAAATTATTGTTTCATTTGAGTTTTAATGTTGCCTGCTCTTCAAGTAACTCGGAAAAAATGTTTTAAATTAAGCGCTCATTATTTTAAGTGCATTACAACAGTTGAACACTTTGTCTGGGGACCTAAGGATTGCTCATTAGTTAGGATGTAAACTGAATTCGATGCAAATCCAATCGAAGCATATACATTTTCAATACTTACAGCGGCTCTGAATTCTGAACGAAGCGACTTAGAACCTTCATCAGGAATAATTTTTCTTCAACTTTTAATGCCAACAGCTTTGAAGTCCTAGCTGCAGAAACTTAACCGGTAGACCCCTAGTTAAAATGATTACTGAATTTCGTTAGTCACGTTAAAATTTAAATTCGAAGCAAAAACAAAATGATGCGAAGAAAATAATTTTCCAAAGTGACCACAAAATCATGAAATGAGCAACATATAGCGAGTACATTCACCTTTGAATACTTTTTTTACAATTTGAATGCCAATAGCTTCTAAGCCAAAAGTTGATTACCAATCCAAAATCTTGAGGCCCCACAAATCCTAAACGTAGCGACAATAAGAACCTTCAACAAAAAGGAGATTTTGTTTGTACTTTGAATACCAAATTTCTATGTCCGAAGGTCTCCACTTATCGAAATAAATTTATTTCCAAAATGTCATTACTTTTCTTTAACTTTAAACGCCAATAGCTACTAAGCCCGTGGATTCCTCGTTAAAATAACGAAATCTGTATTCCATGCAGAAATTAGACTAAACGATAGAAGTAACTTTTTGAAACTTTGGGGCTGCTTAACCCTAAACGCAGCGAAATATAGCGAAAATCAGCTTCATCTGTGTTCAATTTTTTTCAGCTTTGAAAGCCAAAGTCTTCTAAGTGCTTAGGTCCAGCAAAAATTCTTACTGGCTCTCGTTACTCAGAAGCCTATTTCTTAAAACATTTACAGCAGCAAATAACTTAAAATTTACCTGCTATTTATAATTTATGTAAGACCCATAAATCACTGGCACACTCGGCGTATACGTATCAATTATAAAGTTCTCCCTTAAGAGAGACACGTAGAAAGCTTACATTGCGGATTGTCCAATTTTAAGCTAGTTCTTTACGAGCATTTGGGGAGATGTGTGTAGGATACTTTAAATAAATTATGAAGGACGTGAAATTGGAATTATCTAAGTAGAATATTGTATACCTTGGATAGTATGTGGAAAGCGAATGACACAAAAGTTGATTTTCGTTTACTATATTTTAAATAGCAATTCTTGGAATTTTTTACTTAGAATTGAGAGCAAAAATGTATTAGTGGCACTTATTCAAGTATTAGAGCTCAAAGGTATATAGTATATCGATTCGTAAGCTTAGAAGAACTTCTGTAAGACTGTCAAAACATTGGGAGAGGGTACCAAGAACCAAAGACCTGTTTTGCTTGAATCTGGAACTGAGTCTTTTGGTATCTTTATTCATGTTTAAGAACTCTAAAAAGTTTCTTAATCTTAAGCATATGGAAGATATTTTCGTATAAAATTTCAAATGAGAGTTCGAAAGAGTCTACACTGAGAAAAAATTAAATATTTCTTACTTAAAAGTAGGAAATTCCAACATATTGTGGATTCAAGATCGAAAAACTTATGATATAGAATTTCAACCCTATTATGAGTTATTCTGAAGCGACTTTTAATTTAAATTTGTTATGCTTTTACTTCGATTTGGTTAAAACCCATCGCTCGCAGAAAAAATTTTTACCTAGCTGATTTGGATGCGATATGGTTTTTAAAATGTAGAGTATCAATTGTTCTTAATTGACTAAACTCCTTAGATGAGGACGGCTTTTGCTGTTATCAGCTCATCCATCGAAGTTTTAATAACACGAATAACCATCGAAGTTGCATAAGAACTTGATATATGTTGATATAATACTTTCTAATAACCGGAAACTATAGAACTTTATGAACTCCCAGTTCATTTGAGAACAGCTTTCGCTCTTATCAGCTCATCTATCGTAGCTTTATTAACCGCAAACTGTAGGAATTCATATTTGAACTCTTGTTTCAATTGAGACCGACTTTTGCTCTTGTCAGCTCATCCAAAGAAGTACTCATATCCGGAAACTATACGAACAGATTAAAAAGATAGTTCACTTTCACTCTTTAAGCGTTTTTAAATATACCAAAACTTACAAAAAAAAGCAACTTTTTGCTGCATTGCTAACCCGATTTACCTCGGCCTCCTACTTTCAACTTATGGATTCCCACATTAAAACAGCGCGTTGCGTACCTACTTTCAGCTTAGAAATTTGTAATGTCCTTCAGAGACTAAAGTTAGAACATATTGCCCTTAAATGCTTTGTAGCTGTCCAACTTTTAGTATGTCCTCTTCCAAATACTTCAAGCAGCAAAGCGAACACATTTTCTAAAATACCTTACCCACGCTGCGTATACGTAATTTAAACTATTGATTTAAAGTTTTCCCTCAGAGACCAGCACACTCACCCATCCACCCAACCACACACGCACTTGGAATCAAGCCTGCTGCTGCTTGACCATTTGGCAGCCGCACATTAAAATTAAATGTGCTGCTCATTTAAAATTTAAGTATCAAGAACAACTAACAGCAATTTGGCCGAGTGATGAAGACATTTAGGAACCAACATAGTTTCCCTGCTGAAAGACCAAATGGCACAAAAAACACATACAAAATAAATAAAAAAAAAAAAATGAAAAAATAACCAGCTATTGCCAGCATATGGCCTACACAATAGCAGCAATAAAAGTAATAATAATAATAATAATAATAATAGCACGACGGACTACATGCATAGTAATAATAACAAAAACATTTAAGTTAAATGTCAAAGAAGGGTTTTTCATCAAGGCAAAAGGCAATGAAAACTTCCACAGCCTTCTACCCAATAAAGTGTCCAAAGTGGTGCCACTTCCCTCCCACTACGCCGACAAACAGCATGACCGTAAAACAAAACCGGAATTCTACAGACAGCAACCAATGCCAACTGAGACTGACAAACGCACAAACAAATCCTCGCACGAGCTTAGACAGAGCGCATGGAAGTGGGCTGAAGGGAAGAACGGGCTGCTGGGACGGACATGCAAACGGACAGCACAAGTTCAATTCAATTTTTCGTCCATGTTTTTGGCATTTTCATATATGCAAATGAATATGTTGAAAAACCGGACAATCAAGCAAAACAAAGGACGAGCAGCAGAGACACAACAACACTGACAGTTTAAAGGACAACAAACTGAATGAAGCGTAGGCGTCTAGTCGATAGTCGATGTCGGAGAGACTATGATGGATAGGAAGGCAACGAATTTTAAAGAATTTGAATTTAAGGCACGATTCGATTATGGCCAAACAAAAACTAATTGTAGGGGGAAATTTCAAAAATTGTGTTTAAAAATTGGAAAAATTGTATATGGAAATGGGAAATTTTAAAGGCTCAGTTGAGTAAAAAAGTGCAGGAAGCTCATGTTGTATGCGAAGGAAGGCGGCAGGCTGTAAATGTTGCTGTATCTAAGCCAATAAATATTGCAATGTTTTTAATTCTTAAAATATGAAAAATTTATGTATATATTTTTGAAATGCTTATAAAGCGTTATAAAAATTTGGGTTGTACTTGAAAATATTTCAAAAAAATATTGGACAACTAAGATCCATCACTTTGGAAGGAGCATAAGCAATAAGGAATATATTTAAATTGCTGAGGCTGTTATTCGTAAAATCGGAAAATCTTAGAGCGTTTGTGATTTGTTTATGAATTAAGCGTTATCTGATAGATATTAAAGCGAAAATAAAGTTCTGTATAAAAATAAAAAATTTTAGGGTCTAGATTGGGTAACAAAGTGAATTATATTATTATGCGATGGGAAACAGCTAGCTGAATGTATCTAAACCGATGCACAATTTTAAATGTTTAAAATATGAAAATATATACATTTCTGGAATGCTTAAAAGTTATTCTAATAATTTGGATAGTTCTTGAAAATATTCAAAAAATAATGCTGGGTAACTAAAGTCAAGCGCCGAGAGAAGCGTATAAGATATAAGAAATATATTTTAGAATTTTTGAGCAAAATTGGCTAGTCTAGAATTGGTTGTGACTTCATTTTGAAATAACCTAAATTTTAAAGCGAAAAAATTTTTATGGATTTATATTGATTGATTGCCGCTTACAGTGAAAGCATTTACTTCTGAAAAAAAATTAAGACAGTTTTGTTTTTATTTTGATAATCTTTATTTCGGTTCAAGGAGATATGTTTAATACACTTTTTGCATATGACATCGCGAAAAATACCCAGCTTTAAGTAAAAAAAGTAATTTTTTTCAAACTTCACCATTATTTTGAGCAGCGTATCGTTCGATATGCCTGCAATTGCGCGTTGTCTGTTATCTTTAAGTTGAGATATGGTCCTTGGCTTATCAGCGCATACCTTTGATTTCAAATATACTCACAAGAAAAAGTTTGGTAGCGTTAGATCGGGTGATCGCGTTAGCCAATTAAATTCACAAATTTTCCAAAAGACTTGTCAGGGAAAGAATGGTCGCAATAAATTCCTTGTTCGACTTGCAGTATGGCATGTTACGCCAACTGGTTGAAACCAGAAGCTATGCCAACCATATACACGAACAAAAGGCATCACATAATCTGTTATCATTGCTTGATAACGCTTGTCGTTACTTCATTATCGTCTTTGATAAAATAGGGATCGATGTTCATATCCACACAAACATGAATCATATAGAAGGTTTTCAGCGACATGGAATTGATAATTTTGATAATTTACACTTCCATTCAACGTGAGACGGAAATGTGCTTCACCTGACATGATGATTTTTTCTAGCAACTCGACTTCCTTTCCATTACCATTTCAATGGTACTCTTGGCATTATGAACATGACATGGAGTTAATGAGCCATTTGAATTTTGTTTGGAAACATCTACAAATCTATTCAAAAATCTGTGACAAAGAGTGTTCGGAGCTGCTGAGAACCATCATAACTCGATTTTCGCGGTCCTTTCTCAATAGTGGCTCGAATAACCTCAACAATTTGGTCGAACGTCTTGTCGTTGTCTGTATGCCCGGCTGGCATTACCAACATTACCAGAATTCACAAACTTTGCGTATAAATTCTAGTGTTATCAACGGGCGCACCTTTAACAATATTTGTTTCGAAATAGAAAAGTTATTTTTAATGTAAAGTTTAACAATTTCTGCGCGTTTTTTTGGTCTGAACTGTTCTATGGTATAAATTGTCTAAAAATGAAGCTTCCTACGCGGTCTGACGCAAGTCGATCTGTAACTGCTGCCAGGCGTTATAAAGTTGCCCGTTGTTTCCACTTTAAATGACCCACCCGGTAGCAACAAGTTGTGTCAAGCTCGTAGCTTACTGATATTCATATGTACTATAGTTCCATTTGCAAACCAGCACCTTACGTTTTTCCCAAGAGATTTAAAAGTAATAAAAACAATTGAAAATTATGTACATTCAAAGAAGCTTTGAACCCTATTTTGCTGTTACAACTTGGATTGCACTTCTTTTAGTTTTACGTTGAGCTCTTAACTAACAAAGTTTTCTACAAATTTACCCCTATTTTCCTTTGAGCTATAAGCACATTTTGAACAAATTTAAGTACTAAATTCTCAATAGTAACTTCCAAACAAAAGACTGTATGTTACCGCTTTTTCAATTTGCCCAAAATGTTTTGATTTTAAAGCTGCTGTGGCACAAAACTTTACTCAATTACCCCACTCAAATGGAATCGCTGCAAAAATTTAAGCTCTCTACAAAAAATACTCCATTTATGATGCATGCAACACATAGACACAGGCAGGCATACACATTTTGCATAATGTTTGTGCCATAATAGATGGTCGTCGGTTGTGTGGGGCGGGCGTTGGGTGACGGATATGGGCCAAACATTTAACATTGCTAAATGATTCGCAGCTGACGAAAAGCTAAACGGGCAGCTGGTGTCGAGCTGTGGTGGCATGGGGAGTGGTGGTGGGGCAGGTTCAAAATACAAATGAACATACGCAATGCGGCAATCAAAAGTCAACAGACAAACATAGACACACAGATACACACATACACACGCTCACAAAGCAGACGCGCACACACACAAACACATGCATGCATACAAACAAATATGGCCGCCTAGCGCACGCATAGACGGACATCCGGTTTTGCCACTAGCGACAAATGTCATCAAGCCGTCCAAATAATAATAAAATATACACTTAAGCCTCGTTTGGCGACACACGCTGTGTATGTGTGTGTGTGTGTGTGTATTGGTGTGTTTGCATGTGGATTTAAATAAAACGGAAATTTATTTCGACAAATGGCATTTACTTGCAACGGATGTGCCGCCATTAGGCCAACACACACACACCTACTGCTTCATACACTTTCACTTGGTTGCAACAAATCCCAGCACGCTGCAAGAACCCAAGCACTGTGACAAGCACTAGCAGTTGAGTGAATGCCTTCCAAGCTCTATAAGTAGAATAATGGGTCATAGCATAGAACCGGCAGCCTGCCCAGTCTCAAAGAGAACCCGTCTGCCAGAAGTAGCTGCTAGTCACTGCATCATTATTGTAAGCAAATACGAGCATGGGAGTGAGTGTGACTGTGTATGTTTGGGTCTGTTTGTTTACACAAGTGTATGTGTGTGTGCGGCGGCGGCGGCAGTAACGGAAACCCGCAAGTGGGCCATTCTATAGAGCCTGGGAATAACCAGATCCTGAGATATGTAACGCCTGTAGTGAGCGAGAGTGAACAAGATAGAGGCAAGCAGCCTCGTGCTCAACGCACGACAGTTGTATGATAAATTGTATAAGATATCGCAGTAGATTTTTGCATATACCAAACATATACAAATATATCAGTGTATCCTTACATTTATTTACTACACTATTACGAGGCATATCGACTTTCTAATGTAGTTAGACGTAGTTTTGCGCAGACGATTTGGATGTTGATTTTATTAACAAATATTTTTGTTTACTGTGCGAAAAGCTTATGGAGTTTGATTTCGACATTTTGAACTAGTATTTTCTGCTGAAATTTTGAAGAATTAAAAAAAAAAAAAAGTTTTTATAACACTCGAATTTAATTTATAATAAAATTGAAACATTTTGAATTGAATCTGACCTAAAAACTTTTTGGAAAAGCTTAATTATTTTTTTGTGAATAAGTTCTTTCTTAAACTTTTAAAGTGAACTAAAAAAAATTAATAAAAATAATTAATTCTGTCCTCTTGACATGTTATCTTCTTTAACTAAAAAATAACAAAATCGAGCGAACTTTTGAAAAAAAGCGCAATTTTTTGAATATGTTCTTTTTTAATCGTTTAAAATGATTCATAAAAAAAATTAATTATTTTGACAAAAATTGAATAAATTAAAAAACAACATAAGCGAAGATCTTTTTAAAACAGCTAAATTTTTTTTGCTCTCTTTACCTTTTACTATAATTGCCAAAATCAACGAAATCTACTTAAAATCGAATAAAGTTTTTTGTGTAATTTTTTTATTAAAGAAAAAGTTATAGAATTTAAACTTTATAAGTTGAACATACTTTCAAGGCTACTACAAAGTTACGACCATTTAATGCTACCTAAACAGTTGGTTTAGGGATTCTTTTTGCGTAGCATCCGAAAACGCCCATCCTGGTCTATTCATCTATTTTTTTTAATCAATTTTTTTAAATAATCTACCTGAAAAATTAAGATTTTGGAAATTTATTCTCTTCGTTTACAACTTCAGTCAGTTTAGGGTTAATTTTTGCGTAAAAATGAACCAGCAGTTAAAATTCCCCTCGATTACAGCTTAGAGTCAGTTTAGGGGCTACTTTTTGCACAGAAACTAAACTTGCAGTTAGCCTTAGCCTATCCAATCTTTTTTAATAATTGGAGCAATTTATCTTAAAAATTTATTTTTTAGACACTTTTGATGCTAGTAAAAAGTTATGTTATCTAAAGTATTCCCTTTGCTTTGAGCTTAGAGTTAGTTAAGGGTTTGAGTTTTTAGATACTTTTGAGGTTAGTACGAATCTTACCCAAAATATTCCCGTCGCTTACAGTTTATAGCCAGTTTGTGTAAAATCAGATTCCGCAATAAGAATTGGTGCATGCATCAATTTTTTTAAATATTTGTGACCATCTAACTGAAAAATAGAGTTTTTGGACAGTTTTGATACTAGTACGATATTACAACTAATTTTGTTACCTAAATAAATTAACACCTTGCTTCGAGCTTAAAGTTTGTTTAGGTTTACTTAGAAATCGAAACCACAATAACAATTGACGTATCCCATTTTATTTGTTGAATATTTGGAGCTATCTACATGAAAAATTGAATTTTTGGACACTTTTTAGCTTAGAACGAAGTACCGAATATTTAATGTTCCCTAAAATTCATCCGCAAACTTAATGTAAAATGTTTCCAAAACCTGAATCCATTTGGGATTATTGTCAATTGATTTTACCATTAAAATATTAAAATCTTTTTTAATTTTTTTAATAAATCATGGTAGCACACTTGCCTTTAAACTGAAAGGTCGTGGTTCGATTTCATTTCATCCTAGCACTGGCATAGCCAGCAAACCAATAGACGCTATTTACCTAGAAAAATCTCTATTAATAAAGGGCACCGCCATACAGATTCGGTTCCAAATTGTAGTTCCCAGTTCTCCTAGAGAAGCTTTTAATAGAGTTATTTGCATGCTCCGTCTTAACAGGAATGACAGGAATGAATGTTGTCAAGGGAAATAAATATTATTATTATTTTTTAAGTTTTCAAAAAGCGGACTTGAAATTCCTTTTAGATCTCTTAAATTTCCCCTTAAAACCAATGAAAAGTAGACACAAAAATTCATTTTTTAATGTAAGAAGAGCATCTTAGCTTCCACTTCATTAAAAAACAGACCTTTCATTGCCTTAAACTTGCGGCCATGACGACGCTGGTTGTGCCGCTGAGTGCGCTGGCAGCCGAGCAAAAGGTTCGTCGGCCGAGCATTATTATCCTGGCATTTAGCATTCATGAGATAATAAAAAACCCAGGCCAAACCGCACAAACCAGCGCACACAACAACACACTCACTCATACACACTCACACTTAGCCAACACGTGCACAGTGGACAACAACAAATGATTTGGGGTTACACAAACATGACATGTTTGTTTCTTTGTTACGTCTCACGTTGCGTATACGCAATGTCACATAGGCATATGCCACATGTATTTGTATATGTATGTATATGTATCTGTGCACTTGTATATATACGAATGTGAGAGTAAGTACGCCTCAAGCTGTTGATAATTTGGGTTTTCGGTTCATTTTTTATAACAAATATATATAAGCACACACACACACACACAAGGCTACACATAGACAGCAAGTCCATAAGGACTTTGGCAACATTTTTGTGTTCATGTTATTTTTTTTTTTGTTTTTATTTATTTCGCTTTAAGCATCTAATTTTGAGCTATTTGTTGTTATTGTTGGGTTAAGGCATTCAGGCGAACGAAATCAAATGAAATTGTACTGATTTTTTATATTTTATTAGAAACCAAAGTGTTTCGATGAGCTACGAAGCGTAATGGAGTGGCTTAAAGTTGGCTTAAAGGGTTGGTAATGGAGTTAAGAGCAAATGTGCTATAAAGAGTGGTATTACGATTTACGACTTTTCCGCCCTTTTGGTGTAGGTTTTTGTAGTTTGTAATGCTCATTTTGCATTTAACAAAGCAAAAACCAGCGCTTGCTGTTTCCCCTAATCTATTAACGCTTATAACAAACTTGTAGCTCTAAAAGTGCTGCCCAAAATTAGCACATAATCTATTTCAAAATTATATTAAAGAGCGTTACCTACACTTCGAACCCGTCTTTAAGTATTTTCTCTGCAATAAACCCCAAACTGCCGACAACAGAAAATGCTGCACAGTTCATTACGAAAAGGTAAAAGGCAAAAATTTTCAAAAGCCTTTATTTTAAGCTGTTGAGTTGGCCTCAGTTTACTTTTTTTTGCTCAGACTCTCTCTCTCTCTCTTGTCTCTACCCCTGGGCCGACTCAATGATAACTCTTCAATTATCAAACATTATGCCAATCATTAATGCATTATGACCCTGGCTAGTTAATGAAGAGTTAGGTTATACTTATACCTGTATATTGTGCGCTCATGACCCCGCTGAACCGCAGTCGTGCCAAGGACTAGACTTCAATTAAAAGTGCTGCCTATAAAAGAAGCCAAGCAAAGCCGCCATTAGCATAAATGCTGTCTGCTCTTTGCCCTTTTAGCTGGCCATTCAAAAAAAAAAGTAGTAGGCGATAAAGATGAGCGCATTATATACACACACCCACCCAACCACCCAGCCACACAGACATATAAACAGCTTTGTAAGTTGGCCAAGAAAAGGCGTTAAAAGGCAACCAACTGCAAAAAACTTCTGCAGTGAATTTGCTGAATTATTAATTAACCTCAAACAATTAAAAGTAAAATGGTTTTAAAGTAAGAACCAACAAAAAAATATGAAATAAAGTGAAAAAAACTGCAGCACAAAGTAACTGTTCACATAATTACTTGCAGTGTTTCTCGAAGTAATAGCAGCAGAAAAGGGCTACTGAGCTGAAACTTACTCAGGCATTGGCGTAAAATATTAAAAAAATGCTATTAAACAGCGTGGAATTAATTTGAAAAGCCGACCAAGTTAAGCAAAAAAAAAGGGGATTACAGCAAGGACATAGCACACGCAGATATACGTATACTTAATATGTACTTATGCGCATATATGTAGCTGCACGTGGCGAAAAAAAGCATGTGGAAAATTGAGGCTTTATCGAAAGGTATAATAGTTTTAATTATTATATTATATTATGATTATATTAGAATTATTTAAAAAATCAAAAAGAAGTCTAATAACTGAAATAAATGTAATGCAAGTGTGAAAAGTTACGTATACGCAATGTGCACTCAACATGCAGAAGCTGACGTGGAGAAAAATAGCTGGCTAAAATTAATTATGACTCAAATAATTGATATTTTTTAGAATTATTTTAATTTATCTTTGTTTGTTATATTATAACTATTTTAAGAATCTTGAAGTATTCGAATGCGTCAAATATAACGCAAGAGCGAAAAATTACGTATACGCAATGTGGACTCAATTTGCCAAAGTCATTTTGTAGTCATTGTAGATTTCACTTATGAAACTTATAATTTTTTATATTTCATAGAAATAATAACTTTTTAGTAATTAAATATAAAAAAAAATTGTTTACAAATTTGATCCAAAAAAGAACCTAGCATTACGATTACCTTTACCTTGCGAAAGACATCCCAAAGTGATAAATAATCAGCTGTGGGAAAAATTTACGCCTTTGAATTTATTGATCCTAAGGCAAAACCCTATGACCGTAACAATGATGCAAGGATCAGTGTATTGCCGGGTCTGGGGACCACAGCCTGTATAATCAAAATGGAAAATATATGCGCATGGACTATGGTCCAAAAGCGAAGCATAAAGAATCTAATAATATCTGTTCAGAGAGCACAGGGACCTACAGTTTTTAGCCGAATCCGAACGATGGTTTCATTGATTAAGACAGATTTTTCTAGGTAAATAGCGTCTACTTATTTGCTAGCTAAGCCAGCGCTAGGCAAATGCACTAGTGCTACAGTGTGGAATCAAACCACTGACCTTACGGCTTAGAGGCGAGTATTCAACAGCTACGCCACTGCGGCCACTATTTTTAGTAAATAAATATAAAACAATTTGCTTACTTATTTTTGGAAATGAATTTGGCATCACGTTTACCTCTACTTGGCGTAAGATGTGCTAAAGCGAAGTAATAGTCAGATGCAGACAACTTTTGCATCATATTGAGTTTGAGGCATAAGTTTAATACGGTAACGATTATGCAGGGCTCAGTGTATGCAATAAGTTATCTGGATAAGCTAATAGTCACTAATAAAATACTTCTAATCAAAAGTTCCAAAATCCAATCCTTTTTCAAAGGTCTCAACGCTCACATTATCGAAATAGCTGCCAAAAAAAGCGCAAACTCACTCACACCTCAAAAGAAGCAATAACTAATCCGAAAGCTCTAAAAATGATTATACAACTTTTTTTATGCTTTTTCAATTATTAATTTGATAGTTAATAATACCATTCATTGTTGCTCATTTAGCTCACACTTTTTCTTTCCGTGCATTTGCAACTATATATAAGCAAATGCGATCCAATCCTGCGCTGAGCTCCTCCGATAAACAATGTAGATGGTAATTAACTTGGCCATCGCTTTAACATGGCTTACTTTTGTTTGTTTGCCTGCCCGAATGGCGGCAGTCCAGGTGAAAGCAGCAGCAACAGAAGAAAAAGAGGTGGAACATCAATGCTGGACAACGGCTACAACTGTCGCTTAATTGCATGCAAAATGAAGGTGTGTCTGTGTGTCACACACTCTACGTGTCTGTGTCCGTGTGTGTGTGTGTGTGTACCTGTCTGTGTGAATGAATGACAATCATTTTCATGCGCTGCACTTCCGTTTGCTTCCGTTACAACGGAAGTGTGCCAAAGATAAAGGTTAAATGAAGGTGGAATGAGTGTATATGTAGCAACATTTGCGTAGGTAGGTAGGTAACGGATACCACTTCATAGGTAGAACGACTGAGACTGAGACTGAGCAATTGGAGCGCACTCGAATTTCATAAAGCATTCCCATTGAAAATAATTAAAATGCGTCAAGCGTAACAAAAACAACATAAAGCAAGTAAAAGATGAAAAAAATAATGCGCTTACTTTAAAGTCGAGGCGGCTGAGTGACTTTGATGTATTCTCTTAACTAAAGCACGCCACCGGAACGAAAATGAAATGCTCTATAACATGGCAGCTTAGTGCAAGCTGGACTTTATCTCAGTTATTTTAAGTAATTTCGAGAGCTTACAAAACTGTGGTATTTTTAATAATTTTTACAAAAAATCACAAATTATCTGACGCATCTATAAAAATCCATTCAATCCAGCTCTTTTGCTATCTTAACTCATCTTTCGATTCATAATCTTACGAACGGTCTATTAACTTCACATCTTTCGCTCATCTAGTTTCGCCCAATCGAGCATCTTTGACCAATCATGAAATATGAAACACCAACTTGATCAACGCAGAGATGTTTGCTCCTTTACTAAGAAATATTTAAAATTTAATTACTTGCTGTTTTCATCTATTTTACATTGTGCAAACAAGTTCCTACCCAGCCAGATATGAGACGGTAATAAAAAAAATTCACCCATCAAGCTAGGGATACGGATTCGTTTTATATTATAATTTCCTCGTTCTAAGTTAATAGTTCCTTATTTTAATGTTGTTTAAGGTCAACTGGATGTAATTGTACTCCTACATTAATATCAACAAATAATTCTATTTAAAAAAAACTTTTTTAGTTTACTTGGGAGCTCCGCCCCATGCTTGCATAAGAGCTGCACCTACAATCCTCATTAAATATTGAGCTGAAACTTTCAAATCTACATTTAGAACTTTATAAGGGGCAAAAGTAAACTTCCCTGAAGTTTTTATTTATTTCTTCGTTTTCAAAAAACATTTTCTTTAATATCTCTGGATATTTATGTTGAGGTGGCAGTATAATTTTTCCTAAATGACAACTGAAATCTATTTTTCGTTTTCGAAAGTAAGAACGTTATAATATTCATTCCCTCACATACTCTATATTTAAATATTTTACCTTTCTTCCTGCATCATACGATCCTAACATCAAGTTCTGCTTTTTGGATTGCACATTTTTTGTACGCACGCTTCCTATAATTTTTCTATCCTATCTTTCTTTTTCCCTATCTTTTCTCAAATAACATTTTTTCGCGATTTTTAATTTATCGTGCATGTTCACTAATTTGAACTTTTCCTACTTCTTTAGAAATATTCAACTTTTTTCTACCCTTCTATTTCAAATATAATAATAATATAATAGAGGAAAATCTCAAAGATTTTACCTCTAACTCATCGTCTCTACACCCAACTTTGTACATCTAGACTGTTCTCCCCACTGTCTTCCGTCAGTTACCAACCCATTCAAGCAACTGACATACTCCTTTTTACCCTATTTATTTAATACGTGCGAAAAAAAAGCGTGGAAATTTAATTGTATTGTTAGTACTTGCAAGAAGAGCAAAAGATGCCGTCGTACTTAAGAGAATCGTGAAAACTTTAAAGTGCCACAGGTAGCATATGTAAGAGAATTTCTCGATCTCTCTCTCTCTCTCTCTTTCTCTCTCTCTGTCTCTTCCGCTGTATGTGTGTAATGGCGTGTAATGGTTGTGCCCATTTCATCAAGGATACGAAATGAGTTTTCCCGGCAAGCAAAAGATGATAAAGCAGCGAAAAACAACAAATACGTAAAAGTAAAGAAACTCAAGGAAGTACAGAATTAATGAATAGATGAAAGGAGGCACTCGTTCGTATTGAAACCATATACGATGTAATGAGACGTTTGCTTTTCGAGGAATCATACTTACTTACTTATGGCCGATAGTGCATTTGCCATAAGATAATGGCCAACATGTAGGACTTAAGTATTAAATGCACTGAGGTGCATAACTTGCATGTTAATTGAAACAAAATAATTGCTTGCGAGCAAATATTAAAAATTCCCTTATTTGATTCAATAAGCTCTTAAGTATGGCATAAGTTTTTTAAATGTGAATATTATTTTATCGCTGAATTTAGCTCTTAAAAAATATTCATTTTTAATTGTCTTTCTTGATATATTTTATCAATTTCGGTAAGTCACTCATGGAGGTATAAATATCTTGTAATAGCTATTTGGAATGGACAACGACCTACAATTTAGAGCCGAATCCGAACAGCGATCTCTATTATTCTTCTAATTTACTTAAGCAGAGAAGCGTGTATTTGCTAGCTTTGTCAGTGCTTCACATTTTCAAAGAAGAGAAATCATAACAGATTAGATGAAGATAGTTTTTTAAGATTACTTCTACTACTACGAAAAATTTGTTACATTTCCAAAGAAGAGAAATTATTTCAAGAAGTAACTATTTTTGAACCAAAAATAAACCAGCATGTTGAGCCACCAGATAGAACAAAATTCAAGTTATTATTTTTAATGTTAAAGGTTTCCTAAGTTTTACAACTACCTGATATGGTGATCCAAGCAATATAAGAAACAGCTTCGTAAAAATTCTGACTGGCAAGTTGGCAAACAAATTTTCCACAAAAAATTGCCAAAATTCTAACATTTGGTTAATGGGTATCAACGATGAAAATGGCGGTAGCAAGTATTTACATTTATATTTATATTATAGAACTATATGCGTCCAATGCGCATTTGTTAAATTCAAGGCACTCGTATATCTCAGCTACTCTTACTGATATCGTATTTTCTTACTGTCTTATGGTTTTGGTACAACTTAAGGTCCGGTTTGGACTTTATAATACATTTTTAGGAAATTTTGTCAAATCGAAAATTAAGCAAGAATGCACTGAGGAATAAGTATTTGCTAATATTTATTTAAAAAAAAACACACGAATTTGTGGCTAACTTAAAAATGATTATCAGACTTCAAATTTCCTTCATTTTAACACTCTAAGACAGAAGATGACATTGCGCACATCTAAGCTAATTTCTTCGTAGATATCTAGAGCAACTCCTTTACCATAATTCACAACAAAGCTGTAATTAAAAAAAAATAGATCTATTTCCCTAGACTGTGCTCAACGCTCCAATGACACAGCATAAAGATATCTCTCTTAATAGCTGTTCGAACAGCAACCTGCAGTTTATAGCCAAATCCGATCCAATCCAATTCAAATTTATTTAATATAGATTTTCCCTGATAGACAGCGTTTATTCATTTGCTAGCTATGCTAGTGCTAGACAAAAGCAAGTGGGTTTAAAACGATAAATGCTGTAAAGGGCTAAGAAAAGACAACTTAAATTGATATCGCTTTAATGTGATTCTTGGTAACAATTTTGATGCTAAGCTGCATCTAAAAAGTTTATATCAATATTATTAGGACTCAGCCAAATATTTCACTCACTTGCTGGAATGCGGATTTATCAACAATCAGGCTGGCTAGCCTTTGCCTAAGACTCTTATGAGTTCAATTAATACACTTACACTAACTAATGCTTAACTGCAAGTAGCAAGGTGTCCAGACGATTATAGATTTCGTGTGGGCGAGCTGAATGATAAGCGCCAAAATGTATTTTCAGCTGCCCAAGTTGACCTTTGACTGACTTTTTGCCTACTGAACTTTTTTAAAGAGAAATGTAATGCAATATCTTTAACTTTGTTAACTAAAACAATTTTAATTTGATATAAATAACTTGTAATAAATTATTTTCTTGCCAGTCTTGCTGCTCCATAGATGGCTGCTCCATAATTGTGGCCAAAAGTATTCCCACGCACAAAAAAAGGGCAAATTAGAGGCTATAGCAAATCGGCTATGTAGTTGCTGCATCCCTTGTGAGGAAGCAATTCGCCTTAAGATACTACTACTGGTATCTGACCAGTATTACGTCGGCTCAAACAACTACATTTTTGAGCAATAAAAACAACGATTTGATGAGTCATCTGCCATATAGTGCTGACTAGCACTCAAGGATTTCTTTTATTTTTCCTGTACAAGAAGACATAGGTCAATGTTTTTCGACATCTAAAGAAGCTTTTGTTGCGTTGGGAGGTACCTCAATCAGCGTGAAAAAAGAGCTACGACAATTGGTTCAAACGCATGCAAAAGTGTTTAGATCTTAATTAGGACTATTTCGAAAAACAATAAAGCGATTTTCAATAATTAATATTTATTTTTGTTAACGAAACCCTTAACATATAAGGCAACATTCATACTAGAGCTGCGCAACTATCTGTATTTTCTAGCCGAAATTGTGCCCTCAACTATGAAGCGCCCCACATACTCAGAGACTGGTGCGTACCTGGTGATGCCTCCAAGAACGACGAATACCATTCGTCCGAGAGACGCGCAACAGGTGGCAGCGGTGTCGATAAGCAGCGTGACGGAGAGTTTAAGTTCGGTGGCGCTTTTGAACGTGGTCCGCGCAACTAAACTATATGCAGCCCGTTTGAGTTCTTAAAACATTAAGTTAAATATTTCAATTTTATTCAATATTCAATTTTTCTTTAAATTAATTTAAGAAAGATGATAGTAGAGTTTAAAGTCTACTGACTACTCGTACTTAATTTTATGCCAAAAAACTAAAGGCTTGCCATAGCTCGAGGTTATACAGTCTCTTACACGGCTGATTTTAGGGGCTACTACATGTATGTTGTTTCCCCATCTTTGCATGAACTATGACATTTGAAATCAACTCATAAACTCCATACAAACACACAAACAGGCAGACAAATGTTGCATGCTGACAACTGTAAAAATAAAGGCTTAATATTTTTATGCATTTCACTTTTCCACATGTAAAAATTCACATGAAAGGACCCAAGGGCATTTCAATACAATTACATGGCGTTTGTGTACTCTCTATATGGGTAAGAACATATGAAACCGATGACTTCAAATATTAAGTATACGTAACCTGACTACATGCATTATTTTTGCTGTTTTTTTTATACAAAAAGAACTAAATTTACTAAATATGTATCTTAATATTATGATCTTTAATGTCTAAAACATTTTTTGAAAAAAACCGCCTTGGTTGTGAAAAAAGTTCGCAAAAAATTTAGTTTCTTTGCGATTTCGGAACCACAGTAGTATAATATGTATGTGATTTTCGGTGGCGTAGTCGTAGCGTTTACTTTTCAATTTCTTGTCAACTTTTACTACAAAATAATACAACAAAGGAATAAAACAATAATTTGACGCTCCTATGTGGAGAGGGCGTACACAAACTTCTTTCATCTTGGGCGATTCTAACATACGCAATTAATTCGTTGACGTTCTTCCATTGGAAAGATCTCTTGGCAATGTCTTTATCTGACTGCCTGAGAGGGTATGGCCAATCCAGATACACTTACCCCTTTTGATTTCGGTTTTGATCGAAGCACTTCTAGAGAGTATTAGCAAGTTTTCGTTTGTGGTAACGATCTGTAGACATTATTTGCAAATGTTTGCAGTCGTCTGCAGATTCAGTTTGTCGTCATTCACGTCTCAGAACCATGTAGAAGCACTGGTTTGACGCTGCTATTGAAGATGCGTAGTCTTGTTTTAAGCGAGAGTTCACTTGATCGCCACACATTGGCCAATTTGTGGAAAGCTACTCTCGCTTTGTTATTTCAGTTGAAGCGCCTCCATCTCTGCTCATTTGGCTGCCAAGATAACGAAATTCATCAACATGCTCTACAACTACGGCGAAACCATGCCTGGTGCACCTCGGCAGCTACAACAACAACTACCTGGACAGAGTTAATGCAGAAGTAGTTGACTCCTGCCCAGCACTCCCAACACTAGACACCTTTTCTCATGCCCGGCAAGACCCACCAGACTTACGCTTTCATCCCTCTGGACAAATCCGAGGCAGCTCGCTTCCTCGAACTGGATAGGATAGTCCTCTAATGTTCTCAATTCAACTAATCTTTTTTATCCTTTATTTTCGTAAATCTGATAATTCACCTCTGTGATAGACCGTGATAGCAGCTGCAAGAAGAACAAAAACTACAGCGTCCATATCTGCACCGATAATAAGAGGGAGTTTTGACTTGACGTTTGCACTCTCATCAATAATCATTTGTCTTCCTCATATTGATTCTTCATATTGCGTTTTCCACAAGTCTGCTTGCGCCTTGTAGAGTGTGTGTCATGAAGCATATGCCATCGGCGTACTCCAGATCACTGAGCTATTGGTGAGCCATCCAAAGCCTCCAGTTTGGTTTTCTTCAAAACTCCAATCAGCACGAGAATGAAGAGTGGCGACGAGAGCACGCATACTTGGCGCACTCCTCTTGAGTTGGAATGTTAAATAAATAAATAAAGCAAAATTTTATGTTTTGACGAAACAAAATTTGTAATATGTTGCAATTGATGACCATGGCTTACACCTCCGCCGCGTTTGTGAAAGATTCACCCAATCACTGAGCAAACCAAATGTACAGCTGTCAGTTGACAATAAAAATAATAACATAAACTCAGGCACACATATGAGTTGCATAAATACATAACAAACAACAACAACAACGACAACAACAATGGCGACAACAATGTTGAAAGTAAACAATAAGCATTTCTTTTTTTCGCTTTTTTATCAATCAAAATAAACACTCAACAACATCATTGCGTCCGTCTCGCATTTTTATATACATTCAATACTGATATATATATATTTTGTATTTTATATTTGTATTATTACACACTTGCACATAAAAATGTATTTTAATTTACTTTGTCTTATAATTGAAATGAAAGGCGCAAACCAAAAAAAAATGTGCTTACAAAAGTATTTTATTATTTCACATAAATAAATCAATAAAAAGCAGCGAAATATTGTTCTTCTGTGGCATATGGAGGTAGCTGCCCCAAAAAGGAGTAAGGAAACACGAATGCGCATAAAAAGCGAGAAACCAATAATGAAATTCCTCAAAACATTAAAAAAAAAAAAAAAGAAAACAATATTGCAGACACATTTTGTATCGTTGATAAAATGCGACGACACAACAAAACCTGTAGACATAAATAATAATAATAAAACGTAAAAAAGAAAATAAATAAATAGATTGTAAAAATTGTAAATATAAGCGCATAAAGAGCGCACATAAATATTTACAGCTACAACAACGAAAAATCAATTGACAATTTATTGTTTAAAGCTTACAAAAGACAATGATGGCTTACATTAAAGTCGGACATAAGGTAGTTTGAAGCGTACATATGAACGACTTTGGCATACTTTAAACTTGTACTACAAAAAATAATCATATGTGCCATGTGTCGCCTCGAAAACGGAAGCTCGTTGGAGTGTTTCCAACTTGCAGCACTGGTGCGTTTAGCTAGCACTGACACAGCTAGCTAAATGCTAAATATCTAATATTTTTTGGAAATATTTTCGTGTAAGCTAGCTTTTCCATATAAAGGGTGATTTTTTTTGAGGTATAGAACCTTAAGTTGACATTACTGTGCAAGATGGCGACCGACTTAACAGTTTGGTTTGGCAATTCTAGATTTGAAGCCAAACGATCAGCAGCAAGGCGTAGATTCGTGGAATGGGCACAAAACGAGATTGCCGTTGTTCCCGAATTTCAAAGCTAATTTCGTTTAGCGATGAAGCGCACTTGCCTCATTTGGGTTGAAGCTAATCCTCAAGTGCATGTCGAAGCAACTTTACATCCAGAAAAACTGACTGTTTGGTTTGCTTTATAGGCTGGTGGCATCATTTGTCTATACTTCCTTAAAACCGATGATGGCCAGAACGTTGAAGTCAATGATAATGTTAGTCATGATTACTAACATTTTCATTCGTGTATTGAACAATCATGATGTCCAGGAGCTGTGGTTCCAACAAGATTGCGCAGCAACATGTCACACAGCTCGTGTCACAAACGATTTATTGAAAGACACGTTTTTTACCTTATTCCGCTTGAGAACTTAGGGTCTCTACTAGAGCCTTCCAACGAACCCTGTTTAGCTCTTCTTCCTCGAACTGTGCTTATCTAGATAGTTCTCTAAGGGTTCTTACGTTCAATTAAATGTCCAAATTGTTTCCGTTTTTGAAATGTCTATATGGTCGTCATCGAGTTTGGGGAGCTCTTTATGTTTAATTCTCTTGCATTAGTTTCTATAATCGGTTGGGTTCTCGATAGAAATGGTGATTGGCCAGATGAGACTTATCCTAGTGGTGGGGCTGCATATCTGACGTCTTCTGGGAGTGGCGTCAACGATTACCATTGTTTTTGGTGTTATTGTGAAATGATATTTGTGGAAAGGCTGGGCGATACAGTCTCAATTTTCATTCATAGCTCGTGATTGTTGTTGCAGCAATGGGACAAGAGAGATTGACGAAATTGTTGAGTGGCATTGTGCAATGAATAAATGCTTTGTATTACTTAGAAAAGCATTTTTCAAAGGAACGTTAAGATGGCCATGCCTCTTGCCTTGAGTGTGACTCGAAGCCACGACCTCGTGCATTACCCACAAAGTTACGAGGCCCCACCAAAGACCGCCTAATGACTCGTTTTGAAGCTGTGAATTGGCCTCCAAGATCTTATGATTTAACGCTGCTAGACTACTTTCTGTGGGGCAATGTAAAGTCATTGGTCTATGCGGATAAGCCACAAACACTTAACAATTTGGAAGACAACATTCGCAGTGTTATTGCCGATATACGGGCACAAATATTGGAAATGATTGGACTACATTCGGGCCAGCCGTGGCAGTCATATGGCAGAAATCATTTTTAAAATGTAATGCCACAAGTTTATCTTTCGGATAAATAAAAAAATCATGTAAATCGCATAATCCAAGGTTGTTTGCAGCGCCAGCGGCTGTTGTTTTGCATTTACCGGCTTATTGCCTATCGATAGCAAGAGTATCGATTGACATATGGAGCCTTGTCTATGGTAAAGGGCAATAAATTGTATTATCGATTGAGTCATATTTGCTGCTTTTAATTATTCGCTCTTCTGAGAGAGTTTCTTTCTTTGATCCACTTCAATTAAAGTTTTTGCTTCAAACTTACTTTAATATAAATTATTACTTACTATATAGTATATCCTTTATAAATGGTAATTTAACTACAAAAGTCTTTCTATAACATAAATTCTCATAGAATTAATATACTCTTCAGCTGCGTGCGGGCAGAGCAAGAGAGCAGAAGGAAGCAAAAAAAGCAGCAACGAAATCTATATTAAATTACAAGCAGCTAACAACAAAATGGCGAAATAATCGCAATAAAAAAATGACTACAATAAAATGTGCACGAGCAGGAAGAGAGAGAGAAAGAGAGCTACGACAAGCTGTGTGTGTGTGTGTGAAGGATCTGTGTGTGATTGTTGTTGCCATTGTCCTTGTTGTTGTTGGCACGAATTGCCTTTAAATTGCAGCAAGTGTTAAGTGCTGCACGTTAAAAATACATTTTACGTATTTTTTTTTTTGTGTATATATTTTTTTATGTTCTTTGAATTTTATTTTATTTATTAAATGGCTGTTGGGGACACAGCAGAGAGAGAGTGAGAGAGTAAAAGTGATTTTTGTTGTTGAAGGTTTTGTTTTTTTTTTGGTTCGGCTTCAGCAAGAAAAAAAAAAGCAAATATAACGAGTAAATCTACATTTATCCTATATATTATCCTTTTTATTTAGGTTTATTTTGTTGAAATATCATAAAAAAAATATTTAAAAATTAAATTGTCACACAGAAAGCAACTAATTGACACATCCAAATCCCCCTACCAAATTCCAACTGTTTTACTCAATTTTCAACAACCTTGAAACGTTTAGTAAGCAAGAAAATACATTTTAAAAATAGTATAACTTAAAGCCGAGTGCATACGACTTTGGAATACCCTCTATCACTTTTGCAACAAAGATTTAATTATACTCCTTAAGCGTTGCTAAACCAGCAAAAAAAAAACGACATTTTAGGAGATAAAACAGATTTTAATCAAACTTGATACAGTACTGGGAAATATCAAAGAGTAGGGAACTTGCTTGGTTGGGCCGTATCAAGGCATGATTTTTACTACTATATAAAACTATTCATGTACTACAAAATCCAAAAACATAATTGAAAGTTTGCCGTCAACTTAACTCCTCTACAAAATTCATTTTTTTCCCAATATCTAGTTACCCTAATTTAGTGTATTCAACAGGATATTGGCATTGCAAGTGAATTGTGCATTCTCAACGGAAATTAAAGCAAAATATGTGACAACAAGGCGATAGTTGCTAGTTGCACTTGCTGGCCAAGCTGTTTGTGCCCTTAGATTTGTAGCGAACTCAGAGTAGGCAAATAGAAAACAATTAATTTTTTGAATAACAAAATTAATTCAAAGCTAAAAAACAATTGGAAAAAAAGGAAATCAGCACAAGTATGCTTTTAGGCAGGCAACTTTTTAAAATCCGAGCAAGTTGCGTAGACCTACGTTTCTACACTACAGCAGACACATCATGCGCCAAGGTAGCCCATACAGCGCCAAAGCAGCCGCCGGCAGAGCAGTTGCAGTCCTTGGTCGGCTTACAACTAAGGCGTCCCTTCAAGCTACATCAACTCATTGAAGGTCCCGAAACTGCGGTTACGCTTAGCAAAACAGATGCAGCCAGTTACTATAGACAGCTGAAAACCATACGCCAGCTGGAGGCGGCAGCGGCACAGCTCTATCGGGAAAAAATTGTGCGTGGTTTTTGCCATTTGTATACGGGTCAAGAAGCCTGTGCCGTGGGCATTAAGGCAGCCATGCGTGCCGAGGACAATATAATAGCAGCCTATCGTATACACGGCTGGGCTTATCTAATGGGCATAACCCCACTGGGTGTGCTGGCGGAATTGACGGGCAAGCGTAGTGGCTGCGCCAAGGGCAAGGGCGGCTCCATGCACATGTATGCAGCACATTTCTATGGCGGCAATGGTATTGTAGGCGCACAGGTGCCCATCGGCACTGGCATAGCACTGGCTAGCAAATATCGTCAAGATGGTGCGGTTACCTTTGCGCTCTTTGGCGATGGTGCCGCCAATCAGGGTCAGGTTTTTGAAAGTTTTAATATGGCGCAAATGTGGCAATTGCCATTGGTATTTGTTTGCGAGAATAACAACTATGCCATGGGCACCAAGGATGAGCGTGTCTGCACAAATACGCGTTACTACACACGTGGAGATACAATGGCCGGTATCTGTGTGAACGGCATGGATGTGCTGGCCGTGCGTAGTGCGGCACAATTTGCTATAGAATATGCACTCAAACGTGGACCTATATTACTGGAACTACAAACTTATCGCTATGCCGGACACTCTATGTCCGATTCGGGCACAACTTATCGCAGCAAAAATGAGATACAACAGATGCGTGCGGAAAATGATGCCATCAAAGGGTTTCGCGAGATTTGCTTGGAATCAAAACTGCTAAATGCCGAAGAGTTGGAAGTAATTGATGGTGATGTGCGTGGCTCCGTAGCAGAGGCGGCAAAGCAAGCACGCAGCGATGTGGAGCTGGACGGGAAGCATTTGTGGACGGATATTTATGCAAAAAATTTGGAGCAGAAGCCTAGAGGCGTATATTGCTGATTTAAAACAATTTTTACCATATACTTGAGCAAATTAATAGTTTTAGTTGTTCAGAACGTAACTTCTAAATTTTAATTATGTTCTTTTCATATGCAGATGATGTTGAAATTAATGCAAAACACAACTACAGTGAGCACTGTGTGTGATGAACGCTGAGATGTCTTAAGTTTGGCGCACATTTAAAATTCTGCATGTAGGCAAATGGTAATGTAGTTTTCAAAATTCAAAATTGTACAAACTGATTTAGTTTTTAAACAATAAAGTGTAAAAGCGGAAAATTATTCGAATTACGAATTGTGCGTGTTTCCTTTTCTAACTTAAATTATTTTAGTAGAAACTAATTTAAGTGCTGCAAAAACCAAGCATAGTATTTAACGCTACGAAAAATGTAATGATGCTTTTAAAAGTAAATTAAATAATAATAAATTAAATTCTTGTGTATACAGTTAAAAAAATATTCTATCTTCTACATGAAGTCCTGAAAGAAATTCTGATTCATCCTCTTAACGCCCAGCGTTAACATGTAAGGTGTTCTTTTATTTAATTGATTATTAAAAAACATTAAAATATTTTTTGTTGATTAAATTTAAAAAAGAATTTTTTAAAGCGCCGCCATTTTGCCAAAAATAAAAAAAAAATTAAAATATCGGTATCGAATCAAAAGGTTTTGCAGCGACAAAAAACGCATCTGTAAGTATATACCACCGGCGGACCAACCATGTTGTTTTAGAAATGCTCAAATTGATTTTGAAGAAACGAAGAACCCTTCAATTGGTAACCAACTCTGACATAAATAAAACGCAGCTTGAGATTTTTGTCCCCTAAAAGCCAAAACTTTCAGTCAAAATGGCTGCATGGTGCTGCCTTCTCTGCTGTTCTGTTGGAAAAATCCCAAATTCTCCAATTTTGCAATTGCGGAATTCAAGCTGGTTTATTTTCTTCTTTATAAAAGGAGTAGAACCCATTTAAGACGGAAGTAGTTACAGAATTTGTATATAAGGTTGCTCTACTAAAAAATACAATATTATTGATTTCGTATTAAATTTGTAGTAGAACAAGAAATGAACCATCGTTTCTCGTATTTCTAATGATTGCATTATTCATATGTAGGTGAGCATCTCTACACCAAGTAGTAACTAGCTTACGTCTGCGGCTTAAAAACTTTTATATTATTATATATATGATTAACTACTTCCTTGTATTACTTTGTGCATATTTGCCTTTGACATTATGTTCAATATTGGCCATCTATTTCGTATGATCATGCACAACATCCTCTGCGTCTACTTGTTTCACATGGACTACTTCTATATCGTACTTGGGCGTTATTGCCTGATATGCTTGATTAATTTAAAAGTCACCTTCTATTCGAAGAATTCAACATCTGACTTGACAGCACGCCTCTCACCAGCCTCACGACAATGAGGCTTTTCACGGAATCCTTGACTGTGTTTGCTTCAACCACGTTAAGCGCATACTCATTGTCCTAGGCGCTCAATAAAATTTTAATTTCTGTTCTCGTATGGAATCCTCGTCCGTTACCTCTGGCACGTGACACTGCTGTCATGATCCATCAGACATTGTAATAATTTTATTATTTTCGTCTAAGTTACACACTTTTTGTAAAAAAAATCCTACACAATACTTTAGTTGCATCTCTAAACAATAAACTTTCCTCCTAAATCCTTCCCAAATTCACGTACAACTTGAGCCAGCTTTTACTGTATTTAATATTGTTATTTTTGTTATTGTTTTATTGTATTTGCAAAGCAAAAGGAAAACAATAATTTAGTACAACATTTGTGAGAACTGCCGTATAAGCATAAAAAAGCGACGTAGCAGTTTGGGGAGCCAGTTAAAAGGGGCAACAATGGAAGCAACAACAGAAAAAAAAAAGAAAACAGGAAACGGATATACACACACACACAGGCACGCGTAAACGAGCAGACACACCCACATACACACAGCAGCAGTACTCCCAGAGAGAGACAGAGAGCGAGAGAGAGGAGAGCAACAAACTCATTTGCCTTTTTGCTCACGTCTGTGTAATTTATGCCAAAAAGCAGTATGCAATTTTTTTTCAGTCTCTTTTGTTGCTGCTGCTGCCTCAGCTGCCCAAAAGTATGCTACATGCCGAGTTGCTTAAGTCGCACAGCGACATCGCCTTTTGACTGCCTGCGCCTCCTTGGTTTCTTTTCGAGTTTTTTGGTTTGTTTATTCAAAAGTTGAAGAGAATAAGGGTATATTTGGTTTGTGCAGCTTCATGTGACGGAAATGTAAATGAAACACAATGGTTTGGGAAGATCACATAATGGTAAGCAACTGTTTATCGAGACTGTAATATAACTTTTTATAGTTTTTGCCTTCAACTGCGTATACCCTTTACGCACATAATTGTTTTTTCAAAATTCACACTGATGTGGTGTACCAATAATGTAACCCAAAATACATCTAAGGCGCAGCCGCAAATATATTGCCGTACTGCGAAGTTGGAGTTTATGCTCCAATTGTTGGATTGAAAGCCAAACACTATTATTAATAATAATTAAAGAATTATGAAATAATTGCCTTTTTAAGCACTAACCGCAAAACTACCAATCAAGCAATCATTTAAATTAAAACAAATGTAAAAAAATTGAAACTACAGTCGCAAAGACAAAAAGAGAGCGTGAAGCAATGTGGCCTCAAAGCAAAAAAGTCGCGAAGGCTTGAAAAGTTCGGCATTGCAAAAAAAAACATATTTTACCTTTTTCAAATTAAAAACTGATGCACATTTTTCTAGAGTAACGCAGTTCCATGCATAAACCAAAACAAAAATTCTTCATCAAATACAATTTTTTCGACTTAAAGCAACGCTGCTAATTTAATAAAAATAATAAAAAAATTACTATTTCTAATGAACATAATTGATTTTACTGAATTGCGACTAAAACAAGAAGATAATTTTTAACGTTTATGTTTTTAGCACTTTCTCAAAAAATACAATTAGGAGCAGTATCGAAAATATAAACTTTACATCGTCTCTCCATAATTCCAAAACCCAACTTCAAAAACAAACTTTTAATTATAAACATTTGACTACTCTCGAGCTATAACACTTTGTAAATTTGTATTTATGTGTAATTTTGTGCATTTAGTATATTGCTGCAACATCTCGCATTGAACGATTAATACTTTTTATTGGACAACAGACTAATAAATATAATTTGCAATATATATTGCAACAATGTTTAAAATATAAACATTATACCATTTTTTCCTTCAAATTATATGAAAAAGAAATTGTTTCAGTTTAAAAAATATTTTGGAGTAAAATTTAACATGTCAAATTTGATTATTTTAAAAGATTTATATCGTAAAAAATTAACGTTCTTAAATAAAAAATATTTTGGAGTAAAATTTAATATGTCAAATTTGATTATTTTAAAAGAGTTTATCGTAAAAAATTAAAGTTCTTAAATAAAAAATATTTTGAAGTAAAATTGAATATGTTATATCGTAAAAAATTAAAGTTCTTCAATAAAAAATATTTTGGAGGTAAAATTAAAAAATAAAATGTTATTTTTGATTTAATACACTTTTTTTGTAAAAAAAACCGCGGGATTATTATGTGCTTAACGTCAAGAATAAACTTTAAAAATATTTAATATATAAAACATTTTTTTTTGCTAAGAAAATCTTGGCATGTTTCATTGTTTTGTCAGAAAATCAATTGTTGTTCGCAATTGTTTTATTTCCAATTATTATTATCAAACAAAACTAAAAATAAACAAGCTTTTGAAAGCAGTTTTGTTAAACAAACTATTTTCACCTTGTAAGTCTGTTTAATAGAATCTAATTAATATAATAAAATAAATATAAATACATTAGACTTCTTGGAATTGAAAAAATTAATGAGCTTATAGAGTATTCCAGAGCCGACCAGAGCTTAAGCAAACCTTTACATTGCAAGTCGGTTACGCCTGACTTAACGTACGCAATTTTCTCTCTCTTTTTTTTTTTTAAAGGCAACAAGAGCGAAGGATTACAAATCACACACGCACACACCGAACACACACCCAAAACACACACACAAACACACAAACAGAGAGCATTCGGAAGAACAAGAAAAAAAGAACATGGTAGACGCCGACGTCAGCGTCGGCTCATAAGCCATGGCAAATGTAATATTTGTTTTCTTTTGACATTTATTGTTATTTTTTGTGCGTCACCTAAGCAAATGCGTGCATGTGTGTGTGAGGGAGTGTGCATGTGTGTATGTGTGTGTGTGTGAAGGAGTATGCATATGTGTGTGTGAGTAAGTGTCCTCTGTCTGCGTATTTGTATTGTTATTATTGTGCGATTTTGTATTTGTTTATACTAAATGTATGTGTGTGTGTGTTGCTACTTTTTTTTATACCTAATGTGCCATTTTATTTTGTGTTGAGGTTTGCAAATTGATTTGCTTAAAAAAAAAAATCAAAAAAAATGTCGAAAAAAAGTGAAAAACTAAACATGGGTCGACTGCAATATTTTTTTTTTCTTTTTTTTGGTAAGGATAAGTAAATACCAGCTGGCGTTTAGAAACCATAAATTCATATAAATGGGGGAGTGAGTTGCTGCATGTAAATCGTTTTGACCTAAATTAGTAAAATATGGGGCCCCCCCTTTGGCGGTTTATTAGAAATATGCGAAAAATGCTGCGATTAAACGCTGGTGTATGACTTTAATGAAGACATTATGGGGATATGGATATGGGTATGGCAATGCAACTTTGTAGGCAATTTATAGGTGATAAGGAAGGACACACTTGACATGGAATATCAATTTCGACTAAAAAATTGTCACTTATCTACTAAGTGATAAACAACAAACTCATACAATCAAAAACAGAAAAAGATATAAAATCATTCGATTTCCAGCAAACTTGATACAGTAGCAGCAAATACAAAAAACTTGCGAAATAGCCAAATCGTTCATAATATTTTGAAAAAAAAACACAAGAAAGACTAATTTTTGTTCGATTTTCCCTTTGGTAGCTAAATGATATAGTCAGCCGATTTTTAACAATTACGACGCAGTAATTGGAAAGACTCAAAGCGAATTTGCTAGAAATAAGTTGCAAAACAAACGGAATACCAGGACATTAGTCGAAACACGAGTTTTTTGAATAATACTCCCTATAGCAGCAATGTTTGGGAACATTGAAAAGCAATAAGCAGCCGAATTTTAATGCTCATAAACAACCAGCGGTACAGCCAAATCTTTTCATTTACTTTTTAAGTCGGCACCAAACATCTCCATGGAAGTTACAACACGTACGCTTGGTTTCAAGAAACTAAAATATTCGATTTTTTTCGAATACTTGTTTGTGCTAGCTCTACAGTCGCTGAGATCTAGATGTGCAGACGCGCAGACGTAGCGCAGACGCACATGGGTATGTCAACATCTCCAGAGATACCCACTTTAGGCAACTTTGGGGATCTACTCTCGGAATGTTTCATGCATATGACTTAAAGTAGCATTGCGCAAAATGGAGTTCGAGTTATTTTAGCAAAATTTTACAGATTATACTAGGTGGGTTGGTTACTCTCTTCACAGTCTCACCTACACTTAACTCAATTTGTAAGCTTGACGTTTAAATTATGTACCAAAATTAACTGCTCAAAAAAACTTGGTTTGTGCAAACTCAATAAAATATTAAAAAAAATAAGAAAAAATTTTAAAAAATTGTTGTTTTTCCATTTTAATCTAATCAAGTTTTTCACTGCAATTTTTTATTGTCTGAAACAGATTGTGGAAAATTCTAGTTTGAGTGAAGACAAAATTTCGAAAATTTTGAATAAAGCAGGCGAAAAAATGTACATCACTTTTAAATAATATTTCTGCCAAATTCTGTCAAATTTATTTATTTCGAAAAACAAAGCTGCAACTGAAGCATAATTTAACAAAAAAAAATTAACTTAAATCCAAATTGCCATAACTTTGTTAATTATCTCAATTATATGACAAAATGATGAAACGTATTAGCACCATGAGTACAGGCAGAAAATCGTCATCACGACCCGAAAACTTTCAAAGGTCCACAACTAGCCTACTCGTATCAAGAAAAACATTGGATGAAAAGCCAACACTGACCATTTCTGAAAAAGCAGACCCTGCACCTAAGGCGTGGAATGAATCTTTGGACGATGAACTGGGTGCTATATTGGAAGGACATGTACCACTTTATGAGGCACCAAAAGAAGACGAAACTTTACGCGCCATATATACAAATCAAACTACTCCCTACGAATTCGGACCTGCGTTTGGCAAGAAGTATCCCATGGCAGCAGTTAG
The DNA here is from genome assembly GCA_035046065.1 of Chymomyza procnemis. Classification (NCBI taxonomy): domain Eukaryota; kingdom Metazoa; phylum Arthropoda; class Insecta; order Diptera; family Drosophilidae; genus Chymomyza; species Chymomyza procnemis. The sequence goes on along the minus strand of JAWNOJ010000004.1, from coordinate 11,720,878 downwards.
ACCCTTGTTACAGGAAATACTTATGCGTCGTTTTGCTAACAAAACTTATGTCATGGCAGACGCCAAAAATTGGGCAGCCGAAGTGGCCGATGAGGTTAATACAAAATTGATGGATACCATACGCGCCGAGCGTTATAAGCACGTGATTAACGTTATGATCTTTCAACAAACTGGCGCAGGTAGTTTGTATATGGCGCGTGCTTTTTGGGATAACAATGCCGACGATTATGCCTCAGAATCCTATGATAATGGCAATTTTGTTAGCATTTGTACAGTCTTTGCTTGCTATCAGCATTAGAATCAAGAATGTTGTCAAGCTGCATGTTTCATTATAATAAAGCCAAAGACAAAAGAGTTGGTGTTTCTGCTTTACAGACTCAAATGCCAATTGAATAGTTGCATGCATTTTTGTAAGCAAAGCCGAGAAAGCCAAAAATTATGCATAGCTCAGTATTTTATCAAAAAAAAAAAAAAAACAAAGAGACAGCGTGAACTGAAATACTTTCAAAAGAAATCCCAACCTACTAACTACTTTATTTGCAGACAAAAAAGTTCAACGCTTGCCGATTTCGTAAGGAAGTTATTTTTGTACCCTATAGCACACGGTAGTAAGTGTATTTTATATTAAGTTTGTGCGGACTAGAAATGTATGTGACATTCAAAAGATAAAGTTGGAGACCTCTAAAGTTATCTAAAGTATTAGCAGTGTGGCTAGAGCAATTAGTACATCCATACTATATACCAGGGGCCTCGTATCTTAGTGGGTAATACACTTGCCTTCTAAACGTGGGGTCGTGGGTTCGAATCCCACTCATGAAAAGAGGCATGACCACTCCAACGTCCCTCTTAAAAATTGCTTCTCTACTTAATAGAAAGCTTTTCTCCATTGCACAATGCCTTTCAGCAATTTCCGGTCTTCACCCCCCCCCCCCCCCCACGCTAAATGGAGGGTACATCAAAGAACCAAGCGCCATTCATAGCTTTTCCGGCGTACAGCAACAACACAACACCAGCTAGAATGATGCCAACAATTAAAAGACTGTATCGCCCAGCCTTTCCGCGCAGCCAAGCGCAGACGGCACTCCCAGAAGGCGTCAGGTGGAAGCTCCACCACTGGGATAAGTCGCTTCTGGCCAAACTCAACAGATTACAGAAACCAACATAAGAGAATTAAACATAAACGGCTCCCCAAATTCGATGACGTCCATAGGCATTTCAAAACGGACACGAATAGGACAATGGAACGTTAGAACCCTAAAGGAACCATCAAGATTAGCACAGTTCGAGGAAGAAATGGAGAAACTGCAGATAGCGATAGCTGGCATCCATCCACAAGGCAATAGACGGATCGGCAGACCCAAGGCGACCTGGAGAAGACCCATCCTCCAAGAACTGACCCAGGCGAAACATAACATGGGACAGAGCTAAACAGACGGCGCAAAATAGGGTTCGATGGAAAGCTCTTGTAGAGGCCCAAGCGTATAAGCTTAAATCCGCTGTTTTTTGGTAATAAAAACACACAAAATAAGTATTTCATTCAAAGCTAAACATTTTTCCCATTTCTCGGGCAATTTGTGAATACCACGCAAAAAGAGTTCCTTATGTTTCGAGGCAAACCACTTGTCGTCGAACTTCTTCGTAAGAAACGAAATATTGTTCGGCGAGTGCATCGACGAAAACAAGTGATAGTCACAAGGAGCCAGTTCTGGTGATTAAGCGGTATGGGGTAACATATCCCCATTGAGTGTTGCCAGGTAATTTCGTACCAATTTCAACGTGTGTCAGTTTGTCATGTCTTTCTTCACGTGAAGTTTTACACAAGAAAAAATGTATGTTGTTCTATGAATTCGCTTGTGCTGCGCGCTGATTGATGTGAACAGATGTCGAAGTCATACAAAAACAGTAAGAAATTTCGTTGATAGCTGATAATACGCTCACTAACATCAGCTATGAGTAAGCAGCGGTTTGAAGCTTATACATAAATATAATATTGAGCTCCCAAAATGGCAAATAGTTTGTTTATTTTGCAACCCATCCTAACTAAAGTCAGTTTATAAAAGTATCTTAGGGCTTCCAAGCGCTTTGTGCAAATCGTTTGACTCTGGGATGATACTTGTTTCAATATTTAGCATTAATTAATTTATTTTTAAAAAATTATTGAAAATCAACACGAATAAAATTTGCGCATCCCTTTCGTATGGTAGCCCTGTGCATTTCGTTGTGAATGGTAAAATTCGCTTGTTTACATTTGCAATAAGTTTCTTATATTTTTAATTGATCAATTGTATTGATAAATATTGAATAAAGAATGTTGCCGATAATGAGCACAATTAGCAATTTCGTTCTGTATAATGTTAGAATAAGAACCATGCAATATCAGTTATCTTCTTATAATAAACACTTCCGTCTCTGACCCAATCCAAAACACTGCACTGGCGACGAGGATGTGCTTACGGCACCTGGACATCCATCCACTAATGGTCAAGCCGAAATGTTTGGAAAATTTTTAAAAAAAGTCAGTCGTACAGTGCGAAATCGCCAAACGAAGATCTAGAAACCATTGCTAACGGATTTCTGGCAAACTATAGAAACACGAAACATTGTACAACTAGTGAAACATCGGCAAGATTGTTCTGCAAAAGTAACATCAGCAACAGGTTAGATCTTCTAAATCCACCGTCGGTAAGAAACGTTATAGTGCAGATGCAAAATAAAGAGCATTACAAACTTTAGCAGACATAGACTTCTATGTTCAGTTTGATAGAGGTCAAAGAGTTCACGTTAGAGATTATAGAGATCCTAATAAGGCAAGTTGTTCACCAGCAGCAATTGAAAAGAAATTGGACAAGCTATGATATTTGTGAACTCTCTCGCACAGCAGTCGCACACAGACCAAATACGAATAGACAAATCCACTAATGACATCGAAATTGCCAGCGGTGAGGAGCAGACAAACCCGAGCGATTCCCCATCTGTGATTGACAGCAGTAAGGAGTCGTCGTCCGAAGTAAGCACTCGAGTTGATACACCAAAAAGAATATTGAGAACTCGCCAAGATGGAAAAGTCTGTAAAAATTCAAAATACATTTAACAAGCAATTCATGTGCATCGAATGTGAATTAGAAAATAAGGCAATTGCAAATCGAAGACCCCGGTAGCTGCTGCTCGTTAAACTAATAACTATTTAAGATCAACGTTAAATAAAAAATTTATTAATATAAAAAAATTATGTAAGAATTGCGAATCAAAAGCCAGCACTTGTCAAAGTAAAATTTTGTTTTGTATTGAAATTGTAAAAAAAAATTTAACAATTGTGTTGGTGGCTGTGCACTGCGCCTCTTGCCAATAGAACAAAAACTTGTTAAAATTAAATATAAAACATTTCAATGTTCACAACAAAAAGAAAGTTTATAGAAATAGTAACTCTAATGGTTCACTTTAAAAAGTTAAACTAAGTAGTTAGTAGCGATGCATTCATCAGCTATTGCGCATATTGCTTCATTTTAAAAAATTCATTGATGATTGATATTGATATTTAACATAATTATATATAAAATTATATTTCAAATCAATTTAAAATTTTAAATTTTTTCTATACGCTTTGTTCTTTGTTTTGGGCCACTTTTATTTTGATTCAAACTTTAACTGCCAATTACTTGCCATTCACAATAAAGCGTTAACGCGGCATATTGCCACACTGCGAAAAATTGACGCACACCGCTTTGTTTATAAAAAAAATTGAATTACATTGATCAAACTTCATAGTGACAATTTGTTTAAAATAAAAACCAAATATTTTAACATTAATTTAACAATAAAGACAACTATTAATAAGCCAAAATAACTAGTTATTATAGCTGGCACAACTAGGTGGCAACGCTGCAGCCACAAGAGTTTTTTACGTTGACATGGAATGGCAAAATTAGCATTTTTTCAAAATGAATTTGTTAAAATAAAAACCATGAATTAAAACTATCTAATTATCAAAATGTAACAATAACATTTACCCACAAATTGTCTAAGCTTGCCAAATAAATATTACTTCTAAGTTTCAAAAAGTTTTCATTATGAAATTAAACCAAATCTCAAGCCATTTTGTAAGAGGTTTTGAAACTTTTGAGCAAGGTTTGTTTTGTGCAGAATTTTAAGAGAAAATGCATAACTGCAACAGCGCAGAAAATAAAAACAAAATAAATGTATATTTAAATTTAAAATAAATATGACTTAAAATTTTCTACGTAAGCCCAAAAGTATGCAACGATTTAAGTACGCTCTCTCGCTTTGGTCATGTGTTCGTGTATTTTAATGTTGGCTGCTGGCAAGTCGTCATGTGTTCGTTGTCGTCAAGCAAACACGAACACTGCTTGCATGACTATGTGTTCGTTGAACTTAGTAAATGAGAACAACAAAAGGGTCATGAGTTCGTGTGTTTGATTTCAAGCCGCAAGAAAATAATTTTGAGGTTAAATTAGGTTGAGTGGGCACAAGGCCGTGATCAGCCGGAGATCGTGCGGTGCACTGTGTAGGGAATAAGCCAACAAAGAGCAGAATCTTACCAGTGCCTGCTTCACCAGTTTGAGGATTCAGCAAGAAAAGCAAGATGCGCTTAGAGCAGATTTGCCAGTTTGGATGAACTTGTTGACCTAGCTAAACTCGCAAGAAAGGAATTGAAAACCAGGTTATATTCAAACGCGTAGCCAACATAGATAGATAGATAGATGTGAGGGTAGCAGAGGCGACAAACAGCGCCTCGGACCCACAGTCTAAATATAGCTCATTGTGCCAAACCGGTAAGGGAATGGGTTGGATAGTGTTTGGGTAGGTGAGAAAGGGAAATAGTGAAAGGGGAGAAACCCACTACACGAATCTTTTCGTGTTCTGTGTCTCTGTTCTCTCTGTTCATTCTAATGAACAAGTTGTTTGGGAAATCGAGATTGCCCAAAAAGTCACATACAGACTATAACCAGTTTTCAACTTGTAATCCATGCGAGGAATTGGTACGTTTGGAAAAAATTTCCTTGGTGAAAACCCGATTCAAGCAATTGTCTTCACACCAAATCATGTCACAGAGTCATCAAAACGAGTCCAGGTAAATGTGCACCAACTCGTCATCTTTGCTAATACTTAATCCTGTACACTTTAGTTTTAGGATGAGCTGCCTAGGTCTTTTGTAGTGAACTCGCCTCTAAAGAGCTCCGTGAGCACTCAAGCCAAACCATAAAACAGACACACACCTGTCTATCTCTAACATTAAGAGTTTCAAGATTATGTTATCTCAAGCCAAAGATCTAACTGCAGAAACTGCTCACTTGCGCAAGAAGCCAGCTAAAAGTGGTAGGCGTGGCTAATCTAGCAGAGCTAGTAAACGCAGTACTCGGAGTTACGATGCTAGATGGCAATACAAATTTAAGACTACTATTAGGATTTATTCCCCTAGACAGACGCCATCAAAGTCGATGGGCCTGGAAAGGCGTCAATGCTTGCGCGCATAAAATGTAATGTATGAACCAGGATGGGCCTTGGCGCTTCAGCACTGCGACCCCCATGGGTCTATTGTGTCCCACACTCATAACATAGACTAGCAATTGTTAAGGCTCTGCGCTCCAACTAGAAGTCAAGTAGTAGGCGCATAAAATGGACAAAAGCTAAACCCACCACAGCTAGTTTCTATGCAAACTCCAGTTGGAGGAAACTGTAAATAGGAAACAATTGGAAAACTGGAATTCAAACTGGGTCGTTTCGTTTGTTCACTTTAATAGACGCCAAGTAACCAAGCTTTGATTTGACAGAATCTTAGAATCATGTGCAAGATTCGATTTGTACTCTGACCAGATTTAAGATAGTCGGAGCAATCCCTTTTTTTATGCAAATTTTGTCTAAAAATGTTTATGGATACAAGACAGTAAAGCAAGGCACAGGAGCAATCCAGCGGGTCTCAGATACTCAAAAAGTTTTGTATGCCCTGATGCAGCAAGAGCCAAGGAAGCTCTATGCCATAATAGGACACCGCTTCGGTCACAGGAGATGTACAATTGCAATGATATCGAAGAGCACAAATCTTAAACGGCGTCACTGCTACCGTCCGTAAGGTAGTTAGTATTGAGACTGAGAAACTTGCACTTAGTATTCCAGTAATTGTAGCTGGAGTGCAAGAGGCCAACAGAAAAGCAAAGCTTGAGGAGGCAAAGCCAAACACTCGACTGTTTATAGTTTCCACTGAACATAAGAAAATTGTCATAACAATTGATTTAATTTAAGATTAGATGCAACTCGAAACATATAGTCGATCCTTACCAGGCGTGAGTGCCGCTGAAAACCTCGTCTGACAAGAAATCTCTGATCTGGTGCAGCTTCACAAGCATTCGTGTACTGCATTCGCAAAAACAGCTCAGATTTAGGCACAGCTGCTTGTTTTGCATCACAATGCTGGCACATCTCCAGCGGCACTTGGAACACTTGGCAGCTGTTGCCGCAACCAACCTATTGCTCTTATTTGGCTCTGTGTGGCACGCTTTTTGACAAAACCAACTAAGAGTACACGGCTTTGAGACGTTTGCAGGCATTCAACATACAACAGCGCACGCTTTGAAGATCCTACCATAAGGCACCTATTGGGATTCGAAAGTACTTTGCGCAGAGGTAATATAGACAACGCATCCGTTGAGATTTGTGTACTATTCATCGTTTGACTGAAGCTATTCGCAAAGAGAGAACAGATTGAGGCACATTGGTGTGGTTTCCCCCAACGTCATTGCGCCTCATGACTAATTTCACCAAAAACTCGAATGTATTCGTCTGATGTAGGTCTGTGGAACGGGCCAATCAACTATGTCACTAACGGATACGCAGCTTTGATTCGATTGCAGACACTCAACATGCAGCAGCTGCCGCTTCCAAGTTTAAGCCTGAAGATAACTATTTGGATATGCAAGCAGCTTGCCATAAGCGCATTGCGTCAAAGGGTGACTATTTTGGAGGAAACGCAGCAGATGGGCTTGTTCAAAGATTCTTATTCCAAAATTTACTTTAGTTTTTGAACATGGCAAGCTTTAGTAGCTATCGTAGCTCTACGCAAGGTAAGGCTTCGATTCGCAACACCAAAAGCCATATTGCACTCAATTTGGCATACAAACTCGTCTTTGCTCAATCAATTTTGTACGCAGGCAAAGAGTAGTTCCACTCGTACAGATGTCTTAGAGCTGAACCTAGTCTTTAGCGCAGGGTACAGGTAACTCTTGCGCCAGTTCCCATAAATGCAGTTCATATAGCTTACCTTGTAGAATGCTGCTCCAACTAGCAAACTTAATACAGCAACTACAAGTTGGGCATACAATCCATCAGACAGCTACTTCTTATACATGAAATACATTCAAAACTCCTAAGAATTTCCTTGAAGTAACTCTTTCCGCCGCTTTGACAAATACTAAGCCAAGGCTGGCGCATGGTGCAGTTGAGCCTACAGCTGTACGAAGCAACAACAGCAATAGCAGCGACAAACAGCCGTGCACAACTTGAACAGCGTGGGTGCTCCTTTACGCAAACAAACGCAGCTGCACAAGCGAAATCCATGCGCCACTTGGTAGACAGCGTTGGTGTGGCGACGGAAATGAGATATCACACATGAGTAAATACATAGCGCAAGCGGCTGCTGCTGGCTGCCTACGGAAGCGCCACACAGTTTACATGTCGCCGCCAGCTACAGCTTACGAGCTGCATCCAAAAACAAAAAAACGCGGACAAGCAATCGACGTTGAGCTGCCTGCGCTTCCTTACCAAGCTTTGCGCTGAACAATCCACAGCAAACGCCCCCAAACAGCGGCTATGGTGGGCCAAAATACACGAGTGTTTTGTTTAGTGTTTAAAAAACTGAATGCTTATATATTTCACGTGCTGCTGCAGTGGGCCAGCTTGGTTTTCGCACAAATATCCCCAATGTGTTTCGTTTTATGGTTATGTTGGGGTTTTTTTTATAAGCAAACGACTTTCTACTTTCTATTCTGATTGTTGCGTGCCATGTCCTTGGGGAAGGAACGCACTGGCGGTGTACGTATGCGACGTGCCTCGCGCGAACGATTGCGCACCACCTTGGAGTGAATGGCGCAGGAGACGCAGTAGTGCAATTTGGCATACAATTTGGGCAGCATGTACGAGTCCCAGATGCTGGCCTCCGAGATGTCACGCACAGCGGCAGCCTCCACAATGTTGCGGATGACAAACTTCTTGATGGCCTTGTCCTTGGGCACGCAACGTGCACAGTTGGTGCAGCGCACGGGCTTTACATGGCCGCGATTGTGCTTATTGCGTCCACCATTACGGCGCTTCTTGGTCATTTTGTTTTTGGCTGCATAATGTGTACAATTAGTTAATTAGCCGATAGGGCATAAATTTAAGCTTGGATGGTTAATATAATTACCTTAAAAACAAATTGAAAATTTCTTCACGTAAAATCCGCGTGTTCACGCCAGGCGACACTTATGCGAAAAGGGTGTTGCCAGCTGAGAAAATTCGGCACTTGCAATGGCGCGCAGCGTTGCCAGCTGGTTAAAATTGCGTAATTACCAACACTATGCAGGGTTGCTTTGATTAAAGCGCCATCTAGCATAAGTGTTGCCAGCCTGTTGGTAAGTGTTGTAAAATATGCATTACCAGTGTTCAGAATGCTCAAAAGTTGAGCATTTGGGCAGCCATATTGTGGGCGCCAGCTGATGCTTTGTTGGCGCTAATTTCAAAATTTTTAAAAACATTAAATTAAATATTGCAAAATGGGTTTAATTCATATTACAATTCTGTGAAGCCAAGAAACGCTATTGCGTATGAGTTGAGTCAGTGCGTGGAGCAAGCAAGCGCTCTTGTCCTACGCTATAATACTTTCGTGGCTTCGGTGACGCCACTAAGCGCTTGAATAGAATGGGCAGAAAATCGGTGTGTTATTCCGTTTACGTTGGTATGTGTTTTGGCGCGAATTCCAGGATTTGTCTTCGCTCTAAGGACTATATAAAACGGGTCAGCAGCAAAATCGGGAGCAATAAATACGTCGATCAGTCAATCAGTGAAATTCTATAAATCCAACAGCCGATGAGTCAGAGTAATCAGTGAAATTCTACCAGCGAGAGTTGATAATGAGTGGGCAAGTGCAGAGTCAGTGTGGTAAATCATATGCACTCGAGGAAGAGTACATAGATAGTGCAGAATGAAGGCAACGCTGAAGAAGCGCTGGTGGAGCAATACTTGAACACGGCGGGCGACTCTGAATACACTTCTGCCTAGGTAAGGCACGCATCATTAATGTTTGTGTTGGCACTCGGGTTTTCTAGACGGTACCGACAACGTGGACAATGGACTGTCGCGAAAAGCGGCATTGACACGCTCAGGTCGGCGCTGGACAGTAGCGGTAGTGGACCATAAGTAACCCTACGTTTGCGTTTGTCAGGCTGGACGAAGTTCTAGCAGTTAGAGAAGCAGATAGCGTGGCCCAACTGCTGGTAGAGAATACGTCTGGCCAGTGAGCCCTTCAGCGCTTACCCAGAAGTGAACAGCAGGAGCCCGGCGAGTCGAAGAGTTCTCAAAGAAAAAAATAAAATAAATACACAAAAACTAACAAGACACCGCACATTACCTATCACAGAGCTTCAGCGTATGCTGCACAATGCTGACTTATCCCAGCCGTTGCACGGGACAAACCTGTAACCTTCGCTACATCACATACTCCGCCAAATCATAATAAACTCTCTGCATTCATAATTTTTTGTACAATAATTATACTTGCTTATTTCTTTTTACAAAGCAAATTAAATGATTAGCTTACATAATTCGCCATAGTTTGCAATTAGTTGACTTATATTAACCGACCTCATGGGACACACTGCGTCCACCATGACGGCGTCTATTCGAGCTACGCTGCTGCTGATAGCTCTTGTCATTGTCGCGCCTGGAGCGATCACGTTCGCGTTCCCTATCCCGTTCACGGTCTCGTTGTCGTTCTCGATTCCGTTCACGCTCGCGCTCTCTTTCACGCTCCCGCGTCCTTTCACGCCCATTGTCACGCTGCTGGTCGCGTTTGCGCCAGACATCACGTTCAGACCCACGACGATTGTCGCGCTCATTACTCGCATGCTTGCGCTCCCTACGCACATCCAGCTCTTTGCTGCGTTGGCTACGCTCGGCGCGCTCAAACGAGTTCAGCTCACGTCGCCGCTCGTCATTGCCATTGTGATTATTGGCTGCTACGCGCACGGGCGCAACCTCGGGACCATCCAAATTGAACTCATCGCTGTCTCTAGTTTTGTTTTTATGCTCGATAGCTTTTGATTTGTGGCTGCTTTTCATGCGTTTGCTCTTGGCAGCTGCTTCGCCATCGCTGCTATTTTCGCTTTCGGAGCTGCTACTGCTGGTTGTACTGGTGCTGCTAGAGCTGCTGGAACTGCTGGTTTCCTCACGCTTACGCTTGCGTTTGGACTTCTTTTTGGCAGACTTCTTTTTCTCCTTTTTCTTATCCGCCTTCTTTTTGGCCTTTTTGACTTTGACCTTTTTCAGTTTGCGGTTTTTCTTCGATTTCTTTTTGTGTTTCTCCTTGCGCTTGCGCTTGCGTTTGGGCTCGCTGGAGTCCGTACTGGAGGAGTCGCTGTCACTATCTTCCTCCTCTTCGCTGCTGCTGCTTTCCTCACTGCTGCTACTGGAAGATGTAGCAGAGGATGTGGCTGGCACTGCCGCAGCTGCTCTCTGCTCTTTTTCATCCTTAAACGGATTTGCAGCGAGAATTTCGGAATTAATGGCGGGCACAGACTTGGGCGCATTCTTTAAGAAACGCCGTAAATCATCTGTCAAACCGCCGAGACCAATAGATGTGAAAAAGTTAATGGAAAAGCGCGTATTGCGCGGATTATCCTTGGGAAATAAGCCAGCCAAACTATCCAATAAAACATCCTGCTTTAGCTTTGCATTCAACTTGCCCAGTCCCATATACTCCGCCAGTTCTTGAAATAATATCTTGATGAAAATGCGACTTGATGAGGTGGTATCATCTTCGTTCAGCGCTATGCACTCCAGCACATCCCAGCTTATGGCATCCGTAAACAGCAAATGTGCAAAGAACTTGCTGACATTGCGTAACCGATTTGTGTCCAGCCTGTGCGTGGTCTGATAGGTATCCTTGAAGATCTCCTCAAAAGGCGGCACATAGATTTTGTTTATGTTACAAAAACGTTGCGCCAGCAGGCCATAGAATTTTTCGTAAGTGCGCTGCTCGGCACAGCAATCGAGAAACATGTGACACAGCTCCACTTCCTGACCCGGTTTCAGCTGCATTTTCATCAATTTATGCGCACACTCCTCATAATCCAAACTGGAGTTGATGGTAAGGTAAATGGTGCGCCTGAGCGCTATAAGATTCGTTTCCGTATTGTCTATAATATCGCCTGCATTGGGCTTGCCCTCTTGCTCTTTGTCCGAACCAGAGGCATTCTCTTCATCGCTGTCGTCGCTGGCACTTGAGCCGGATGAGTCATCCGAACCGCTGGCATCGCTGCCAAGTATCTCATGGCTGAGACCCTTGTATTTGTCCTCGTTCTCCGCATAACTTTCGTCGAATTTGAAGACATCTGCAAAACATAAAAATTAAAGACTTGGTTTGGTGGCAAATGCGTGCTTGTACTCACTTAGAATATCCTGCGTATCGGTGGCCTCGTCCAACATCATTAAATGCGTATACTGATCGTCCTCCTCCACCAGCTCCAATTCTTCCACAATTGCTGGATGATCTTTGAAGCCATCTTTGCGCACCTGGAACAGCACCTCAATCATATACTGCACGCGTCTGTCCAGCTTGCCTTCATGCAAAATATTACGCAGCATCTCGAATATGGCGCCAATGCCTTTGGACGACACCTCCGTCAGCTTCATGCCACATTCCCTTAGAAAAGCAATAGCCACCTCTACGGAATCATCCGTGGGCGTCTCCACCAGCAGTGTTAGTATCTCCAGTGCCAGTATTTCATGTGCCACACGCTGATTCACCAAATGGGCTATGAAACGTGTGGCCGACATGCACACCAGCTTATCATTACGACGAAAAGCGCGTCGAAATTGTATGACCAAACGTTTCAGTAGCAGCTCACCAATATCAGGAAACTTGGAATTGATGATGGACACCAATGCGGCATAGACATGTGTGAATGTGGGCGAGGCAGCCTGGGCTTGTATGATGGAACGACAGAGTAAACCACGACCGCGCACAATATTCTCACGCAGCAGCTCTCTGGTGATAATGGCAATGTTGGTCACATTCACCTTGTTGATATAACCATGTATAGATTTCTTGAGCGCTTCCCAGGCTATGCGCTGATACGCTGCCGATGCCTTATCCGTGATTTGATTCTGCATCATGCGCAGCTTGGCTGGCGGTATATAGGCGCCGCCAGTGCGTGATGTTAACACATCCACGGTACGCCGTTGACGCTCCGTAATCTTCGCCGTGGGATCAGTAACTGTTTCATTATCATTATTTTGCTGCGCTGCTGCTTCCTTGTGCTGTGAACCATCGCGTTTGTTTCGTGCCTCATTGCGTTCGCTTGAACGACGACTTTTGGAACTGCCCCTACGATCGCTGGAGCGTTGACTTTTGGATCTATCTCGCTTGTCGCTGGAACGACGACCTCTGGAACTGTCACGTCTATCCTTTGAGCGATGTGGCCGCGTATCTTTGCCATCATCGTTCTGACCGCGACGTTCCTTTTCACGCTCCTTGGCGCGTTCTTCACGTTTGTCACGTTCCTCATGCCGCTTCTGGCGTTCAATGCGCCGTCGCTCTAGGCTACTCGAACGTCTGCGTATGGGGCTTAGGCTACGACTGTCCGAGCGTGTGCGTCGCCTACGACGATTGCGCGGTGAACGACTTCGACTGGTGCTTCGTGTGCGACGATCTCGCGAACGTACTGAGCGTTTGCGTTGTTTTTTGCCATCTAAGCTGCGAGTGCTGCTTTTGCGTTTATGGGCGGGTTCATTGAGTGCACTGTCGCATTGATTTTTCTTTTGGGCGGGTGCTTGTGGTGCTTGTGGTTCCAAGTCAACGGCTGCTACTTCAGGTGGCAACTCGTCGTCGTCTTTCTGCAATCGTCAATTGGATTAGATAACGTTTTGCTACTACTACTACTGCTAGGGGCAAAGTGAAAAATGATCAGAAGCGCTTTTGCTGGTCTTCCAGCTGTATAGCTTCTTGGAAAAAAAAAAGTTTGGGCAAGATTGCTTTGACAATTGCGCGACTGTAGGGTTGCTTGTGCGACAACTAAGACTTTGGCTGCTGCCTTACATAATAACTATTATTTATATATAAATCTTTCAACTTACATCTGTGATTTCGCCTTCTTCTATGTTTTTCTCCGGCGATTGTTCGCTACTTTTTTCAGCTGGTGGCTCTACATTGCCGTTTGTGGTCACCTCCTCGGGCGGCACATTTGGCTGCTGTGCTGCCGGCGACAGTTTTAGCTCCTCCTTAACCTCTTCCACAGGCTCGTTGTTGCTTTCAACTGCATCTACAGACTGCTGCTGGTTGTCAACGCCTTCGTCAGTCTTTGCAGCGTTTTGTTCAACATCATGTGTCTCCGGTTGCAGCGGCTCTGGCTGACCAACAGCTGCTGCTGCTGCTTCTTGCACCTCAGACGTGTCAGCCGCGTTGTCTGCCGCGGCAGCACTGATGCGAGACGCATTGTCAACGTCGCTTTTTGATTTGTTGTTGCTAGCTTGCTGCTGCTGCGGCTGTTGTTGTTGGCGCTGTCGTTGCTGTTGTTGTCGTCGTCGTTGCGGCTGCTCTCGGCCACTTGTTCTTTTTGTAGTCTTAGACACTGCCGCTCTTGGTCTTGGATTACGTTTAGTCACCTTTTCGCTGGAATTATTTTCTTTATCACTTATATCTATGCTCCCATTTTCACTGGTGCTGCTCCTGCTGCCGCCGCTGCTGCTGCTTGTCCCACTACTGCTACCAGTATCGCTATCGCTACTATTAGAGTTAGAACTGCATGTGGATTCGCCACTGCTACCGCATAAACCGGAGCTCGAGTCACTTTCTGTATCACTTTCGACCATATTTTAGAAGACACTAAAATGCAACTAGCCTTAATACTTTATTAGAAGCTAGAGAAAAAAATTTTACACCAAAACGTTGGCAAACGCGGCCGCTTTGACAGCCTTTGTAGTTTGGAGAGTGTGGCAACCCTAATCACGAGCGGTGTTGTATTTTGTGATTCTTTTGAAGCTGGTTCTGGTTCAAATGAACGAGCTAGCTCATACGGCTTGAACCTGAACTTGTTGCGCTTGAACAAATTAAAATTTAAAAGGTTTTTATTGGTTCTTTTAACAATTATTAAGTTCTTAAGCCTTTTTTTATGGAATTGAACTAAAACTAAGACAAAATTGTAATCTGCAGTATTTATTGAGTTTTGGGAATCGCAGTTTATTGGCCCCGGTATGAACACGTTTGATTTATATAAGTCGATCATGAAGGTTTCTACTAATAATATTTGCTCGAAGTGATCTGGAACACACAGTTTGTTCGAACCGCCGTTCTTTAATTAATAAAGATTTATCTGCAATTACCCTGATTTCCATGTTGAAAGACATTTGTTCGCTTGCTGGCTAGATATTCGTTTTGTTTAAAACGCATTATCTTTCGAAGACATAAATTAAGAAAATATTGCCATATTTTCTGTTAAATTCCAGTTTTCGCGCCAAAATAGTTAAATATTCTTAGCTTCGCGGTGTGTTGCTTTTCATACCTGTTCTAGCATTCCAAAGGCGGCGTGTCTCCTGAATACTCGGTCGCGTTTTGGAATTAATGCCACCGGTTTTGTGCTCAGCAGGTAAAAATGTAATAAAAACAGGCCAGAATTTAAATCCTTGAGTTTTCTCAGTTTCTTGCAACTGTTTCACTTGCAAAAAAAATTACCTTCAACCCTGTTACCTACACACAAGTCCAGTCAGGTAATAGAAGTATATATCAATATGTCAATATATAAATTTTCTGAGGAAAGGCGCTCGAAGGCATCTGCGATTTTGCTCGTATTATCTAAATCGTGGCCAGTTGAAGCTAACTTCTGATTTATCCAGAAAAACAGTTTGAATAGTTCAACTCCATAATTTTTGTCGGAATGAATTTACATTTGCCGAGATCTTTTGAAATCTTTATTATCTATTTATTTTATTTGTTAATCATTTCACTGATTGGGCTTCACATTGGACTTCTATATCTCCCAAACTTGCTGATTCACTGATCTACAATTAAATGTGACATGCTTACTTGCTAGATCATCGTCCGGCTGGACCTTCGCCAACGAGTATTTTTTATGCCCCATACTCGCAACTGGACTGGGCCGACTCGAGCGTGCGTCTCTTGAGATAGCCCAAACTATTGGTTTGGAGTGCCATCACCAACATTAGGCCTCGTGCTTTATCTAGACAGATACAATCTACCGGCAGCTGAGTCGCCTGGCTCGCTTCCATTGCGGCCGCGACAAACTCACTGGACAGCCCCTCGCAGGGAAGTTAGATAAACAGATTACGAAACGATATTTGTTGATTTACTTAAGAAATGCTAGATATCGCTATAACACCTCTCGTAGTTTCACAGGATGTTATGACTATCTATAATATAAATATAGCTTCTGCTTACATTGGGCTGTTTGGTATCATATTCCCTAGTAGACTGGTAGGAAGATTGCAGTACGGAGCTCTGCCACAACCTTGGTAGAGCGAGCTTTTATTAGTCAGGGTTTTAAGTTTCAGTTGCGGCTTTTTGGATTCTATGCACATTCACCAGGTGAGTTCCATGTCTACCTAAACGCGCAGGCATCCTATTTCGACGTTAAATTGCTGGTGGCTACAATTACTTAATATAGTGAATGGCTGCAAAACGAGGAGCTAGCCAGATTATGGAAACGCGCATTGGCAAACCCAAGGTATCTTTCTTCGTTTGACTTAAAATGGAAAAAGTACAATGGAAGTTATTCCAAGACCAGCTTCACTTTGATTAGCTGAAGCCGACTTAATTAGCTTTCGCCAGGTGGCTCTGCTCTTCGCACGTCTTCTGCAGTTGGTTACTCCAAGTGAAGATAGCTCCTCCTCCACTTGGCCTTTCCAACTGAGCTTTCTCAAGGAATACCAAACTACCAAACTAAACTCAAACGTTAAGTCAATTCTGATCTATGCTTGCTAAACTTCCAAGACTTTTTCCAACAAATGTCTTCGACAATCTATAAACCTTTGTTGTCCACTCCTACTGACAATAAACAAATCATGAAAAGATTTGCTGGGCAAGTGCTTCAATGGAATCCATAAGGCAGCACCAAACGCATTGATGCCACTACTGGCACATGGAGCAGGTACAAATTCGTAAAGAATTAGAGGAACTTACTCCCAAAATAAAACCTAGTCGAAAACCCCGCCACAAAGTTCCCTATAAGAGAATGGTCAATATCCTATGTCTGACTGGGAGTCAAGAATAGCATAAAAATAATTTCTCGTATAGATGCACTACATTTCTTTTACAAATTAAAAATTATCGTTTAAAATGTCATAATTGTTGCAACAAAAAAAACAGCTAATTATATTATAGATCTTAATTTTTTTTTACAACAAATTGTGGTAAATACTTAATAATGCATTTAATTATTTAATAAGTAAATATTTTTTCATTTTTAATTAAGTTAAACTATAAAAGGCTTGTCAAATAAAACTAAACGCGATCGGGTTTTGGTACCGTCTCTGGTATTTTGGGTGATACATCGTCATCACTGCTGCTCGAAGATGAAGTGCTGCTCTCATTCGCTTTGGTCTTCTTCTCGGGTATCGCGTAGGGAAACTTTTGCGATTTGGCCTCAACAGCATCCTTCAAACGCAACAACGCGGTGCGATTAATGTGTTCGAGTGAAACATCCTTGACAGCATTGGCCAACACATCTAAAGCTTTGTCTGTATTGCCTTTGAGCGTTTGTATATCGACCAGACAGGAATAGGCATTGCCTATGGCACCTTCGGATATTTTAGAGCCACGCAGCTGCGAAATAATATTGGTAGCAAGTTTTTCATCCTTCTGCTCGCGTGCAGTTTGTAGCACACGTTGGAACATCAGCCTAGGCGCGCTGGATAAATACTTATCCCAGATGCAACGCGATTCCTCCTCTTGGTTATTCGAAATCAGATGCATCCACAGCACATTCATGGGACCCAGTTGATTGTGTGTGGCGTATTTCTCAGCCAAAGTTTGATCTGTGTAGTGTGTGGCTGAGTGAACTTAAGCTCTTTTTTGGTAAAACATTTTATTACTTACATTGTGGCAACAGCTCGGGGTGCCTTTCCAGTATGCCCACGGCACCGCCTCTGGGGAATTTCTCAGCCAGTTTGACGGCTTCCTCGCTGGACTTGACAGCGCTTATCTCTGTGTTAAGCTGCTTGAGTAGCTCTTCCGCCTTGCCGGCTACAATGTATGCGTGGCAATTGCGATTGTCGAAGGATACCATTTTCTTCTGCTCATCCGTCAGCTTGTCGCCAATGCGTTTGATGGTTTCAAAATCACCAGCAGCCGCAACTTTATTCAAATAGTACTTAAATATGTTAATCTTGGGATGCTGCTTTTGCGCCAATAGCTCCTCAACATATTTGGTGGCCTCGGTTAAGCGCTCCGCACGCGCCAATAACTCAATGAGCTTGGATGTGTCCAGCGCGCTTAAGCTCTCACCGCTGATGAAGCGATTTTTATAATCTATAGCACCATCGATATCATTGGCCTGTATGGCCTTACGAAAGCCGCCAATATTGGAGAGCGGCTTGGCTGCTGCAGCGGCAACAGTAGTTGCTGCTTTAGCTGGCGCAGCCTTTTTGGCTTCCGCCGCTGGTTGCTCTGTTTTGGCTACCTTGGTGCGGCTGGCATGCTTCTGTGCTGCAGTCACTGGTATAACAAATGGCACTTCTAGTCCTTTGCGTTGCAGCAGTTCGGCTAACTTTAGCAAGAAGGGATCTGTAGGCGTCATAGACTCTTCCTGCATCTTAGTCCACAAACCCAATGCCTTCTCGGCATCATCGGATTTATCGTAACTTAACAGCAATGTATAGTAGATTTTATTACGATCAATATGTCCCAAATCTTTGGTAGCTTCAATCAAACCCTCCAAGGGCTGCACCATGCCTTCGCTTCTATAACGTTCGCAGGCGGTATTGATGCGCTGTGGACGCGTACGTAGTCCAGGTGTTTCCAGTATCTTGCGCGCTTGACGCACACGTCCGCACTCCACAAAGGAGAAGACCAGATCGTACAAGCTATTCACTTCACCATGTATGCCTGTGCTAAGATCCGTCAAACGCTGCAAATTGGCTGCATCTTCCTTCTGTATAAGTCTACACGCCAGTTCGTTCTTCCAAGGCGTTGCCTTGTATTTATTGCAAAGCTCCTCAAATGTATTTATGGCATTGGGTATATCATCTTTGGCCAAATGTACCTTTATCAATGGACCCAACAGCACATTGGTGGGCACTATGTAATTGCCCGCAACCAAGGCATCGAATACGCGATTCAGTTTTAGTATATCTCCAGCTTCAGCTAGAGCATTCAATATGCGCCAGACGCAGCTGACATAATTGAAGCTGCCTTCGGTTTCGCTCAAGGGCGCTGCTTTTTTATTCTCCTCCAATAACTTTAAGGCTTCATCCATGCGCTCTTCCTGTATTAATAGATCTGCCAATTTGACGGCCTTAAAGTTGTCCAACTGGAAGCTAGCATCGGCAGCACGCAGTTTGGCATACTGTGCCAAGGCATCGCTGCTACGCTTGTGATGTGTATAAAGATCAACGAGCTGCGCCCACACACCTATGGGTATTTGGAACTTTTCCTGCTCAAAGCGTTCTATGACCTGTAGTGTCTTTTCAATATTTTGTGAGCGGAAGCAGGCATTGAGCAGCTGGCGCTTGATGTTGTTGGAGCTTTCGCCCTTGGCTTCCACATTGGTAATAAAACGTTCCAGTTCTGTAAGCAAAGCATGCATAAAAAAGGGCTTTGGTTTAACAATAAAAACAATTGCTCACCATCAATAGAGAGTGTATCCAGTCCACGCTTGCCTTGGTGTGCTAATGGCACAGGCTCCAGCTCGCCGGAACTCAATTTTGCCAACTGTTCAGATATTTTTGGCGTCATCTCAGCACCCAAAAGTTCAGATATACGTGTAGCCTTATTGCTGCTAATGGACAAACCCTGCTTAACCAAACCGGGCAGTATTTTCTCCAGCGCAGCAACACGGTCACGGCGGAAATAAATTGCTGTCTCATGCACTATGCTGCCAATTACATCAGCCTGGCGCTCGGCCGCTGATTCCGTTTCGGCAGCCAACTCTTCCTCAGTTTCTTTGGAGGCGCGCAGCTGTAGGCCCTCATGTATGTGACGTACACAGCGTATAAAAGCAGCATAATCTTGTGTTTGACTTAGAGCCAGTATAAGCGGTTGCCTAAACAGCAGTGGCATGTAGTAGGCACGATTTTTCTCCATTATCTTGGCTGCCTCAGCAATCTGATGTGTTACCAGAGCGGAGTATACGGCCGATGTGACTGCCGTGGAATGCGTAACACCAGCATCGCGCAAGACAGTTACAATGCGATCCCAATTCTTTTCCTTCAGATTGGGTATGACATAATCGCGTACGGTTTCAGAATTGGGATGCAATGCAAATTCTTGCTGCATGCGACGCACTATATCCAAGACTTGATTCGATTCGGCAGAGCAAATTAAAGGCCAGAAATAGTGTTGACGTATGGGCAAACCGGCGCTCTTCATTTCCTGCAGCAGCGGCAAAGCATTGTTAATGGCGCCGCTTGACAAACCCGCTTCGGTGGCAATGGTAAGCGCCTTGGGATTCAAACCCTCCGACTGTAGTGTCTTGCAAATGGCGAGAATTTTTTCCACTGGACGATTTGCTCTAACCAGTTGGCGTATAAAGAAGTAGCCGACATCGACAGGCTCGCCATTAACGCGTGAGGAACGTGGCATAAGACGCAGTATTTTTAAGCCTTCATCCTCAAAACCCTTATTAACCAAGCGCAATATGATGTTTACAGCATCCTGATTAAATCCCGGTGATTTGCGTACTTTGCTCAAAATGCTGTCGATCTTATCACCATTGCCATGAACTGTCAGTGTATAAGCAATGTCCAGCAAATCTTTGTCCAGCAAAATAATTTCCTTTTGTTCACATTCGGCTAGAGTTTGCTGCACCGCATCAATATCGCCATGACGTGCAAAGGCGCAGAGCAGTGTGCTATAAGTATCCGCGCTGGGTTCCAGTCCAGCCTGCTTCATAACGCCCAATATGCCCTTGGCGGACTCCATATCGTTGGCCTGTATGTAAGAAGTTCTTTATTATTAAATGCTTAAAAGTAACTTGCTTCGACTTGCCTGCGAGTGTCCCAGTATTAACGAATTGAAAACATTCTCATTGACCGGCAAATTCTTGCCGCGCATGTATTCCAGTATTCTGGTAGCACCATCAATATCACCCTGCTGGCAATAGCGTGCAATCAAACGTTGATAGGTTACACGATTTGGCTCAATACCTTTAGCCTCAATCTCAGCCAGAAAATCAGTCGGCGCAAAGGCATGCTCGTTCTCTAGATACACACGCAATAAGGCATTATAATGCGAAATATCCATAGGCACATTGAGAGCATTCAAAGTTTTCCAAATTTCCTGTACCAAGGCGGTGCGCACCTCGGGCAACTCCTCGGGCACCAAATTGCCGCAACAACGTATGACCAACAGCGATTGCGAACTTGTCGCCGTACGTTGTGTGCGTATCTCATCGAGTACCTCTTCCAAATCTCTACGTGAGATGCGTCCTATGCGACGCACATCCTGATCCAAACGTCGTATCTGTTTGTCAAGATTTAACTCCGCTTTGGACGCAGCATTACTGGCAAAGCCGCTGTAAGAGCACAGATAGTTATGAGGTTATGTAAACATTCTCCTGTTTTTCATATTTACACAATAAAAACATAAAACAAACATTTGTAATTAATGTAAAAAATATGCTTATAATTGTTAGAAATTATTTGCTTCTATGTTTCACGGTTGATTTACACAAAACCCATCACATTGCGTAATGCCGGTGTGAAGTTTCTAGCTCTTACTTTTGGAACTGGCCGCACATGCATGGGGCATTTTGCAAGAGATTTCCACTTTCGCAGTCCCGCACTGAGTTGACAACCACGTTGCGCGTGAAACCGGCAAAATATCGAAATAGCTTGCCCGTGCGTAATATTGAGGCCATTTTAGAATCCTATTTTAATTAATAAAATCAACTTTTTATTATTAAAATCGCTCTCGCACAGTCAGCGCACACGGTTGGTGCTCGATGAGTGTTGGTAAATATGCGAATACGCAGCAGTGCTGCGAAGCTGTTGCCTAGCCATGCTATGTTTACACTGTATGCATAGGCAATGCTATGTTTACACTGTCATGCGCGTGTGATGATGTGCTGTTGGGTGAATTGCTGCTTTTTGTTAATTTTGAATTTGTTCAAAGCAAAGAAATTATTAATATTACATAAAATTATGATTTCTACAACTGGCTTCATCAACTAATAATTTCAATAAATAGAAACTTTATTTTCTAGAAAAAAGTGAAGGGCTTTTGATCAAATGTAATCCTTTGAAATGTATAAAGAAATATTTAAATGCTAAAATACTTTTTTCCATTACGCATATAGCAGCATTTATTAATATTTTAGAGTGACTTTATGTAGCTAAATACTTAAGTATCGAAATTTGCATTTAATCTAAAAGTCGAACAATTTGGTTAGAATATAAAAATTAGTTAAATCTATAGATATAGCATAGATTATTTCAGCAATACTGTTGATAAATTCAATACACATGAAATATTGTAAAAATTCCTACAAGGATCAGTGTAATTACTCATTGGAAGTGAGATTTGAACACTATTGACCTTAGTTGAAGTTTTTTTTGTAATCGGAGCTATATTGAAATTAATTATGTTGACATTAAATCAATAGAAATTGAATTACCAAACGCAGAAGAAGTAGTTTCCAATTAAATCCTAAATTTGAGTACATTCAGATACTCAAAAAGTTAACTACCTTAACGACTTAACGCTTAAACTCAAAAATATCGCAGTTTATTTATTGAAGCTTATCGATTGATCTTGACCACGCAGGGTAGGTCTGTTTTAGTACAAAAACATGTCGTAAGTGGTTTCAATATTTAATAAATAGTGAATTTGACATGGAATATTAGTGGAAAGGAAATGGTTTTCAAAGACGCACAACTGACCAATTAATTGAAAAAAGACCTGATTCAGTGTAATTGGCTGATTCATTTCAAATGATTCAGCCAGCCGTGTCAGAAAGCTTCAAAGCCATTGCCCTGGTTTAAAAACAAAGAATCTGGTTGCCAAAAATTCTTTGCAAGTTTCCCCAATGGCAAAATTAAAAGTAATTTCTTTATCGCATCGCAACCGGCGACGAAAAATGGGTCGATTGCGCTATTCCGAAGCACAGAAAGTCTTGAGGAAAGCCCTGACTGAACTTTACATCCATAGTGAAATCCAAGTTTCATAGAGCTAAAATCTCTTGCATATGATTGGCTCACCTTCACATGATCAACTGCACTGCCACAAGGCATATACACCGGACGCAGTTGATGCATTTTGAGACGGGAACTAAAATCTGTCTAAATACAAGAAAAGATGTGACTGGGTCTTTCTCCCCATACTTTCATTCTCTCTGCATGAAAACGCTGAATTTGGAGATCTTATCCCAACCCTCGCACTTTTCAGATTGCCATCTCTCATCTGCTTGTCACCTGTTCCATTCCATGGCCCACAATATGGACAACGTACACTTCCGTTCATATAGAGAAGTCAAAAATTTGATTGATTCGAAAGATGAGCAGTTCTTCTGCAGCGGAATGCACATACTGCCGGAAGATGTGCGAAAGTCATTATTTGGAATAGGATGAATGTTATCATTTTTTTAGAGTAAAACCTCAAATAAAACCAAAAAATCAGCGAAAGCAAAGTTATAGACCCAATAATTTTTTTATTTTTTTTTGTAAAACGAAGTTTTGTTTAAAAGCAATGAAATGAAATTTCGAAAAACAAAAATTTAAGATTGAGCAACACATCTCAAGGTATAGAATTATTATTAAATAAGTGAAAATTTAAATCTACCAAAAATTAAATTCAGGATTTTTACTAACTTTTTCAAAACAAATAATGGAGCTGCTTTTAATACATAATGCAATCTGAAATATTTATGTACATTTAAGCAATTGAATTTCTTTATTTGCATGCAAATTTATTATTTGCATGCAAATAAAAATATATAATTTTTAGATGTTAAGATAAGCAAAATAATTTAAATTTAAGCAGCTAAACTTATGTTTTGCAAAACGTTTAAAAAAGATTGTAATTTAAAGAAAAATGCATTATTTACAAAAATATCTCATGCATTTTTTCAACTAAGAGAATTACGGCTACACTGAAGTTCTCTTAAATGCTCAACGAGAGCTTAGTAAGCTCATTTTTGCAAATTATCGTTGTTGTTGTTGCTTTTTGCTTGCTTTTTTGCACTCCAGCAGCGCTGTCATTTCATCGCCGGCATGCCATTTGCCGCCTCTCGGCTGCAGCGACAACATCGACGTCGTCGTCATCGCTGGCGTCGTCGTCGTCGTCATCGTCATTGCTTTCTTTTGTCGCCGCCATCGACTGACTGCATTCATTTGCAAAAGTTACTAGTTACAGTTACGTTGCTGCATTTCGCGGTCGGTTGAAATTTTGCGTCGTCAACACGCTCCTGCTGCTCCTTTTTTCGCGTGTGGTAACTGCCAAAGGCTTTACGTATTTGTGTTGCTGTTGTTGTTTGTCGCGAATAATTTCTTGTATTGCGTGCTTCGTGTTTGCCCCCGTTGCACTTTTTACGCACAGACATCGCTGTGGTAGTTGTTGCTGCATTCCAAAGTTTCACGTCAGGTTCGCCTAGAAGTTACGGAAAAAATCAAAAGTGTCGCTCTAAACATTTTCGTGAGTACACGCCGGCCATTGCATCTCTTTTTTTGAACTGCAAATGCGTTTACGATC
This sequence comes from Chymomyza procnemis, assembly GCA_035046065.1. Classification (NCBI taxonomy): domain Eukaryota; kingdom Metazoa; phylum Arthropoda; class Insecta; order Diptera; family Drosophilidae; genus Chymomyza; species Chymomyza procnemis. The sequence goes on along the minus strand of JAWNOJ010000004.1, from coordinate 11,696,757 downwards.
ACTGACAAAAACTGTTTTTGGCGTGGGTGGCGCATTTTTCAACACTGACAGAGCATTAAGTATTCGGCAACGCTAAGGGCGCCGCCATCACTTGAAGAAAGATGATAAAATTCATTGTCGTCGATTACAGCACACACACAGACACGCACACTAATACACACGCTCCCTCAAACACACATACCAACACACAATTCACTTACTTCATACGTAAGGCAAGTGCGCGCTGCATTACAACAACTGAGCAAGCGAGCAAGCGAGCATTGGGTGCAAAAAGCTAAAGAGAGAGAAAGAGAGCCGCAGCAGCAGCAGCTGAAAATTGCAATGCATGATGCTCTCCTTACATTCACGTACACACAGCCACACAGCAAAGCAGCGGCCGGCAACCCTGCGCAAGTGTACGACAATTCGCAGTGCATGTGCATGTGTGTGTATGTGTGCTTGTGTGTTTGTCAGTAGCGGAGTAAGCTTTTTGCAAGGGGGTAGAGTTCAAACGTAAATAATTTAAAATATTAAAGCGAGTTTATTTTAGACTTTTGATATAGCTGCAATTTACAAAATAAGCTACATATGAAAGCACACAAGAGAAAAAATAAAGATCTGAACGAGATTCGTAATAAAAAGTTAATTATAGGACAGGTTTCGTTAACTTTAGTACTTTGACTATTACAATCCTTTATCGGTTTTCTATTGTCTTCAAAAATAGACTTTCTTTAATTAAGAATCTTTAATTAGTTATTCTAGCAAAGCGCAAAAACTCTTAAAGTGTGAGATTTTTTTAGACTTTTGATATAGCTGCCATTTTTAAGGTACATATGGAAGTACACAGGGAATGTACGAAATAGATTAGTACTAAAAATTAATAATAGGACCGGTTTCGTTAACTTTAGATGACTATTTGCAATAGGATTGTTTTATTTGCAGTTATCTGCCGCGTGCAAAAATAAACTTTAATTGCTAAGCTAAGAGTCTTTATATAGGCATTTTAAAAATGTGCAACAATTCGTAAAGTGTGAGGAGATAGCTTAGAATCGAAACAATTTTCATATAGATTTTATTCAAATATAAGTTTAAAATCAAATCGAACAACTATGTTCGGTTTAGTTAATTCGTTCGCTACTGCAACAATTTCGGAAAAAAGATTTCACAAGTGACTTAAAATGGTTTGATCAATTTTATTTTTTCGTCTATGTTTTATGAAATACAGAATACACAGACACATCGTTGCTACTAGCAGCATATGGCAGACACATAGGGTGTATTCTCTTTACTTTAGATCAAATTGCCATAGCATGATCATCATCATATGTCATATAAAAATGCATATACATAAAACATTCAAAATGAACACGGGGGGCATCAACAGAAACAGATGCATTAATCTAACCCATGTATTACGAGGTCTACCAGATCGCCTGTGTCTTTGCTGGTGATTCCAATCTTCTTAGAACAAAGAATATTTATAAACGCTTCTTTTTCGTGTTTCTTGTGTTCTTCTAACTCTTCTTGTGCCCAGTGAATTGCGTTCGAAAACCTGCTGTACAATGATTCTGAAATCTCTGCGTAGCGTCTGACCTATTCACTGGCTTTTTCTACGCTTTATGATGCTGCTTGGATAAAACTAGGAATAGTTTTATTTATTTTATATATTTATAGCAGCATCTTGCTGATCCCCTTAAAACCCCCTAGACGCTACTCCACTGCGCTGTGCAATTGTCTGTTTACATTGGTGTGCGTTTGGCTGGATGCACTTGGTGCGATTCATTTGCTTTTATTAACATTTTAGCGGCCGCAGCAGTCGCAGTCGTCGCCCTGCGTTGGTGTTGCCGCCGTTCCCCTACCGCCGCTGCTGCTGCTGCTGCTGTTGTTGGGGGTCTGGCTATACGCTGCGCTCCATTGCGGCGCATTTTGCAATTGCAAGAGCCAACGATACCGAGCACAGCCGGGAAAAATGCCGACGTTCACTCAGATCGGCTACAGTCAGCGTCGCAGCACAAGTTTTAGCACAAAAAAAAATGGCAACTCTAGCCAGTACAGACACACACACACACACACACACACAAACAAATGCACATATATAAAAACTATAGACGTTAAATAAAAAGTTCTCTACCCTTTTGCCAGTATGGAGCGCGACTTTGAAATGTACGGAGCAGAGGCACGGCTACGACAAAAAAACTTAAAACGTTTAAAAAGTTGATGTTTTCAAATTAATAAAAAAAATAGTTGGAAAATGTTAAACTTAAAGAAGTTAAGAAAACTAGACGGTGAAAGCAGTGTAAAAATAAAGTGTAAAAAGTAAAAAAAAAATGCTGCGAAAAAACGCCTACGTACTGCAATTTTTTTAATTTAAAGCAAGCGGTCTAAGTTAAACTAAAAATAAAAAATAACAAAAAAAAATGCAACGCCAAAAGTCAAAAAATTTTCAAGCCCTAAAACGAATTTTTTCCGCATGATGATGACCTACGACAAAGGAAATGAAGTCATACCAACACATAGACCAAAAAAATAACACGTATACGCACAGTCACACACACACACACACAGACACACATGCAACAAACCAAGTGCAGCTACGGAGGGAATAAGTAAAACAGACTGAAAAAAAGAGACAACTACCACAACAACAACAACTACAAGCGTCAACAACAACAACAACAACAACGACGGCAAAGACTTTGCTCGCTTGCACTCACTGCGCATGCACATGCACACCAACACCAATGCATTTGACTTATTCGCACACACACACACACACACATGTACACACATACGTGGCCTTTGGCTGTATTGGTGCGCTTTGTTCGCCGTTCGTTGGGTGCAAAATATTGTATATAATATATTATATATTTTAGTACATAAAAACAGAAAGAAAATTAATGAGGAAAATTTTTGTTTGTGACCAAGCTGCAGCAACGACGCATTTAATTATTAAAAATATATATATAATATATATAAAAATTATATATGCTCAATTATAATTATAATAATCGTTCCGCAACGTTTTCGAAATAAGCCGAAAAATATTAACGTGAAGCATAATTTTGCGCTGTGTAAGTTAGTGTGTGTGTGCTCTCTGATTTTTAAAAATAAAATCTGTTTCTTTTTTTAATAATATTTTTATGTTTTACCATTTAACAAAAATACACGTCATCAGCTTTCAGTCAGTTGAATGCACTTTTCTGGTGTACAAGTCTCTGGGGGCTTTCTCTGACGTTTTGCTGATAATAAAAAATGATTTGCAATTGATTTTCCTTGTTTGAGCTTTAATATGTTTTTTAATTTTTAAAATTTTTTTTGCTGTTTTCTTAAAAATAAACATTTGTATTGTTGACTAGTGCAGATTTTAATATTATATATTTTTTATTTTATTCGAGTTTTTTCGCAGCGAACTCTGTTTCGTCTTCAATTTTTTTGCAACTTTTAATTTTTAAGCGTTTAATGCAGTTGCTTGTATTATTTAAATAAATGTTAAATAAATAGATTTTTTACTTGGTTACAATAAAATTGCACAAGTATTTATAAATTTAAATAAATTATATATTTATATAATTAACAAAGAATAATTTTTTTATATTAAAAAAAAAGTTATTTATATTATACATAAATTCATATAGTTTCTATGAAATAATAATTTAATGCATAAATGAGTTTAATTACCTACAGTTTGTCAAGAAAGTGTACACAACTTGTTTTTTTTTTCTTTTTTGCAAAAACGTAAATTAGTTTATGGATTTTCTGATTTACATATCATCTTTTAAAAAGTTTTATTTATGTATTTTGTTTTGTTTAAATACTTAAAATTTTTATGTATTATTGTTGAAATCAATGTTCGTAAAAATACTTAAAACGATTGTATATTTTTAAGGTATATCAGGCTGGGGTCCAAAAGTTACATCTGAGCATTTCTTTGCATTCGATTTTTATTAAAACATTGGAGCAGACAAATTTTAAGACAGAATTGCGACAATTTTCATTTCGCTTAATTTATTATATAGTAAATAATATAAATGAAATAAATTATCCATATTTCTTCAAGTAGTTTAAGCTTTCAACATAGTACTTCCACCTGTCTCTATCCCTAGCAATTGCTCGAAGTTCGTTGAACGATTTCAGTTTTCTTCTGAACCGTTTTTCTCCTAATTATTTGGGGTCAAGCGCGTCGTCTCGTGCCCCGCTGGTTCCACACCAGCGTAGCGTGCGGGATCTCATCATAGGATTTTCACAATGTATGTCCTAACCCGCCATATTTTTTTTCTCTTTTGGTTGGTTCCTCTCCATATATGTTTAAATATTGAATAATAACTTCACATAAAGAACTAACAAGCATTTTTAAGCCAAATAAAATATTTCCATGTTAACTTCAATTTTATTCAATTCAGTATATTAAATTTTCTTATTGATTTAGTTGTACAAGATTTAAAAAAAAAACTAGCTACTAAAAACGTGAACTATAAATAATTTTGGAAGTTATTTTCTTGTTTTTGTTATTGGTATAATTATTTTTAATTTCCTGTTTTTTTTTGCAAGTTTCTGTGAACTTTAAAACTAGAGCCTTTCAAAGTAAACTTAAGTGTTTTCCTAAGAAAAAGCTTAAGAACTCTGAATTTTCCATTGACTTCTATAAGCATTCTATCTTACGCAGCAAATTAGATACTCTTTACGGAAATGACCTCTATAGCTGACGCCTTAAATTCAGCAGAGATCCCAAGCAATTTCGACCAACATAGCTGCCAAACATAGCTTGTTACAAAAATTACCTTTCCCGTTGACGCCTTAAATTCAGCTGAGATTTCTAGCAATCTAATATAACTTTATTTTCCACCTATTCTATTAAACCAAATAATATTGACCTTATTTATCCCTAAAACCTACCTCATTCAAACATTCTGCTCAGTCCCTCTGTACACCTTTATCTTTGATTTTAAGAGCCTCAAATACACTTTTTTTTTGACTATTTGAAATGAATTCTCATCATCATCATTAGTGGCGCGCTGTTCCTAGTTGAATCTTGGTCTCTCCTTGAAATCTCCTCCATTCTTCACGATGTGAAGCGTTCTTCACTTTCTTTTTCCAAGATGCTCTATAGTTTGTTTCACATTATCTATTCAACGAGCGTTTGGCCGACCTTTTCTTCCTCTTCTTCCATCGGGTGTGTTTTGGGCTGGTTTATCAACTTCTTCAACGATTTCGCTGTTATATTGAAGGAGATAGGAGCCATTGTTTTCGGAAATAATTTTATATTATTAAAAAAAAAACTTAAAAACAGGAAAATCATTAATTTTGTCTGAACATGACCAGCCCACTGCAGTTCCATTTGCCGATTGTTGGGGTACCAAGTTCTTCCTCGATTTCGCTGTTATATCGAAGGTGATAGCAGCCATCGTTTTTGGAGTGAATTCTATATCATTGACAAAAAATTAAAAACAAGACGAATTAGGTAACAAGATTCTTAGTTTTGTACAATTTTTTAAAGTTTTAAAGCTGCTCCAACCGACAGAAAGTTAGGACTTTCCGCAAACATGTACAAGTTTTTAAAAAGTTCTCAACAAAACCATCTGCAACTCGAGATATTAGCATTCGAAAAAAACTAAAACTCAAAGTTTCAACTTTGTAATACAAGTTTTAAAAGAGTTCTATAATATCCAAAGTTACAGCAAGGATTTCTGTTTACACTTTCACACGCAAGCTTGTTGTAAATTTAAAAACAATCCACATTCAAAGCTAAACAATTAAAGTAATTACAAGAACGAAAAACCCTTACCAATTGTTTTTTTTAAACTAAAATTCAGGGCATTTCATGGAAACACATGAATGTAGTCCAAATAACCTACTCCAAAGTAATTACTCATCAACATTTCCATAGAAATCAAAACATGCCACGTTTTCATTTACACACACACACACACACGCCACTTACACCCCCCGAACATTGTCATGCATAAACAATAGACGTAATAGCCTTTATATAAATAATAAATAATTAAAAAAATAAATAAAACTACACTGCAACCAAAAAAAAAAAACGAGAACAATGAATGGAAATTTGAGACTGCGCAGGCGTTGCATTTTTTTTCAAGTGCAAAGAACCAAAAACAAACAACTGTAAATTGCGCGTACGAAAAAGAAGTCAAAAGGAAAAACAACAAAAAAAAAAACCGACGACGAAACGAAATGAAATGAAGAAAACAAAATAACGGTGAACTAAAACTACAGTAAATGCAAAAAAGTGAGCGCATTCGGTTGCAATGTGCGTCGTCCCTCTCGCTCCTTGCGTATTGTTCGTTGCGGCGCCGCCGTTACGTTACGTTACGTTACGTTGAAGCCGGGCAGAAAGGGATAGCAGCAGCAGCTGTTCGGCGTCGCTACAAACATCAAAGGACAATAGTTCAAGTGCAAAGAGGATGCACGCAAAGTCAGTGACGGGCAATGCAAGGACGCGCACTTTGTTTTTGGACTTTTCCCACACACACACACAACTATTGTATATGTGTGTGTGCGTGTGTGTGTGCGTTTGTGTGGTGAGTTTCTGCATATTACGTATACGCCATGTTATGCTGTCATACCAAGTAACATGGTACAACATTTTTTTGGTCAAAATGCCAAGTACTTGCTTGTATTTTATTACGTTACAGCTGCAAGCTTTATTTTTACAAGTTAAATAATTTCTCCCAATACTCCGGCGCGCGCCCTTGAACTAACATTCAGCAGTGTGCAACATACTGTGTGTGTGCTGCGCGTCTGACTTCTGCCAAAGTTCTTCGCAACTCTGGATTTGGCTGGCGCTTCTTCACACTTGACTTCACACTTGCTGCTGCACACACAGCTGGAAGTATGTCTGTCAGAGCGGGGCAATATCAATATCTCTGACATATGTCCCCAGTCAAGGCATGTCTTTGTGCCATGCCACGGACTCATGTCCTTGCGCTAAGTGAACTCTGCACATTTTGACATTGATTTTGTGCATTGTGCATGTGGGTAGCTGTTGTTGTTGTTCTTGCTGCTGGTTATTGGTTGCTGTAGTTGTCCTAAACGTCAACGTTGACATTTGACTAAATTGATTTGATTCGAAATAAGCATAAGAAGGAGGTGCTTTTTTTGTGACAACTAAAAATAACAAGGTTTTGTTGGTGTATGATGGGAAAATAACTAAAACTGCTAATTGGTGTTTAATAGGTTGGGTACTTTAAGTAAAGCAAAGAAAATTTTGTTGGAAGAGAATTTCAAGAATAAACCCAGTTTATTGAAATTAATAAACCCAGCTTCGTGATTAAGGTGATCGTAAGCATGTAGTGATGGATATGTCTAATGTTAGATTGCAGTGAAGGCTTACAGCATCTTCGGGTCTCGTAAATGTCTCTTAAATAATTCTATTAAGAAACAGGAGAAAAAGACGCATGCCAAATCCAGCATTCTTAGTAGGTGTAAGCAACGACCTTGAGCTAGTGTGTGTCTATTGTCTTTAAGACAGATGTAGGGAAAACCACATTATTTTGGTGCAGTAAGATTTTGTCTTCTTATTCTAACTCAAGTTCCACAGTTTTTAGAAAACATTGCCATACCTTGTTACCAAAAGCAGAGGAGATGCGGGAGGTGTGATTGAGTAAAGCTCAGAAATAATATTCTGCATCATTGCAAAACCCTAACGATGACCAGACCTAAACAGGCAGGCTCTCAATGGATCATTTGACAGACTAACCCAGTTCATAAAAAAGCGACGGTAGCTTCTGTGTCTTTATGCGTCTTTTAAGCATTGATAGAGATTCTCAGCTCTTTTCTTTAAAAGCGGTTTCCTGATATCAGTTCTTTCTTTTTAAAGAAGCGTTGGACTTTGAGGCTTTGTTGGTTTTCAAGCAATGTTTTGTTTTACGATGCTGGTCCCAAACAGTGCGCTCAGATATTGAGCATTCGGATGGCTTGCTATACACATTATTTTACAATTTATATTGAAAATGTTGGATTCTGATGGTTATTTTTAATAGTTCAGATAGGGGCTGGGTTCCAAAAAAAGCGCGCATAAGCGCTCTGATACTAAAAGCTGATCCACTGTAAGAATTTTTACACATAATGAGCAGTGGGCCCTCGCAGTGTCGGTTAAGAGAAATCCGTATGTGATATATACCAAGACACACGGAAGTACGGCGAGCATGTGTTTTGAGTTAGGCGGAATAAACCATTAAAAAAAGTAGTCTCCAATTAGAGATTTTCTATTCGAACAAGTGGAGTAGTGCTAGATTTTTATGTCCATAGAGTTTGTTAGGATTAAGTGGTAGGATGCTAAATAGCTTGTATGATTAGTTAGTTGCTGTACCAGCGTTCTCGTTACTGAAGATCCCTTGGTGTCTAGGAGCCCAGTTGATAAACTGTAGTGAGCAGCCGTAATTATTGGAAAGTGCAAATATTTGAAATTATATTCCTAAATACTTGTTTAGTTATGCCCATGGAGATTGTTGGAGTGAAGAGGTAGCATGCTGTAAAAGTCACACGTTCAGTTGCTGCATAGGCGTGCTCTGCAAGAGATATCCGTGATGCGTAGGAGCCTAAGGAATTATGATTTTCTGTCGATGCAGTGTAGTAAACAGACGATTTACTAGGATATTCAAGCATTTATTACTAATTATCACATTCTTAATTACTAATTTTGATTATGCTCATGGAGTTTGTTGGAGTAAAGGGGAAGGATGTGGTAGACCTGCTTCTGCTGAAGCGTTCTCATTGACGCAGATCTTTTTTAGCGTAGGAGCCCAGCAAATTGTATTTATGTTTATAAACTGTAGTGAGCAGCAAACAAATATTTTGATTTATAATTTTAAACCTAGTTTAGTTGCTCAACAATCTTAAAAATCTGTAATCCTAAAAAGGGACTGATAATGGGTAATGATTCACTCAGCTCATCTGATAACTTTTTAATATAAACAGAGACTTTTTAAGACAAAGTGTTTTTTTGCTCAGTTCTAGTAAGTCCTCTTTTTGTTGACTAGATTAAACATATTGAAATCAATCATATGGTAGGCCATACGACAAGTTACTTTATAGCCAATTCTATTGAAATTTCTTAAATATAAAGTTTAAAAATAAAACTTACTTTCCAAGCTTTAGCTTTATATTACAGAAAAAACACTGCTCTTTTTTATCGCTATTTCCCCAACAGCACTTATTTCCATTTAAATAGTTGACTACAGAAATTTCCATAAATGGTTGGCGAAATGAAACCCAACACTCTACAACCATTTATAGTCATAAGTTGTTTTAAATACTAAAAGCTCTACACATGAACTACGTAAGCGAACTTAATACTTGATATAAAGTATTAAATTTTTCGCGAAATTCGGAAATACAGCAAAAAATAATATTTAAATGTCATAAAAAATTCATAAGAAAATCAACAATTATAACAAAGAAAACACACTTAATTTTTTTTTTATAATAAACAAAGGCAAAGCGTAAAACATTTTCCAAATTGAATTTTCAAGTAAATATGTGAAAATGCAGTGGGAAAAGTAAATACACACACACACACACACACACAGAGAGAAGAGACAAACACTCAAAAATGCTAAAGCAAAAGTCTGTAACTGTGTGCATGTACCCAAAGATATTATATCTATAGCATTATATAGTATATAAGTACATATAGCTAGGTGTATATCCATTCGTACGCTGTGCTGCTGCGATGTGTTGGTGTGTGTGTGTGTGTGTGTATCTGTGTGCTGGTAGCTGGTGTGTGCAGCTGTATGTGTGTGTGTATCTATCGAATGCATTTTACGCTTTAAAAGGAATTTTGTAGTTTTATGCATCGAGCCATCGAGCGTTGCCTCTATGCAGCGAAAGAGAGTGTTGACGCTGCTGCTGTTGGCATCTCTGGGTCTGGTCTATGACTGTACTCGTTGCAAATGGCTGCGCCATGGCAACGACGTCATCGTCATCAACAACAGCAACAACAACAGAAGCAGCATCACCATCACCATTAACTTCATCATCCTCATCATCATCATCATCAACGTCAACGTCATTATTACCATCCAACAGCTTTGTCGTCGTTGTCGACTACCGACGACGTCGATGTCGCTGGAGACGACAACAACGACTTTGCCTATGCTCAGCTAGCAACAGCGCAATGGCGGCGGCAGCACAGCGTGTGTTTGTATATGTCTCTGTGTGTGTGTGTGTGTGCCTGTGCAACATGCCTCAAAGAGCAAGAGCACAAAAAAAACTAGCCACAACTACTACATGGGAAATCTGCCATGAGTCAAGTCCATATCATCATAGTCTTTGTGTATCTACTGATATTTTGTTGGGAATTTTTTTTTCTTCTCTCATTCCGCTGTGTTTTGCTATCTGTGCAATCCATAAGCTGCATCTTATGGCATACACTAACTATTTGTTGGCGGGGAGGGGGGAAATAAAAATATTTAAGCTGCTTAGTGCAACGTTTAGTTTGCTAAAGCAAATTTCAATTAGAAAATGTATTGCTTTTGATAAAGAATCTAGTATGCTTGCATAATTATTACGTATACGCAAAGCAGTCAACTAATTAGAGGAGGTAGCAACGATAATGCACAGAAATGATATATGGTATTTGTTCAGTAATGCAAATGAAGGATTAGGATTAAAGCTTAATGAGTTTTTTTGATAAATCATATGATAAAATAATTGGTAAAAAGCTGATGTGGAGCAATTTTAGTCAGCAACATGGCATTTAAATATCAATTTGTAAATTTGCTTGATAAGTCGAAAGAGTTTGCACTAAAAATTATTGGAATTGGTAGGGAACTCGCTTCAAAAACTGCAACATGCTGGTTTGGTTCTCCACCCTGGCAACGCTAGCAAAAACTCACTATTTGCTTAAGGACATCTTTATATATATTAAAGTCACATAGTCGGTGGTCCAAAAAATTGACCCTTTCACAAAACAAGGCCTTGGAAGCGTAGAGGTACTTAGGGCCTCTACAAGAGCCATCCATCGAACCCTAATTTGCGCCGTCTGTTTAGCTCTGTCCCATGTTGTGTTCGCCTGGGTCAGTTCTTGGAGGATGGATCTTCTCCAGGTCGCCTTGGGTCTGCCGATCCGTCTATTGCCTTGTGGATGGATGCCAGCTATCGCTATCTGCAGTTTCTCCATTTCTTCCTCGAACTGTGCTAATCTTGATGGTTCCTTAAGGGTTCTAACGTTCCATTGTCCTATTCGTGTCCCTTTTTTTGAAAATGCCGTTGAACGTCATCGAATTTGGGGAGCCGTTTATGTTTAATTCTCTTGTGTTGGTTTCTGTAATCTGTTGAGATTTTCGATCGAACTGGTGATTGGCCAGATGCGACTTATCCCAGTGGTGGGGCTGCCACCTGACGCCTTCTGGGAGTGGCGTCTGCGCTTGGCTGCGCGGAAAGGCTGGCCGATACAGTCTTTTAATTGTTGGCATCATTCTAGCTGGTGTTGTGTTGTTGCTGTACGCCGGAAAAGCTATGAATGGCGCTTGGTTCTATGGTGTACCCTCCATAAATATCATAAATAGCTAGAAAAAAATAAAAAGAAAGCGATTTGCCTAAGCAAATCTCTATTAGTTAAAGGTAGCGCCATAGGGATTAGGTGGTTCAAAGAGTTTGTCATTTATAATGCCAAACTGCTTTATGTGTCACTCATCCGTCCAATTCTGGAATATTGCACTCGCACTTAGAGCCCTCATTCCCTACAGTCTTTATTAATTAAAGGTAGCGCCGTTGGGATTCAGTAATTCAAGGGCAGAGCATGGAGATATCTCTATTAATACTTGTTCGAAGAAGAACAGGCACCTACAGTTTATAGCCGAATCCTAAAGGCGCTATCTTTCATTTAGATAGATTTTCCGAGTTAAATAGCTTATTTATTTGCTAACTATGGCAGTGCTAGGCAAATACACCAATGCTCCAGGGCATATCAAACAATCGATCTTTTGAGGATATGTCATACAAATACAAACTTGCATCAGAATATATTTTGAGCGATTGGTTGTTTTGTAATATTAATCTTAACCTTTATTTTCAAGTTTTATTCTAACAAGTCCAAACTAAGACCTCAAGGCAACAGCTTGAACAGAATAATTTAAAAATCTCTAAACTGTATAAATATTGAGTTATCTAAAGAACTTAGCCCAACTTTAGGACTTCCTTTAGCTCACACTTAAAAGGTTCCAATACTATATTCATCTATTCTGCCAAATTACTCATACGTCATGTAGCACCCCGACATTGCGGCCACGTACTACCACTAATGACCCTTAGCTGCAATAAACTTACATTATCCGCATTTCACTTGCAACCTTTGTGGCTTGGTATACTCCCAATGCTGTTGCACTTGCTCAACCACTGTCCTTTTGCCTGCGCTTAACTGTGTCAGGGATTTGCATGACAGCTTCCGTTGTTGCTCTGCCACTTTACTTAGCATATCATTCATTATTCAAAAGCCGCCGGTACTGCCATTTGTAAGAACCCCAAAAGTGGCAACGACCCTTAGGACAAGCCATGCACAATATATCAGCTCTTGACAAGGTAAATGGGCTTAGTGGCAGGCTTGTGTACCCGCTACAATGCCTGCGCGCAGGCGCAGCTCAGTTTAAAGATTAAGTTAACGCATAAGAAACGGAACTGCAAGTTGACCTCATTTGGTTGTTGCTTTTTTTTGGCAATTTGGCCGTTAAGGGTGAGGGCTGCACAACTAACTGTACTGATGCAATTTGCAAAATTGGGGTATTTCTTTTTTGCAAATTTTCAGAGCATGACCGAGAACAAAGAAAGCAAAAAAAAAAAAATAGCTAAAACTAATTGTGTAGCAGGCTTAGGCTTTGAAATGAACTGAACAAAGTGAGAGAGCGAGAGCCCACTCCAAGTATAAAGTTTAACAATTGGAAAAATGTTTAAGCAAACAACTAGATGAGCTCTATGAAAACGAGATGGTTGGAACTTGTAGCCATTCGGAATTGCAATTGCATTTGCAAATTGCTATGTCAAATGCATAGTAATGAATGTCATCCGTTCATTTAAATTATGTCATCACTGACACATATTTACACAGGCTGTTGCACACAATCACACACAAGTGTATATAGATGTATATATAGTATATGGTTTTGTGTACATAAAGCCAGACAATTGTGTCTCATTAGACGGTGAAGAGCCGCCCAAGTGAAAACTACAAATGCTTTAAAATAGACGACGGCGAGTCTATGATTATTTCAATCAATCACAATATAGTTGCACATTTTGCTGCAATTTAAGATATTTTATGACAAAATGTTGTGATAGATAGTTTTGCATTATTAGTTGGCATTTCTGAGTGAAAAGTTTGTTATTTTCTCAAAACGTTGACAATAAGAGAAATTATGTACTTATTTGGTTTTAGCTGTATATCATGCTCTAGATTTAATGCAGATTTTTAATCCGATTTTTTTCTTGATTTATAGAGTTTTGATAATCACGATAAAATAATAATAAATATAAAATAATATAAAATATAAAAAAAAATATATATAATATAAAATATAAAAAAATATAATTAACGCGCAAAAATGTTATAAAGGGCTATCCAATTTCATTTAAGGTATTGTCTGTGGAAAGCGAATATTATTTCCACACTCTCCTAAAACCATAACCAATAATCTTTACTTCGATTCAACCATTGAGACATCAATTTGTTAAAAAACTTGAACTCGAATACCAAAAAAAGAAATCCTTTTTGGTCTCCATTCAATAATTGACGCATTTATCGATTTATTTTGAAAGACTCGAACCGCTGATCCCCACAAAATTATTTTGCCATGGAAGAAAAACCAGTGGTTGGAAGTAGCAAAGTGTGGGGAATACAGCAGTGACATCGAAGCTATTGCTCAGGGATTGCCAACTATCTTTTCAACCTTAATGCCAGGTGGCGTAGAAGCTACCAGTTCAGGGATTGCCAAGTAACTTAAGAATCTTAGAGCCAGGTGGCATCGAAGCTACTAGTTCAGGGTTTGCGAAGTAACTTTTGAACCTTAGAGCCAGGCGGCGTAAGAGCTACTAGCTTAGGGTTTACCAACTAAATTTTGAACCAAGTAACTTAAGAATTTTGGAGTCAACTAACTTTTAAACCTTACAGCTAGGTGGCATAGGTGCTACCAGTTCAAGGATTGCCAAGTAACTTAAGAATCTTAGAGCCAGGTGGCATCGAAGCTACTAGTTCAGGGTTTGCGAAGTAACTTTTGACCGTAGAGCCAGGCGGCGTAAGAGCTACTAGCTTAGGGTTTACCAACTAAATTTTGAACCTTATAGCCAGATGGCAGAGAAGCTACAAGTTCAGGAATTACCAAGTAACTTTTGAAACTTTGGGGGTTGTCGTGTTATAAAATCATCGTTTTAAGCCTTGCGGGCGTTTTTGACAGTTTTTCACGCTTTGCTGAACTCAAGCGCATATTTTCTAGACGATAACGTTTTCCAATAATAGTTTCTCCTAGTTTGAGCAACTAATAGTAGATCACAACTTCTCCTGGTGTCACCATATACAGAGCGTGACCGTTGGACCGGTAAAGGTTTCCTTTGGCGCCGAAATAGACTTTGTTGGTTCGCAGTACTCTACTTTTCATTTGTAAAAAGCCCTTCCTTTCATACCATTCAAGAAGTTTTTAAGTAAAGTGTTTTGATATATCTTCACTTTTGTACCAATCTCTATTATTTTAAATAAACGAAAAGCGTTTCTTGAGTCACTTCTAACGATTTAGCGAGTTCAGTCTGCGATTGGCACGGATCTATATCTTAAAATCTCTAATTTCTCATCTTCAAAGTTTCTGGGTTGGCTTTATGTTTACGACACTGAAATCGCTAGTTTTGAAATGATGAAGCTAATCTCTTACCGGTTAGAGCATATTCTCGACAGACTTCCAAAAACATTCAATCGGCTTTAGCTGCACTTATTGAAAATCAAATCTTTCCACAATTGCCGATTATTTTTCACAAATCCGAATATTTTTATTATATCAATTAATCTGAAACAGACAATTATTGACAAATGCCGTACCTTTCTATAAATTGCAGGTGAAGCCATCTATCTAATATTCCCAGACTTTACTCCTTTTAATAACTGACTTATTCAACGCATGCAAAAAGAATTTTGGAGATCAGTGGTTTGGGTCCTTGGAAGAAAATGGAAAATGGTTTAATGATTATGGTATTCGAATAATACAAAAAAGATGGGAAATATTATGGATGATAGGAAATAGTATAAAAAACTACGGTAAATAAAATATTTTATTTAATTTTTAGTATTTTTTACACAAAAATATCAAATTCAAGGTCGTCTATTTGGTACCAGGATTTCAAATTGAACTTTTCATTTTGAGACTATTAAAAAGTTAAATGTCATAAGGAAAATGATAGATAGATGTTTACTGACAAAATCTACTTAAACAGATGTAAATACGATCATCAGATAAATAAAAAATACTTCTTTTTTCAGATTTGTAAAAGTTTTTATAAGCGTGAAATCAAACAAATTTACTCTCATATAGGTTAAACCTTAGAAACACGTTTAAACTGACCCCTAAGCAGGGGTCTCAGCAGCTCTATAATTTTATGACTAATGTCAATTAGTTTCCCAACACTATTTATTATAATAATTTGCGGTTTTGTAGTGCTTAGAATCCAAGCTTTTACACTTAATAATAATTACAGCATTTAACTTAACTATAAATTCTGCGGAAATGACGCATATAAAGTCTAGCCTCTGACCACAGCATCCCAAGTTAAGTGTTGTAAAATTATTTCACATACTTGTGCAAAAAAAGATGGCTAATAAGTGTTGTGTAACGTTGAACAACACTTAGTTGTTAGGCACAAGTTGTTGCTGTGAAAAAATGTATAACTTGTTTCCTTAGTAATTTATTTAAATTTTTGCAACTCTTTGACATTAATGACATTTGCGTGTAACTTATGATGCTGACACATAATTTTTTTATTTTTTATTTAATTTAACAAAAATAAAAACAAGCACTAACAGAATTTATAACCAATAATAATTAAATTTTTAATAGCCAATCATATTTTTTTCAAGTTAACGTTCAAATAAATGTTGAGCTCGTAAATCAAGGCAAAAAAAAATAAAATCCAATAAATTTTGAAAGCATAATGCAATTGATTAAAATTTATAACCAAAGAAAGCAGGGAGAGAGAGGCAGAGCGGAGAGAGCAAGAGGGAGCGGGCGAGAAAGAGAGAGAGTGAGAGAATTCGCGACGTTGGGAGCGTGAGCGCGGATAAGCGCTTGGTAATAACGGTAAAAGTAATTTGCAAAGAATTCGGCTAACAAACATGGGGCGGAAGTTGGCTTAAAGGCAAAGCGCGCAATGAAGCCAATTCAATGCAACACTGGACAAACCAACAACAACAACTGCAACTGCAACGTGCAAACAAGTGCCACAAAAGTTGGTGAAAGGGGCAAGCACTGAAATTGTTTCTTCTGCTGTTGCTGCTGCTGCTTCTTCTGCCTTGTCGTCGTTTTTGGACAAACTCCGTTGAACCTGCCATTTTTGCCCGTTATTTTTGGTTGCATTGTTGAATTTTATGTAGTTGTTTTTTTTGTTGCTTTGTTGTTGTTGTTGTTGTTGCTACTCCGCTGCACTTGATGCGTCCAGTTAATTGCAAGCTGCAAGTCTTCCGAACACAAACCGGTTCTTTCTTTTGTTCAAAACTAAAACGGGGCACTTTTGGGTTAGTCGCTTTTTTTTTGCAAATAAACGAGAAATATTTGTTGGTAACTTTAAGGCTTTTGTCAGCCAGTGTTGTATAATAGTTGTTTGAAGTTTCTTTAATTTACGACCTAACCCAAGAAGTTAGGGTATTTTGTGGTCAAATTTGTGAATGAAGTTTAAAAGTCTAAGCTCGACGAGCAGATAATAATAAAAATCAACAAAGAAAGAATGATTAAGAGAGCTGCAGCTAGTTAGGAAGTTGAAGTCCAACTACTTTCTGTGAAAAAGATGACGTGCCATAAAATCGAACTAGAACGATTTTGCAATGCGCTATATGAAAAATGCAATATAAAAGTAAAACAGACCATTGATTGGTACTTTTTCGAAATACAGATTTCTTACTGATTTTCCATACAGTAATTATTTGATATACTAAGCCTTTTAGAAACAATACTTCGAAAGTACCGAGAGAGGTCATAATATCTAGAGTTAACAACAAGCTTTTTGCGAAATCATTATTTTTGCCTATTTTCCATGGACATTTGATTGTTTTACTTAGTTATAACTTACTTTTTTAGAAATAAACTAATTTTTCAAAAAAAGATTTCTTATCGATATTCCCTATGGGAATTATATGATATACTTGACTAGCTAATATAGATACAATACTTCGAAATCATATAAAATTGTTATATACCGAAGTAAGACACAATGCTTAGAGCGATAATTTGCTGTATTACTATCGCTTACGCCCATGGAGCTGAACTTTTAAAATCTACACTTTGCGCTTTGAAAGAGACTCGAACTTGATTTCTCTAAAGTTTTATTTATTTCTTCATTTTCATACAATTTTTTTTTTAAAACTTCCGGATATTTGTTTTCAGGAGGCAGTACTATTTTTCCTAAATGACAACAGGAATGTTTTGATGGCTATATTTCATTTACGAAAGTAAGAGCGTTATAATATTGCCACTCTCATATCCCCTGTATCCAAAAATTCTACTTACTTTTGCTTCATACAATCCTAGCTTGAACTTTTGCTTTTTGGATTTTACATTTTTGTACGAATCCAACAGACGCTTCTTCTTTTGGTCAATTTGTTTTCCCTTTTTTTTTATTTTTTCAAAAGTTAATTTTTCTCTAAATTTTACAGGTGAGCATTTTTATTTCTGTTTTCCTTTTTCGCAAATTGACATTTTCTCTCGATTTATAGTTTTTCATATGTTTGCCGCGAATTTGAACATTTCGATCTTCTTTAGATATATGCAACTTTTATATATATCTTTTATAGAAAACTTGACCGAGGTGAAAAAAAAAATTTTTTATATAATAGAGGGATATAATTTGCCTAAAAAATAAACAGAGTTCGGGCTACAGCTTGTGGAAAATTTGAAGCTGATAGAATAGCATAGCTTAAGTGGTCTCAAGCTTAAAATACTTAAAATGAAATTGTTTTCTAAAATATTTTTATTTTTCTTAGCTTTTTATTATCTCATAAAAGTTATTTATTCTTGACCAGTTCTGGCGCTGAGAATATAGCAGGCGAAACTGAATTAATGATTTAATGGAGCTTCAGCTTCAGATTGTTTTTTTTTATTATTTTAAAAATTATAAAATTATTAATAAACTTGTGAGCTATTTTCAGTCTTACATTTCTATATTTTATTTCAGTTTTTCCGCATTTACTCACTGCACATTACCCCCTTAGTTTCTTCTCTGCTGTACCACACTGCGTATGCGTAATTAGTTTTGCAGCGCGCTGTGCCGCTGTCTCCGCCTCTGTCCTGCCGTCTCTCTGGCTCAATCTATCTTAATATCGATCTATCTCTGTTTGCTGCTGCTGTCCATCTTTATGTGGCATGTTGCATGTATCTGTCTTGAAACTGTCCATAGACGTACAACTAGCAGTTTTTCAGGCATGTTGCCATGGTATATATGTCGTCGGCTTTTGGTCTTTAAAGTGCAGCAGAGATTTCTACAGCGATTGAGTGAGTGAGTGAGAGAGAAAAAGTGAGCGCCTAGAGACATAAATGTTTGTCTTAGGCCCAAGTGCGGCAAGTGCTCTCATAGAACTTGCAACAAATTCTGGTTTGCAAAAACGTCACCCTTTAAGGCGCTGTTGTTGTTGTTGTTGTTGTGAAGGGCGCTCAACATTCGCAAACGCATGCACAGAATGACGTTGCATTTTTTGCACATTTTTCTCGTTGTTGTTGTTTTCTGTCCATTTTGCGTTTTGTTTGTTTGAAGCGTCAATAACTCGTTTTTTGTGGCATGTTCTTTGGCTCTCTTGCTGTTTGCAGTTGCAAGCACAACAACAGAGCGAGCCGCTGGCTCTCGCTGGCTTACGCTCTATTGGTTGCGCTGTCGACGTTGGCATCGCTGCTGCTGTCGGCATAGACGTCAGCGTCATCGTCGTTCGTCTACCTTTCTGCTGTTGCCTTTTGTTTAGTTTCATGTTGCATAGGATTTTGAACCGTGTGTGTGTGTGTGTGTGTGTGCGTGTTCGTGCGCTTAGTTGCCGCTTGTGTGTTGTTGTGTTTGTGTGTGTTTTTGTTGTGCATGTGGCGTCCATAACCTAACCTAACTTTGTCCATGACGCGTGCAATTTGCAGCCGCCGCAGCAGCAGCAGCCGCAAACGTTTAGCGCACATAAAATGCTTTTTTGTTCGTTTTGTTTGCCAACTTGGCTGTTGCTGTTGTTGTTGCTGCCGCTGCCGTTGCTGTGGCACTGACTCGACGGATTTGTTTTGTGGCTTTTGTGTGTTGCATTTAACGTGCCACATACTACACTTGCTCACATTAGTTTGCGTACAGTGCAAGCAAATTCCAACTTTGAGCGTAATTATTTCTGCCAGAGGCTTTTAAAATAAGTAATTATAAAATTTTTAAAATCATTAATGAATTATTTCATTAATTTTTATGACGCAAATGACATCACATAATAATAATTAAGCAGTACAGCTGGGTTATAGCTTTTCAATTTGTCAAACGCAATTCGAACTAATGTAATTAAGAAGCTCAACACTTGATTATAGGGAAACGATAGATAGATAATCCAAGGGTCTAGCTGGTCTAGTAAAAATGTAAGCTTAAAATAAAAAATATTTACCAATTTTAATTAAAGAAAAATTCATATATAGATTATTAACATAAAAAATCATGTTTAAAATTAAGTAGATGATTGAAAGAGTTAATTTAAAATGTTTTCCTAAGGGAATAAGCTGAAACACACAAAAAAGATATATTTTTGGAAAACAATGCAAACATTTTAGCCAGCAGCAGTACTAGCCAGAAGTTTCTCCGATTATAACTAAAAAATTTTATACATTTTCTTGGCCAAAGTTTTAAAAATCGTGTTTAAGTTTACTTAACATTGTTTCGCCAATTCGTAAATGATATTTATATCAAATAACAACTTGAACCAAAAAAAAAATTATCAACCCTAATCTTTACTTGTTACAGTCAGATCCATTTTAATGATCCATTTTGGAATGAAAACTTCTGGTTAGTACTGTTGGCGGTTATTATGTTTGCATTGTTTTTGGAATTTTTCGCTATATTATTAATTTTTTAATCACTTCAACAAGTAAATGTCATGTATTAAAATTATATATTTCTATGAGCACTTCAAATAATTTAAAACTTTTTTATTGTCTTAAATCGAAAAAAAAACATAACATATGGGCATAAGTCATATTAGTGGTTCGATACAAAGCGAAGTTGATATATTAACTGATACCATACTTCCAGTGAAAATAAAAATAATTAAATGAATTTTTTTTATATGCTTCATACTTAATTTGAAATCTCTTCAGATGATATTCAATACATTTTCCAATGAACTGAAACAATATACCATTACACAGATTTCTCTTTAATGTAATATCTATAGCAAAATCTGGTAGACATATGAAACTCTGCACTTGTGTTATCTCTACGCTTTTGTCTAATAAATAGGAAGTGTTTGTATTTTGTGTAACGCTAGACGCGATTATCTAATAATATATAGGACTTTCTTTCAAAATATTCTCTCACTGAACAGTCACAAGAAGGACATTTTCAACATGTTATATATCACATATAGTGGAAGGGTTTAGGACCTTTTATAGATATACAGCCTATGTACTTTGCTGTTCTTTTGAAATTTTTGTATCATTCTAACATATGTATACATATATGTTGGGGCCTTTGTGCATGAACTCTAGGGTAGCCTGAAATATTTCTGAATGTGGTTTGTCCACCATATATACAGTTTCTACGAATATCTCGTTATTAGACGTATAAGACATTTCCATATAAGACTTCTAAAACGCAACCCAGAATTAGATGTAATAGTCTTTAATTCTAAGCAGCGACGGACTCGTCATACTGAAACCCTGTCAGCATTAGCTTTGTACTCAATTCGCTTTGGTCTTCCTGCATTGCTTTGAGAAATCGTTCGATATGCGTAAATCCAAGAATTTATTCCAATATTTTTTCGTATGGCGTTTGGAGAAGAATCTAACATCAGAGTATTATCTGCTTTAAAATTAAAATAAATTGTCTTACATTGACGGCGGCCTCCGAAGAAGGTCTTTACGTTGTTAAGTTTGTGCCCCAGGCTCAACACGGCACAAACTGATCTTCTGTAGACTGCGGACTGCCAAAGGTGTAAAAAGAGGGAAATAAATTTAATTTAATACAGAAAGTCTTCAAAATAACCTTAACAACTTAAAGATTTGCCAAAGATCAGTATAACTAATTGTCTACCGCGAGACCACCGCATGTGCAACAGTCAAGTTCGTCCATAATAAATATACCCAAAAAACCAGTGTCAAAAACATCATGTATATTGAAAAGGGTCTTAGCGTTGACATAATGGATGCAGCAGCGGAGCACCTGTCGGAGAAAGCTGAGAGCGCATAGCCAAAGCTTAGGAGAAGTGTGAACAAAAAGGGGTAAGCGAGAGATTGGGAAGATATTTTCAGTCGTATGCTTGAATGACTAAGAAAAAAAGGAAAACTAGTAGTGTCCATTCATTTTCTTTATGGGTCTAAGCTTTAGAATGCTGGAAAAGCGAACTAATAAGAACTTGGGAAGTAGCTTATGTAGAGTATTTTCTTCGCTAAAAACATAAAAAAATACTAAAAAAAGCTTGTATCTCCATATAAACGGCAGTCAGAGTCGTGTCAATCAAGGTATTTCTCAATTTTATGAAATAAGTTCTACGTTTTGGCTTATTTCTTTGGCAACATCTATGGCAGTTTTTTCACGCTCCAGAAATGATTTACAACTTTGCTTACAACAAAACCAAACTATAATTATAAAAATAAATAAATTATATGTTTTGCATAGCTTTTGACATTTCACACAACAAAGAGAGAAAGCCCGAGATGCACCCACACACATCCACACCCACACACACACAAACACACACTCGCACATAATTCAAACAGTAATTATAAAGTCGCAAAATAAAAATCCAGAAGCCTCCACACTTTTGTAAAAGTTTTGAAAGAACCACGACTTGACTTGATGCTGCTGTTGAATGCAACTATGCCACAAATAACTAAAGCATGACCATAATTTGTGGCACATGTGGGTGGGTGGCGTGAATGCAATCAGCAACAATGAGAAATTTACAAAGAGAAGACAGCTGCAACAACAACAATGCATTTCCTGTGGCCGTATTTCTCACAAAACTGAATGAAATGCAAAAGAGAGCGCCAACACACTCTCACACAACACAGCATTTAATTGAATATTTTTGCAAATATTTATGCAAAGAGCGGCGAGCTGCAAATAGAGAGCAACAATGACACACACACACACACACACAGCTTTGGCGGGGAAAGCTTGCGCGCAAGCTCTTCTCGCAGCATTTGTTTATTAAGCGTGTTTGCTCTCAGTTGTTGTGTGTGCTCTCTCTCGTGTGTCTCTCTCTCGTTTTGCTATCAGTGTTTGACGTTGCTGCATGATGCGTGTCATTGACCTTTGAAATTGCATTGCATGTGGCGCTGTCGACGCTTATGTGCTGCTCTGCCGCTGCTGCTGGCTGCTGCTTTGCTTTGCTTTGCTTTCTCTACGTCATTCTACGTTATTTCGCTTTTTCGCACACATTGCCACATGCATTGCCACAAACGTAGAAGCAAAGCGTTCTCTCGCGCTATGTGACTTCGTCATCGAGCTTCACAACTCCAGAACGGCACAGCACACACAGCACGTGTTTGTTTGTGTGTGTGCGTGTGTGAGTGTGTGTCACAGTGACGTAGATAAACATTTGCCGAGAGGAAATATATGCTTTTTGTTATTGTTTCTTGGATCGCCTTTTGACATCCTGAAAACTGTCAGGCAGAAATAGAAAATCATGTAGAAGCATGTGTTCTACTTCTAATGGGCACAGTTCTTGGGAGAAAAAAATTGAAAACGAAATTAAACTCTTAAGCGGAAGAAAAAAATGAAGTTTTTTTTGTTTTAATGAGAATAATATACATTTTAAAATGAGTAGGACTCAATATTCTTTATAAGAAATGCTGTAGCGTCCCTGTATATCACGTGTTAACCGGCTGTACCGGCGATTATCATGATGATTCACGACTTCTGTCAATTAATTTACTATTTTTATTGTATTTTTAATTTATTTTTTTAATGTTTTTAATATTAATTTAACTTAAGTAAAGCTAAGAAGATCACCTTTATAGTGGGTTTTAGCCATGGCACAATCCAGGATCGTAATGTCTGCTCAAGAACGCTGAGACGGTGTGCCAACAGTAGAAGCTTATTTGTTTAAAAAAAGGGATATACGCAAGTTTACTTTAGGTAGCTCTCTCAAGCTATTGCTTCCCTGCGTGCCTGCTTTGTGTTCGCCTTCTACAAGGCAAGATAAAATCCTCTTCAACAAATTCTTTTAATTTAAGTCTAGGTCGTCCCCCTCGTCATCCTTCGCAGCCTTATCTGCCCCATGAATTTGGGATGAATTTTTCTCTTGAATACCCCAAGCACAATTACATACGTCCGCAACACAATCGGCTGATATTGTTTTTGGTCTGCCAAGGTACGTATATTAACAAATTAAAAAGTGTATCTGTCCGTCGAAACGCGAGAGCCTAGGCGCCGTGCCTTCCATTTTATAAATATCTTTGGTGGAGCTGTTCATCCGCAGACATTTTGTTGTTATTCGCTGAATGAAATTTATGTCGTCGAAGAGCTCTGGGTTCTTTCAACACTTTCCTAATCCGAATAAAAATCATGATTTTTCAAGAAATTTTCCTCAAGATTACAATGATTAATGATTGATTTATGAATTAAGAAATAGGAAGAGACACCATTTTGAATATTTTAACTTTGTATTCCTGTCTTACCAGCAATTGAAATTCCAAAAACTTCGAAATTTGTTAACTTTCTTTTTTAATTTTTTGAGAAATTTTCAAATAAAAATGATATATATAATGCAGGCTGCTCAAATTCTACTGAACGTCGAAGTAAGCTTATGAATGCAGCCTACCCTACCAGCATCACCCCCTTTGTACACGCCACTGTACCTAGCCGTAATATGAAATTATATTAAGGCACAGCAGCGCAACAATAAGCAAGAACTTCTGTATGTGCTTGCTTGTGTCCCCATAGCGCGCATCCATTGCTTATCTGCGGCTTGCGCTTTGCTCCTTCCTTGCCATTGCCTGCACCTTGGGCGCTGCTGCTCCGCCTTCCCGGGTTGTGCATTGTATCTGTGCCTCCGCCTTGTAAAGTTATTTTAATATCTGCTCTGCAGCCTCTGCACTCAATATCTTTTGCTGTTTTTGTTTGGGTGTCTTTCGATTAAATCGCTGCCTTTTTTTTGTGCTTATTGCCATCAACGTCGTCGTCTTGGTCGTCGTCATCATCGTCTTATGCTCGCTAATCGTTTGGGCTGCCGCTGCATCTTATGCTGCCACACAGTCATACATACATACATAATTTATGTCGTGTTGCAAGAGCTGGCTTTTAATCCTACACATAGATGAATGCCATGCAACTAACTGTGGCACCCTTAAAACTTTCTTAAGCAAAAGCAGAAAAAAATGGCAGCAAACTGGCCAAAAGTTCATTGAACGCGGCATGAAAAAAAAAATCACACACACAATAAACCAAACTCAATCAAAGGGAACAAAAGCAAATAAACAAACAGAATGCAATCAAAGCCAATAAGCAAACGTTTGCAGCAGATAGCAATCTTCGATTAAAGTTGCGATGCAATGATGTCCAGGTATAAGGAGCAGTCCAATCACACATAATCATACGCACAAGTTTTGTATGCAAAACATAATTATCGAATTGCACAAAAGGCGGCACAAGGACAAAGAACTGGCCGAGTACCCAAGCGCTGTATTGTGTAATTTACGCCGAACAAAAGCCAAGTCAAAACAAGGCAGGTGTCAAACAGCAGCCAGAGGAAGCGAACCAGTCACTCAGCCAGTCAGCCCATAAAAAGGCAAACCCTCAAAAATGGCCAAAAAAAAAAAAAAAACAGAAACCAAACCAAACCAAGCCAAGCCAGGCAGTGTGCAAAAACACCAAATGATGACGTTTAACTTAATAATGATGTTGGCAATGCCACACCGTGTCGGTTGCAACCATGACCCACACCAACAAACAGGAAAAACGAAGTAACAACAACAACAGCAACCGAAACGGCAACTATAACAAAAATAGAGAGACAGAGTGCGGAAGAGAGAGAGAGAGAGAGAGAGAGAGAGAGAGAGAGAGAGTGCTAGCGGGAGTGTGTGCGAGAGCAAAAAAGCTTACTCGCTTCATCGCCAAATTTCAATTACAATTACCAACACTACGTTGACGACGTCGAGCGGCGGCGCAACCGAAAACTGTCGCTGTGACGTAGACAAAGCCAAAAATGCTGTGCGGCAAGTGTGAATGAAGTTGCCCGCTCCCATTCCCCAAAAGAAAAGAAAAAAACATGCTGAAGGCGGCGCAACATGAACTGCAAACTAGCAACAACAACAACAACCAATGCAAATGAACATGAAAAAGGAGTAAATGGAAGTTGGCAAGAACCACTGTGAAGGGCAACGAATTTTAAATGCTCTTGTTCGGATGACATATGTTCATAAAATGGATTTTTATTTACAGTTTCCGAGATTACTGATGTTTTCAGAAATTTCTAATGGAGAAGAATCACCCAAAAACTTAATTTTTGGCTTCGCAAAGGTGTAGGGAGTACAACAAGAAATAAATATTATATAGCATTTATTTTTTGCCGATAACGAGGACTTGTAGAACTCGGTAGCGTAGTGGTAGTGCATTGGCCTCGAAATCGGTAGATCGTTGATTGGATTGCACCCGGAGTATTACTGGATTTGTCTAACAGTGGCATAGCTTGCAATAATTCGAGGCTATTTACATAGGAAAATCCCTATTAAATAAATTATCTGTTCAGATTCGCCTATAAACTATAGGTCCCTATTCTCTTCGAAGAGCTAATTAATAGGTGATATATCCATGCTCCGACTTTGCAGTGCTGACCATAGTCAAGGAGAATAATTTTTTTTTTTATGAGGAATATTTCTATTTGCGTTTTGTCATAACGAGCTTCCATCTATTCTATTACTACAATGAATGCAATCTTAAAGCAGTGCAAGCAGTGTCCCTATAGTCTTATTGGAAAACCAAGGTTATGTTGTATGATCGAAATTTGCCTTTTAATAGTCTTGATGCACATGTCACCTTGCATCCATTAGAATACATATTGGAATATTACTACCTTGTTTCCCTTATATATAATTTGTGCTATTTCTAATCACGTCTGTGAGTGGCCGAGCTTCCATGCATAATGTTAGGATAATGGGAACTCATTTCTATTATTGACGAGAATGAGCAGTCCAAGTAGACAAAGCTGTTTTCATATGGCCTAGTCTTTTTTATCATTTCTTAATCCAGCTTTAAAACCTGAATGTATTTTATGCTCACACAAATCTTTATGATTCCATTAAAAAACGATCGTTCTTGGCCAATTTTCATCTAACAATGTCTAATACTCGTTCGGAGGACAACACTCAGCATCATCAAACTCTTTGTATTTTTTCCATATAACCTTTAAAATTGGTGGTAGTATTCCTAGGTATTTCCAATGAGTGAACTCATATTTTATTTAGGAAACTTTTAAGCATTTATTCATTTGAAACCGATTTAAATATGAGGTCTGATTGATGAGGGGCAACATTCGTGTCTTCACATGCAGATAACGCATTTTCTTTAAAACTCAACCTCATAAGCATGGTACTCTTATTGGTTTGAATACATCCGGTCTGGTTGGAATAGTAAAACGTAAAGTTGAACTAAATAAAGCATTTTACATCTTATATAAACGCGCTTCTTTAAAGTCATACATTTTTTGTTTGATCGTTGGTGGGGTATACTTTGAAATAAGCCATCCAATTTTTGTCTGATCGTTGTTGGGAGATACCTTAAAATAAATCCATTTCCCTGCGCTGGTACTTAAATAAATCTAATCCAGATTTAAGCTTTAATGCCACTGATCACCACTAAGCATAATATCAAATGCAATCGAAGAGATCGTTGAGCTAATGCGTTGCTCTAATATGATATATTATTATAATGATGATTTGATCACATGAAGAAAGAAATGCTGAACGGAAAAGGTTATATTTAAAAGTTATTGAATATCTCTTGTCTACTCACTAAATTTTCTAATTCTGTTTTTTAAATTTGGATGGAATAAATGCAACCTGGTATTAGGTACCTACGATTTTGGTTATAAAAATATAATTTGTAGATTATCAATATTTGGCAGTTTTTTATTCCAATCCATGTACTTTTTGTAAGAGTATAAATAGAGTAGGGAAAAAGACAGTGTAGCTAAAGCCAGCCAGACGAATATGCCATTAAAAATGGCTGCTAACATGGCTGCGAACATGAACACGGTAGCGGGGCACCAGATGCAGGGGCTGCTGGCAATACGGAACAGAGAAGACGCAACGAGGCAGCGCAACAGACAAACAGCACAGCACCAATACCAATACCAACAACAACAACAACAACAGAGACTCCATGGAAGCATTTAAATCGGAGCACAAAAACTCCACGAACGAAGTTGCAAAACAGAACGTCCAAAGGTTAATCAACTTTGTTTGGAACAAACCAGAGAACTTTAGCGAATCCGACTCGAACTCGACTCAACTCGACTCGACTCAGCGGCACAGAGCCTCTCCATGTGTGCCTCTTGGCTTTATTTATTTTTTTTTTTTGATTATTTTATTTCTTTTTTTCAAATGGTAACGCTCTCAGAGCGCTGCTGCTGCCACGTGGATGTTGTCTGTGGCACAGAATGAAAGGAGTTGCAAGCAAAGATTCTAATTGAATTCGTTGCATGTGACGTAGTAGTAGGCGAAGTGTGTGTGCGTGTGTGTGTGTGTTGGTGCAGCTGCCATGGCAATGGCATTGAGACGGCAGCTAGCCGAAATAAGAGAGTATATTTGTGTTAGGTAAAGAGAGCGAGAGCAGCATTGTAGCATAGTTAAGAGCGCGCACATGAAGACTGACATGTTGCATAATTTTGTGCATTTGGCAGCTCATTGTGTGAGTGTGTGTTACACTGTCGTGTGTGTGTGTGTGTGTGTGACCAAGTGTTGGTATGTGTGTTAAGTTGGTGTTGAAAAATTGCATTTGCGTTTTTGTTTGTGGCGAATTCCCTGGCCTTGGGGGCTACATCGAACACAACAAAAATGTTGCAAATGAAAGAGAGCAAATGGAATTGTAAAGGATTTTTCTTGACTTGTTTAGGGAGAAAAGCTAAGCCTTAAATGCAATAGGAAGCAAACAAATAGGTAAAGGTGGATTTGGGAATAAGTAGAGGAAATGTAGAATGCGTTTTTCTGTTAAGAATGTCGTTACCAGGTTTTCCATATCAATACAACAATTTTTTTTCTAAAATTTGGTCGTTTTTTTAAGGGCTTAAAGTCCAAAGACTTTTAGTATTTTTTTGAATTTGTTCGAAACAATTGAAAACTGTCCAAGATACTTAGAAAGATTTTGCAGAAGGATTGTGACTATCAATGGTTGAAGGTAATGAAGTACAGTCTGTTATCGGGTGTACTTCGTGAGGCAAAGGAGCAGATGTGACTGCAACACTATCAACAATGTAAGAGTTTTATAAAAATTTTGCTAAACAACAAAAAAAAAAAATTTATAATTAAGTCTAAAACCCTGAGTTTAAAATATTAATTTGATTTTAATATGACTTTTCATTTATTTGGGCAAAACATTTTCTCATTTTACATTAAATACATTGTTTTGTTTGATTTTGTTGAAATAAAATTTGATATTTTGTATTTGCAATACTTTCTTCAATTGACTACAAATTGTTTATTTATTTTTATTTTTTGTTGTTGTTGTTGATACGTTGCTTTATTTATTGGTTCTTCTCATTATGAGATCAATAATAAGTTTACAAATCTTAAAAATTTATGTAATTTGCTGGGCTAATTCGTCTCTGAAATTCCTCTGGATGTTTTCATAACGAAAGTAATGGATGAATGATAGCTCTCAGGATCTTTGATTGGCCTATTTGGAAGACTCCTACACTGCTGTTACTGGCCTTCATCTAAAGTTGGGAATCATAATTCCAGATCGGTTTTAAGATGAAGTTGCAGAGTAGCAACTTATATTCCTGTCTGAGGGGAGAGCGCAAACAAAGAAGATAATGTAATGTAATTTTTAGTTTGAGATGTGTTCTATTTGCTTCGATGTGCCTACGCCAATTTGGAAGTACAGAATTATTTAGCATGAGTAAAAGGGCAATCTTTTCTATTGAGAGCATATCTTACGTATTTGCATTTCTGCGCCTTAACTTTTAATCGCTAATCAGATAACCGTTTCTCAATGTAATGACGGGACTGTATGTTACCTTCCAGGCTTAGGTATCACAATGATGTTCAACTTTTTCCATTTCGATGGAAAGTAACCAATTCTAGTTTTTGCATTGAAGAGCTGGCAAATAGTTTGCACCGTACAGTAAGGAGGTTAGTTGATTATCTCGCTGCTTTCCACTATTTGCTTGCGTATTTCTTCTTATAGTCCCTTACGTTGTCTATTCATCTGGAGCTTGGTAATAGTTCAGCTTTTTTTTTAATACAATTAAAGCCTCAAATAAACTATAGCTCACTGTTCTCTTAGAGCAACTATTAATTGGGTCTCCCCATGCGCCACCTTTGCAGTGAGTATATCTCTTTAAATTGTCGGAGGAAATCAGCTTTTGTTTATTCAATCAGTGAACCAGAAAATTAATCCATTTATTTAATTGAACTGAGTTCTTTCGTGTAGCTATTAGTAATGACCTAGTGATAAGATTAAAAAAAAAAAAAATAAACCAATTTTAATAGACTTGAACATTTAGTTGAAAATCTCTAATCTCTGCCAACATACAAGCTGTGCTGCACTCAATATCTAAGTATTAGGAAAATCCAATAAGATTAAACGCATTAATCAAATTTAATTTCACAACAACAAATAATCTCTGCAAATTGTTTTTTATTATTTAAGCTTAGTCATTTTACTGCATTATTTTATAGTTAAATTTAAATTGTTCTTTAATAAACAATTATGCACAGCATTTGCACTTATTAAATTCGTATGAAAAATATTTATATTACGAAAAATAATCCCATAAAAAAAAAAGCGTGCGAAAAAACAATTCCTTTTTTTTACCGATTACGCAAAATAAATGCGAGAAAAAAATCAATATTTACTAATTTGCATAATCTTTCGTTTTAAATGCAAATAACTCATTTTTATAGAACAAATTGCGCGCGTACACAAAAAGGCTTACCTACTATAGCTTCTCACAATTCAGATGCAATTTATATATAAAAAAATCTCACTTTTCTATAGACTTATCTATTGTACAGTCATGCAGCTACCATTTTGGTATTAACTTGGGGTTCATTCACATCGAAAGTCAATGTAATAATAATTTAATGCACAGAAGCTTTGCTTTGCATCATGAACATAAAATATTTTGCATGCAATGTATGCACAATAAGCACATCAATTAAACAATTTATTTACTTGCCAAACATACATGTTTTTATATATATGTATATATGTGTGCATATATGTATATCTTATGTACATATATCTTTTATATGTAGTACATACTCGCCTACAGGCAGTGGCACAAACAGCCAAGTCAAACAAATTAAAATGAATATATCAGTCGATTTACATGCAAAATTTCCACATCATTGCATCGTTAAAAAAAAAAGAAAAAGTCTGGAAAATGCACGAACATTTTTGATTAATGTAAAAGTAATAATAAAAGAGGAAAATATATTAAATAAAATGTAAATATTAAACAGCAAATAATGCATTTAAGTGAGCTGTGCAACCGTGCGTATGCGTGATTTTTGTTGCAAGCAGCAATGACAGGTAAAGGCTTAAGAATTTCTGGTATATGGCAAAACCCCGGCTAGGGTTGAGTCATAATAAATAATTTAGAACACTTGCGTTCGCAAAATTAAAAGTTTTAACTGTACGAAAATCTGTAAGAAAAATTCGTAGAAAATTTAGAGTACTAACTTGTTCAAAAAGTTCCCAGAATCAACATCTCGTGTTGCGCTGACTCACTTGATTTGAGTAATTTTGATTTTTTCTATGACATTTTGAGCGTGACAACTCGACATTTTTAAAAGTGATTAAGATTACAGAATTGATTTCCCATTGAGTTTTATAAGATCGTTAAAAATGTTTTATTCTTTCACAAATTAAGAAATTTCCTATAGTTAAGTACACAACACTGATTTCCCATTGAACTTTGCTTTAAAAAAATAAAGTGGTAGAAAATTGTGACTTCTTCTTTAAGGAAATAATATGGTAGAAAATGGTGACTTCTTGTAAAATTTGCTTAAAAATAATTTTTTCTCTCGACTTACCAAAAAGTTTTCAATTTCCCAATTTATCTATTTTTTATTTTTTTTATTATTCCACTTGAAAACTTAGAGCCTCTACGAAGGCTTTCCATCGGACTCTGTGCCGTCTGTGCCGGGGTACCATCTGGACTAGTTCTTGAAGAACGATTCAACTCCAAAGCAACCAGTTCAGCTATAAAACCCGAAAAGCCATAAAGTATTTTTCCATTTAAGACAACCTTTTTCCTTCTTTTTGGCTTATTTAAGCAGGACATACGCATAATTAATTAACCACGAAGATGCTATCACTCAATATGCTGCTTCAACTGCAGGCCCACATGACGTATGCGCAACGTGGCGTATACTTCATATGCCATAATTACGGCTTTCGCTGTTGTTGTGGTTGCTTTTTATTTTTTTTTTTGTTGCATGCATCATTTGACTTAAGCCTGTGTAAATTTTAATGAACGAGCCATATTTATAGAGCTTTCATTTCCGTTAGCTGAGGGATTATGGAACATAAAAATGTTAAAAAAAAATAATATAAACTAAAAACAAAACAAAAATCCTTTGCCAGGGATTAAGCAAAAAAAAAAAAAAATTAAAGCGCAATGTTGGGGAAAAAAGGTACACCAGGCAAATCCGAAAATAATTGCAGCTTATAAAATGCTAAAAAAAAGTGCATAAATGTGGCTTTCTGTTTATGAAGATTACGTGTACTCAAAGCATATTTTTTAGTTTCTCTAAAATACATTTAATTGAGATTTAATAGTTTTTAGAACGCTGCTAATTGGTTTTATGCAACAAATTAAGGCAAATAAAACTAAAAGAATTGAAGCTTAAGTGAGATAGTTAACAAGTTAAGTTAGAAAATCTGCGCAATAAATTGGATTTATAAAAAAATGCTCATAGAGTACTTTTTTTGTGCTATTCGTAAAGAGAAAGAACTTTTACCAGAGCTTACTTTAATTCTTGAACACTTGAAGAAAGTTCAACAAAACACATGATTTCTCGAATTTTCAAGAAAAATTAAGTTACGAAATCTACACAAAATACTGGATGGAATTTTGTAGCAGCCAAATAGCAAAACGTAATAAATTTTTACTGAATTTTTAGAAAACGTTAGTTTTTTTTATAAAATTCATATCTCAGCTGAATTAGACAAGAAAAGTGGGCGGTCGGGTTTACCCCATCATGCTAAAGTATGTCAAAAATGGTTTGGAAACTTGCTGAAAGATATTAGCTTCAATAGCAGCAGAGCTGCCACAACGTATAAGACTCTTTATAGCTTAAAGTGCTAACTAGGTCGCCTTTACCCCAGTGTAGTACATTTTTGCTGAACTGTGTATAATTTTTTGCAAAAAAAAAACAATTTGCTTGCCTTTAGAGGGACTTAAGCGTCCAAGAAGCTATTGCACTCCAAAGCCCAAGGCCTCTTAAAGAGTATTAAGTAGAAAGAAAGAGAGCGCTTAGCCATAAATAGAGCTTAACCATAAATGAGCAAAAAACAATTTTCTCGGGTTTTGCCAAACTAATCGCAAAACAATGGCAAGGTTGCAAGGCTAAATGCGTTTGCTCTTGTTGTTGTTGTGGCTGTGTTTGCTTTTGTTGGCAAAAGTAAACAAATGCAGCCAAAGAGCTGGGCAGCCAACAAAAAAACAAAAGAGAAGCGGCCTTAGTTAAAGAGTTGACTGCAAAGAGAGAGCAAGTTGACCAAGTTGCAGGGGCAGCCAACAAATTGGCAATGAAGTTCAGACACAGCAGACATAGAGTCAGAGACAAAGTTCAGTGCTGTTACCGGTTTTTGGCGAGCAGCGCAGCTGGCTGCGACAGCGGCAGCATAAGTAGGAAGGAAACCAGAAAATGTTGTACATGTGTGTGTGTGTGTGTGTGTGTGCGCGAGTGTGTGTACAATTGTTGAGGCAGGTCCTGGCTCGAATACGCGAAAATAGGTACAGCCAACGAACTTCGCTCCAGACACAGTCACACACACACACACACAGACAGACAGCTGGCTGGGTGTGCGTGTGTGTGTGTCGCGCTACCACCAAAGAAACATGTGGAGTAAGGCCATAAGGCTGTGCAGGGCGGCAGTGGGGATCAGGCTGTTAGAAGGGGCAGCACTTTTGGCAGCGTCTCTTGTACATATGTATGCTGCAACATCGAACAGGCAGAACAACAAACATGAGCAACATATAGCCAAAACACTCGATAGATACAACGACACACACACACACACACAGACACACACACACACACACACACAGAGGCACACACACTTGCTTTGGTTGTTGTCTTGGTTTGGAGTTGCCTTGTGCCGCTTGTGGCAATGGCAGTGGCAGCATTTCAGTTTCAGTTTGTTGTTTGAGCATTTGGCGTTCAGGAAGCGCAACGTCAACTTGGCAACTGCAAGAGAGACGGCCAAGAAAAAGCCGTTTTAACAATACAAAAATATATATACAAAAATAACCATATATATATCTAATATATATATAAAACTATATACTATAGTTACTGTATATCTATATACAGATTCAAGAAACACTTGTCTATATAATAGAAAAAATTCCTCGCTTGTGGCTGCTAGTTTGTATTAGTATTCACTTTGTCTAGCTTTTATTTTACTTTTTTGAAAATTGCAATTGTGTTTGTGTGTGTGTGCCATACCTGTGCTATTGTGTGTGTGTGTGCGTGTTTGTGTTGCAAGAATGTGTTGCAGTTTTGGTCTTCTTTGTTGCAAATTGATTTGAATTGATGTAGTTTGAAATTGCTTAACTTTGTGTGCGGAAATATCATTAGCTCAACTAAAAAATAAATCAGCAAATAACTTTGTGTTCCATATAAAAAATATGCGTATTATTTTTCTACGAAAATTCTCAACTAATCGAAATTTACTTTTATTGCAGTAATTTTGAGGAAAAATGCGTTTATAAGGCAGTTGAAGTTACCAAAACTGCATCAGGATACTAAGGAATAGCAGTAACTTGGTAAGTAGCAAGCACATTGGGGGGCCAACACCAAAAATTTGAAGCAAGTCAATTAATAAATGGACCTCTTAATAAAGTTTAGGAATGTATATTAGATTTCATTATATCTTACTGTGGTTAAAATGTTTTTCATTAGGAATCAACTGCCAATGTTTATCAACTTAGTTGAATCACCGAAATACTTAAATTACGAGACATTCTTAATATATAATAATTCAATAACCTCACAGCTACATTTTGCACCAACTCCGATCGAGCTAACACTATTCTAAATTTGGGTATTCACACTTTATTTTGAGAAGTTGAAATATTTTAGCATAAATACAAAAATTTACTCTGTAAAAAACCTATTGCTCTTGGGCTTTTAGAATAATGCTGAAAGTATATATATTGGAATTTTTTACACAATTTGGGTATTCAAGCTTTGACTTGAGGAGTTGAAAATTTGAGCGCAGACCACAATATACAGTGCAGTGCACTTTTTTAATCCTGAGCTCTTGGGATAGATATTACAAAGTGTAACAATTTTAGCATTTGCAACACTATTTTGAAATTTTTACTCATTAGGGTATTCATGCTTTGACTTGTGGGATTGAAAATTTGAGCAAATAAACCAATGTATGCTGTAATGTAACCCTTTTGCGATATCAAAGTGTATTATTTTAGAGATTTTCAAAACTTTTTCACGGAATTTGTGTATTCACGCTTTGTCTTGAGGAGTTGAGTAAGTTTATGTTATGTGTAATATTTCTAGGTTGTCATTTTCTAGGTTTTTCCACTTGAGATTTTTAGATGGTTCTGCAAAATATGATAATTTCAGTATTTTTAACACCTTTTGGAATTCTTTACGCATTTGGGGTATTCATGCTTGGCCTTGAATAGAAAATTTATGTATTATATGCCTTGTTATACTTTTATGTTCTTGCGATTTTGAGATAGACTTTAAAGTATGATCACTGCAATTTGGGTATTCACCAAAGCAGCTTTTAGCATTGAAACCAATACTCGCTATAGTACCCAGCTTTATTTGTTTATCCTTGAGTTTTTAAGATACTTTTAAAAGTACGATCATTGCAGCATTCCCAACACTTTTTTCTAATTTTTAAGGTCATTTGGGTATTCAGGCTTCGCCTTAAGTTGGGGAGTTTAAATAAACAGATATTTCAAAATCATACATACTCTATATTATTACCATAGATTTCATCCTCCCATTTATTCCCTTTGGGCCGAATTCTAGTATTCTATAACTTTTTGCATACTAAAATTTTCACAATTCTCAATACTGCAAAAGTTTGTTCATTTTCAGTTGGCATCGACTGAAAAAAATAGTTGCCTCTTTTTTGTGCGAAATTATTGGTCAACAAGAACTTTTAGGTTGTAGTAGATTAATAAAAAAGAGATTAAAAATTGATAACTTACGATAAGCCACGGTAGGATTTTGAACAACCTACAGCACTTTTCTGTAAATGAATCATTTTAAAAATCAATTTTGAAAGGGTGATATATGGTGGATATGTGCTTTGTGGATTCCTTTTCCACTGGCGGTGGTCTGTGAACCCAGAAACTAATCGCATACACTGATCTTTCTAAGGCCTTAAATGCGTTAAGCTTGTGCCTCAGGCTATTCACGATCGATAAAATCTGTAAATAAAATATCTTCAATTTTTCAGGTAACACTTGGAACTTTACTACTTGGTGAAACAAATTGTTGACTGTCTGCCATTTAAAATGCAGGACAATAATATATTAAAATCTACTCAAAATTTCGTATAAGGTATTGTTGGATATTACTCCTTTAAAGTTAACCCACAAGCAAAGTATCTACATTAATTTTTCATCTTCTTTGCAGCCCCCTTGTGACTTCTATTCGACTGCACTACAAAGACCAGATGGAATTTCACAATTATTGAAATATTTGTCAACAGCAACAAAAATTTATGAAACTTGAATTATTTTTTATTTCTTTTAAGGTTTGTTCAAGGAATGTCTGCTGTGCATATAAAAAATATTCTAGAGAAGTTTCGGATAAAAGCAAAAGTTGTTTATAATAAAATAATTTTTATTAAAAAACTCATTAAAACTAATTCTAAGAAATGGTGCATACTAACATATGGACCATTAACAGAAACCCGTAAATCCGAACTTGTGCTGTTTTATATCTGTTACAAGACCGGCATTATGGGAGTCTGTCAATGCAAACAACTGGTTTTTGGCAACATGCAAATAAAAGCAAAAAAATTGAAAATAAATGAAAACACAAAGCAATTAAAAATTAATTTAAAAAAATTATAAAAAATATGTGAGTAAAAATAAAAAATATTAAAAATCTGTCGCTAGATAGAAGTAACAAATTATTTACAGTGATTCAAAAATAGTTTCGGCAAACGTAAACAAAATATAATCATTAAAAAAAGAACATTTGTAAAATAAAATAAAAAACGGCGTGCCTATAAAAAGTGTAAATATAAAAATAATAAAATTTTACAAAATTAATTGAATTCAAATTAAAATATTTAGAAATATAAAAAAATAATCATTTTTTAATAAAAAAACAAAAAAGACTATTAGAAGATGTCTGAAAAAAAAAGTTATTCGATATATATTGTTAAATATATTATAAAAATTATTATTAAAAAGTAGGATATTAAAAAAATAAACAAATTAAAATAAATCGAAGCATCATAAAAAAATTACATAAAATTAATATTATACTAAACAAATAAAAATTTAAAGATGTGAGTAGAATCAAATTAAAAAAAATAACGCGTTCTCAAGAAATTATAAAATTTATTATATTTATATTACAATGCATTCAAAATAGTTTCGAGCAGAGATCTTTCTTAATTTGTTAAAAAAAGTTCAAAATCACTATATGGCACATACTAATTCGATTAATTTAAACATAAATAGTTTTATCCTAAAATTGAACTTCAACGAACTAAAAAATGTCGAAGAAATCGATCAAGCCCTGTAGAAAGTCAAGCTGCTTCTTTCAACGTAGAACAAAACTTTAAAAAAATATTCCGTAGAAATTATTAAAATAAAATTAATTTGTCTTTAATAATTTTATTTTAAACATTTTATTAAAAAAATGTTTTACAAAGTATTTTTATAATACATATTTTGGTGAGCCTTAAATCTGAAGCCATCCCTATTCAAAGCGAGTCTAAATAAACTACATAAAAACTAAAAAAAAAAACAAATAAAAGTAAAAAAAATTCAAAATAAAAATTCGACTGAGTTGTACAATTAAAAATAAACTCACAACTTTGAATTAATATCTAAAAACTGCATAAAAAGTTTGACTTAATAAATTAAATTATAAAACAAAATAATTGCAAAATCTACGCAAGAGTTCATGATTTAAATAAATAAAAAAAAATTAAATAAAACTGTGAATTTAGTCCGCAAAAAGTGCATCAACTCACCTAATCTCAAAGTTAACAGCAAGAAGCTTAACTTAAAAAATTTAAATATAAAGTAAAATACTTAAAAAAACACCCTAGAATTGAAAACGTTATGCCATTTAAATAAATAAAAAATTTAAAGAACTTTAAAACTTAAAAAAATTTAATCCACCAAAAGTGCATCATCTCACCACATCTCAGTTTAACTGAAAAAAAAATAAAAATATTGAAAATATACACTCCAAAGCTGTGCATGCTTATTAAAAACAAAAATAATATAAAACAATTCTCTAAAGTTAAAAAAAAAACCTTATAAAGTGCGAGATGATGCACTCATCTTTACCTATTTACCAATTTAGATTCATCATTTCACATAGTTGCCCTACACTACAATATCATTTCGTTCATTTTGATAGCCGTCATTGTACCTAAATTGTAATAATTATATTATATATCCAAACCACCATCAGCAAAAAGGACTACACCAAGGACCTTTTTCTCTCTGGCAAATTGAGGTAGTAGGTTGTATAGTAGTATTCAAATAAACATACTATACAGCGTGCTAGCTTTCTTTGCTTGACAATAAGCCGCAAATATTACCACAACTCCCCCCTCTAAAAACCATCATCAAAACAAAGAGCCATACAAAGTGTTGTAAAGTGTGAAACAGTGTTGTGAAATTACTTATGGCATTAAAAACACTTCGTTTTCGAGATTATAAGCATTAAAAATCTTATTAGTTTGAGTGAAATGTGCAAATGTTTGTATGGCTGATTCCCTGAGACCCTAACTTGTGACTTTTAATACCAGTTTCACAAGTTTTGATCTCCGGTATTGGACGCAAACTTGCTGATATTAGTTAAAAAAATATGAATTATTTTCATGAGTTTCTGTTTTTTCCAAACAAACGTCAATGAAATTTTAAATTTGAGTAAATGACGGCAAGTTTTTTTGGTTCTGCAAACATTTGGAACGAAGTTTGTTATGTAAACGATTTAATCAGTATTTTTTAAGGGTATCATCTCCAACTGACGACGAAAGCAGAAAACTTTAAGCCGTGGCAGTTCTTCAACACGGGGATCGGGGAAAACGATATTTTGACAATGGTAAGTTGTGGTTTCTTTTTTAAAATTGCTTGATAATAATCGAAACTTTTTTCTAACAGCAATATAAGGAAACCGTTAAGTAAACCCTAAAAAAAGACGCAATAGATGGTATTCAACACGCTCAGTTCATCTGCATCATTTCCGGATTCTTCTACTGGAGCATGACGCTTGAAGAACTCAATAAAATGTTTCTATTTGAAGCGAGTTTTTTGCACTTGCAGATACTTTATGCCATAAGGCCTCAATGGGTTGCTCTCTAGCCTTAAGAACTCTTCTATAAATAATAAACACTTAAGATGAAATTATTTAAAAGAATGAAGTATGGCCTCCATACTATAGATATAATTCGGTCAAAAATAAGCTACCTTTTTGTTGTTACATGTATAAGTGTGTTAAAAAAAAATTATGAAGAATCGGTCGTTAAATTTATGTTTAAATTGAACCATAATGCTGCATTACCAAAGTAGATCATACAGTTGATAGAACGAAAGAAACGGTGCCTGGGAAATTGTTTACCAGCAAGCAAAGTTCCATAACAAAATTATGACATATTGTAGCTCAGAAACCTTAGAACTTTTAAGCGGAAGGCGTAGTTTTTGCAAACCCATGCGATTTTTCAATGGTCCGACCTTGCCCTAACCCTACAAAGCAACTTCAAAGTCTAAGACAACCAAATTATTTTATAATTCCACATGGAATATCCTACGATAAAAAATAAATTTAACTACGTCAATATTTTATTCAGAGTCTATTTCCTGTGAAAAGTAAGGGTAAACTGTCTTAAAGAATCTCACACAGTATCCATATCGCAAAGGTGATAGCTTAATTTCTTAGTTTGATTTAATGCAGATGATTTAAAATGTTCTCTTTTTAGACTTGCTATTGTATGATATAAAAAAGAAAAATGTAGAAAGATTTTTGCTAAAACGATACTACTGTTGTAAGAAGTGATAGTAAAGGCATTAGAGATGTTGGATGCTTTTCCATAGAAACAGTAATAGGGTGTTCCTTATGTGCAGCTTGATAGTCCAAATGTTGTCAGTGCGGTGATCCCTATACTAGTCTTCTTCGCCCAGAGTGTCTGGAGAAGTGGTAATTTCATGCAGAGTCTGTCTCTCTATTTGGTTCCGACTAACTTTGTAAGTATTGATTCATATCATAGGCTGTTTATGAATGAGAAACTCAACTAAAAACTCAACTTAGAACTCGACTAAGAACTCAACTAACAGTTTACTCCTGTGTCTACACGGAGTACTAGAGCTTGTAGATGCTCTAAGTTTCAATTAGTTAATTATCAATATCTGGGAATAGTCGAAAGAGTTTACGTTTCAATGACGGCAGCATTCTGGAAATATTCATACCATGCTTCATCCACGGGTATTTCTTATTCAATACCTTATATTGTACTTACTAGGGTTACTAGGGTTTTAGTGTTTTAGAATGGGGTGAGAGGATAGACCTTGGCACCCACTTTTTCAGAAACGAGCTAATATGTGAAGGTGGAATTCGTGAACTCTGAAAGCTCTTTGATCGTCACTCACTTGGAAGTAACTGGAGATGATTTGCTCAGTTATCGATATAAACCAATTACAACCCCCAGTTCTACAATAGTAGCTCTTTATTTTCGGAAACATTCTGTATGGAAATATGACGTGGACACAATTACCTACCAGAGAACTTAAAGACACAGAATTGACATATTCTTTCGAGATTCCATATCTACGAAAGTATCAAAAAGACGTTGTAACGCTACTTGTAATTCTAGATACTCTGATATATATGTACACTTTAGAGAGAATAGAAATTTCTAAAACTTAATTCCTGTTAAGTCCTTGCTGTAAGCTAAAACTTGTAAATATTACGCTTGTAAGATTGGTTCAAGTTTACTGATTATTTTATTTATTAATACTTTCCTTTAAGAGTACAAATTCTAAGCAGATAATATAAAAAATAAATATTCTACAAAACTCCAATAAAACAAGAGGAAATTGCAATAATCCACATCAGATATACATTTATTCTATGTAAACTAAATTTAAGTTCCATTTTTTAGACCACACAACAAATATTATAACTAAATCTAAGTACAGAACAGAAAGAAATATATTATAAAGTTGAAATATGAGCAACTTAACAATTAAATTGTCATTTGATATTCCGAAGGGCATGATATATATAAATATTGACTTCTAGAACTAGAGAGAAGTGTGGGCCGCTTGTGTTTCACTGATGCGTGCACTTGTTGTCCTTGGACTTCTTTTTACGATCTTCACTTGAATTTGATCGGCGCGTACCTTGAATTGGCATGTAAGGTGGCGTGGGACTGGAGTTTTGATCTATGGCGAAATACAATGGAAAGATTTTTAAAAATAAAGATAAATAATATATTTAAGGTTTAAATACATATATACCAAAGTTGCCGGACTTGGAGTATTTGATGTGTGGCGACAGATCATGGCTGTTCATTGTGCCCTCGTGTGAACCTTCGGAGCTGTAGTGCTCAGAGCTGCAATGATAATTCTGATTAATATGGAGCTGAGCTTTGGTCTAAGGTTGCAACGTTGTACCGCGTCATGGAGTTGTTCGCTTGCAATTGCTGCACCGTCTCTGCGGCCATATGCAGTGAAACGGGCCGCTGGCCTGGACGACAACTGTCCACGGGTAGTGTATAAATATCATCCTCACGTCCCAGACTGTTTGATGCTATGTGATGACGCTGCATGGAGCTATGCGCCGAGGAGGAGTCACGTGTCAGACTGCCATTGGTAAGCAAACCATTCTGCGTGCGTTGTTGTTGGCTGCTATGGAGCACATCGATGGGATTGGAATATGCCTCCACGTCGATGGCAGATTCTTCTGATTGATGTTGAGCTAATGACTTGCATGAGGACATGCAGTCCTGTGGCAGTGGTAGCAATGGTCCACAATGGGAGCTGCCGCTGCATAGCGAATTGTTGCCTGAAGCAGCAGCCTCCTTTTGTTGATTCTTGCGCAGACGCGCCTTTTCCTTGGCACGCTTGGCTTTGGCTTTTTCCTAGATAGAAATAACGATTAGTAATCGAATTAAGTGGGGTATTTCAATATATTTAACCTTTAAACATAATTTGCTCTCGAAAAAATTCTGTAATCGCCATATATTCTATCAGTAATACCTATTGTTATTTTAAAAACAAAATTAATAGGAAAATCCTATTAAAATAAAAGATTAACAAAAAGTAATTGCGGATTTGAAAACGAATCATAACTGGAGATGAAAAATGTTTACAACAACGTTAGTCGAAAACGATCATGGTCCAAGCATGGTGAACCAGCTCAAACCACTTCAAAGGCTGATATCCAACAAAATTAGGTTATGCTGTCCGTTTGGTGGGTTTGAAAGGTTGTTGTATATTTTGAGCTGCTTCCAAGGAACCAAACGATTAATTCGGATGTTTACTGTCAACAATTGGGCAAATCGAATACAGCCATCAAGGAGAAGCGACCAGAATTGGTCAGTCGTAAAGGTGTCATATTCCACCAGGCCAACGCTAGACCGCACACATCTTTGGTCACTCGCCCAAAACTGAGTGAGCTTAGCTGGGAACTTTGATGCATCCACCATATAGCCCTGACCTTGCACCATCAGACTACCATTTATTTCGATCTGTGCAGAACTCCTTAAATGGTAAAACTTTCGGCAATGATGAGGCTATAAAATCGCACTTGGTTCAGTTTTTTGCAGATAAAGGCCAGAAGTTCTATGAGCGTAGAATACTAAATTTGCCAGGAAGATGGCAAAAGGTTATCGAACAAAATGGCAATTATATATTTGATTAAAGTTCGTTCCAACTTTTATTAAAAATATATTTACTTTCTTTTAAAAAATCCGCAATTACTTTCTGGGCAAACCAATATTTGGGATCTAGAGTTCAAATAAAATCGAACGGTATTATTTTTAATTGAGAAATTAATTCGAATCCAGACTTCAAGAAGAGTCCGATACATGGGCGCTATAAGGTTTTATTGTTAAAAATTTTGTCAGAGCTTCAAAGCGGTAATGTGTTTAAATTCCAGAGTGTCAAAAAATATTACAAAACACGAGACGAGATTCTTAAGATACTCCATTAGAATTGTAAGAGTGTATCATCATACAGATTAGAAAGCTTCTATTGTTAATAGAAAAGGCCGTTGCTACTTTAGCACGTTGAACGAATCCAAACATCCAAAATTGAGAAAATCAAAGTATAAATCGTTTTTTCGAATACAAAAATAATCCAGAACTTAATTGATTTTCACATAATTTAATGTTTGGACAGTCAATTCTTCTGGTACGTTTGTTATTATATTTTGCAAAACCGTTTTAATGCTTTTTAAATAGTTTTAGACATTTTGTACCTGCGAATTTACGCTTCCACGCGAATATGTCCACCTAATACTCAATATATTTTTTTGATTTACCGGTAAATCGTC
This sequence comes from Chymomyza procnemis, assembly GCA_035046065.1. Taxonomy (NCBI): domain Eukaryota; kingdom Metazoa; phylum Arthropoda; class Insecta; order Diptera; family Drosophilidae; genus Chymomyza; species Chymomyza procnemis. The sequence continues at coordinate 11,653,231 of JAWNOJ010000004.1, read as the reverse complement.
TGACAATTAGGGACTGCGACTCTTAAACCAATTGCAGATTACAAGTTTTTAAAGAGAAATAGCCTGCCCAGGTGTAGCTTTTACGAGGTCAACAAATAGCTCGAGGTTGACGGCTCATTAAGAGATGCGAATAAAAATGATCGAAATCAGCTTCCGGGCAAACCCTTTTCTTTTCTCCTGCGTACAGCATTACTTTTCCCTTCGCAACACCATACATTCCAAGAACTCTGGTTAAATCCAACTAACTAACTACTCAACCCAACCCGAGCTAAGCCTTGCCTGCCATAAAACTCCCGCTACAACTTACACGTTCCTGCAGCATTTTGGCCAGTTCCTTGTCTTGTGCTTCAATGGCTAGCATGCGATCACGTTCCTCCTGTCGCACGCTATCCTTGGTCTCTATGGCCTGCAAACGTCGCGCCAGCAACTGAAATACATGAGAAAAAAAATCATTATTTGCATAACCCTAAAGCCACTTAAGCACAACGCACCTCATCCTTCTGCTCCTGTTTCATCTTCTTACTCAACTCCTTAATCTCCTCCATGGGCAAACCAATTTCACGCAAACTGGCATAGTCACAGGGATCCACATAGAGCTCTATATCATCGGCATGCTGTTGCATATGCCGCTCTGCAGCCTTACCCGTTGGTCCAGCCAAACAGAGATTACCCACCAGCTGATCGTACTTCTCTGGTGATAATTTCTGAAATTTGGGTTCAGTTCTAAGCAAATTCTCTTGTGAGGGTGACGAACGTGTCTTAAGATTAGGTGCATCATGTGCATCGTTAGCCATTGCTGCCGACATATCGTAACAACGTATGCTATCGGCAACATCGGCATAATCAACTAATTCATCGATCATAGAGATGTTGTTATTGTGGTGCTGGTGGTGTGTGGGTGTGGTGGGTGTTGTTGGTTGTGCCGTTGGCATGTGCTGATTAAGGGGTTTCGGTGTGCGTGGTGAATTGGGCTGAGATTGATGTAGATGTTGTGGTTCAAATACATGATGGCGACGTGTTGCAGCTGCGGCTGTTTGTGGCTGTTGATGGAAGCGTGACGACATCATTGATGGTTGTTGCGCTTGTTGCTGTTGTGTGTCACTCACCAACAGCTGATTATGTTGCTGTATGGATTTGTGTCTGGTTGGTGTGCCACACGCTGATGATGATGATGATGCTGTTGTTGTTGTTGTTGTGGCTGCATTTGTTGCTGTTGTTGGCTTATCTAGTATATTTGGTATTAGCGATAGTCCTACATAATTGTCTGTTTGTGAGAAATGTTGCTGCTGCAGTTGCAAGATCTGCTGCTGCGGCTGACTGTGCTGGTATCTAGCTTGTGAGGATGTACTTGGCTCTTGGCTGCCATTTGGTAAATGCTGTTGTTGTTGTTGTTGTTTTTGTTGGAGTATACTTGCTTTGGCAGGTCTGGGCGGTGGGCGGCATTTATCGCGTGAGCTGGGCGGCGGTACTGGCGGCAGATTCACATAGATTTCCTGAAGAAGATAGAATTGACAGTTTACAATGTGGTTGGTAAGGAAAATAGATTGAGAAATGAGGGAGGATGTAAATAATGTCCGAAACTGGGCTGTATAGCCTTATGAGTATTAGATCTTATATTCTAGTAAATAAAAATGAGAGACACCATGACAATAGTGATGGGAATAAGTATTTTTACCAAAGCACTGTCTGTAGTTTATCCGTCTTTAAGTATTGAGCTTAGACTTCGGCGCTAATTAATTGAAGAAACTTGCTTTTTATAAAGATATTTTAAGTTTCGCCCCCCTCTGTTGAATTTAGGTCTAAAAGAAACGTTTGCACTTAGCTTACTTTAATTATTAGAAAATATGGTATTTGGACATCGTTCTTTCGAAAATTGACTGTCCTATAATCAAGAATATATAAGAATTTTCCAATTACTAGTTTGTGCTTTGTGTACCTTGTGTTTTGTCATTCAATTCTAAGATTTAAATCAGTATTATGTCACTTCGAACAGCTATAAATTGTAATATTTTTATCCTTAAGAGGAATACATTTAAAACTAAGACCAAAAATAATTGCTTTATTATTTTTTCTTTCGATTATTATTCAAGATATCTCTTGCTCCACCTTTGCAGCAATGACAGCATGATCAAGGAGAATCAGAACGCTTAGTGTGAATCATTTTTGATATTAGATTTGGATAATAAATCTATAGTGGTAGCTCTACTGAATTTAGATCTTTTCAGCTTGCATGAGTAAATAAATTACTAATTATATTAATTTGCTTTAAGTGGGTGACTTTCCAATTGAGTTGAAAGCACTAGGTAACTTCTCCACCAGCTGACTCTCTTAAATTGAGCTAGAAGTACTAAGTAACTTCTCAACCAGACCCATACCTATAGGTTAAACTGAGAAAATCATTACTTTTGGTAAAAACGTCACCCTTGTTTAACTGCTGCAAGGATTGTTTCTCATTGTGTTAGATCTTCCAGTTAAGAATTGTTGGGTCTTAGGTTTACCATACATAATCTGTGTAACAAAGTTTTGTTTTTTGTTAAATTAAAAGAGACTAAAAATTACTTCGTTCATCAAAATAATGCATTTCCTTATCGTAATTCTAGTCCACACAAATACTTTCGTCTATAAGAGGTTTGTCAATACAGTGTTTCTGCAATTAAATAGAGTTCGTTTCCGGAACATTACCTAATATAGTCTATAAAAGGTATCTCCATAAATTGTTTCTCTAATAAATCAGATACTTTGGTTCCGGGATTTCATCTAATCTCGATAAGATATAAGGGGTGTCTCAGTTAAGTACTTCTTTATTCATCAGCTACTTCGGTTTCGGTACCTTAACTTATATCTACTTAGGGTCACATTGAAAGTCCTAATTTTCAGAAGTAACAACTCGAGGTCTCTAGGCATAGTTGTTGCTTTACTTAAAATAGTCGGGAAATCGCTTAATGATAAAAGTGACACTGATTTTCTTGAATTTGTCTTCTGTAAAACTAACGAAATAAAGAATGAAGTATATTAAAATTGTAGAGTTTATTTTTGCATATCGGATCTCAAAGAGAATAGAGATATACTATTTAGAGCCAAATTAGCGCAATGTAGTATAAATTTAAAATGGATTTTCTTGGGCAAACAGTAACTTTGCTTCAGTTAAGTAAATCCTCGATGTGCGCTTTATACCGTTTAAGTTAATAAATATTACTTCTTAAAATAGACAAGTTCTAAGAAATTGACTTCTAGTTACTATTTTTACCAAAGGAAACATTTTTTGGTACACAATTGTGGAATATCCCAATTTTTTCTGGCTTACATTGAGACAAGTATATATTGTGCAAGAAGAATTTGTATGTTGTACCCAGAAAGAAAATTCGGAAAAACCCACAAAAGTTGACTAGAAAAGTTGGTATATTCATGTACGTCTGGGCGTCTGTACAAACGCTCAGATCTCTGAGTTGGTAAAAGCTATAGCCACCAACTTTTCAGAGAAAAACTCGCTTTCCGAGGGTAAGTATTTGTTAGATTTATGATATAAAAGATACATAGGATTGCTTTGCACCACTTCAAAAAATAAAAAACATCGGATAAATAAATCGGCTGTTTATAAAGAAATTGCTTCGAATTTTGGCATCTAATAGTTTTTCACTTTCCCAAGCACAGTTTCACACTTGATCGAAATTGGTTTACTATATCATACTGCTCCCAAACGGCTACTAAATTCGAATCATAAAAGTACTTTAGTTTTCGGCTTCATCATGAATTTGAACAAAATTGGATAACTTCATCATATATATAGAACAAATCTGACAAACAATCGTTTTTCTCACAAAATTGTATGAATTACATGTGCTTTTGAATTGTATTCTGACAAACTGTGGATTTTGGTGTTCTTGAGACTCTAGAAAGTTTGACTGAAATCGTTTGGCTGTATCAAACTGCGTAAATTGTCACAATAAGTCAGTTTTAGTTGGTTTAGGTTTGCTTAGTTATATTAAGCAAACCTTCCTTTGGGGAAAAGTGGTATAGGTCATCGCAAATCTGAATTCATAAATCGTAGGGCTTTTAGTCGTTTTAGGTCGTTATACGACAAAGCACATTTTCACGTGCTCATCTTTACCTTTAGATTTCCACAACTCACCTGCATTTGTTGCGCTATAAGTTCACTTTGCTGCAGCTCCTTCTGTTGCTGTTCCTGCAAATCACGCTCTAGTTTATCGGCTATTTCTTTGGCAATCCGCTTGTCGTGCTCCTCCCTTAAGACACATAAACATTAATAAATAATCTCTAGATTTACCATATAATACCACTCACTGTTCTGTTAGACGCCTGCGATAGGCCTCCACTTGACGTTGTGCACTCTCAGTTTCCTTGATTTGCTCATGCAATGCCGTTGGGAAATCCTCACGCACGACTGCATTACGATAACGATTGCCCTTATAGAAGTCATTGACTGCAAGTGTTTCATAATTAAGCAGAGTTAAGCTATTAACTTGGGTCACACTTACTCTCCTGGGACTGCAGTTTATAGGCCAGAGCGCCATCCTCACGCACCAGCCACTCCTTGCACACTGCCAAAGACAAACCAAATAAATAGTTGACATTATAATGGAGTGCAAGAGGAAGTACTATAAGGGTTCAATAAGCGGCTTTTTATGACTTATAAAGTGGCCTGAGTGAGTGTGTGTGTGCGTGTGTGTTAATTACGTGCCATAAAATCATAATGACAACTGATATTTAATGCCCTCGGCATCTTAAGAATGTTGCGCAAATGTTAAGCCTATCCAATTACAGGCCAAATCTAACAAGAGAAACCCTACAAAAGACCACACACTCCACTTAAAAAAAAAAAATGAAATAAAAATAAAAACATATCAAGAAGAAATCTTATTGAAGCATAGCCGTTTGCTATGAAACACGATGAGTCACGTTCAAAAACAAGAACCAAGATGCAACCGATTTGGGGGCACTTTAAACAAAGACATTCCATTCAAGATGAAAGATAAACGTGCAGACTCACACACACACTTTTACGCTCTCCAAAAAAAAAATAATTATAAAGTTATAAAAAACAGCAGTTCTTCGTACGCGGAAATGCAACTGAAGATCTTACGTTAGGCATGATACCGACGAACAACGTACCCTAAATGCGATTGTTCGTTAGGCATACTAAGCGAACGGCGCAGCCTAAACATCGTGCACCAATTAGGGGCAAGCCGCGCTTTGACAGGCCTGCAAGCACTTTTGATCGATTTGTTGAGACGTCAACAGCAATAGCGGCTTCAGCGCATTACGATCTTTGTCGGCTGATAAAGCGAAAGCGTACCCATCCATAACTTATAAGTAAATATTTACACAATTCTATATATTTTTTTTATTATTTATTAGAAGAACGTTGAAGGTGGGGTGGTCCGCACAATTTTTCACACTTAAGGTTGACTGGCCGGAAAGTGAAGTTTATTTAACGCTTTCATAGCACATGAATCATTGGGGGGGAAACTAGAGTTAATATATTGTATTTCATTTTATTTTTAGATTAAGTTGCTTGCTAAGCTAAGTCATGTCCGCAGCTAGCGCCCCCGGTGCCACTTCATTGCCGCTGTCAAAGGAAGCACTACTAAAGTCCTACAATGCGCGCCTTAAGGAAGCTGTGCGCATTATGCTGGAAAACTTTGAGGAGATACTCAAGCTGGCGCGTCGTGAGAATGACAGTCAAATTTCAAAGATAACACAATGCGAGCAGGATGCATTCGAAATGCAAGTGCGCGCTGCGAATATGGTGCGTGCTGGTGAATCCTTATTGAAACTGGTTGCCGATCTTAAGCAATATCTTATACTCAACGATTTTCATACTATAAATAAAATAATTAGCATTCATTCGCGACTATTTCGCGCTAAGCAAATTGAATGTGATAAGAAATTAATGAAGCTGCGCGATGAAATGGCAAAGGATTTGTACGAAATGGAAGAGGAATACTACACGAGCATCTATAAATAAATAACTTTTAGAGTTATATGCATAAATTGTTTTGTTGTAAATAAAACTTTGTACTATTCTTATAAATAACTTTAACACAATTTTAAGAAATCGTGTACTGAAAATGAGCGTAAAAATGGCAGCACTGCTCCCCATTCAACTTTCAGATCCATAAAAACCAACTATAAGGCAGCAAATGTAGTTACCTGGAATCAGTAGTTAGTATCAAACATCGCGTCAGTGTTGGATGAGCGAAGTGGAAAGAGATTCTAATGTTTTCTACGACAAGAAAATGCAACGAAAATCGAAGGGCGAGCAACAGTCCACAGATCCATAGTGTTATCTATGCTTCGTAATGTTGGACTATGTACAAAAGGTGCAAGACTAAGTTAACTTCGACTTGGATGAAAATGCTAAGGATGGCATCCCAATATTCATTTGCCATCCTATACATGCAGACTTCGCCTTATCAAACTACCTTCTCTAAGTGATCGTAGAACATCCCACGGCGTGCTGTTTTTGCATAAGCTTTGACTCGGTCTCATTGACTCTAACACACTCCTTAATAAAATTCCTTTCACCATTCCTTCCAGAGTAACCCGTAATTTTCGACCTCTAGCATTAACTTTTTGTAGAACTAATTATGCGTTACACGATCCTTTTCGTGTCCTATGCGCAAATTATAATAACCTCTATGATTTCGTCTCCTTTGAACGGTCTATCCAATACATTTCTTTATATATCCTATCTTATATTGATTCCCCAAATCGAGCTTCTTTGACCAATCATGAACTATAAAAACCTATCTTGGTCAACGCTGTTCTTTGGCTTCTATTTGGAAAAAATGTTTAAATTTATATGCTACTTTCTGTTTTCATCTTTTACATTGCAAATCCAAGTTCCTGGCTAGCCCCAGATGTGAGACGGTGCACATCTATAAAAAATTCACCCATCAGGCTAGGAATACGAAATAGTTTTATTATATTTTTTCCTCATTATCATTTAATACTTCACAATTTTTAAAATGTTTAACTTGTCTAATCTTAAGGTCAACTGGACTTAGTTGTACCCTTACATATTAATAAATAAATAAATGACGAAGGTTTTGAAAACGCTTGATGGCATTGAAAGCGAACATATCAGAACTCACTACTAAATACTTCAAATGAGTCTGATGCAATGGCATTGTCACTTTCAATGGTGTCCACAGAAAAATCCCGCTCCAGAGGCAGTATCTATCAAATTTCAATACCGATCGTTGGGCAGTTAGAGCAACAAATAAGTGAGTCCGTCGGAGTTCATGGTCTCAACATAAAACAGGTCCAAACGATTAGGTGAACCAGGAACGCAAAGATTCCCACAAAACGCTGAGATAACACGTTAAATGGCGACCGCTGAATAATATCGCCAAAAAAGCACTATATGTAACATACGCCAAAAAATACACGTATCTGTCGGACAAAAAAAGTGTAAAATCCAGTAGGTCCCAACGATTATACAATACAGGAGCGGAAAGACCGCCGAAGACTGATCGAAAAATACGTGAATAATAGTCAGCAGAAAACAGGTCCCATCGATTATATGACTCGGAAGCAAATGGCCATTGAATGGCGGTCAGCAAAGAGTCCCGCTCAAGCGGCAATATTCTCTAAAATTCCAATATCCAATTCCAATAGCTCTTTGTAAGTTGGTTTTGGATGTTTAGATCAACTTTTTCTTTGGGAAGTCAAATATTAGCAATCAAATCAATATAAGGCAAGTTAAATATCATCCAATATAATATTATATTCGATCACCAAAATACTATATGTGTATGAAGCGGAATTCATTTTAACTAAATAAATAATAATCATATTCGTCTAGACTATACTGTCATTGCTCCAAAGGCGGAGCTTGGAGTTATCCCTATAAGTAGCTGTTCGAAGAGAATAGATATCTACGGTTTATAGCCGAATACGAAGGGCGGTGTCTTTATTTAATAGAGAGTCAGCTATGTCAGTGCTAGGTCACTGAAGAAGTACCGCAGGGAGGAATTGACCTTCGGAATAGGAGGCTAGTACGTTACCACCACGCTATCGAGGTCCACTTGAAGACTTAAAAGACTAGACTGAAAATTATTTTATATGGTATATGATTTCCAAGACATTCAAGTGACCAAACTTTACCAAAACTTATTCGGAATTTTATTCGAAAAATTAAAAGAAACAAATGAAACCAACCAACTTCCACAACGAAATATCTTTCCTGCATGTTTCAAGCAATACCAAAGTCACGAACAGCAACTCCTATTTGCTCATTATTACTTTCGATTACCATAAATTTTTCAAAATTTTATACATTTGATCATCTTCAAAAAATAATCAACAGAGAAACGTATACCAATTTATTAATGAGTTACTAAAAAAAGGGCGGCATACTAAATAGTTCGTATTATTTTGCTTCCCATTTCTCATACAGAGCCGATGGTGTTACAACTGTGCAATGGTGTAACCCATAATCCACGGTGTAAAAAATGATGAAAAGAGTTACAATTATTTTCATAGACGAATTAATGAGCTGGAAATGACTTTTCCTTTAGGCAAATAATATTTCAAAAGCGATTGTTTCAAAGTTTTTAAGTCAAGTGTTGCGGCAATCTATTATCAAAAAATAAAAACCACTGATAATTAATTATGTTTCATCAAAACCAAAAGCCTAGGGCTTGAGACTTGACAGCTTATTAGTTCATAAACTTTCCACACTGCATTTTCCCTCGAGCCATTACTCTTATCTTATTTTTTGCCTCCCCTACCCAGACAATTTTCCACTTTCACTGCAATGTCTTACTTAATTTAAGGTTACATTGACTTCAAAACTGTCATCACTCAATTAGCTGAACTCTGACCAAAGATTTGTTATGTACGCGCAGAGTACATAAGTGTCTTCTAGATAGAGATATAGGAGGGCAGCAATTAGATAAAAACTCGCCTTAGTTGAATTATGAGGCGACTGGAGATAGCCTCAAGTTGAACCGCGTTAACTTTAATTAACAATAATTTGCCACAGCTGAGGACTGAAAAATTGCAGGGTCTTAGCCCCAATAGTGCAGCGCAGTAATTGTAGCGATTTTAACCTATAGTCTCACAGATACACACACACACGCACACACCCAGAACACACCACAGATACATTTCAGAGGAAATAAGAATATGTAGAAGTAAAACTTGCAGACATAATCAATTTAGTGTTTACTTTTGCATTTGATTTCTGACTGACCAGCAACTAAGACAACAACAATAATAACAATGGTAAGAGGGGGTTGAGTAGTGGTGGTGGAGCAGCATGAAAGAGGGGAGGAGTAGAGAAAAAACAACGACTATGCCAAGAACCGCTTTGCCCATATATGCATAACTGCTATGCCATATGAGAATGTTTATATGTTTATATAAAGAGGCAACAGTGAGTCCAGAAAGTATTCACACAGCTTAAAATTTAAATGGATTTTTAACCAAAAATTTATATACCTGCAAAGCAACTATAATCTAGTTTACATGATTCCTTGAGGGATTAAGCTTTGAAAGATCTTGGATTTGTCAACAACCATTGAAAGTTGTTGGAATGTTGTCTGATATGCCAAGAGATATTACTGAGATCTTTAAGTCTTAAGAAAATGTTTAGCAAAGACCTCTGCCGATTTTCGGGAGACTAGCACTCTTTGTGATTTTATTTGGCACAGCGGCATAGGTCATGACGTGGATAGAGGCAGCTACGCTTGGGTAGTTATAGTAAGGAATTCTTCTCGAAATGTTTGGTACCTTTTGGAGTGACAAATAAATGTCGCCTAGCCTGAGCTAGCTGTACCATTTCATGCGTATGGATAAAGTAGCTTCTGCATAAAAGCTGTTCTATACGAAAGTTCACAAAAGAGCGACAGTAGGGACGAACTTAACTCAGATCGAATAATTCAGTGTAGGAGGAGCTTTATTCCCTACTGGTGACTGACAGAATCAGCGACAACTGGTAAGTGTCATAAGTAAGTAACATAAGATTAGTCATTTGAGTGCTATATGGCCATGGGATTATATCTTTTCATTCAAATTTGTTGCGCAACTCTAAAAAACTGCAAAATATCAAGTTTGATGTTACTATCTAAAGTTGGAAAGTATCCACTTTCAAAATTTCAGAATTTTCGGCTGCTGTACTTAATAATAACCAAGTACAATTATTGTAGAAAAAAATAATAATATTGTTTATTACGTTAACTAATGCAAATTCGACGTAGAAATCTGATTAAAATTGAATATAAGCAAATACTTACTAGACTCACTGTATGCTTATATCTAGCAGTGAGTGTTTGTGTGTGTGTGTTTGTATTACTCTGCATGCTTTCAACAAAATTGTATCTTACAAAAAGTATAATTTTTCTCAACACACTTTAACATGGTTATATCGAATTTGTAATTGAATTCGTGCGCTTTGTAAAATTAATTAATAATTTTCATCTAATGAATTATTTTTTGATAAATTGTATAAATTAATTTGATTCAAAAAGAAAACATGGCAAATTGAGCATGAAGTTTATTTTTCAGCAAAAAAATCAATGATTCATCTGATGTGTTATCTCTTAACATATTTTTTGGTATTTAGTTTTTAAACTTGTTGTTAAATTGAGCGTCGAATTTAATTATTTATATATAACAATAATTAAATAATAATAAATCACAAATGTACAAGTGATGCTTATGTATATGCTGGCAAAGAAATGTTTTACATACTTTGATTTTTTTGATTAATTAAAGCAACTGGACCAAAGGCAAATTAGGAATTTTTCATAAATTCATTCATTAATACTCAAAAAGTTTAAGTCAATTTTTTTAGTTTCCCAAACTCTAAAGACAACAGGTTCTACAAGTTAAATATAGAGTCTTCATAGGCCTAACTCACATGGTACGATGCACTTGCTAGCAGGAGAATTTGCCTCCACGGCGACCAATGTGGAAGATATCACCAAGCGAGAGGCATCAGAGTTCATAAAATTCATCTCTGCTATATGCCTAGAGAACTAGGAGGGTAGATAAGTGGCGCAATATGCTAGGGTTGTACTATTCAAAATTATTTTGCTCATCCAAAACGGGGGGAATTATCTAAAACAAAACTTTTCAAACCTGTAATAATATTACATATAATGTTCTTATCAGGCTGGGGAAATGGATTAGATTTATATTATATTTTTCTAGTTCTTATTTAATTCTTCTTAATTTTTAAAGAGTTAAACATTTTTAAGATGAAATGGACTTAGTTGTATCCCTTAATTAATTATTATTAAAAATAATCACTTACTTTCAGTGTTTTTAACACTATTTTTACTGCACTCTTGTGTTTTGGCATTTAAAAAATTTGGAATCATTCATATTTTCAATAATCTAACATGTTGGGTTAACTTTTAGTTTCTAAATTTTACAGAAATTTCTTATTCAACGAATGAAAAACTGTAGGGAACTCAAGTTTTTAAAGTACTCTCGTTTTTATAAATTCTTGTTTTTTAAATTTTATATTATAATATAATTTATTACAATTTTTACATTTTTTTTTCAGTATGTTTTTTGTTTTTTGGAATAACACTCTGCTACTCAATGAGATAAATTGTTAAAAATACAAATCCTAAACCGATTTTTTGTACTACCCTGTATTGGGAACATATACTTAAATTATGTTTATATTTTTCGATATATAACACAATACAAGATGCTTGTAAAAACATTGTGATGCGTATGTTACATTAATCAGATAAGAACAGTGCAAGAGTCTAGTTATATCTCTGTATAAGCTCAATATTCTCATATTGCTTATACCTTACCCAATTCGCAAACTTCTGCTGCATGTATAGAAAGATCCATAAAGAAATTTTTAATGAATATGCAATCATAATTAGTATGAGTTTCCAAGATAATCTTTTATAATGATCTCTATAGTTACTTCTTAATCTTCAATTTTGATTGATTTTTGATTGTTAAATAAAATATTGTTTCTAAAAATTCCGAAGAATCTGGATCTCTCGAAATCGACATAGCTTTCACTATTAAGATATTTGATTATATTTTATTAAATTAAAATCCAGCAAACGAACTACTTTTGCAATATAAATTAACTATATTTCTTCCCAATAATCAATCTAAAGAGCATACAAACTTCGCCATTCTCTACGAAACGAGCTCCCTCTTCGGTCCCCATTTTCATTTGTTTTTGTTGCGTTTCGGTATTCTGTTATTGTTGCACGTCGTATGCGCTGGTTCGGCGTGATTGCTCAGGTTACTACTGAAATAACGTTGGGGCGTTTTAATGCTGACTTGCAGCAAAGTTCTACCCACCCCACCAATCCCTGCTCCCAACTACTTATGCCACTTTTCAGCGCATACTAACTCACATGCTTACAGCGCATTTTACTGTTGTTCTTTCGTTTGTCGCTACACTCTGACTTCTATGCAAGTTTTGTTTCTACAAAAAAATAGACGCAGTGGAGAAAGGGGGCACCAACTGGCGGGGACCACCACATGTTGAAATTAACTTTGCCGTTAAGGAAAACCATACTATTACGAAAAACAAAGATGTAGTAATTTTTTATTTCAGGAAATGGCAAATAGCAAACCATAAACTTTGCTGAATATTATATGTTCATAAAGAAATATTTTATGTTCAAAATAAAGTTGTCACTACTGTTGGCAATTCCGATTAATTTCCTGTTTTATACCTCAAGCAGCTCATTGATAAGCGAGTCACAGCTCTAAAGAACGAAATGAATTTAAAAGATACATTTGATTTATTGTGAAATGCATTCACCAGACGAATCGAATCGAAATGGGCAACAATGAAAAATGCTGCCGAGAAAAAAAAAGTGAAATACCTTAACTTGCTGAACGGGTTTTTGTGCGCCAAATAACAGTTAACCTTTGTGTGCTTTGCGCCCCATTCAGAGGCATGCTTAACCACAACAACAACGACAATACGACAACAAACATCGAGAAGTGACACCACTTTTGTGTACCGTGCTGTGGTTGCAGTAATTTGGGTCATAAGTATCACTCACTTCACTCATTTGGCAAGCAGCAAAATAAAGGGGCACAAAAAACAATTAGGAATGAGGCATGTTTAATACGAAGATCACGACTTGGAAATGCTCTCTTAAGTTATTCATGAGATTTACTGAGAATTCACTGAGTAAACAAAATTCTGATTGATAATTTGGAAAATGCTGCTGCTGTGACTCAAGTGCAGTTTTTTCAAAGCAGAGCTGAAAATACTAATTGAAATATTCAATCTTTGAACATTTTTTGGGGAAATACTGGTTGCGGTATAAATCTTCCCTAACAATAATAATGGAATGATGATATTGATCTCATTAATATTACCATACTTGTTTTAATTATGTTTTGGAAGAGAAATGAAAAAATTCGAAGGAACTTCTTTAGTAGAAGGTGATACAAATTATATCAATGAAAAACAAGGTGTGTGTGTGTGCCCATATATTTTAATGGATTTCCAGTGATATAATAAGATATAACTTATAAACCAAGTATACGAAAACTACCATTTATACATATTTCATTACAATATTATCATATCTTCAAGCTACACAAAGGCTTCTGAGATCCTATCTTGACGGCAGCAACAATTATGGACCCTTATTTGCGGCAGCGTATTTGGTCTAACTAAGTTTCATGTCATGGAACAGTATAAAATGCTTCTGGGAAACGCCTACAAAAACGTTTTACTGCAGACTTCACCCGATTAAGCTAATTGAAAAGAAGCATATCCCAAAAGATATGTTAAGTTTCAAAAAAATAAGTTTTCTTTATCTTCTTGCCAAACGCTTTATTACGGACTGTCCTTTTAACAAAGATAATAGTACTCAGAGCCGGTAGCCAATCGCATACACTGATCTTTAGATGATCTGTAAGGTTAAGGTTGTGCCTCAGGGTTAATATGATGCTAAGATTCTCTGCATCTGAATAGGACCTTTAAGGAACCTCTAAGAGCGGGCAAAATTTTAAAAAAATTATAAAATACATTTAAGTTCAAGAACATAATTTTGCTAAGCTTAAACCGTGGATTTACTTTGATTATGTTTTTAAGTTACTTTAAAAATGATCAGCCACTCTCCTCACACTTTAATTTTTTAGAAAAATCAACGATTTTGCGCTTTTAATGTTCAACTACTCTTTCAAGAGTAGTGCTCATTATTTGTTTTATATAACAAATTGCATAGATTTAATAAATAACTCAAGGCGGCCCTCATTTTTGTAATTTTTAAACCATGTAGCATATTGTTAGATTCTTCAATAATAACCTTGCTGCCTACTCTTTTTATAAAAGAAGAACAACTGAAGACGAATCGAACGTTGTATTTGACGCAACTTTATCAGTTCGATAAGGGTTAACTATGGGAGTTCCTGGAAAATATCTTAAAAAACACGTTTATTGTTGTAAACAATACAAATGCATACTGATAGATTGCATTTCATGGTCAAAGTTAGCGAATAACGTAAAGCTTTTTAATATTACACTTTTCTTTGCATTTTAATTTGTTCCGCGGAAATAGGCAAAAATAAAAATGGTTTTGTTTTAAAAAGTTGCCGGAATAGTTAAGTACCCTATAACCCTACTTGGTGATATATATTTCAACTATATTATGAATTACTTAAATTAAAAAGAAAAATGTTAATATTTTTCCCTTGACTGTAGCCTATCATCTGTCACTCCAATATGCCATGCTTCACTGTTTCAATTAATTGCTCTTCGAAAAGCGCCCAAAACCTTAAGTGTACGATACGAAAATTATTTCTAAGTTTCGCCAAACTCTTTGAATTTTGCAACTTTTTTTTTTCAAATATAAAAATTTTGAATTGTCAGCATTTTCTATAGAAAAATCAATTTTTGCGTTTCTGCTGCCAGCTAGCTTAGCTACCCCATAAACTAATATTTATGGCAAAGTGTATACAACATTTAAGAAAAAAAAATTGCTAATTGATTAAAAAAACAAATAAAAAAAAATTTCAAACTCACTCGATGCGTCACATCACGCGGTTTCAAACAAGAAGCGCGTTTCTACGTGACCGACTTGATCAATAAAGCTTAGTTAAGCAATTTCGCTAGCTAGCCTTTGGAAAATTATCAATTCCGAGTCGTCAGTCAGTTTTTCGTATTTTCCAAACAATAACCTTAAAGACAGTTAAGGCCTTTGCACTTGCCGGGTTTCTATTCAATGCATTTTCTTGCATGTTTTTCACACTCATGAAAATTGCTAACTTACTCAAAATTAAGCTGCAGTAGCTTTTCTTTTGCATTTTCAACATGAATGAGTTGAACTCGATTTTGATCGCGTGGAAAATTACTTAACCATTTTCATATGAAAAAAAGGCAACAAATTATGCATAAAACTCAAACAAGCAACCAAATTAGAAAGCCGTTTGACGAGGAAAAGCGGCAGCAAAACTAACGAGGAAAAACTGAAAAATCGAATTATGCATTTCGTATGTAAAGGAAAAATGCTTCTGCTGCGACGACGATTGCATTGATTAGCGGCGCCGAAAGTGGAAAAACCTGACTCAAGGTTGTTGAACATGCCACCACGGCCGGCACGGGCAGGCAACACAAGGTACAAGAAATCAAAGGCAGAAGAAAAAAAAAACAAAAATGGCTGGAACGCCGACGCGTCGTTGACTATTTGAATGTTATGTGGTGGCATGAGTATGTATCTGACAGATACACATACCACTCATAGGTGTAAGATGCAACGTATTGTTGTTCGCGCTGCTCGCGCTAGAGGCAAGTTTATATATAGAGCTGGCTGCTGACTGCTGCTGCTGCTTACATTGACCTTAGATGTGCTTACAATGTGCACCAAGAGGATGATGATGATGATGGCCAAGCTGATGATGTAGCCGTTGCACATTACGAGTCTGTGCAGCAGCAAATGAGTCAAAGAGTGGAATTCATTTAAGTAGCTTGCTTTGCGCCATAGCCCGTTTCATTGATTGATTGGCCGCATTAAAAACCAACATTTGCTTAAAACGAAATTGCCAATAATTGGGTTTTTTGAGGATTTCGGCAATAAAATTGGTTCACTTATGTGCGAGCAGCGTGTAGCTGGGGCGGGATTAAAGGATATACGTAATCGTTGGGATAGCAACTGCAAACTTGAAACCACAACGGTCTTTGTTGACCTCGAGGACTTTTTATAAAAATTGCTAATGATTCATTGCAGATAATGTTCCAACTATAAATATTTTATAACCGCATTATTGTATTATAATTGGATATCAAGATCGAAATTGAAATACCATGCTACCATACTATGCTACACTGCAGATCAGAAGAATAGACCATCTTAAGGCGGTACTAGGCTCCAAATAATCATTTTTGGGATGTCTACATAGATTCCCTTAAAAACAAGAAACTTAAAATACAAATTTTTCGCGTGTCCTTATAGGTCCCTTAAATATCTTGGAAAATAAGAAGCTTGAAGTAAGTGTATATATAAATACCTACGATATTGTCCAAGAGGCGTTCAATGCGTCGCAATATGTTCAGATGCTGGCCTTCAGACAGCGAGCAATCCAAAGACTTATATTTTTATTTTGTAAATATTTAAATTCGTTAAATTTATTCCAGTCTTTCAAAATAAAATGACTTTGACCGTGAAAGTAATATCTGTATAGCCCAAATATGGTATGTGCTGACGAACTCTAGAAAATGTCACGATTAGACTTTTTTATGCTACGAAGAACTATTAAAACCCAGAAAACTCGTTTAAACTATTACACTTAAGTTTAAGTGTGATGTGTTTTGTAGCTGGAAGTGTAGCTTAATTTATGTAGAGTTGTCATGTGTGAGTTTATCTAAAGAGCTAGTGAGTCACACCTTATTTGTTTTTAAACGAAACACAACAAATTTTATGCAACAAAATGACCAAAAAAAAAAATTCAATTTAAACAAATTAAAATGCAAAAATCAAAGTTTAATTGCCGCCAAGCGAGCAGTTGTGTCTTTTTGTAGACTAGCTGCAAGACAAAGGCCCAACAGCTGTTTTCGGGTATATTTGCTCAAAAATTGGCAAAACTTTCTCAAGCGACAAGCCCAAGTTAGTTGTAGCTTTGAGCTACAATTATGTGTGAGCTGTAAAATAACAACAAATCCCTTCTATTCGAGATTTTCTTTCTTTTGGTTTGCAAATTGTTTTGAAAGTAAGGTAGCTGTGATCATAAACATTAACAAAAAAAATATATATATAACAATAACAGCTCACAACATTTAACTGAAGATGTAAAGCTTTGACAGCATGGAACACACGGAAAAAATAAACAAAATGAGTCTGAAAATAGTTTACACACAAGCTGAAAAATGAAAGGGAAAATAATTTTCCAAAAACAACACAAGTCAACGCAGTTATGCCGCAAGCACTTTCCATTTAATGAGAGCGACTGACAGGCCAAGCAACTAGCTAACAACAACATGTGCACAAAAGTATCTTAAAGATATGCGGCTTGTATAACTGCAACTGCAACTGCAACAGCTGACGACATGGCCGCCTAGTGGCGCATTTGCCATTCTGCCGGCTGCTTCATTTGCTGCCAAGCACGCATGACAAAAGAGACCCCCACAAAGACCCTATAGAGTAGGGCTGCAGCAAAAACCAAAAAACAAAAAAAAAGTCTGCCACTCAAATGCTGCTGCCCTCTTTTTTTGCGCCACAAACTTCAGTTTGACTGACAAACTGCAGATACACGCACATAGATACACACACATACACACAGCTGCGCTTAACTACAGATACTGCCGACAGTTGCATGATGAGCTGTAGCTCAGTTTCTGGCGGATGATTCACTTAAGGCGACAGGATATAATAGTTTTGCTTTGTTTCGCTTCGGCAGTACTCAAAAAAAGAGCAGAAAGCAGCAGTAGAAGTTTCTCTCAATAGCAGCGAAAGCCTCATTAACTGTAATTAGAGACATTTTAAATTTGATGAACGCTTGAGGGCATCTCCCGAAAGTAAAACTATTACAGTTCATCATAAAATGAAAAGCTAAATTTGAGTTAATAAAGCTCAAATGCCCGGAAGATACTATGAGTTGCTCATATTAGCAAGTAATCTGACGCGAGCTTTGATGATTAGTGTGACCAAATAGCATTGAGAGTGATTTTTTAGAAGCTGAAAGTGATCGAAGTTTGTTAGCTTGAAATGTCTGTTGATGTTTAAGCACACTTTCTACGATTCAAAAAGACAACTAAGCAGAGAGTACTCTAGGATGAATGAAAACTTTTCTAGATGGTCTAGGACTGTTAGCTGGGTTATTTTTGATCTATGCGCTCGATTTGTGTCTATAATTGCCATTATTTTATGGTAAACTGAAAACGCAATTTGAGATAATGGCAAATATGCAAAATATCCAAAATTTATCTAACAAATTAGCATATAGTACTAAATTGAGGCCGAATATATAGTTAAGGGCTGTCTGCTTTGTGATCCCTATCGATAATTTATGTCTTATCATTCTTTCTATTAAAAGTGTCTACAGATGCTGAAAGTGAGTAAAGTTTGTTAACCCAAAGCATCTGTTGAAGATTAATCCCACATTTTTGCGATTGAATCAGAATGGGTTTGGAATAGAGAACCCACACATCATTACAAAAAAAAAAAACCGAAGGTACTACGGTTGGCTTACATAAGCAAGTGATCAGTGAGAACGATTAGTATGACCAGATACCATTGAGAATGATTTTGGAAGCTGAATGTGACCATAGTATTTGAAGCCAAAATATCCCTTGAGTATGCAGCACGCACTATTGAGCCCCAAGGCGCTAACTTAACAGCGAATAATATGGAATGAAAACTTTGCTAGAGAGTCTATTATCGCAAGATTTGCTGAACTTACTGACCCAATGCTGAAATTGGTAACGTACGTAGAAAGAAATAATCCGAATTTTTTTTAATCTATAATCATACAGCTTTTCTAAGACAATATTCAAAAATATGCATACTTAGATAAAATTGGTAAAGGTTGTAATTCTATTGAGTATAGAAAATAATTCTGTGTGTTTCATTATGACGGCTGCACCTGCAAGTTGTAGTCATTACTGGAAATGATTAACTACTTCATTGGAAAAGTTGAACAATATTCGAAATACATCTGCTTCTGAAAACAAAATTGTTGTTTGCCTTTTTAAAAATGTATATTTAATAAAGGGAATTTGCGAAAGTCTCGATGGTAAGCGAAGTGCAGCTGCAGCCCAATAAATGCTTAAGACAGTTTATGGGAAATCTGCTTCGACCATAGGGTAGCTTTGACTCAACAAAAGTGTTGATTTGAGCATTCTAAGCAAAGAGCGTTATGCCCAAGCCATAAAGCTTCAAGATGAGCAATTGGAGGCTTTCCCAAACGCAAACTAAGATAAACAATATTTAATTTTTTATAAATCTGAAAATTTTGAAAATTTTGTGTTAGAAGCTATAAAATGCTGCTACTTCTGATTGAGGTCGTAATTAATAGATGGCGCCAGCGCATATTTGTTTTCCGTTGCACGTAGAGATGAAGGCGATTGAAATTTTACGATTTGGTTCGTTTTCGTTTGCTGCAGCACTGTGGAATTATATAAATTAATCAATTGTGAACCTCGTCATTTAGCCTAGCACTGGCATTGCTAGCAAATAAATACACGCTATTTGCTATAGAAATTCACTCTAACACTGGTAGGTTCCTGTATTCTTCGAACCACTATAAATAAAGTTATCACAATGCTTTTGAAATTGAAACTTTGGAAATTTATTTTTATTTTATATTTTCAAGCATACTCGATAACGCGGCTTCCTAAAACGCTTTTTCGCTACAATGTGGTTCCAAATGCGGGCATTTTCCTACAATGCGATTCTTTCTAAAATTTGTTCGAATATTAACTATTATAATTTGAAATAGGTTTTTTTGGTAATCCTCGCGTTGTAGGACGGTTAGCTGTATCAAATTGCTTTCCTTTTGGAGTGATAACAGCATCGTCAAGGGGAATAATTTATATATTTAAATGTTGTCAGTTAATAAAAGCATATTCATATTAAATTTAAATTTACTAATTTAAAAATAGTATAAAATTTGTTTGCTAGAATCGTCTTATTGCGATCGTACAAGGTAATTATCTATTCTATTTTATCTTGATTCCCCAAATCGAGCTTCTTTGACCAATCATGAACTATAAAAACCCATCTTGGTCAACGCTGTTCTTTGGCTTCTATTTGGAAAAAAATGTTTAAATTTATATGCTAATTTCTGTTTTCATCTTTTACATTGTAAATCCAAGTTCCTGGCTAGCCCCAGATGTGAGACGGTGCATATCTATAAAAAATTCACCCATCAGGCTAGGAATACGAAATAGTTTTATTATATTTTGTCCTCGTTATCATTTAATATTTCATAATTTTAGAATGTTTAACTTGTCTAATCTTAAGGTCAACTGGACTTAGTTGTACCCTTACATATTAATAAAAAAAAATAAAAAAAAAAATAAATAAATTAATGCCAAAATGCAGTATAACAAAAATTTTACTAAATTCAACCGAAATTCCTCTTCTTCTTAAAAACAGATCTAACTTGGCGTCAGAACACTTTATACTTTTAGATTCCTCTGAAAGGTAAGAACCATAAGCTGTTTAAATATTTTTGTTAATTATAAACTTGTCAATTGCTCGAGCCAAGTAATAAAAATTATACCTATTAATCTTAAGTACACAAGCTACTTTTATGCATAAAAAAACACATTCTTTTAAAATTAACCATTAAAAATATAAATCAAAAGATACTGGGTAAAAAGGTAAAAAAGGCTATTGAAATATTAAATCAAAAACAGGAATTATGCTTGAAATATATTTAGGAATAGCAATTAAAATAAAGCCAAACTTTACAATAAGTACATTAACAAGCAGTTGTGCAGCATTACAAGAGTCTCAACGTAAACAACCCTTTTTTGCTGGATTATGAAGACTCCTACTTATCTCAATTTTATATACAAAATCTTTTTGTATATAATGAAAGTTTCAGGCGAGCGAAGCGAGCAGGAGCCAAAGCCCCCTTAGTGCTTATAAGAACAATTATCGCCTGCGTTTTAGGCGACTTTTGGAACGTTAAAGTGTAACTCAAATTCATGCTCTATGCTTTCAGCCATTAAAAAATCGTTAAAAAATCGTCCAGCTCAAAAGAATTAACCCAATTTTAGATAATCTGTAGGCAGCTGTCCATCAAATGCCTGCCACATACAAACCCTTCACAAGCACTTCAAAGCACGCACAAAAAACCCTCAAACCCATCAAAACTCAGATCTTCAAAACAAAATATCAATTCATTTCGTGCTTACCCTCATTAACATGTCCACTACGAGGCAGTGCTTCCTTGGTAGCTTTTGTTGCTGTTGTTGTTGTGAAATTGTTCATGTTGTTGCGCTGGTTCTGGTTTTTGTTCTTGTTGTCGTCGTGTTGGTGTTACTGCAAGATACTCGTTGCGTTGTTGTTGTTGTTGTTGTTGTGGCAGTGGCAGGTGTATAGCCGTAGTAGCATTCAAGGACGTTGTTCAATGTTCTTGCCTGTATTTATGTATGCAGCATGCCGCCGCCGGATGACTTTCGGTTCAATGAATCTACGTTGAGCGGCTGCGTCTCGAATTACTTGTTGACTGGACGCTGCTACAAACGGACAGACTACGGATACTTCATACAAGCGAGAGCGTTCCAATAACTAATGCGTATGTTTAGCGCAAAACACAGCGAACCGATAAAAATGCCCAACAAAACAACGAAGAGTAGAAGAGCTTCAGTTATTTGGTCTTGTTCATTTGTAAATTTTCAATTTTAATTGCGTCGCTTTTGTTACTTGCTTCCGCTGAGATATTATGTATTTATTAGATACAGATACAGTGAAAGATACTTTACATTTCACTTTCTCACTTTCGTTCGGTCAAGCGCAATGTATTTATAAAATTTCACAACAAAACTCTGACAAAACTAACACAAACAACACACACTTTGGTCACCTTAACGCATAAAGCGCTGTAAATTGTGGCAGCTGCAACTTAGCCCACAAATTGGCTGCAATTTTATTTTGTATCTGTTGGATGCGAAAAGAACGCAAAACGCGAGCGAATCACAATCTCGAGTTTAATTAGCTTTGACGACAAAAAGTTGGTCACAAATGTTGAACATTCACGCGTTCGCAGCTCATTCAACAGCGAAAGCCGCTCAACGAATGGTGGATGGATGGATAAATGGATGGATGGAATGCACGGATGGCTGAATGACTGGCTGGTTGGTTGGTTGGCAGGCTGCTTGGCTGCTTTGGCTGAGATATATTCAAAAGCGAGCATAAACACCACCAACAACAGAGAGCGTGCCAGAGAAATGAGAGAGCGACAACAAATGCAATGCTGAGAGTGGCGGACAAGCAGAACAGAGATTTCCAAGCCGCAGTGTGCAATACAGAGAGAGAGAGAGAGAGAGATTGAGAGAGCAGAAATGAGTGGAATAAATTGGTTGCTTCATGGCGACTAGTAAATGCGCTTTATATGTATAACAACATTAATTGAAATTTTGAAAATATGAATATTTGCGGAAAAAGTGTGGCTACACGTTTTGGGCTTAATGTTAGTTTTCTAGACTTGTATAAATTCGTTAAGTGATAATAATGTTTGAAATTTTGCATCTTATATTGAAGATCTTAACTTTTTGGACAATAATTTAATTTCATAAAACAGATATAGCGGTTGATATTGAAATGGTTATCATTTATCAAGGATTTAGCTTAACTTTTGGGATATTGGAAATTTTGTGCCTGTTTGTTAGTAAGGGGTTTTTTTTAGGAGTCTTTTTGTGTTCTGGCTGTACGCCAGTACATCTTAAAAGTGGTAGAAATTGATTTGAATTGTTGAAGTTTTGAACACGCTGGAAAAATTAAAAATAAAATTTCACATATGAATTATCATCACTAATACTTAAATGTTGATATGAATTTCAAAACTTTCACTTTTACCTAAAGTCACCCATTAAAACTATTTTTTGGGATTTGCTGTAAAAGTTCTGCTAACATTTATCTGAAAATCGTCTTTGTTATTTATTCCTTATATTTTATTTAAAACTTTTAATTTTTACTATATTCAATATCAATAAATTCTATATTATTAGTACTAAATTTGAAAAGATTTTTCAATGTTTTGAAATAGTGTGCAGAAATTTTAAAGAACCTTTACTTCCTAAACATATTCGAATATATCAAAAGATAATATAAATTTTAATCATTTATATAATCATAGAACGAGAAGAATAGAATGGGAACTTATTTATTTTATTATTTTGGTAAGACTGTTAAATAAAGTTAATGCTCTAGGAAACAAATTAAACACAAATAAAATTAATGTATAATGATTTAAAACTACACAAAACTCTGTTAAAGCAAAAGTCTCTAACAAACAGCACATGCCTACCACAGCATTGTAGTGTATACAGAGAGAGAGCAACTTACCATGAGAGCGCCTGGAAAT
This sequence comes from Chymomyza procnemis, assembly GCA_035046065.1. NCBI lineage: Eukaryota > Metazoa > Arthropoda > Insecta > Diptera > Drosophilidae > Chymomyza > Chymomyza procnemis. The sequence continues at coordinate 11,629,723 of JAWNOJ010000004.1, read as the reverse complement.
CTTGGAATGCGCAGTGCTGCCAAACAGCCAGAAATCGCTTTATTATTGTTATTGTTGCGTTTTATTTTAAATTTATTTGCAACTGTTGGTTCCGCAAAAGTTCTACAAAACATTATCGACAATTAAACATTGTAAATGATGAACACATTTAACGCGAAATAATTGCAATCAATTGTTACATTTTGCGCATTACATGTTCCATGACTTAGTCAAGTTATGAACCAAGTTGGTAAATAATACTTCCCCAAGCTGTTGCTGCTCTCATTACAAACGTAACTCATAAATGGCCGTTAGAATTTCGCTCAAAACTGGTTTGTCTCGCTGGCAAGAAACAGCAGCAGCAGCAGCAGCCACTCAACAACAATAACAATTTACATTCTGCGGAATTTTGTATCGTTTTGGGAGAATGTGACGTCAAGTGTTTATAATAATTTTAAATTTTATGCGATATTTACATGACTTACGATTTGTTAGTTTGGGCACTTGAGTGCCTGAACTTGACGACTTCCTGATGCAACAAGTGTGGGGAGATACACACATACGTATTTATGTATCTAACCTAGGCATACTTTGCAAAAGATATTGCTTATCAGTTTTGGCATAAATATTTTCATTTATTTCTTCCCTCAATCGTTAAATTTTGCTGAGTAGGTTTAAAAAAAAAAAAGAAATGCGGGCGAAAAAGATACAATAATAAAAGATGATGATTAATAAGCGATACTTGTCGGTATGTTTGTAATTCAATCACATTAAACAATACTGATAAGGTTGGGGCTTAAAAGGTTGCTTTTTTACCATTACGCTTGAGCATGACTGCGGAATACCCTTCAGATACAATTACTTGTAGTTCACAATTTTTTGGGATTGTTTTCTTAGAACAAATACTGTTGTTTCTGAGAGGTTTTGGCTAATTTTTTTTTTTAAGTATAAAAGTTGAACAGCGAAAGAGTTTAATTTAAAAGGCTAGCTTTTCTACCGCTAGAATAGATAAACTGTTTTAGTAACTAAGCTCAGAAATGATAATTTTATGATTTATTTTTTTTATTTATTTTCCATAAAAATGTGACTTCACAAATAACTGGGTATACCCTGGATTCCACCACCCAAATGTGCTTGCGCTCAGCCTGCTGGGCGACAGCCAAACCGCAAGGTTAGACTCACAAGAGGAACGGAACGCCTTGATCTTGCTTTGGAATAAAACTTAAATGCCTAATAACATAACCACTCTCATAACAATGATGCCCAAATAAAATCTTTTTGAAAAATTGTCCAAAAAGGCTAGATCTTAAATAAAACAAACAATAAAGTCTTGTTACCAAAGTTTTTTAGTTCAAATTTTTTAATTTGCTTAAGTTTATTTTTAGTATTTAACTTACATATTATATTTTTTTAAATTAAATAAAAATAAATGGTATTATAAGTAAAGCTTTATAAATACAAAAAAATATGTTAACTATGTTGAAAACATGCATCCTAAAAACAAGTAAAATCGGTCCAAACTTTTCACACTTTACATAAGACAAAATTTTAAGTCTTTGCCAATATATCTTATTTATTTACCATAATGCTCTAATTTTTACTACATTTTATATACTATAAAATATAAAGATAGTTAATTTTGTAACTTTTAAGCTTAACTTTACCAAGTCCAAATTCCATATTTTTCTAACGATTAATTCTATAATTCCCTTAATATGCATTGCTTGCGCTACGCGCCCTCAAGCGGGGTGCAAAGAGTTTCAAATTTCAGAACGTATAACTTATAATAATATCAACAATAGCCTCGTCTCAAGCGCTGACAAACTCACCAATACAGCTTGAGATACTCTCTCACACACACACACACACACACATACAGGCACCCGCACTTGACTGAAAAAATCAGTTACCTGCTGCCTGCACGTATATGTATCTATGTGTGTGTATGTGAGCCAAGTTACAGATACAAGATACTTATACAAACGATTGTGTGAAGATCGAATAAACAAATACAACAGAAAAATAAACAAAGTCAAGTCAGAGCCGAGTCTCGCATATTGAGCGAAGTATTTCGCAAAAGCCGTGAGCATAGGTAGCCGAACGTGTAGCTGTGGCTGTAGGTAGTTAGTTGTATCTGTGTGTAGCTGCGTGTACCTGTGTGTTGTCGTCGCATGTATCTGTGAGTCAGTGTGTGCGTCTGTATGGTTGGTAACACAACAGCGCGATCGGCTTTTTTGTCAGTTACGAGTTGAGTGTGGCTCAAAGCGTATGGTTGACGCTTACGCAGTGGCTGTAAAATATACATTTCGTCTAACTGCAAATTGTTTAAATATAAATAAAGAATTTTTTTTATTTATTTGCTTATTTTTTTAATGGTTAAAGTGAAGTGCGCATAAAATTTCTATCAAAAGCAACTACACGTACGTAGCTTGTAAAGCCATTAACAAATAAGTTTTTTTTAATTGAAAAAGTGCCGGAATGTGGCAAGTCAAACCCGTTTAGCCAGACGCAGATACACTCGCACTCACACACATACACAGCTGTAGGCTGTAGTAACAATTTAAAAAAAAAAAGAAGTCAGTTATGAATCATAGTCACAGCTACAACTCCAACAAAGCGCATCATCAATAACCAAAACTAAAGTATCTACAGCTGTTGTGCAGCTCGTGAAAGTGCATTAATCTAAAAGATAAGCGAGAAACAAACCTTTAATTAAATGTCACCCAAGGAAATGCGCCCGTTGAGCTTGTCTTTGCTGCTGCCTAGTTTTTCTCTGGCAGCCGCTACAGGCGCGCAAAAGGATTGCTATGGCAAGCTGTGTCATCCTGTGGACGAATACTGTTCATCGTTTTTGGAAAGCTGTGATGCTTGTGCCAAAATTTGCGATGCGAGCTCGCATAACTATGAGGCCGATTCGTGCGCCAAGCAGTGTTCAGGTGAGTTCCGTACTTTTGTAAAGCCCCAAATTGAGTAATCTTCAAATAGAGAATTGCATCAGCTACTCAAACAGAAACGTGTACGTGCTTGGGTATGCTTTAGGTATTTATTGTCAAATCCGGCAGAGTAGCGGAAGCATACTGTCATTTTGGGGAGTTCTTATCAACCATTTGGGCATTTATATTCAATAAGTCTTCGGATTTTGGCAAAGCCACAAAAATTTTGAAGACGCGAAATGCGGCTGCACACTGACATTATGCGTTTCGTAGGAATAACCTACTGGTTTTTGTGCAACAGACGGTAGACGGCGTTTGAGTTCAAAATCTGCTTCTTGACTAAATAAGCTCGGCTTTATTCTGTGTCCTAACTTTACTTTTGGATCGGGTTGCAGTCGATCTTTATAGCTATCGTCAGGCGCTGCTACTTTGCGAGCAGAGATGGCCACATATAGGTATTGATCTTGGAGGCATTAACTGCGTCTTAAGGGTGGCTCTGATTTGTATCATTTCCGTCCAATGCGGAGGCTTAAAATGGTTTCAAATTATGTTTAGGCTCTATAATACTGAGAAGGCATTTGTAGATTTTCAGGGCAGTTTTTTTGGAGCAGAAATCATTGCAATTGCCCTTGTTTGATTGCTGAAATCTTAGAAGAGCTATGACAGGTAGTTCCTGCTCAAATTGGTATGTCCGATAGAGCCTTCGGGTTCCTGTCCTTGTGGGGCTTTTGAAATCATAGAAGACCTATGGAAGTCAGTTTCTGCTCCACTTGGTATATCCAACAGATATTTAATAATTTACGTAACAAAGCAAAAATCAAATTATGATGATGCTTACTTTACATGCAATGATATTTTAAAGCACCGACATCCAAAGATTCTACTTTAAAACACACTTTCTTATGCGATTTTTTAAAGAATATCTTTATGAGTATCTCTTTAGAAGTTCATACTTTCAAATACTTTTTTTTGCGCTTGGTAAAAAATATCTTTATGCTTATAATAACACTTTATGATAATAATAACATTCATAAGAAGGTACGCTAAGACATATCCCAGAAATCTGCAAAGTTGCTTTGTTGTTACATTAAGTTTTCATGCGAATACTTTCAAATCTTTTTATTAGTCCAGCCGCTCCCAAAAAATCTATTAAGAATTTGTACTTTCTCTTGGAAGAATGACAATTCTTTGCTTGCAGAAAACTAAAACGACTTTTGTGATGTAAATCTTTAGCACTTTTAAAATGAATCTTTGCCCGCTTTAAGTCAACATATAAAAAATTTAAGGCAATTCTGTCGATTCTTTTAACTTTGCATTTTTGGCAGTTTGATATAAAGTTTAAAGCTTGAGGGCTTATCTGCAGTTTCTTTATGAATTTTTAATGACACACAAGAACTAAGTCTACAGATACATTAATTTGATTGGACATTATAAGTTTTAAAAGAATGTTTTACAGAATAATAGTTTTTGGTTGGGAGAACAGATGGATTCGACAGTTTGTGAACTTTTTTTGGGAATCACCCAGTTGTTTAGAAAAGGATTATTGGAATTTTAAGTTACCAAAACATATGTTTCTGATGAAAAGTTTAACAATATAAGTTTTGGTTAGGAGACCTGCGAAAGCTATAGTATTTGATAGAATCAGCACAAATATTAAGAAATATTCATGAACTAGTATTTTAAGTTAGCAAAACATTCTTTCGTAAAAATTAAATATTTCTTTTTGAATTGGAATTTTTGATCTATTGTAGTAAGGGTGTTTTAGATCTCGAAATTGCAAAAGAACTGCGTCTTGGGACAAAATTTGTGGCCACTGAAAATTAAAAACTCTTAGCTCATCGATATGAAATATACTCATCATGCGATTGAAGCTCTGAGAGAATTTTAGCTCAACTGGTAGAGAATCTTAGTCCTATTTGAGTCATAAGTTAGGTCGATTCAATATATTTGTACAGATAAAACTAATTTTCCAGGCTATCAATACAGCTCTAGATCTGAAGATGATAGCTGCTTCTTTAGGATGGCCCTTATTTGTTTTTAATCAATCACAATCTGCAAGCCTAAAAAGGTTTCTGTTCAGAAATGAAAGAGAATTTTCATTGGCCTTAAACAGGCTCTATAAGTACCGAGAAGGCATATGTAGATTGCGGAGCAGATTTTCGGGATTTTTAAAATATATAAAGATCTTTTTCTTAAAATCAGACATATATAAATTCGCTTGAATTGGGATCCATCTTTTTGACAGCTTTTTTCTCTTTATTTAAATGGTTTATTTTAAAGCTACAAAGGTTGAACATGCGCAGAGCATGCCAGGGTACTGTTCTTGTATGAACTACTAGAGTTTATTGTTTCTTCTGATCTTCATCGAATTACTTTTGGTTTGGCTTCTAGAGTAACTTGTAGTACTTGTGCCCTTAGTTCCAATAATTTACAATATCTTAATTTGTTTTGCGTGACTCTTTCCATGTCTTTTGTATTATTTATAGTTGATAAATTATGAAAACTTGCTCTCTTACTAACGTTCCATTCAATCTATCACTTCTTCAGTTCTAAGCCATATTGACCAGCCCCTAGGAGCATGCTTGATCAATTTCCTATATTATAAATAGTCTTCTTATCGAAGCACTTACTACAGTAAATCGAATACAATTCTCATTTTTAGAAACTGAACTTGCGTCGAGAGCCCTGCTCACTTTGCTCAACAATTCAATTTGCTTTGTGGGATAAATGATGCGCGGAAAAAAGCTCCAATGTTTTTGAAAGAAGCGCTGAAAGACTTTATAGCTTATGACATTTTCTTAGGGGTTTGAGTTTCTTAACTATCTATAGATAAAACCAAATGGCTATGTTCTTAAGCAGTAGAGATTTTCTTGGGCATATCGTGTATTTTTGGCAGGAAAATGTGCCAATGCTGCTGTCGTGAATCGAACCGACTTTTCGACTTTCGGTTTTAGAAACAGTTCTTTGAGATTAAGCTTGATTTCGCATTCTGAAATACAAATTAAGTCTTTTTCTTTAAAACATTGATAAACTAGTGCGAACTTGCTAGGATGCAATGACATAACAATTTCCACATTTAATGGACAACTGGCCACGGCGTAACATTATATATAACGCCTGTTGGCCTACCAACAACGCACTTCGAAAACTATTTCCGCATTTCCAACTGGGCAGTTGCAATATTGTTATGTAGCAATAATTGCATAGCTGCAATTACCAACTAATGTGCGCCTAGCTCAGAGGTTTACGTATTTTTCATTGTTCATACAAAACGTTTAATTCCACTGATTAGATCATTATTCGATGGCATATTACTAAAAACAACATGGATTTGCATTTATTTACAGAATACAACAGATACGAGTTGCTCAATGCGGAGATAGACAACATTCAAAGCACACAGCGCCTCACATTGTTGCTACTCAGCATCTTGCTGCTCATCATAGCCATCAGATACTTTTGTATCTTTTTGCGTTGGCTACGTCACAAACGCTGTGTGCAACTTATGCTCAAGAAGCTGCAGCCGAAACAACAGCGTCCGAGTGTCACTGCCAATGGCAAGGATCTGAATGCAACCACCATACAAAATCTGAATGCTATTAACCGAGACATAGAACGAGCGCCATCGCAAATCTACAGCGTGACAGGTAAGTCTGGGCTACCTGCTGTGTCTTCCAGCTTCCAGTTTGATTTATTATTCTTACAATAACAACAAATTTTACCTAATGCAGGCGCTGCTGAGGGTTCTGTGATGACCATGACGACGCCGGTTAGCACGCGTTATCCGGCCGAGAATAGCACAACACCGACAACGGTCGTCACCGAGTATTCATATGATAACCAGGCCATGGTCGTAACGCCAGTCTCGGAAAAACCCAATGCCACAGCGGGCGCCTTTTAAAGGTTGCCATGTACCGCGTAATTGTACTTAAACTTAAGACTTAAGAAATGGTATTTAATTTAATTTAATGAAATATATATTTTGTAGTTGTAAAATAATTATAAACGAAATGATATTCTGTGCATCACATAGCAACTAGTGATATTATCTACATATTTTTATAAGCAATTTTACGTCATAAAATATAAGTTTATAAAAGAATGTGTTTCGTTTGCACTAAATCCTCCGAAAAGAATTAGAACTTAAAATTTTTATGAGAAACGAGTACGCTTTAGGCAGAACTCTTAGATCTCAATATTGCTACATATCTGTGCATGAGGTAAAGGCACAAGAAACATTTCCACGCTGAGAAGAAGAGAGAAAAGTTCTGGTATACCCTACTCGTACATAGACCCTTCGAACTGCTTATAGGAACTAAGGAACATCGGCTTAAAGTACAGCTCAAGAATTGTTAAAGGAGTTCTAACTGGTTAATTTGTAGTTAGAATTATCGCCTAAATAAGCTGGGAGTATTCTCAAACAAAACTTGCAGATTCTGCAAAGAAAATACAAAACTGCGAAACTCATAGGTGGGGAGCTTGAAAGAAGAAAGTTTATGGGTTGTCATATAGCACGGAGAACTATATCATTTAGACGCATTACGAAACTTATAGATAGTATTGGACAAAGTGATAACCTCTAAGAAAATAAAAAGACGATAGAATAGACCTACAGATCGCAGGCCAAATCTCAACCAAAGATAATAAAAGCTCACTGCTTTCTTTGTAAATATCTATATATATTCTTGTATATGTACTAGTTTTGTTTTTGATAATAAATTTTACTTTAACTTTTTTTTTAAGAATTTTAAGAATAATTTAAAGAAAAAGGAGTCATCAGAGTGCAGCAAAAATACGACGAGATGAAGAGTTTTGTTTAGAAATCGTAAAAGAGCTTAAGCAACAAAAGATATCGGCAAAAGTCTCAAGTCAATCAAGATAATTCAAGATTCCTAGAAGACGAAGGGGATGACCAAAGCTCAGAGGGCAAGTTCAAGTGGAGAAGAACCTTTCACTATGTGAAGTGACCAGCTGGAGAAGGCGCGCAAAAGCAGGGCACCTGGGCGAGAGCTAATTAGGTCGGATAACGAGTTTGCGAAGGCCAATCGAAGTGAAAGAAGTTAGAGCGATGCCTGCTACAGTGCCATATATTTTCTAGTGTGACTTCATGTCTTTCTTTTTAACAAAATTTCATTTTATTTTGCGGTTATCGATAACTTAAATTTGAGCAGACTTTTTGTGAATCAGACAAAGTTGCATTAGTAAAAGATAACTTTGCGTAAAAATAAAAGATAATTTAATATGTAGTGTGAACTATTTTTATAATGTTTTCAGATAATTGTAATTATAGTAATAATAATAATCATAAAAGGCAACCACTTATTTTATAAACTAAATCAACGCTTAAGAAAGCATATTTTAGTGGAACTATAGACAAACTCATCAAGCTTGAATCCAACTTACAACGTGCACGAGTTTATTATTAAAAAATGCATCATTTTATGATGAACAACAAATTGCTACAAAAAGCTTAATGTTTTTTCATAGTTGAACTTTTTTTGGAAGTATTGTTTTGTAACATTTAATTAAAAAAAATCAATTTTGCTTAATGAGTGAGGTGCATATCGTATTTCTCGTACATTATCGATTGTTTCGCGCATGGCAACACCTAGGTGTTTGAATTTCGTATATACTTGAGCTCTTCAATTATTGCTGTAAAGTAGATTTAATTTTTTTGATCGTAAAAAAATAAATCAAATTGCTGCTTTCCAGAGGCTACTTTGCAGCAACATCTCTGTAACTTTTACGATTTTTAGAAGTTAAATATTGCTTGGAGTGTGTGTTATCGAAGTTTTGTTCTTCAATTGGTTTGAAGAAAAATCAGCGACTCATTTTATATTAAAAAAAGAGAGCCTATTATACCACCAAATCAAAAGCTGCTCCAAACCTTCATAAATTGCGTGTAAATTTTATTATCCAAGCCGACGCACAAATTTGCTGGTAATTTTTGCATAATTCCCGAAGAAGAAATAAACTTCGTTCTATATGCTTATTTTTACGCAATATTCGTTTAACTTGGAAGCCCTAAGACTTTTCACATTATAAATAAATGAAAATTTCTACCAATAGCAAAATTGTACACTCTCAAAATTCTAACGCAATGCTACACCGGCTTCCCATAACTAACATAAATCATGCATTTTATGGTGATTTTAATCGCTTTAAGTGAATTAAATAAAAAAAACCAAAGCAATTTTTTTTTGTGCTGTGGAATCTTGCGCTTCTTACGCATTTCAACGAACAACACACTCCTTAATCTCTAACACACTCCTTAATAAAATTTCATTTATCATTCCAGAGTAACTCGTAATTTTCAACCTCTAGCTTTAAATTTTTGTAGAACTAATTATGCGTTACACGATCCTTTTTGTGTCCTATGCGCAAATTATAATAACCTCTATTATTTCGTCTCCTTTGAACGGTCTATCCAATCCATTTCTTTATCTATGCTATCTTATCTTGATTCCCCAAATCGAGCTTCTTTGACCAATCATGAACTATAAAAACCCATCTTGGTCAACGCTGTTCTTTGGCTTCTATTTGGAGAAAATGTTTAAATTTATATGCTACTTTCTGTTTTCATCTTTTACATTGTAAATCCAAGTTCCTGGCTAGCCCCAGATGTTAGACAGTGCACATCTATAAAAAATTCACCCAACAGGCTAGGAATACGAATTAGTTTTATTATATTTTATCCTCGTTATCATTTATTATTTCATAATCTTTAGAATGTTTAACTTGTCTAATCTTAAGGTCAACTGGACTTAGTTGTACCCTTACTTATTAATAAATAATAATAATTAAAAACCTAAAACTGTGGCAGAGCCACAAAATATCATTTAAATATTAACGGTCAAAACTCACGCATAGATGGCGCCTTAAATTTCCTTAAGTTGAGTACAATAGCGCATAGATGGCGCTTTAAATTACCTTAAGTTGCAGACAATAGCGCATAGATGGCGCCTTAAATTGCCTTAAGTTGCACACAATAACGCATAGATGGCGCGCGCAGTCGAATCGCCTATCGTAGCTGTTATCGCTCAACCAGCTGGTTCATTGGAATCAGTTTATCGTTTTGTGCGCTTGCATCGTGCCGCAAAAGTTTGCAGATCGCGCAAAAGTTTCTAATTAAATTGCAAAATTTGAGTGTGCAAAGTGTTTAAAAGGCGGCTAATATGTTAACGCTGCGTAATATAATGGTTTATAATTATTTAGCGCGCCTAATAAAGTGTTTAATTAGCAAAACAAAGCTCGCCGCGTGCGTCGGCCGCAAAGCTGCGAAAACAAAGCTCAAAAGCAAAACAAAAACGCAAATGGCGCGCATTCAATTTGTTAGGTGAGCTCAAACGAAACCACAATTTCTATTCGAATTTCCTAAACATATTGTCATTTATTAAATATTATATTAATTTTACATAAAAATTAAGTCTAAGTCGTAAGTTGGCATATATGGCGTACGCAGTAAATGCTTAAAACTAATGAGTAAAACTCGCTTAAAAAACACACAAACTAGCATAAATGGCAAATCTCGTATAGATATGTCACAAAAAGTTGTAAAAAATTGACTTAAAAACTAACAAGTCCTCAAAACCAACTCGTGCGAATCTCATAAATCAGCCTTAAACTTACTTTACTTAGCTTCATGTCTATATCATAAAAATCGTGCTTACACAAATAAATAGCTTAAGTTAACTCTGCCAAGGCACACGCGCTTAGACCCAATACTGATTTCGGCGCAGCAATGGATTTGTGGGCGGTGCCGAGGGCGGTGAACTAACCGAACCCGCCACACTTTGCGGCACCGAAGCGTAGCCCGCAAAATCATTGGCCATATCACAGGAGCTACTCCAGGCATCGTGCTCCAAATGATAGGGATTATAACGCTGCGGCAGCATCATTTGCTGTGGGTCACATTGATCGTCGGTTTCATCCTCATCGGGGTCGTAGTCGGGAAATTCGTGTTTATACTCAACGGGTATGATCTTACAGTGTGGTATATTGCTAAAGCCAGGCAAAGGTGTGGAATTGCCAGTAACCGGTGCAGAATCTGCCTCAGAGCTGGCATAATGATGGCTTTGATGATGATGGTGATGATGATGATGCTGCGGACTGACCGAAGTCAAATCAGGTGGGCAGGGCAGCGCCGGTGGCTGATCCTTTGATATATCCGCTTTGTGCTTGCGCAATTTGCGCAGCTTAAGCAACAGCAGCACAATGATTATGCAGATTAGCACTATGAAAATTGCACAGCCCACGGCTATGTAGTTGATGGACAGTCCAGTGCTGCCCAAGTGCACAGTCTCTGCGTCTTCGGCATGTGTGCGATACACTATTCCAACTGTGGCTTGTGCCGGCTGCACTGTTTTGATCAACAGCTGATAGTCAAAGCTATCGCTGTCCGCCTCGGTGGCATCGATAGACTCGTTGGGCACAAAGTAGACCACACCGCTGCGTAGCTCTTTATAGGAAAATATATTTGTAGAGCGTTCGTTTTGTGCCTCATTGGCCAGCCCAGTGCTGCGTATGATCTTGCGTATTTGTCCGGTGGCGGGCATGCGTGTAATGACAAACTTGGGATTGAATTTGTTTAGTTTCAATGACAACGGATTGTCACTGACCAGCGAGGTGCTTAGCTTGACTTTGCCCGCTGCAGCACTAGAGCTTGATTCCGCCTCACGCATGGCTATGTTGTCGATTTTAATGACAGGCTCAACGGCAACCAGCACATCCACTTGTGCAGCATAGTTAGTGCCCGGCACATAGGCGCTCACCTGAAATGTATCATTGGAACGATTTAGATCTGTCTGCATGTAACTAATCTGCGTTGTCTCCAGCTGGTGTTGCGTAAATCTCAAAGTGGGCTGATGTTTATAGACTATAATGCCATAAAGAGGAGAGTTGGTGATATTATAAGACAAACGCTCGACTTGTACGTTGGTGGTTAGTCCGATGTGCTCCAACTTCATGGCAGCGCTAGTAGCGCCTTGTTGCACGCTGACGGGTTGCTGTGCCACAGCTGGTAGCAAGCTGATGGGCGCTACTTTTATGGTAAAGATCTCATAAGCTGGATTGAACTGTCCATCGGTGACGGTGAAACAAAAAGTAGTAGATTGCGGCGTGCCAAAGTGCACATAGATGATGCGATCGTTGTTAATGTCAGCCTGAGTAAACTGATTCGAAAAGGCCAGCAAATCCTCGGCTGTGCCATCGTTGGTGAGTTTTTTGAGCACACCCAAAGTGGGACCACTCATGACATCGTAAATGATTTCCTCAGGCGGTGTATCTTTGTCCTCCGTAAGCAGCACATTGCGTGTTATGGTGCGATTCTCGCCCTCTACCACAGTCATTTGTGGTAGATGTGTGGTCAGCTGGAAGGGCTGATCGTTAATGGGATTGATGGAAACGGGTATGGTTAGGTTACACAAGAAAATGTTGCTGTGAATAGAAAACATTTTGAGCAATTTTGAAAGAACTAATTGGCTATCTTTGAAACACTCACCCCTGCGTTAGATAGACGGACATAAGTATTGTATCCTCCAGCGTATCCGTATGATCGTGTATATAGTAAACCTTTTTGGTAAAAAAGTCACTAGGATGATAGCGCTGCATGTGCTTGAACTCATGACCCAAGCCAATTTTGCCATGTGAAGGCTTTTGAGCTGCCTCTATAAAGAGCTCTGGATTATTGATGCCTGCGCGTGTTTTCAAATATTCCAAGATCTTAGAGAAATCCAACTTTATGGGCACTGAGCCGCCTTCATCCACACTTAGCTTGGAAACGGGTAGAAAGCGCAGTAAGCCACCCGAGGAGACGGATATCTCTATATTGAACTTTTGATCCAGCAAGCGATCACTGCGCTCGGCCACCACATCAAAGTAAAACGAATCATTTATGCGAAATTCCATAATGACCGCAGTATGCTCATAGAAAATATGTCCATTGTCCACATCCTGCTGTGTAAATTCGCTTATCTCACGCGAAAGCCCCTGCTCCAAGTACTCATTGACAATGCGGCCCAGACTGGGTGGCACTGTGATGTTATAGCGTATTTCACGCTCCTCGTCGGAGCACTTGAAGTGCAAATGATCACGCAGTATTTGTTTCTTAGTCAGCGGAAAGACATGTAAGTTCTCGTTGTGCTCTTGCAAAATCTCAATGGGCTTCACTTCTATGTTAAGCATTTGAGTGCTGGTATTAAAGAGTCCATCGGTTACCACAAAGGAGAGCTCGTTTTTGCGCGCATTGGCATCATGTACAAAGTAGATTTGTTCGCCGTTGATTTGCGCTTGCGTAAAGTTTTCAATTTTGCGATTCGGTGCGGATTTCTCGGACAAAAAGCCGCCATAAATATGATGCACGACATAGGTAAGGTTTTCCGCTGGGCTATCATAATCTTGAACCACTGCAGGGAAAAAGAATTAAGAAACTTATCAAAGTAAATATGGTTACTACCAAGACTTACTCAGATCTGTATGCTTTATGACATAACGTCCACCGTTCCACACCTGCAGCCCAGTATTTGTTACCATCATTGGTTCCTCATCGTTAACTTGCTGCACAGCAAACTCCAGCTCGAAGGGCATGCTCTCCTTGTTTCTAGCCATGGCTACCAGTGTAATGCTATCTGTAGCATTCTCACTGCCATTGTGCACATACTGTATGGTACCCTGTTCCAGCTGCTTTTGTGTAAAGCGTTTCACGTTTGAAGTGCCAGCCATGATATAACCCGAAGTTGGTGTGATGGTAACAATATACTCCAGTATCTTGCCACGATAGTACTCGGAATAGGGTTGTATATCTGTGGCACTTAGCTGCACTGTCTTACCCTCTACCACAGATATAAGATTTGCGTGCATATAGAGACGCTCTGGTATGATGACTATCTTGAGCATGAGCTGACGCAGCCAGGTTATGCCATTGGTAACATCGAAGACAAAGTAATCCATGGATTGATTGACACCGGCTTGTATGTAAAACATTTTCTCAGTATTGATGGCGGATTGATCGAATACTTTGCAATTGTATTCGTCGTCAAAGGACATGGACTGCATTTCCAGATAGCCATGCATGGGTGAGATGGTGACTAGAAAGGTAATATCACCGGGAGAAATGTTGGGATGCACGACCTAAAAGACAGCAATGAAATTATTTGCTGTTGAAGAGTTGCTTGATTTGAGCAAGTTAGCTTACCTCTAGAATATCTCGCGAGATGAGCACGCTTGTAGACTCCTCTACATACAGCGTTTGATTCTTTTTCACCTGCAGTGGCTCCCAATAGGCAGATGGATAAATTCTAAAGATCACCTCACCTTCCGTGGTAATATTCTTGAGATGAACGCGATATCTAAAAAGAGGTTTAAGTTTAATGATTATGTAATAGCTCTGATGTTCGGAAGAAAGACAGTGTATGCGGAGGTTGGAGCACTGAATTTACAACACAACTAAGATCGAAGTTATAATAACTTCAAGAAATCTGTTGAAGTTTTTAACGAGTACTCAGTACTCTGAAGATGTGGCTGCAGTTGCCTTTCTTCAAATTTACTAAATCTGCACCGCAACAGAGTTTGGCCTAAAATTCAGGTAACTTCTAAAATTTGGACCTAAGATTTGAGGTCACATCTATTTTATGTGTGTCTTCTTCTCGGCGTTCATATCCGTTTCGAATCAGTTGTATTTTTTGTGCTAAGGATTCGTAGAAGCCTGTCTTGATGGTCCTTCCGAGTCCCTTTCTTATTATGCCACCTAAGTTCGAACTTTCTTTCTATGTCTGGACTTTGGGATGTTTTAACTGGGATCTTTACTCTAATGCTGCGCTGGTGATTTTTGATATAACAGACCCCTTCTCATTGTTAGTCTTCTTCTGTCTCCTTTGTCTTGTTTACTTTTTTCTTAGTCCCGAAATTAGGAGCCATCTCTTCTATTAAGCTGCTCTGGTAATTTTTAAGCTTGAAATCACTGTTCTTCTGTCTCCTTTGTCTTGTTTACTTTTTTCTTAGTCCCGAAATTAGGAGCCATCTCTTCTATTAAGCTGCTCTGGTAATTTATAAGCTTGAAATCACTGTTCTTCTGTCTCCTTTGTCTTGTTTACTTTTTTCTTAGTCCCGAAATTAGGAGCCATCTCTTCTATTAAGCCGCTCTGGTAATTTTTAAGCTTGAAATCACTGTTCTTCTGTCTCCTTTGTCTTGTTTACTTTTTTCTTAGTCCCGAAATTAGGAGCCATCTCTTCTTTTAAGCTGCTCTGGTAATTTTTAAGCTTAAAGTTACTGTCGCCACAAGGACTTTGAGCTACATTTCCTACGCTGGAAGATAATTTTTATAGAATTCGTGATGTTGTCTTGCTAGCAATTTTTGGATCTAAGATTAAGAGTTACCCTTTCTCATACGCCTGATTACGACATACAAATCGATGTCGCCTCTCCACATAGTTCTTATCTGTGTTATTTGTGTCTAGGATTCGCTGTCAACTCCCCTTATATCATATATTACTATAAAAATTTTGTACCTACCTCACTTTATCCATGGAGGCTATTTCCGTATTCCAATAAACCAAACGTTCACGTTCTATATCCAAATGCGTAAAGTTACTCAAAGAGGTGAAATTCGTAGCTTTATAAGAAACAGTGCCATTATTTTCGGTACTGCCACGCTGCCTGCCCAAGTACATGAGTATGCCATAGGAAGGCGGCTTGATGACTTCATAGTAAATCTCATCAAGTTTCATATCCAAATTGGTTTCCAATATAAAGTCCTTATTCTTTAAAATAACAAATTTACCCTCCTGCACTATGGAAGCATTTGTAGGCAGCATTGAGACAAAAGGATCCGATGCGCGTACTTCCAGTAAACCATTCACCTCGTGCTGTCTGTCTGTGACTATAAAGGAAGCTGTGCCAGAGTCAGGACCGCTGTGTTGAAACATTATGAGTCTATTGGCTATATCATCCTGACTAAAACTGTCTATATAGTGGCCCGATTTATAAAAAGCACCATTGGTGCTGGATATATGTATGTAGTGTATATCGGTTTGATTGGTATTCACATCGGCATCGAGGTATTCCAGCACCGTTGGATTCAATGTGCGTATGCCATTGCGTACGACATGAAAGACGCGATCCAGCGTGCGATAAGGTTCGTTGTCATTAATTAACTTAATGCGCACCTCCATGTTGGCTACAAACTGTAGATCCGTCTCTGTGTTGGATAATATAAGCAGCTCGAAGCTGTCACGTGTGGACTCGGTATCGTCATGACAGTAATAGATGTCATTGCGAAACAGCTGTTCCAGCGTAAATTGTTCGATGGGCGTAACTATGCCTGTAGCCTCTTCGTACTTGCATATAATGCCATGCTGCGGAGCATTGGCTACCAGGAACTGCAGGCTCTCATAGATGTTGAAACGTATCTCAAAGTGATTTTTTGTTATCAAAGCGCGCTCACCCTCCTGCACCTGCAGCACATCGTGAGTTTGATAGTTCAGCTTATTGGTAAGTGACTCCAGTGGACTATAGAGTATCTTTAGCTTGCCCACAACATCGTCGCATTCAGCCACTGATACCACAAACTCCAAATGATCCGTGAAGCTGGAATAACAACTGTTGTGTGTGCGATATCTAATACGCTGTTTGTCTATGTCCTGTTGTGTAAATGAATCCATTTCCTTGGCTGCCTTGCGTGAACCCTCCACATAGATGCCGCCATATTTGGTGGGTTTGGTGATCTTGTAGATAACATAGCGTGGAAAGGTGCCAATGGGCACGGTCTCATAGGCCAGACGCTGATTAGTGAGCAGAAACTCATGGCTGCCATTGATGGCTATAACCGCCGGCTTGGATGTGGTAATGCGCAGGCGGGTGAAGGTGATGCGGAAGTCAAACGTCTGCGTGGTCACAAAAGCAAACGAGGCAATAAACTGTTGGAGAGTGGAAAATTGATTACTTTTGCCGCTTTTATGCGCAACAAGAATAAAAACTACACACCTTGAATTCGTCTTGCCAGGGAAAATCGCTGTTGTGCAGGTAGCGTATATGACCCAGCGCTAGTTGGCTATCGCTGAAGGCATCCACATTAACCCAGGAGCCATCAATCTGTCGCAGACGCTGCAGCGCACCATATTGTGGTGGCTTAACCACATCGTAACGTATGTCTATGTGCTCGTCCACAGCATTGGTACCAATCGAAAGATTGGCGGGTGTCAGCAGCAACGAGCTCTTGTGTATCATAATGAGTCCCGTATTGTTAACCAAGCGCAGCTCCAGCGGATGCACTGAGACGGGTAGGTATACGGTATCACTGGTTTCAATGCCATCCGAAACGTGTAAGAGCAGCTGATAGCTAAACGATTCCGTTGTGGTAGAATTATACAAATAAGCCACCTTGCCTAGATTGACATCCGCCTGGGAGAAGGTCATAGAAGGCATGCCATTGACCATAAAACGACCAAAGCCCTCTTGTGTATTAGTTGAAGGCAGTATAGTGTATATAAGATCTTCAGCGGCGCTATCGGGATCTTCAATATTAAAAAGATCTATATCCAAATTGCGTTCTATGCCCTCAATGACGCGCAGTATCTTATGCGAGTGTAGCTGCAGCTGTGGTGGATCATTCACTGCGGTTATATTGGCATGCAACAAAAAGCGATGCTTGCCCAGTATATTGCTTGGTATTTTCTGTACATCACCATGGATATGCATATCCAAGGTGGCATGATCGTTGAAATTCTCAGCACCATTGTGCACATACTTGAGCTTATCGGTGGCCAGATCCAGCAGATTAAAGCTGCGGCAGGGCACAAAGTTGGATTTTTCAGCGGAGTAATGCAGCAACTGACCATATTTGGGCTGTTGCACTATCTGAAAGAATATGGAGTTCTCATTGAGACTAGGAAAGCGACGTGTATCCAGCAGCACATCAATAATGTGTGGAGAAAGAAAAACAGTGCCGCCTTCCAGTAGCTGCAGTGGTGAGATATAAAGCAGCTCTATCTCCGGACTGGTTTCGGTAAAGATCTGCGGGAGTAGCGCAAAAGCATAAGTAAAACTGCTAACTTAGTTCAACGAAGCTACATACCTTAAAAGGTCCTTGAAAGTCCGCCTTAATGCAATACGACTGATCGCAGTAGCATATAAACTCATCCACACCACGTTGATTGCATATGCCGCTCTTCAGGCACGGACTATGCTCCACACACGGATATTTCCACACACAATTGACTGTCAAATGTCTTGAGATCTTCATCTCGGCGAAACCTAATGCCAAGCTGTTCACCTGCAAATTGCGCATGCAGCCCTTGAAACTAAGCTCGTTTATACGCAGTCCCTTGTTGATCAGCCGCCGGCGCATATCTTCCTGCACGCCGCCAAAGAAAACACTCTTCTCAAGATTTATGGTAGCTTTGGTGTCATTAGCGTGCGTGCCGCTATAACCATTACCATCGTCGAGCAACAGCTCTGCCATGGCGGCATTATAGCGCAAGGTAACGCGATGCCATTTGCCGTCGGAGATGGACTCATTTGTCATGAACTGCACCAGACTGCCGGCCTTGTTAAACGTGAACTTTAGACGCTGATCTTCAATTTCCAAAAGTACAAAGTCATAGCCGCCATTGAAGTAGATAATGCCCGCTTCGCCCATGGTACGAAATTGCAGACTAAGTCTAGAGCGAGGAAAATCGATAAAGGGTTAAGTTGGCTAGATGAAGTTGGCATACACTTTCTGCACTTTGTGTAGTATGGAGAGAGCTTGGCGTGCTTTGAGAAAGAGTCTATAGGCGGCTAAACAGGCTCACGGTTGTTTCAAAGCAAATCTAAAAATTTCATAAGGCTGCCAGCTTCATATCGCACTCTAAGCAACCCTTCAACTCCTACACAGTAGTGTATTCGCTTTAGCCGCCTGGGATAGAGCTAATCAGCGTTTACTTACGTCTCACCCGCCGCATGGGACTCCTTAAGCATTAGCGCAAATGAATCGTTATTGAGAAAACTAATGCTATCCTGCACACCAGCGTCAAACTCATTGCTGCACGTCCAGGCAACACCAGTGCTTGTCGTATGACCGGTACGATCTTTGGCTCTCTTGATTATATTGATGTTATTGTAGAAGACCTGCCAAACAATATCAATGGTGATTACATTAACCAGCCATGGAACACGACTCGCTGGCCACAGCCATAGAGTATATTATATGTCTCCATTACTCATGCCACTCACATCCGATATACAGCCACGAAAGCCAATCACATCATTCAAGTATTCGGCTGGAAAGTCGCCAACGCCGCCAAGAAAGGTGCCAAAATGTACATTCAATGCGGCCATGTCCGCAGGCAGCTGTTTGCGCATAATATGACCATCCACCTGCAGTGTAATATTATTTTCGAAACGTTGTACGGCCACATCATGCCATTCCAAGTCATTGAGTTTTTGCTTTTTGGGTGATCTTAGCTATAAGGAAATTAAAGGAGATCACGTTTGCAAAGAGTTAGAAGTTAATGGCACTTACCTGCACCACTTCCCGTTCGATTTTATAGCTAAAACTAATGACTGCGTTCTCCAGTCGCAGCAGGCAATAATCTGTGCGTCCGGCGGCCAGGAAGAGAAACGCATTCTCCTGTCTGGTGCGAAATTTGACGCGTATGTTGGTTGACATTTTGGCCTCCTGTAGCGGCATCGTTACATAGCCATCGCCAAAGAAGGAGACTGTAGAAAGATACACGCAAATTATGAGATACACATTAGGAGGCAGCAGCTACAGATACTTTGCATACGCATAAACTTGTTTAAATTGAAAACATTGCCAAACTTATTTAGCAATAGTTGCCGCTTTAATTACTTCGCTTTTCGGGGGAGACCAGACCCCAATCTATCCAACAAATATAAATTTGTATTTCAAGCTGTCAGTCTTGCTTGCGTCGATCCATAAGTTTGTCAGTCAATGTCTCTATTCAGCTGCATAGATACTTTCGAATAGACGAAAGATACTTTTACATATGTATGGCATTTGATTTGCTTAATTAGCTGTTTGATGGCTGACGTTCCGAACATCGCTTGCTAATTTTCTCTCTGCCCTCGTTTTTCGCCTGCCATTCAATTGTTTGATTTATATGGATGGCAATACTATTTTTTATACAGTATAATATGCGAATGGGAGTGATGTCGGTTGGGAAATTAATTGAATGAGCAGATTAAAGATAGTTGAGTTGATTTGGATTGTACCAACATGTCTATAAAGACTTCTTTTTTTATTTGTAAACCGCAGATACCTTTCAAAACGTTTGAACAAATGTATTCCTAATATAGCATGCTATCTTTATCCTTTATTACCAAAGGGAACTACCATGAGAATTGGGCCATAGAATGAATGCAGATGCCTACAATATGTAAGAACTTATGCTGCGCTTTGAAGCAACTTAAAAAAAAATCGAGATACATAAAAGTCAAGTCAAGGGAACTATAATTATTATTCAGCATTGCAAATAAATTAGTCATTATGTTCAATTATTTGCATTCAATGACGTTTAAATGAATGGATCTTTCAATATTAAATTAAGATCGAATGGTTGCCTCAAAGAATGTACTACGAGTTGCGTTTTATAGTAAATACTTTCGTAGTGGATCCAAACCGAACAAGTTTGTTTGACAAAAAGCGCTTCAATTTCAAGATACCGATTATTTTGCCAATATATCATATTTATCATAACTTTATCTATACAGGCAGCTCGTAATCGTAGAGAAAAGTTGGAGACGCCATGACAGATTCTTTTGCACGAAAAGTTGTTCAGCGTATCACACAGGAATCCGTGCTTAACTTTGGCTCACTTCATTTATATTTTATGAAAGTCGAGGCAAAGCTTTCAAATAGTCTCGTACAAGCCTAGGTTCCCGAACACTTTGAGAAAACTATTTAATTTTTATATTGTTCAGCGTATCACACAGGAATCCGTGCTTAACTTTGGCTCACTTCATTTATATTTTATGAAAGTCGAGGCAAAGCTTTCAAATAGTCTCGTACAAGCCTAGGTTCCCGAACACTTTGAGAAAACTATTTAATTTTTATATTGTTCAGCGTATCACACAGGAATCCGTGCTTAACTTTGGCTCACTTCATTTATATTTTATGAAAGTCGAGGCAAAGCTTTCAAATAGTCTCGTACAAGCCTAGGTTCCCGAACACTTTGAGAAAACTATTTAATTTTTATATTGTTCAGCGTATCACACAGGAATCCGTGCTTAACTTTGGCTCACTTCATTTATATTTTATGAAAGTCGAGGCAAAGCTTTCAAATAGTCTCGTACAAGCCTAGGTTCCCGAACACTTTGAGAAAACTATTTAATTTTTATATTGCTTAAGACAACTTCTTAGTTTTTTTATTGAGAATTCTTAATGTCTTGTAATTGTATATTTGGTTTAGTTATTTCGTGGTTTGTTCGCGAATTCATGGTATTGGAGTGTAGGAAGTCGTGCTTCAAAAGCCAATTACGTGTTTTCGTTTCGAAAATAGTTTCATACAGAGCGTTTGGATAAGAAAAATGTAAACCAATTGGGGAAAATATTTTGTTCAATATTTTATTTCCAATATTCTTGACAATTCCTAGAGTATATTTAAACCAATTTATTTTATTGTTCATTTTGCATTTTGTGTTTTTCGGATCACATACTTTTGTTGGGTAATTCTCGTAAGTAAATTCTTGAGGTTTATACAGCTAAAAAATGTTCTTCAACATCAAAACTGGTTTTAAGCGTCATGTTGATATGATGATACATGTTTTTCTGACATATCCATATAAATGTTAATTTATATGGAAATATAATTTATTTTAATGTAAAAATCTTTTCAATATCGTCTAACTGGTACATCGCAGAACAAGACAGCTCTTACGAAATATAGAAAATAAGCAACCCCTTAATAAAAATAATCTCTAAAATTGATTACTTCAGATATATTTTATCATATTTACAAAAAATATTATTTCCCTACTTGACTTTTCGGATACTGCTCCCATAGCCAGCATTGGTTTAGCTCTATTAATAGCCTTTCGAAGCGAAAAAGCTAGCAGCAGTGTCTTAAGTTTATTGCTTTGATATGAAATAATTTTCAGAATAAGATATTTTATATTATTTAAAGAAATACTTTAAGTTATTTGCCATGCGGATATCTTATTAGTCCACCCACGCATTTTCCCACTGTTTATGTTCGAACTATTTTCAGCGCATTTTCCAGTGAATATTTCCCAATTATATGTATCACTTGTATTTATTTTCTTTTGTAGTTGCTTAATTTTAAAACAAAACTTGTCAAATTGGTCTTAACTAGACATACGTTTCGACTTAGTTGGGTATTAAAATGCTAAAAAAAAGTAAATTTGACAAATCGCGTTTTCAACGCGACTGTGCGTCTTGCATGTTGTTTTGGGTATTCCTACGTTTTGGTCATATTGACCTAACCCACATTGTCTGCGGCTGTCGTTTAGACCAACATGAAACAGTTGCATACAAATGCTGAGCCTGAGACAATAGACAAATAGCAGACGACAAGATAAACATTGAGCCATAACGCAACACATGGCAAAATCTTGTGTTGGCGTTGTCAGTGGCAAGGCACAGTGGGCGAGATTGGCAATTGAAGTGATTAAATTTTTGAAAATGATTGCAAGTCGAAAATTTTGACTAGTTCTCTAGTTAATAGAGAAACCTGTATTTGTTAGATATAGAATTCTTTGGATACTTTTTTTAAGAAGTACTAGAAGCACTAGAATTACTGAAAAAAATAATACTGCGGAAATTATAAAAAAACTGCTAAAAAGAAAGAGCTAGAAAGATTATTTTTGATGCTTATCTTCCCCATTTTGATTGACACATTCGAGGAAAACTCCTTTTTAATTAAAAAATAAACTTAAATTATTTAGTCTAAAACCTCAGCAACAAAAAGCATTTCATGGTCTACTTATTAATGACATTTTTTTAAATATTCTCAATTCAAATTACTTTTTCGACCACTGTGCCTCGAGTTGGACATAAGCAGCCACTGCGTCGGCGTTGACTGCATCATTTTAACGCCAATTAGCGGCAATCCGGCGTCAAAAATTGAGGAAACAAAAACCTAAAATGCCTCTAAGCACCCAAAACACTTTTTCCAGCAGCCACCAAGTTAATGGTGTGTATTGCTGATGCATTTGACCCACATTGAGGGACGCGTGCCTCAAACCCAAACAACATATTTGATGGGAACAAAGTGTAGGCATCTCATTTATAAGGCGGCTGTTGTGGACCACCGACAAAGTAAATAAACAAATAAACGTTGCACTTTTTAAGATTGATATTTTTTTTTCATCTTTTTCTTTATGTTGCATATGAGGAAGTTGCTCTTTAAAAGTATGGTCAATGCAATTTGCATAAACAAATGCGCGCTGATGGCTGCATTTCGAATGTATCTCATCAATTTTATTTTGACTACCAACAAAGCGGAACCGCAAGAGATATTCATATGGGAATGACAAAGAAATGGGAACTTTGAGATGTTGAACAGAAGATGCTCTAGGAGATGAGCTGACTTCGTGTTGGGATGAAATAAAATGTAAAACAAAACGAAGTTGTGGAAAATTAGTAAAATAATAGTTTCGTATTTACCCCATAATTATAAAAAAAATGCAAAATTATCAAATGTCGTTCGAAAAATGTAAGAGTTAAATTGGGCTAAGCAATAGGCGGTCGGATTTACCCCATAATTTTAAACAAACATCTTGCATGAAGTAGGATAATAATAAGCATATATGTGCTAAAAAATTAATAGAAAGTAATTGGTCCCACACACTAAAATTTTATTATAAATGTTGAGTGTTCCATTCAAAACTCAAAAAGCTGAATCCGCATCGGTTTTATTATTTTTTGTAGAACTTTTATATCAATTTCTAGACATTATTGAAAAAAATTTTTCTAAGAAAAATATTTAAAATTCAATTTATATTTTTTTGTATTATTTTTCAACACTTGTGTAGGAAATCCTAGACAAATAAAAAAGGAAAAATATTTTGAAATCAAATTTTATATTTTATTTGTAAAACAAGTCATGGCTGCAGCTTCTCGTAGTTTTCTCTCTGTATACCCTATATTCCTCAAATTTTTCAAAAACTTTCAACGAAAAAAAAACTAGAATTGAATTATATAGTTGCATTTTCTAATCCGGAAGTTTATATCTGAGGTGCTTGGGGTCGCTAAAGTTGTTAAAGTTATGACGACTTTTCGTAGTGTTCAAGAAACACTATTCCAATAAATTTAAAAAAAAAAACTTCCAAATAATAATGAATCTTGCTTTTGAATATTGTAATTGTATTTTCATACTCAGAAGTGCCAAAGTTGCGTTATGGCGGCTTTTCATACTTTTTGCGATAGCATCAATTGCAATATTAAAAAAATTTCAAAATAAAATAGAATTTATAATCAAATCTTATGTGTGGGCCGCTTGTAATTGCCAAAGTTGCCTTGTCGCTGCTTTTCTTAGTTTTTAACAGATTTCTAACTCACATGCATATATTTTTCAGAGTTTATCTTATATAAAATGTTGCTGAAAAGATAATGCAAAAGCGTAATTGAATCAGAGACATTGATTGATTTGATAGTGATCATTGCCATAAGCTTTCCACTGTTTCTTTGTAAATCACAGATTTTCCATTTTTAATCGATTCCAATAATTTTCATATAGTACATAACAATTATTTTGTCAATAATCCATCACATTCGCGTCTAGCTAATAGCGTCAAATTAAGTTTTTTTTTATTATTAAATGTTTTTTTATGCAAATGGACCGGTTGTTTTTAACAAACAACAATTATTTGTAATATTAGAAATCAATAAACTTTCAATTATTAAAAAATCAATAAAAAAACACTTTGTTTTAAACAGTTTCCGGAAATACAAAGTAGAACTTTTCGTGTGGTTGTTACATATATTATATGTGACAAACCTAATATACGTAGCATATGGCACAGTATTTACGAGCTCTTTCTGAAAAGCTTGTTGCTCCAGCCCTTAATATATCTGAGATCTTGGCTTTCATACAGACGAAAATACGTATATAAGTGTATCAGCTTCTCTAGGCGCCCTGTTCATACTTAACATAGCTTTGGACTGTCTTCGACTCCGACTTCTAAGTGTAAGATACATTTTCGGCTGGCACCAAATGATTATTTAGAATGCTTGTGTATCTATCCTTCTAGCAATCTCAGCCAGCTGACTACACTTCTGTATGTTAAGTTACCAAAGAACATGCCAAATTACTTTGGTGCTGGTTTTCAATTAAAGCTGAGCTAAACTCACTGCAGCGCTTCTTTCCTCGTTCTGTTAATGACTTCATTAGACTTTTTCTTTTTAAATGTTACATGCATTTTCGACAGAAACCTAATATACATTGGTATCATATGTCAAAAA
The DNA here is from genome assembly GCA_035046065.1 of Chymomyza procnemis. Taxonomy (NCBI): domain Eukaryota; kingdom Metazoa; phylum Arthropoda; class Insecta; order Diptera; family Drosophilidae; genus Chymomyza; species Chymomyza procnemis. The sequence goes on along the minus strand of JAWNOJ010000004.1, from coordinate 11,604,393 downwards.
ATCGATATTTGATTCAATTTAACTTTCGCAAAAAAAAAACACAAAAAATATTCTAGTTTTTATATGAGATTTTTTCAACTTGTCAAATTTAAGGCTTTAACTGAAATACTCTCATTCAAAGTTAGCTGGCGAGCTATCAAAAAATGATCCAACAACGTGCAACTGACAGCGCTTTTGCCGCCTCCACCTTGAACTCACGCCATAACTTTCGTTGTTGCATTGCAAGAATTATGAGCGCAGATGCATGCCCAATGCTGGCAACATTTTACAAACAAACAAACAAAAAAAAGCTCTCTAACATGCTTCAACAAAAATGCGCTTAATTTATGTGTATCTTTTATGTGGCGGCAGCGGCAGATACAAGTTGCAGCAACTGCAGCAGCACGGGCAGCATCAGCCAGGTAGCATTGTAAATTTATGAGATAGCCAATACGTATTTTATTTGAATTATTTGTTGCAAGTATAACTTGGCTCTTTGTGCAGACAAATGCTATTTGATTTGGCATTTTATGCTTTGATTTTGATGTGCGCCACTTGGGTATCTAGTATCTATGTGTATGCCTGCGAGCAGCCATTAATTAAAAATTTAATAGAGCATTGGCAATATTTAATTTTATGACTTTTGTTGTCGGCTGATTGCTTAAAAGCTGTGACACTTTATTGGCACAGTATGTGATTTGTGAGCATATTGCGTGTTGTTGCTCAAAAAAAAAACAAACAACACCAAAAATTTCCCTTTTAAAATTTATGCGCTTCTATGTGTGGAGCACACTTAATGAAGTGTCTGTAGCGCTACTATAAACATTAAAAGAGTGCTAAATGTGCTACCAAGATATAGTAGCTGCTGCAAGACTATAATTTTAAGTGTTCCCAGGCAAAGACGCTTAAAGTTCAATCTAAAACGCTTAAAAGATATGCGACAAAATAACAACAATTTCATTCATAAAAGCCAAAGCCACTTGGGTTGCGTCTCTAATTAGACGCTGGGGTCACATAAAATTTAATTATAAATGCGTGTATTTTTTATTGTTGTTATTTCCCCCAGCAGCAATCGACAAGTTTTCACATGACTCAATGTAGTTGTCGCCAAAAATAAAAAAAGAATTCTTAAAAAATGATCATAATTTTTTATACTTTAAATGCAGTCAGCTTGCCACAACTTTGTTGCAGACAGTATAACATGCAGCATGTGTTGAAATGTTTATAATGAAAACAGCAGACAAAAGAAAAAACAAAATCGCTCTAAATGACTAAAAACACGAGATGCCAAGTGTAAGCAGTAAAAACAAAGCGCACATGTTGCAAAAGATACACGCATATATATGAAAGATACTTTTTTCTTCCATTTTTTTTTTTTTTTTGGCAGCTAGTGAAAATTTTGCGCTAGCGACAATGCCTTGGCATGATTCATGCCTGCCGTGTGATGAAACACAAGTGACGTCACTTGCGCACTAAAAATATAATTAAAATGAAATCTACGCCAAGACCAAGCTAACAAAAATATCTATTTATTGAATAGATACTGTATCTTTAGCTATAGCCGTAGCCGTAGCCAAGTATCTGTTATATATAAATTGTTGAAAATTAAGCGCAGGCATACAATTTCGAGTGGCAGTCAAATAAAATAAATGTTGTATCCACAATAAACCGCAAAAGACTGCGAATGGAAACGAGCAAGGCGACGTCTATAACAAAAACAACGCTAAAGACGCTGCCATTGCAAAGGAACAACAAAAGTGCGCCTCAAGTCAAATGTCAAGCGTGAAAAATGCGTTAAGTGAGCTGCGGCAGCGCATTGCAGTTAAGTAGTTGGGAGTGCGCAGGGGGAGAGCATACGTACTCCAAAGTGTCCCAGTCACAGTGGTACCAAGAACTCAAATTATAAAAAATATATAGAGCGTTTGTGGTTTGGGTTTCAAGCTTTTAACATTATCCAGATCAATTTTACAGTGAAACCAAATAAGCAATTAACTTTATTGTTCAAAATGATCCTTGTAACTCGACAAGCCGCTGAAATGTTGTATAAGGTAAGACATAAGGGCTCTTAAATGATATTCTAGCTCTCATGGCCCCACTGTCAAAGCTATTTTTATATTCGTAGATTCTTATACAGAATGGTTCGTCTCAATGTAATACTTAAGAAGTAAAATATGAAAGTAAAATAAACTCCATAATTATAGCGATTTCATCGATCTCCACTGCAGATACCCCTCAAAAAGTAAGTTTTTACTGGTCCTTTTTTTGAAAATCAAAAGGTAGATAATTTGTAGCAATGGGTGGGCCTTCTGTTTGATTTGTTTGCGAAATAAACTTATACCTAATTATGGTATGCCCCTTCGCCGTATACAAAGAATAAAAGCAAACAAGTGCTAAAAACAAGCCATCAAATCGCTTACCCTATATAAGATAAAAACAAATGATAGTTTTGATATCTCATCTTAATTTCTGCTTGCCTACTTTCTCATCTACTCACTTTAAGGAAATACGAAACTAATAATAAAAATATGATAAACTTGTTGGAGCCTCTTCTCTTGGCAATAGAAAGAAAGAAGTCTGCGCCTAACCAGTTGCTGCCAAAGTTAATTGATTTACATAAACTCCAAGTGCTATGCACTTAACCTAAGCAATATCAAAGTCAATGCTGTGCACATTCGATATACGATTCGTAGAGCTCAACCCACGGTGCCTAGGATTTACGGGCATGTGTGTGCGTGTCTGGACACAGTGCATGCAAAACTCTTTTTTATTTGGACTTTTATTTATGCATTTGTTGTCAGCAAAGTAAATGCAATTTGGACATTGGGCCCACGTTGTAAGTATATATATAATTTTTTTTTTCGCTAAAAAACAAATTGAGCACAGTTGCCAGGCCATGCCATGCCATCATCATCATCAGCAGCAGCAGCTACATTGGTAACATGACCAAGAGCCTTGGTCTAGTAGCTACTGTGCCTGTGACTGAGTCCAATTCGTGTACGGCCATATTTGTAATGAGCATAAATCGTGCGTTGATCATTTGCCAGATAAATCTGAAGTTTATGCATGGCATTAGTTGCCATTATTTCACAGCTTGGCTGGCAACTGTTACCAACATTTAATTACAAAAAATACTGGAGCTATGCGAAATTGTATCTTAACTTACCTTTCATGGCCAGAGCCATTTGCAGCACCAATAGTGGCAGCAAGGCGCATATAAATCGTAATCCATAAAGGCGCGACATTTTCTGGCTATGCTGCTACTGCTGCTTCTGTATCTTTTGGGTTGCTTTGATGTGTGGGGCACAACGCCTGGGATGTATCTTTGAGATACAAGTTGCCAAGTTTACTATTACACAAACACACACACACGCACGTCTACGCACACGCACACACACGGATACGGTTTTGTTTTTGGTCGTTTTTAATAATTCTGCGTGTTAATTGATTTTTCATGGGGCCACGCATCCGTCTGCACCAGCTGCCTGCCGCTACCTCAGGCGCTGACTGCGCTCCTGTTCAGCGCATAAAAATAGCTACAAGACGCGACGAGGTAACGTCGACGACTACATAGACAGATGCTGCATGTCATTTCGTTGACAGAACTCATGCGTTTCCACTAAGGGATGAGCGGGAGATGTCCCCCATGCAAGCCCACTGAGAGATGCCGTGTGATCGTGCGCTCCCGTTCGAACTGCTGTAGGTGCTCCGCTTGCGTGAGTTGTCTTCAATTTTGATTTGTTATATATAAAGACTATATACTTTATGTACATATATACGCTGCTTTTAAATGGGTTTATCTGCCGCACGCACTTGTCAGTATTTTTTTTTGTTTAATTATGTTTCAATTTGATTAAAAGTTTTTTTTATTATTCTGTGCGATTCTCGTTTGGTTTTTATTGACAGCGGTTTGCTTTTGGTTGGCACTGTAGTTCACTGTAATTGAGAAATTTTTGATGAAAAGCTCTTTTATTATAGTTTTATTTTTATGTTTGGTTTTTATTATGCTCTGTTATTGGCGGCTCTGTTTATTTTTTTTATATATTTTTTATGGAAAAACTTTTAGTTATTCTTAGGTTGCATTTTAAGTACTTAAGTCATTGTAATTGTAGCTTTTTATATGCGTTTTAGACTTGAAATTCATTTATGTTCAGCGCTTAATTTATTTATTACTTTTTAATGAAATTGCTGCCATTGAAGTGACGTAGATAGTATTCTTTTGATGGAAAGCCCAATTTTACGACTAAAAATATCAGTGAAGGCAAAATATATTCGAACACTTTGAAACACCTTGTAGCCTTAGTCGCAAAAATGGTACAAATTTAATTATCATTATTAATGAAAATGTAAGCATTTCTCAAGCAATATAATGATCAGAAAAACAGTCATCCTTTGCACTGTAAGCACTTCAAATACCCTACTCAATTTTCAATGCTAAGTCTTGTTGAGCACGTATCTGAATTGTTTGAAAGGTTAGTCTACAAACATAAAATTATTTCCAAGCAGTCTTTAAGCCGTATGGGAAAGCAATAACTTACGGAAATAAAGTTACAAGAAGTACTTAAGACCACTAACGGCTCTAACAAGTATGAAGAAATTTTTTTTCATCTTCAAATTACATTAAAGCTATAAGCTTTTTGCCAAAGTAAATACAGGGTGGGCCATTTAAAGTGGAAGCAACGGCCAACTCTATAAATTTTGACAAGAATTACAGATAGACTAAGCTCATACCGCTTTGGAAGCGTCATTCAAAAACAATTTAAATGACAAAAAGTTCAGCTTTACATAAAAAAATTACTTTTCAATATGTATATAACAAATATAAACATTACTGTTCAGATTCGCCCATAAACTGTAAGTTCCTATATTTTTCAAAAAAAGAATAGTCAAGGGGAATAAACTTAATACATAAACATATATAATTTATAACTTTAAGTTTTCAATGGTTCGTTGTACTAGTTTATCCGTCCAGGACCAAGATATTATCTTAGGAATTCACAAAAGCGATTCCAAAGTATTTAGTAATATTCCAACTTGTGTAGATCAGGAAGAAACTGTGTAAAATATTCTCAAATTTGTAGCAAGATATAGACAACGGAAAACCAGCAATGATGATCGTAGCAAAGGCTGGATGGCAATGGAGGATTTAATGAGTAGTGGAGAAATTATGATTTATTGGGAAATCTAAATATTATGCTTTATTTTGTATATTTTTCGATATTTCAATTTGAAATAAATCTTAGTGAGCTTTGGTAGCGTAAAGGTGACGTACACGCCGGCAGATCAATGGTTCTATTCCACACTGGTGCATTTGCCTAGCACTGGCATAGCTAGCAAATAGACGCTAGACCTAAAAAAATCTCTTTTATTTAAGGACACCGCCGTTTGGATTCAGCTATATACAATAGTTCCCTGTTTTCTTCGAACAGCTAGTAATAAATAACTTCATGTCTGTCTTGGAGCGATGGCAAGAGCAATAAATTGAAAAAAAAAATTTTTTTTATGTATGAATCTTAGTCAAATCCAAGACATGTTCAACAAACAATATTTCATGAAATTATCTGCCAGCGTTCTAGAGCCATAAACTGTGCAACTAGTAAATATTTGTTTATATTTTAATACCAATTTCAATGATTTCCTATAAAAACGTACCATTTGAGACCTGCTTAATATATTCTATGGTTTTGTATTTAACTTTTCTTAAAAATTCACATTTTTATGCGTAAGCCTTCAAACAAACTTGCCATATTTATGCTTTTATTTAATTGGCAGTCTAGTTTTTTAAAAGTCTCTCAGTATTTTTTACGATTTTCCGCGGTGTTCATGGAAACCTTTCACTATTTAATCCTTCAGCTTTATGACTTAGTGGATCTTAATGAAAGTTTTCTCTTTTTTTTTTTGACAGATATTTAGTGCGTGTTTAGCAATTTACGACTAAGTAGTATTTGACATCCATAAACATTTTTTATTTCTTACAATTCTTCATGGGATTTTAATTAAGGCTTAGACGACGCAAGCTTTCAAGTGTTCGACTCGAATAAACTAATCATAGAGGCGTTTGAGCACTGGTCTTTGTAGAAGTCTTTGAACTTTTCAGACGAAAATCTTTAGTACTTCGGGATGCTAGCAAAAGTATTGAAAAATGAAAATTTTTGAATTCGAGAAATAGTTTTATTCGTATTTCAGTTTCAAAAAGTAGACAATTCTGAAGAATTGCATTTGAATATAAAGAATATAATATAAGAATATACATTTTCTGTTTTGAAATGCGTTCAGTAGAGCTAGTTTTCAAGTGTTTGAGAAGCATAAACTGTTGAAACATAGAAGCGATTCAACATTCGACTTTGTAGGAGTCTTCGAATTTCGAAGGATTCCAACAAAGCATTGAAAAGTGGGAACTTGAACCTCGTGATAGTAAACTATATTATTTCAGTATAAGTGTTTCTCTTAAGCATAATAATCATTAGTTTCATAATCTTTAGAAAAAACTAAATCTCAAACCTGTCAGAAAAATCTGTGCAACAGATTCAAATCTTTGCTCCCTACCCGTTACCCGTAAGACTTTCAATCTGCGTTACTGGCGCACGCATAAATGCAATTATTTCAAAATCAGTTAAAAATTTAATGAAAATTCCGCAAAAGAAAAAACCAAACGCAAAAAATAAATTAAGCAAAAAAAATGAATACATTTTGTCTGTGGTAATTGCGCTTGCCACAAGCAACGATTCATTTGTAGCTACAACACATACGAGATACATTTATCATTGATTAGCGTATCTAGATACTTTATGGACACTTAATTGAGTTGCAGCACTTTTCGCCATCGCCGAGCGCCGTAGTACTTTGACTTGGTAACTTGGCAACTCTGCGCTGCTACTTGCTGGCTACCAACACATAGAGTTCCGTGCTGAGTAAAATTTATTGTATTTTGGGCAAAATAAAACGCCCATAAAAAGCAACTTAAGTGGCAAGACATGCAGTAGTAGTCTAAGCTGCTGCACAAAGTATTTTATGTACAGTCAGTGATGAAAATATGTCAACACTGTTTTTGTTTTTTTTTTAAAGCCCCAAGCGAAAAGTTGTCAAAATGAAATGGCTTGTTGAAAGATTACAGAAAGTCGGTTTGAAAATTTAACGATTTGTTAAATAGAAAGTCATAAAAATGTCAGTTTTCTAGCATTTTTTCGTGGAAAAGTAATTGCACAAAATGTGTTTATTACTTCAACCAAAAACAGATTAAAAATAATACTAAAGCTATTTTTAATGCAAATTATAGTTTTTTGTTTTTAAGAAATTAATGTACATTTTTGGTTTTTAAAAGAATCTAAATCTTAACAATTTGCTTCGTTTTTCCACATATTTAAATTTAATTTATTTATAGAAGAGTTTTAGTCTTTCTATTATCTGCATCGAGTTTGATAAAAATAGTTAGGTATATCACACAGCACTCGGGCAAATTAGTAAAAAATAGATATTTTACATAAATTGGTTTATTTAAATTGATTTTGTGTAACTGTCCTATCCTGAAGTTTTTTTGTGTTTTGAAGCTATATCTAATTGGATCCATCTGCTTCTTTTGCAGAAAGCTTGTACAAGATATTACAAAGTCGTACAAACTCGACTCATTAGTATATAACTTTTCTTGGAAATAGATTATATTAAATTATATATTATATTTTTTAGCCCTTATTTTTAAAGTGCGTAAAATAGATGCTTTTATAAGGTTAAAGTTGTTTCCTATAATTTCTGTTTTGAAAAATTAAAATTGAAAGTGTAAAAAATACAGGATTTTACAGGATACAGGATTTATTTTTTCAAATCAAAATTATTAAATATTTGCGGACAACCTGATTCCAGCTATACAAGACAATATGCTGCATACAGTTTGAGTTCCAAGTAAACTCGCAGCATGAAGTGTGCTCAGTTTGAACATGAAGGGTCAATAAACACAAGCAGAAGTCAAGAGTAATGTCAACAGGTATAGGGTAACTATTGTACGAAGATATTCTGCTATGTTATTCAAAAAAGCATCCTTTAATGTTGAAATAAGATTGTGTGAATGGGTTCAAAAATTCTTGAGAGAAGCACAATTGTGTAAAACTGCTTTTTAAAAAGAAAAGCACAATAATCCGCTTCACTGCTAGAATCTTTTCAAAGTATTGTATCTTAAAGACTGAATTTCAGAAAAATCAGTTTTTATCGAATTAATAAAAGTATACAAAATTATTTGAAGCTCTTTGCACAGTAGCAACTTCAATTTTCAGACAGTAACTCCGTAAAGTGTTTGTATAATTTTTGCTCTAACTGTACACACATAAAAGAGTATCTTAATTTTTTTGTTTTATATTTTTTATGCCAGCTTAAGAGTAAATTAAAAATGTATCTAAGCGAGTGTGTGTGTGCGTGTATGTCTGTGCATGTGTGAGGCAATAAATTGCCTGAGATAGTCATATGAAGTGGTTTCTAGTTCAATTTGAAAACGTTGAATCTGCAAGATATTTTTTCGATTTATTTCCATTTTTTTTGCAATAAAATTGCAGTCAAAGTTCAAGAAAGCACCGTTAGTTGGCATTTATTAAAGACTCGCATAAATGATGGGCCCAGACAGGGCGACAGACAGTCGAGACCAGTTCGGGGCAGCGCAGCTAACCAAGTCAATGGGCGCTTATTAAAGCGCTCCAAACAAAGTGTAAAAATAAAATATCAAAAGGCCAAATAGGGCGCAAAAACACTTTCAAGTTTAGATGCAAATCAACAAGCTGGAGCTGTTTGCTCTCCCTTGGGAGAAATCAAAAACAAAAAAAACAAAAAAATTCTGAAAAAAATATGCCCCAGGAAGATGCTGCACCTAACAGACGTCGTCTTTGGCATAGCATCCGTGTTCCCATTCCCATTGCCAGTACCATTCCGTGCCCCATTCGTGCGACGAACGTCAACAACTGTGACTGGAAAATGAATTATTTACGCTTGGGTTTCTAAAAATACGCAGTTCAACCGCCTAGTCCTCTAGTCAGCCATTAGCCCAGACTAGGTAGTGTTGCCACCATCACTTGCCCGCCACAGTCGCCACAGTGCCATGGCATATTAGATTTTAGTTTTTCGAAGCAAAATGCAAACTCTGCTGGCAGTTTTGACACTGCCAAACGGCAAATCATGAGGTCAATTACAGCGCCAGCACCTATCTGTGGCTGTATCTGTGTAGCTATGTCGCCAAGTATCTGGCGTATCTTTGCATCTGCGTGTGGCAGTATCTAACTTCTTGTTAGCTGCATTTGTATCTTTTGGCTGGCACAACTAATTTTGCTTGTTAATTTTTATATGCCGCCAAGTTCTTGTCATTATATTTTTTTTTACGACTCAAGCGTCCAAAGATATTTTCCCCCGAGTGAAAAATGCAGCCAAAAGTGACAAACTCCATAAGTTTTAGTTCCATTTTATGACACTAAGGCGCACATTATCATAAAAATTAATAAATATAGCGCGTATCTGAGTGACGTTTTGTTGCCGCTTACTAGAATTTCACCTTTTAGCAGGGGCGGCAGTTGACTGACACTTGAAATAGTTGTTTTTTTCCGAAAATCTCCGACATTTCTTAGTTTTACTCTAAAGATACCATATTTTATGTTAATTAAGTGTTGGTTGCTTTTAAAGTAGTCGCAATTGATTTGATAAACAAAATGTTTTGATGCAACCTCATTTGAGAGAGTTTGACTTCTGGTAGGCGTTAGCAACCTACGTGAATAGCTATATAACTTTCATCTTCATTAGAGAGTGGATCATCTTGGGGAAAACAGATTATGAGGCGTGTTTGATGTTGGAACGAAAAATTAATTAAAAGTGGCGTAAGCAGGGTTTTAGACGTTAATCTGATTTCAGCTGAACAAAATGTTGTATGCTTTTCATGTGTAAGTTTAGTAAAGTTTCTTATGTTTTTTCCATATAAAATTTATAAGTTTTGTGGAAGATTTTCAAATGGCGCTGAAACGTCAATGGAAATTATATATTCACCTAAAAACATAAGAGTCCAAGCTACACATAAAATATTGCAAGATTTATTCGAAGTATTCAATGAAGTTTAAATTAATTAAAAAAATTTTTTTTTGTAAGCCTTTAAACAATTAATTTTAAAGGTTAAATGACAAAGATTTTACAGCACTCATAACTTGCGAATTGACTTCTAAGTTGTCCTCAGTTTAATACTATTGAGTTATTTTTAAAAAGTTTTGAATTTCTGTTTTTATATGAAAGAAAGTACAGCTGACGCTTAATGAATGCCTGTGGAAGTTCATGACTGATCTTCTCCGAATGATGTCTTGCAGGGAGTGTATAGGTTATCACTGTCAAAGTGTTATTTGTATTTTAAAGACAATAAATTCTATAAAGTTAAAAAATTTGATGCTTCACTGGATCAAGCCAAACGCAATCTGCACTTGCAGAATCATTTGGAGTGATAATAATTTCTATGCGGTTAAATCATTTGCGATTTTCTCAAATGCAAGGAAATATATATATATATATATATTGTATATGGAACAGAAAGAGTGTGATCTACTATTAGTTGGTATAATCAGCCGAAACTATTGGTGGGAAACGTTATCGAGATCAATCGATACGTTTGAGAGTGTAAAAAAAATTTCAGAAACGAACGGAACGTAGGAAAAGCAGATTTTGCAATATGACAACGCTCGACGACATGGCGTCTGTAAGCTAAAAATCGTTATCTAGAATCACTGAAATGGTAGTATTCGCCATATTCTCCACACCAGAAGATTCATGGTTATAGATACAAGTTGATTTAAAGGGGTCATCAGTTTATATCTTTGGAAAAAATGAATTGGATTGATGCTACCATTACGCATACTCGCCTGTATCGAAAGGTCAGTGGTTCGATTGCACCTAGCAGCACTGGTATATTAGCCTAGCAGTGGTATGGCTAGCAAATAGACGCTATTTATTTACCTATCAAAATCACCCAACGCTCTGCCTTTGCAGCGATGTACACAGTCAAGGGGAATTATATTATTTCTTTTCTTTTTTTTCGAAAAATTTGTGCAGAAGAAGTCCACTTCAACGAACAATAATTCGACTGTTGTTTTTTTACTTTTTACAAAAATCAAAACGATTGTGTGGTACTACCAAAAGTTTCCTTTAAAAGAATCTTTTTTGTATAAAAGAATTTTTTTATATTTTTTGGTGACTTATGTTAGTACTTAAGCAAAAGAGCATGCATTATCTTGTCACTTTCATTCGCAATTTTTCTTTTAGAAAATTGTTGTATGCTGACAAGCACTTAAAGCAATTAATATTCTTAAATCTTAACAATTTCTTGTTACATTTTTAAACATCAATCAATAATGTGAACAAAATTTTTCGGAACTTTCAATGTAGGCATTGCAACAACTAAATTACTGAAAGAACCGATTTTGATGAGATGAAGCAGTGAGTAAATAAATAAAACAATACCAAAGAAAAGCCGTGGGAGGTACGGAAAATCTTTTTATAGCTAATTTTAAAATTTAAATAAAACAATATATGTATTTCTTGGTGTGACCTATGACTTTATGAGAAAGTAAACCGATCTATGGCTATATGAGAAAGTAAATCGTTTTTGTACAAATAAGCGTGGGGAAATCTGCTAATTTTTCACTTAAAAAGAAAGATCGCTTTAGATTTTTTTCTGGGACTATATAATAACTATGTCATGTTGACTGAATGTACTCCATTTAAGATTTTAATTGGAAACTAGCAGTTTTCATTTATATTGACTTCATATCAACATATTTATTTTTTGGTTTACATGAAAGCTTAAATTATGTTGAACGCAACGCTCATTTACCAAAATTATTTTGTTGAAGAGTATTTAAGAAACTTTTGATGTCCACATTATGTTCTAAGCAATTTCTGTGAGGAGATCCTGAACGAATATTCATAATCGGACACATCCTCAGCAGGGACAATAGAAATATAGCACGTGCGGCTCTTGAATGGAACCCCATTAGCAATCGTCGCAGAGGGCGCCAAATGGGCTTAAGGAATAACATATTTTTGAAAAAAACCTCTTCCAAATATTTGAAATATAGTACTTTAAGCATCGCGTCACTTAGAAAAATAAACATTTTTGCAAATATCTTTCAAAAAATCACTACAACATAAACAGCAATTTTGTTTATTTAGAAATGAATACCAATTTGTATTTTGTAGAGTCAAAGATTTTTAGGCTGGTTATAATTTTCATCAGCAGCAATACTTCAGTCTCTTTAGGGAAACAGTTTTAAAAACAGAAGCTAATACTTATTTTGCAATAAAACAACAATTTGTATATTTAATGGGCACTTATTTCGTTCTTGTTTGCTCTTGAAAATATTTCTATAATTCAAATTCCTGCGCAGATACACGCGTTATTTATTGTTTATTTCGTAGCTATTTGTTTCACCAAACATGCTTCATTTCACTTTACTTGCACTTTCGAAATACCATTTTCTATGGTTATCATTTTTTTGTATTTATTGCCCATATCGAAATTTTTTTTTTATATATTTCGATACCATTTGGATTGCACATGTTTCACTTTTACTTTGGATACCAGCACTCAGGCCACTTAATACTTGACATAAGCCTCGAATTCGCGGTCAATTTGTGGCAGAACGCATTAGTTTGCGGCATGTTTGCATGTATCTTATTTATGCACATTTCTTGTCCATCAAAAGATACACGAATGAGTACGTAACAAACGTTTCCATTCAGGGCGCATAGAACATGGAACCATGCGCTGAATTTTTTAGCCGGAATTCTAAAAACGACACAAAAAAAGCGTCGCAACGCCAACACAAAACGTTGAAATGGAAAAAAAAAATAACTTAAAAATAAATTAAATTTTTTTTCGAAAATGTGCGGTAGAGTAGGCTCAGCGCGCTTTTCCACTTACTGGCACACACACGCACCGCGAGTTTTCAGCCCCGACTTTTCCACCGACCGAATTTTCGTTTAACTGCCGGCAATCGGATAAGCGCAACCAGACGGCACAACGTTTTCTCATAGACTAAATTCGAACAAAAAGAAAATTCCGCACGCAGTGCGCAGTGCCACAGAGCAGCAAAAGCAGCGCAGCCAACAGCGCGGCAAGTAAGGCGCACCCGCGAGATACTTTTAATACCGTCAACGCAGCGACGCTGCGCAACTGGCGACGACGACGACTGCGCAGCCCAAAATGTATCTGAGTTTTCTTGCTGCCGGTGTAGCTTCTTCCTCTGCAACTGCTACGTCTGCGGCGACCCGTTGACTTTGGGGGAGCACGCGAAAATGCGCGATTGAGCAATTGTGAGCACCAAGAGTTAGTCGGCCAGCTGAGGACGTTGAAATTTTTTTCAATTTGTTTAGCATGCTGCAGGGTCGCTGGATCTTCGCTGTGTACGTACGGCTTGACTGCCTCAAATGCGCGCCTGCCTGCTGATCAGCAACGTCATCATTATCATCATCATCATTTATTTAACACACAAGAGTCGCAGCAACTAAGACATTGATGTTGCACACACATGTGGATACAATTTGCGCTGACTGTGCCACATGTTGTTTTTATAGCCTCGATACATAGAGGGTCCAAGAGTATTGGAGTTTGTATAACTAAGGTATTCGTTTTGTATATCAATTGAGCAAAAGCGTGAGGAGACCTAAGTGTCGCCAGATAATACTAAAAACCGAGATCACTAAAAAGGACATAGATATAAATCTATAAGGATAAATAATACGATCTTAAACAAGAAATTCTGCCAAAAAATCGTATCTCTTAATTAAAAGTAAAGCCCAGAAACATACATATATTTGGCAAAGATATTGAAATTATGCCAAAATCTCTGAAATGGTTCAATAAGAAGTATGAAAAATTTCAAATTAAACTAATGCGAATAAGTTGAGCACAATAATAGATTGATATGAGTAGTTACTTGCAATACGCAACAGATACGAATTCATTTTTAGCTTAAAAACACAGTCAAGGTTTTCCGGCAATTACCAGATAGTAAGGTGCTAGGCTCCTGTAAGAGATGTAGCAATTAAAGCCGCTAGTTGATTGATGTAAGTAGTTTGCGAAATTGAAGATTATTACCTCATGTGCGTGATATAGACGAATCCCTCTTGAGTTCAGCAAAAGATATTTAGGGTTTTTACGCAATTTCCAGACTGTAAGGTCCACTAAGAAATTGAAACCTATAATAAGCTGGTATGAGTAGTAATGGATATAAGCATTACTTCTAATTCTCTATAGGTTCAAATCAGTTGTTGTCTTTCGAAGCAGTAATTCCTTGGCCGTCGTAGTTGTGCCTCTTACACCGAAAGTCGGTAGTTGGATTCCACCCTGCATCACTACTAAACTTGTCTTCCACTGGCAAAGCGTGCAAATAGATACCATTTACCTTAGAAAACCTTTATTAATGAAACGCACCGCCATATGGATTCGACTATAAATCGTAGGTCCCTATTCTATTCGAACAGCTATTAATAAAGATATATCCATGCTCCGCCATTGCAGCGCTAACCCAGAACAGTCGAGGGGAGTAATTTATTGTTATTAATTGTTAATGCCCTATTCCCTAGTATGGATAGAGCAAAATTAAAGCAATAAAGGGTTTATATAGGAAGGTTTTCCAAATAGCTTCACTTTTCAAAATTTTTTCATGGTAATGCCACACTTGCTCACGCAAACCGAATTCCTTCTGGAACTATAACTATAGTTCCAGGCACACAAAAAACCGAGTTCATATGATAATAAAAATTACTTCAGCGAGTTGTAGGAGTATTCTCCAGTCGTCTTGTCCCAACTAAATCTTATTATCTTTTTATTTTTGCCATAATGCCAGCCTCAACTGGTAGCTCCTTTATATGCTCCAATGTGTTTATTTGTGTGTGCGCGCTTGGGTGTGCATCTGTGTGTGTGTGTGTGTGTTTTTGTCGGGTGATAAAAATCTACCATTTTTCACCAGCCTATTAAGTTACATAAGCCCCAGTCTCTGTGAATGCCTAGATTTTATGGTTTTGTTGCTTGTGGCGTGTGAATATCCTTTTGGCGTGTTAATGAACCCTTTGACTCCACACCAACAACAGCCATGCCCAGAAAACACTCTAAAACATACATCAAAAAATGCCACTGACAGCAGACCACATAAATCAAATGCATTCGACTTGGTTAGTCCATAATGCTCCCGCAACAACGTTAACTATGGCTGTCAGTCGCGCGCTCATTAATAAATTAAATGCATAAAATCACAAAAAACTAGGAAATAAAATATTAAATCTGACAAGCCGTTGAGTTGATACTCTTTATGATTAGTGGTAGACATGAAATATGCATTATAATACAACATTTTTTAGAGTTATGTGTGTTTGGATTATGAGAACGATTTATCGTTTAGATCAATGTTTTTTTTTCAATAAAATATTTTTAAGTATTTTGCAAGTATTTAATTTTGGATCACTCTCAAAACAAGTACGTTTGAGTTTAGCTCTTGAAATGTCAAATATGTTAGGTCAAATCAATCCCAAATGAAGATTGGGCACAGGAATGAAATAAGGAGTGCGCAATCGGAGTCGATAACAATATTCAGATGTAAAATAATTTTATCTGATTTCGGATTGGTAAAAATGCGAGCATCAAATAATATTTTACAAAATGAGCATTTTTCGGAGCAGGTCTGAAATTTTAAGAAGGAAAATTTCCGGCAATATAATATTGAGCACTATTTATACATCTAAAGTAAGGACATTCTTTAGATATACATAAGTAGAATTGTCCTATTCTTTACCTATTCTATTCCTATTCCTATTCCTATTCCTATTCCTATTTCTATTTCTATTTCTATTTCTATTTCTATTTCTATTTCTATTTCTATTTCTATTTCTATTTCTATTCCTATTCCTATTCCTATTCCTATTCCTATTCCTATTCCTATTCCTATTCCTATTCCTATTCCTATTCCTATTCCTATTCCTATTCCTATTCCTATTCCTATTCCTATTCCTATTCCTATTCCTATTCCTATTCCTATTCCTATTCCTATTCCTATTCCTATTCCTATTCCTAATACTATTCCATTCCCATTGCTATTGCTATAAAAATACATTTTCATCACGCAGCTCCAACTAATTATTTTTAATCCAAATAGATTGACCTTTGACTTTCACAATCACAACCAACTTCTCTCTTATTCGTCAAGGCCTCAAGCACGTTAGAGCATTCCCAAACGAACACCTATGATCCCGTACTCCCGCGCTAAGCCAGCTGCAAGTGTGCGTTCGTTTGACTGCTTGGTCATATGGATATCAGTTACACCCCCCTTTAAAGGTTCATGTGGTTGTTTGCATGTGAAGATTACTCCGCGCACACTTCAGTGTATATGCAACCCTTAGGGGCGTGTGATAAGGCACCGAAAATAAAGAAGCGCAGTCCGAAGTTAGCTGTGGAAAACGACTTTATTGCACGCACAATTTATGTTCATTTTTTTCCATGTTGTTTCTATCCAAAGTGGTGCAAGTTCGTCACCATTTCATGGCTCAGTTGTGCTCTGTTGATATTGCCTGGACAGGAGTAGGAGTGCCGGCTTCACCAATATATGAGTATTTTGTATTGAATGTAGGTTAGGCCACACAGCTGCGGTTGTTGCTTTTGCCTCATGGCAGTGCGCTCTGCCGCCGCCATATGTAAAAATAAACACATAAAACTGCACTTCTACTAATTGCTCAAGGGAGCCACGAAAAAATACTTCTTTCCATTTGGTATATCTTAAAACGGGGCGATTTTGAAAATCGTTGATAAAGCCAAGCAAAGCAGCGGCAAATGGAAATGGTTTACATACAATGTTTTAGATATGAGACACGGGAGTTGGTAACATATGCACCCAAAGCGGCAGAGAGTGTGTGTGTCTGTCAGGGTTGTCGAGTTTTGGTACGGGAAGCATGGGATTTGTATGTGATTGAAACGAAATGGCAGACATGAGTATAGATTGTGCACTGGAAATGTGAGTTTCTATGTGAAATACTTTTATATTTTCGTGAGAATTCTTAAAATCAGAATAAATCGCTTTTAAAAAGCTCTTTTATAATTCATGATAAAGAACTGGATTAAGTTTTAAAAACTCAAAATATGCAGAATATTTCGCAAAAAATTACTGCTATTTTCTTCTTAATTTAAGAATATATCGCTTATTTAATCAACTGTGGAGCTATTGCTGGAAAAAAAAACAGATTTAGTGAAGAATAAAAATTGTAAGATTCATTTAAACTCTGATGAGATCAAAGACGTTAAATCGATTTGGATAAACAGAAAGCAGTCTTCTAACATCATATGCCAGTCGACATAGCCATAAAGAGGATTTTTTGTACAGAAATCTGGCAATCCGTGCTAGATGACGGTCGAGATTGAAATGGTTTGATGGAGTTGAAGACGAGCTTAGATTGCTTAGCGCAACAAGCTTAGAACAGTGAAACGAGCTTAGACGAAACTACAGAGGTATATGGTGCAGATTGCAACAAAACCCCCCATGATCCCCCATCATTATAATATTAAAAGTTTATTTACTTAGCGAAATCACCCTATGCTCCGCCTTTGAAGTGATGACCATAGTTAAGGTTAATAATAATGTATTCCCTGTACCATTAGGTACAAAGGGTATATTAAGTCAGGAGTGGGTGAACCTCCAAAGCCACCTAAAGTACTATCAGGGCGATTGGTGAAATTACTATAGGCCACTCAGTTGAATTCAAATTGAATGCAGAAAAAATATACTTGTATGCAAATTTTCCAAGTTTAAGAGAGAATTGTTAAGTTACAGGTTCTACTTCTTCCGAATGAATTGCAGGAAATGATGTCAATTGTAACGTAAAAAATATAAATTAAATATAAAATGAATATGAACAGTATTTAGATCAAGTTAAAAATATTTAAAAATCTAGTCAAGCTCTAAGCATAAGTATACTCATAAATTAATTTAAAAATCATAGAAATCTTTTTTAATTTAATAATTTATATTTCAGTTGACCTGACAACCCTGCTCTCTCTATCATATGAACCAAAAGGAAATTGTAAGTACTACATCCTTTCATGCTTCAACAGTTTTTATGTTTGTTGTTTGGCCATCACTTGCCTCATATGCCGAAAATTTCTTATAAACGAGGGAGGGCGATTTGTTGCGCGTTTTTGAGCCAGTGAATCACTTTAGGGCGTGTGTCCCTGGGATTCACTCTTCAAGTGTAAAAGTGTGCACACATATGCCTGAGAGTGTGTTTCTTTGTTTTTGTTGTAATTTATGTAAGGTAATGAACTTGGAATTTATATGCAAATACCATGTAATTTGTGCATTAACAAATTGTTAAATGGCTACACCTTGGGGCTACCCCAAGCACTAGACGGAAGTACTAAGCTATTGTTAGCTTTGGTATATTTTGTGGGAAATTGTTATATGAGACTCTTGAGTGAAATATAGTTTTTACTTGCACTACGCACCCCTAATTGCTTCATTAATGAAGCACCCACCCCGTGCAGCACTCGAATTTATTCTCTATAATGGCTAAATTTTAAAATTGTGCACATTTTTTTGACATATTAAATTAATATTGACACATTGACAGCTGCCTGTCCATCAGGCAGTCAAAAGCAAACTCTAACAAACTCTCAACTAATGCAACCCGCCCTGCAAAACCTCCTCCATATATACACATAACTATCATGTCAATAACTCTGGGCCGGGTAACAAATTTTCCGCTGTCGTCAACATAGAAAACACGCTCGTACACATATGGTTTTCGACGACCACCCGCTGCCTGCCTGCGGGTCCAAACCCAATTCCACTTTAAATTCGCTACGAATTCTCGAATTTGTGCGTTAATCATGCGCAACGCTTTTGGTGAAATTTTTTAATTGCCCCCCCTATAAACTATAAAAACTATGAAAAGTTCATATATTAGAAGTCTGCTTTTTAAACAAAAACTCTGCTTAGGCATAGTATTTTTTTTTTCGGCAATGTCATCATTAGGGTGTGCGCGTGCGTGTGTGTCTGTGCTGCGCTGTGCTGTGCTTGGTGACCCCTACTCTTTGGTTTCATGCCATTGCGCGTTTTTATCTTGGGAAAATGCGCGCTTTTAATTGATAGTTACAAATGGCACAGCATTCACTCAGCATGTTTGTTGTAAACCTTTTGTAGCGTAGAAAATTTATCTATAGGGTTTTCCTAATTTGGTCAAGCGATAGAATGTGAAGTGCAAACTGAACATTAAATTGGCGCAAACTAACAAATTTTTTTTGTTTATTTGTTTTTTTTTCTGGGTTGGGTTTTTGTATTTGCTTGATTGGTTTGTTAAGAGCTAAGCACGATTTTATGATATAGCTATTTTTTATAACATTTGGCAATTTATCTGACTGACTGAGTGACTGTCTCCGTCAAAATCTGTGCCACTTCAATCAAAATGCCAATTGCCTAAGCATGGGCCAGGAATTGGCCCTTTGCTGCTGTTAGTGCTCTATATTCAAAACTCGTTGCACGCAATTCAATTTCACTTCACCGAAACGGCAACAGTTGGTCTGCAAGTTACTTGGAAGGTGCTACTTGGGAGTATGCTGATTAAGGCAAGACGTTTGTCATGCGTGGAAGTTACTTGGAAGAAAAGCATATGTTTGTGATCTAGAAATGATTTTGTTTAAGAAAGCTAAGTTAAAAATGCACCTCTATTGCTTTAAATAATATTCGGTTTTAAAGATTTTTGCGTTTTATATATTTACCATTTTATTTGCGATCTACTTGTTTTTCGGAAATAAAAGCATGCTTGTGAACGGAAGACGATTTTGTTCAAAAAACAGTCCACAAAGATGTACCCACTTCTAAATTACTTTTATATATATAGATTTTGGGTTTTTTTTTGCATTTTACATATTCGCCTTTTTACTGGCTTTTTATTTGTTTTTCAGAAATAATGACAAAGTTGTAATCTATAAACGATTTTGTTTAAAAAAAAGTGAAGGTATGTGGCAAATGCACCCCAATTACTTTCAATTATAATATATTCCATTTGAAGATTTTCAACGTATTTCACATTTATCTTTTGTTGGCGTTTTTTTTTTTGTCGAAAATAAAGGCACGGTTGTAATCTAAAAACGATTTTGTTTTAAAAAAATGTTAAGATATGCCGCCCAATTACTTTTCAGCATACTTGATTTTGAAGATCATTCTTTTCTTTCTTCATCTTTCAAATTCAACTTCTTTCTAACCAAGTTTGACCCTCTAACATAAATGTCATAAGGAAAAAAAATCTTTTGTATTTAATAGATAATTGAAATTTTTTAATTTTTATATAAAATATACATATTTTATTGATAAATATAAATTGTTTTGAAAATAATAATTTTAAATTTTTATAAAATATTTATTTTTTGTATATTTTTGCGTATTACTTCTTTTACATTTTATTGGCAATAAGTTCGTTTTTTGGAAAAAGAGTAACGACTTATTCGTTTTTTGTTTTTCTGTTTTTATGTCAGTAATATATTTATATAAATACAATTATTAAAATGTTATATTTATATGTGTATATTTTTTTTGAAATTTTTTTTTATTTTCATTAAGTATTTTTGTAGTAACAAAGCTGTCGCATTTTCTAGAGTTTCTGTTAAGCGCTTAATTTACGTTTTTTTATAGTCAATTTTTTTCATAGAAGCTTCTACCAGAGATACAAGGAATGTTAGGTATTCCAAACAATTTCTCTCTAAATATAATATAATACCTTTCCGAGAACACCTAAGATTTACACAATATCACCTTTAATAAAAAAATGTTGCAAATATTTTCTCACTTCGACTTTCGAGAATGTGAAATTTCCCGTAAACAGCTGAGCCTTATGTTGATAAACTTCCTACAAACTGCAGTTCTGACTTAAGTTTTGTATAAACACCTGCGGGCATGGTATCAAGTTCGTTTCTTGTCTGGCTTTTGTAACCTGACCCATTTCTACAAGGGCATTACTGCAAGTAGTAGTAATAGTAATGTTTTTATATAGCGATTTTTGTGTTAAATTTTCTAAAAATTTATAATAGTAGCTTAGTATTTTTTTTGAGATTTTATATTTTGATGTATTTTTAATTAAAGTTCTGAAGAAAATCTATTTCTTCTTGGTTACTAAGAAGTACAAAAATATGAACTTAGAAATGAGCATAATCCATGTAAATGAAAGATTTGCCGTTTCCAAAAATATGATAGCACATTTAGCGCAAAATTCATGATATTCTGGGCAAAAGTTTTGTTTTTGGGACCACAATTAATTCGGTTCGATTATTGTTTTCAAAAAAGAGATGAACCAAATAAAATATGTATCACAGGTTGTCCCTCAGAAGCGGCTACTTCTTACTTCTATGTGGAAATTTTCGACGTCTGTCTCTAAAAAATTAGACTTTTCTGGCCGCTATCAGCTGTTTTTTGATTACTTCACAGGAACCTAACTGGTTACCCAAACTCGATTTGTAGCCCCCGAGAATCTTTAATTGAAAGTTTCTGATTCTAAACTCTACAAAAAAAAAAAAAATGATGAACAATCTTATATTTGTATCCGTAGAGAAAGCCGCATAAGTGGTATAAGATTTCCACTATAAGCCATTTTTCGAATTATTCAAAAGATCTGAACTGGTATCCATCGAGAAACTTTAAATGATATAGTGTCTGATGCTAAGTTCTACAAAAACAAATATTGAAGGAGCTTATATTTGTATCAGTCGAGAAAGCCGAATAAGCAAGGTTTAGAGAATACGATTGTTGATATAATATCTCCTCCAAAGGATCTGAACTGGTGACCTCAATCCATTTGTGCCCGTCAAGAAAACCAAATAAGCAAGGTTTGGAGAATAAGATCTCCCCAATTAGCCATTTTTCGATTTCTTCAAAAGATCTTAACTGGTGACCGCACTGTTTCCTGTTTCTAAGTTTTACAAAAAAAAAAGTTGGAAAAACAGTTTGTTTCCGTCGAGAAAGCCGAATAAGCAAGGTTTGGAGAATACGGTTGGTGGTATAAAATCTCCTCGATAAGCCATTTTTCGAATTCTTTAAAAGATCTGGACTGGTGGCCGCTTTTCATTGGTGCCAGCGTGAAACTGTAAATAAAAAGTACCTGTTTCTAAGTTCTACAAAAAAATGGTTTGAAAAAGCTTATGTTTGTACCAACACTATTTACGTTCATTGCTTAAGATAGGAACGAAAAATATACCTTTTTCTTAGCGAAAATATCAAATTTTTTGATTTTTTGAACTCAAGAAACTGCGCACATAGAGTATACACAATTTGTCATTGCAAAATGTAGTTCTGCTCGTTCTGCTTCACTCTCTCTTGCTCTTTATGAATGAACTCTTGCGGGAAGCATTCTTATTGCTTTTATTTGGTCGTTCATCAAAGGCACCGGTCCCCAACGCCTTGGGTTGTGCCATGTCTGTGTCTACTGTAGAGCAGTTCTAGCAGCGCAAAAGGCAGCGGGTGCACGCGCAGTCTTTGGAGCAGTACATCATCGACAGACAGTGGCCCACGCATTGGCCATGCTTCAATGAAGCATGCCACATTTCGCTGGAATGCTTAGGCAACATATTGAAGCTTTCCACAGATCTTTGTTGCAGTTCCTCATTGGAGTTAATGATTAATTAGTTGCATGTTTGAAGGGTTTTCTTTTTCGTAACGACAATGGGCTGCTTTTCTTTGCTTTTTCTTTTTAATTATAAATAAACATTGGAATAGATTATTAATTTAATGAAATGACACTTTGTATAGCATTGGTTGCAATCTGAATTGAACGTCCTTCCACTTATCGCCAAATTGAACTTGAACTGTGCAATTTTTTTGAGTCATTTGCGAAATAAAAAGTGCATTGCCGGGTTTGATTTGTGAATTATGCTATAACAATTGTCGGAGTTTGATTTTTTAATGTGAATTTGCATTTGCTTCCGTTTATAAATTAAACACGTTTTCGGTTTTTTATTTAACTTAACGTGCAATAATTGTTTAAATTTTATTGTAAGTCAGTGTTATGTAAGATTCGTTCGACAGTTTCCAAGAACTTTTGAGCAGGAATCTGTACAGAGAAACGCTCATAACTTTAAGTAATAATTATTTCATATCAATTTTGTTAAATAATTTTCGTTTTTTATTTATTACTTACTTATTACTTACCAATTTACAACTAAATCAACTTTTAAATCTTGTTTGACAGCTTTTGGTGTTTGGTTATTTTTTTTTATTAATTACTGTAACATTTTTTGGGACACGCAAAACACATATTTTCAAGTGTTTTTGTTGTTGCCATTAGGTTCAAGGACAGCCAAAAACAAAATCAGTAAACAAATGTTTAAAAGATAAATAAATATATACAAACATATAATAACAATATCTAAACACACACCACGGCTTTAGGCAATTTATCAGCATTATAAGCTTTTTTTTTAGCTGATCATCCGTCAACGTGTGTAGCAATATTGAGAAATTGAAGATGATTGCCAACGAGCGTAGGCGAAGTAGGAATACTCTTTAAAATAATTACTGGTAGCGGTAACAAATTAACAAAAATTTAGTTTTTAAGAATATTATAAGAAGTTGCTCATTCTTCTATTTCCTCGCAATTCTTCTTCGAAACCCTTGATTTATTTGTAACCTGGTTTTTCCTTAAGCTCCAAGATCATGTAATTGCCGAGATCTATTTATATTGGCAGTTTTTTATCTGGTCGATACACGTGTTTTCGGTACGCCTGCTTGTTGTTGCAAAAGCCTTTTGTTGTGATTTCAAGCATTTCAGGAATTACTTGATATTTTCATTTCAATCGTATTCTCGGACGCTGTCTGCGTCGGTGGGCATTTGGTTGCATACAAGAGTACGGGTCTTACGACTTTTGAATGCATTATATACATTATTTAAATATATTTATATTTAGTACTTAAAATATTCTCACGAGTAATATATATGAAACAATAGTTCCCAATGTTAAATCAGTTGCTTAACATGGACAAGAATTGACGAAAAACGCAGCTCCATACTCTCTGGAATTAGAAGTTCACAGAGATCGGCAGTTGGCAGAGCGATCAAAGGACATTGACCTGTTAGAGCCCACGCGGTCATAGTGAATGCTTCTAAAAATCATTTTTGTAGAAGCCGCAAAGATGAGTAAGAAAGTGAAGGTAGTAGAAGACTTGTTTTATATCTGAGATCAGTAAAATTTCTGTTTTATTCCTGAGAAGCTAAAAGTACGCGTTGGGAAATGCACTTGAGAAATAACTTCCCTCAACTAAAAACGCTTGAATTTTTCTGTTTTTTAACAATGTCATGCTTTACAGCAATAATTATCTGGCAGTACTTTTGTTTTTGTTAAGGAGAAAGAAGTGACAACTGGACTGATTAGGTCTTAGGAAGTAATCGTCCTTAGCTTACCTAACCCTATTAGATTTTATCCCCAATTCATTTGCTTAAGTTAACCTTTATTTCCATGTCCTCCTCGATTTTTCCATGTCCCCTTTGGCTATTTTTCTCTCGTTACCTTCCGCTTTTTTTCCAATATTTTCTATTTATCTCACTGTCACTTTTTTATTCTAAGATTGCTCTTGGACGATCTTTATCTTAGTCTGTCTAAAAATATCTGTTTTCTTCGCTTTATATTTTATCTTCTTTATTTTACGCACTTCCCTCGGATATTCTTAGTTCCGCAGTGTTTCCTATTTTGCAAACTCTTTCCATTTTTCTTTGTCCATTCGTAACGTACTTTTCATATATTTTGATAAAATAAGTACATAAGTCAGATTCTTAATATCAAGATATCATTAGATACAATCATCGTACTACGAATTTGTATATTTTTTTTATTTCTTTTTTGGATTTTAACTTATTCTCATTTTTTAGTCCCCATACCCATAAGTTTAAGTCAAAAAATTGCGAGTTCCTTCATATCAAATAACCACAAAAGCTCTTCACAGACAACTTCCTTGTGGAACATTACAAAAGCCGTTGCAAAGTCAATATGTCTCTTTCGTAAGAGCATGCAAATAATGAAGACTACTTGAGGCAATTGCCAGCGGCGTCGGCAACAGTTCAACAACACGTGAGAATTATTCCCCGAACGAATGTTTGCGAGAGAGGTGCCACGGGGTGGCTCACCTGTTGCAATTATTTTGGCAGTTGTTACAATGTGCCAATCATTTGCAATGATAATTGCAAGCTACACCTATGCAACAACAACAACAACCCAAAGAACAACAATTTATTGTTTTATTTTCTCAATTGTTTAGTAGAGTAAGCACACACAGATACTCACTAACACAAACACACAGAGAGCGTCGTAGAAAGCACAAAGAGCCGTCGGATTGAGTCGCTAAGCTTTTAATGACGTCTTAGATTTGCATTTGTATCTGTGTGCATGTCATTGTTTACATTTGTGTGTGTACACGCGCTCTTTGTTGTATTCGCAGCTGATTAAGTTAAGGTTTTGGCGCAGATACAGATACTTAGCATTCGCCGTCTGGCAGCGGCAGTGATAAGTACTTCGATTGTCGGTCGTAGTAAGATATTTTTATAATCTTTTCAATTTGTGTTTGATTAAGTGAATTGATGTGATAAGGATAATTATTTTTTTTTAATCAAAAAAAAATATAAGACAAGTGCAAAGGTGATTAAATTATTGGTGCAAAAAGAAAGTGCATGTATTTTTTGTTATAAGCTAAAATAAGTTAAATAAAAAATTGCCATTAAATAAAAAATGAAGAAATTAAAAAAAATTGAAAATATAAATATAAAATAAATGAAAAAAGTAAAATAAAAAATAATAAATGACAAATAACAATTTAATAAGAATAATTAAAAAAATTTAATCCTAAAATAAATAAAACTTTACAATAAAATAAATGTAATTTTTTTAATCTTAAGAATATTTACTTAATTGGATATCGAAGGAAGAGAAGAGTGAACTTCTAAGGCAAATGCAGCTAATTAAAAATGTATTTTATGCTTAAATCCTTTCACACCTAAGTCCAATACAAATACCAACAATAAATTAAACAAAAACTGTGTAAATATTATGAAATTATGTGGAATCTGCAAAACTTCTATCAAATATGCATTATTCATAAAAAAATTATGTTAAAGCAATTATTAAATAATACAAGCGCAAAAAGTGTTGCAATAATAATTTATATTAATAATTTTAATGGCATTGTACTATAAACAAATTACTTTATTTTGCAATAATTAAATAAAAAGATGTTAAGTGCACAATAATTGCTTTCATTAAAATGAAGGCCAATAACTATAATTAAGTGTGATTGATGTTAGAATGAAGTAAAAATCATGAACAAAACCAACTTTAAATTTAATTAATTTAATTACAAATTTTTTTAAAGAATTTCTCAAGTTTTTTAGTCAAATGGGTCGGCAGTATTCCATGAAATGTTGCGCTGTTTGTAATTTTTTTCGTAGTACAGATAATTTCAATTTAAAAAAAATATATTTTTCTAAAACTAAATTTAAAAAGAAATTTGAACATGGCAATGGCTTTAGGCTGTGAGAATTTAAAACTAAAAGAATTGAGATGTTATGAATCACATAAAAAAAAATATATTTTTATAAAAACTAAATTAAAAAAGAAATTTGAACTCTTATTTGTGAGAAACATAATCCATATTTGCATGTAACTTCACATGTCTCAATAAGTTAATTTTATTTATTTCATATATACAAAAAATTCCGAAAATAAAAAATATGATATCAAAATGGCACAAAGAGTTTCCAAAGTCGACATAGGCGATGACTAAGCAGCCAAATAGCAATATTTTCACAGTTTTAAATAAGCTTTAAAAATTCATTGAACTAGAATTTAAAATCGCATAAATTAAGTCTTTGACTTTTTTGTGTCAGAATATCATCGCATAATTTCGAACTTTTACTCATGTTTTTCAGTCTCGGGAAACCAATACGCGATAATTCCAAGTACAAAACAAATAAAGGGAATTATTAATTTGGATGGCTAAGTAGCTCTTCTTTTTGTTATATTATTAATTCCTCGGCCTGGGTTTGAAAGCAAAGGAATGGAAGACTCTTTAGATATTTAGTTTCAAAAAGTGTACTATTTGCTCAGAAGACAAAGGAGCTCTTTTTATTGTTAAACTATTTATCCCTTAGCCTGAGTTTGATACGTGATGCAGAGAACAGTCTTTAGATATTTGATTCCAAGAATCTCTTGTTCCGCTTAGGAATTTAAAACTCACAAACTTACAAAGACTTTTTCTACTATGTGTCATTCTAACTCAGTCCTCAACTAAGAATAATGCTAGAAGATTCATTAATCCTCTAGGAACGCATTTGAAAGCTCAAGAAAATATTGATTAATTTTTAGTTTAAATAGTTTTAGATTTTATTTAACAATATTTATTTATGTTTTATTTTTGTTTACAATATATAAAACTGGCGCTGAAGAACAAAACTAGTTTATACTATAAATTTTATTAGTTAGCTGCTATTAATAATATTAAATATTAATGTTTTATCGCACTGCTTGGAATGTTTCCCACCTATAAATTGTTGCAAATTACACGGAACTGATATTTATCTGAATGAATCCCAGGGAATGTTATAAAGAGGCAATTTATAGCAAAACAAAAAAGTCACTAAAATTAATTGCAATAAATAATTAATATTTAATTAATAGAAGAACGAATGCTACTTTCGTTGACACAGGAAACAATATTTTTATTCCTAATTAATTCAAATAAAAAATTAAATTATTATTACTCTCTTTACTGCGATTTTGAGCCGAGTTGTGTAACGATCCCACGGCTTATTATTTGTTTTTATAGAAATAAATTGGTTAAAAAATATTTACAATAAGTTTTAATTTACTTTTAGATCCAGTACGATCAAGCTAACTTGATAAATTCATTCAAGCATTTTAATACTAAATATATTGCCAAATCCCCCCCCCCCCCAAAAAAAATGCCGAGTATTAACTAAATTATTTTACTTAAGTAAACCTAAAGAGATAAAAATAGTTCAAACTAAATGACTAAAAATCATTTTGAACTGTTGCCAAAAACTTGTACTTGCACTTGGCTATACTATCCGATCGTAACCTTGACTTTTTCTATAATGTAATTATTCATTTTCCAATTACTTAACTGCAAATTTTAATTTGTGTTGTAAAATTAAGTAATTGCCGAGAGTTAGTTGAATTATGCGCAATTATGTTAGCTGTATCGTAAAAATATCAGAGAATTACCTTGACGAGAGCTATAAAAGTCGATGCATTGAGGCTTTATTTATTCGCAACAAATGCATTTTGTCTAGCCATGAAATATAACCGTAATAGTTGTAAAATTTTTTAAAACCTCGAACGAATGTCAACCTGTTAAAAATAAAATAAATATGGGAAATATGTAGTGTCGGGTCTCCACGCAACACGCGATCTATGTGCTTATCGCGGCTACGTGATACTTTCGTAGAATGCTCTCTCTCTATTACTCTATAAACGTATATGTATGGAATGTACCACATTTTTAAAAATAAACAACTATATTGCATTTAATATAATTTTATAGCGTCGAGCTCCTAATTTGTTATATTTGCAAATGTAAACAACTGATTATAGCGTAAATTTGCCGAAGAATTTAGACTAGTCATGCCACTTTGGTGAATACTCTGCGCTTTAACCGGTACACAACATTAGAAGTCAAAACCACTCTCCGCAAGACTTATCAGACGAAGCATATATAGAGATTTGTTGGGCTGCAGTTGCACTTTTTTTTCTACAACTTCTCTCAAATGCCGTTTCTTTAATCAAAACTCGGATATTTTTGAGCAAAAAATAATTTTCTTGTCAGAAACAGACAGACAATTCTTTTTCAGTGAAATTAGCAATCACTTCCCGTTCTGGTCACAGCTGCCAGGTGTACCCATCTTCTAAAAACAGACCGAATTTGTACACCTCATACTTTAACGTCAAGTGATTTTGAGATTTCTTTACAGAGTCACTTCACTTTATAGTTTGAAGACACTCCAAGCATTCCGTCAAGCTGACGGATTGTTTTTCAGAATTGCGTTACGTTGTCCTTTGGATCCTATCACTACTTAATTTAATTTAATTGACCATCACAACCCGCTTCTGCCTTACGCGTACCTTCTCCAGTGGGTCACTTCAAGATAGGCCCTCCCCCACTTGTTCTTTCTATCTGGCTTTGGTCATTCCCTTCATCTTTCTTCGTCGGCTTTCACTTAAATCCTTCCTCGCTAGAGCGTCTTCGTCCATAGGAACAACATGGCCAAAGGAAATCTTAGTTTTTTAAAGGCACACCCGTCGGGCATGACTATAGACTGCTCTTATCTCCAAAAAGTATATCTTTCCTTTGATTAGAATGTGATTCACAGCATCCTAATTCTTTGAGTGCTTAATACTTGCATCCTCAAGCTATTGCCATTCTATATCTTTCAGGGCGAAACCTATTTTGACTGAAACTAAAGTCAACGAAGCCAATACTCTGTTTCTTACAAACAATATTTCCAAAAAAAATATGCTTTTATAATAAAAATAATTTTCGTCTAATATGTTACGATAGCGTGGAGAAAAGTGCTGCTCATTAGTAGCAAGAATTTATTACTTGTGATATCGAGGTATATAGAGGCATATAATACGTGAACAAATTATATAGTTTCTGAAATCTTTCAGTCTTAGGATATCGATATGCCCTTAATTAAATTGTCTATCAAGCGATGTACTTCCTTCCCATTAGTTCTTCGCTGAATCTAAACGGAATAGGGATTAACTTAGGTAAAAAAGTATGTTTAGAAACGCTACAAGTAAGTCGTGATTTTTGTCCGTGATACTTTAACTTAGAGGGAGAGACTCTGCCTGTTGGCTTTATCGTAAAAACCGTCAACAATTACATTTTATTTTTCAATTGTTGCACTTTTTATTTGAGCCGCCGGCGGACTTTTAGGATCATTTGAGGGATCCCCCTTAACCGATTTTTTCTAATAATAGCTAATAGTTTACATGCCCTTAAGCTAAGCTTACTATACACCTTAAACCAAAAGTTGAAGTGCATTGTTTTTCGTTATATCCAATTAGGTATTATTGCATTTTTTATTATTATTTTAATTATT
This sequence comes from Chymomyza procnemis, assembly GCA_035046065.1. Taxonomy (NCBI): domain Eukaryota; kingdom Metazoa; phylum Arthropoda; class Insecta; order Diptera; family Drosophilidae; genus Chymomyza; species Chymomyza procnemis. Next base: position 11,574,279 of record JAWNOJ010000004.1, on the reverse strand, counting down.
TAAGTCAAAGCAGTGTGCCAGGTATAATTTAAATTAATATTAGTTTTCGCAATAAATCACTTAATTTTAATGGCCTATTAACTATTGACCGCATTTCTTGCAAATAAAGTTGTTGATGGCTTTAACCTTAGCCAATAGCTTACATTGTCATAATGTTAAGTACTTAATCGATTTAATTAATCTAAAACACTTAAGGATCGAGTCTGGCGTCAGACCAAGTATGTAGCTCTAATAAGATATTCATAAATTAATAATAAATTAGTTATGATGAAATACACGAGTTGCATTTCAGAACTTGCACTAGCGGGTGTGCCATATACGTCTGATATAGCCATAAAAAATATTGTATCTTTATTACAGATCTGTCAATTAATGTAAAAGATACGCAACTTAAGCATAAAATTGCATAAAAAAATGGCATTAAGATCGTAGGAGAATAATCCAGAAATTAACATAACTCAATGTCAGCTGGATTGTTTACATCAAAAATGTAAATAAAGTTAATAAAGTGTGTAAGATATATGTCTACGAGTGTGGTTCAATAAGTTCTGAGGTTTAAAGAGAAAAATTAACTGAAAATGTACTCCGATGCATTGTACTCAGCCATGTTGCTAAATAAGTTGGAAAACCCAGATAACAATAACTTCCTAATTATACTGAAGTTTCTGAACAACTGAAGCATACGCACGTGGCAGTATTTCGGCAGTTTCCTTGCAACCGTTTGTCCTCAGTACTAATTGAACTACCCACGTTTATATATGCAAGTTATTAAGTAAATGCAAATAATTATAATTAATTTATAAATTACGACACATAAGTTGCCCATATGACAGTTATTAAGCAGCTGACATTTAAATTGTTTCACAGATGAGATCCAAATACTTCCTCATAGCATTACTGGGCTTGTGCTTCATGCCAGCTCTGTGTCAGTGTTATCGCATACTCTTTATGGGTCCTTTCCCAGCGCCAAGTCATTGGATGTGGCTGGAACATTTTCAGCGTGATCTACTTAAGCGTGGACATCATGTGACCAGCTTAAATAATCATCCCACCAAGAGTCCGCATGAAAATCTGACGGAAATTATACTAAATCCTGCCTTTGACATACCCAAGAACTGTGAGTGTCAGAAGTCAATGCGCAAATGCAGCTAGTGCTAATTTTTCACATGCTTCCCCTTTAAAAGTTCCCAAGAAGAACATCTTTACCATGCGTTTTGCTAGCGATTTTCAAAATCTACAACTTTGGTGGAAAATTGGTTTGATGACTACAGAGCATGCTCTGAAAGATCCTCAAGTCAAAAGTCTAATAGCCAGCAAAGATGAAAGTTACGACTTGGTCATCTTGGAGCAGTTCTTTCATGAGGCCTTTCTAATGTTTGGTCATAAGTTTAACTGTCCCGTAGTCACCCTTGGTACTATGGGTTATGCGGACAATATGGATCATGCCATGGGCATTATGACACCTTGGTCGTTTATACCGCATCTGCTGCTGCCGCATACGGATCGCATGAGCTTCTCACAGCGTGCATATAATACCTATTTATCCTTATATGATTCCATTATGAGACGTTGGTATTATTTGCCGCAAATGCAGGAACTGGCCATTAAGTATTTCGGACAGGCCATCAAAGGTGCGTGCCACATTAAACTCTTTATAAGTATACCACTTATGTTTTTTTCCTGCATAGCTACGCTGCCCCATGTGCATCAACTGGAACGCAACATCTCGCTGATGCTAATCAACAGTCATCGCAGCATTGATCTGCCACGTCCTGGCATGCCGGGCCTGGTCAATGTAGGTGGTGCACACATACAACCCGCGCGTAAACTGCCCAACGAGATGCAATCCTTCATAGATAATGCCACACACGGCGTTGTGTACTTTAGCTTGGGTTCCTATATGAAAAGCACGGATATGCCAGCGGAAAAAACTGCGCTCATACTCAAAGCCTTTGGTCAACTGAAGCAACATGTTTTATGGAAATATGAAAATGATTCGGTGGGTCAGCTGCCAGCCAATGTCATGATTGGCAAGTGGATGCCACAAAATGATATATTGGCGCAAGCCAATGTAAAGCTCTTCATTACACACGGTGGTCTCTTTGGTACTCAGGAGGGCATATACTGGGGTGTGCCCATGCTTTGTATACCGCTGTATGGAGATCAGCATCGAAATACCATCAAATCCGTACGTGAGGGTTATGCCAGATCGTTGGTTTTCTCCGAGCTGACAGTGGATAATTTGGTGCGTAATATAGAGGCACTCATCTATGAGCCGCAATATAAACGCAGCGCTTTGGAGGTCTCACAGCGCTTCCGCGATAATCCGCGTCATCCGCTGGATGAGGCTAGTTACTGGATTGAATATATTATACGTCATAATGGTGCACCACATTTGAAATCTCAGGGCGCCTTTTTGCCGTTGTATCAGTATTTATTGTTGGATGTGTTTGGTTGTGTGCTGGTGGCACTATTTCTGACAGTCTGGCTGCCCTGGCGCATGCTGCGTTTTCTTTGGAAACGTTGGAGTATGTTTAGTCTTAAGTCGCAGGATGAGAAGAAGAAATTATAGGCCACTATGTGTTTTGTATTATATTTTTAATTTAAATTCTACAAAATTGTCTCAAGCCACAATAAACTAAAGGTGATATATTTTAAGCTAATAATATAAGAGATTTTTTTTTTTCTTATTTTGAAGCTTGACATCGGCATAAGTACTGTATATCAAGCACTGGTGTCTTCGCAACTATTGTATACCCTGTATAACGTTGATTCTTTGGTAATTTTTTTGATGGCTTCTATGAAATATAGGGTGTATAGCATCTGCATGCATAGTGCCTTTTTAGCTGCGGCAAACTGATAGTATAAAATTAGATTTGCCTATGCAAAAGTATCTGGTTTCCAATTTCAATAATGAAGCTTAAGATTTGTTTCTTTTTTCTGCAAAAATTATCCTATACACTTCACCGGAAGTGCAACTGTTTGGACAGTTTACTAAAATGTTTATTAAAGATGAGGAACTTAGAAGCCAAGCTGGTTGATTCGTCATGTTGGTAATTTGCTTCTGAGCCAAGATTGATGTTTCGTAATATTGGTGATTTAGCTTTGTAATGTTCATTATTTTTTATATCTCATTTACAGATGATTTGCCTACTACAAACTTTTGTACTAAATATAATCCATTGTATGCTTTCAGGCGCCATGTCAAAACATCGTTTCGCTGCGTTTTATGCAAAATCTATTGCATACTTCTCAGCGCCCCAGCTAATATCTCATTGGCTACTCATGGATGTCAGTCATATTATTGCCACTTTTGAACAACTTGAACAGTTAGGTAAGTGTTAAACTTTTGAAAGATTTTTCCATGAATTATTTATGCTTGCATTAATTAAATCAAACAAATATAAACGCTGTAGTATACAATACGCCATATGGGGGCCTCAGACAAAAATAAGATGTATTTTTGTGTACAATGTACATATCGTGTGTCTTGACACCAAATCACGAAGTGCTAGAGTTATGCATATCGAAGATTATAATACGCCCACATATTAGCACGTTTGTCTTATGCGTCGAAACAATGGAATTTTGTTTTGTCAGAGGGTAGACTATCAGGAATTGCATAAATTTAGTACGAAAGGTATTAGTTTTTTGGAATTATGATCGTATAAATCTATAAAAATAGATATTATGGCATATTACTCTATGAGAGAAGACAAACTATGTTCTTTAGAAAAATATATTATTTTGTGTTAATTCAAGAGCTAGTTGAAAATAAATATATTGGTTTGCCTGAATATTAGAGACTAATTTGATCAAAGAGGTCATAGTTACAGTCTTTGTAAAAATGGAGCAGTGAACTATGAAAAGTACGAGTACAATATGGTAAACTATTATGATAAGCTTTAAATATAAGTACTAAAAACATTTTCAGATATAACAAAAAATCAGAACTAGAGACGTGTATTTTTTTTGAAGACCGTGTAAAGGCATATTATGCCTTCTGATAATCCTCTCCCAACACCATGGGATATTATAAGCACTCTTAGTATCCTTGCCATTGTCGAGGTTTTGACAATACAAGATAATTATTTTTCCCAAAAAAAAAATCATGCTTATAACTTGCCATTGAATTAAGTCAATGTAGATGTAATTTTCAACATTATAAAGAGGTTTGAAGTATCCAATGAAATCTAAATTCAATAAATCAATTTTTTCAGCATTGATATCGCTAGTGAAAAGACAATACTTGCCTAAGGAAGTCTTATTAATGAATACCACGACCGTTCGGATTCAACTTTGAGAAGTAGATTCCAGTTTTCTTCGAACAGTTAGTAGCAGAGATATCTACATGCTGCCCCAATGGTGCAATACCAGAATAGTCGTTGAAAATAAATTTATTTTATTTGTCTTTTAATTGTGCTTAAATTCATCTGAGTTTGCAGAGACTACCGCATTTTATTTGTATGGAATATTAACAAAACTTGAATCGGAAATAATATTATGCGCAATAATTTCTGCTGCTACTTATTTACTCCAAAGCAAGGTCGTGACGATATGTTCTTTCTTCTGAGTTCCCTTGTAGTTTGGCTGTTGTCTAGCAGTTTGAGCGTCAGTACCTTGTGGTGATTGTGTAGATTCGTAGTGAATTTTCCTTATTACTACTTGGACACAGGGTACAACCAGCTCATTGTGAATTATCTTCCTAATTAATTTCAGTAATATTAAAGTAATACGACTCACATATTTTCCATTTTATTTGCGTAAAATTTGTTTTGTGGAGTAAATGTCAACTTAACGTTTTTTGCTTTAAGATACTTTTTTTTGAATCGCAATATTAAATATCAAATTACTCAATCCTCTGTTTGTATTCTAAAAAACAAGTTATTTTATTAAAAAAAGTACAAAAAATGCATCAATCAAAGTATAGCCTATCCAAAGAGACTGCTTTTACCTATCTCCCCTGCTTTAGGCAGTCTTCCATAAATAAGTCGCAGAAATCGAGGCAGCTGCACAATTAATCGATAAATTTTACTTAACTTTATTCTTTTTTCCCAAAACCCTGAAAGACAACCCTCGCAAACTGCATGATCAACTTTTGTATAAGAAAGACCTTAAAAACTTGATTGATTTTATGACTTAACGATTTGCCCATTACATAATTAATTCTTTATGGTTTCGACTTTTAAATGGTTTTTTGGCAGCGATCTCGTGACATCGTTTATGTCATACACTTTCACTTGGAGAGCATTTATTAACGGAGCCGCTCATTAGGTCTTCAGCTGCCCTTGTGCAAGGTTCAAGTGCAAGCTGCTGTCTCTTTATGAACATTTTCGATCGACATAATCTGGCGAACCGGTTCGGAGTGGCATCCCAAAGCAAAATGAAACGTAAGACGCACAATAGAAAGAAAGGCGCATCTTTTACAATTTAATTTTATTTTGTTAATATTAATGACATATTTAATGTGTAGCCATTTCGCCTTATAAAGTAAAAAAATAAAACACCAAAAAAAAAACAAAAAAAAAGCGCGTAACTCCCAGTTCCACTTTTGAGTGAATTTTTTTAGACGGCTCGGCCTAACGGTTTTTAATCACATTGTGCTTGTATTTACGTTCATTGTTATTATATATTTTGTGTTTAATAACATTTTTAAAATATTTTTTTTTACGTAATCTTCAAACCGGATTCATTTGCGTACACGCAGAATGAAGAAGATTGAAAGTAAATTTGTTTGGTACCAGGCACCATAGTGCTTAGGGGGCCCGACCATAGTATTTTCGGAGATATCTCCTAAGGTAACTCCATTCAAGACAATGACTTCCCCAAAACAATATTACGAAATCATTGTTCAAAATGAAATACGAAAAACCGAAAGCTAAGAAATTTCAAAATTAACGTAATCCATGTCTTCCAATCATTCTGTACATTGGACGTGGTAGGTTGACTCAGCAGAAATCCCAAAAAAGTAGTCAGCTTAGTTCCATATTTAACAATTTTATTAGAAGCAAAACACAACACTTAATTAAAGTCAAGGATCTGGAGGCCGGTTGCTACTACAGCAGGCGCCAGATGTGTGACTAAATTGTACAAATTAGCGTTAACGAAGATGGCTAACATCCGTTTTAAAAATTAGCAAGTGTTCGAAATCTAAAAAAAAAAAAAAATAACGAAACAATTTATGGCATTTTATTGCATTAATTATTTTAGTTTGTCCAAATAAAATATAATATATACATCTAGAAAAACAAAATAAAAACAAAAACAAATGCCAGACGCCAATGTTTATGACCAAGTTGTGACTTGGTCACATGAACAAGCCACAATAGCAACAAGAAACTCAACAACAACTAAAAAGTTAGCAAACAACTTTTGTTTTAATACTCTATAATCTAGCAGTAGGGGTTGTCCCACTCTTGGGTAGTTAGAAAGCCATCGTCAATAATAACTTCTATTGTTTTGACTTTTCTTCTATAAGACGTCTTCGGCATTTCATCAAGAATCATGTTATTCCGTTTCTTTTTTTCCTTTACATATAGAATACCCTGTAAACACGAAAAGTTTAAAATCCTCTAAACAAGTTTTTATTGGCATCACTTGATTTTTTTTGTTAAATTGTTTTACTTAAGATACCAGCAGGTGCTTTAGGATTACCAAGCCCTAGCCTATTTCTAAAATTCTCTATCTGTAGCAACAACATGCAACAAAATCTGTATTTGTATCTGCATCATACCAAAAATCTGTACGTTACATTTTGTAGGTCTTAGAGTAGTAACAAGGCCTTCACCTGTTCAAAAGCTTGAGATGCGTATCCAGGCATCTCCTTAAGCTCAAAAACAATTCGACCAAACCCCTTGTGCCTTAAGAAGATACACTTTTCCAATTTGTGGTCATTACGTCGCTTAATTTTGTAATATCCTGAGAGTAGGATTTTTTTTAATGATCATAACTTTTAGCAGATTCTAAATTATCTGATAATTGTGCTATTGATGACTATTCTATTTGGCGTCTTTTGTCTTTCCATCTTTATGTTTTTAGCCTTAATTAAGCATTTTATCTCTAAGTGCTTTGAGGTCACTAAATAACCAACAAAATGGGTAAGCAATGGAAGTAAAACCTAGTACCGCAGTCAAATGCCTTCATCGAATTTCATAGAGAATCATCAATACTTGAACTTCAAAGTTCAAATAGATTTTTATCCTTAACCCAAAGGGTGAAGTACGAGCACTTTTCTTATCTAAATACAGCAGTTTGCAAATATTCATGTATGTTAATATGCCATAGTGTATCTAGTAGTCGGTATAATCCATAATGTTGCACATATTTTTTACTTTTATTTTTGTAGCTTTGTTTTTTCAACCAAACACATTGAGCTAGAGTTTTTGGTTCCTGTTACTAATGTCTTGAATACTTGTAGCTTCGAGGTGAAACCAAAAAAATATACCAAATGAAGATTAGCTCAGAGCACGTGATGTGCCTACCTCGTGGTATCTTTTGTACTTTGTTTGTTTGTGTGCAGTATCTGTGTGTAAGTACATGTGTGTTGTGTGTGTGTGTGTTAGTGGTTTTTGTAATTAAGAAACTCTCGACGCAGGCAAACTATTTTAGTTTAAATGTAATTTAAAATCATTTTTGTCACGTGGTCATATTTTTGCTGCAAATTAAGGTTTCCGCAAGGTCATTCGAAGGGCAGTTATGAGCAAATAAATTTAGTTTGCTTAAGTAATATGCTCATTTGCCACACATTTTGACTCCAATTATGATTGATTGGGGAAGCCATTACGATTTGGGAGGAAAGATAGTTTTATCGCAGGGGAAGTACAGTAATTGGATTAGGGATGGCCATTCGACGATTAGCATTCGAAACGTGAAAGTTATCGCATGCTGACATGATGATTGTCGATTGCACTTCAAGACAAAAATGTTGGCATTGTTTCTAGGCAAAAGGTGTAGAAAATTAGTTGATTTCTAAGGCAATTTAATTATTAATTCCTTAACGAAAGCAGTAAAATTTTACCAAAATTTTATGATTTTGTTCTTAAATCGATGGCACATTTTGCGAATTAGCTTGAAATCGTTGTTGGACTCCAAAGATGCTGCTCCATCATTTCATTGAAATTAATTTTTCTGATTAAATTATATTATAATACCCAATTTTGATTTAATGCATATTTGCCATTCCGACAAACCAAACTCGAACTTCGAATGTAAAGCATTTACTTTTACTTTTGGCAACTTTCAAAATTTGGTTAGGGAATTCAAAACGCATTAAACTTTGTTTAAAAATTCTGTGAAATCTTCATAAAATTTTAATCAATTTTATTGTCATAACCGCAAATAATAAAAAATATGCGTTTAAATTACAAATTTTAATACCGCACAATGGCACGACTTTGTATACTATACACAAACATACACACACAATAGCCAAAAACAAAGTCCAGTTCGGACTCGATTACTCTTTCATTTCTTTTGTTAAACGTTAATCAACTAATTCCAATTCTTTCAGCTTAATTTAGAAATACAATGGGGAGGGGCATAACTAATTATTTCGTGTATCTAGAGACGCACGTAGCCCAGAGTCAATGACCAGCCTGAACTTGAATGTGTTCTCCCCGTTCGCATAATTGTACAACTCTACATTGAGTTAATACTTATTTTAACTTTTTTTTGAGCTATTTCTGACGTCTTTTTATGGTCGCTTATTTGGTCTAGTGTTTCATAATTATAAACCTTGAGACCATTTTTTACAAGCATTTTGCAAATACAAGTTCAACTTTTTTGCAATTTTACAATTTATTTTTGTTATTTTTATTTATATTTTTGGCTTAGGAACTTGTTTCATAAAACCTAAGATAACATCGTTTAACTTGAACTATCCAGTTTTATGTTTATATTTTGCACATTATTTTTCTTTTTTTTTTTGTTATACATAAACCAATTGTGCTATACATAAACGGATATATTAACATATATAATTTGAACTTATTTAATTTGCATACGAACGCATAGTCGTCATAACGCGACTAATAAGTTGCGTCCGTCCATTGATTAAATTGGGTGAAATTTTACTAACAAGTTTAAGAGTTTGGAATTCAATTCGTTAAGAAAAGAATAAAAAGGCCAGTGGAATAACTACTGTATTGAATCATCAAATTGCAGTTGATTAAGAAAAAAAACAAGCTATTAAAATATATTTCAAACCGAACTGGTTCTAAGCATAATTCCCGTTTTCATGGTTTGGCACAAACTTTATTTCGGCTTTAAAGTAAGCACTTTGTTGCGCCCCCTTTGGCAGACATATCTTTCTTTAGATAAACCCATTTTGAAATATTTTATAATTTATATTATCTGATATATTAAATCGAATATGGTGCTCTTATTTTTGTTTGAAGAGTTAGGGATGAAAGTTGATAGATTCAAGCTAAATTCGTTTCTGAGTTAAGAGTAATTGGAATTAAACTGATATTTGAAGATATATGTGCTATGAAGGTTCTGTACTTCATTTAACGTATTGTCAACCTTGAAAAAAATTTAAATTATTTAATTCGAATGTTTTGTTTTTTTTTTTGGAAAACATGAAAACGTATATAGGAAGATATGGTCGCAGCTTCCGCAAAATGAATATATTGCTATCTGTTCATTGCCAGCAAAGGCTTTACATTTTTTGAGTTATATTTTTTATTTTATAATTACCTAAAAGCTGCTTAAGCAGAACAAAGATAATATGAAAAGTGAGTTGAAAATGCGTCCAGCCAAGGAAAAAAGTCATTGCAAAATTTACAAAAAAAATTCAAAAATATTACCGTCAGGTGTTCGTGAGTAAGAAGTATCTAAAAAAATAACTAGTCTAGACGCTTATGGGGCCAACTTTAACAGCTTAAAGATCTTCCAATGATCGGTGTGTGAGATTAGTTAACAGTTCTGACGACCACAGCTGCGGCAACATAAATCAAATCTTCAAAATTATTATCCATAAATAAGTGAATTCATAAAGAAAGAGAATCAGGGAAAACATGGTCTTGGATGGAAAAGCCACACTGCATAAGCGCATCCGCCAAAAGATTAATAAGGGAAAGAAATCGGAGATGATCTTATCATTTTGTAGTAGTTTTTAAAGTGATTTCAAAGAATTCATAATTATTCTTGTTGTATATTAACTTTTAGTCGGACTTTTTTTTTCTGAAATGAAAACATAGATAATATAAACTTGTAGCTGGGATGTATTCTAGAACGTATATTAAATACCCAAGATAACAGCAAACTTTTAATGTTATAAAAAAAGATTGAAATATTTTTCTTACTGTCATATTGGTCTTATTTTGAATATGTGACAAAAGGTTCCTATAAAGGATCTTTCGTATTAAATGACGACTTTAGTTTTGACATCCACAACAGTAGGATCTATTCTGAAATCTTAAATAAACTACGGTTTTGGCTTCATTTCTAAAAGAAAAGAATCGATTCTGCTTTTTTTGCTGCCTCCAAATCCCTGCTTCCCATTTTCATTGCCTAAAAAATGTTGATGCTACAATAACATTGATTTAGATACATTTTTTATTGATACAACCAGTAATTTAATATCAGTTCCAGTTAACTGACTTGACTAAGTTTTGAAAACTGCTCATACCTGAGATTTGTCTCATCTGAATAAAATAATAAGCTTGAGATAAGGTTTTGTATTCTTAAAATAAGATCTATTAACACAGGCTTGAGTGCTGCGCTTCTAAAAGCAAAATTTGAGTGCGTCTGGTTAATAAATTATCTCTGGTTGCCAGATCACACTGTACGCATTCAGTGACAATTTCTCAACTTGTCTATCATATTTGCATTGATTTTTTATTTTTGCCTCAATAAAAGTTATCAAATTTAAATTTACTTAACTGACAGTACTTTAGGCAATACTTTAGACCTAAATGCGCCATCGCCGGTTGCCACCTGTGGCCTGCTGCCGCCAGCTGTCAATATTTGTACATAACTTTAACGCTTCAATCATTAGGTGATATGTTTAATTTGTCGATTAACCCCACTGCGTATACTTAATATACATATATACAATATAGTGGCCAGTTGTACATAAGTTGAGCTCAGCTCAGCTCAGCTGTTACAAACATTGTTTATGTTCAAGTAAGACCAAACTATGTTAAATGTCATGTTCAGTTTGCTCAAGAGGCACCTTTCGAAGACCTTTACAGATGATACATGCTGGTACCAGTAGTCGAAATCGTCGTATGTAGCCGCAGTTGTATGCCCGCTCTTACATCACTTGTCCAGGAGTCAAGCGGCCCAAAAAAACTTGTTTTCCAAACAGAGCTAAATATTTGCATCTTTGCGTCTTCTTCTTCTACAATTTTTGTTGTTTTTGTACACTGTAGAGTCTAACAGTCAGCTGAAGTTGTCAGTTAGTCAGTACGTCGATCAGTCAGTCTTCTCTGTCAACTGTTTGGCTTCTTGCCGCCAATTACAAAAAACAATAAACAAAATAAAGCAAAAACAAAAAAAAAGGCAGACGCAGCACAAAAGCGCATGACTCCTTTCACATGACGAAATACCAAAAAGTACCAGACAAGACAACAACACCAACAATAAGTGTTAAAAAAAATAAAAGTAAATCTAAATGTAAAGAAATAAATATAATAAAAACAAAAATTATTTATGCCAACAATGCACTCTCAATATGTGAATGAGTTAAAATTGGCAAAGTGACCGACAATAGTAATTCCGGGCAGTTGCCGAAAGGGGGGCGTGGTGGACAGTGTAAAAGTTGGCCTGATTTTGCTTTCATTTGGAACTACACGGAAACAACAATAATCAAGGCATCAATAATGATAACAAACAGAGAAGAGAGTTGCAGTTGGCAACCATCCAAGCATGGTAAAACCATACAGGTAAAGCCCTTTCCAAATTGGCACTCAAAAAAAATAATTTATTTGAACATTCATTGTAAATGCTTAAGTTATTAACAAGCGCTTATCATGTTGTCATTCAGAGCAAAAATAAGCACAACAAAACTCTGAAGATCTTACCTGTTTAGTTCTACTATGTCGCTCGCTCTATCTCATTGAGCAGCTACGTCACTTGTTCGTTTTAATTTCAATCAATAACAAGAAATTCATATAAGTTCACAAAAAAGTATTAAAAATCATAAAAAAAAATTTACTTTTTGTCTGTATGCCCAAAGCGAGCTTAAAACGAGTTAAATTTTCATTTTAATTTAGAAATCGGCATATATTCTACATATATCTATAGGCTCATCGGACCTCACGACAGTATGATTAACTCAACTCTTTATGTTGACTTAAGAACTGAAGAACTTAAGAAAATTGGTTGTAAATCCAATACCACTTGTAGATATTTTTTTGTATATTTGTATATTTCCAATTAAAAGAAGATTTGAAACCGGCGATTGCGCAGACTTCCTTAAAGCCGGAGTTCGGAATCCCTGCATTTGTCCAGTACTGGTATTGCTAGCAAAAAGACTTGAATATGTTAAAATCTATTAATGTAATATCCCGTGTTTCGGATTAATTTTAACAACCATTATCAAACTATAGTTCATTGATTTTAATATAAATGGTATTGTTTTAAAATTTATAACTTAGAGGGTAAATTGCTTTAGTAGTGAAAAATTACTTCGGAGAAACTTTAAAATTAATTTATTGAAACTTTATAAAAAAAAAAATATAAGTATGTTTCTAAGAATTTGTTTTTAAAGAACAATCACCTCAATTTTCTGCAACTTGAGCACAGGACCTTAAGGCATGTAAGTAAAATTAATATTATTTGTATATGCATTTCAATAGAATTTTAAATCCCTTTCGTGTTGCTTTCTTTTTTTTAATTTGTAAACGTCTGTTTGGGAACTACAGCCTAGCACCCACATGTTCTGCAATCTTCAAATTTAATTTCCCTTTTCATATTGAAGACAATAAAGAAAATTATATGTTTTATAAAATATTATATGAAGAAACTTAATTATTTTGTCAGAGTGTCCCTATGTTTCACCTAGAAACATACCAACATTAAATTAATCTTTTATCTTTCTTCTTATCAAATTACTCTTGTGACGTCACGCTCGCTCACCACACTCAGAGAAGCACAAAGGCCCAACAAGCTCATGGCGTTACCTTTGTTATTCAGATCATGTTTAGCACCCAAGAGTAAATCACATGCTTTGTAGCTGAGTGTAGTTACACACGCACACACATACATCGACTTACAAACACACAGATATACACACACACACACACATACAATATTGCCTAAATGCTGTTACTTTCTCTATCAACCACACACACACACACAACAAGCAGAAACACTCACACTATCACACCCTCACACTCACACACACACATATAAAAGCTTTGCTTTGCTTGAGAGCCGGCAAAGCTTTGGATTTTTGTTTGTACCGGTTTACCTCTGCCGCTGCACCATCACCACTGCGTTTGTTTGTGTGCTCTTTTTTGGGCGCAGTGGCGGGGGGGCTTTTACAGCAGATCCGTTTTGTGTTTGTGTTTTACCTTTTAAGCCCGCAGACCAGCGTTGGAAGCTTTCAGTTACGTTTTTGCTTTGACAGCGTGCAATTGTTTCTCGCTTGGGAACTCGCTAGTCTGTCGCACTCGCATTTTCGCTCGATTGCAATTAATCGATTATCGAGGCTGATCGTGTTGGAAGCGTTTGGCTTCAGTTTGTTGCCGCGTTCGCACGTATTCAGACGTGCCAGCGCAAGTTCATTAGATACATTCAGATACGCAGCCGTTGTGGCCAACATAATTCCGTCGTGTACCTTGTGCCTTTCGCGTCAATGTGTTGCTCTGCATTGCCTGCGTTATGCTAATTACCGAAAGGATACAGCTCATAGCTTACATTATCGGTTACAATCTGTTTGGCAAGACGAAGTTTGACGTTTGTTGATTTTTCCACAATCACTTATCAAAATTTTTGCTACTCCTTTTTTGACTAATAAATTAAAGAAGTGCTAAGTCAAGAAATTTACGAAAATTATAAGCATAAAAATAAAAGTGTTAACGATATACACATATTTATTTAATCAATTTGCAAAACGTGCCAAATATAATTTAAATTTTATAAATTATACAACTAATTTATTAAATAATAACAAAGAGCTAATAAGTTTTAACTATAAATTATTAAGTCCTAATTTAAACACAACAAAAAAATAAAACGAACTCAAAGAGCAAGCTGCTAGAACGCATTGGCTTGAAAATGATCAAGCAAAATCTGCTAGTTAGTTTAATTCTATGGTAAGTACTTTCGAAATCTTTAATTATAAAAAAAAAATTTATAAAGTGCGTTATTTTGTGTTTTAAAACTTAAGTTTTTGGCATTATATTTTTATGAAGCATCTCTTCAATTTTGTATCAAAATTTGCTGCAAACTTACGCATTTCGAAATAGTATCTTATTCGTTGTTATCAGAAAGGTGCATTTAAACATATTTTTTTGAGAGTTTTAATTTCCCTAAAATACATAATTTTTAACCAAGTTCAAAATATGCGGAAGCTACTGTTGCAGTGTTTTTTATATTCTAAACCTGAATTCTTTTGGTTGCTAAATAATGCAAATAAAATATGCATTAAATCTAGTTATCGCCTAGCTGAATACATTTCGTAGCTAATTTCAATAAAAAATCGTTTAACTTAATTAAAAGAAAAAAATCTGCATCTAAAATAATGCAAAAATTCTTAAAACTTTGACGTAGAATTCGGGATTAAATTCAGGAATTTGAACGGTTTGCATTACCAAAATTATGCGCGATTTTTTAAGCAAAATTAAATCGAATGTCCAAGAATTTAAATAATGAATCATTTTACCATTGTTTTTTGTAGATAGAAATCTATTTAATTGGTCGTGCTTTTGTTAAAAAAACAAAAATATTTAGTGAATATTATCCATAAAATTTAGCTTGATGCCATATTCAGGTTTCGTTTGAAAGAAGTTTAGGCAAAAATTTGAGTTTTTTTTTCAATCAATTTAATAAATAGAATTCCTGCAGTTTTTATTGTTCAGCATTTCTCTCTTATAACTGGTATTGTTTTTATGCCAAAACAAATACAATAAAATTTATCTAAAATTTTTAATCTGTATCCTATTACCTTAGAGCTCGTTATTTTTGCAAAAATTGGGATTTCCCATTTTGTGTTTTGATTATCTGCCTTTAAAAATCAGCATAACTCTATTAAGAGCGATTATATAAGACTTCGTTTAAAGTGGAAACTTTACACATGATTTATCTAAAACAATTATTTTAATGGCCATAAAACAAGTAATTGTCTAGATCTACTGCTTGTTTCAAGCGAAATAATCTGCCTATAGTGTCATGACAGTGCCTAATTTTTTTGTAGATTTATTAAGCAACTCGAAAAATACGTTATAATTTTATTTATATATATATATTTGTTTACATTTTCTGCAAAAAGTTTTGCGAGTATCTTGCAAACGCTTAAATGAGTTTTGATTTTTTTAGAGATAAATTTAGTTTTTATCTGGCATAGTATCCATAATCTTAACATTTTAAAAATTCGATAAATCAATAAAACTTCCAATTTGTCAGTCAGCAATTGAAGAGTGCTTTCTGAACGTAAAGAAGACTTTAGGAACATTCTGCAAAATGTCAAGATTCATTATTACTCTTTGAATTAAGCAGCATAAAATTGATTTTAAGATAATTCATTCAATACCTGTATATTATCTTAATTTATCTACTGTGAAGAATTTGATTATTTACGAATCTCAAGGAGATGTAATGCACTGCGACCCTTGAGGATCTGTTGTGCTTCCATCTCTCCTAGAGAACTACGGCAGAAATGAAATATTGTATATGATCTGTGATTGTTCTATTTTGCATGATGATCCTGTAGTTGTCTAGCAGAAAAGCGCTCTTTCTGTTCAGTGAATCGTACATTGTCAGAAACAAGCTGAAACAGTACACACAATTCCCATCTGCTTCAGATGTTATGCTCAGACAATACTCCTGAAAGAAAACTATTTGGCAGATTGTCTTGAAGAAGTTGTTTAGATTGAAGCACACCCACAAAAAGGTTCTGTTCCATTTAAAGATTTGGTTGCACCAACTCTTTGCGAGACTATCAACTATTGACTACGCAGGAATGTTGTTGTGACCTGAAACTCATCTACGTGAAATATTCCACCAAAATCCTTGATGGCAAAGCTTCATGCAATAGCTTAAAAATAATTTACAAACTGCTTATCTAACGCGGCCAGAGTAACTGAAAGAAATGGCTATGTTCCTTATTTTTTTCTTTTTTGAATTTAGTTATTCAAAATCTTCTCTTAATTTGTCTTTTTATGATTAAATTATTTGTAAGATAAGATGCATTTATTTCGTCTTCTGTACCTTCAAATAAATTTCAATGCTTACAATTAGAAATTAAGTTTCGGAGTTTTAGGATCTGAAATCAGTCAGCTTGAAATCTATAAAGCTGCAAGTGTATCTTCCACAAAATTCACTTTTATGACCATTTAGTAATTACTTGGAATTGTTTAAACTATATTTAGATTTTCGTGCTTGTTGAGAAACTTGTCTTGGTACTTGCTGTGATTTCGGGGAATTATAAAATATATGTGTTTTTAAAATTAGCAGGAATTAGTTGCAAAGCGTTTTTATTTATTTTAAGCCTATTTAGGCCTAAGATAAGCTAGTTAAACGTTGAAAGGCTTAAAGTTCATTAATCAAATTGTGGCTTGAAGCGCGTTACCAGTTCTTAAGGCGTCGGAAGTTGTAGACAGCTTATCAGTTAAATTTAACTTCCCCGAAATAAAATGAAAAAAATAAAAACAGGCCTTGAAAATGCCATGAATTATGCATATCAAAGAATTTGCATGCGCCTAACAAAAAGTTAATGACGTTTTAATTTTATAAGGTTTTTAAAATTTTTTATTTAACAATAATAACTAATTTAATATCTTTTTTAAGCAGAGGTCAGATCATGTAAGATCTGAACTCTGATTGCAAGTAATTTACATTTTTGGCTGCCAATAGACCGCAAAAGCCATGAAAAATCAATTTCATATTGAAACGGCTGAAAAGTTTCACTTTCATTTTCACTCTTACAAAGACAGAGACAGTTTGTGGTAGTTGTGGCTGTAACTGTGTGTATGTATCTGTATGCTTGTGTATCTGTGTACGTGTGTATCTGTGTACGTGTGTATACGAAGATACAATAAATATGCATGCAAACAAATTTACGGCTTTGGTTTTTTTTTTTTTGGCCGTGCCATCCACAACAATCAAAAGCGACCTTTTTTTCTGTGGCTTTCGATGTTTACGATGTCTGTATGTCGTGAAGGTAGTTTTTGGAACGATTAGGTAATCATGACTTGGACTTTTCTTAGCTACAAACAACATCAAAATAAAAGCAATAAAAACCGCATTGACATAAATACGTATTGAAGAGCTATTAAACATTTTCAGTGTTGTATTTTACATAATTTTTTCAAATCAATTTCGTTTTGATGGCTACGTTTTAATAAGTTATTTGGGTTTGGGCCGCATTTATAGGCCTAACAGCTGCTGCAATTAACACTGCTTGGCACTTGACTTGGGCACAAAATTTACATGCAGCTGCTAATGTAGAAAGTGTTTTTTATTTATTGTTAACGCATATTTTGATTATTTTTGTCTTTATGCTAAATATATTTTGTGCTTAATTTATGCAAATTAAAACTCCAATTTAATCAGTTAAATGAAATTATGTAAGCTTGTAGCATTCATTTTGGGCCGCTTAGATAATGCCAGCAGCTAAAAAAAACTCTGATAGCAGCCGCGGCAGCAACAAGCCTTGACGACATTGAGCTGGCCAGAAATAAAAAATATCTTTATGTAAATATATAAGTTGTATATATATATATATATATATATATATATTTATATATAAAATCATAATAAATAATATATGAAACCATTAGCCTTGGCCAGCTGCTGCTGCAACAACTTCTTTTGCTTAGTCATGCAATCCAATGAACTGCATGCAACCAAGCAACTCTCTGACGCGCCTCAGAATGCAGCCGAACAACTTTAATGCTCACTCAAATTAAGCACAAGTGGCACGAACCGCACAGCTGACATTGTCTAGTTGACACACTTAAGTCAAGCACTCAATATACATTGTATATGCAACAACTATCTATACATCTAGATTTTATAATTCTTTAAACTTTGGCTATGACTGAACCTAACTTTATTTGGCTGCTAAAACGTTTTTGTCAAGTGTTTTACACACTTTTGACTTTAGTCAAGGCAAGCTTAGACGAAAAAAAAAGATTATTTTTTTAATGTCAAAAAAATAAAATAAAAAGTTTGCTAAATTTGAAACAAAACGTGGGTTTAGCTGCTTACAAAAACAAAAGACTTAGACAACGAACTTGACTGCCCGGCGGCGGCCAGCGAGCGCGAGCCAAGTGGCAAGGTCGGGTCAGCTGTTTGGTGGGCGTGCTTTTGGCACGGATTGGTTTTGGCGCCAAGTTGGAGATAAACTTATTGAGAATGTATGGATGTTGTGTTGTTGATGTTGTTGAGAGAGGGGTCAAGAAAGCTAAAATCCAAAAAGCAGTAGCAAACGTTTAGTCTTAATGTTTATTGTGTAGGAGTTAATGGGGAATTAGTTTTCAATATGGAAGTATAAACTTTTATAAACAAACAGTCTGTCAACCAATATGGTTAAATCTTCAACAATTTTTCAATAATTTATAAATAAACCGCATCACATAGTCAAGTCAAAGCAAATAAACACACTCTACAATAGCCATTGATCTAAGATTTAAAGTGTGAAAAATGTTTTGATGCTTTTATAAATAAAGAAGAATAAACTTAAGTTAATTCTATTAATAATACCATATATTATATTTAGTTTTAAGACTGCTTCAACAATAAAGCTTCATTTAACACCTTTTAGTTCTACGCTAATAACTACATTTCATCGATTTTATTAAAACTTCTTCCACGAAATAGCATTTTTGAAGGCTCTTACCTTTGGTATTAATTTCGTAAACTGCTTGCCGTTTATCTTTTCGAAAGTTACCGAAGAACTTAATTCTCACGAATTTTTAGCACTTATTTTCCAAAAATCGCTTAATCCAAATTAATTTCTTCGAATCTATAAAAAAAAAATCTTTTGAAGAGTGATCCCATTCGGACAACTCCCTATCATTTTTGTTATATTTTTTTAAAGAAAGCTTGCTAACAAGCGAGCCCATCCTCAGTCGCAAATTTTTGTATAAAAAGATGTATCCTTTAAATGCTTTCCTCTCAGATTGTCTTTCTTAAAAAAATTTTTTTTTAGTCAAAATATTTCTAATAAAAACATGAATCCATTTTTTTCTTATCTCTCAAATTCTCTTCACGAAAAAACATTTTTTCCGACCGATCCCGATCGCACAAGTCCTTTTCTTTTTTGCTCAGAACATCACAAAAAGAAATATTCATTTTCCTCTCAAATACTAATCGCTAAAAACCTTTCTTTCTTGAAAAATTTAATTTCAAAAGTATCTTTAGGGCTTATTTTCCAAAAAAGCTTATTCGAAAAAGATATCTGAACAGTGATCCCATTAGGATAGCTCTTCTTTTCTGTTTTTCTCAAAATACTTTTAACAATAATTAATACGTATCCGTAGTCTTTTCTCTCAGATTATATTCGTTGAGTAACCCTTCTTCCGGACAGATCTTAAATATCAGTCAACTTTTTCGGAAGAGATAATCACTCTTAAATATTTTTAACAAAAAGATTTGTCCAGTTTCTTCTTTCCTCTCAGACTGCTTTCTTTAAAAACTTTACCTACTTTCAGATCTCAAATATCAGTCAAATTTTTCGGAAGAGATAATCACTCTTATATATTTTTAAGAAAAATATGTATTCAGTTTCTTTTTTCCTCTCAGATTGTTTTCTTTAAAAACTTTACCTACTTTCAGATCTCAAATATCAGTCAAATTTTTGGAAGAGATAATAACTCTTAACCAAAATATGTGATAGAGGAAATATTTTACTGTATAAAGTTGATTCAAATGTCAGCATCTACTGTTTTGTTATGTGTATAGTTTTCTATATATTTCTGATATCGTACGTTAAAGAGACCCCACTTTGTGAAGTCATTTAAAAAAATTTTTTCAGAAAGCAATATTACTTAATATTCGCCCACTTTTTATTCAAATTTTAGTGTAGTATCTACAGATTAAATAATTGCTGAATATTCAGATGCTTATTGCCTTGTCAGTTTTAATTAAGAAAGTTTATTGATCTTATACAGAGTTTATTTATACAAAATTATTTAATAAACCAGTCAAGAACCTGTCTGTCAACTTACCCTTCTAATTGCCTACAAAAACTTTCAAAAAA
The DNA here is from genome assembly GCA_035046065.1 of Chymomyza procnemis. Classification (NCBI taxonomy): domain Eukaryota; kingdom Metazoa; phylum Arthropoda; class Insecta; order Diptera; family Drosophilidae; genus Chymomyza; species Chymomyza procnemis. Next base: position 11,553,908 of record JAWNOJ010000004.1, on the reverse strand, counting down.
ATTTTGCTGGCCTAATTCCAATTAAAAAACCAGCCAATTTCCGGTTCTATTCATCTCAATCGCTTGTCATTCTTAAACACCAAATGACAAGCAATTTTCTACTTGTCTACACTAATCAAACGCTGCTTCCTACATAATGCTCATGCAATGATTTATATGCGCTACGCTTCCTATAACTGACATTTGGACACATATTTTAAGCTAATTTCAGCCTCGTAAGTTATTACCAAATATATGCCTATACATTCACAAATTAAAAAGACAAGCTTCCTCTCACACCAAAAAATACCAAAATCTTCTTGCCACATAGCTTGCGCAAGTCTTGCTAACTCTGCTGATAAACAAGATTAATGCCTTCATTAGTTATACATAAAACCATGTTATAGCTATGCATATAAATCAATTTAAATTTTCAAACAGGCGCCATAATTTTAATAAACAAGTTCAACGAAATTCAATGAAATTCAACAAAAATTCCACAAAATGACAACCAACTCAGTGGACTAGCTCACTAGCCATCCCACAGAATTAATAACAAATTTTAAGGAGCTGCTTTAAAATCAATTAAGCAAGTTATAAATAAACAATTCCAAAGTGAAGAAACGCATAAAATGTGGATATTTTAAGTATTTAACGATCTGTGAGTTCAAGGCTGTCTCTAGCTATGAGTAGGGGGGAAAAAAAAGTTTATTTAATTTCTTTTGTTTGTTAGCTTAGATTTTTGAAAGTCGCCTAAAAAGTAAGACGGATCTCAATAGGCTAAGCTAAAAAATTCCAAATAATCTACAGCTGCTTTTAATTACAAGTTTGGCTAATTAAATTTGCACCTTTTTTTCGTTTTTGTTTGCACGTCATTTATCAAGCGTGCGGTTTATTATTGCAATTTGTCTGTCTTGGGGTATTGGTGTGTATTTGTGTGGGTCAGCTCTAATGTCTCTGGCAATTAATCTTCATTTATATGCAGAAGAACTGAAAAGATTTTGTTTCCTAAAACGAAAATTTGCGTATTTTGTAAGTTTTGCAGGCATACCAGAGCGTGCCATTCCAACTACATTTCCTCTGGATGTCACTTGAAATTTTAATTTTTTAAAAATATTTCCTGGTAACACTTAAAGTGAAAGGTTGTAGCTACAGTGGCTGACCCTGAATTAAAAAGCCTGCGTGACGTTTTAAGCCTGTAAATTTAGCAAACAAAAAAAAAAGCGGAGAGCGGCGCAAAGCACTGCAACAAGTTCGTTGCCTAAGTCTTTTGTTTTTTTTCTCAACTAGACTTGTGTTTTTTTTTCAACTTTTTTCCATGCAACTTAATAGCAACTGTTATACTGATATATGCACAATATTTGAACTGGTTGACTGCCTGACCAGTTGTCATTTTTTTAATAGCCATGCACAAACGGGTTAACCCAAAAACAAAAATGCGCTTAAAAAACAGGCCTTTAAGGTGACGCCTGTTTGCTGTGGATGGTGTGTGTATGTCTCTCGTTGTCTCTCGGTATATGCAGTTTTGAGTATTTATGGCGCGCTCCGCACTTGTATGACACAATCAACAAAATTTATATGCGCCATAAGCCAAGTCAGACGTGCCCGACTTTAATGTGGCCGTAAGCCGCAGTTACTAAGCGAATACAATAGTTTTTAAACATATTTTCTTAAAAAAAAAGTACTAGTCTACAACACTAACTTGCAAACCATCGATAAAAGACACTCAAAAAATATGTTAAATATTTCGTAGCTTGGGTGTAGTTACAATTTGCAGAATTACATCAAGCCATGACAAACTTGCTTTACATGCGTCTTCTACAGCTGGTCACTCCAAGTGCAGATCGGTCCTACATCACTAAGTCTTTCCATCTGAGCTAGGGTCGTCCGCTTCATCTTACTATTGACAAGCTCTAGCAGTTCTAGGCAAATGTGCTCGTCGGCAGGGAGGAATCGTATCACCGATTTATATGTTTTCCATGCGTTGATTTTTTTTTCTTTTCATTTGTGGCTGAAAATTGAATTCATTGTGATTCTTTTTGTTTTTACAACTTTTTTGGAACCTTTCGTTATTTTGAATAAGGAATTTCTCGTTACATTTGCGCTCCATTTTCTAAGTAACCATTTGTTGTAAAATGTGTTTATTATTAATACTCATGGGAAAAGTTTAATTTTATTTTACTCGTTGATATTATTTCCTACTATTATTATCATGTTACGCTATTGTTACTTTTTTTTATTTATGAACTACTCGTAATCGCTTATCGTACTCTACTACATTTTTCTGAAATATAAAAGTATCTTTCAGTTACATTGTGATATATTCTCTTATTTGAGATATTTTTTTTGCTTTGTCTCAACATAAAGTCGCAACAGTGGATGTTCTGGCCATAAACATAATGACACCAACAGAAATCCCACTGGCATCATTGGATTTCCAACTAAAGAGTTATTGATTTAATTATTGCTCAAAAACGCAACTTATCGTAAAAAATTTCATATTTACTTTAAAAGCACAGAAATACTTCCTTCTTCCACAGTTGCTTACATTTGCCCAAACTTTTTTATATACCTAATTGACTCTAAAAGTAAGGGGTTACCAAAAAGCCGTTTCACAACTGGTTTATTTGGGTTAAAAAGAAATTTACGATCAACTGTTTACGAACGGTTCGCATGGTGGGTCCAACGCATAACGGCAGCATCCGCAAATACACACAGATACTCACAAATACACACACATACATATGTGTGCACACACTGTTTCATGCAAGTGTGCACACACTTACGCACAACTCGGCAAAAAAAAAAAAATGCGAACCCAAAAACGCCGAAAGAAAGTGAAATTTTTCGTTGTTGTTTTTGTTATTATTTTTATGGTACAGAGTGTGCCGTCGTCCAAAGCGAAATATGACAGACGCAAGACGTAATCGCGTTAAGGAGGAGTACCACCTCTCCAGTAACCACTTGACTGGAATTTTTGATTTATTTTTTTTTTCCAGTTGTCATAGTTGTTGGATGAGCTCGTCCACACTTCAAAAATGTCAAAAATTAAAAAAAAAATAGTAGTAAGTGATTTTTGATATGAAATTTGACGCTTATTGGATTTGAAGTAGTTGAAGTTGAAATTTTTTGCCGTTGTTGAGTTGTTAATATTTCCGCTTTTGAAATTACATTTTTTTAGGAAATTTATGACCTACAAAATTTTTTTTATACATTTTTTTGTTGTTATACAAATTGTTTTTGATATTAAATTTTTGTATTTTTTTATATTAGAATTTTATTTATTTATTTTTTGGTTTGATTTTTTTTATAAAAATTGTATTTTTGTTTCTTTATAAAAATTTTATTTTTGTTTTTTTTTTTTTTATAAAAATTTTATTTAATGATTTTAACGTTGTTTTAATAAAACATTATATTTTTTATAAAAATTTTATATTTGTTTTTTTTTTTATAAAATTTTGTTTTTAAATTATGAATTTATATTTTATTAAAAATTTAATTTTATTTGTATTGAAAATTTTTCTACAAATATTTTATTTCATTTAAAAAAAAAACTTAATTTTATTTTGTATATAAATTTTATTTTTAAAATATTCTTAAATAAAAATTTAATTTTTTCTTTGTATTTTTTTTAAATAATAATTTTAATATTTTTATATAAAAATTTTGTTCTATTTTTATAAAAATTTTATTTTTTATTATTATTATCTTTTTTGGTATAAACATTTTATTTCTTTTTTATAAAAATGTTATATTTTCATTTATTTTTAATTTTATTTTTTGCTGTAGCTGTTATTTCTGCTTACCAAAATTACAATATATTTTATTTGCTTAAATTAAAATATTGTTGTCAAATATTTGGCATGATTATTAACAGTTTGTTTAAATTGGGCAAGCAAAATAATAGTTACAATAAAAAAATTGTTCATTCTAAAAAAGTTCGTATATGGAATCGCTTAACGCAGCCTTACCTTTGCTGCTTTGTAGCCATTATCTTTTTAATTAAAAAAAAAATGACATATTTTTTAACTTAAACACAAAAGTTTTACTTTCATATTTCGTAATCAAAATCCAAAACTTTTGTTAAAGTTTTTAACTAGAGATAATACGGCTTTGCTTTGAAGCATAATTTTAAAATAATCTCTAACAAATTTGTTATACATTTTATAATAATTTATTTTAATTCTGTTTATAATACAAATGTAAACGCGTTGTTATCGCTATACAAAAACTTCGAAATCTTTTAAGTTATGTCAATTTTTTGTTTTCAATTTAAGCGAAAGTTGTTGCATATAGCTTGTATATAAGCGATCACATAATTTTTTAAGTGCTATAAATATTTATTAGTTAATTTTTGTATGTTTAAATAAACTAAAATACATAATAAATAAGCATGTAGCTGAAGTTAACTATATGACGTTTATGGCTGTTCGTGCATTTTATTTGAGTTGAGGATTTTTTTTTGTTTCTTTGATTTTGATATGTAAATATTTAGCATAAAGAGCAGATTTTCACTTTCGCACATTTCACTTTAATTTGTTTAAATTGTGCAAGGGCCTAAGTAAAGACTACACACACACACACAGCAGAAACACACTTATATATTGCAATGTGTATATGCAAATTTTTTGAGGTGTGTTTTTAACGCTTATTGATGCTATCATAAAATGCCGAACAAAAATATGAGAAAATATAATAGTACGCAAAGCCGGTTGAAAATGTTTGTACGGCTGTAGAAGACAATGAGATACACATAAGCCTTGAAGAAATAGGCTGAGGAATGTTCCAAGCGGTTTAGGTTTTATTTTGTAGATACATGAGCAAATTTCAATGCTCAAAGATGATGGCATATTTTGCAGCAATACGAAATGACTGAACTTTATCAAGTATACGACATTATAGCACTAATTTTCGCATTCACTCTTTAGCTCTCTGCATTAAATTCTTATAGTAAACAATATATTTGCAGTGCCAATTGCCAATACTATAAGATGGCTAAGATTGCCTAATGTTTAAGCCATATAATACGGCCATAACTAACGGTAAAGCGCGTAAATAACAACGACCTTGATACAACTAACACGCTTGCATATTAAGTATACGATGTGACTTGTAAAAGTGAGGCATAAATCATATAGAAATGGACACAGTTGGCATAGCTAGTTGCTTGATTTGCATAATATGCAACACCCTGTTTTTCATCAAATCGTGTGCTGAATGTTGAGTGAGTGCGTTGTGTGTGAGAGTGTGTAAGAGTGTGTGTGTGTGTACCAGACAGAAACAGGCCAAGAGAAGTCAAGTAGATAGCCAAGTTGTTTTGGTAGTCACTGTTTACCAATATCAAGTTGCGCGAAGACTTGTTGTATGCACTTTCGCAATGAAAACGAAAGTTACGCCCCAAATGCACTAATACAATCATAGCTGAGTATCTGTGTGCGTCACTGTTTGTATGTGTGTGTGCAGCCATGCGTTTATGTGTGGCGCGTGACTTTGCCAACATTTACACTTTCTTGCCATAAACAGCTTAAAACACAAGACTTGTCTACAACTTGCCTCCAACTCACTTCAATACGCTTAAAAGCGGCATCATGTCGCACCTAAATAAGCACACACACACTCGCACACACACACACTCACATGTTGAAAGAATTATGATCTTCACGCCTGTTGGTTTGCTTTTTCGAACCACCATTCACTACTGTACAAAATGCAATCTTGGCAATGTAACAAATATTTTCGAAGCCAGAGCAAACGACTAGAGATCAAGCTCTAGAGAAAAAAAAAAAAAATTGCATCATAGCTTTTGATGGCTATTGACGTTGACGTTTTGTTTTAGATCATGATCATGTGTCTGCATCCCAAGCTGGCAATGATGAAAATTGCTTTGTTGATGATCGGCTTTGGAAAGATGATGCTGTTGAGATGGTCTTTGGCAATGATGAAAATGTGCTGCTTATATACAGCTTTGAAAAGATAATGATGATGACGATGGTGTGTAAAATAGCATTGGAAAGATGAAGCTTATGTGTGACTTCGGTTTTAATGAAAATATATTGTTGTCGATCAAAGATAATGAGCAAAATTCAAAAACCTGGCATAGACAATGCTGTTTCTAAAGCTTGACAATAACAGAAATATAACGTTGATGGTCAGTTTTCCAAAGATGATGATGATGTTGAACGAAATAATGATAACCAACAGAGGCTGTTGTTCTACTGCAGTAAAACATGCATGATCTTACTAACGCTTGCAATTATCTTTAGTTAAAGCTTCATTATCTTTTGTTGTTGTTGATCAACTTTTGCTAGTTCAATTTTATCTTTTGCTGCAGCATAGTATCTTTGGCAGTATTGCACCTGATAAACTCAAAAACATCATCATCATCGTTATCTCCAGCATTACTTCGCTTATTGTTAATTATGCGCATGTTAATGGAAGTTGAATAAAATTGAATTGCACATAAAGTGCACTTGAAAAGCTTTTGTAGTAATGGTCACTTATTGTTTTTTCTTAAGTTTTTTATGGAATTTCCTTGTTTAAAAGTATTATTGATTTTAGCTGACAAATCAAAACAATTGGAAGTCATGCTAAAAATAGATTTCTAATTGTTGTTTTGTGCAAGACTACATTTGGCTTGAAATATTTTTATTCATATATGTAGTTGTATATTTGTAGTTTGTTTCTTTTTAACACAATTTTTGAAAATATGAGTTATCTCTCAAACAACAGGAAGCAGCCCCCAAATGAGCAACTGTGAATTTATAATAAATTTGCAACTTTTAGTCTTTTTTTATAGTTATATTAAATCCATCGAAAGAAACAAAAAAATTGATTTAGGTTATAAACAAAATCAAAATCAATTAAAAATACCTCTAAATGTCTTCAAGGCAGAGATCTAAAAGTACCAATGCGAATCATTTCTAAATATCAGAAAGTATCAATGCAATAATTTTGTAAAGTTTTCGGGAATACTCTCTGAGCTTAATTATCTGCATCTTATCTTTGGAAAAACTTTTACTACCTGAACATCTTAAATCAACTCACCATAATTTCGTGATATCGGAAAGAAAAAATGTGAAAGTATAAGAGAATATTCTCTTTTCCTAATCACCTGCATCGTATCTTTAAAAACTGTTAAGCTTCTGATCATCTTAAATTACACCATCAACACTGCTCTATTTTACTGATTATCTTGTAGCAGCCATTTGAAACTACATTCTAAGGCGTTCATTATCAGCTGAAGACGCTACTTTCATCTCATTCATTATTTATCGTTACAGTTGATGAATCTTTAATATCGAAATAATGACAGCAAAAAAGAGAGTAAAATTACAACTCCGTTTATTTTTTGTAAATATAGTTATGAGCAATTTTAAGAATAATAGTAAACTTCTTTTAGTTTTTAAATCATCATATCATAATTTATTAGAACTACTGAAAATATAGCCTATATAAATGGGTTCTACGAAATAAAAAATATTCTCTACCAAAAATCTATGCCGGCAATAATTGTGGTATACAATTATCTTTGTTTACTGGGTTAAGCGCGTCAAGGAAGAGTGTTACTATTGGCAAATTTCCACAAACACGTTATTCCGGATATATAGCTTTGGCTTCCCGAAATCTACCCATTTTCTGTGGTTTTATTTTCGTGCAGCGAGCTTTCGGCAGTCATCTGCTTGGCGCATATATTTTTGCAGCTACATATTGTGTAATGGCCAGACACAGGCACAAATACAGATGCAACTGGCCAAACTACTAGTGTACACACACACACACACACACATACACCTGCGCGAAAAAAGACGTTAATGTGCAAAAAGAAACTCATAATGAAAACAAAACAACTGAACAACATGAAAATCATGTGACTAGTTTTTGGTATTATGGTTTAACAGCTCTTACAACAATATGTGTAAGTGTATGTGTGAGTATCTGTGTGAGTATGTTGGAGATGGTAGGAAATCATGTGCAAAGTCACATGACGCTTGCAATGATTACTGATTACAAAGACGCAGGCGACGAAGGCAATGGTGACGCCAACGTCGATGAGCCGCTTTTCGCTTTTGAGTAATTGCAGCAAAAAAAAAAGCGCAAGACATAAATAGCTGAGCAGACATACAAAGGCATGAAGATACTTTAGTATCTTACAGATACATATATATCTATGTGCAGAGATGCCTCGTGACTGACTTGGTGAGTGTGTGTATGCCTGTGTGTATGTGTGTGGAGTCATGCAGCTGCATTGCTTTTGCTGTTGGGCGTCGCTGTTGCAAGTTTCAGCGCATATTTGGCGCATTTGTTGATAATGAAAAAACAGCAACAAATTACTGCTGCGGGTTAACTAACTAAATAACTTAACCAACTATTAGGCAACAGTCAATCAACACGAACAATACAACAAAGACTCACCGCAACGAGAGACGCCTCTGGGAGGTCAAAAGTTCAGATGACTAATGTGCTTGAATATTTTTCAAACAAAATATTATTATTATAAACAATGACTCAATTGCTTATATTGCTGGGGCAAGCCCAAGCTTCCGCATTTAAATGGCAAAATATTGTAAATTTATTTGTTGTTTCTTAATAATCGTTGGGATTCGTTTGAAATAGAGCCACATTATTTATTAACAGAACTGATAATAGATAAATAAAAAACAACTGAACTGTATTATAAGATCTTAAGCATTTATTTTTTACAACAATAAAAATGCAATTTCAAATAACTCATAGCACTTGGCTTGTTGCAAGGGATCCAACTTATTATTGTTTTCGCTGCTGCTTCTTTCACATGTTGCCACGTTTGTTGCATTGCTGCTATATTTGTTGCCACTAAATGGTGTTGCATGATTTGGCAATTGGCACAAGTTCGTTGCCTAAGTCTTTTGTTATTGCACAAATGTCTTGCTGCCTGCTAAAAAAATTTAAAAAAAAACCAAAAACAAAATGGCATTTTGTTCGTTAAAGATTGTTTGAGCCTGTCGATAAACAAAGTCTAGCCAACAATTTATGATATAAGTGTGTAAATTTTTAAATTGTTTACACCTTAAGCATGTAGCCGTTGTCGTTATTGCAACGATAGTAATTAACTCGTGACTCGATGACAGCCATTAAAATGTGCAATTTTCTATTGATATGCTGCAGAACTCGATGGAGTTACAACTAAATATAAATTTGTTATTTATCTAAGACTTGAAGCAAATGAAAGAAATAATTTGTTTTTATCTTTATAAAGAATATTGGCATTGCGCAGCAGGGTGTATACATGGGTTAGCATAGGTCAAGCGACTCTTAAGCAAGTGCTGGCAGCTTTAGTTTAATTTAAAAAAATATAAATAAAATTTTCATGTACAACTATTTTTTAATTGCAAAAATTGTTTGTGAAATTATAAAGAATTATTTTTTAAACAAATTGAGTTTTATTTTGCAAATCCAACTAAAAGTAAAAAGTAAAATTAATTAAAAAATATAATTAATTAAAAAAAAAAACATTTTTTAGCATATTTCATTATTTTTAAGTAACCCAAGTATTTTTAAAAATCGTATTTAATATAAACACATAATAAATAAATAAATAAATAAATAAATAAAATTTTAAGAATATATTAAAAATACTTATTTTTGAATTTATAAAAAATATATAAAAAAAAAATAATTTCCTAGGCAATAATTTTAAGACTAAGAAGCCAAAAGATTTTTTTTGTTTTTATCCAGCGCTGTGTACTTTTCATTTTGCAATTAGTTACATAAAGTAAAACATATAAAGTTCATTTAAATTTATTTTATAGCATAGAAAATTTATTAATGATAGAGCATAAAACTTAATTAATTAATTTATTATTATTCATTTGATAGTCGTACTCATATAACACAAACAATTAATGTGTCTTTAAACAAATATATATTATCAAAGCTATTAAAACTACATTTTGTAACTTGACTGACTGCCGGTCGGACGGCGGGGCTTGACTCACTGACTTACTGCCTCATTGACTCGCTGACCGACGACTCCCTGACGGACTGGCACGCGTCTCACATAATTGCGGCAAAAACAAATTGCTATATTCCCACTGTGATTTAGTAATCTTCTGGTAGCCCAGGTACTGGCGGTATATGGTCAACAACTTGTCTAACTAGTTACAGAGCCGTTTTGTGTGTAGCTATGTGTGTGATGGATTTTTTCGTACTCACTCACGTGTTCTATAATTGCTAATTGATAAAATGAACGTTTGATTGATTAATTGACAGTGTTTAGTGGTTTGTATTGGTGTTAAATATGTTGCAAAAACTATGATCATGTTGTGTGTGAAAGGAATTGATCAACACGTTTTATGGTAACACCGAGAATTCGAGGAATTTGGATAGCCTGAAAATGGTAGATAAATATTTTAAGGTGTGAGTTTGAGCTGTTGCAGAAAATTAAGCAGATAATGTTAAAAAATGGATGTAAGCATTAGTAATTGCCATTTTTTTTTAATATTTTATATATATTTTTAGTAAAAATTTTATAATTTCCAACATGTAGAAACAAGACAACTATTCTGCTGAAGTCATTGATATTTGTTCATAAACACATCTGGCAGAGATTCTCACTCTTTTAAAAAACTTTTTGTTACTTCAAAATACTTTTGGATAATGTTTAAGGGATCCCAACGGTATCATGCGCGAGCATTGTTGGCAATCGATTTGTCCGAAGTTCTTCAGATTATAGGCGTTTCTGCCTTGTAGACGTACAGGAAATCTTTACTACTTAACTGCTTTTAGGGATTATATGATAATTAATCGACTGTATTTTTTCAATCTTTTCGATACTGTAGCTATTCGATATATATTCTAAAAATTAAGAATCATTTCCCATCTTCCAAATTCCTAATTAGTAGATTTAAAACTTTTGTAGTTTTTATTTGTTAATCGAGAATTTTAATCTGTGTCCGAATTCTTAATTATTTAATTATTCTAAACTAATCTATCTTAGCCATCTGAATCGGGTCAATAGAAAAGTCGAACAACTTTAATAATTTTAAAAATATTTCAAATTTTTTTCACTTCTTTTCAATATTACTACTTTTTTAATACCTTTTTTTCAATATGTTTGAGCTTTTTCCCTAAAACAACATCGACCAAATAACCCCCTTTTCTATTAATACAAAATCGGGCTATATTTTTTGAGGTTTCCCATTACATTCACAAGAATTTCACGCAATATAGCTACAATTTAAGCTCTAATGTTGTCTTTTAGCTCTTCTATGATCTTTGGCTTATTCGCATAGACTTTGAACTTCCAAAATCTCCACAAAAACAAATCTGGCGGTGTCAAGTCTGGTTATCTAGTTGGCCAGTCAATATCAACGTTTTTTGACACAAAACGTTCCGAAAAACGGAATGTCCCATGTAAAAAGTCGATTAAGAACGGCGCAATGATGGTTTGCGAGCTAACATCAACCCAATAGTCACCTTCTGGTGAGTTTTGAGGTTGTTTCGGATCTGCTACAGAGCCGAGCTCAAAAAATTGAAGTCTTAACGACCTTTTGTGTCGCCAAGATATTTTCGGCGATATGCACGCTGGTATAGCACAACTGACAGATTAATTTCAATGTAAAGCGACACTAGTTCTGCGCGATCTTGAGGTGTATAGGGAAACATGGTTAAGATCGTAATAGATCAAACTTTACCAAACCGTAATGGTAAAGCCAATCGGTTGAAAATTGTCAAAGTAATTCGACTTTTCCATTGACCCGATTCAGCTACCGCAGCTGCACTTTTTCCAAAAAAAAATAAAAATATTTTCATATATAGTACTTTTTACTTAGTCACAGACCTTGACTAAGTAAGCCATTTTAAACAGTCTCTTGTTCGTCTACCTAAAACTGGCTTTACTAAGCAAATGATTCGATTTAACGTTAAAAAATAAATATTAAAATATTTCATTGGAATCCATACAAGTCATCGCCAATACCTACGCAGCTCAGTATGCCAAGTAAACAAAAATATACCATGTGATTTGCTTTTGAGTGATTTCGAAATTCCTGCTATGTCGAGTTTTATTTTTGCATTTTTGCACTTTGTTTCTTGCAAAATTAGTTATTGATTTTAAAAGCCGCCTTTGTATTTTGCAAATTTATGTGCACAACATTTGTATAAACTTAATTTTAATTAAAAAACTGATTTTATTTCCGTCAAAAAAATACAAAACAGCAAATAAAATAAAATCGCATAAAAACAAAACTAAGTCACATGATATATGCCAATAAGGCGCATACATTATTTATTAAAATTTTTATATGAAAAATATATTGTTATGAACTGTGAAGCAGGTTCAAGCGATGTACCAAAAAAAATGAAAATAAATAAATGTTTAAAATGTTTTTGGGGATTATAAATTACATAGCAATTAGCGTTATAAATGTCAAAAAAAAAATTATATAAGCCTTTGAGAAATGACTGCAGCTTATGGCGATGCTGTCAGATGTTGAGAGATATAAAAAAACGGTTTAAATATGCAATTGAAGATGATGCTTGAAAATATAAAATTCAATATTTAATAGAAAGCACAAGTAAATGCGCTTCTAGCAAGCTGTTTTTTATTTAACTAGGGGGCTTCACCACCTTCTCGCTTCACATGTATATATTTATCTTGAGGAGGCAGTACAATTTTTCCTTGATGCCAACAGGAGTGCTTTGATCACGACATTTCATTTTCGATAGTAAGACCATTACAATATCGACACTGTCTTCATATACGCTACATCCAAATATTCCACTTTTTTTCAACTTCTTTTTGGATTTTATATTTTTGTTCCATTTCAAGGCACACTATCTCATTTGTCAATTCCTTCTAGTATCTAACTCTAGAACTTTTTGTTGATTGCACGAAATTTCGGATTTCAATTACCATAGTTAGGATAATACGATTTAGATCAAATAAGCGCAGTTTTGTTCGACAACTTATTGCCATTTTAAAGGGGTTTTCATTCTGCCTCTCTCAAAGAAGTCCTCGTTCCTATTGTCAAAATATTTAGAACGTCGATTTTTACAAGCCTCTCTTGAAGCTCCCGTTTTACCAGCAATTATTTGTAAAACGTTGCTGAATAAAATATAATTTTTTAATCATGATTTCACTACAAATTTATTAAATATTTTGTTTTTAATATTCCAAACTCGAGGAACAGAAATTTCAAAACCTAAGTATCAAACCAAAGTAAGTGACGAAAAGGAAAACGTTCTTTTTGTACGAAAATACACAATTTGTTTTATGCCTTAAATCTCTCTCTAAAAATTTAAAAAATATTTTTAAAAAGAAGCAAACAATTTCGCAAAAAATCGTCAATGACTTAATGTTATTTTTTGGTGTTAAAATTGTCCAACATGTGTGAGTAAAATTATTAACTCACAAAATCAACGATGTCATAAGAGCAATTTATTAAATAACTCATACGACGCGTGTGCCGCATAACTACTGCGAGTTTATGAATGCGTTACTTAGCTTTTTTTCGCTGTATTTATTGGTGCCATCAAGCACATTTTGAATTTTTTTACATTTGGCAGCACTTTGTCAAACGTGTGACATAAATACCAATAGTATCGAACAGTAGGTCAGTACAAAACTATCTATAGATACAGCTAATGGCGGTAAGCAGATATAACAACTAATTGCTGGGCTTTCCCTTTCGTTGAGGCGGCCATGTGCTACGTGACTGGGCTGAACGTATATAATTGTTTTAGTTAAGCGTAAGCACAACAAGTTCTGCTAATAGAAACTGAAGTAAACATTTTTAATAGTCAATAGTTCAAGTCAATGGTTCATGGCTATATTAAAATAACTATTAATGTGCAAAAAAAATTATCTTAACAAAACTGCAAAGACTATTAAATATTAATAAATATTTGTGGTGAGTAGATTTAGAGTCCTTGTAACGCAATACAAATAATAATAAATCAAAAAGAAATATTTTTTCAATTGTTTTTGTCATAACAACTTATTCATTTATCTTCTTATTTATTACTTTAGCAGTAGCAGTCTCCAAACAAACTTTGACGAAATTATGAATTTGAAAGCTACAATTTTTTATAACTTAAAAAGGCATAAAGTCGAGCCTTTGACAACTTTGGAACCTTTACCAGTTTACTGCAATAGCAGCAGTTAAGTTACTTTAACACAAAAACCGACTTTTGAACCGCTTTTTGAACGAATTTCCCTATTTGATAAAGACAACTGATTTTAAACAAACATTGTACAAAGGTAGCAATTTACCTTTTGAGGGCTACATGATATAGTCAAAAGATTTACCGAATGGGGTCACCAATAAAAACCGGTTTTTTGGAACGATTTCAATAATTTGATATAGTCAACAGATTCTAATCAATCCTTGTATACTACTGAGCAACACTAAAACACTTCATGATGTATTAAATAATGAAATAAGAAAAAATTTTTTGAAAGAATTCAATTTCTACCCCTTTGCCCTATGAGTACTATATGATATAGTTAACCGATTTTAATCAAATTGTCCTTCTAAACATCAAAACACTATTGTGTTCCACATGTTAGGTTAGGTTAGGTTATTCCGGCTGGCCCCCGAAGGGGCCTCACATAGACCAGAATGATCCTTAGCGTTACCGAGTGGGGCTCCACTGGTGCCCTAGGCACTTTGGTCGTCCGTTAAGCGAGTTTGCTTGGCGAATGCAAGCAGCCTATGAGGTGCCCTATCAGCTGCCTCTTGCAGAGAGGCAATCCAGGGCTTTTCCAGGTATTTGATTCTGAGGGAGTAGAGTGCAGGACAGTGACATATAAGATGTTCCAGAGTTGTTCCACATGTTGTTATAATATCTTTATAAACAAGCAAAATACACATACAAAACTCTTCAATTTTTTTGAAGGTGTAGCACAACATCGTTAATATAGTTAGATTCCAAAACCAAAAACTAAAATCACCGTGCATCCCCTCTGATAACAAAAACTTTTCGCTGTAAAGTAGATTACTCCAGTTCTTGGCATCTCTAAGATCTAGGTGCTCATATATCAACTTTTTTAGTCATCCTTATCATACTTTAGGTTACTTAGAGGACACTCCGACATTTCTTTGAGTGTCTCTTACCTTTTCATCTTATAAAAACTTAATATATCCTTTGTATCATATGGACAAGACTTTAAATTTTTACCTACTCTGCAAGATTTTCGAATCTATTTTATATGAGTGTTGCATAGCTTTTCATCTTAGAAAAACAAACTGCCTGTACTGCTTCGGAGAGAGCACTTTTCTTTCTGTTTTGCATCTTAATCCTTTAAATTGTTTTTGAGCCGATGTATAACAGCTCTAAAAGAGCTATATCATATATCCCCGATATAAAAAATTGCAATATACTTCGATTAAGAACAAGCATTTTTTCCGATTAGTTTGTCAGATCTCGGTATATTAGCTTCTACATTCATCTTACTTTAATCCTTTCTGCCAGACTTTCAATATCTATTTTCACTAAATATTACATTTATATAATTTTAAAAGAGCATTAAGTTTTATTTTGATCGATACCCAAAACGTTTTTACTTTAAAAAGCCATCCAAAAAATGAATGCAAGCCAAACTTTAATACTTTTAAATTTATTTTACAACAAAATACATAAGATACAACAAAAGATTTTGCATCTTTTCTGAAAGCTGAAATATTTTTACTTTTAAAGTTTGATGAAGTATCGCAACTTTTGTAGAAGCTCTTGTACGGTATAGCATAAATTTATTATTTTATTTTGCAACAAAAAAATATCAAATATTTTCTGAAAACTGAGAGGATTTTGGGTATTTTATATTCGTATATCGTAACTTTTGTAGTAGCTCTTCTGTCAAAATAGTTTTGTTTAAAAAAGTTACTCAGCATCGATAAATTTGACTTAGTGTTCCTCTAAACTGACTGAATTACACGCTACTAAGCACATATTTACATTTCGCAGTAGTTATTCAATTGAAGCTATAAATATTTAATAGCTTGTTAACACTAAAACACGCAGATAATATTTTTTATGTATATATTATAAATAAATATTGAATTACTTCCTGATTGATGCATACAACAGCAACACGAGACTTGGGCAAGAAACTTTCTATGTTAAGCCTAATACACTACACAGCAAGTAATTACCAGATATTCAGCTGTAGATATACCCTAACACTCGTGTCAGTTTGACTGCCCACAGGCAGACAAATAAATCAACCTTGAATATAGACACAAATGAGCCCACAACTCCACTTACATACCACATACCCTCTAGTCTCTCTAGTCACTTCATCAAACTGCTACAAATTGCGTTTTGGCCAAAATACTTCAAAAGTGTCGGACCACAAAAAATGATAAAAAATACAAAAAACATACGAAACCCAAATACGAAATACAAAAACTAATTAAAGTGCTCGAAATGTATTTTTTTTCGAGCCATTTGGAAAACCAGAAACCGACAAACCAAAAAAGATAAAAAACTCTTAAGTACCAGCATAGAATAATAATAACTTTAGTAAAGAAATAAGCAATAGAATATCATATCATATCAGACTGACGTCATAGCTAACGCGCTCATTAGTTCTAAGCTAAGTTGATGTGGATACAATAAACTCAGCTTAAGCCGCTTGCTTGTATGACTTGTCTATAACTCATTTCAAGTTCGTTGCCTAAGTCTTTTGTTCTTTGATGATGAGGTGGTGTTTTTTTTTATGTTCATAGCTTCCGCCCGCTAAGTAAATTGCATGTGCAGCAATATTATTATGTGTGAGTGTATCTGTGTGTATCTGTGTTTCTTCATCTGTGTGTGCCGAATTAACAAATTGCGAAATTGATGTATGCCTCTTTATTGTCAAATTAATGTCAATGCAATAAAAGCTCACGTGACTATTAAGCAAACTGCAGAAAAACGAAGAAAAAAACCAATAGACAAATTGACAAAAATCATTGAAAAAACACACAAAAAGCAAAACTTTTGTATATTTTAAAATTAATAATAATAAAATAAGCCGTTAGACGCATAATTGATTTAATGACACAATAAGTCAGTCAACCAGGCCATTGAGCTGCTCCATTGTTTGTCTTAACTTGTCCGATTGACTGACTGAAATACTGACAGCTTGGCTTCGATATCACAATTTGATGCTAAAAAAAAAACTTTGTTCAGGGCTTTTGCCAATTGATTAGTTGTTGGCGTATTATATCCGGTTAGCCGCTTAGAGAGCTCCCAAACCCGGCCATGTGACTTAAATAGTGCTAGCTAGAGATGTGCGCGCAGCAGATTTTAACTATGTTTCGTGACAATGAGCTACGAATTTGGGCGTAAGCAGCGCCTACGCTTTAGTTGCTCTAAGCGAGTGGCTAAAAATAAATCAACTTTGTTACTTAAACAAAGCATTTTAAGTTAATTAGCAAACTTAGTCGACATTGGCTTCAACTAACTGCAGCTTACTTAGATCTTAGAAATGCAGGCTATGCTACTATTTAACTTTTATCTTTCGTCTAACTTCAATGAATCCCAAGTCATTCCTAAATCATCCCTATTCCCAAATCTAATATCGAGAAGTATCCTAAAATTACTAAGCTCTTTTTGTTTCTAAAAGCTTTGAGTAGATTGTTACTACACAATTGCAACACTACTGTAGCTTTTTGATATCGACCACCCAACATGGGACTCTAAAACATTGTTCCATTTTTACTCATCTTTAAGAACTTTCTTATTCTCTTAATAATGGTTTTACGGAACAAAAGCCTTTGACCATCATCTGCTGCTTCTTAAACTGTCAAGTTTAAGTTTTCCGTCTGACCTTTTAAGTTGGATATCATTCTTTCCAACAAACCAAGTCCAGATAGTTATTGTGAATCTAGACAAAGAAAAGTCAAGTTCAGGGCACCATAAGGCTGAATGGCCTCTCTATTTTTTAACCTATTTTGAAGTAATCTTCCACAGTAATGTAGATCTCTCGCATCCTTGGCTTTGCATATGATGTTTAACTTTGTATAATCTACAACGATTATAGTCAGAACTTCTTCAACATAATTTTTAAAGCTTGTACAACTTTTTCAACAAAACCAAATGCAATATTATCAAATTATCAGAATGTTTTTTCTAACCGATCCTTTTTTTTTATTGAACCTGTTTGGGTTCATAATATTTTCCCTTTTTATTTTACACTTTTGCTATCTTTGGTTTTGATCTCTTACAAGGCGAAGAACCAAACCGTTTAAGATAGCTACCCAGCTGACGCTGCGAGGAGGCTGTGTGTCAACTTACAATCAATTGAGACAGATATCGCTCTGGCTGCCGATTGGTTGATATGTTGATTCTGCTAAAATGAAAGCCCGCCGAAAGATATCGAAAATTTTTCAATGTGCCTATTTTGAGTCAGGGAAAAAAAAGCGCTAAGAAATCAACCTCATGATATACTGGGTTCAAGGTATCTTCTTTAAAACGTGTTGGCTATGGAAATGCAATGGAGTTATTGCTAAAATTGTGTACATAGTACAAGGGTTTCGGTTAAAAATTTCGGTTTTAACTAATATTATAGCTATTTCTTCTCCTTTTCTTCTGCCTTGCTTCTCCTTCTCTTCTCATTATCATTCCTTCTCTCACTTTGCCAATTTTGAGCTTAGAACCTACTTTTGATTTGGCACTATGACTACTTAAGAAATATATGCGATAAGTTTAAAAGTTAGTTTTAGAACAAAAGCCGCCTATGTATCTGGCTTGGGCCCAATCTTATCAAGAATTCACCCTTTTACAATAATTTCATTCTTAAGTTGTATTAAAAGGCATCATCAAGATCACAATCATATAACACAAATCCCATTGCATTTTTGTGCCGTGACTACTGTAGCTACATTCCACGCTGGCAGTTCCATTTCCCCATCTCCAACACCCACTTAGCACTGGCTAATTAATTATCACAGCGAGCAAACAGTGTGAAAAATGATGAGCAATTAAAATGTTGAAAAGCTTGTTGTGAATGAGTTGTTGTGTTTTTTAGTTTTTGTTGAAAAACTTTACAAGTCAAACCATTCAAACATAATCTTAATTGTTTGTGCTTTTTTGTTCTAATTTTAGGTGCCTGTGTGCGCCCAGCCTAACGCTACGCATACCCGAGGATCTTGAGTCAGGTGCCTTGAATGCATTGCGTTCGGAACGTGCACGCTCTGTAACTCAATGTGGCCAAAAAGAGGGTGCTGCCGTTGACTACGATGTCTGCCCACCGAGCAAGTACCGTCAAGCGACGGCGGAATGCAACAATATCTCGCATCGCAAATGGGGTGCACGTGGTGATATCTTCTTGCGTCTGCTGCAAGCTGACTACGCTGATGGTGTAAGCCAGCCACGCAGCTCTAGCGGCACACATGCACTGCCCGATGCTGAGACAATTATTGAGCAGCTGCAACGTCATGTTGAGGGTGAACTACGTCATCCGCATATTACTGCCATGTTGCCAGCTTGGGGACAGCTGTTGGCCAATGATATCTCTGAGGTGGCGCAGCTGCCTATTAGCGGCAAGTGCTGCAATCGTGAGTCCAGTGTTAAGGAACCCAGTGAGCTGCAGCAGTGCTATGTGCATGCTGGTCCCGATTGCAAGGAGTACAAACGCTCTGCACCAGCTTTCGATACGGAGAATTGCAACAAACGTAAGTCGAAGCCGTGTGGTCCCTTCCTTACCAACTAAAATCATTATTCCTTTGTACAGATGTACGCCAGCAGATGAACATTGCATCCGCCTACATCGATGGCTCCGGCTTGTATGGCTCCACCAAACACGAATTCGATCAATTACGCACTTACATTAGTGGCGGCGTTAAAGTGGAATCCTGCCGCTTCTGTCAGCTACCAGGCGCTACTGGTGCACTGCATCGCGCTTTGCTGCAGCAGCACAACAATATTGGTGAACAGCTGGCGCATATTAACCCTGAATGGTCTGAGGAAGATGTCTTTTTGGAGGCTAGGCGTATCATAACCGCCACTATACAGCACATTACCTACAACGAATTCTTGCCATTGGTGCTGGGACAGGAAACAACCGCCAAAGAGGGCTTAAGACTGACTGCCGAGAAGCATTCGTCCAACTACTCCAGCTCTGTGCGTGCTGGCATCTATAATGAATTTGCCACCAGCGCCATGCCTGCTTTCTGGAGCATGTATCCGCCAGAGATGCTGTCGCAGAAAATGTCTGCACATGAACTGTTGTCTATTGCTGCGCTACAAAAGTCATTGGTGCCCAGTCAGGTGTCCGCCGATGGCTGGACTCCACTGGCGCTGGCCGTGCATCGTGCACGTGATCATGGCGTTGCTGGTTACGTGCATGCGCTGGACTTGTGTGAACGTCGCTTTGTCGAGGGTGGCGCAATTAATGTTACCTTCGATACCTTGTCCAGCGTGACCAATATACCCGAGGAACACATCACTAGTCTGCGTGATATTTATCAGTAAGTGTGCATGGAAAGCTTACGCCTGAGCAAAGATTTATGTACTTTTTGATTTACAGGAGTGCTCAGGATATTGACTTGCTGGTGGGCGCTATGCTTGAGGATCCAGCTGTTGGTGCCATGTTTGGTCCTACTATTACCTGCTTAATGACTCAACAATTTGAGCATCTTAAGAAAACCGATCGTTTCTGGTATGAAAATGAGATTCCACCTTCATCATTTACGCTGGAGCAATTAAAGAGCATTCGTCAAACCACTTTGTCGGGCATACTCTGCGGATCCAATCAGGTTACCTCAGCACAGTCCAAGGCTTTCATATTGGAGGACAACTATCTGTAAGTAATTCTCAAAGTGGTTTTGCGGTACTTGCTTACATAAAACCTTCCTTCTATAGCAACTCCGAGCTGGACTGTTCGCAACTACCCAAATTTGATCTGCGACCCTGGCAATTGAACCCCGAAGACGATGCTCAAGTGGAGCATGTCGAAGTGGAGCCCGATACCAAGGAAGCCATTAGTGAATTGAGTCCCGAATTGTTAGAAGCTGCTGTCGAGCGTGCCAAACAGGAGCTGGAAGAGCGCAAACGCTTCGAGTACGAAGTGTGGAGGGAAAGTAAGTTAACCATCGAAGCTTTCATTTATCGGAGTATTTGTTAACATGGGTTCGAACTTTTCAGATGGTGGTATCAGCGCCAAGTCCCCTGATGGCACCGCTGCCTCCTTCAGCAAGGCCAATCGCGCTGCTTTGGATATTGCCAATACCTCGTTGATCTTCGAACTGACCTCCAATGAAATTGTCAAGTCCTTGAACAGTATTACGCGTCGTAAGCGTCAGATCTTCAATCCCAATCAGCATGCCTTTAATCGCAATGAATTGAGTGAAACGCTTCAAACTGTGGATATTACCACCCTGCTTGGTGGCCCACAACAGCACGACAGTAATGGTGGTTGCCAAGAACCAACACAGCAGTGCGATACCAGCACTCCTTTCCGTACCTTCTCCGGACGTTGCAATAATCTGCGTAATCCCAACTGGGGCAAATCTTTAACAACTTTCTCACGTTTGCTGCCGTCTCAGTATGAAGATGGTATTTCGGCGCCACGTGTCACCGGCGTAACTGGCGCTCCGCTGCCCAATCCACGTACTATTTCCACAACAATACATCCAGATATTTCGAATCTACACACACGCTACTCCTTGATGGTTATGCAGTTTGCGCAGTTCCTTGATCACGATTTGACTTTGACGCCCATACACAAGGGTTTCCATGAGTCTATACCTAGCTGCCGTAGCTGCAACTCACGCCAGACAGTGCATCCCGAGTGCAACCCCTTCCCTGTGCCCAGCGGTGACTTCTATTATCCCGAAGTGAATGTTACAAGTGGTGAGCGTTTGTGCTTCCCCTCTATGCGATCGCTACCCGGTCAGCAAACCTTAGGTCCCCGTGACCAAATCAATCAGAATACACATTTCTTGGACGCATCTACGGTCTATGGTGAAAATATTTGCATTGCTACCAAGCTACGTGGTTTCTCGGGACGCATGAACAGCACTATACGTTCACGCGGCAAGGAATTGCTGCCACAGACCAACGCACATCCCGAGTGCAAATCGCCCAGCCGTCTGTGCTTCATTGGTGGCGACGATCGTGCCTCCGAACAGCCAGGTCTAACCGCTATACATACCATGTTTATACGTGAACATAATCGCATTGTTGAGGGTCTGCGTGGCGTGAATCCACATTGGAATGGCGAACAGCTGTATCATCATACACGTCGCATTATCGGCGCTCAGATGCAACATATTGTTTTCAATGAGTTCCTACCACGTATTCTCAGCTGGAACGCTGTGAATCTTTATGGTCTAAAACTGCTGCCTCAAGGTTACTATAAGGATTACAATCCATCTTGCAGTCCAATTGTTTTCAATGAATTTGCTGCCGCTGCTTTTCGTATTGGGCATTCACTGCTGCGTCCACATATTCCTCGTTTGAGTCTTCAGCATCAACCCGTGGATCCACCTCTATTGCTTCGTGATGGTTTCTTCCGCATGGACGCTCTACTGCAACCCGGCATTATTGATGAGATTTTGCGTGGTCTGGTCGCAACTCCTATGGAAACCCTGGATCAGTTTATTACCGGCGAAGTGACTAACCATTTGTTTGAAGATCGCAAGATTCCCTTCTCGGGCATTGATTTGATTGCTCTGAATATACAGCGCGGTAAGTTGGCTTAATCTAAAGCTGCCTATCTATGCCTGCGCTTATATATTCCAACCTTTCTTATAGCTCGTGATCATGGTGTGCCTTCTTACAACAACTATCGCGCTTTGTGCAACCTTAAGCGCGCCACTACCTGGAACGATTTGAGCCGCGAAATTCCAACTGAAGTGATTGCTCGCTTCCAAAAAGTCTATGCCAGCGTTGACGATATTGATCTATTCCCTGGTGCCATGACAGAGCGTCCGCTGCAGGGCGGTCTGGTCGGTCCCACCTTGGCCTGCATCATTGGCATACAGTTCAGACAGCTGCGCAAATGCGATCGTTTCTGGTATGAGAATCAAAATCCCGAAGTGAAGTTCACCGAAGCTCAGCTGGCTGAGATACGTAAGACTACCTTGGCTAAGGTTACCTGCGAGAATTTGGAGGTACCCGGCGATATGCAGCGCGCCGCCTTTGATTTGCCCAGCAATTTCCTGTAAGTGTTGTAGTGTTTGCTTTCTAATGGCGCAAAACTAATGCTCTGACTCTATCTTTGTCAGCAATCCACGTGTGCCCTGCCAGGCCATGCCACAGATTGACTTGAATGCTTGGCGCGAGAATGTACAGGGCTGCCAGATTGGCAATCGCAATGTGCGCGTCGGTGAATCTGCCTTCCCATCACCCTGCACCAGCTGTGTCTGTGCTTCGGAGGGCGTAAGTTTTTGGCACAACATTTGCAAGATTCGGTTATCTCATGAAGTGCTCTCTTTTACAGGCCCAATGCGCTTCGCTGCGCATTACAGACTGCGGTCAGCTTATACGTCAATGGCCCAAAGAAGCTATACTACGCGATGAGGTATGCAACTCCCAGTGCGGCATCTATTTGACCGGCCAGCAGGCTTCTGGCTTTAATCCACAACAGCGTCAGGGTCAGGCACAGCCACGTGTTACACGCTCACGCAATCAGAATCTCTTCAAATTCCCCGACCTAACACCCTTCATTGCGTCCTTGTAAATCATAGTTACCGCAGGCTTTCACAACGTATTTTGTAAATAATCTCTGCACATTTAACTTAGGATGCCAAAACCCCTAACAGGTTCCACTGTGTCCCTTTATTTTTGTTCGCTTATCTAAAGACTTGTTCCAAATGCATCTGAAAGACAAGCACTAGTTAGTTGTTTGTTCGTCTTTATAGAAGAATGGTTCCAAAAAGAAAATAATATTTTTGACAAATTACAGCTGCCAGTTCCAATTGGGGCTAAAATAGAAACACAATTGTGCTGCGCTCGTAAAAAAAAAACATAGCAAAATTTTTGTTTAGGTTCCCAATCAAACGCGAAAAGACAATAAGTTAAGCGAAAACTAATTAATTAGCATTTTTATATTTTTAATGTATTTTATATCTAAACCATATCAATGTACAATAAATTCATATGTTCTATACATATATTAAACAAAAACAAAATGGGTCTTTACTTTAACTTCTAGGAATTAACTGATTGCTTAAAAATAAAGCGCAATATGGTCAAAAAATTAAAAAATAATTCTCGCATTTTGAAAATCGCACCCAATTTGGCCAAGTGGGCGTTCAAAAATTTTTAACATTGGCTTTGCACAAAACTCACATCGATCTGAGCTCAGCTACCAGGCGCACAGCAATGACTAGTAGCACGCTACTACGCAAAAATCGTCACTAAAAGTATGCAACGATATTTGTGAAGTTAAAATTTTCAACCGCCAAAAATTTTATTTTCAGCTAAAAATGTAGCATACTTTTGGCAACCAATTTTTAAGTTTAATTTTTTTGGCTGCCTGCTGCTGTTTCTGCTGGCCTGGTACTCGATGAGCTCGAACGTGAGTTTTTGCGGCAGTCGATGTCAAAAATTTTAAAATGTCAAAATACTGCAAAAATTGCGTTCTATTTTTAAAATACTTGTAATTTTTGTTACATAAAACAAAACGGTTTTTTTTTTGTTGATGAAGTTCATTTTTTATGTAACTTTTTTACATTTTTATTACATTTTGCATTTTGATAGATTTTTTAAATGCATATCACTTTTGTTAGCTAAAAGAGTGAAATATAAAGTTTAGTTATTTTTATTTTAAACAGATCTTGTTAATTCTTGTGGATTTTTTCAAATAAACGAGTCTGAAAGTTCATATTTGAGTGTAGAAAAAAGAAGTCAATAATTTACAACAGATGACGATATTTATCTGTATCCCTCGTTGTATAAGTCCGATTGTTATATATGCTGAAATATGAAATATATGAGTTTTAATTATTTTTATTTTTAGTAATTTTTTTTGTGGTTTTTGCTAATTTTAATAAAAATAATACTGCTTTAGTGGTTTTTTTTTAAATTTGAATTTAATTAAATTTTAATTTTTTTCAATTCGACAGTTTATTTAATTATTTTGATTTTCTCGATAAAAGTTATATTTTGATTTAACTTTAAATACTTTTAATAATTTTTTTTTTAATTACATTTTTTTAACATTTATTTTACTTTTTGTTTTATTTAATTATTGTCTCATTGTTTTATTTTTTTTTTTTTGACAAGAGTTACTTTTTCGTGTTTTATTTAATATTGAACATTGTTTAAAAAATTTTATTTACATTAAAAGTAATAATGCTTTAATGTGACGATTTTGTGTTCTGCGATGCTGCAACGGAATGCGTAGACATTTTTAAAACAAGTTAGTATACTGTCATTAAGTTTTCAAAAATAACTCATGCTCCAAGCTATAAGAAATACTGCCGAAAACAAAAGTATAACGAAATACCTACCGTAGTTTCTGTAACTTTTATTGAAAAAATAATTGATAAACAGACGCCATATAAATTGATATTATCGTTTGCTTTATTTAGTTTTTCAACTTATTGAACGTGGTTCCATTACAGCAAATAGGTGTATTTTGTATTTTTTTTTTTCGTTTTTATTTTTATTGTGTAGATATTTCTCTATAATGCCGCGCATCGGCTGCGTTTCGACAATAAATAACAAAACTCACAAAGTACGATTTAAAATCTAGAGAAGTTTTACAATAAATATATATAGTAGGTGTATATATATATCGTATATATGTATATATGCATGTATATGCCTGCCCACGTCGTACATAGTTAGGCCAACCGGTTACTAGGTAACACTTTTTGACAAAACAAAATATAATATTATTTTGAAAAAAAAACATAAAGCAAGCAAAAGAAAGCAACTTGCATATCTTACATTTGTTTAGATTGGCTAGTGAACGTACACAACATACATACATCAATATACATACACACACAATTGATTACAAATATTATTATCGCATATTATATATAGCATATATTACATATATTGTATTTTAATTTTTTTTAAATTTTTATTATTAAATAAAAACCGCAGCTATTGCAATGTTTTGGGACAGAGTTGGTCTGACTATGTCCGTATATAAGGAACGCAATTGCTTGCTACTTTTAGCTTAGGTTCGTTTGAAATATATTATTATAATAATTATTTTAAAATTATTTAAATTCGAAAAAGAGCGCACAGTTTAATAAATACAAAGCGCTAAGTGTTTTGTTTTTGTGTCACAAAATTATGAAGTTCATAAACGACTAAAAACGACTAACTTGTTTGGCTAATGTATTCAATGCTGCTGCTGCTGCTGCTTGTCTATGCTACAACAGTAAGACATTTGGTACCCATATATATATATATATATATATATCTGGTATATCGTACGAATATATTCATATATAATTCAACTAACTGTTCAAGTTAAACATTATGAATATGCATTATGCCTTAGTTACTGCTTGGAAATACAATACTTTTTGCTTTTTCGTACAGACACGACTTGATGACAAATGACAAACTAAAAAGAATTTTCTACTCTCTTTACAATATATATCTTTCTTTTTTTTTGGATTTTTTGGTAAAACTTTAGACTTAAATAGCTAGAGAATTTGACTTCTTTGCTTTATCATGGTAACATTAAGACTAACACAGAGCGTACAAACTAAAAAACTGAACTAGTTCACAACTAGTACAAAGTATATAGTTGCCCATAGCGCATATGCATGCTTTATATGAGTGGCATATATTCTATAAGTTTATAGGAATCTTGCTATTTAGTTGTAATTCTGCTTAGCTGGTATGTTTGCTATTAAATTGTTATAGATACTGTGGTACAAAATGTTATATATACAAGCCGTATGGATGTATGTGAACTAGAGTTGAGTCAATTCGCCGCGAAATAGTTCCAAGCATGAACTGAATAAAACATATCGTGTTTGTGCTAAAGTTGCTGTAAGCTTTGCTTAATTAAGTCTTTTCAATAAAATATATAGTAAACTAGTTCATTTTGATCAAAAAAAAAACTGGCTTATTTCTTGAGTCAGTTAATATTTACTAACTGCGGCAAATTCTAATTCTCAATGAGCGTTTAAGCCACAAAATCTCTTAGATTCTGCTGAACACGCAAACGATTACTTAGTTCTTAGTTTATCTCTGTCTAGAAAGTTTCAAGTTGAAAAGAAAGCTGCATGCAAAAATGCGCCTGAAGAAGTTTATTCGGAACCAGTCTAAATAGCTTTAACTTTTTAAGAGTTGACTCTGTAAGTGCTTTTTCCTTTAATTTTTGGTTTAAAAATTCAAAGATAAAAATTGAAGCTTAAAGAGCTATAACTTTGTTAGACCTTCAGCTGATTCTAATATGTTTCAAAGTACTTCTTCAATTAGTTTTTTTTTTTTTTTTGAAAAATCAAGGGATAAAAATTTAAGCTTAAAGAGCTTTCCCAACAGCTGGAACTTCTGTGACCTTCAGCTGATTCTAATATGTTTCAAAGTCTTTCTTCCATTAGTTTTTATTTGAAAAATCATGAGATAAGATTAAAGCTTGAACAGCTTTGTGAGACATTGAGCCGATTTTAATATGTTTCAAAGTCCTTCTTCCATTAGTTTTTGGTTTTAAAAATCAAGAGACAGAATTAAAGCTTAAACAGCTTTCTAAACAGCTACAATTTCAGCCAATTCTAATCGGCTAGTCCTTCCATTACTTTTCGTTCGAAGAATCAAGAGCTAAAGCTTAAAAATTCGTACCGGAACTAGTTCATGCATGTTGCTTGAACATTGTATTTTTTTTGCGGTAACTTGCTGTGAGCACTCCAAATCTTCTAAAGACACTCGCTTCTTTAAGTCGCTAGATTCAAAATAAGTTCCGAAATGCAAAATCATCACAAAAAGTAATTCAAATCAACAAACTTACGCTTATTTTTTTATCAACTTCATTTTCAGCTTACTTTTCGCTCGATTTCTTTTTCAAATTAAAAAGTGATTTGAAATTCAAAAGGCATTAAATAATTTAACTACTTTTGTTAAGACTTTCTTCTCTTAGATGCCTGGCATTAAATAAGGTGGTTCCGAAATTGGGCTGAAAAGGTTTGTTGCGGAACCAGTACAATCATGTTAGCGCAAAAGCGTAGACTTGTGTCATAATTAATTTGAAGTACTAAGATTTTTTAGGCGCCAAAGTTTCAAGATTTAAACAAGAGATTACGGCCGAATTCAAAACAATATTTTACTGCATGTAAGTTTGAGCAATCTAAATGTATTCCGGAATTTTTAAGTTAAAAACTATTTTTAAACCAAGTTCTTAAAATAAAAGAACCAAGCTCAGCTTAGCTAAAAAGTATCTTAAGTAGCTTTTAACATTCTGCTGTTAGGAAGAAAAAAGAGCACTATCTTTTAAAACTTACGCAAGTTTAGGAACTATTTGGCTTACTACTTCGGGGAACCTTTAGTTCCATAGAATTTGATTCAAATGCATGCATTTCAGAGAACTTTGGCCTAATCTTGTGCTGTTGCGTTATCGTATTACATATATGCTGACTTGGCTATGGAACTATTTGCTTGAATAGTTACCAAGTAGCAGCAACCATGTTCAGGTAGCGCTACTACGATTGCTCAACTCTGATGGGATTGTGTGTGTGTGTGGGAAGTAGCTTGATTGATGCCTTATTATATACAGTAAGTCTTAGGCTAATTTTAATTGAACTACTTAAACCCGCTTCGTTAATTACTTATCCGCTGCCAAAGCGGTGGGTCCATTGCTATTGGTCTCCGAATGACGTCGCGTCAGCAGATGATGATGATGATGATGACGATGGCTTTGTAACTGCTGCTGCTGCGCCTGTTGCTTCTGCTGCTGCTTCTGTTGCTGTTGCTGCTGCTGCAACAGCGGCTTAAAATTGTATTGTCCATTGGGCGTTAGGCCCAGACCACCATTGGCGCATGCTGGATTAAAGTGCACGCCATCGAGATTGCCAAATTTACCCACAATTTTTGGTATTTTATCACTTTCCAGCGTATTGGTCGTAAGACCAACTACACCACTGCCGCCTATGCTGGCGCTGCCAAGACCAATAACATGCTGATTAATATGCGAGTGATGATGATGATGGTGATGGTGATGATGCTGGTGATTGTGCTGATGTTGATGTTGACTGTGTTGTTGATTATGTTGACGCCCAATGCTGGGCGTGCTCTTGCAGAGTTTCTCAGCGAACGGCTGCTCCGTCTTGCTATTGAGCTCATGTGCGCCCTTAAGTGAGCTGGTCTTGCGCACCTGTAGAGCACTGCGAGTGGGCTCACAACCTTTGCACTGACTGCTCGCACGCGCCTTGGGCTGCTTCAAGGCATTCAAGTTTTTCACCACCAGCTGTGCCTCTAGCGTCTTGGAGGGTGAGGCCGGTGTGCTGTCCTCCTCGCCTGTAGGCGGTGGTGTAGACAGACGACTCGAGGCGGTTGTAGACGACGTTGTGGACGACAATAGACAGGCCTCCTCTACTTCAGAATCGAAAGCCACATAGCCGTTCTTTGTTTCCAAGGCAACCAGATCGTCATCATCACTGGGTTGATTGCTGCTGGGATGAGAAGCGACGTCAATGTTGTTAGTAGTTGTGCAGTTGTTGGCTAGTTTCGCTCCATTTACGCTTGCTTGTTCTGCCTCAGCCTCAGCAGCATCATCACTCATGGCCTTGATGCCCGAATCATTGTCATCGTTATCGTTATCGCCATCGCCATTTGATATCACAATTTGCTGCACTTGCTCCGCACATTGACTAGTTTTGGTTTTAACATTATCGGCCATCTCCACCCAATGCATGCGATTATCGCGCACACCCTCAACCAGCGGCTCCAGCTTGTTGGAAAGTGTGGCAAAGGCCTGTGGATTGCCAAAACTTATAAGATTTGTTTCGCTTCAAAGCAGCTTATGGACTTACCTCATAGATGGGCAAACATATAGAGTCTATAAAGTTAACTTGCATCATGGGCAGTTCATCCTCCTTTTCGCGATTCATTATGTCCTGTAAAGGTTTATTCAGCATAACTGCACATATTTTTTAGTGCTGGGAGGTGCTCAAACTTACAATTGGTGTTATATTGAGCTCCTGTTTCTCCATATCACCCTGCTCAAAGAACTCCGAGCTTACCAAATCGGCCACACGTTTCTCTATCTCCCAGGGCTTGGTTATGGCCGACAAATCACAGACAGTCATGCTCATGGCGCGCAATAAGGCGCGTGGCTCCTCATCCACCCAATAGCTTAGGGGCTGCTGCACGCTCTCCAAGAAG
The DNA here is from genome assembly GCA_035046065.1 of Chymomyza procnemis. NCBI lineage: Eukaryota > Metazoa > Arthropoda > Insecta > Diptera > Drosophilidae > Chymomyza > Chymomyza procnemis. The sequence goes on along the minus strand of JAWNOJ010000004.1, from coordinate 11,523,668 downwards.
GGACCGCGTTTTCTAAGTAAACAAACAAGCATAAGCGACGGTTGTTGTTAACCCTTAAGTGTAGCCTACTTGAAATAGACAGCCAAGTCTGTGGACAATATGGCATCCTCCAAGACGCGTATAACACGACAATAGTCATCTGAGGATAGATTGGCCAAGATTTGATTGCCAGGACTGTTCAAGATCATTAAACACTGATCGAAATGATGATGCTCCATGGTGGAGGTTGAGTACAGCTGCGCCAAAGGTGAGGAAGCTCTGTTATAAGAAGATTAAAGTTAGTTTTATATACTGCTATAGCGTCAAGTTGGCCAAGTTACTTGATTTGAAAGGAGTTATTGGTCCCCCGATGATCGAGATCATGACATAGGCAACCTATGATTAGCGCCAGACATTCAATTTCACCAAATATTTTCCACCATTGTGTAGTCTTTGCATTTAAGTTAATTAAAGTAAAATTAGTGTGACCAGCTGTTAGTTTGATTCAGCAAATTACTTACAGTTAGTATGGCAAACATCATTTGGGCCACATTGAAGGCATGACGCCAATTGTGATAGGTAACATTGCGATAATTCTTCTTGACGCTTAACAGCCAGCGGCAAAGCACTTCATAATCAATGTGAAAACGTTCCACAAAATCGAGATCCAAAAACATGCGCAAACAGGCCTGAAATATATAAAATAATATTAATCATGTTATTTGTTCTTTTCTTCCGTAACAAGTCAAACTTACCTTCAAAGTATCATCGTCCTCAAAATGTATATCATCGAACTTAAAATCGTGCAGTCGAAAATGTACAGCCGAGGGCACACGCAGACGCTGCAAAGGTAGAAAACGTATAAAAAATTAAAATTTATATACTTGCAACATTCGCCACAGTTTATTTTCTAAAAAGAAAACGCTAATTTGAACAGTTTTTGGTGGAAGAACAAAAAAGAGAAGAAAATAATAAAGGATTCCCGACTGCCTTTACTTAATAGCTGCGGATCAAAATGGTATAATTTTAATTAAAATTAATAACCGGGCGTCTGCGTCTTTGCATTTGGTGTGACAACTAGACAGGCGGTCATATTTTTTGCCAGCATAATTACGAAAAGTGTCGGACGCCTGCAGGCCCAACAAATGGCACAGAAGCAAAAGGAGTGAAGAGTAAGTAAATGATGGAGGTAAGATAGATGGTGGGTGGGGTGACTAAAGCGAAACAGGCAGCAAGCCACGACAGCTGCAAATGTCTTGGGGCCGAGCGCGTGAAGCTTGGGACGCATAGCTACACTGAGAGAAAAGGAACTATAAAATATGCAGTAGTTGATGAAAAAATCTTAAGAATTAATTGAATTGAATTTGAGACTAGAAAATAATGGAAGTAAGCTAGTTATAGTTTAAGCACTGAGAAGGTTTGTTATAAAGTTTACTATACCATAAAAAATTCAACCCAATCAAGTTAGCAGCAAGTTTGCGGGTCCAAATCTCAGTAAAGTCGAAAAATTTATTTGTTTAATAAAATTTTAGTTTGTTTGCTATTTTTAGCGACATTAAAAATGTTAAACTTATATTATTTTTTAAAAGCACTTCTATAGTTTATGCTGACTTTCTTTATAAAAATAAAGGGTAATCCATCTATCTGCTTGTTTGGTAATTATATTTACACTGAAACATACATCATCATCATTCAGCACTACAACCCGGGGTGGGTTTTGGATTTCTCAACAATTCTCCTCCATTTATCTCTGTTGTTAGCAAGGCCGCGCCAGTTCCTTACTTCAACTGCTATGCTGCAATCTCTTGAAGAATTTATAGAGTGTATCCATCTAAACATCTATTAGTTCGAAATTCTATTTAACATTGAAAAGTAGGCAATAAGGGCGTTTGTCTTTACTTTGTAGAACAACAATAGCATAGAAAGCTCTTTTTTATATTTTTCGATTTTTAAACGTTCCATAACTAAAGTAAAGCACTTCTGAACAGTTCTTTCTCTCAGTGTAGAGTCAACAACAATATGCCTAACAGCGCAAGAATACAACTGACCTACACTTTATTTTATAAATTTGCATACAATATGCTTAGTTATTTCTCTCAGTGTAGTGAGTCAACAACAATGGCCCTAACAGCAGTTAAACTGCTGGCAGCTCTAGCAATTTACTCTGTGTGTTACGTTAGTCTGTGTTGTCCTTCGGTGTGTGTGTGTCTGTGTATGTGTGTGTATGTCTATCTGAGTATGTGCATGTGTGTGTGAGTATCTGTGTGAGAAGTTTCTCTTTGTCATACTTGTGCGAACAAACTAATTACAACTGTCAACACGTTGGCCAGGTTATCTACGTAGTTGCCATTAAGAGCGGCAAAGAGACAGAGAGTCAGAGTACACACAAAAGGCAGACAAAGAGCGAGATTGGCATTAAAATTAACAAACCAAGAACATTTGGCGGCATTTAGGCCTTCATTTGGTTAAAACAAATTGAATGAAAATGAGGGTAACCTTAGGGAAAATTTCATTTCATAGCTTCAGTTACTTACTCTGAGACGATGCGCCTCATCGATGGTGGCAGACGCATGATAGCTAAGCACCTCCAGTGTTACACTTTGCTTGGCCATGGCCACAATTGCCTTCTCATACATGTGGGTATTGTTAATGCCCATGCCGCAGAATATGGCAAATGCCTCCACAAAGTTCTCATCGTTCTTGGTAAAGTCCTGCAAGCAAAGGGTAGCATTGTATTTTAATTATAATTAAATCAGTTTGATTGATGAGCTGATATGTTGTTATGGAATTTCTCTTTGAGAAAAAGTGGCATGAGTACTAACTAATTAGAAATATTTTTGAAAATTCGGAATTTAATGATGAAGTTGTGTGAATCAGTAGAAGCACATTATTTTCTAGAATATGTTAGTTCCAATTCACCAATGATTTGCTCAGCTATCAAATCTCATTCCAAATCAGCAATCATCAGCACCCACAATTTACTTACCAGCTCATTGAACTTATTGATCAACTGTATGACGCCAATAATCTGTCCCAGTGAGTTCTTTATAGCCATGCACAAAATGGAACGATGCTTGAAAGTCATATTCTCATCCACGCTGGCATCGAAACGATCATCCTCATAGGCGTTGGGCACATTAACCGTCTCGCCAGTGGTTGCCACATGTCCGGTTATGCCAATATTTATAGGAAATCTGGACTCGTAAGGACTTGTGCGTGATGTAGAATCCTCCTCGCTCAAATCATTTGCCTCAAAATCGAAAACACGCGAAAAACTGCCCTTATCCGCTTCATGCACCAAAAGTATCTGCACGCGTTGACATTGTATCAGACTCTGCATGTGGGTGAGTATGCGAAAGACCATGTGCTCGATGGTGCTCTGCTCCTCGAATATCATGCGTGCCAAGTCGAGCAAGACCTGATTACGCTTGATTTCCAACTGGGATTTCTCATACAGCTGCGCATTACGCAGTCCAATGCCGCAGAATTGCAAATAAGAGTTAAAGACCTGCAAAAAAAAAATAAGAATTTAAGACCAAATCCGCTAAAAGCACTTCAAGTGTGGCTAGTGCAACACGGCACTCACCTTTTCATCGATTTCGGAAAAGCATTCGCCATTCAATTTATTGATGACCTGCGCCACACCAATGACATCACCAGCTGAATCCTTAATGGGCATGCAGAGCAGCGCCTTGGTTCGATAGCCGGTCAACGAATCGATTTCACAATTAAAGCGTTCATCCTGTGTGCGGATTAAAAGAACAAAAAAAAAAAAAATGGAATATAAAAACGATTGCAATTTAAATGCAAATAGCTTTAAATGGTTACATAAAATTTTAAAACGCTATTTCAATAAGCTTTAACTCGTTCAGCTAGACGATTTAGTTATAAAAACGAATGAGACGCGACTAAGCTGTGTCCTTAAGCGCATATTTAAGGCTGCTGTGATTTTCGCAAGAACTATGGAAGTTTTGTAATATTTTTATGAACTGAACTAAGCCAACCATACACATACTTCAAAAGCCAAAGCAACCCCTTCAGTACTCGCTTAGCTACCCTCGCGTTCGTAGCCAACTCCAAGTGTTTGCACAACTTATCAGTTTGTCCAATTTAGTTGCTTTAACTTGCTACCTTTAATCGCTTGATTTGTGCCAGCCAAAGTCCAAATAGACAAACCTCGTGGCACCGTAAGCATCTACACGCCCGTAAACCCTTTACAGCGACCCCAAAATAAATCGAGCCGAACATGCTCAATAATATAAAAACCCCATTGAAATCAAATTATTAAAGCCACAACAAATATATGAAATATGCGGCACAGTGTCTGGCCGTATAAGCCAACAACATTTCTGTGGTAGTAACTGAACTTATTAAATGTGCTAACATTTTGTGTTATGTTTGGATTGTATGTATCTTGTCTATTAGCTCTTTATTATTATTATTATATATCTTTTTTTTTTGCAAGCTTCTGCGTCACAAAAAACTAGCGCAAATATTTGCACAAAATTGTTTGTCAATTGCCGGCAGCTTAGTTGGCCTAAAGAAAGATAAAAGATATACAGCACTATTTTGGCCAAAAGTCTAAAGGCTGGTCATGCTCTTAAAGCCGTTTTAAATATATCAAGCATATTTATATGTGCGCAGTCATTGTAGTAAACAATTGGGAGTCATATAAGTCAAACGAGATTAAGCCAGAAAAAGCAAAAAAAAAAAAAATAAAACACACCTCCCAGCCCTTTTGTCTGCCCATACTATATTTGCTACTTTTTTCTCGTGGCTCATATATCTTGTATAAGATTAATTACAACCCAATTGGCAGCTATAAAAAAAAAATATGTCGGATGTGTCCGACAGCGTTGTACACAGCACTGGAAATGCTGAACGACCTTGGTATATCCTGTATACTTTTTTTTTGTCGAGGACTAGCAATTGAGTTTGAAGATATTTAAAAACTTTAGGGGTTGTCAAAGAGCTGATAGAACTAGTTTTCTGGTAGGCCTTCAGCTTGGACCTCTCGCCTTGTACTTATAGTCTTGGTTTAATACCAAATCTAAGAGTTAAGACCTACAGCGTGCTGGGAAAGCTCTTACTTGTTCTATGAGCTAAATCCGATGCCATGGGTGCTGGAAAGCACTTGATTTATGAGCTAAACCCTATATGATAAGTGCTTAAATAATCACTTTTTTTTTAATGAAAAAGTTTCCTTATCTTTAATGTAGGAGCTCAAAAATCCGTATAGAATTAATCCTACACTTAAGAACAGTGCTGACAGCATAAACAGGGAGCTAATGCGGTTCTACGTGAGGTTTTTAAGAAGCTACCGCTGGCAAAATGGATTGTTGGTCTATATCAGTCAACATTTGTTAGAGCCGATAAGGGACCTGTTTTTTCTAGGCTTCAAATTATAGAATGTCCCTAAAATTAGAAATTTTGTTAAGCTCAATTTATGATAAGGATTCGCTTCGCGTATAGCTTAAAAATCGCACATTTTCGGAAAAATTAAGCATATCTTACAAGTTTACAATAAATAGTCAGTTTTTCTGTACAATATCATTATACTGCCACTAGACTAAACCTGCTTCCCAAACTGCCATATAAAATCAAAAATATGTTCTTTTCTGCTGCTGCAACAAACATTGCGATAAACTTTAACATATCCCAATTGTCTCGAAGAGTAAAAGATACACTACACACCAAAACAAAACAAAAAAAATCAAGTTTGTGTAAAAAAGTATGTAGCCTATATATGCCATACATTATAAATAGAATGGATGCTTTTAGGCGCCAACGTGCTCACTGCGCAATATTGAAACTTAAAAAGCCATATAGAAAACACTAGCCTTGGAATTTCGCGGGCTGCTACTTTGTTAGCGCTAATGAAACATCATAAATCTTGGTTGTGTGCAGTGAAGCGCATTTAAGTATCCCAAAGCTAGACAAGTATTTTTTGAAGCACTCTTGTTGAGTTTGTCAAACATATCGGGCCAAAGTTTGATTTATGAGCCACAAATTTTACATAGTACAGCACCACACACACACACACAAACACTTGGCCACAAATGGCATTCAAATTTGCAATGAAGCGAAATTTTCCACTAACCTGGTATGCATCGGGTATATTGACGGGCTCTCCACTCTCTGCCACATGGCCAGCAATGCCAGTGCCCCATGCAACGCGCACTTCCTCCTGCTGTTCCATTTCTTCCACTGTGCTGCGTGGGCAAACATCGAAAAGCTTCGACACAAGACATCTGCAATATACAAGATGGGGGCAAGGCATTAGTGTATAAAATATACTTAGATGGACTTGTTCCAAGCAGCTGCAGGCTGCCTGCCTGCTCCGCTTGGCTTTTGCAATAGAAAAATTATAAATTCTACTTTTTACCAAACACATTTACTTGCCATTGTTATGCCGACTCGTGTCAGAGCTTATAACTTGCTGCCAAGTAATTCACTTTTCATTTTTTTTTTCGTACAAAAATAACAAGTAAAAGCTTGCTTGAGCCTTCCCAGCAAGCCAAGTATATGTATATGCATGCACGCTGCTCTATCTATTTTCTCTGCCAATTTCCTAGTGGCCACAAAGTCGATGCGAGTACAGCGCGTGCACACAATTGCAATTAGCGTTGGGTTTGGCTACAATGAACGTTACAAAATGGCGTCGTTCACTTGCATATAAAATGGCGTGCACTATGTGACAGTGTGTGTGTGTATCTGTGTGTGTGTATCTGTGTGTGTGTCAGTGTGTGTGCTTGCGTATTTCAGTTATGAAAGCAAATTGCATTGAAATCATAAAATGCCAAAAATAAAATGCCATAAAAATGTTACCCAAGACAAAGTTTTTGCAACAAGAATATTTTTCCGAACAGACAGAATGAAGTCATCTGAAACCGGCATCTGAAGTTGGGCGTAGTCTGTAGTTTCATGTCAAATGAATTATGCAATAGCAATGGCCGCCCTACATGATCATCATAACTTTTGCATTTGTTGCAATATAATTTTACATTTCATTTAAAAAGTTTGTTATTGATAATCATTTTAAAGACATACTAGGGGGGGTTTCAACTAGTACGCGCTTGCACTAGGGATGCAACGTGGCTGAGGTATTAAAAGCGCAGTAATATTTAGCAATTAAATTACTGGAATCACACAACTGTAAGCAACTTATAATAAGATACTAGGGACTGCACCTTGGAATAGCGATGGAGACTTGAAGAGTTTGCATTGTTAATAATTGGAGTATCCCAATTGCATCTTTGGTAATATGTAATTATGTGCCCCTAGTCAGTCTCGGTAGCGTAGTTGTTTCTAAATTCTAAGGTCGTTGATGTGATTCCGCCCTGTAGTACTGCTGCAATTCTCTAGCACTTGCTCCTATGCTCTCAAACAGCTATGAATAGAGATATCTACATGCTCAGTCTGTGGAGCGATGACCATAGTCAGGTTCCCCCCCTCGTTGTCATATGTCTTAAAAGAGATAAATAGCACTAAATAGAAGCTAGCGGGCAAACTTATCAAAAGAATCTTTAAACCTAATTAAAATTAAAAAAATAATTTCTAAATTAATTTAATAGTAAGACTTTAAATACAAAATGTGCTCGAAATATTTTTCTTACTTTTTAATCGTTTTCTTAGTATTTGAGAAAAATAATCCGTAGAAGTTTGCCCGCTATCGCATTTTCGAAAGAATTCTTTAATCTTATTAAAACTCTTCAAAAAAATTTAAAAATTGAAATACAAAATGAGCGCGCAAAACATATCTCTTTTTTTTAAATTTAAATAGACTATATTTGTTCAATATTTTCATATTAATACTTTGGCTGCTTTTTTAAAAATTATTCTGTGGCAATTATTTCTTTAAAAATAAAATTCTTTAAATGTAAGCTAAATTTCAAAATGCTTCTTTTTAAAATTCTGGAGAACATATAGAAGCGCTTAAGTTCCCAAATAAATATTTCTAAATATTATTCAACTAAGAAGTTGAAATATTTTTTAATACTCAAAGTGCCAAAAATAAAATGAACTCGTAAGTTTAAATATTTGGTTCAATTCAAACATTTCACATTTAGCGTCAAAAATGCTACAACTTCTCTTTTCCAACATCTTCACACTTTATCCTTAAACAATACTCACTTCTTAAGACCATCTGCGCCATTGCAACGTCCTTGCACCAAAAATAATGAGCCACGATCCGCGTTTAATAATATGGAAACATTTTGCAATATTTTATGACATAATGTGCGCACTTCCAGTTCATTGCATATGTCCTTTACCTAGACGGGAAAAAAGTGAAGAAAAAAAAAGGAAACGTAAAAGTAGCTCGATTAGATGTCAAAAAAAAGCAGAATACAAAAAAAGCGCTGCACATTAAAACTATTTTTATAAAATGACAAAAAGTTTGCTTATCTGGAATGTTTATACACATTATACATTGTATATATATTTTAATTTATTAATTGTCTTATTGCCTTGCCACTTCACAAATTATTGATAAAAAATGCGTCAATAGCAGCAATAACAAGCCATATAGGCGGCCTGGCCAAGCAATTAAATTTCCAATTTCTATGAATATTTAAGTATTTGTTTTTAATTCAGTTTATTTTTGGGTCAAAACTCATTAAATGTGCCACACAGCTAGAAAAAGATTTTTCGTGTAGACAATAAAAACTTTTTTTTAATACATTTTTGGAATGCATTTTTTTTAATAATTATTTTAATATATAATATTTATTTATTTAATATTTAGAAATTTCGATTTTTGAGTTGTTGATTTTTATCATACCATTTGGTTCTTTGCCTTCAAAACACACTGAGCACTTATTACTTATTTTGTCATTTTTTTTTTATATTTAAGTCTTCCAAATTATGTTAAATCTAAAAAGTATACTTTAAAAACAAAAAGGAAATTTTATAGAATATTCAATTAAATTTTGTTAAAACTAAAATGATTTATTTAAAACACGAATTTAAAAAAACGATGTAAACATTTGTTAAATTTTGTTAAAAATCAGAATTTATAATTATTTATTTTAAAACACGAATTTTAAAAATTTAAGAAAGAACGACACTGAAATTTAAATAATTAAAATTAAGATAAAAATATTTATTTTGAAATTTAAAGGAAAATTAAATTTTGAAATTTAAAACAAAATGACATTTTGAAACCAAACAAAAAAATTTAAATTCGATTAACTTAAATTTTTAAATTTACTACAAAACAAATTTTGAAATTTTAACTATAAAATTTATGAATGGAATTTTCTTTTTGTTGAATAATTTTAAAATTATTTAATTAAAAACACAAAAATAAAAAATAAGCAAACATTAATTTAAAAGTTTTAAATTTTGAAATGCAAAATAAAAATAAAATTTGAATCAAAATTTCTATTTGTTTAAATTTGTGATAAACAGGTAATTACAAAAACACTTTCTGTATGCAAACATTAATTAAAAAAAATACATTGTGAAGTTTAGACAAATAAATTTTTAAATGAAATTTTGGATTTGTTAAATTTTGTTAAAATTCAGAGAAATTTAATTTTAAAATTATTTATTTTAAAATATGAATTTAAAAAAAAAATGCATTATAAAAATATTAATGCAAAGATTAATAAAAAAAATAAATTCTTAAATTTAAAATAAATAAATGTGCGAAAATATTAATTTTTGTTAAAAATCAAAATTACAGATTTTCTAAGAAATTTAAAATGTGAGAAAAAAATATCTGGTTTATTTAAGTTTTTTACTGAACTTATTTTATTTTCCCCCATTTCCCGCATTATGTATTGCGTCCATTGTGTTGTAATGTTTAAAAATAAATGTTTTCATTTTCACTTAAAACTGCATGAGTGACGCAATGTTCGTGTGAAAACACTTTTTTTCTCTTTTTTTGAGTGCAAGAATTCCAGGAATTCCATGAATAAGGCGCTTATGCCGGACACTAATTAAATATACGAACCACTAGTAGCCCCCACTGCTTACCAGCTCAAATATCAATTCCTTTTCATCCAATTGCTTTAGCTCGTTGCGCGACAAACGCTGTGGTCTCTGATGACAACTATGATGATGATATTGATATTGATGATGCGTTGTGCTGCAAGGAGCACTGCCACCAACTGCATTGACACCGCCACAGCTGCTGCCCGGCTGATAATGTCCATGCTGATGGTTATAATAGTGATGTGGATGCTGTTGCTGATACTGCTGTGAGCTGCCGCCCATTTGAGGATTTGTGCAGCTGCCGCTGGCATTACCCAGACCACTGCCAGAGCAAACATCTAGCTGTGGTCCTATGCTCAAAAATGTGGGCGTACCATCGATGGTGTTGACAATCGGCTTAAGCAGCCCGCCGCGCTCAAATTCGTGTGCCGAGATTTTGCTATAGAAACGGCGGGATAAATGCGTCAGCCTGCAATTAGCGCATCAATCATGTGAGAGAAGAACTTACCGCACTGGTGTGGTAGCACCCGAGCCGGCCCGTGAGGAGCTTGTCTGTCCGTTTGGATGTGTGGGCGAGCTGCTGCTTACGACATCGTTGCCCGCCAATGTGGCATGCGAGACCAACCAGGCGTCCACTGTTTGACGTGTTGCTTTTCTGCAATGAAGGAAAAGCCAAGTCATGCCAAGTCATTAGATTTAAAGATTTAATACGTGAACGCCCACTAATATATTATGAGCATTAAAATAATAGACGTCTTATAGAGCATACACTGAGAGAAATAAATTGGCAGGGAAATGAGCCATGTGGTTGGGAATAAGAAAAATGTTTGATGGATTGCAAAATTTGGATTTTGAGCAGAAGAATTACATTTCTATTGAGTTTTTATGGGAAGGGCGTTTTGAGAGACCCTCTAATTCTTTGCGGTAGATTTTAAAATTAGTTCAAAATGTGTCTTTTATTGCCAAATATCTTAAATGTTAGGGAGATAAATGATATTGAGCGCATTGAACACATTTAAGTAGTTTTGGGAAAGAAAATGTATGATCAAGTTATTGTACTTGCAATCCACCTGATTGGGTTTATATCTTATTTCGTTTAGAATTAGTCATTAAAATAATTTCATTTAATTTGCATTTCTTCTGTATGATGTGCAGCGGCAAACAAAAAAATTAAACGAATTGTACCAACAACCGAAGACCATTGAAGACTTGAAAGACATAATTCGCGCGAGATGGGAAAACGCCAAAAAAAGAGCTCGCTTTTGTATTCCTTATAAAGAGGAGCATTCTGTCGATGTTGGTTTTGCAAAATAGCTCAAACAAAAAGTAAAAAATTGATATAGATAATAAAAAATTTTTTTAAAATAATTTGAAAATTCTTAATGTTATACGACTTTTCAATTAACACGATTTAGACGGTCTACCCCACGAGTTACTTGGCTTGTTGAAATTGGGAGCACAAAACATTCGGTTTTAAAACGAATCTCAAAATATTTGTTTATATACATTCTTTGTACAATATATTATTTACTTGAACTACATATCATTAAATTTTAGCTGTTTTTTTTCACAATAAGCAGTAAATTAAAAGAAATAACATATTTTTTAGTAGTCTTGAATTTAATAAATATAAGAAAGAATCTCAGAAAAATGCTTTTCGGCTTTAGTGATATTATTTGAATAAAAATACAAAATTCAAATTAGAGTTTTATAATATTCCAATTTAAGAGCACATATAATGACTAAAAACAATTTTCTTGTTTTATTTTACAATTTAAGAAAAATTACCTATATTGCTAGAAATTTGGGAAAAAGTAGAAATTTAAAGAATTCTTACTTTCATAATTAATTTTTGAATCAGGCAAATGCTTAGAAATAGGTTTTTTCAGTCTTAAAAAGTTGAACTACTATATCGGAACAGCATAAGATTGTCGCTGATAAAAATTTGGGTCTTGTTTTTTTCTTAGTATATTCAAATTCAATTTTAAAAAAATTATAAACAAAATTTAAACAAATGTTAAAAAATCAAGAAAGTTTTGAGTTTTATAATCCTGCAACATTTGTTTTAAATACAATCCAGAAGAGTTCCTAAGCAATTCTTCGAAGAACTTAAACATTTGTTGCAATAAATAAAAGTTTTCACTTTGATGCAATTTTAATTTATTCAAAATCAAAAGTCTATAATCTCTAGGCATTAAAGTTTAAAAAACTTCAAAAAATGTATTGCTTTTTTAGATTGTTATAATAGGCTTGGGATAGATATTGGCTTTTGGGATATTGGAAAACTTTATGCAAATCAAAAATCTTCTAATTCCTAGCATATATACTTTTTATAAGTAATTCCTATATAATAGGCGTGGGATAGATTCTGCCGATGTTAATATATTTCCTTTTTAGCTCAACTACAAAGCAAAGTTAGCTTGCAGGTATTTCCCAGAACTAGAACTCGTCGAGTAAAAATCCTTCGTAAAATTCTTTATTCACAAGCACAGTTTGCTTGCAGTGTACGCACACCCACTAAAAAAAATCACAAGAATTAAAAAGTACGCCATAGACTTGGGATTCATAGTATACAGCGTGGGGGGCGGAGCAGAGCAGGTTGTGGGCATAGCAAATTCACTTGATGTAGACATGACACAATGACCGGACTAACGCTTTTTATATGCATGTGGTACATAAAATTGTCTAATAAAATGCCAGCTCATAAATATTCAGCGCAGCGCAGTCGAGGCCCCGAAGAGCGTCCCCATAGTGCCCCCTCCCTTCCAAAAAAAAAACAAAAACACCACGACCACCAGCCAAGTTGAGGCAGCAACATGGTGGCCATCCACAGTATGTGGCAGTCCTTATGAACACGCGCGTGTGGCATAAAAAGTAAAAAAAAATAAAGTATCTACTAGAATGACTAGAATCGCAGCGTTCAACTCTTTCGAGGAAAGCGCCCAAAAGTTTAGGGGGGTTTACGGCGGGTTACGACCACAACAAGAGCAATGCTGTGCGTGTGTGTGTGTGTGTGCGTAACTGTATTCTTATGCAAAATATACAAAATGAAGCCCTTTTTTCTGCGTCGTTTAATGCCGGCCTGTGTGGCCGCCATGAAAATAAAGCCCAATTTATGTTTTTAGTTGTTAGTGATTTTTATTATGTGTCAGGACAACAACGAGCCGGTCAAGGCTCAAAAGCATTAGTATAGCCACAACTCCCCCCTCACTCTCTCTCTCTCTCACGCTCTCTCTTCCTGTTATTTACCCCCTTCTAACAATCATTGTCTTTATTTGTGCGTATCTGAGTGAGTGCGTGCGTGCGTGCGTGTGTGTGTTGCCATAGCATCATTTCATGTCAGGGTTTTCCAAGATATTATCCGCTTTTGAACGGAAATGGGCGCTTTCGCTGCATGTCTAACCATAAACATCAGAACGGCGTCAACAAAATGGCCGCTGACATTGAAGGCACGTTTTCAATATCTGCTAAGTATCCATAAACAGCATGTACTTGTTTATCGATAGAAATTTCGAAATAATTTGTAAGTAAGCTGAGAACATTGTGAAGTTCTTTTGGCGAATTTGTAGAAGTGAAAGAGTTATCGATAACTGGTAACGATTACTGATATTTTTATTTTTTTAAAAAAAAGCTAATCGTTTTATAATGATCGCAAATGCGTATTCTATATGAATATAAATTATTTTTTTTGTAAGTCTAAAAACAGTTTTTGCAACGACAATTTAATTAATTTAATACTAAGTTTTCATTATATTTTTTGGCTTCTAGCTGTAAAAAGATATTTTCAGAAACAAGAACAAAGCTTGAAATTGTGGCAAAATACTATATAATTTATTAGAGGGTTTTGTTGTTGTGAAATGTACATTTTTTTATCGGTTGCCATATTTCAACTAATTTAATAATCATACTTGAGACAACACTTATTTTAATTTATATTTTATATAAATATTTTTTTTTTGATATATCTCTAATTATGGACCAAGATAAGCCACTCGTAATAGAAACTAAATATTTTTAGTTTCACATTTTTATTTGATTAAATAAATGTTTATTTTTTTTTAAATGTTTATTTTTTTATTTATGTTTATTTTTTTTTTAATATTCAAAATTAAAAAGATTTTTTATTTTTAATGCATGCTTGAAGTTCAAAAGTAAACATTTTAATTTATAATTTTATTGAATAAAGGTTGTTTTCATAATTTATCACGAAAACAGTTTTTAATAGTAACTAAGTTTTAAACCGAATTTTTTTTTAGAGTTGAAATTTATTTTTAAATTAAGAAAAAAACCAAAAATTTAATTTCTTTTATATTTTGATTAAAAAATATTTTGAAGAACTTAAGTTAAAATGATTGTTATAGAAAGTCAATTTTGGAAAAATCTTCAATTATAAAGACATTTATTTGATGTAAAAAACGGCAACAATTAGTTTTTGAAAATATAAAAATAATATTATTTTTTAAGGCCACAAAAAATAATATTATTGTTTAAAGCCACAAAAATAATAATATTATTTTTCAAGGCCACAGCAAAGGCAGATTTCAATAGAAAATAATTTTTAATGCAATTTTTTATATAGCCTTGAAGTAAAAATATAACCGATATTAAATTTTTTTCTAAAGGTAGAAAGCTAACATTTAAATTCATATAAACCTTACGAAAACAACGAAAGAATTTTAGAAAAAGTTAAAAAACAAAAATTTAACAAAAAAGAAATAAAATCGAAGGTTTAAATTTTTAAAAAATTTACGATTTAATTTTATTAAAATTTTTAGTAATAACCCTAAAGACTTTTTTATATTTCTGACAAGAAAACATTTCATTTTAGAAATTGCTTAAAAGTACCTATACTCTTCTATGGTTTAAAATACTTGCAGTTTTGATTTTAAAGTTAAAAATTTTGAAATTTTGTATTGCTTGATTTTCTCTTTTAATTTAAAAAACAAAAGCGGATTAAATTTCAAACATAATCCCAAACTAATTTCAACACTGCGTCTGTATTTCGTTTGTTTTGCTCTTATTTAGCAGCTTTCGTTTCCAAAACCAATCGCCAAAGCTAATACGCTGTGATTCCCAGCTCCCTCCCCAGTCAGCCAAGCCACCACTTACCTTATAAAATAATCCTGTACAAATTCCTGATTCTCATCCAACCAGGCCTCCATGCGTGCATGCTCCGGATCGTAGGGACGATGCTGTGGCGATGATTGATATTGATAATGATATTGATGATGATGATGTTGCTGTTGATATAACTGCATTTGTTGTTGCTGCTGCTGCTGCTGTTGCTGCTGTTGTTGCTGCTGATATGCAGCTGTGGATGCTGCCACTGTTGTTGCCGTGCCCGATGCAGGTGTCGACATTGCAACATATGCATTGTTGTTGCTACTGTTGTGAAGCGGCGGGTATGTGGAGTGTGAGTGTTGCGCATGAGGCAGGGGGACACCGGTGCGTGTGGCTATGAGTAAACTGTGCTCATTGACGTACCCTGTGCCCCCCTGCTCAGCGGGCATTCTGGCCGCAAGCTGCAGCGGCGTCGAGGCTGGCTCCTCAATGCTGCGCAAATGCAAACCTATAAAGGAAAAGAACAGAGACCGAGAGTGAGTGGTGGTGGGTGGCTGGCGTTTGTTGACAGAGTGCGAGCAAACGATTGAACATGAATATATAATCGAATGTGATAAACATTTTATTCGTTCGTGTTTAACAGAATTTGTTGCCAAATGTCATTTGCAATTTTTTTTTTTTTTTGTTCTCCTTTTTTGCGCGCAAAGCTGGCAGTCTCTCTCTCTCTCTCCCTCTGGTTGCCATTGTGTGGCATTTGCATTGCAAATGGCTTTGTGTGCCAGAGAGTGTGTGGCATGCGTCACTGTCAACGTCATCAAAAGTCACGCGCAAAATAAACCAAAACGAAAAAAGAAAAAAGGACGTGCAGAGTATTGGGACAGGGCAGGAGAGTGCAGCGTATTGCGTCGCACTGCTCTCGCGTATGCAAATTGCAGTATAATCATAAAAAAATATTAAACATTTTTCAACTCGACTCGCCGCGACTCGACTTACTGAAAGCTGCTGCTGCTGCTGCTGCCACTGACACATGACACGCGACGCTGTTAACTTTTCAATTTGAAGCCTTTAAAAATATTGCGAATGACAACAGAAACAGAAACCAAGTCACAGACATAAATTTTACAAATTGTTTTTTCCAGCTCATCAATTTTCGCAAAGAAAAATAAAAAGAAAAACCATAAATTTTTTTGTTTTAAAAAGTACTAAATGGTCTCTTGACTTAAGAAATACTGTGCGCAGTACATATCAACTTGAGAAAGTTGAGGCAGTTCAATGTTGCAAAAATTCCCTTGGAACGAAAGCAAAAGGCTACCTTGAGTGTTTGTTAAATGCTTTTTCATTTAAATGGTAAAATTTTGAATAATTTTTTAATCGAATCGAATAATTTTTAAAATTGACATTGTTTTCAATCCCACATGCGGCAAGCCCCAAATCGTTATTCTAGCGAATACTGTCTATTGTTTGTTACTTCTATAGTGATTTCGAGACATTTTGTACTTTAGAAATATTAATATTATTTTAAAAATATTAAAGATCAAATTTAAAAAATATTTCTATATAAAAAATTATTATTATTTATACACAGCCTTACTTTCGTTCCGCATACTTTCGATAATTTCCTTTCTAATTTGCGATGAATTTTTTAATTTCCCTTCCTATTTCTAATTCCTAAGCGATTGAAGTTGCTTTCTTGGTAGCGTTTAAATGCTAAATTTCCCTTACTCTATCAATAAATTTCTATATAGTTTAATAGGCTGATGTCATCAGGGATGCAAACGGATGGAGCTCACCGAAACAAGTGAGCAACTAAACTGATGGCGCGATTTCCTCAACCCTTCGTGGCGCCCAAGAGAAAACTTTGGTATCTCTAGCTGTGCATGCTGCAGAACAGACGCCTCCCAAGAAGAGATATATCAATCTTGCGCCGTGGCCAAACTAAAGATTGGAAAAGCTGCAGGGCCGGACAGTATCCCAGCTGAACTGTTGAAGCAGAAGCACTGTATGCACTTCTGAGACAATGTTCTTATTATTTGCATCATAGCGACCTTTCTGAAAAAGGGCAACTTAAGCCTTTGCTGCAATTGAAACGGTATAACTCTGCTAAATGCAATAAATAAGCTCCTATCTTGAATGCAAAATTCAATAAATTAGCTCCTATCTTGAAACATCATACAAAAAATATCTGCGGCTGTTGAGATTTTCCTCCGCAAGGAGCAAGTAGGTTTTCGGCGCAACAATTCATGTGCGCACCATATTAACACCGTCCGTATAATAATTGAGCTTTCCAACGAATTGTATTTGCTTTTCATCGACTTTGAACATGCTTTTGATACGGCTTTTGGGCCAGCCATTTGGGAAACTGTTTTAAGCAAAGGCATACCCGAAAAAATAGTGTCGATGACACAGGAATTATACACAGATTATACACAGAACTTTTGGTTCCAAATATAACTCATATTTTATGATCAAGCAGCAGCTTATTTTTCTCAATAAACCCAATGTTTCCAATACTCAAAACTGTCTTATAGAGTATCCTACTACTTTTCCCAAAACCACCCCAAAGGCTCATATGTGCCGGCAATTAAGTGCTGCTCACGATGTCGATGTCAATGTCAACTTCAGCATCGCCATTACAATTTAAAAAACAAATTGTTACAAACACTCAGCGTTCAAAAAGAAAAGAAAGTCTACCACGTTGGAGCCAGGATCTCAGATCCATTAAAGCTTTTATGCTGCGGCAGCTCGCACTCATAAATAACAACAATGACATTTTAAGTAAAAAAAAAACCCCACTCTTTAGTAGCAACAGCTTCAAAATGGCGAATCGCTCAGCCAAAAAGTATGCAATGCTTCTCAGCATTAACCGGAAATATTGGCAATTTCCGTGAGTTATTGACTGTGTGTGTGTGAGAGAGTTACATTGTTGGTGTGAGTGTGTGAGTGTGCGAGTGTAATGGCATCATTGAGCGCCTGATTAAGTACTAAAAATAGAAATAAATATACGTGATGGATGTTGCCGCTTGAAGACTAAGTAAAGTAAATGCTAGAATGCTAGACTCAAGAGGCAACTGAGTGTGTGAGCGAGTGAGTGAGTGAGTGTGTGTGCCACAAGCAGCAGAGGAAGTTTATGAAGCAGCTCCCTCACAAAATTTGATTTATGTTATATTTCAGTTATAGCACAACAAATGACTTGTTGTTTGTTTATACACAGTGTGTGTGTGTGTATCTGTGTGTGCTTTTGTGTGTGTTTGTTTGGTAGAACAAATTATGACACCATGACTTTTACAAGTGGCATGATAAGCTCTCATGCCATTGTTGTGGCAGCTCACACTTACTCTCACTTGGTGGTAGTGGTGGCTGCTGTTGCTGCTGCCGCCAAAGTAACGAAATGTCAAATTGGCTTTTGGCATTTATAAAGCAAAGTTTGCTTCTGTTTTTTTTTGTTTTGTTTTTTTGGTCTGAGCTTAAGTTAAAGTTCAGCGAAAAACTTTATGAAACTCATAACTTTAAGTGAAACGAAAGCGAGTAAGAAATTAATTGCTAGAGGCATTTCATTTGTATAATCTTGCGTTACTCGCAAAGTAATGAATAAGTTTAAGTCAGCAGCAATTTGCAAAGCACATAAATCAAATTTCAGTTTTTTTTTTTTTTTGTTTGTATATATTCAGCGATTTTAGACGAAAGCCAGTAATGGGCTAAGCGCAGACTTGTTTAATGCAAAATTTGTAATTGTTTTGTGAGATTGTTCTAAAGTAATTGGAAATATGTATTTGAAAAAAAGTAATATGTAATAACAATACTAGATACAAGCGAAATTATACTTAGTCTTGGTTTTCTAAATGGATGAAAATTGAAAAAAATTTTAGTCGAACAACTTTGGCATAACTTGCAAGCAGAAGAGTGCCAAAGAATCAGTTATTTTGCTGCAGTGCTTCTAAAGCAACAAAAACCGACTTTTTTGAACGATTTGCTCAATTTTATAAAGTCAAACGATTTTGTTTAAATTTGGTACACTACTGGGAACCACTTCAAACCTTCAGAGCAGCGAGAAGAACAATAAACTTTTATAAACCGAATTTAGTATAAACAAACACAGATATTAGTTGCTTAGTTCGAATTCAAAACAAGATGCAGCTCTGCTTCGTACAGATGTGCTAGTATTCTTACTTAAACGCTTTAATTTATGTTTTGTTTTATTGCTTAGCAATACCACGATAGCATTCTATATCAGTTTTGGAACCCTTTTTTGTGAATAGGAATGATATAGTATTCATTCCATATAGACGAGAAATAAGCGTTTTTAGGTGAGGTGCAAAAAGCTAATTCGGAACTGTTACAGAACGAATTATTTTTATAATATAGCGACGCGGAAAATAAGGAAGATTTACGTTTAGAACTAGCGAAACAATAAAATTGTTTGGGATCTCTGCGGGATTTAAGGCAACAGCGGGTAATAGCAAATCTGCTAGGACAAATCGAGTACTTAAAGAAGTCTATGGAAGATATAGATTTTATCACTTTTTGTAAGCTTTTTTATAGAGGACAGACAAGCTGTAAGCCAAGGTGGTTCAATAGATAGTTCTGGAGTAAAATAAGGACAAAAAGATCAAATGCATTGTACATCGTTTGATAGAAAATTACAATATTCAATATACATTCAGCACAAATTTATATGAATTATTAGACTGTAGTCCACATTAAAGTAGCCGCATCAGTTTTTAAATTTAAACAAATTTTATTCGATTTCTTGGCAGCAGAAATTTTTAGTAGCCCACGAAAACATGAAATTACAGTACATGCTCTCACAATCCTTTCATGTACCATAATCATTTGCTCCCTAGAATATAAATTCCAATTTTCTTTTATAAAATAAAAACTTGCTCCTTACACTTTATGCTTTTATCATATTTTCCCCACAATATTTATTATTTTAAACTCGTTCATTTTTCTTCATTTTTTTACACCAACTTTAACCTTTTAGCTACAAATTGTAATCTATTTCATACTTTATGCATTTCGACTGCCCCTTAGTATCCATAACCTTAAAGTAAGCATGCCAAATGCTCAATAATTTATGTGTCCCTTGTGGCAGGAAGCATACACACACACACACACACACCCACCACCCTGCCGCACAAAATTCCTATATAGCTTGTATAATGCATTTTGCTTGACTTTCGTCTTAAACTTGGAGTAGCTGACTTACATGCATGCTGCCATATTTAATCTCTTAAGCTGCCTCCTCTCATTGTAGACTCTTACCTAAAATTCCACAAAATGGAAACATGTTTAAGCTGCCACAAAACATTTTATCCGCAACTTGGCTGCACTTTTCCCTTTACCATTGACATTGTCAGTGCACAAAGTAGCAGCACTTGAGAGTAGTTTGAGTGCTGCCACAGTATGTGGCGGCAGTGTGTGGGGTGGTGGCATCAACTACGTATTTGTACTTGCAACAACACCCCAAGTTATGCCATGGCTATGCAAGTTTTGCGGTTTAATGCGTCAGCTTTATGTAAGACAAGCCAAAGGCATCCAAAAAAAATATATATATACAAATATATACTCGATATGCAGAGACTTGGCGGAAAAAATACTCACATTGTCGCTGGCAAATGCATTGGAATTTTTTTGAATGTGGCTTGTGGCAAGTATATATGTGTGTTGCATGGTTTAATGGTGATTTTTTTTTGTTGTTTTTGTTCTTTTGTGGTTATTATTGTTTTTGTTCTTATTGCTATTGTTGTTTTACTGCTGTATTTTTCAAGTCAAATGTAAATTGAAAGTTGGCTGCAGTGCCAAAGTATCGTGTTTTGTTTGGCGGCATACTCTTTTGAACGAGTATGTTTGCTGTGAAAGGAGTTAACTGCGGCTAATTTATTTATTATTACAATAATTTTTTTTTCTTGTTTTTTGATTACTTTAAGCTTGAAAAATAAAGAAAACTTTTAAAAAAAAGCCTTGTCGCTTAGGTTAAAGATTTTACTTAAAAAAAAACAGATTTTCAATGATTTGCTGACATTACTTAAACTAAAATAAATTTTAGTTCAGATGATGACCATGTAATATGCTATCACCGACATGGAGTTTCGACGGAGAGTTGTACCGTGTTCCAAGTGCCTTCCGAGAAGTACCTTCACGTCTAGATAATAGTAGTTTATCTTTTGTGCTTTCATATTACCACTATAAGTAACTTAGGTAAAATCTTATTTAAAAATTGACCTACTATCGTTGCTTCCAAAGCGGAACCTGAAGATATCTCTATTAGTGGATGTTCGAAGAGAATAGAGATCTACAGTTTATAGCCAAATCCGAGAAGCTGGCTCTTTAATTGAAAAGGATTTACTCAGGCATAAAGAGTCTATATGCTAGCTAAGCCAGTGCTAGGCAAAGCGTCACTTTGCTGCCACGTCAGTGCTACGCAAGCTGCAGTAGTGCTATTGCGTGGAATCCAAGCACTTACCTCAGTTTTAGAAGCGATTTCGCTAAAACAACGTCTTCGGTGAGTATCTTCAAGGCTATATAATGATATTTTATCTTTTTTGCTTACATCTTAACAAAAAAAAATTAAACATATTCCCTTGGACTATGGTCATCGTGCCAAAAGCCGAGCATGGATATATCTGCTATTTGAAGAGCACAGGTATTTCTAGTTTATAGCCGCGTGCGAACAGCTGTGTCTTCAATTTACGTATATTTACTTAGGTATATAGTGTCTCTTTGCTAGATAGGAAAAATGCAGCAGTACTGCTGCGTGGAATCGAAGCACCTCCATTTAGTTGTAGCAGCGCGTACGCTACCGAGATCCGAGAGTCTTCACTAGTAACTTCAAGTCTATCTAAACTTATTAGTTAACTTAAGGTCGGATCTTTTTAAATACAATAGTTTTAGAGGTTTTTAATAACTATATCCAAGTTAAGATGAGCTATTTCAGACCTAAGATGGATAGTCAATATGCATTATTATAAATAATAAATTTTCATTACTTTTGTTTAGCTGACAATAATAGAGTATATACCGCAGCGCAGCTGACAATATTTTCAACTTTTTCGCTTTTATTATAAAATTTTAAAGCTTTAAATTTTTAACTTAAAACCTCAACTAACCGCAAAAAACTGGATCGATATGCGCAGATGTCATACAAAGCAACTTTATACGCGTTTGAATGATGATATATGACAAGTACACCCAACTCTTTTTGAGTATTCCCATAAATCCTGGCAAAAAACCACAAATCTCCGCTTTTAGTGCTCACCTGTTGGTAACTCTGGTTGTTGTTGTTGCTGCAGTAGTTGTTGCTGCTGTTGAGTTGTTTGTTGTTGATTTTGTGGTTGTTGTTGCTGGGGACTACTATTTTGACTATGTATAGATGGTGTCTTGTTGTTGCTCTTATTTTTGTTTTTGTAGCGACATCCACGAAATCGACACATACTTGCCGCTTGGCCCATGGGGCCCGCCAGCAATGCAAATGTTAAACCCTCCGTTTTAATGAATTTAATTTTGTTAACTTTAAGCAAAGCCTTGGCAAAATGTATACTATATCGTTTTGCTGTTGTTGTTGTTGCTGCTGTTGTGGTTGTTGTTGTTGTTGAAGCAGTTGTTGTTGTAGTTGACTCAATTTTGCTGCGTTTTTTGCCAAAGGGCCAAAACAATAAGAATTTTTCAATTGTTTTTGTTGTATTTGACTTTGGTTATTGTTTGGTTTTGGCTTTTGCTGCACTTGCCTCCTGAAGGCTTGCACTTGCACTTGCATAATATTTTTGTTTTTATTATTAAGTTATTGCTATTATATTCTTTAAATTTTATTCTTTAAAGTTTATAATTGAGCTGCTTGTAGCACTCTCAATTTAAGAGCTCTTGCACAAAACTAAAACGTTTATATAAGAAATTTTGCTATTAAAGTTTAAAGTTTTCATTTTTAATATATAAAATAGCGGATACAATTTGCTTGCTGTCCAATCTCTTCTAAGTTCTTTTATGTGTTAAACACGTGTTCGTGCAGAGAAAAAAAGCGTAGAAATCGAAAAAAAAAAAAAATTGTCAACAAAAGCATGCTTCAAAGGTGGCAGACATTGTTGCCACATGTGCTACGACTTCCGGCATTGTTTGGCGGTACACGAGTTTCTTCACTCAGGTCTCATCCGACATACGGCGGCAGCAGTTGCGTTTTGATTAACAACAAGTTTGTTCTTGTTCTTGTTTCTTTATCGAAACATATGCACAGATACACGCATACAGATAGACACAGCTACACACAGATACACACAACTACACTTGTATAAACGCATAAAAACTTTGAAGAAAGTTTAGACTTCTAGCAGATCATAGTTGGGTTTTCGCCAAGAACTTTCTAGACACACCAACTTAGAAGTCTTACAGATGTTTTGGAGAGCTGTTTCTATGGTTTTTGAGCTATTTTTTGAAAGTAATAGCTATTCAAAGACAACAGGGTGTTACAGTTTATAGCCGAATCCGGGTTGAAATCGTTCCGGCTTAAAGGCGAGCCGCCAAGCCCACTAACTTGCAACAAAGCTTAGGGTTGGCTGAAAAAGGCTTATATAACTTCTTCCGAAAGAACTTCAGGAAATCAGCTTACTTTAGATTAAATAAAACTAGACGTTTTCAATTTCCACATATTTTAGATACTCCAAACTACATTAGCTCACCATCGCCCTAGCATCCTTCTTTTCAGTGTATTTCAACTTGACTTAACCACAGTTTGCCTTTATTTATGCTTCTAGTATATCAAGTCTAGCTACACTTCCTTTTTCCAGCGCATTCACACAGACAGACATTGAGCTAGCCACCATTTTCCTTTTTAGAGCTTCCTGTGCACGTGTTCCAAACGTAACACGTTCACTTCGTAAAGAAATAAAATGTAATTTCGATTTCAGTTAGCTGCGTCTTAAAAGTAACTCTTTTGCTAACTAATTGGCAATCGAATGTTAAATGTAATAATAAAAGGTTTAAAAGGCAGTCGGTCGTACGTGAAGTAGAAGCAGCAGCTGTTGCTAATATGCAATTCAGACCAGACGGCAGCAACAAATGCTATCGATAAACAAACAAAGCCGAAAAGCAGACATCTTCAATAAGCCTATCACAGACATATATAGACTGTATACAAAGCACACACAGACACATGGGTCGTCTGTATGCAAAATGTCAGTTAAATGCAAACAATATTTGAACAAAAAAAATTATGTTAAGAGCGCGCAAGCAAAACAATACAAAAAAAAACGAAAAAGTTTTTCAGTTGAAGTGAAACGTATTTGCTAAACTCATTGAAACGTTTTTTGAAACAAGTAAAATCGGATTTTTGCAACTTTATTGCAATAAGTGAAGTAAAGCAAATAAAGAAAATGATTTTTACTGAGCATATTTTCAGTCTATTCACTGTACGCTTCTAAACTCTCCAGTGGCCAGCTGTGCGCGCCACTTTTCAAATTTGGTCAACGTTGCGTATACGTAAGCGGATGACATTCCTAGCTGCTGGGCTATCATACCCTAAAAATTTTGTCACAAAAAAGTGCAAAAATGAGCTCAAAATTGCTCACTCTCAGCACTACTGGTTGCAGAGATAACACCAAAGATGACTACTCTTAGAGCAAAATCATAAATAGAGCTATCGATAAGTTTTCCATAGAAACTCGGTCTTAGACCTCAAAATTTATGCCTCTCAGCACTTCTGGTTGCTGAGATAATACCTAAAATAATTTGACATAACCCAAGAAGAATTCAACACAAAGAGATATTGAGCAGTTTTCCATGAAATCGTGATATTTGTGATTGAAATGAATAACAACCAACTCTGTTCTGTACAATCAGTGCCGAAATTATGCCCACCATTGCGTATACGTAACATATACGATTTTTCAAATAAAACTGAGAAAATGAGTTACAAACTCTGTCAGCACTTCTGCTAACTGAGATAAGACAAAAGATGAGTTACCTTAGAAGAATTGCAAAATAAGAGATAGAGCCATTTTTCATAGAAACGGGATATTTGTACTCGGAATCAAATTATTGTGTGATTTCCTTAGGCAGCGAAACCTGAAATGCTATCAAACAACACCTACAATGCTTCGTCAATCGATGCCTTAGGCGCATAGTTGGTATATTCTAGCCCAGAATAATGTGTAATGTGCGATTATGGGAGTTAACTGGACAAAAAGGTTTACTAAGCGACATCAATAGACGTGAATAAAGTTGGCTAGGACACACGTTTCGCAAAGATTAGAAAAATCTTGCACAATCCGCCCTTACCTGGTACCCAATTGGTACTAAAGGCAAGGTGGCTCCTCAGGACTACATAAAAACGTAAAGTTGGAAAGTTATAGTCAAAAGGCTAAGTTCTCAAAATAACGTGAACAATAAGAACATGTCAATAATAATAAAGTATACGCCAAGTGCGCAAAACTAATTGAATACGTATTTCGTTTTTGAAGCATGCTATATGGAGTAACTCCCAAACACACACCTCTACACACATCGCATTCATGCCTTTGACACTGATATGACATATGCAACACCCCCAACATTTCAACATTTTTTTTTTTTTTGCTGATTATCAACCCACAAATATTTTTCAACACTTTTGATTTGATTTTAAAGACAGCTGGTTGCATGAATGCGCGCAGACAGCAGCACTCAAGTTGCAGTTTGCTGCAGCAGCATGTGCCAGTGGTAGTGACAGTGGCATGTTGGCCATTGTTGGATGTGGCATGTTGCAGCTGTTGATAGCTGCTGACAGTTGACAGCGCTTTACAGTTAGTTACGTAGCGGAAATAATTTAATTTCCGATTTTTTTTTTTTTCAAAGTACATAAAATGCGATAAAAAATGCATGACTGGCATTGACAACAAAAGAAATCGAATTGAAAATGCAGTTAGCACAAAATGTAGCGCTGACAAAGTGAATGAAGAAAATTGAAAAGCTTTCAAAAGATTTTTCTCTCTACTTATGCTATTAGTTAAGCTGTTTTTCGACAGAATATTACGCATACGCATAGTTGCCTGCTGAATGTTATGCAAAATAGTTCTTGCGAAAACCCACATAAGGTCTACTGCGTTTTGCAATTTGTGTGAAATTCCTGTTTTTGCTAAGCTTGACCTTTTTTTGTTGCTTTTCTTTGCTAGCATTTGCACCTAGCAACTGTTTGATTCTGGCAACAAAACGTATACAAAAAACTATTTTTATGCCAAAATACACACGGTTGGGGGAAAGAGCACGATAAACAGACTGCGGTGGTGGGCAAAGAGATATATGTAAATATATATAAATGTGCCACAGGTACGAAGCGTAGAGCAGCACATTGCCGAGCACTTACAGTATGTCAATAACATAGGTAGAGCGTTGTATTAATATACACAAAACTTGTACAAAAAAAAAAAAAAATATACCGTCTGGACGTTGCACACAAGCACGCACATAAACACAAGCATATTAAGCGTAATATACACAAAAGATACAAAGATACTCATGCCACATAGATACAAAGAGATAGACATACACTTAGATACAACTAAGCTGCTTTCATTAGTAGCAGCGGCAAAACTCAGTTGGTTGCCTGCTTGATGAGGCAAACTAGATAAGAGATAAAATTTTAGGTACAGTCGTGGGCAAAATATTGGTAGGTCTGAGTGGGCTATGAGTGACAGATACATTTCAAGTACTTGGTGGTAGTTTCATTTTTTTTTTTTAATTAAAAGAAGACTGTTGAGCAGAGGTAATGTATTTTTACAAGTATGCTTCATTAAAAGCTTATCTGAAGGGGGTCTGCTCATCAGTAGCTTTCAAAAAAGGCAGTTTTTCAGGATTATTTTTGAACTTGAAAACAACCAGAAAAACATGAGTCGTTTGCATATTTTTGTACTTATATTCAACTAACAAAAGTTTATTTTATGTCAAAAAAAAAAAATATAAAGGACTGATTCATGAAAAATCTTGCGCAGCAGCTCGCGATGGACAACTTAAGATACAGCCCGTAATTTGTATCTCAAACAAAAAATTGAAATACTTATTGATAAGGCTTTTTGGCTTGTCATAGACAATTATGGTGACTCCAAATTAAAATTTAAACATTTTTGTCATTTGTTTAAAAAAGTATTCAATTTGTAGGGATTTTTTAGGTATAAGTGCGTTAAGAACAAAAAATGTTTAATGATGGCAAACAAATTCACATAATGAATTCACCCCAAAAAGCATGCCTAATATTCTAGCGGCCACTGTACTCATTTAGCTTGTGTCCAGTCTACATATTAATATTGTTGTTGCTGCTATTGTTATTGCCACAAGAGTAAACACACTCACTCACACACACTCACTCACACACACTCACTCACACACACACACTCTCTCACTCACACACACTCAGCACTGTGCGAAATGGCTTGAAAAAAATAAAAGTTAAGCAAAAGTAGTAGAAGAAGCCATTAGAGGCGCTTCACGGGCTAAGCGCCGATTACTGTAGGGACAGCGTCTATAACGACGACGTCCACGCTGACGTCGTCAACAGAAGCAGCACCACCAGCACCAGCAGCAGCGACGACGTTTCGTTTGTCGTCATTAGTTTGGCTAGCACAAAACTAACAATAACTGACAACAGCTTGTTGCCACAACATTGTTGCGCATACGCCACGTTGTGCGCCCGAGCACAACTGTTGCATGTTGACTGTTGCTTGTGGCAAAATGAAGCAACAAAAACAATGAAACACAAAAAGCTATGCGTAATCTGTGAAGTCAGGCATTACACGTGGCTAAACCCTATCAGCTGGCCGTGCACGCGTAACCCGCATTCAAATCTTTTACAGCATTGCTGAGGTTTTCCATTTTGTGACTTTTATTATATATACGATTTTTTTTCTCGATATTATATCTTTTAGCGCGCATATGTGAATTATTATTATGCTGCATGATATTATAATATTCTTTTTTGCCTTTAGAAAGAAGGGTAGTTTGATGGGTTGGAGATTGCTGAAATTCTATGAGAATTCTATAAGAAATTCTTATATAAGAGCACAATGCAAGATATGTTGTACAAAATTTTCAAAGTGCGATTAGCTTCATAAATTGGTATAAACTTTGCAAAAGCTAGGAAGGCTACCTTAACAAGGGAAGCAATCTTTAAGAGAGTAAAAGTCGATTATATTGAAAGAATCAAAAATATTTCAGTCTAATTGCATTTGGCTTCATAAAATGGTATAACTTTTGTCAGAGCTAGGCAGTTCGGGCTGTAGCGAGTTAGAATAGCCACATAAAATGTAACAAGGGAAGCAATTGTTGACAGACTAGACAGATAGTTATAGATTAAATAAAAGTTTAGTCTTCTTCACAAGTTCCAACTACTCCATATTATTAAGTCAAACTGAATGCCACAGCTGTAGGAGAATTGGTCCAAAAGGTAACTACTCGTATATCAATTTCTATTTTTTTAACAGATGTTGGTAGTTTAAGCATATTTTAAGGACTTAAAAATCCTATTTGGTTAGTGGAAAATAGTTTGAAAATGAGTAAAATATGTAGCACCACATACTAAGTTCGAGCGCCTGACTTGCAAGAAGGGGGAGTTCAGGTTTGATCCTTAGTAAGATAAGCAGGTATATTAGACCGTTAGGGAACTGTAGAGTAAGCTTATTTATTTCGGCTTAGGCAATTTTAACAAATTGGAAAAGCTGTTGGTATTGCAAACTCAATAAAATACGAGATTGCTGTAAATCCCGAAATACTTCAAAAAATTGTTTTCCAAAGATAATGATCTTACTCGTGGCGCAGAAAACATCAATTTCTGTTACCATGCCACAGATACTCTTAGGTTTGTTTAAATTGTTTAAAGTAGTTTGGCTAGCTAAAGCGCTTAGCTGCTCTAACTAGGCAACTTCTCAAGCTGCTCTCATCAGATATGTTTTTACTCATTCAAAAATATCTTCAAATGAGGCAGCAGCAATCTCAGGCTAAGCTTTAACGACACACGCGCTGCCATTTGTGACACGTAACACATTTAAAATGATTTTTTATTGAAGGCGTTATACCGCCGCAAGAGCAACATCTCCCAAACCCTTTCAAGATCTCCCCATATCAGGCACAATTTGTATGCGCTGTGAAGCTGTGTTTGCATACTTGTAGCATGTCTAATTGTCTGTCTATTTGTCTGTCTCTCTGCGCGTCTGTCTGACTCGCTGTCTGTCCAACTGTCCGTGCTGCTGTCTTGCTGTACGTCTTTCTGTCAGTCCATTTCTACGTCTACGTTGTAGTCCACATCTATCTGGCTGTCTTTTTGTTTGCCATTCATTGTCAAGGCTCAGACAAAAAGGCATTGAAATGCAAAGCACTGATAAGCACGATAAATGGAGCACAGCGCGCACTTTTTTTCTTACCCGATACATAGATACATATTTATTATAATGTAATGCGGCATTATCTGCTCTCTGTTATTTTTGTTTTTTGGTAACAAATTTTGCTACAAATTCTGGCGCACAAAATCAAAATCTAAGCAGCCAAACTGACGCCCAACTAGGTAAACTCGAGCTGTCTGTATAATTTCGGGCTGGCTTTAATAATTTGGTAAATAAATAATAAATCTCATTATCACATGTTGCTCGTGTATTCAATTATTATCACAACACTCACTCACTCACACACACTCACACTCGCACACACATTTGAAGTGTAATAAACATAACAATAATGCGTTGAGAGCAAAACACAACAGAGAAAAGCAATAACGAAAGGTTACTTCATACAAAAAGCATGTACTAAATATATAATACTTATACATATTTCATATCTAGATTAAACCTTATCAATTGTTTGCATATGAGAACAAAAAACGACAACAAATAAAATAAAATAAAAGAAAGGTGACTTGTATAATCACATAACAGTTGATAACAAAAAAAAAGCCAGCTCTCTTGCAACTTTGTTGTCTTTTGTCATTATTATAATCAAGGCTAAAAACCTCACGTGAGCTCGGTTTGGAAGGGCGGGGGGCGCTCGTTGTTATAGAGCACTGAACTGGTTCTAAACTGGAACTTTTGCTTATTATGAAAGCGCATTTATATGCAAAAATTGAAACAAATTTAAAGAAGATTTTTAGTGCTGGTTTTAGAAGTAAGCTTAAGCCATTGAAAGTTGGAAGATTATCTTCAAGAGAAATATTTAAAGAAGTTGCGAGTCTATAAGAATTATTTCACAATTATTACAAATCAATTTAAGTCTAGTCCAAAACTGGGCGAAGTATTATCAAACAATCTCAAGTAATGAAAGGCAACTTAATAGATGATTTCCAAGCCTGCCAATTGTGTTTATATTTAAAAAACAATAAAGCACATATATGGCCACAATGCAAGGAAAGTCATGACACTGTTATCTCTTCGCCATCATGACAATGATCCACTTCGCAAAAGTGCTGGAAAACTATTTGGAAACGAGAGATCCTATTCCACTCGCTATAATCTGATTAGGCGTTAGCCCCATTGGATTTTCAGATGTTTCCAATGATGTTGATGATTGATATTACAAGTTAAGCTACGACAAAGCATTACAATGCTCGATCGCAGATCAAGAAATATTCAAAAATGAAACTTCTACCCCACTCGCCATACCCTCCAGTTGCTCCATCTGACTACTAGCTATTCCGATTGATTTTAATGATTGAGAATACAAGGAAAACCAAGACAAAGCCATTCTCCAACAAAATATTTGATAAGTAAATGGGATATCTTATCCCACCCGTCATAATCTCTAGACCATTGATGGTGATAACACACGAAAAGTTAAGACAAAGCCATTTTCCAGCGTGACAATGCTCAATCCCACTTCGCAAAATTGGTCTAAAAATAGTTGGAAACTTTAAACTGGGAGATCTTTTCAAACCCGCCATACTATCCACACGTTGCCTTGCTACAAACTGTTTCGACTAATGGTGTTGATTGATAATACAAGGAAAGCCATGATAAAGGCATTGTAGTGCATTACAATACTCGATTCCAGATCGCAAAAGTTCTCAAAAAATAATCGGAACAGCTGAAATGGGCGATCTTACCCCACTGACAACCAGCTGTTTCGATCGATACAATATGATTTAACTACAAAGCACTTCTGTTTACCTGAAAAAGTAAAAATTAAATTAAGTCTTGGATCATCTCGAAAGATGAACAGTTTTTTCTATGCGGAAGCAGAAAGTTGGGCCAATGTAGTAAATAACAATGACCTGTATTTTGAATATTATATTATGTAAGTTTTTACAAAAATGCCACAAATATAACCAAATAACGGAGACAGCAAAAAAATACACCTTTTTAATTAATAAGCTTGAACTTTAGTATATAGAAAGAAGTCTTTTCTATATAGTCTCCACTATTTTCTTAGTTTTACTTTAGTCAGCTGAACTTTTCCTTAGACATTTCGTACCTTATTCGAAATGCAATTTGTAATGCATAATGAAGCATTTTTATGACAAATGATAATACTGCAAAAATGCATTAGTCACATTTATTTACGACAATAAAACAGCAGCTATGAGGAGGCTATTAAGTCGGCTGAAGTTTCGTCAACCACAAGTGTTCCTAATAAACGTACGTATAAGGACACTTAACTGGCAAACATTTTTATTGAGCTCATCATTTAGTTGTCATAAAACCAAAGGCAAATAAAACTTGTCATATAAAAATTGAAAAGCAATCCTCAATTGGCCCGCAGGCCCATTTCATATGTCTTTAATTTTATATTTCGTATATTTTTATAGATGTTATATAAGCTGAAATACTCGTCTATGATGCCACATAAATTGCGTCGTTGAAAGTGTATTATAAACAGAGCTTGAAGCTATTTGAGGGGGAAATGTGTGGAGGAGTATCTGTACCAGAAGCTGCAGCACTTGAAATTGTGTTAAGGTGGAGCAAGTTTTGAAAAAAAAACTTGGATTTTTGGAGAATATATAAAAAGCTGATATATATGACTAAGTAAGCGAAGTTTTAGAGAAATTCATGGTCAGGTTAGGGGAAATTTTGCAAGTAATCAATATGAAAAATATTTTAAGATATAAATAAAATAATGCACATTTTAATATGATGTAAGCCTCGTTAGCGTAGTGGTAGATATTGCTTCTGAAGGTACGTAGTTTGACTTCCCTGTTGCATTTGCCTAGCACTGACTTAGCTAGCAAATAGACGCTGAGTGGCTAAGTGCATCTCTATTAAATAAAAACAGCGCCGTTCGGCCTTCGGTTAGAAACTGTAATTCCCTGTTCCCTTCGAACAGCTAATAGAGTTATTCCCATATTCCGCCTTTGAAGCGATGGTCATTGTTAATGGAAACAAATTTATTTTTTTATTTATTATTTTTAATACGATAGAATAACAACTCGCATTGCTCTAAAATTCGAATATTTCGTAAAAACAAATTTTTGATTATATTTAGTTTTCTTTAATTGCTTCACTGCGAAATCATCGAACCATTTATTACTAAAAATGAGAAAGAAATTAAAAATAAATAAATTCAATCATAAAGTAAACCGATTTTGAAGCAACAAATATTGCAAAATATTAGAAACAACTACATCCACACAATTCAATAAAAATTTTTTACTTTACAACTAACTGAATGGGAAATGTATTTTATTAAAAATTCTGCCTCGCCTAAAATCGCTTCCAGATTAATATTACAACACGCATCTGCTCGTAAATAAACAAACTTTATAACAAAACAGCATATAATATATGCATCGAAAACTACAATAAAACTAATGCTGTACCAACGCAGCAACTAATATTTTATGATTTGCTTTGGTATATGCAATTTTAAATAGCCAACGTTGCGTATGAGCAATGCTTGCATACTGCGTCGACGTATGCAATATTTTTTCAAACAAAAACAAATGCAAATAAAGCCATCCCCCACCATTGATGTTAAAAACTTTCTTTTGTGCTATGAAAATATTTAATGCAGAACCCTTTCGCTGTACTAAGACTCTCCCCCCTGTACCCCCAGTGCAGCAGCAAGCTCCAACAACTGCGCTCACATTTCCAATTTAATAAACCCAACAAAGCAGCAAAAGTGTGGAGCGCGGTAGCTGCTCGTAGCGCTGTCAGCTACTTGAGTAAGATTTTCAATTTACTCGACGCCATTTGGGTTCTACTTTATTTTATTTTCCGCTTCGCCCCGGCAGCAGCAACAGCTTCTCATAGTTAGTTGAAGAAATATTGAAATTGTATATGCAGCGTGTGGATACCACCAAGAAGATTGCTGGCGGATACCTACAGATACATAGAGATAGCATAGCAGCGGACACGCTCGCGTTGCGCATAGTTCTTATCATAAATCTTTTTGTCGCTGCCAAGCAGCAAAGTTTGCCATCTTTTATCCCTGAAACAGGATTTATGCTCAACCTCTTTGTCTCTCTAACGGTTACATGAGCTGCAACACAAGAGCGCACAAAAAAAAATAAATAAAATCCCACAAAACTGACGACAAATTTTTTATTAAAAAATGTTTTTTTGCTTGTTTTTTTTTTTGAGTGAATTTATTATTGTAGCTCTTGTATGACAAGTCAAATTTGTTGTTTGTTTGCAGCAGACGGTCAGCTTAAAATTGTTTCAAAGTAAAGTTGGTCACTTTTTCATCCTTGGTCGGTTACTTCAAAGTAATGCGCGGTCGTCGTTGTCGACAACGCCGCCTTTTCCAGGAAAATATAAAATTTCATTTATTGTGGGTTGTTGTCTCTTGTTGTGTATTTGTTATTGTTGTTTTTAACATTATTATGGTTGATTGTCTTGCGGCATAAGGCACAAAGTAAAGCAGAAAAAGGTATATGTAAGGTGTAAGGTGAGCATAGAGTGCAGACTCTTGAGATACACTAAGTTTTTTGCGGCTTAGCTATGGCTAATAGAGTAGATATAACTTAGAGTGCCAAGAATTTTGGAAAACTAAAATTAAGACAAAGCTTTCTTTGAAAAATATAAATATAAGCGTCTAAAAATTTAAAAAAAGGTTCATTAGAAATTAGGCCTTGATGTAAGTTTTGATTTCTGTAATAATTTTTAAAAATCTCTTAATTTGGTTAAATTATAAAAAAAAAATTGCCAAGTTTAAAAAAAATGTTCTAAGCTGAAAAAATTTAATTGTCGAAGAAAAACAACATTTTCAGTATAAACAATAATAAAAATATAAAAAATGTTGAAATATTTTCATAACTTTTAAAAAAAATAATATGAAAAATAAAAATGATGTAATATTGCACAAATATTATAAAACAAAGTTACGCTTTTTTGAAAAAAAAATTAGCCATCCTTTAAAAATTGTATCACTTTTTTAATTTATTTTTTTTTTATATATATTTTTTTTGTTAAGAAATAATAATTATAAAAATATAAAAATTAATTTTTAAGCAAATATTATAAGTTAACAGACAAATTTGTAGGACTATTCAGAATAATATGTTGCTTATTTCAGCAAACGCTGAATTTTTTTAGGTCTAATTAAATTTTTTTTTGTATGCATTTAAATTTATAAAAAATTACATTATAATTTAATTTAAATGTAAATTAAACTTAAATTAAATTTATTTTTTTTACGAATTTAATTAAATTTAAATATAATTTATTTTTTTTTTATAAATTTAATAAAACAAAATACTTTTTGTATAAGTAATTTTAATATTTTCATCAATGGTACTAATGGCCCTTGGCGAATTTTTTATTTATTTTATTTAATATACTAATATCGCTTTTCTATTTTTTTCGAAAAAAGTGCTCATATTTTATGCTAAAAAGTTTATTTATTCATTAATCATTAAAACATAGTTAATTATATTATAATTCATTTTCAGTTCAAGCAACTTTAAGCAGTTTTTGAGCTAGTAATAAATTTTTAATATCGTTTTTTTTTAACGAATAAAATTAGTTCAATCGAATATAAATTTAACAAAAAACCTTTTATTACAAAATAACAATTTATTAAAAATTTTAGAAACAAATTCTAGAATAGATGTCCCAACTAAACAAAAAGAAAGTAAATAAAATTATTTCAAAATATTTTTTGCACAATTTATAAAAAATTTGAACCACTTTTTTTTAATCCATATAAATTTTTTGCCAAAAAAAATTTATTCTGTTTTTATTCATACATTAAATATTTAAAATTTTTGATTCAAGAACCTTTATTTAAACATTTTTATTCTAGAAATTTTTTTTATTTAAAAAATTTGATTTATATTTAAAAAAAGTAATATTTTCAAAATCTTAAGAATTTAAGCATTCTTGAACATCATTTAAAAAAAAATTTGCAACATTTTCTTACTTCCTCAGTTAAAAACAAATTAACTTAAATTAAATTAGCTTCTGAATATATTTTAGGCATATTTTTCTTAATCTCAAATAAACAGCAACATTTGGAAAACGAACTTTCAGCAAATTTTTCTTCCTTAAAAAAAGAGTAAAGGATTCCCTAGCGTAGAGCTACGAGTTTCGTACAAAATGTGTGGACTTGCTGGTAAGGAAAGCGTAGCTCAACTGAAATAAAATTAAAGACCAACCAAGCCCAGCCTTTTGGCAATGTCTGCGTCGAAACATTGTCAATATATCAGTTACATGGAAAATCATCAACTACAACGTTTTGTTCAGCAACACAATCATCACCATCATCATCTAGTAGGCAATCATCATTATCATCATGTAGTACATGGCTAAGCAAACGTTAAAAGAGTAACTCGCTGTGTGACCGTCTAGGCAAATATTTAACTGCTGTGTTGGCTAATTTAATAACTGCAGTGAAAATACGTGCGAGAGGCAAAAGTATGCCTTTTTCGGGATTGTCTAAAAATATTTCAGCACATACTTTAAGGCGTTGGAGTACGAGATAGGGGCCTAGGGGATGGCCTATAGAATTTATAACGAAAATTTGCTGTAGCTGCAGTTAGAGACAATATAAGGAATGGGTGCCAAAACAGTGAGTGGAAGTCGAAACTCATATGTCTTGAGTGACTTGAGCATGTCCAAATGTTTGTTTGTCTGTTTGCCAGTTTGTCTGTTTGCTTTGCTTTATCATTATGACATGTTCAAAATTACCAATGACAAACGTGATTTGACTTACAAAAACTTGAGCAATGGCTGGCAATACAAGAAGAAGGTCACCACCTCAACAGCTATGCGCAAGTTTGGGTACCTCGGAAGGGAGGCGGTTGATTCCTACTTCTATGCCAGTTTGGAGGCTACTGCTGATTGCGCTCGCTGTGTAAAACTTTGTCATGTGGCATGTCGTGTGTTGCATGTCTCATGTCTAAATTGCAAAATTTAGTTTTAGTTGCTGGAAGTGTATATGCTATAAGGAGCAATAAGTGAGTGTGTGGTGTGGCTGGGTGTGCTGTGTAGCTATTTGGCGCTGTGCTGCGGCAGGAAGCCTCATTTGTGTTGTGCCAGCATGTTTGCCATGTGCCATAAATTTTATGCGGCTTTCAAAGTTTTCGATTAAAACGTGTTCACACGATTTATTTCGATAATGTGATCTATTTTGTTTGATAAACAAAACAAAAGGTGCTGCAGCGGCTTTAATGGCATCATACAGCTACAGCGAATAAATGTGTTGGCAGAATGAGAGTATTAGCTGAATTAGAAAGAAATTTAAAGCATTTATAACGTTAGGCCACTTTTGGCGGCTTTAAGTGCAAGTGCAAACCACAAAGCCTTCCACTAATAGCCACCAAAGCACATAATTCCCGCTGGTCTAAGATTTCCATAAAGATAGCTCATATAACTCATACGCCGCATTGTGCACGTTTTTTAGGCATGTTACATTTGCACTTGGGTGCTTCCCCTTTTATGATTTTATTTTATATCACAAATTTTATGACAAGTCATAAAAAAACCATTTTCAAAAAAAAAAAAAAAACACGCAACATTCATTAATAATTAAATTATATGACAATAAAACAAGTTGAAACACGACTTTTAGGTTCGCAGATAAATCACATTAAGATGTAATAAAAATGCAGAAACATAAATATAAATAAATAAAATAATAATATTTAATTGATAAACAACAAATTTGCACCTGGCTGGTAAGAGTTTGTCTAGAGCTGTTCTACTGTGCGCTTTTAGCAGACATTTCCCTCAACAAGTCCCCAAAAGAGCACCACCAGCCAACAACAATTAATTAAACTCAGCAAAATGTCTGCCCAGTAGCACTGAACCAACAAACCTGGAACTGTGGCAGCTTTTATTTTTGGAACGGAAAATTACCCCAAATAGCAAGAAAGTGTCCAAAAACAAAACTGACGACTTTGACAAACTTCTTGGCCAAGTGTCTGGCAATTAATTTTTCTTTTAGTAACATTTTTTTCTTCTGGCCAGTGCGTTGACTTCGTTGGGCATAGCCAAATGTAACAAATTACTAAGAAGGGATGTGTTTCTTGGCATTGTTGTTGTACGAGTGTAGTGGTAGTTGTAGTTGCTACTATTTACCTAAATCTAAAATTAGCAATGCAATGACGACAAGCACTAAATGAGAGAACTTCAACGTTGTACACAAAAACGAGCCAAGCAAATATTTACTAGTTGTAGTGCACTTTTTTATATTCATATGACGTCAGTCGAATGTGCCTTAGTTTGCTCAATGTAAATGTTAGACTGCCACTCACACATACGCTTTCCTGTGAAATCTTTGTAACGACTTTGTGCAGAGTAGATTAACTCTTTTGTGAATTTGTGTGGGTGAAGTGAATTTCTTTGGTCTGGCAGCAAGCACAATTTATTGCTTCAACTGGTTTACCAACTGAAACACTTCAATGGAAAGCCAAAGTTTCAAACTTATTTCAGGTAAAGTGAGTAGCACTTGAATTCTGGAAGCGGTAAATTTTTGGTTTTAAATTTGGAAAATAAATAAAATCAAAAAGAGATGATGCTTTTTTCTAAAGAATTGAAGATTTTAAAAATCAAAAAAGATAAAAAATATTTGATGAATGAGATTTTAAGATGCTTTAGAAAAGAGTTGAAAATTGCCCTTAGCTATGAAAAAACAAAAACTTTTTTTCGTAGTTTATCATGCCTGAAAAAGAAAACATCTTATAAAAAAATAAAAAAAAAATGAAAACAGAATATATTTGGTTCTAAATTTGGAAAATAAATTTAATTAAAAACAGATGATGCTTTTTTCTAAAGAGATGATGACTTGTAGACTGAAAAAAACTACTGTTCATAGTTTATCATCTCTGAAAAATAACATTATCTTATAAGAGAAACAAAAAGTATGAAAACAGCATATTTTTGGTTCCGAATTTGGAAAATTAATAATATAAAAAAGGATGATGATCTTTTGAAGGAAACAAAAAACTGAAAACAGCATATATTTGGTTTTAAGCTTGGCAATTAAATAAGATTAAAAACAGATGAAACTTTATTCTATAGAGATGATGACTTTAAGGCTGAAAAAATAAACTATTATAAACTATATCTTATGAAAGAAACAAATAAAAGAGAATTTAGGAAGATGTTTTAAAAAAGGAAAGAAGAAAAAAGCTTTAAGCCTTTAAAAAAATAAACATTGTTCGCTTTTTTAAAGACGTTAAAAATGCATCATCTCTGATAAATGCATAATCATTTAAAATATATAAAAATTAAAACCAACATTAACTTTACAAAAAGAACAGGTAAAAACTTCAAAAACGCATTGTGTGTATGACATAAGCAATATCTCCCTGAAAAATAGCGTCGTCCTTATGAAAAAGGCGTCATCTTTATGACAAAAGGCGCAACTTAGAGGCTTAAATCTACTTGAGAGAAATACCGCTAAGAAAAATTGCATCATTTCCACCAATAAAATGTCTTATAAACATTATCTGAATGATAAAAACTCATGAGAAACGGTAACCTTATCTTTCTGTAATTGTAATTCCTACTAAAAGGGCGTTACCTTGAGATTCAAAACAAATATAATTTTCTAAAAAATTAATTCAAATGAGAATATGGTTATGGGATACATTGCATAACAATTTCTTCAAAATATCATCTGATAAGAAAAAACTTAATCTCTGTTAAGTAACACCATCAGTCTCAAAGAAAAGAACCATTGCCATAACACAAATGCATTATCTTGTTTAAAAAATAAGTGATAAAAATTTTGTTACATGCTTTTTCTTCCTCTGTGTTTTTGTTTTTTGAGTTGAGAATATTTTTATGTTTAGTTAAAATGAGTTTTGTTTATGTTCCTTTAATGTAAACAAAGTGTTTTTCTATACTGTAAGATAACACAGAGTTGTGCTTTCATCAGCGTATTCCCTTTAGATATTATTTCTCTTAAACTCCACACTAAAGTGGTGAACCTATAATGTAACCCGAAATGTATATAAAGATTTGCCGCATATCCCGGACTTTGGACTTCGAACTTCAACCGTTTTATTAGTGGAAAACCCTGTCACTACAGCTTAATTTTCATTCAGAGAGCATCATCTCTGGCAACAAAATATCATCATCATCAAACTAGATTGCGTTCAAGCATAGTCGATTTTAGAGAATATTTTACTCTAGTAGTTAAAAATCAAAGTATCATCGTTAAAAGCAAAACATCATCTCCATAGGCATATCATATATTGTGAATGAAAATATTATCATCTTCACTCAACACTCACTATAAATTCTCGAGAATAAAAAATAGCTATAGACCCCTGAGGTTATATCTTTATGACTTCACTTGGCATCATACATATAAATTGTTTAAGAAATTAAATCTTACATCTCATCCTAACTAACAAATTTCTTCCTTTCAATCCTTTCCCTTCAATCAAAAGAAATTTTTCAACATCACAAAATATTAATTATATTAACAAATTCTAGGTCTAATAATTGCTTATTAGTGATTCTTCAAGACCCGAATTACTTATACGCAATCCATTATTTCAACAGGCTGCGAGTAAGCAAAGCAGTAGCCATAACACTCCACGCTAGAGTATTACAAAAGTGTCATTCCCTATTTGGTTCACATCCTCGGCTTTATCTTCATCTTGTTGCCTTTGGTTGGCAATTAAGCCAAGGTACAGGTAGCTAGTAGCAGCCTTTGGCTAAAAGAGTATGGCAGTAGCTTGCCACATGCTGCTGCAGCAGGTGAATAGAGGGAAAAGCACTTAAAAAATGACTAACATAGCGTTGCATACTTGTGTGCGTTGCCAAACATAAACACACACAAGTGCACTTCATGCGTGTGCGCGTGTGTGTGTGTGTGTGTGTGTGCAAGCCACAATATGCAGGAATCTTATGTGAGCATTGGTGTGAGTGTGAATGCATCTGTGTATGTACACTCTTCCACGTGTTCTCTTTACGACACTTTAAAGAATGCTACGCTTAAGGCGAAACTTTAATAAAACGAAATTGCAGAGACACCATACCAACAACAACAGCAACAACAAAGCAGGGCACTAAAACAAAATGCAGCAATTAAATGCGTCGCTTGTAGCAACTACGAAAACAACAACAATGACAACAACAACGAAAAATAACAACAAAATGCAATAAAATACAACAATGACAACTAAATGCGATTCATATTCATTCAACCAAGCATAAAAAATCAACAACAGTCAATGAACTGTTGGCTTTACTTGACTTGACTTGACTGGATGGGTGGATGGATGGATGCCTGCGTACGGGTGGCGGATTGTATATGAAGGGGAGGAACTCTTGTAAGTGTAAGTAAAGGAGAGGGAAGGGGCTGCTATAGCTAAGACTGCATACAGTCCATGCTCATCAATGAGCAAGGCAAAACGAAAGAAATAAAAAAATAAAAGAAAATTGCGTATGCCAAGGACGGGCGTGAACGACTTTGAGGTACACTATAGGAAAGAGGAGTGGGATATTAAGTATGTTTGAATGCATGTACTACTGTTAAGCCCCGCATTATATATTTTGATCTCATATTTTATAACTTTAAAATTAGATGCTTTACTTTCGGCGATTTCCAATAGATGTCGCCAGGGGTTAGTGTTAATTAATATAAATCGATTGAAAACAAATTTTATATCGTAAGTATTCATCTCAATTATTGCATAAGGAGATTTGTGGCTATCTGTTTATATCATTAATTCAATTTAGATTGAAATTGTCAGCATCAGAAGTAAAACCTTTTCCAAAAGTTGACCCAAGAGGTAATGTAGATATCTGATAACATCAGAACAATGGTCGATATCTGTTAATATCGTAAATTCATTGTTTATTGAAAATGTCAGTTTTTGAGAGGAATTCGAGGCATTTGTAGCAAGTGCTACTTTTCTTTTAGAATTTAAGAAAAAGTGCGGCGAATCAATTGCTCCTGAATAGCGAGGCTGCTCTTAGTAAAAGAGTGTTTTCACGCGTGAAGAATGTTGATTTTGGTTCCGAAGACCGGTATGGAGGATTTGCTGTTGCAGAATTGAAAACATTACTTGATCAAGACGCGTATTTCCTGGATATTAGGGAGAGTAAAAGAACGATTGAGAAAAAAATACTAAGACAGCTCTCACTGACTTAAACACTCAAAACTGCTTTTGAGAACTTATAACCTACAGCAGTGTGTTGAATGTAAGAAACTGTCAAGGAAGAATTGTTACAGGAACTATAACACTTTACTATAGGTTGAACTATCACCAAACTAAACTGGGAATATTCTCTAAAATTAAATTTGCAGAAAGAAGATGACGAGACTCGAGGCATACAATAA
Source organism: Chymomyza procnemis (assembly GCA_035046065.1). Classification (NCBI taxonomy): domain Eukaryota; kingdom Metazoa; phylum Arthropoda; class Insecta; order Diptera; family Drosophilidae; genus Chymomyza; species Chymomyza procnemis. The sequence continues at coordinate 11,482,016 of JAWNOJ010000004.1, read as the reverse complement.
AATCCCGCCTAGCGCTGTTGCATAAAAGAAAGAGAATCATAAACTGTCATAAAATACACGATTGACATAGCTACATCTTATGAAGATAGGCAAGCATACTACTAAACTGAAAAAATATATCGTTGAACTTTGAGATATTCTCTAAGATACAGGAAGAGGCCCAGTAGATGCATAGGTCGTAGTGTAAATGTCCTCCATCAATAACAAAAGTAAAAATAATAATAAAGATTAAGACGCGTTTCAGGATAAAAGGAGTTGGCAGACACATTGTAAGTAACTCAACAAACCGTGTCAAAGCCTGAAAGCCAGTCGAAACATTGTGCACTGAGTACCGTACGACCTGTACCCAAGAGATGTTAAAAGGCGTTTGTTTGCTGTTTGAAAGGTAAAATCGCAGGACATTTCTGCATCGCATCATAACTGGAGAGGAAAAATGGTCGCCAAACTAATCAAATTCCAAACATATTGCGATTTTTCTGATGAGTTTTTACACTTGAGCATTATCTTAAAATGACAGAATTTACTTGTCGCACTTTTCATACGAAAATTTAAGTTATCAATTAATCACCGGAAGACAGCACCCCCACAAATTATGGTTTGGGCCGCTAAAACCGCAAATATGTAAGCAAGCGTCCAATAGTTTTCATCGAATTTAGCGTCAAAGTAAATGCGACATATTATCGGGAAATATGCTGCATATTGCTTTGAAGTTGTGGGCATACAAACATTTCGCTGGCAAACCATGAATGTTTCAATAAGACTAGGCACCGTTTCATACCGCTCGAGTGAACCAAGAATGTCTGAAGAACAATGTTCCAAACTTCATAATGTCCAAACCATGTTTCTCGAATTCGCCAGACGTTCACAAGTAGACCACAATACCTGCAAGTCACATTCAAGCAGCTTGCGATTTGTTTTTGCACCACACAAAACCATAGTCAAGCCAAAAGTTGCGCATTTAAAGCAAAAGTGATTTGTTTCTAAATGTTGTATTACTTTTGCACATTCAAAGTACAAGAATTGCGTATCATTTTTCAAACTGAATTTCTGGGCTTTTGCAGTGATAACCCGACCGACGAGTGAGTACCCGACTCTGTACCTGTTGTAAGCTTAGTGAACAACGCAATATGCTTTCTTGTATTTTCAAGTGTAGCGCAGCAAAAAGTAAAACCAACAACAAATACAATTGCAAAAGTTAAGCGTGTTTATGTATATATTTCGTATATTTGTATGTGGTATATATGTATATATGTCTGTCCATGTAATAACAGAGTAAAAGTAAAACTTGACACGAGCTGCCGGCATTGGCTATGACTGCCCATGGTACTCAATGTAGTTTTTGTTGCTGTTGATTATCGTGTCATTTCTTTGGCACGCGCACGCACACAGCCACGCACATACACACACACACAGATACTCTTATAAATGCTGCTCACACAGATACACACACACACGCACACATTTGTAACTTGCACTCATTCATTCATTGAAACAATAACAGAGCGGCAGCAGATAATATTCAAAGTTGTTTTTGCATTTTGTATTTGAATTGTTTTTGTGCTCATTGCTGTTTTTTTTTTTTTTTGCCTTGCGTACAAGCTGCATTCTGCCTTGCGCTTCATTATAATTGCTCTGAAGCAAAAACAACAACAACAACTTGAACAACATAGTGCCAACATGACGCCAAGTCATCTAGACATCCAATCATCAAAGCTGGCCAAGAACTAAATGCAGCAATTTCTATGAATGAGCAAAATGTTTCGTCGTAGGGTAGGAAAATGTTGGATTACTTCGCTTGGTTGGCTTGGCTGGCCGATAGTATTTATAATACGCTGGCAAGCAAATGAAGTTCTTCCTCTGCGAAACTGCCAGCCAGTTGAGTCTTTAAGGCTTTAATGTGCATGTGGATTATATAGAATTTGTAGCTGTAGGAAGAGCATATGCAGCGTTTATAGTTATTAAAAAAAAAAAAGATGGAAAAAATTGCGTATACGTCATATCGTTAAAGTGAATTTCATTACGCAGAACTACATGCTTGAAAAATTAACAAAGAAAAAATGATTGTGTATCTTAATTTATATTTTGTAGCGAAAATAGCTAGCTGTGAGGGTGGCAGAGGCGACAAACATGGCCTTCATCGAGCTGAAGCACATAGCTGCCCAGGGTACGCAGCTTTGTTCTTGAGAGAGCTGGACAATATCATACGAAGTACTCGGTATGGTCAGCCTCCTCGAGACAGGCCGTACATGTTGGGTCAGTTCTTAATTCCAGGTTAACCATATGTTGGCCACAAATATTGTGTCCCGAGATGAGCCCCACCAAAGCTTTCAGATCGCTACTTCCGAGATGGAGAAGAAAATCTGTAGCTTAGGGTAAGGAGCGTGGGGATTCCCTCCATATATAGCAGTCCGAAGAGAATGCGTAGATAAGTGCATATCTAACATAATCCAAAATTTTGATGTTGCATATACAGAGTAACTCTACATTTTATTAAGAAAAGTATAAGCAAAACAATAACGTTTAAGCTTATGTTCAATATACTCAAAAATATTACGTATACGTTCCAAGTTTCAAGAATATCACAAACTTTGTATTCCTAAAACTCTATTGATTCATTCCATTTTTGTGAAGATTATAGAAAAACGGAACCTGATCTCAAACCAACTTTAAAAGCTTACTAGTTTTTGACAAGTAGACGAATTTGCTAAAAAGCTGCTTATATGATTATGCCGCAGCTACAAAGCAACTTCCCACCAGAGTACATTTTCAGCTGCCAGAGAAATCTATCTCCTGCTACTCCGTTTCTTGACATATTTGTGTAGCCTCTACTTTTGTGCCTGGGCATGTGCTTAATTGCATTTCCAATGTGTCAGTACGTACACATATGTACCTCACCCAGCACGTTGTTGGGCGCAGTTCAATTAACTGGATGATTGCACATACGCACCCACAGACACACACATACACACCCGTATTCCCACACCCACCCACAAATACTACACCCAATAGTCAGCTGTTTAAGAACTTTAATTAATACATCAAGTTAATTGCTATTGCAGTTATTGTAATTGCATATGGCAATCTTTCATAATAATTAACGCATTGAATGAAGCATGAAATAAGCATTCATGTTTCCCATCAATCTTGCTAAAGAAAAAATAAATAATAATAAAATACACAAGAATCATTATATATGGAAAATAAAACTGCTGGGATTGGCGATTTTTCATGGGAAATTACACAAAAATATAATGCTGTACAAATTATTGACATAATTTAATAATAAATACGCTGAAAAAATTTATAAGTATTAAAAATATTTTTTTTTTAAATGCTTATTTATCGCGCAACATGGCGTATGCGTAATATGCAATTTTAAAAATTCGCGAGTTTTAATAGAAAAGCGCTGCAAAAATGTGTTGGTCAATTTGATAAAACATGTGATAATTTTTTAATATGAAAAATTATAATTGACGCATTTTTGCAATTAAATATGTAAAACATTTAAGCGCAATTTGTTGTTGTTTTTTTTAAAGAGAGAAATAATGCGTGCGGCGCTTAACAACTTAATGTATTTTGAATATGTTACAGGCACACAAATATTTTGTTTGAAAGTAGAAAAAATGTTTTATTTTGTTAGAAGATTTGTTTAACTTTGAATGTCTGATTCTGTTGGCTTGTTTTGGTTCAACACTTGTACGCTTGATATAAAAATTAAATGAGAATCTTTTATAGTTTAATAGTATTGCTGCAAGTTCTTTATAATTCTAAAAAAAAAATCTTCTATCAAACCAAAGCTACGGTAGCGGTAAGATAAGCGTTTTCTAAATTGCCAAACAATTTTTTTAAATACGAAAATAAAAAACTATAGGCAGGCTTAAGGGTGAATGAAATTTTGAGAAAACATACAGGCTGCGTTATTATATTACATATATATATATATATATATATATAGTTTATACGGCTTTTCTAGTGATCTGATTCAGTTGGCGCAAGCTCTATTAAACCTTGAGCTCTTTTCCACAGCTAACAGCAATTTCATTTGTCTTCTCAAAAATCTGTCAACAGTGGCATGACTTTCCATCTCAAAACCTGCTGCAAACTTAAATTTCAAACTCAATGAACTTGTCGCACAATTGGGTCATACTTGAAACATTTCCGCTCACTGCGATTTGTTTTTGCTTCTTTTTTTAACAAGACTGCAAGGTTAGCTTCCTAAAATGTTTTGACCAAATGAAGCATGTGCCCCAACAAGCGATGCAAGACCACAATGGCCACATGGCATTGGAAAAAAAGAGTAAACAACAATAAATAGAAGAACAACAATAAACTAGCAAAAGCCATGTGAAATGTGAACAAGCCGTAAAGGTTGTGCACAAAAAATAAGTTAACAAAGCAAAAAAAAAAAATAAGTAACAATAATGTGAAAATCTTTCCACACAAAAGTACAACATTCATTGTCGAAAAAAAGTATTTAATAATTTGCAGAAAATATGAAAAAAATAAAAAAACCAAAATATTAGAAAAAAAAACAGTTCAAGTAAACAATAACAACAACAGCAGAGTGTGTAGCTGCGCATATTACGCATACGCCATGTACAGTGGAAATTTTTTTTCCGCAGCAAAGCTTTGGGCCAGCTGACAAATTTTGTTTAATTTTCCAAATGCCAACCTAATGAATAATTGTTAGTTATTGCTGCTAAATTGCTTTTGTTTGTCTATACATTATATATTACTCTATTTTTTTTTGTTTGAAAACTGATAAGCGCGCGAGCTAAACATCAATTTGCCAAATTCCAACTATTGGCGCAAAAATTTTTGCACAGAAACGAGAACTTCAAAAGGCAAACAAATTTCTGTCAACTGTCGCTGTCGACGTCAATTGCTTACAAAGTCGCACAACTTTCTAACCTAAGCCAACAATTTTTTTTTTTGGAAATACTTGTATTGACGTCAAAAAAAATTCCTAAAAAAAGCTATAAAAATTAAACAAAAAAAAAAACAACTTTTATATATCATAAAAATCGAATCGAAATTCACAATTAGCAATATGCGAAATAATTTTGCAGTAGCATAAATTAAATACATAGCAACAATAGCAACAAATAAATAAACTAACAACAAATGTGCGAAAATTTAAGCACAAAAGCAAACCAGAGACACCAACACATGAGCGACACCCACGAACACACATAGTTCTAAGAGGGTAGGCTGAAAGGTCATAGGTTAAGCTTGTTGGTTTTTAAACACATTTCTGTTTGAGACTATGATTTCATTCTGCAGTCAGTTTTGTATTTAGAGAGAGTTCGAGCAAAGAGTTCATCTTCTTCTGCGAAGTCAAAGCCTCATATCCTCCAAAATGTTATAAGCGATTTTCTTTTTGAAATAAATAACAAATCGATACCCTCGGCAGTTACTGTATTGGCAGCGTCTTCGCCTCGAAACCTGAAAATCGGTTCGATTTCATCTTGAAGCATTGGTGCATTTGGCTAGCACTGTCACAGTTAGCAAATAAATATTCAGCACTGTTCAAGAAAATTTTATTCTCAGTTTCAGTCTTGAAATTCAAAAAATGTAAGGAAATTCTTAGCATTCCAGCTTTAATATCTTTCAGCCCCACCTCGCTGCAATATAGTGCCACAAAGTTGCTTATAATCCATAAAAGTGCTATGCTGTTTTTGGCTTTACCTCTAATTTTTTTAACTTTTCTCTTTTTATTGCATCAAAGCTTATTCTCGATTTTTTTTTTCGATTTTGTCCAGAACAAATAATTAACTTTTTTAATGAAAAATTATATGGGCCCATTAACAATTTGAACATTTGCCAAGGCATACAAAAATAAAAAAAAAAAAAAACGCACAAAATTTACAGTGAGTAAGGTAAGTTATGGAAAGGCATTATGTCAACCATAGACAGCAGCGACACATGGATTGGTCTGTCACAAGACCCACAATGTATATGCAAAAGATTTTTATTTATAAACCGAAATCTATCACGTGAGAAAAATCAACACGGAAAATTTCAACATCAATTTCAGCATTTTCAGTGGAATTTCCAAGTAGGAATAATAAATAAAAAAATATAGAATTATGAATGGTAAAAAAAGTCAAGCTGACTTTGGAATGATTTTCAGGATTCTCGTGATTTCAAAATAATATTTTTAATTATAAAAAAATATAGATATAATTTATTAGTTCTTTAATAATATGCGAATTTTTTATGTTTCTAATGAAATTTCGCTTAGTGTAGCAGCAGTGATCTTTTAGCAGAAATTTTAAGGAAAGTCGGTTTGGCGCAGCCCTCTATACTATGTCCCCAAGGGATCATTGAAACAAGTCTTTCAGAGTTACCTTTGGACCCTCCACTGCCCTGCTAAGAACTGCTATTTTGAATTTTCTGTACAAACGTATATAACGCATTCACGAGCCAGAGGTACTGATATATATATTTTCCATTTCGGGCTTTTAAAAGTAAAGACCCCGAACGGGTTGTTAGCTAATCGACATATCTGTCAACCAAGGCACAATATCGTTAGTTGAATGTTTGCCATTTAACAATATGTAAAATTATCGGGAGACGAACATCAAAATGTAAAATTTTCATATCAACTTTTCTTCGGTGAGCTCGGTGGCTATAAGAACACCCAAGAAAATCAAAAAATCCACACATGATTGTTGAGAGGCCATTGCATCTGCCGAAAGTAACTATCTGGTGCGCATTGTGGGCTGGTGCAATCATTGGGCTGTATTTGCTTGAGAAGGAGCACGGAGAGAGCTGAGCGCTCTAGCCGCATTTTAGCCGAATTTTTGGTCTGAAATTGAGGATATGAATACGGATGACATGTGAGGCCAGCAGGACGGCGCCACATGCCACACAACACGCCCCATTATGGTCAAATTGCGAGCGAAATTTGAAGGACACATTACTTCGCGTTTTGGTGATATTAACAGGCCATCGAAATCGTTTGTTTTTAAACCTTTGGACTTTTATTTTATAGAGCTACGCTAAAGATCAAGTCAACGCCGACAATTCACAAGCTGTTGAACATTTGAAAGAAGCATTCGTGAAGTTATAGCCGAGATGCCGCCCAGATGTGCAAAGTCATCGAAAATTGGTTGATTCGGATCAAGTTCTACGAAGCAGCCCTGTTTGGGCATTTGAATGATGTATTTCACTCATAATGGCATAAACCAACCTTTATTTGGAAATAAAAGTTCAATGGAAATTCGCATTCGAAGTGTGTTTTATTTCAATTTATTTTTGAAAAGTCACAAATGGTAAGCCCTAGAGAACTGTTCAGCACATTAAGTGAAATTATGAGGTAAGCTTTTGTCGGGCTTCTTTTTTCATATTAAGTAAAGTATTTGGATAAGAGAACAAGTGAGTCACAACGTCAGCTGATTTGGATGATACAAAGAATTTGGAAGAACATTGCAGCTGTGATAGCAAGTCTTTGAAGGCATATATTGCATTCATTGGCAAGAAATGCTGCCCTTACTCTTAAGCAAAATAAAGAAAGTTTAGTGGTAAGATTTACTCAGGCTGACTGCTGAATTAGCAGCCTGAAAGCCTTCAGCAAAGATTGTGGAGCAATTCCTAAAAAGTATTTTCCATGGCTGCACTAAAGCATGCAAACTTCATTGCATATGTAGTCCTCATACCCGGTGTATGATGGAAGTTACCAGAAATACTCTATTAATAGTAGCATTTGGTTATCGAAGCCAATTTCAAGACTACTCTAGAGCTTTCCAAAAAAAAAAAATGCAACTATATCAATTACTATCAAACTCCTGCGATTTCTGCAATCATTAACTAACCAACCCCCAAAAAGAGACAACAATTTATTGTCAACTCATACACATTTTATGCTTAACTCCATTCATGCTGTGTGTTAATCAAGCGTTAATTATTTGTTGATTATTTGAACACACGCAGACATGACGTATGCGTAATGTCTGTGACAATATTTATATTGCCATCAAAAGCGGCCAACTTCGTAGTCTTCGACTATAGCAAAAATACAAAAAAAAACTGTGTCTCAAATTGCGTTCATTGTCGTTGAATTCAATATTATTATTATTTGTAAAAAAATATATGTGGAAAATTTTATTTTCATTAATATATGCCGAATTTTGTATACATTATTTTGTACTTTTTTTGTAATGTCATTGAGCACACACTAATCAAGAAAATTATCTATATAAATAAATAACAAATAAGCGTATTCAATTGTATTTGAGCGCATTACCATGAATTTTTATATACATTTATTTATTTATGCATATTTTATAGGGCGCAGAATGTTTGTTGTTATTATTGTTGTTTTTTGATACTTTTTGAGATTGGAAAATTTCCTTTTCACTTGGCACTTGTAATTAGTTTGTTTGTTTGTTTTGTTATTGTGCGCAATTGGCTAAGTCACATGCAGCGTGTAGATAGTTTTGTATATGTATCTTTAGCTGCATGTAAAAAGATACATTTGTTTTGGCTGCCACTATTTATAGCTACTTGCAGCACTGTTGCAAGTTCATTAACTTGGCATGTATCTATAGCTAGTTTGCTGACTGCTCCTTGGCTTATGTTTACACTGGGTAACATAAATTTATGCATTCTTTGCTTCTTTCTGTAGATTGTGCGCTTGCTTCATTTCATTGCCAAAATAAACAATACGAAATGTTTATTTTATATTAATTTTTTTTGTGCATATTAATGCCAGCTGAGTTCCATTCCAGTTTTAAGACAAAGACAAGGCGGCATGCCACTGACTAGTCGTTGTCAGTCAGCATAAATTGTAAAGTAATGCGAGTGCCGAGTTTTATTTACTTTTTGCACATTTATACAAGAAATTGCTTATTTATAAGAAAGTTGGCAGCGTTAAGTAAACATAAAATCAGCAAAAAGTTAATGATAAAAAAAAAAATAAAATAAAGGCGCCGTATAATTCTTGGAAGTAACAAATCAAATGACATTTGAAACTGCTTAATTTCTTCGTTTTTTTTTTAAACAAAAGCAAATATACAAAATAAAACAAGCAAAAAGCGCTGGCTAAAATGACAAAGTGGACTTAAAGCAAAATAAAAATATGTTTGATAATTGAGTTAAGGCTGTTGAATATTTTGTGAGCATTTTTGTTTGAGAAATTGTAGGGTAATCTATAACAGAGAATGCTCAAAAGCTGGCTGCATTTTTAATATTTAAGAAAAAGTAGTTACTTAAGTTAACCCAAGTTCTTTATAGACCAGATAATTTTTGAGCTGAAACTAGTGACACCATCTGAGCTGATTGTTTCATTTTTAGCTTGACATAAGAGAAGCTTAAACTAAGTCTTTGTATAGAGTGAACTTTCGAAGCATTACTGTTGCCCTATAAGGCGGAAATAGTTCAATATAGTCTTATTAGAATTTTTATCGTCTTTGTTGCAAGAAAATCAGTTTTGTTAATTTTGCAATGTTAAGAAATTATATATTTTAAAATTTATCTTTCCGTGCACATAGTCTTGATCCAAGATGTGACACTAGATACATCGAGAATATAGACAATTCAGCGTCACAAAAACACCCCTAAGATTTTGACCTCTCTTACCAATACATAAGATTTATGATAGCCCAACTCTGCCGTATTTTTAAAAATTCAGGAAATAAAGAGCGCATACATGTACGTTCCGCTTTTCTTAATTGTATTTTTTTTTTGACACTTTTAGAGAAAATTTTTTCATACATGACAACATAAACTAAATATTGAGAAAATAAAAAAACTAAAAAAAAGGCCTAATTGAAGTAAATATTGAAGCGAATATTGTACCAACTCAAGTTTTCTTTTTACAATAAACTATTTATAAAATTGACTTTCGATATAAAGATAAAATCAAGCGTGTAGCAGTGGTAGTGGGTATCCCCTGCTGGCATTGGAGCGATGATTGAATAATCAAGTAAGTTTATTTTTTTTTATTTGAAGCCTCACAGAAAAGCAAACGTGTTATATCAAGTTATAATATATTATTTATATTTAAAATTAAATAAAAAACTTGTGAAAAGATTTCGCTACAAAAAAAGCTAGAAAAACACAAAAGGCACATAAATAAAATGTATAATTTGTTAAGAACAAATTAATAAAAACAAAGTTCGAAAAATAAAATATAAAAAGAATTATTATTAATATAAATATTTATTCATTATAATATTTATTGAAGGCAAAAAGCTGCTGCCTCAGACCAGTGCAATGTTATAAAATTGATACTATACAATATCATAAATTATAGTATTTATTTTTAATATTTTCTATAAAAAACAAAATCTATGCACAAAATATCGTTTAAATTGCTAACCAAATCACGCTGGGGCACAGCGTGCCGGCTTTAGTTTATTATAAATTACCTTTGTACAGATGTTAACATATGTATAGCATATAATTATCCGGCTCCAACAGTTCAATTGTTATTATTGTAGATACGTAGATACTATTCGTATCTATAATTTACTATGGCGCCAACTTAAATTATTGCTGCTTTTGTTTCAACTTAGCATCAATTTTAATTTTATTGAGCGTTAGGAAAAATTTTCCATAAGTTAAACACGCGAGAGAGCGCAAAACCCAAACAACAACAACAAATTAAGCAAATATTAAACTAAATACAACAAAAATGATGAAAAGCACAAAATAACAACAACAATAAAAAAAAAATAGTAGGGAATCGTAGTGGAAGAACGGAAGAGAACATAAACAAACCTAACAAAAACGTTGAAAACCAAAAGAGCAATGAATAGAGATATGCAGATATCTCTTGAATAAGTTATATATTATATATAAGTTTATATATATTATAAAAGAGCTGATAATAAATTTGTAGTGCAACAAAGCCGCACATATGTTACACTAGCCGACACAACACTTCGTACAATGCGGAAAAGTGAAAGAATTAATAATGAATCTTGAAGCTTCTTGAAACGAATGAAGCTGAATAGGAAACGAATTTCATTATAAGACTGCATGTGCTGCCAGTTACTATTTGCTTTTCCTAAAAATATTGCTTAGAAGGCTTGATTTAGACATTCTATACACATCCTGCTTAGCTCCCAGAAGCAGATCTTCAATCTTAGCTTAAAGTGGAAGAATGTATAGACTGAATTCTATAGAAATAAGCAGAAACGTTGATGTCGAAAATGTGTCAGATCAGTTAAGATAAAATCTTGCAAACTTATAAGTAAAAATTCACTGTACGCAATTTTTGGTCAACTAGTGTAAAAAGATTTGCTTCTGGTATGTACAAAGACGCTGCAATTACAAGGGACTAAGCTATGTCAGTTACAGGGAAATAGTGGAGTGCAGCATGCACGTTTGACGAAACGATGCACAATATCCTTTAAAACAACGGAAATTGTTAGAGTCAATTAAGAAGTTCAACTTTTGCAATTTAATGTAAGACAGTTTCCTCTAAGAAAATTTAAGTGGCATGGTTTTCTGCTGGGATACAGCGAAAAGCTTTCAAGCAACTAAGCAGCGGTTAAGACGGCAGAGTAATTGACAGAATTGAATGCTAAGGCGCAATAGGATTTAAGAGCCCGTCAATGGTTATGATAAGATAAGAAGATAAATGAAGCAGATAAAAACTTGGAAATGTTTTTTGAAATAAAAACTTGCTGTATTCAATTTTGTGCAGATAAGTTTAAAAAGATAAGTCAGATACAGGAACACAACCACCATCGAGTCAAAATGCTTAGGATCAGTTAAGAGTTTTTATTTGCTAACATAAGATAGATTCATATAGAAAACGCTTAAACTTCTGAAGCTAAGTACTTAAACTTACGGATGGCAGGCGGGAAAGCAGCCGCGACTGATTCACGAAAGAAAAAAGCTGCAACACTGTTTTGAAATGGGTTATGATCATTTAAAAAGATAAAATCTGGTTAACAATTTTTGTTCCATTTTATGCAGGGATGCGCTGCTTGCTAGCAACTAAGCAGCCGCACTTACAGCAGCATGCTGAAAATGGAACTGGCACGTTTCTAGGCATATACCCCACAATTGGTCTACATCGCCGGAAATTGTTATGATCAGTTAAGCAGCTCAAGATAATCAACTCTTTGAATTGTTTTATGAAGTACAAACTTCCTGCATAGAAACTTTTGCAAGTAAGTGTAAAACATTTAAGTGCTGATTACAAAAATGTTGTGTTGCACTCATGTTGCATACATATACACAACAACTACTCTATGTACTCGAAGCAATTAATGAAATCTGTTGTGTACAGATAGATAGATACATAAAACGTGCATTATATACCCCCAGACATACATCATATTAATTGAGATATATGATTAAACTTTTGCTTTTATTAATGCACATTAATTAACTTTGTCTACGGCCATTGGTTTTGTTTTTGTTTTTGCAAAAAAAAAAAAGATTCAAAAAAGTAACAAACTTTTGGTTTGCAAAAAAGAGATAGCAAGAGCGAGATAGCGCAGCGACTGAGTTGATAAGACGCAACGGTAGCGTGAGCGGAGGCGTGGGAGCAGCAGCAGCAGCAGCAAGAGCAACAACAACAACAATAACTTCCTACGCGCCATGCGCACGCCACTTTGCGGCGAAGAGCAAGCCAGAGAGCGCGGCCCCCAAGAGAGCGTAAGCTTTGACACTGTGAGTGTTTGAGTAAGAGAGAGAGATAGTGAGTGACGCGCAGCTGCTGCGCTCGCTCGTGTATGACGAAAGCAGCAGGCAGCGCCGCATAGTTGTGTGTAACTATGTGAGCTACCTGCAGCTGTATAAGTGTATCTGTGTGCTTGTAGGCAGCGCCATCATTTCCTACTGATCGTGTTGGCAGCATGGCTGTTGTTGTTTTTGTTATTTTATGTTTCATTTGGCACACATTTTTATTTATTATTGTTGTTGTTCGATTTGGCGGCTATATACACACTCACACACACACACACGCCTCTATATACAAAATTTATTCTCAATCAATGACGTAAGTTGGCAGCGCTTGACCCAATGCAGGAAAATGCTTAACAAATGAGTCAGTCAGTTTCGACGCCCACTTTGTTGAATTTTTTTATTTGAAAATTTTGCATTTCTTTGGATTTTCCTGACATTTTTACAAGCTCTACTGACTCATTAATAAGACAACAACCAAAAAAATCAGTCTACTAATTTTTCATGACATAAATAAATGCAAACAATTAAAGCCAAATTCATGAAAAAATTGTCGTTGGCATAAAAATCATGTGTATTAACATGTGTTAATAGCCCGCCCGTTGTTTAACCTTGAACACACACACACATATTGATATAAACAAATATGTATTACCTAGCTACCTACCTACGTACGTACACACGCATACAGACAAGAGCAATCTTTCAGGTTCTAGGTTCTAGTAATATTTTTTGAAATTTATGAGCCATCAATGTAAGGTCGCATGTTTGTGCGCATTTGTATTTGTATCTTAGAGGCCTGCCAAATCTTTCACTCAGTTTTATTTTATTTTTTCATTGTATTAAATATCAAAAAGTCTGTATTGTATTAATTAAATTAAATAAGCCAAACAAATACAATACAATAACAAAGATATGTCAGAAATGCTAACAGCTGTTGTCAGCTGCTTGGTATTCCCCAATTAAAATTAATAACAATCTAAATAAAAAAAAGAAGACAAGCAAGACGAGATATAATCTATATCGCAGGCACAGTAAAAGCTCAGCCATGGTATTAGCTAAAGTCGCTGTATTTTGGAAAGTATTTTATTTTGCTTAAGAAGATGATATTTAATAAATTAAAAAATACACACAATTTTATTTTCTGTGTTTATATAAAAAGTAGTACATTTTTTTACGAAGGTCTTTCAAGTTCACTAAAAAAATTTTTTTATGTAATGAAATTTAATGCAAATTATTTATCAAATTTGATAACATTAAAAAATATATTTTTAATTCAAGGCGTATAATTTTTCATGTATTTTGTTAATTAAAAACACAAAAATTTTTTATAATATTTTTATTTGATAATACATTTTCTTTCTCCTTTTTTTTTAGGTAAAACATTAAGTTTTAAATTTAATTATATTTTTCTGCACATAACTATATGCATAATTTCTTTACTTATTTAATCATTTTGTTACATTATTTATTTTTTATGCTTTGCCTACTATTATTTTTTTTGTTATTGAATTATAACAGTTTTTATAAAAAAATCAATTCTTAGGTTCTGCCTTGTTTTATATTAATTATATTCATTTGATTTATTTTGTTGCTCTGTTTATGCTCTTTATTCTATCCAGTTTTCGCCTAAAATTAAGAATGGTATAACCCAAAATCAATAAATTAAATTAGGCATTTAAAACTAAACAATGTTCCATGAAACGCTAAGAGTCTACGAAACGAGGAAATTCATGGAAGCCATTATATTTTAAAATTCGTTGAATTAGTGCCAGATTGCACAAACAATGCAAAGTATATGTAAAGCAAGGCATTATGTTGCAACTACATTCACTTTACGACATTTAAAATTTCCTAGTAAAATGTGTTTCATTTTGTTAGAAATTCGTATGGTTCCATTTCAAAATCTGAGCAATCGTTCTAGTAAAATAAATCATGCATACGCCATGTTAAATATTCAAGCAAACTGTTACTAAGCAGAATTTTACACTTGTAATCTTTTTTAACTAATTGAAAAACAAATTTGAAACAGCTTTTTAGCTGCATAAAAATTAATGCTTAGTAAGCGCACTAAAAAATCCAGCAGCTTAGCCAACTTTTACTGTACCATCTTGCATTTGAAAAAAGTATACAAAACCCATTTATATATTTACTTTTTTCATTCCTCGAACCATAAAAGTCAAAAGTTGTCACAACAAAAGCGAGTAAACTATTTGGTAACAATATAAATTTGCGACACGCGCTTAATGCCAACAAAAAGAGCAACAAAAACTGCCTCAAAGAACAATACAAACTGAAGTTCAAAGTCTTGTTTGAACTTATTAACATATAAACCTATTTAAACAATAATACTATTAGGACTATGCGCAGCATAATATTGGGAACACAACAATTAAATAAATTAGACATTAATTTAAGCTTTTATAATTGATAAAATTAATCTAAAAAAATTTGTATAAGTTTAACATTTTTATAAGCTTAGCTTTGGAACATGAATAGATAGACAGCGTAAAAACTTATAGAGTTGCTACTCGTAAAATCGCGCTGTAAGAATTTTGGCTCACATTGAACTATCGCCTTTTAACTCATCTGGTGTTTCGTTCAATTTTTCAACGCTATGCTAATATTTTGCCAAAATTTTTCAACGGTCTTCAAGTTAATTAAAAAAATGCTACAGAGTTAAATAATCATCAAACCAATTAATAAATATTAAAAATAATAAGTAACAAGAACAGAAGTTAGAAAGTAAATTGTTGCTTAAACAGTTTGTGAACTATAAGCAGTAACATTTACTAAGTTAAGTATACGTTTTAGATACTTGGTAGCTTCTAAAGTGCTACTTCACTTAAGACGAACTTTCGTAAATGCTCCCAAGTACAACCTCTCGACCACTTTAATTGCTGTCCATCGTTGGGTAGCATCTAATGCTAAGTTTTCTTGTTGTTGGCGCAATTGGGCCAGCTGGCAGTCATTTGGTTTAAACTTGAGCATGTATAACATGCCAAGTGGATTTTATATTGCAAAAGATATCAAGTTGATTGCAGCAACAACAATAACAACAACAGCGCATTTAAAGATACTCGCACACACACACACATAGATACACATAGCTAAATGTATCTAGTATATAAAGATACAACGACTTATATGGTAATTACACTGGATTATTATTATGCGCCGCCTAATACGGCCAGAAGGTACGCTGCAACAACAACAACTAGGAGTATCTAACTGGCCAGGCATGGCAACTGCGCTGGCAACGTTTCCTGCTTGCCACATTTGGTTGCCCCAATACAGTTGTGTTGTTGCTGGGTTTGCTGTAGGATGCTCAAAAGGCAACTTGTCTGGTAGCATTTGGCTTGGCATTGCTCTGACGTCGTTGATGTCGCTGCTGCAGTCAGTCGCTTTCTTGAATGTGGGTTAACAATTCTTGGATACATTCCAAAAAATGTGAAAGAACCAAATTGTACAAGTACTCGCAAAGATTACATATAATATTTATGTAAAGAGTATAAAGTGCAGATATTACGTATACGTCATGTTCTATAGATTAGTCGCAGACACACAATGGGGGTGGGTAAAATTATTAAGCAAGCTGCAAAATGTCATAGAAAATATGAAAGAATTATTTTTTTCCCCCTTTTGTTGTGGAAAGATTGAGAGGGTCGTAAATTACACTTACAGCAATAATAATTTCTCAGAAATGTAATCTACATTTTCAATTAGTTACAATTTGCTTAAAAGCGTTACTCATTTTGCCTCAGAACTGAGAAATTTTAAAGGCATTTTTTTCCACTGTACGCACAACGTACGGATGCAAATAGAGCAGATACCAGATGTTTACGATTTGTAGAAAAGCAATGGCAATTTACAGACAGCATGTTTATAGGGAATTTTTGATTGCTATTCGCACTAACTAAATGAGTAAGCAACTATTATAGACTTAAACTAAGTTCTATCGAAATTAACGTCGAAGGGCTAAGCATTACTCAAGCTGTACAGTGCTCACAGCATTATATTTTTAAAGCTACTTGTTGGTGTATGGCAGAGATTTCATCCTTCAAAAAACATTAAAAGTATTAAAAAAAAACAGACCACTTGATGTCTCATATATGCTAATTTTTCTAAGGAACAGTTCCCAGCTTTCCAAATATTTAGTAAAATTAAGAAATGTAACTGGCAGTATCTATCGTAATTTCCAAATATTTCTACAACTTCATAAACACACCTAGCATATATTTCTATACTCTGACAAAATAAGAGCTTTTTTGTACCTAAAATTTAGAATTCCGATCTTGATTTGGCTGCAATAGAGATTATCCTCAATTCGGCCAACACTTTATGAAGGACTTGTGTTTTAAGCATTTTTATTGCAATATTAATATCTCACTACTTTAAGTATATATCTTTTGATTCAAATTACTAACTCTAATGACTCTAATGCTGCCAATTGATTAACTTTGGGATGTCTGTCCAAGTGGTTGCCATAATACGTTAAAAATATAACATTTAAGTCCAGCAAATAAGAATTGAAAGAGTATTCAAATAATGCAAATATTTTAGATACTGTTCTTCATCCATAATGTCTAGATTAACTTCCGTATATGATAGATTCGCTTTATATTCTTATTTCATTTGTTTTTCAAATCTAGAAGTGATACTTCGTAAGCCACATTTGCATTGTTTAAGCGCTCACACTACCCAATTTGGATGAAATTTTATATTTGAGGTAAAGGCAACTTTGGACATGCAATCCAATGGCATCTTATTTCAAAGTTTGACAACTGATTCGAACGGAATCAAAATAGCACTTTTGGTTAATAAAAAAAACGTCTGAATATGAGATTAACATTATTTTAAGTTTCTGGAACTAATGCGAAAATAATATTAAACTTTCCATAATTTAAGCTGCAATGGTCTTCAATCTTGAAGCAAATATTATATTTTCAAATAATTTAAATTTCAATTGCCACAAACGCAAAGCTTGCACACTTCCAACACACAGACCATTTCAGCACAAAAATCCCGCAAAGTCCGCTCATTAAACCAACGTAAATTATCACTTTCATCTCATTATGGCCACAGCTCAGACATTATTTCATGCCTCATCTATTATGATTTATTCTAAAAATCCCCCGCACGACTTAATACCTTTTATTACAAACGCCTTTTGTTGGCCCTTTAGGCCAAAAAAAATATCATTTACAGATCATGTCAAAAGGCGCCTTATAAAGCCATCAAACTACAAGCTCTTAAGGCGCCTTCCTATTGTTTCCTTAGTTTTCGCCATATTGAATTTTCTTTGTTGGCCAACTCTCAATACACGAGCATTTCATCAACAGGTTCAATGACTGGCCTTGGTTGGCCATAAACGAAAAAATCATAAAAATGTGGCCATTAGTCGCTTGGTTTAGGCATACATAACTAACTTGGCGTAATATTTCATAATGTTTACTGATATGACCGCGTTGGTCGTTTAGTTGGCCCATGTCATATGCCAAACTCTAGTCTAAGGTAAAATAGCCAAATGTTATCAGCATCTATGCATTTGTATTAGTGCGTATCTAACGTGTATATATGACTAGATAAGAGCAACTTCTTTGCTAAGTTTGTTGGTAATGACTAGATTTAGCTGGATAACAATGGTAATTCCTTTTGATAATGACAATAATAAACAACAAGTTGAATTATTACTAGGCACTAGGTACGGCTTGCGCTAAGAGAGCGCACTTATAAGGCTGGCTGGCGTGTATGTGTGTGTATCTATGTGTGTGTGCTGCTACTTAGCGCAATCTTCATAAAGATACAAATTTAGGCAGAGTGTTAAAACAGAGTAAGAGCCTGGTCAAAGGGCAACAACTGAATGCTAATGATAAAATTGACTTTGAACAGAGATCAACACGGTATATGGTATGGGTATTATGTATATACAGTGGGAACTCTATAAATAGAACGCGTTGAGTGCTTAGCGGGCTAGAAGTTCATTGTTGAGGTTTAAATTTAGAAGGTTGTGACACAGCCTACAAAACGGGCAATGATCTTTATGAGCGGTGCAGGCAAGCAACTGAAATGAAAGTTTTAATTTTTTGTAATTTTTTATATTTCAAAAGGCGGCCTGCTATACTTAGGGAAGAGAATATTAAGCTACATAATATTGTGGTTGTTCAGCCTTTGGAGAAAAGAATATGGAACTATATAATGCTGCTTGAGCAGTTAAAAGAATTTTTTAAGAATTTTAGTTCCAAATTTCATATGTGAATAAAAACTAAAAGAAACACTTCAACAAACTTGAATTCTAAGCAGTTACAAGAAATTTCTTGGAAATGTATGTATCTATTATAGGGTGGCAATTTAAACTACTACTAAAGTGTGAATCCTCAAGATCAGGTAATTGTAGCAAGCATTGCTTACTCGTTCCCGACTTACATTTAATTATGAAAAGTGTGTTTGTTCAGACACACAATTGTCAGCTGTTTTAAGTTCTGCATTGTATTATGCTTTTTATAAGTAATTTTTTGTGCATACAGCTGTTTCAAAATGCGGGGTCATTATCTTAATTATTTTGAAAATGACACATTCAAAAAAAAAACAAAGAGGGAACACTTTCAGCTGTTTTTTTGGACAAAGAAGTTGCCATCAGTTGCGCTTCCGCATAGGAAAGCTATTATTAGCTAAAAAAAAGGCGTTGATGCTTTTTGAAGTAGGTGTTTTGAAAGATCAGTTTGAGTTTTTTTTGTATGTAAGCAAGCTGTTAGACTCTAATAGTGTTCTCTATATTACAAGTAATCGTCTGCGTATTTTTTTTAGGTACATATTCTCTCAAAATCAAGATTTGTATCTTTATCCTAAAGACTAAAGCTTGAAGTTAAATGAAAAATGCTGGAAAATGCTGTTTATGGAACTCGTCTCTAAGCCCGCAGATTAAATGTTCGCTTTCCCACAGTAGTACTGCTGTCTAGCACTAGCAGAGCTAGCAAAATGAAGCTATTTGGCTAAGTACATTTCTATTAACTAAAGACACCGCACTTCAGCTATAAGCTGTAGGCGCTACTCTCTACGAACAGCTATAAATAGAGATATATCCCTCCGTACTCCGCCTTGTGACTGCTGACAATATAGTCAAGTGAAATAAATTTATTTTAAAATTATACAAATCTGTCTGTCTTATACCGATAGATTCTAGATCGCTGGAAAATGCATGATGGTATATATTCTAAATCACTCTCTCTCTCCCCTAAGTTTCCTTAAAGCAAATGCAATATTTTTAAGTGCATCAAACACCTACATTTCTGCAGTTTCTAAGCGTATATACATTTTCTTAAAAATATTATTATGATAAAATCTTAAAAGCTTACGACATTCAACTTGATTTATTTCCATTTCCGATTGTCCACTGTGTGCATCAGCTTTGTTTGGCTGTATTTCCTTTTTTTCTCAAAGAGTTTGTTTTAAACAAACAACAGTCACTTTGATAGCGACAAACAAAACTTTCCGATAGCCACAAACAAGTAGAAAAAACAAAAACAAAAGCAAAAAACCAAAACAAAAGCAACAAAGTAAACAACAAAATAGAACAAAATCATTTCCGTTACAATAAAAGCAACCACAGAAGGAAAGTAAAGACTAATGAGTAAAGTTGGTTGGTCGAATGGTCGGTCGGTTGGTTGGCTGGTTGGACGGTTGCTTGGTTGTTGGGTTGCTGCTGCTGCTGCCGCTAGAACCAAGTTGATAGTAAACACAAGAATAGCAACAAACACAAGCAACAAAAGATACAGATACAATAAATACAACTACAAAAATAAACACACACACACATACCGCACACCTGTCAACAATGTTCGCCGCAAGCTGCTCAGAGCAAACTGAAGTCTCAGCGCAAACTTATCGCTTATTTTTAATGCGCTCTTGAATGCTCTCTGCAGCAGCTGCTGTACGTGCTCTCGCACTACCGCTCTATCACTCCCTCTCTCGCAGTTAATATCAGTATCTCTCGAATGCGCTCTATCAGTTGGCTTGGTTTTATTATTATTTTTTGTTGCTGTTGTTGTGTTTTTTTTATTTATTTTTGCTGGAAAAACGAAAACGCGCAGTTTCCGTTGACTGACCGAGCGTCGTACTAAATGACACACGGCATATTTCATAAAAACGCAACAGCAACAATAACAACAATTGTACAATAAATAACAACAATAATTAAGCGTTTTTTTGCCTACAAAACAGATACAGATACAATAGCTACAGCTACAGCAACATAGATACACAGATACACGCATAGTGTTTTGGTGTATTGAGAACGCCTGAAAAATGGGCACAGTCTAGCATACACGCACACACACACGCTCGCACACTCACACACAGTCACGCACACACATAGATACACATTGAAATGCATTACAAATATGTACGAATTTGTTGTTGTGGTAAGTATATTTGCACGCTTGGACGCTGCTGAAATTTTCGCCGCATTGTTTTTGTTGCTGTTGTTGCTGTTTCTGCTGCTAGCATTCATTTAATAATAACAATAAAAGAAAAGAAGCAGAAATAAAGGCAAAGCACAGCAGATAAGCGCAGCAAGCTGGCAACTCTGGCTGACTAGCTGGCTGGCTGGTTGGCTGGCACGATCAATGGACGACGACAACGACTACGGCGACATTGCGGCGACAGCAAGACGTATGCACAATGGGCGAGATGCTAAAGTTTCCGTGCAACTATTTGTTAGGCTTATAAACGTTCAGATAATGCTTTTTTGAAGCAGTTTAAAAATATTAGACTTCGTCGAGACGTAAAATTTTTGCTACAAGCCAGAAACTGCATTTCTTTTCAAAAATGTTTCACTGCATGACAGATCGAAAATTATTTATATTTGTTTTTAACAATTTCACAGCTTCAATGTTGAGCAAACGAAGTTACTGTAAGTTTGTGTAAATAGCTACAGAAAATAAGTAATTATTTTGATGGTACATTTCGGGTTTTTTTACTGCTTATCACATTTGTACGGGTAGCGGTAAAGTCTATAAAATTGTACGTGCCTTATATATTTTTATTAACAGAAGTTCAAAATTGTTAATTAAAAATGGGTCAAAAGTTTGGAATGGTTGTGCGGCATGTCGTAGGCAAAAGATACAACAAAGTTCGCAGAACACTGTTAAAAATGATATCTAATTCAAATTTAAAATTTTCTTTCAGGATAATATTACATTTTATGCTAAAAACAGAAGTAATAAACTTTCATAGTTAATTATTTGTGGTCTTGGGTTTAAATAGTTGAAATTACCCGGTACACTTCTTTGTGAAAAAGTACATTTCTGCCAATTACCGAACTTGTACAAACCAAAATGATATAGATAGTTTTATTTTGTTGAAACACATAACTAAAGAATTTGGAAATTTTAAGCGTTGGAGACGTGAAGCAAGTTACAAAAAGAATTTTGGGAAGTTTCAATGTTCAAGAACACACCGTCAATCAATTTCAGGGAGGCGGAGCTTGCTTGGCTAAAACCAAAATGTGTATTTGTTAATTGTAGCCGCATAAAACACCAAACACGTGACATAAGGTGAAGATAAGCATTTTAGGATCTGTCGCGCAACTTTCTTGCCCTTACAAAAATTGCACAAAACTAGTGTATTGATTTCCTACTTTCAACAATATAATTCCTATTTCTATCAATCAGGACACCAAATGCTGAAACAGCTTTATTTTCTAAAATAGCAGTGTACAACATCTAACTTGCTTGAGTATTAACAGAAAAATCGTAGCACCTTAGAAATTTTGAAATATTTCTAAGAAGCTGTTGTAAAAGCGCATTCCATAACAGCTTACGTATATTTTATTTAAAAAATCACCAACTTTATCAGCATAAAAACGAAAATTTTAAATACTTTTAAGTGCACTTCCTAAAAGTACCCAACGTACTTAACTCGAGTGTGCAACTCGAGTACTATTTAAACGCACTTTAAAGTTTGTCAAATTTTAAGTGAGACTAACACATTTTGTACCACTGTGCGGCGACAAAGACAACGATGAAAAGATAGAATGACCAAGAGCACAAAACATGCAACTAGCGCAGCTGATCAGCTGCAATAAGCCAGTAGAAGACGACAACGATGTCGACGAAGAAGCAGCAGTAGAGTAAGTGAAGAACGCTGACAGCAGCGTCTTCTGCTGCATAACTTCAACACACGCACACAAGTATGGTCTTGTTCAGTTTAAAAAAGAAAAACCACTCACAGATACAATTTGTACGCTTGTATTATGTTTGCCAAAATGCATTTGTTGCACTTTTTCTCAAAAAAAAAAAAACATTTTCTTCTATGCGCTTTTGCTGTTACAACACTTTAGTTATATATTTCTTTTAATTTCATTAAACACTTTTTTTTTTAAAGAAAAACTTTTATTTGCATTTATTTTTAGCAGGCTGTCGTATAGCAGATATATGTGGAATCAAAATATATATTTATACAACGCCTATTATTTGGTTTGTCGAGCTAGATTTATTGTAATACACACAGCACACACACACACACAGCGCCAGACAGCAAGCAATTTTTGTATATAGCTAAAAAGATACTTTTTCACACCTTGACGACAGACACGCGGCGGCACACGCGTAAAGCGCAGATCGTTGTTGTCTGCGTATGATCGGTTATAAGCAAATGCGAGCATAACTTGTGTTTACTTTTATGGCTTTTATTCGTTTTTTTTTTTTTTGTCACACAAAACTCTGCCCGTTGCGAATTTCACAATCAATATGTAATTTCTGGTACGCTATAATTTAGTTTTCTTTTCTTATATTTTTTTTTTTAGTTATTGAAACCGTCTCGTTTCGCTTTTGGGGCCGCTTTTGTGCGTAGAATATTTTTTCCGCTTGCCGTCCACACACGTCGAATATCGGAGCGATACAAAACGAGCATACGAAATGTTGTCTGCCTTTAGGTTGTCGTCGACGCAATGACTCGCGGCGAATTCGCCTAAAATAAACAAAGTCAAAGTAACTCACTCAAATGAAATGTGCACGCATGACAGCAAAAGCTCAAAGTCTCAATTCGCCGCCATTCATTGGCTTTGCTTCGTTTTTTTGAGTGACTTTGAGGTTTTTATTTACATTTTTAGCGATTAATGAACTCGTTCTCTCTGTCCCGTGAGACTCTCTTTTGTTGCTGTTGCCTTTCATTTCATTTCGTTTCGTTTTTTGGTTTTGTTTATTTATTTTGTTGTCTTTGCCTTTTGGTATTTGTATTGCCGCTGCCGCTGCCACTGCTGCCGCTTCTCGTTGTTGTTGTTGTTGTTGTTGATAGCGTTGCGTCGCGTTGCGTTCCGTCCATTGCTGGAGTTGCCAGATTCCTTATCAATCAAGGAAAAAAATGCGTTCACGCCGAGTTTGTTTTGTGTTTTTGTCTTTATTTTTGTTTCACTTTGCATTTGATTTTGTTATTACCTCAACGTGACCGTGGCCGTAATTGGCTAATTAAGTATGTTTGATTTCAACTGTAGATACACTTTACTTTAATACAAAAGCAAAAGAAATACATAAGAAAAGCGACACTAATGAAATGCATTTGTATATTGCCTCACTTTGTCTCTCTTCTCGCGTCTTATGTGCGGCATTTGTTGTGCAACAAGTTGGCTTAATGATAGCCAACTCATTCTAAAGTATAATTCACTTTATTGATTACCAAACTAAATGCTCCCGGCAGTGTACTTAAGTGCTTTAGCTGCTTTATTTCACCAATAAGGAAACTTTGTACAAGATATTATAGTTTTTCTAATAAGTGCTGTAGATTTCTTTAATTAATGTTTATGATAGTATTTAGTTTAACTAAGTTAATTAGGGCGGGTTACTGCTTGTAATATAATTTTTCAGCAAATCTTCTTACTTGCTTTACTAAACTTACTTTTCTAGAATATTTTATACAACTAAGTTGTTGGGAATTTAGTCAAAGATGCCTTCAGCAGCATCTTTTTAATTAGTCAAATATTATATTAAACATAATACAAATAGTCCAAGTTGTACTTCAGAAACTTTCTATCGTACAAAATATAATTAAAACTTAACGATGCAATTTTCTGTTATTTAATTGTATCTGATTTGTTTTAATGTTCTTCAAGTAGCACATGTCTTCCAAATGTAATGTATCTCAGATATAATATTTAATCTTTTTGTGTGGCTTTCAATATAAAATACAAACTTTATGACACAATTTATGTATTTTGAAGAGATTTGTAAAGAACTAGCAGGTCTGGTACTTTTCTGATTAGTTTTAATATGTTTTGCAATTGGTAATTTCAAAAACTATTTTATGTATCTTGCATATACTAAAGACACTTTCTCTCTGTTTTTGACGCTTTACAAACAATAATAAAAACTTTATTATACATTTTTATGTTTTAAATTTAAAGTTATTTGTGCATTTACATTTTTCAATAAGGTTATGTACTCCCCTGTACCACAATTATGCTGAGATTTACTTAAGATACTTTCGTAATTAGGAATCTTTTGAATGTATTGTATTCCTATAAAAATTTTGTGCTGAACTTTTTGTACCTTTATATAGTGAAGAATTTGCATGTAAGCTACTTTCCGAATTTTTTGCCAAAGAATTTGTATGTCAAATAACTTTCGGACTGTATCTATTTATATTTTAGGTAGTTTTTTGCATCAAAGGTAGGTAATGCTCAGATAAGATACTTTTTTGAAAGCTTTTGATTCTTAAGTTTTACCGGTTACTTGTGTTAATGTCAGTTCAAACAACTATTTTTTTTGCGTCTATTCTTTAGATCATCTATGTTCATCATTTCTATGTTCATTAATATTAGCTTTTGTTTTGCAAGCTTCTCGCTATACCAATACGAACGCAAGACAAGGTATACGGAAAATCAAAAGTCACTGATTCTTCACTCATTTTCTTGAGTTTTGTAGTTTAATTCTTCTGTGGTCCTGCAACTGGCGTTTTCCATATTTTGTTTTTTACTTGACAAGATCTGCAAATGTTGGTAGTAACCGAAGAACACTTTGTGCTTCTTGATAGTAAGCATAAACTTGTTAAACTTTTGTATTTTAGTTTAAATGTCCTACTAATAAAAGTGACAGAGATTTATGATTATTATTAAAGTTAAGAATTTTTTTCAAGCTGTTGGTATCCAGCCACCAAACAAAAGTTTTAAGCTATAGATATTCTCAGCTTCTACAGCTATCTATCGCATTAATTAAATATCAATTGAGTTTACAACAAACTTCTTATCAAACTAAACTTTCTTCTAGCAATATTTTGGCCAAAAAGCCAGCAAACTTTGTATCTTCGATTGACTACAAATTGCAGGTATTCATTTTCTAGTTCGTTTCTGGCCAAACAAGAACTTTATGCCAAACTCCGCTTTCTAACAACAACACCGACCACAAATTTACCCACTAACTTGCGCGGCTTAATGAGACATTCACCTACATTATAGATACAGAGACTTCTTTATAAAAATGTAAGAAACTCCTAAACATCTGCTTCACATTCTACAAGTCATTGTGTCTGGCAACGGCATTAACCTAATACAAACAACAGCTGTTTTAAACAAAAAAAAAACGAGGCAGTTAGCAATAAAAAGAAATAAAAATAAATATAAAAATGCACGAAAAAAAAACAAAAGAGCAAAGCAGACAAGTAGAAGAAGCAGCAGCAGAAACATTTGGCGCTCCAACAGCCGTTAGTAAGTAGTTGCAGAGTCATTTTGTTTGAATGGAAAAAACCCCAAACTCAAGAAACACGGCAGCAGCAGCGCTGAGTACAAAAAAATCAACTACCATGTGCAATGGCTTAAGAACCGGCTTGAGTGTGGCACAAAAACGACAATAAAAACAGCAAAGCAATCAAGACGGCAACAACATCAAACAACGACAACAACGACAACAAACAACATTAAACAACCACAACAACGACAGCAACCACACGCAACCACCCTAGCAAATAGCTAGAACTTTAAACTCAAAGTTGGCTTGCAGCAACAGCTGTCTTGAAGCTTTTGGGCTAAGCTTTTGCGCAAAGTTAAAGCTTTGACTTTGCATCGTTGCAAAGCTTTATTTTACATTTGTGCGAACTTTGCATTTGTTTGTGTTTTGTTTTTGTTTGTTTTAATGTTTGTTGTTGCTGTTGCTGCAGCAGCAGCGGTTCAATGCCAAGTTGCCGGTAGTTGGAACACAAATAAGAGGAAGAAAAACTTTTTCATGTCGTTGCTTGTGTGTGTGTGTGTGTGTGTGCGTCGAGTGCTTTGATGTGTTTGTATATGCAAAAGGCGGAAACGGAAATGACTGCATGCAAGAAGTACGCGTTGTTATATGAAGCGTGACACAAGGCGCTCTTGTATCCTAAAGGTAGTGGCTGCATATGGGAGTGTGTGTGAAAGTATGGGGGTCTCTATATGTGTATGTCGGGGGGATGTGTTACCGTGTGCAAACAGCTGCCGGTTATGCAGGTGGCAAAGCAGTTTCAAGCAGTTGCGTCAAGATTTTAAAAGCCCCAAGTTTAAGTGGAAATTTAGGCGACTTGGGATTTTTAAAAATTCTAGTAATTTATATATAGAAAATTTTAAAGGAGAGCTAAGCGGTTGGTGCATTGTAATGCCGGAGTATTAATTTGTCATATCTTTATTGTGACAGTTTTTTACCCAATTCTCGGCTCAAACGCATCAACTGCATGCAGAATCGATTCCCTGTGGTAGTTATAAATAAAATTGTTTTTTTTTTCCAACACTTGGTAGGCATGTTTACAATTTAATGCAAATCTACCAAGTAAATTACAAAATGGCGAACATAAAATGGCCGAAGTAAAATACATTTTAAGTCCATAACTCTGATTTGCTAAATAGGTTTTATGGGATCGCTCATCAATCAAAATGGCAGACCTATGTAGGTCGCTGGAGCATAAAAAGATGATGTAGAAAGAAAGGTGGCATATCGGTAGGCTGTATTCTTGATTTGCAGTAAAGATGATGAGCCTTCTGTAGAAAGAAAAATGGTACATCGATTGGCAGTCTCTTTGCATACCACTAAAGATGATAAAACATGTGTGGCTTAATCAAAGCTCTAGAAACGCGACAAATTGGATTGGTAGAATCTTCGATTAGCAATGATTGGGTCTGACATATATGACAGAAATAATGTTCCTGAACTCATCAGCATATGATAACTATAGACCAAGAAAAAAACTAGAGTCAAAATTCTTAGCGCTCGAGCTCTTATGACAAGATAAAAGATGATGACAGACAAAATAAAGTTAAAGGTAATATACCTAATAAATCAAGATTAATGTAGTTTTGAAGTCACTTTTCCATAAAATGTGCCAGATTGCAAATAGTAGACTAACAAAGGAAGATGATGGATAATAAAAGTTTCAGATGATGGAAAATACAGCACTCAGAGCATCTATTAAAAGCGACAGTTTGAACAAATTGACAAAGAAGTAATACGAGCTTTGAATCGATAGCTCAGGTGTAGTCAGCCATTTCCAATGCAATGCAATGAAGTCTTAAATGGCCTAGTCGGCTTGGTTCCCTGCCTGTGTAAGGACTCCGATGTTAAATTTGTAAATTACTTTTACATAGATGTACACTATGGTTTATATAATATAAGGGATTCAAGAAGACCTGACACAAGAAATGCAGAGAAGCACCTTTGTTTGTTCTCTGACTGTGAGAATTCTGGAAATGCCTATTGCATTCAACAAGCGGTGTTCCACTTGGAAACATTCCCTGAACTAAAGCCCATCCCATTCAGGAGCTACTCTACCTAGCAGAGGCGATAAGATTACTTTGTGTTACAGAGCAGTCCTACAAGTGATAATATTCTTAGAAGAGCCAACATAACACATGGAGTAAATCCCATCTCTCTAATCTTGAGCTACCTTGGAGTCCGGTAACCATACTTTCTGCTACAGAGTAGCGCTATGCCTACGACAAGTGATAATAGTAAGCTCAGAAGAATCAAATGCTTGCCTGCTAAACGCTAAGGTCTTTGCTCTCATGCCCTTGCAGTTAAACTTTAAACAAAAAAAAGTCGAGAACATATGCTGTAAAGTTAAGACAAAGTGAGTCTTATAACTTATCTTCTCTTGTATGCCAAAAAGGCCAAAGGTCATAACTGCTCTCTCTCACACACACATAAGATAATTGTTAGAAAGTTACGCACAGTTTGCTCCCTATTATCCGCCTTAAAATCTCATCTGACCTCGTCTGATTTGTTGCTCTCACTGTACTTTAAAATGCCAAGGGCCATAAATT
This sequence comes from Chymomyza procnemis, assembly GCA_035046065.1. Taxonomy (NCBI): domain Eukaryota; kingdom Metazoa; phylum Arthropoda; class Insecta; order Diptera; family Drosophilidae; genus Chymomyza; species Chymomyza procnemis. The sequence continues at coordinate 11,453,110 of JAWNOJ010000004.1, read as the reverse complement.
CCTTAAACTTTTTAGTTAACCAACTAATTTACAGTTTTCGTACATTGCATTGTTTGTTTGTTTGTTTGTTAGTCGTCGGTCTGTTTGAAATTAATTAAAAGTTTTATGCGATTGTTTTTTCGCTCTTTGCCAAAGTTATACTCAGCATTTGTCGTTTTTGCCATATGTTGTAAATCACTGAAAGATACTTTATAATTTCGTATGACTGCCATCGATTCAAATCGCAATCTATGCAATTTGAAACAATTTAAATTAATTTTATTTTTCTATTTTTTTGTAACAATCTAAAGCTTAAAAGTGCTGCTACAATAATCCAGCCAACTTTATTATCGTATTAATCATTCAGATTTTTGCCAAGAGGCAAAAGTGAATTAAAATCGTTCAAGCGTGTCAAGGAAAAACTTTGCAGCATCCATCCACTTAGTATTTTTTCTTACTCTCCAACAACGCTGACTGCGCTCAACATAATCAAAAATTTATCAAATTGTAATAAATCAAGGCAAGGCGTAAAAGAAAAACAACTTAATGATTGGGTTAGTGGGTAAAAAATTCAAATGAGAAATTTCTTTTAAGAAATTATGGATTACACAAAAATATTCAACAATTCTTGAGGTTTTTTACGCTTGTTTGAGCTTTTACAATTTCCATGGAAATAGTGCTGGGCAGAGTGAGGGAGGCACAGCGATTGGAGCATATAAATATTCTTGCTCATTAATATATTATAATACGACTTGGTAGTTGGAAATGATGAAGATGATGTTGATGATGATCATGATTATGATGAAAATGACAAAGACGCGCGCAACAGGCGCCAATGCAAAAATATAATTCATTTCAAATTCATTCAATGTATCTAATGCGACTTCCTCTTGCCTCCGGCCGTATTGCTTTGTTTTAGCTCGAACTCAAGCTATCGTATGGGTCTAAAGCACAATGTCAGGGGCAAAGTTGAAACAGCATAATAAGCACTTTAAGCCATAAAGTGCCAAATACTCAAGGAAACAAGTAAGAAAGACGAAAGGTTGCCTTATGGACTCTGCGATGCTCTATAATTGTGGGAGATTTTTAAGTATGCGTGCTTTGAGAAAAACTTCAATTACTCTTAAAATAACTAACTTGTTGCGAATATAATGGTTTTTTGAAATTTTAATAAATTTAATCATAAAAATTACATACCGGTAGAAAGTATTGTTGAATAACATTTTAGACAATAGATATGCGTAACTTAAACGAAACTATAGAAAGAAAGATGACCACATCTTTGGTCGAATCTTCGATTAGTATTGAAGATAATTAAAAAAAAAAACTAAAATAAAGTCCCTCATGAATCATAACTAGTCAACACATCATAGCAATTAACTAAGCAAAAGAACGAAGTCTTTGTGCTGAAGCAATTATAAAAAGATAACAGATGGTTTTTTGGAATTTTGATAAATTAATTCATTCAATCAAATAATATAGTAGAAGCGGTGTCCGACAGTAGCAAACCCTGTACCTTATTTTTTCAAGTAACAGATGCCGATGGCACATCTTAGAACTATACAAAGCCAGATAATAACATACAATAATTTTTTCTATAAAACCCTTACATAGGCCATATGAAAGCAACATTGATTTTCCTGAAAAACTATATTGTTTAAAAACAAACCAAAATCTGACAGAATCCTTTTGTTATTAATATCAATCAAATAAACTCTATCTTGACAGAGCCAAAAAGGAGGAAAGTAAGGATCTGTGTGGAATACCCTCCATTATTTTGCTGAAAACGAATCTCAGTTGTATTTCTTTGTTGACCGATTTAATGTAATCTACCGATTTGATGTAATCTATGGATTTGAATCAAATACTTTAGGCAACTTAGGAAATCCTCGACTTTTTCTTCTGGTTCTCACATACATTTGCGGCTTATACAAACGTAATATACAATTTGTACAATTTGGTACAGGGTATAAAAATAGTACATTTAATATAATCCATTTTTTAACTCAATTGGACTACCACATTTCTTACAAAACTAATATACCCTCCGGTGGCATTTTAAACTCAAGCGTCAAATCAAACATTGAACTTTGACATCGCCATTGTTCGACTAATGGATATCTAAGTTTCTGTATTGTATGAGATATATTTTCGTAGATATATTTCAGTAATATAAATATGAGCAAATGATAAATTTCACAGAACTCATTTACGGTTTGTGATTTGATACGCTCGCTTAGCCCTAGCATTTCAGTTTGTTCAACTGCTGAACACAGATCCACACCCATGTATCTATGTTACTTTTGAGGGAGTTACAAAAAAACTATGCTATATTTTAGGGGGTTAACTTAGAAGTTATTTTAAGCTTTGATTAAACTTACCAATTTTACGACGTGCACGCCAAAGCACGGGTGGAGCTGCATTGTTGGGCGTGGATGCCATTTTGTTGAACTGCCTTTTGATTTTTTTAAATTGTTTTAGTTGCAAAATCGATTAAGATTCAGCTGTAAGAATAAGAAATAAAAGTAAAAATGTTAATAAATGAACTAACAAATAAAGTAAAGTTTGAAAATGTATCACATTTTTGCAGAAAAATTTATTTTTGAATTTTGTTGTAAGTCTGTAGCTTTTTTATAACGCATAAATTCGTTCGTATTAAATTATTTTCAAATATATATGCCACCATTCATTTCCATAGAGCCAATCTAATTTTCAGATCCGCTACTACATATATTGACATCAATTATTCTTTCTATATAAACTCAATTCTAGTTGACGCTGATAGATTAGTTTTAGCAAACTTCAATAACACATCAATTGTTATTAAATAGCTCCTTTGGAAAATCCAAACACCATTCCCACTTACGTATTTTGCAAACATTTTAATTGCCAAATATTTGGTTGGGAAATTCCATCAAGTACCATGAAAAGCTATTAAAAACAGATTCTGACACATTTCAGAATCGATAAAATAAAGTAAGTACATCTAAGAAAAAAATATCAACAACGTACACACATCCGTCATAGAAAAACCAAAAAAAAAATTGTGGCGCCAACAACAAAAAGACATAAAAACAATAACATAAATGACAAAAAGTGATTAATGAGACAAAAATTACTAGACCATAAAGAGAAATATATATATATATATAAATATATATAATGTGTGTGAAGTATATAGAAAAGTATGTTAAGCTGTCATCCGTAAGTAGTCCGTAATATGGACAATGACAAATTTGCCTTTTATATAGAGCAGCCAGCTATTAATGAATGAATGGAACCAGTAAATGGCATGGATCAACACTTATGAATTTTGAATACATTTTTGGAAATGTCAGAAAATATTTAAGAATTCTTGCTGTTTCGCTAAGATGCCTATAAAAGGTAGCAGTTAAAAAGTCATAGTGTTCAAATGATGATAATGATGAAGCGGAAAATGAAGATGATGAATACGACGCAGATGATGAAGATGACGACGATGAAGCTGGTAATGAAGATGAAGAAAATGAAGCTGCTGAAAATGAAGAGGATGATTGAGAATTGGAGGTTGATGAATAGTTGAAGATGATGAAGAACACTTGATGATGGCAAAGATGAAAATGAGGATTAAAATATTGAAAATGGTGAAACTTTATTATTATGAGGATGACATATAAGATAAAAATTACAATGATGATATTGAAAATACTGTTAATTTGATTTTTTTTGGTAACAAATGTTTTTCTTTCATTTATTAAAAATCTGTGCCTTTTGGAGATTATATCAAATTTTTAAAATAGGTTCTGCTGTTGAAATTGAAGTGAATTGAAAGTTTTATGTTTTGTTATTAAAATGACAGAGCTGAAAATGAAGATGAAGATAAATATTATTATTATGATTATAAGTTAAAAATGAAGATGAAGATACGGATGCAGATAATAATGCTAATGATGATTTTTTTCTTGGTAACAAATACGATTTACTCCCTTTTTTTTAGATTTGTTCCTGTTTTATGATTTATTTAAATTTTGTAATTAATTTTAATTTTATATAGCTATGATGATGACGACGAAAATGTAAAAGTGATGATGATGATAAATATTAAGATGATGACGAAATAAAAGGTAATAAAGATCATAAAAAAGATGAAGATGATATAAATGATGGAGATGATTCAGATGTTACAGATAAAAAGAATGATAAATATTAAAATTATGACGGTATTGAAGCTGATGAAGATCATAATGATGGTTCAAATGAATATGATAAAGAAGATGGAGTTGATTAAGATGTAGAAGATGAACAAATTTATGAAGATAAACATGCTGACGATGATGTTAATGATAAAGTTTTCGCTAAAGTTGTGGAAGATGTTAAAGATAAAGAAGTTTATGAAGACTATGAAGATGCTGACGATGATGAAATAGATCACAAGGCAATGATAAAGTTTTGATTAAGTTTTTGTTGACGATGGTGAAGTTGTAGAAGATGAAGAAGTTTATAAAGACTATTAATAGTCTATGAACATGCTGACGATGATGATATTGATAATGTTTTGATGATTAAGATGCTGAAGAAAAACAAATTTAAGAAGATTATGATGAGGCTATGAACATGCTGACGATGATGATAATGATAATGCTTTGAAGAAGTTTTTGCAGACGATGGTGAAGTGGTAAACGATGTTGAAGATGAAGAGCTTATGAGGACTATGAAGATGCTGACGATGATGAAATTGAGCACAACGTAATGTTCATGTTTTTAAAAAGTTTTTGCTGAGGATGTTGAAGTTGTTGAAGATGTAGAAGTTAATGAGGATTTTGAAGATGCTGACCATGATGAAATGAATCACAAGATAATGATAAAGTTTTGAATAAGTTATGAAGATGCCGATGTGAAGTTGTTGATAACGATGAAGTTTATGTAGATTATGATGAGGCTATGCAGGTGGTAACGATTATGATAATGAGTACAAGTTAATGCTAAAGTTTTGACACTATGATAATAATTATCTATTTTTCAATTTACCAATCGAATTTTTCATTGGTTTGTGTCTGAAATGAATTTGCTGCTTACATTTTTCACAACAAAATTTCCTTTTTAATGCGAAAAGCATGCTTGTGTTAAATTTTTCTTAAAAGTTATAAAACATTGATAAATATGAAAAAAGCTAATAAGTGTAGGTGGCGCCAGTTAAAATTCTACAGCAACCAAAACCGACCGAATTATATTCGCTTGGTTTTCATGGAAAATTTTTGTTTTATTTTTCTTTCGGCAACTGGCTTCATGCTGCGCTGCATACCTGCCTTTTAGCGCTTAATCTTATGGATACATGTTCTGAAAACAATAAAAACTTCCATTGTTTATATTTGTTTGAAATCTATTATTTACATTTGCAAAACGTAAGCAAAACTGTTTAAATTGAATTTTGTTGCATTCATTATTCCGTTTTGGGCTGTTCAAGCCCACTCACACACATTAAAAACTGCTACGTCAATTTTGCAGTTATTGAATTGAGTGAACTGTTGAATGCGCACAACAATCATTATTGGCAACATGTCAGTCATTGAGTCAATCAGTCAGTTAGCCAGTCGGCCAGCCAGACAGTCAGTCAGACATTTAGTCAGTTTAGTGAGACCAGCCATAATGATGGACAATTGATTGGCAGTGCGACGTTGGCGCCATAGAGAAAGGGGAGATACTCGAACATATACAAACCAAAAAGGGCATATGTGTGCGCGCGTGTGTGTGTGTGAGTGTATCTATGTGAACTAATGGTGCAACTAATAAATACAAGAACGTAACAGAAGCAACAGCAACACTGCAACAACAACTACAACTACAACAAATGACAATAGAGCACAAGTTGATGTTAAATGCGTCACAAAAACTATAAAGATACACTGGAAGAAAACCTGTTCTAAGTTATAAGAAATCTTTCAGTTACGGAATTTCGTAAACTGCAGAAATCAATCGGAAAGTATTTTTCTCTACATTAAATTAAGATGAATATTAGAAATCGTAAGTATGGGCAGTTTGCAATCTAATAGTTTTTGATTCTGGTGAAATTTGTATTAAATCTTTTTTTTAAGTTGCAAAACTTTAATGTTTTAGTTATAACATTTTAAAACAAATGCTATATTAATTAAATGGATATCAGTCGATTCATGTAAATCATATAGCTTCATAATACTAGGTAGCTGTGCGCCAAGCTTACTTCAACCACCATCAACCAATCCAATCGTTTACTGACTTTTGGGGCTATGCATCAGAGCCTGGAAAATAAAGTGCGGTTTCAGGGCAGACCAGGGCAGAGTGCAATTTGGGGTACGGCGAGCATCTTGAGTATTGAAATCATTCAAAGCGGCCCATCAATGGCTCTAAGAAACATTGCAGGCAGTGCATGGAAATCAGCAAATTCATAAAGACTTGTATGCATTCTATCTCCAAGGTGAAGTAAACAAAACTTCGCTGAGATATTCATGGGGTCTTACTGGACAATAGTCTAGTATTATAACGAAAGAAAAGATGTTATGTATATTATATCATATTTAAAAAAATAATCTGTCGCAACATGTTGAACAGCAGAAACATTGCGTATACGTAATTTTATGTTTTTTGAATATATATATACAAAAGATAGTCCTACATAAAGACAATGTGCTAAATCGATATGAATAATATATTTGTATAGTACAAAAAATTTTGCTAGTTCAAACTGACATTGAAATTTGAATAAAATTACAAAACTTTTTAAGGGAATAGTCAACTCTTCTTGAAGTAAAAAAAAAATTATTGAAAAATTATAAAATTTTTTAAGGGAAAACTCAACACATTTTTAGGTAAAATTAGACTATTTGAACAACAGTTTTATCTTCTCGCAAGGGAAATCATTGCGTACACGTAATTTACTGCATTTTTATAGTAAAAATGATCAAAATATAGCTCTTCATCAGTTAACGATTAGTTGAGACATTAAATATATAAATTCAAGAGAGTAAATTAAAGACTGTACATATCTTATTGATGGTTCTCAATTTTGCTACCGTTTAAGTTTATAAAATATTTAAATAATTAAATTCGTCTAGTGCTGATCTTACTCCAAATAAATAAATGATATAACTAGCTGCAAAGAATTTATCATGCTCCAATTTTCAAAAAAAAAAGTTCGGCTTTTTAGCTAAATACGATTCCCATATAATTTCCAAAATTCGGGACCAGCTTTGACAACTTTGTTCAAAATTCCCGACAGGCTTGCTCTAAAGTTTACTCTGCTATTTTTATCTTATAAAAGAATCCCAAAAATTTTCTTTCCAACATAATTTAAGACGCCATTGAAAGTTTAGCCACTTTTGCTCTCAGTGCAAAATTATTTTCAAGTCGTCTTCCAAGACACTACAAAGTTTTGTGGTTATTACTTAGCGTTTTTGTTTATTTGTAAATAGTTTTGTTAGAATTTTTTTATTTTTATTTTGTTGATGTTGTTTTTGTTGCGAATTTGTTATTGGGTCTTATCAAGTATTTGCAATCTAAACGTGCAAAAACAAACACAGTCAAAGGGCAACAAAAACAAAACTAATAGAAAAAAAAGGCAAAAAGTTTTCTTTTTGTTGCTATTCATTAATGTCTATAATTTCCAATTTTAACTTAATTAAATTCGAGTCGAATGCATGTAAATGAAATTTTTTCTGCTTCATAGAAACTCGTGTGGGTCTGTTATAGGAGAAAAGTAATTGTTTTTGGCCAGAAAGAGTGATGCACCAGAAATCGCTTTGTAACGAATTTGAGATCGAGAAAATTATGTGTTTTTTTTTAGCTTTTATTTATTTATTTAGAAGCTGGCGCCAGCTGGCGTCATCTGATTCGGCGCTGTCTCCATACTTAGCAAATGCTACATATCAAATTTTCTGCGCTACGAAGCGATATTTCTCAGCTTATTGATGACGCTGTAGTCTGCAACTCTGTTTCTGGATTTAAATGTGGATCGTCTTTAGTTCTTAGTTTTCTAACTAAACAAAGATCATTTGTATGGTATATTTTAATTAACTAGAACAAACAACATATGTAAACAAATAGACAGACGCATAGTGCCCCCAAGTGTCGAAAATGCTAGCTAAAAATCGTGTCGTAAATAAAAATGCTCGAAAATTACTTGTATATGTTTTATTGGGTCAAGAAAACCAAATCTGGCATTAAAGTTTATGCAAACAATATGGCTGACACAAAATGGAGTTAAATTCTACAAAAATTGTACTTTCATCTCGGACATTTATATACTTGGGCGTTCTGGGTCAAGAAATTTAAATCTGTTTTCAAAAACCGAAAAAAATGATTGACTTAATGTGCAAGATATAATGACAATGATGTTGATAGGGTATAAAGTTGTGGGGGAGCATTGTGAGACGTCTTGAAGGTAAAGCCACATTTTTTGAAAGAGTTACAGCTGTTTTAAGCAGAATTCTTAGGATTTACACAAAAATTGTGTATTTTTCGAGCTCAAATATTTAAGAATACTTTGTACTATTGACTATTGTGAATTTCATTGAGCCAAAAGCTACTAGAGATTTCAGACACACCCCTGTATTGATAACAAATACAAAAAAGCAAAAAACTAATAACAAAATAAAAGTAATACAAAAGGCAAAAGAAAAAGATCTAAGCAACAATCCACGCGCCATTTATGGAGGGTCGCACGTTTGGACTGTTTGGTTCAATGACATTTGGTCACTCTGTTGCTTCTGACTTTGTGTGTGTGTGTGTGTTTGTGAGTATCTGTGTGAGTCCAAGTACGCATTGAGTACAATTGACTAGCCAAAGAGAGTGAGAAAGATAGAGACAGTGAGAAAGAGAGGCAGAGAGAGTGAGGTAGAGGGACAGACAGCTTACGTCCGTCGGTCCGTCCGTCCGTCCGACCTAACAATTGTATAACGCGCAGCGCACTAATTGCGAGATAAAAAGTCAAGGTCGCCATTGCTGCTGCTGCTGGCTGCTGCTGCTGCCATTGCTGATAACACAAAAGCCACATGTATATAATATACACCTTATATATATCATAAGTATATATATGCTCATAGAAAACCACAGTCGTTGATAGCAGCAGCGCAGCGCCAGCAGCAGCTAAAAGAGGGCAACTGCGAAACAGTTCGATTCTTCTTGTTCTGCTTGGTTCTTTTCAAACTGATAGCCAGAGAGCTATAAAGCAGCAGCTTTAATACTTATATGGAAATTCCTTTATGAGACATTTATTTTCCTTTGTGAAATTTTAAACTTTTAGCACTTAAGGCTTTTGTGCTGGATTTGTGCTTAGTTTATATTAAAATATAGGCTTGCGGTTTGTCTTTACTCATTGAATTCCCAACAACTGTATATTGATTAGTTCTAAGCGATCTTGATTACAATCTGCTGTTGAAGCATATATTGATTTTGTATCAGATTATTTCGAGTTATTGCGACATTTGTTTATTGCTACAGCTGTTGTCACCAAATGAGCCGTTTCCTTTTATCAGTTTATTAAGAAATTATATTTCTTGAAAATTTACAACAACCGAGAAATATTAATCAGAGATATCAACGTTCAGTTCAATTAGGTCTTTTACCTTTGAAAATACTATGTTGTATTTTGTGCTATTAAAATGGGGAAAAATTAAGTATTAAGTTTAACTTAACAACGTTTTATCGGAATTCCCCTTATTCTATAGAATCTTTAGCCTTAGCGGGCGTTGGTACTGTGTGGGTTGAGGGTGATTAGTTTGCTCACAAATTGAAATTTAATAATTGCATTTGCGTTATTGTGAGTAAAGCCAGAGGGGTGCTTGCGGTTATTAAGCGTTAGTCTGAAGAATTTCATGACCCTTGTACAGCCAAACTGCTCTATATTGATCTTTCTTTGTGGCTACAATTGGTTGATTTTACTAACCGACTATCGGTCCTATGCTTGTAGAGATCGCTTTATAACATTTATGTTCCTTAATAACCCCAAAATAAGCTTCAACTTGTTGTTTCTGGATAAGCTCTTACTCGAGCTCAATGTCTCAAAAAGCGTTTTTAGTAAAGTTTCTTGGGTTTCCACCTAGAGTAACTCGTACTTTCGACTATCAACTTGCACTATTTTGTTTCTGCATAAGCTCTTACTCGAGCTCAATGTCTCAACAGCGTTTTTAGTAAAGTTTCTTGGCTTTTCATCCAAAGTAACTCGTACTGTTCGACTCTCAACTTGCACCATTTTCCAGATTACATTATGATTTCAACGATCCCTTCTACAATAATCTTTTAAATTTTCTCTCTTATAAACGATCTCTTCAATCCATTACCTTCTCTATATTAATTCATCTTGCCACATCGAGCACACTTGTTCGACCTTGGCTGACCTATTTGGTCAACGTTCATCTTGTGGATTATTTTAATAATAAATATTTAGTTTATTCCTTCGTTTTGTAAATTCAGTTTTCTAGCCAGCCCCAGATGTGGGACGGTATCACCTATATGTCTAGGGGCGCGGGTGAGTGTTATATTTCATCTCTGCTTCAAATATAACTACAATCATATTTAGTTGTATGCCCTAAATAATTTAACGAATATATAAGTTCCTTTAGAAGAGATTCTTCAAAAATTTACTAAAATATTTGTAAAATTAATATTTTAAATTTAGAGCAGCTTGGCACTCGTCCCAATCAATTTGATAAAAGATTTTTTTTCAGGGTTTCATAAATTAATATCAATTACCGTAGACTTTTTTCGAAGAAATAAAAACATAGATAGTTTTCAAACAAAATTTGTAAATTTACGTTTTATTGATTATCTTATCTTTCTTTGCGCAAAACGCGAAATATCAAAATAAAAATTCATGTGAATTCAATATGCTTGAGTCTGGCAGCTTGTTCTCAGAAACTTTGATAAAAGCCTGGCGCATGGCAATAGGCTTTACTTTTACAATATATATTGTTCTGAAAACATTTCTTGCAAATCAAGTTATAAATTAAAGCATGTTTAGTTGGTTTTTAACATAAAATAAGATAGAAAATATACCCACAATCCGTAGTAGTTTGCTACTAATAATGCGCCGGAGATTGCAGATACTTGAGATTGTTTATCCGAAAAGCTAGATTGAAATATCTTTGAGTACCAACAATTGTAGTTTCTCCCCAGTTGCATCATTAGCAAAATTCTTTTCCCATAAATTTTTACATCTTTGAAGTTACATAATTCACAACATTTAACATTTACATTTCACTACGCTTCAACTTTTAAATTAAAGCGATAAATATCAATCATTTTTTTCGCAAAGTTAAAGCATTTTCAAGTTTTGATATAGCTAATTTTAGTGTTACAACCTTTTTATACAATATTATAAGCCATAAATTAGGATCATCTTTGATATTAAATACTTTGTAAATCTCTATCTCTATCGCAGATATTTTAAAATTCGCAAATCTATGCAGTACATAACTTCGGAAATAAAGCTCAGCTTTCCAAACTAAGCCAATTAATTACAAGGGTGATGTCATGTATGCCTTTGCGGAGAAAACAACTTTGATATTGTCTCGAAAAAAAAATACAACTATTTATTGATTTATTTGACGTAACTTCGTAACTTGAATGCTAAATCAGCTCAAATTGTAGTTTTCGATTTCAGAACAGAAATTTTTTATAAATTCTGTATATTAAAATAAGAATATTATCTAAATAAAATATGAATAATAGCCATCTTAACAAACAACTTTATTAGAGAAATACTCTTTAAATTCATAGGATTATTCCTCCTATAAAGAGTTTTGAAAATAAATTCGTGTTGGCCTCCAAATCAAACACATCAAATTTTGCCAAAATAAAATTTCCATAATTTTGCAAAAAAACATTTAACGAATTTAAGAAGGTTATAATTATTTATTTACCCAATACTCTCAAAAAAAAATATATGTTTGTTGATTATTAAACATATAAGATACTGTCATCATAAAGAATTATATTATATTACACTAGTGAACAAGTTGTGAGTTTTAAGGAATTTTTAAAAATTTCACAATTTTTGCAGCAACTTAACTAAGGATACAATTAACTTAGATTTTATTTTAAGTAATTTTACAACTAAGATTAATATATTTTGTTCAACCAAAAATCAATTGAAAGTATTCTCCTATAGTTCTTTTTGGTGAAAAACTACATTGAATTAAAGTAACAAAAGCCAAAAGTTATGTTTATATTTGTATTCAACATTTTGAACTTAATAAAATCTGTCAATTTTTAAGAAAACTTTTCAATAATTCAAGCCACAAATAGACTTAAGTCGAAGATGTTCGGCTGATTAGCATCAAATAAGAAATAAGACTGATGAGTCACAGTGGCCTTCCACATATGATATATACCCCTAACAAATTCTGCAGGAATAGTGCTGGGAAGTATAAATGGCGCTAAGGACTTAAAAATATTGCAAGCCTTCCCATTTCTATAACAACCGGCTCATTGGTATATTTTTTTACAGAAAAATATTGAAACAGTAAAATATTTCTGAAAAAAAAAGGAAAACAAAAATATTCCTACACCAAAATCGTTCATGGGTAATCCTCAAAGGTCTACAGATTTTTATAAAATTTAGTACAACGTTTATAAACTTATAATGTCTCACTGAGCATAAAAGTATAAGTCCAAGTCTTTTCAATGTTTTCAAACTCTTTTTTAAGGCAACTATGCAAATTTCCAAGATATTCTAAAAATCTGAGGCATAATATTAAAAGATGGGTTTGAAAGTTTTTGTTACTTTAGTTCAATGATAGGCAAAACTCAGTCAAGCAGGCATTTGTTTGTATGAGTAAGCAGCGCAGTCGGTAAGAGCGCAACTGAGTGCAAGTGCAACAATCAGGGAAATACGTAAGAGAGAATTCTTCTGCGGCTAAATTAATTGTGTGCCCTAGGCACGTGTGCTGCTTAAATTAAGATCTTATCCACTTCTGCCTTAGTTCCTGGCACACCAAAGTTATTCGTGCAAAGAGTTGTTTTAGAAAACTTCGAAAAACTATAAAAACTGCATCAGCATAATTTGTCAGATTTTTGAGATATCTAATTCAAATTTGTGGGCCTCTGTAGTGGAGAGGTAACGCACTTGCCTATGAACCCGAATATCGATGGTTCGATTTCACCCTGCAGCACTGGTGCATTTGCCTAATACTAAACAGACGCTTTTTACCTAGTAAAACTTCTTTTAATTAAAGACACCATCGTTCGGATTCGGCTATAAACTGTTTTTAAACTTTTCTGAAGATTTCCCGTACTTTGTCTGGCAAATTCGTTAGATTTTTCTTAATTAAGTGTAGCATACGCAGGTTTCTCTTAGCTTGCAATAGTTTTACCAAATTTTCCCAGTAGAAGAAGTGTATGCATAGAACTGACAGATTTCGAGAAAATAGAATTTTATATTAACAAAAAAAATTTATTTTGACTTATTAAAGATTACACCTTATAGTATAAATGTGTGCTTTCAGCATGCAACCTTCAAACATTCATTTTCCGATAAAAAAAAGTAAAAGTACGAGCAGCTGAGCCAAACATAGGCCCCGCATCTAGTTTACATTAGTCAAACGTAACTTAATGCATCATATTTTACTATAAATATTATATCCAAAATTTACAAGTAAATTATTTCAGCATGAGGGCAAAACAAAATAACATTTTTCTTTGAAATACTAGCTACCGGCACACATGTGCCCTAACTTTGTACATTTCCATAGTTTCTACAAAATTATATATTTTTACAATAAGTCACGCCTGTTTGAAACTACACAATATTGTTTATTATTATAAATTTTGCTGCTGTTTAGTGTAATTTACAATTAATAACAATTGCCCAACACGCAGCAATTGTTAGTTTTTTTTTCGCAAGTCAAAATGCGTAATCACCAAAAAAAAAACTAAAAATAATAAATAAAAATAACAATAATAACACGTAAAGACCATAACAAATAATAACAAATATTATTGCGAAATTAAAGCATAAATTCAATGCAAACAAATGTAGTATAAAGTCGAGCAAATAAATATAAAAACTTAAAGCTATGTAGCTTTGTATCTTCGCAACTTTGTATCTACTAGATACACTTGAACCCACATAAGTTTGACAGCCCAAAACTTTGTGCCAAAGTCAAAGGCAACAAATCAATCAAATAAGCAGCAGCAAAAAAAAAAAACATAAAACAATTAAATTTCATGTCATGTTTAGCATTTTAATTTGTTATTTCTTAATTTTTTGCAAAGACAATTTAATATTATTATCATATTTTTTGGGTAAACTTTTGGCACAACAGACACAAAACAAAAACAAAAAATAAATAAATAAAACTTCATGTTTATATTCATTGTATTTTCAAGTACGCAATTTTTGTCTCTTTGCCTGCTGCATGCTAAATGGCCTCTGATATGATTCCCAACTCTTCAATTTTGGGTGTTGGAATTTTGGCAAGGGGCCTTGGCACCGGAGTGCATGTTAGCCGCTTGGCTTATGGCTTTAATGCGTCGTTTAAATGCTGACATGCATGTCACTCCGGCGAGAGATAAGATACAATATACTGCTTATATACCATACTATATATATGTATCTTTCTATATGATGGGGCTATGTACGAGCAATGGCTTGGCACATATTTGTTGTAGGCGCAGATTTGGACACTCTGATAAGCGGCAAAGCGTGTTGAAGTGAGTGTGTCTCTATGTGTGTGTAAGATGGTGTGTGTGTGTGTGTGTGTGGTGACATGTGTGCCATGATATCAGCTGACAAAAAATCCCACACTCGTATTAAGATACGCGGACAATCAGTGATGTTCTCAATTTCCAAGTAAAGCACGTTCCATTCGAAATTTCAACGAAATAATTGTAAAAGTTCTACAGAATACTTATGCTTTCGTCATAATGCATTTGCATGCGTTTTGCTTTCATCTTGGTAAACCATGAACAGAACCAGGAGGTTGTGTGCCCAACGTGGGCCGTCATTTTTTGGTAACTCTTGAGGCAACTCGTTGGGCTTATATTAATTTGCATGCATCTTTCTAAGGACTAGTTAGCTTTTTACTATTATCATTGATAGGTTTTGATTTTAATTGGAGCCATTTGCCATAAGCCATGTATCTGTATTTGTTTATTATACAAAAGTTATACATAATTAATATTTTGGGAAACAAAAATGCAGCCAGCTTTTATCAAGCTTGCGCCCAACATACTTCTCTTTTCGAAGTATTGTATCTTCATTCTATATCAATTGGTGCCCAATATAGGGCGTTCTTTGCGGTACCTTTTGCAAAACGTAACTTCTTCGTATTATACCATTATGGGTATAACCGATTACTATATTAAATGCGATAATACTCTACAAGAATTCAGCGTAATGTAGGCAGAGCCTACAGATACTTTAATCATGCTAATGCTTCATTAATCCAACGAGATTAAGATGTGCTAAGAGGACCAGATACTCAAACATTTGATCAACTTGAAACAAGGAAACCACGCTCGTTTTAACTTCGTATATACAAGCTCTTCAGCCGATTACTGCGTCAAACGCGATAATAGTCTTCAAGTAGTCTATAATATTAGAAATTCCTCCAAAGCTTCATGAAACTATCGCAGATTTAGAAATAATCTAGACTATTTCTGAGCAATGAACGTTTTCAGAAAGCCTGAGTAAAGAACGTTTTCAGAAAGTTCCAAAATTGGATAAAGTATAAAGGATTCCTAAGAGAGAACTTGTAAGATACAGGGAACCGTACAACATCATATTAAGCCTGAAGCATAAGAGCTTAAAGATCTTCCAAAGATGAGTATATGGATTTGTTTACCTGATCCGTTGTGAAAATAGATTTTAACTACTGTCGGTAAGAAATACCGGAAATTTGTTCATATTTCAAAAAAGCTTTATTTATTCTTCTAAAACTATTTCGTGCCCTTTAAAATAGCATCGCTCAGTTGCAATACAATTATGCCAGCGCTTTTTCCAGTTTGCGACTATACACAAGTTGTCAAAATAATCAAGATTGTCTCATCGACGACTTGATCTAGAAACGCATGTACCTGACGAATAATGTTGAAATCGCATAACCACTGCTGAGGAGTAGCATCTGCGTATTCAAAAGAGCAACATTTTGGGAGTAAAGTAGCCAAAACTGTCTGACAGCAAATCTTTTCATATGCTGAAATTTTTGAAACTTTTGACGTCTAGTCCACGGCAATTTTTTAATTAGACTTAAACATCTATTATTTTAGAAACATCTAAAAAATAAATTGTTTTCAAAAGAAAAAATATAAACGAAATTAAGCAGAGTAATTCTTTATATGCTTTTATTTCTCATAAAAGTGTAAAATTGAATGAAAACATCATCTCTCTAAAGTACTGGATGCGGACCTGTTTAACGCAAAAATACTGATTATGAAAAAGGTCGTCGTGGGGCATTGTCTTGTTAAAGAAATTTTATATACCAGATGTGAATTAAGTTACGATCAAGCTTATCGACAAAGTCTTAGATCACCCAAGGGGTCTGTCGTTAAAAAGGTTTCCACACCGCGCAAGTCTCTTTTTTTTATGAAATCACCTCAAATTACTTTCCGAGAACACTGCCATCATAATATGATTAACATGTGAGCCAGTTTGAACAGCTAAGAGAAACATGGCCATCTGGAACTTTAAAATGCTTTAAGATTATTCAACCAAAAGCTAAAATTTATAAAATTAAAAGCCACGCGTCTTTTTTAATTAACATTAATGTGTTGATTTCCAGTGTCAATTTCACATGCAGCGCAGCTAAGTTCCTACTATATATGCTATAAGCCCGCCCCAATGTATGTGAGGTGAGTCGCATTTTTAGGGCTCTACTACTGTTTAAAATCAAGACCCGTCTGTTGTCAACTGACAGCGATGATTCACAAACTCAATGCGAACTGAACCGCGGCAATACTGGCAATTATATCAAAATTTGATTTAGCTTTCTTCTTTTTTTAAAGCCTCTTTGCACCTTTGGGGGCATATATATATATTAAACAAATATTTATTGCTCCATTTGACGACATCTTTGGCGTCAATTCGACCTGAAAGTCAATTGATAATTGACAAACGCAAACTTTTTTTTTTTTTGTATTCGTCTTTGCAATCCATGACGTAGTCAGAGGGGCTACAAAGAAATGACGCACTTTAACGAAAATTGATATGAAGAAAACTTTTTGCATGTTTGCGAAAGTTGTTAAAATTTATTCTGGGAATCGAATAACAAATAAACGTTTAAAATACTTTTGTGTAAAGGAAGTGTTAAGCAAAAGTTTTGGTAAAGCGATGTATCATTAAAGGTAATGTGAAACAAGTGTGCTGGCGACGGGAAGTAATTGTGTATACAGGTTGGACACACCTCTTTGGGTTGTAAAGATTGAATGATCTTTAAAAGGTTATTTTGAATGAAATTTATTGTTTCTTGTTTAAATGTAGTTTATTTTGGGCCTGTGGGCTTCAAGACGGAGAAGCTGCAGGCATTTACTATGTCAGCTGAGTGGAAGAGATTGCTTGGGGGATTTTCTACCACTTTTGCGAAATTCGCAAGTTTATTGTTTCTTTAAGATTCGAAACATGATTGTGATAAGGTTTCAGATACATATTAAATTTTTGCTATCTAAAATTGGGGCTGGCAGAAGAAAAGTTTTGCTCAACTGCATCATTCTACTCCTAGTCCTATTTGCCTAAACTCATCCAGCACTTACTTATCTTCTTTTGTATGGAATTACTTTTCAATTGTTGTAAGACCTCAAAAATAGTTTAAGCTTTCATTGCTTGCTTTTGGCATAAATTTAAACATAATTTCCATACTTTTTCTTAATTAAACATAGGTACGCTTCTACAAAACTTTTGTTTTTGACTCAAATTAGACTTTGTCTACATAATCAAGCTCACATCCTCCTCTAGTAATACTTTTCCGCATCTACATGAGAAAGTCACTTTCTTTTAGAAACTCAAGCTGTATTTTATTTAACAAAACTTCACTACCAAGAAAGCTCAAATCGTGCCAGTTATCCGCATAGACTATTCTCCGCGCATCTACAAAGAAAGTACTTGATTCTTTTACCCAATCCAGCGCTCTTCCCCCATGTGCGCTGCTATATATACGTAAGAGTCTTATATTCTTCTAGCGCTCATAAAGTCATAAAAGCTTCGATTTGTATTCAAAGATTTTATTGAACTCATATCAACATTTCATTGCTTTTTTGATCCTCTTGACCTTTCACTTTTAATACTAATCCATTGCTCATCTTAAACGTAATTCTTTTTCTTACAGAAAGAGAAGTTCCCATAATTTGCCTTTGAAGCAAAGACAAGGTAAATAATTTTTTCAATTTGTTTCTTTAAATTAAGTTGCGATCTATTATACAAAGCAATCCTTTTGATTACTTCAATTGCATTAATATTTTCTGTTAAGCTAAGTATATCAATGCTTCCAATACTTCGTAACTTTCTTCTATTCTGGTCACAATTTTCTAATTGTTAGAATCAAACAAACCATTGAAGCTTTAATTTGTTTCAACATAGCATCCATCTTTCTCAAGCATTATCCCAATGCTTCATAACTACATTCACCTTCATCTTCTTCGTTTGGCAACGTTGTGAAACTCTGCTTTTTCACACTCCCAAGTTTTTTTCTTTTACCAAAATTTCATAACTTCATCCCAGCATGACTTCTTCCATACGTCCACTGCTGTATCTATACAACCTACGCCTAGCGTCATATCTTTCAATTAGCCTACTGATCATCTTCAAAAACCCCCGAGCCCAAACACACACAGCACATCAATCACGTGAAACCCAAGGAACGGACACAGCGCCGTACCTTATCTGTCGCTGCTCTTTGTCACATACCCAACAGATCCCCGACAAATATCTTATCTTCTTGTAGTCTTGCCTCGTCGGATAACAAACCCTAATCTAAGTGTAACCAACTGCTGCCAAGTGTCATAAAATAATACAATCCCAAAAAAACTTGTCACCCTCAGCAGCAGCTGTTCTGCTCGCTTTCGCATATTTGTCTTTGGATAACTCTGGTAACTTCGGTATTATAAATTTTTATAGTGACTAATTAGAGTTGAATTTATCACGTGTGTTTGTTGTGCGTGCAACCATAAATTAATTTAAACAAAAAAAAATAAAAAGCAAATACAGCCAGAAAAAAGGCCGACTTAATTTGGTATTTTGTATGCAAAACACGTTTCTCGGTCGGATGGGTCTCCACACAAGAGACGCGCCTAGGCTCGGAAATTTATGAGCATTGCCAAAGTGTTGAAACAAATGTCGATTCAATCGATTGGAACGAAACTAGGAACTTTTATAAAGTGATTTATTTCAGGAAGTACATTTTTTTTGGTATATAGTACACTCTGGCAGGAAGTCAGCTGGGGTGCTTGTGTGTGGTAGACGCATACTTATGTTACTCAGTGTTTAGTATCGATAGGCGGCTGTTTGCCAGACGGGTCTGGGCCATAACTCATTATTCTGTGTATGTTGTATTTGTGTTTTGAACTTTATGATGACTTTTGGCTTACAACATTTTATGACTTGTCATAAACATAAGTTTAACAACAACAAAAACAACAAATGGAGCCAACAATGACAAGCCAATTTTGTGCGTCACGAGCTGAAAGGCCCTGTAATTAACTGAAAACTAAGCTGAAGCGACTTCGGCTGCAGGGGCAGGGCAAAAGTGGCACTTACTCTTTTTTTCTTGCTTTCTTTAAATATTTAGTTTTTTTTGACGAAAAAACAACAAGTGGGACAGTTAGGGCTGTGGTGACTTTGGAGTACTCTTTGGTTTCAAAAATTGGTCAAGTTTTTGAAAACATATATCGAATTTAGATTTTGAGTTTAGAAGACGATGTTGAAAGTCCTGCCGCCTATTGCTTACTTTAAAAATTAAGGGGAATTTTTAACTAAGAGAAAGAGAAGCAAATAAAATTAATATTTAAGAAATAATCTTAACTATAATGATGATGTTTTTGAAAGAAAAATGCTTCGCCGTATACTTGGTTCCGTGCAAGAAAACGATGGCTTCTATCGCCTTCCATATAACAACGAATGCGAGGAAGAAATTGGTGAACCAGCAATTAGCAAAAGGAACAAGCTCAAGCAACTGCAGTGGGCTGCTGGTCATGTCCAAAGAAACGACCCCAGTAGCCCTATTAGCAAAGTCTTCCGAAACACACCCGAAGAAAGAAGAGGTCATCCAAATGCTCGTTGGAAAGACAATGTGGAGCAAACTGCAGAGCGTCTTGGAAGTAGAAACTGGAGAACACTAGCTCTATACTGTGAAAAATGGAGCAGATTTCAAGGGAAGGAAAAGATGCAACTGGGATCGCCGCACTCATAGTGATGCTGATGATGATCTTAACCATAAAGAACTAGTTCAAGGGCTGCACAACATAGAGAATTTCAGATCCGGAATATTTTACATTTTCAGAGAAAATAATTTTTCGCATGCAGCTCAGAATATCTTCACTGCCCACTTATACCAAAATCTGTATCTGCACCGTAAGTTTTTATTATTATTATGGGGCTACCTAGGAACTTGGATTTCCAATGTAAAAGACGAAAACAGAAAGTAGCATATAGAAAATAGGGAAGCCAGCGAACAACGTTGACCACGTTGGGTTTTTATAGTTCGTGATTGGTCAAAGAAGCTCGATTTGGGGAATCAAGATGAGATAAGATAGATAATGAGATGAAGTGGATAGAACGCTCAAAAGAGAGGAAATCATCCATCAATTGAATTGCTCTATTAAATCAAAAAAAACTGACTTGATTGATCGACTTGAGCAATTTGGTATAATCAACCGACTTGGTACGCTAACCATCTTCAGAGTCATGATATATTTATTCAACAAAAAATTTCGATTAAGTCAGTGCTATAGGAGCTTTTTGGTACAGTCAATCGATTTTAAACAATTTCGACGAAGTGTGGGATAACTTAAAAACTTCTGTAAACTGAATTTAGTAGCGACACTTTGCAGTGGCAAAATCTAGTTTTTCGACCGATTTCCGCTATGGGAGCTGCATAATATAATGGCTTTTAATGTCCTATCGTCTACAACGAACTCTTTTATAAACAAAATTTATTTTCATATATGTAAGAAAAATGTTTAGATGCCAAACAGAAAAATAAAGACAACTTTAGCCAAAATTTGGAATATTGTCTGACTGAGAATGTTATTTCCGGAATAACGATAAGTCAAAGATACTTAAGATAAAAAAGATACTTAAATCAACAAAATATACTTAAAGAAAAAATGAATTCATAATCCCTGGAATAAAAACAAACTTTCTGAGCTACGTTTGGCAATTTCGGCTGCAATCAAAACAATTAGAGATATTAAGCTAGATACTTGGAAGTCCATTACTTTCCTAATATTTTCTTCCCTTTTCAAAATATTTGTGGTCTGACTGGACCACATTTAATTCCTGTCGCATATACCGAAAACATCAGATAACACATGAAGACACCCATTCTATAAGCTGGCAGTGGCTAACCAAATCCCAAACTCAATATGCCCTACAATTCCTCTGTAGACACTAAAACTTAAGAAAAAAAAAAGTGCCGCAAAGTAAATTTTTGCAATTCAACCGACACACGTAACCAGATGAAATCTACAAAGAGTCAGTCTACAATCGCGTCTACATAGACTAGGTACTACGCAGTGTGCAGGCAGACATCTTGTGCCATAAACTTCAAGTGTTGCGTCTGCGTCTGAATTGCTTTCATGCCACAAGTGTCTAGGCTCAGAGGGGGGCCTGACACGGAGACACACACACACACACACACACATGTACAACAAATACTAATACATATGTAATGCTTACCGTTATTGTTAACTGTTATTTAGCTAACGAGCAATAAACTTTCGGTCGAAATCTTTTGCCGTCACTTTTGACAGGCAACAATCAAACGTTGAAAACTTTACAAAATGGAAGACTGTCAGACGATATGTTCGCAAAACTCATTAAAAATTGTGCTGGGGAGGGTTTTCGGTGGTAAGTGAGGTATACAGCTCTTCTGCAAAGAAGCCGAAAAATTCTTAAAGATTTCAAGAACGAGTCGAATTTTTCATAACTAATAGAACAAATGCTCTAAAATAAAGATGCAATGGGCGTTACCTGGTGTTTATATAAGGAAGAAAAAAAAACTTTAATCCCTTTTGGATTAGGGATGATAATTGCATTCAAATAAAACATGAGCTCTACGACGAAATGACTCGATAATGGATGAAGAGACTCCAGCAGAGTTTGAAAAAAAGCCTATACCATAAAACAAGTTTTCGTATTGAAAATAAATAAGACGACTACTAATTTTTTTAATAAAACAAAAAATTGCACATAAAAAAAATTAATCCTTAAAAGTCAAGTTTGTCAGTAATAAATCGAATTGGTTAAAACAAAAACTGTCACAGAGATTTTAACCTCGATTTTTAAAATTAAAGTGTATTCGCTGAAGCAATTTAGACAAAAAAAAAAATTTTTAATTTTCTAAGTAATCTTAAGTACCATGGAAAATCTTATAAAAGCGTTTAATAAACATTTTTTGTATTGAAAATTATTTCAAAAAAAAATTAAACAAACTTTAGTAGACAAATTCTATGGAAATCTAGTCTCAGATAATAATATAAGCCTAAGATAGCGTCATATAACAACGATTTATCGATTTAAAAGGCAATTTCAAATAAAAATATTCAAGAAAAAAAAGAATATAAAATTATATTAGAAATCTAAGATAATTGCAAATTTATGCGAAACTATTTGTAGTTTTAAGAAGTAATTACAGAAAATATTCTGACAAAACTACATAAAAAGTATCTAAGACATGAATAGTATTCAAGAAGAAATTCTAACAATTATTTTATATTTTTGTTTTCACAATTACAAAACATTAATTTTTAAGCAATTTTTTGTGCTATTTTTTTTGTGTTCATTAAAAAACGACTTTTATTTGAAAACTTTCTAAAATTTCTAAGAAATCTTAGATAGAAAACTTTGCTGGCAAGTATGTTAGTAAAAAATTAAAGGTAAGTACAAAATCTTATGAAAACATTGGGAACCGATTTGTCGGATTAACATTTAATCGCAGCAGAAATTCACAAAAACAAATGCTTTAAAATTATC